>CM072995.1:244815634-246065634 GCA_037038555.1 Rhynchonycteris naso | reverse complement strand
GAGGTTCCCGGCCCCTGGGGCCTGGCCTGCACACCGTAGGCTCTCAGCTCGCAGCCGTCTCTTCCTGGCCCCTCAGCGGGTCCATGAGGCTAACATGAAGAACATTTCTCGGGTTTCTTCTGGGAGGACGTCTCATCTCGGTCATCTCCTTGCAGCCCAGGTGCAACTGTGCCGGCAGCTCCCGAGGGTGACGCTGGCCACGCTGGAAGCCACAGCTGACCCGGCCTTGACCACAGACTTCAAGACCATCTTGGACTGATGTCCAGCCCTTCTCACAGCCTGGGGTGGGCTCCAGACCCTTGAGCCCCATCCCAGCGAAATCTATCCAGACGGTCTGGCCCCTGTGCCCCAAGACGTGCTGCCTGCTCAGCTGCTTCCTGGAGGGGTCTCCCCAAGTCCTCAGGGAAGCAGAGCCCACACCCCTGAACCACTTCCTCACCCTACCGCCACTTTCTTTTATTTTTATTTTATTCATTTTAGAGAGGAGACACAGAGTGAGAGAGACACACAGAGAGAGAAAGAGAGAAAGGGGGGAGGAGCTGGAAGCATCAACTCCCATATGTGCCTTGACCAGACCAGTGCAGGGTTTTGAACTGGCGACTTCAGTGTTCCCAGGTCGTCGCTTTATCCACTGCGCCACCACAGGTCAGGCTCCCTACCGCCACTTTCTGGTGACAGGTTCATCCTTCAGCTGCTGGCCGCCAGGTGGAGGCAGATAGGAGAGACTAGCTGGGGTGTTGGCATCTGGAAGGGAAGTGTCAGGGACCTTTGTCACCCTCCTTGCTGTGAGGACACCCTGATATAGACTCATGACCCATGCGTGGTGGGTATGGGGGCTCCTTCCTGCTGATCTGCACAGTGCCTGGAATCGAGCTATCTACACCTGCTGTAGCAGCACCTACCCCAGCTGACCTCCTCCAGCTGCAGCCAAAGTCCATACCTTGCTGAACTTGTCCTGAAGCAAAGGACCACAGTGAGCTGTTTGAGGCCTGTCACTACCAGCCACACCCACACTTCTGACCTGCCTATTCCCACACCCTGCCCAGGCCTCCTGGAGCCAAGTGTCCAGCACCCCCGACTCTTGCCACCCGCACTTCCGGAGTCTTCTGCTGGTCCTCCACTCAGCACGCATCTCCCATGCCCCTCCTCAACCACCTATGCCCACCACGCCAGTGGCAGGTTGAGAGCTGCAAAGAGAGGAAGGAGTCTGGTTATTTTTAGTTTTTAAAAATATTTCTGTTTGTATTAAAATATGTATCATAAGTACTGTTATCATTATAAAAACATGAGTGCTGAGTGTCGATGTGTGTGGGTCCTTGGTTTGGTGGGGGCCTGAGGGGGCTTCCTGGGGTGGGCATGTGGCGGGAGAGAGGTAGGAGGTAAGTAGAAAGGAAGGGGTACTCCCATGGGGCAGGTGCAGCAGGATAGTGGGAGGGAAGGCCCAGCCCCGCACCCACCTGTACCTACAGCTGACTGCGCTGGCTCTGCTTGGAGGTGACCTGGGAGCTCGTGAGACAGATTTCAACCTGAGCTTTGGGTTCCCTGGAGCTTGAGCCACACATACTTGGGGTGGGGCTGCTGTTTTTCCCAATGTTTCTGGCTAGTGGGGTGGAGACCCCACACAGAACCACTGCTGGGGAGGTTGGGGGCTGGTCTTAGGGTTCTATGCAGTGGTCTGGGGAGCAGATAGCAGTTCATTCAAACTAGGGTCAGGAGTTTGGAGGTGTGTGGAAGGTGAGGTTATGGGAAACAGGTGACGTATGCCACCCAAAAGTGACTGAGAGCCCTAGAGGCATTGTATGCAAATGGACAGCCTGGAGTCTTGCTAATGAGGAGGGACCATCCTCATAGTAACTTCACTGGAACCTCCACCTCCCACATCCCTGATCAGATCCCCACCTTGTGTGTCCACCAGCCTCCAGTCCCTGTGGAGAGCCCCAGTGAGAAGGCTAGTCCACAGAGCTGCAGGTGTTGTCAAGACGAGGAGCTGGAGGTATGCCCTCATCTTTGTGAGAATGACACCTCCAGAGTGAGACCTGTAACATGCCCTCTGGACTACCATGGGGGGTCATGCTGTGCACTGGTGGGCTATGCAGGAAGCTGGGAAAACATCATTGAACAGACAGCTGGGAAGATTGCGCAAAGAACAGGAGGGGACAGCCCAAAGCAGGTGTCATCGTAACAGTCACCACCAGGGAATTTGGCACTCTGCCCTGTCCCCTGGGGTGGATTGGTGAGCAATTTTGAGGCTTCCTTCTGGATGTCCCTGATGAGACCACAAAACGTGACAGGTGCCATTGGGTGTAGCTTGGTTGGGGTTGAGTGCACGCTGTGTTCGGAGTTTATGGATATTGCCTTGTTTACTGCTGCTGCAGAGAGTGCTCAAGCGACCGGGCTATGCATTTATGGCAGACCCAAGTCCACTAAGTGCATCGTAAATGCCCAGGAGAGAAGAGCAGTGAGAGGGTGAGCCCCACCCTGCAGTGCCCTTGCTATCATACATGGGCAGGGGGTGGGGGGCTGACCTGCTGCCCAGGGTATAAGACAGGGCAGGTAGGACAGGACACAACCAGGACTGTGAGCTGACCCACCTTGGCTACCACAGGCTCACGGCACCCTGGGCATTCCTGGCATTTCCACAGCTGACTGGGCCCAGGAGGTCAGCTACCACTGTTACTCATTTTTTAGAAGCTCCAGAATCCTGTTCTCTGGAAACTGCATTCTGTGACAGTTTTACTCAGGGTCACATGCATCTTTACCCAAATGTTAAACCCTTGAGACGGGAGCCTGCTCTGGTCAGGTTTTGCTCACTTAAGAATTTCTGATTGACCTCTTTTTCAAAACCACTTGCAGTCTGCCACCACTCAGATGAAATGTGAAAATAACAACAAAAATAATTTAAGTGAACAGGAAAAACTGGAGATTTTGGATCTTGCCTAAATCTAAACTGCATGAACAGGAGCCCATTTGCTCCTGCATCCCACAGATGTGTAAGGAGCAAGCGGGTTAAGTCATGAATAGGAGTAACAATGAAGCCAGAGTGAAAGCAGATGATGCCTCCAGTGCTCAAAGTGCTCAGTGGTTATTTGCCCCAGTTCCACGATCCTGCCCCTCCCTCAACCTTGCACACATGCTCAGCTGCTGGCTATGCAGAATGCTGTAGAGCAGAGGGCTCCCAAGCCTTGGTGGGCTCAGAACTCCCAGGCACTGTGAGAGGCAGAATAATGATCCCCCAAAGGTACCGATGCCCTAACCCCAAAACCTGCATGTGAAATTTGGTAACTAATCAGCTCGCTGAAAATGAGAGTTGATTCTGAATTGTCTGGGAGAACCAGGGTGATAGCAGGTTCCCCAAAAGGCTGAAGAGACAGTGTGTCAGACAAACACCATATGAGGAAGACTTGCTGGCCATTGCTGACTTTTTGACAGAAGAGGGGGTCAGTGTCACAACACGGGAGGAAAGGGCGGGACTCGCCCAACTGTGAGGCTTAGCACACTTTGGGGCAGGCACCCTTGAGTTCAGCAGTAGTGCATGCTCTGTTTGCCCAGGTCTGGGCTGGTTGTGGGCACAGAAGGCTCCAAACAGACTTAGCATGGGCTGTTGTTTATAACCTCCCAGAATACTTGTCAGCTGGGTTTTTTCAGCACCCTGGACAGCGTTAGCCCTCCTGGGAACTGATTTGAAAAGTGCTTGGAAAGGCAAGCCCTGGGTGTTCGCTGGGCCTGTTCCCAGCAGCTTGTAGCCAAGGACAGACCGTATTTCCCATTTTTTGAAAAATCTGGTGTCTAAAAACTGGGTTCATCCTAAACAGTGGTTGCAGATTTCTTTACCTGCATTTTCCGCTTTTTTGCACTTGTTTCTGTGCTCATTGTTGAAGACAGTAGTGATTTGTCATCAGACACAGATAAGGACAAGCTAATGTATGCAAGTTTTGACAGTAATGAGAGTTGTATAAATTTTATGATGAATAAAACTTGTGTTCAATAACTTTATGTAATACATTCTTTTTTTAAAATTTCAGGCCCCAAAATTAAGGTGCATCTTATACATGGGAGCATCTTACACATGGGGAAATACGGTAATGGTCTCAGGGTGGCAGATCCCAACTAAGCCTGTATGTCATGGCTCAGTGCCTCAGACCTGATCCCTGGCTCTGTGCTGGTGGAGGAGGAAAGAGAGAAGAAGAGAGGAAGTGAGGAAAAGAAGGAAGGAGGGAGGGAAAGAGGGAGGGAGGGTAAGTGGCACTTGGGAAGTCTTCTGGGGGCTCTAAAAGATGCAGGTCCTGGCTGTTGGCTGCAGGAGGGCTTGGTACATCGATGGAGGAGTGACTGAGAGCAACAGGGAGTGAGTGAGTAATATCATTCCTCTGAGACTGTAGGAACCTGAACGACAATCGTCGGCTTTTTGTACATTCTTGACACACATTTAAGTCTTTGAAAATGTTTAAAAGAACAAAGGACAGTGTTTCCTATATAACTTCAGGAGAAGCCAGCCAACCCTTGGGTCCTAGTATGGCCATGGGTTCCCTTGGACAATTCTCCACATCAGCTTCCCACATCACCGTGCTCCTGCTGCCTGCACAGCTCCCCTTCACCTATGTGGGTACAACAGACCCTCCCCATGATCCAAGTGCTCTAGGTACAGGGGCCCCTGCGGGCCAGGACCCGTTCACTTCTCCTTGGAGATCAGACCTGCAATTCCCGCAACCTGTGTGGTACAAGACCCCACTATAAAAGGTGTGGATGTGGCCTTCTCAGAGAGCCCCTCTGCTGGCCTACTTAGCAGCAGAACCCCCTACAGTTTTACCCATGGGTTTGCCAAGAGCAGCAAATGACCCCCAGATGGTTTCATGCAGGGCCCCAGATGCCAGATGCTGGCTGTCTCCTGTCTGGAGAACAACATAGATGTGACATTGAGTGTGGGCTGTGCACTGAGCTGGGCTGGAAGGCGTGAGGGTTTCTGGAAACAGCAACCAAAGGTCACAGGCTTGGGGTGAGTATAATGGGGATGGGTGATCTGTGAGTGCAGAACATACAGGCTGGGCCTCCCTGTGCTCAGCAGACCGCACTATCTCTCAGCTTCAGGTGAGGTGCATGTCCTGCCACGTGTTCTCTTGCTTCCGTCTGCGCCACGCGAGCAGCTGGACAAGTGCAACCCCTGGGATCCACAGTAAAGGCAAGAAAGACAGGAGCCCACAGACGGCCTTCACCCAGCCTGGGTAGGACTTCTCCTCCCGCAAGGGGAACTGCTTCTGCAGAGAAACACAGGGCCACAGGGTGAGTGGGAGGATACCATCACTCCCACTCCACTACGCTGGACAGAGTGAGACGGACTGTCAAGCAAGTGTACATGGATTGTGGGTCAGCTTCATCCCATCTCTTTTTGAAACAACAGGTTGCTTCCTTGCAGATGGATGAATGGGAAAGGCACACAGCCGGGGCTGCTCCCTCAGCAGTGAGGGTACAGGGAGCTCAAGTTTCAGGATGTGAGCTAAGCCTCTTGTGGGGACTGGGCTCTGAGAGATAGGCCTAGAACCTAGGGGGTATGTTTTGGAAAGAGTTGCCCTGACCACCCTTAGGGAACCCACAGTCCCGAGTTTGCCTCGGCCTGACACATTGGGCATCATTGGACATTGTGACCCCCTTCTTTCCCCTCTGTTGAGGGGTGAGATCACACACTGACCTCAGGGCCTTCTTTCAAGGTTCACAAGGCACATCTGTGTGAATCTAACAGTAAAATATGCATGAATATTCTTCAAGAAGCATACCATATTTCCCCATGTATAAGACGCACCTTTTATTCAAAAAATTTGGGGTATAAAAACTGGGTGCATCTTATACAGTGGTTGTAAATTTTTTAACTTGCATTTCATACTTTTTTTTGCACTCATTGTTGAAGACAGTGATTCGTCATCAGACACAGATGAGGACAAGCTAATGGATGGGAGTTTTGACAGTGATGAGGAGTTGTATGAATTTTATGATGAAGAAAACTTGATTTCAATAACTTTATGTGATACATTTTTTTCCAAATTTCGGGCCCCCAAATTAAGGTGCATCCTATACATGGGAGCATCTTATACATGGGGAAATACGGTAGTACCCTTTCTTCTTCTCCTGCCCTTGATATCTTGGGCAGCTCCCCTTTCTAAGGGGAATTTAAAAGAAAATTACCACCTGACCAGGCGGTGACGCAGTGGATAGAGTGTCGGACTGGGATGCGGAAGGACCCAGGTTCGAGACCCCGAGGTCACCAGCTTGAGCACGGGCCCATCTGGCTTGAGCAAAAGCTCGCCAATTTGGACCCAAGGTCGCTGGCTCTGGCAACGGGTTGCTCGGTCTGCTGAGGGCCCGCGGTCAAGGCACATGTGAGAAAGCAATCAATGAACAACTATGGTGTCGAAACAGCAACAAAAAACTAATGATTGATGCTTCTCATCTCTCTCTGTTCCTGTCTGTCTGTCCCTATCTATCCCTCTCTCTTTCTCTTTCTCTGTAAAAAGGGAATTACCAGTACTTCCACACTCCCCACAGGGGCACAGTGAGGTTCAGAGCTACTAGACAGGGTGGCAAGTTAGCTAGGCCACATGGTTTATCCCTTTACTGGGCTTGGCGGCAGTTCAGTGACACAAGCCATAGGCTTGGGAAGTGCAGCTAAAGGCCACATGTATGTGTGCAGGGCTAGCAGGGCTACAGAGACCCGTGATGTCACCAGAGTCTGGAAACTGTCGTCTTTCTACCACTGGTCGGTAGTCTGAGCTGCTGGAGTCTTCTCTAATGACCCAGCATTAGTGCATTACAGACAACTAATGCTGGGTCATTAGAGATGCCTTGGGTCACATAGCAAAGGCGGCCCACATGATCACTGAGAGTACAAGTCTCCATCATGAAAGTCATCTGGGCCCTGAATAACATCAGCACCAGGTCAGACCAAGCCCAAGGTAGAACCCAGGGCCCTGGTTCCCCATCTGAAGGACCTACATATTGGGGGTTCCAGGCCTTATAGCTCAGCGTTGTCCAGGCCAAGAAGATAATGTAAGCCACGAAGATGGTCAGCAGCAGCAGGGGGCTGATGACTTTCCAGGTCACCCGCCAGTAGAATCCAGGCTGCTTCCCGGTCATCCATGCTATATCGTCACAGAACCTGCCGGGACATTATGCTTAGGTTCTCCTACCTGGCCCCATGTCTGCAAGCCCACACAGCAGCTCCCTCCATTGCCACCCAGATGTGACCTGTGGGGCCTATCCTCCCACCTCTGCTCTGTCCTTTGCCCTCATGTCTTCCTGAGAAGCCACCAGATGGTAGTAGCCTTCTCAGATCTTGATGAGGACTCAACCTCCCATTGATATGTGGCAAAAGCCTGAGCAAGCAGGTCAGTCCAGCTGAGGGAGAGGTCTGGGCAGGGCATGCTTCCGGGGCTGCTGGCCCCTGCCAGACAGCAAAGAGGAGGTCAGCCCAGTCCCTAGCCCAGCCCCCGGGCGAGGTACCACTAGACAGGAACTGTGGCATTCATTCCTGGGAAGCTCAACAGCTGGGTGAGAAGCAGCAAAAACCCTGCCAGCCCAGCTGTGGGAAGGAAGCTGGCACTTGACCTGGTGCCCTCAATGCCCAGGGTGGAGAAGCCATCTGTCTTATATGGCTGTAGACTGGCTGGTTCGTTGCTTGCCTCCCCACAGACTAGGAGGCTGGTACAGCCAGGTGGGCGGGTCCTGTGGAGCTTCCATGGACCCCTGACAGCCACTGTTGAGTATGTTTTGGGAGGGGCCTCAGATGATTCTGTCATCCCTGTTGCTGCCCTGGAGACTGGCTGCCATGAGCCCAGACAGTGTATATAAGGGATGCTGGGAGCAGAGGGGTGGGACACCATGCCCATAGAGCAGAACTCACCGTTCCAATCCGTAAACATAGATGACACCAACCACCTCAAAGAAGGCGAAGATGATCAGGTTCAGGGAAGCAACGTGGTTGTCAAAAACCTCGAGCCAGTAGCTCCCGGACTGCAGCGTGAAGCAGGTTGACAAGAGGAAGCAGACCAGGCAGATTCCCCCTGTGGGCATGAACGTTCGCATCTGAGCAAGTCGCCCTGGCTGCTGCCCACCCAGGGCTTCACACCTCCTCTCCATCTGCTTGCCTCCACCAACTCCCCAACTGTGCCAGGAGGGCAGGAAGATGCTGGGAGTGGCATCTGCGGGCAGTGTGGGAGGGGATTCCTGCTCCCAGCCCCACTGACCCTCCACTTTCCCATGATGGCCCTCTGGGGCATCAGCTCAGCACAGGACCACTGGGACCAACCCTGAGAGGTGACAAGACTGACCAAGTGCTCCATGGGGACTGTGACACGGCCCTCAAGCCCTCCTGGAAGAGGGTGTCTGGATAGTGGGTGGGAGTGGAATGAGAACGGGGAGGCAGGAGGTCAGTAAGGACACTCACCAGTCAAGACCTCCTTGGGAACCCATTCTGGGAGGACCTTCATATCCAGGAGGGGTGTGATGATACTCTCCATGTACCCGAACATGGAGGACAGCCCCAAGGTGAACAGCATCACAAAGAAGAGCACGGCCCACACTGGTGCTCCCGGCATGTGTAGGATGGCCTCCGCGAAGATGATGAAGGCTAGGCCCGTGCCTGAGGCGCTCTGCAAGACACACGCAGCCCATGCTAGGACACGTGTGCATGGGGCACCCAAGCTGTGACACATATACACTGCGTCCTGCATTGCAACACCCGGCCTGGCATCAGGGCTGGGGTGGTGGTCTTGCTCTACCTGGGCTGTGCCAAGACAACACAGGTGCACCTCTGAGTGAAAGGAACCTTGTTCCCTTTAATAGCCTGCAGCCAACATGTGATGATGTAGGACCCAGGGCCTTGGGTTCAGGCACCCATCAGACTGCTGCCCCGAGGACCTGCCTTCTGACTGCCCGTCCTAGCCTGCTGCCCTGGTCCCCAAGCGTCAGCTGACCCTGTGTGTAACTGCCCAAATCCCACCACAATCAGTGATGCCCACTCCCCCTGGCCAGCCATCTGCAGCAAGGCCAGGCCCCTCATTACCTTATCCAGAAAGTCTTGCAGATGGCAAGACTCCAGGTGCAGCCTGGCCACCCTCTCAGGCTGGGTGTCGTTCAGGTGTGTGAGGACAGCAACATAGTCATCCCTGGAGATGCTCTGGTCGGGGAAATCAAACTCATTGGTGAGGCTGAGGATGTTCCTGCAGGGACAGAAAGGTTGAGTAAACGCTCAGCGGGACACCGGCACTCGCAAGCATTCCTGGCCAGAAATGCCCAGAAAGGACCACAATAACCTCAGTGAGGATCAGGCCTCCCACGTCGGGTGCAGTCTCAAGAATACCTCTGGTGGGGGAGTGGGGGAGCTGTGGGCAGGCGGGGTGCTTATTTACTTCCGGCACACTGCAGGGAGGAAGGTTGTTCTAAGCCCCAAATGGGGCCCCAGGTTTGGAGGGGACACTCCCCTGTGGGTAGCACTGGGCCAGGGCAGTGGCAGCATTCTTGCCTCCTCAACCTGTGGGTCCCAGTGGACACTGAGCACAGCACTCCCCAAGGGCTCTAGGAAGGGTGGGCCCAAGCTCTGCTCCTCCAGTCTCAGTCGGGGAGCTTCACTCTGTCTCTGGGACCCAGGCTCAAACTAACATCACAAGTGTTTCATTTTTGTAAGTTCACCTACTTGCTAAATTTATTTGTAATCTCAAAATCAATACCCGTGGCTCTTCTGTAGTTATTGAGGACACGTCCAGAGTGGCATGTTCCTGCCGAGGTGGACAGTGTCCTTCTTACAGTCCAGTTAGGGACACGGTTTTTATGTTCTTTGTGCTTTTTGGTGGTGATTTTGCTGTGTAAAATGTCCCCCAGGTGTAGTACAGACAATCCCTAAATGCAGTGAGATCAGGACACCCAAGAAGCTCTTTGAGCTGACTTCTAGTTCAGTTAATGAATCAACAAGTGTTCACCAGGCATCTCAGTGGAAGGGGCTAGAGAGCCAAGGAGGGATTAAGTTGCTCACCAGGGCACGGACCCACAACCCCTCAGGACATTCCACTACATCGGGGAGCACCGTCTGCCTTCTTCCTCCCTCTGCAGGCTCGACCCAGCAGATTAGAACAGATGTCATGGGAGCACCACGGACATGGCTGGACCATCTTCTGGGGCTCTCAGGGTGGGTCCTTCCTAACTCTCCCAGCTCCTGGTGTTCTAGGCCTTCCCGGGCTTGAGGTCATGTCACTCCAGCCTCTGCCGGTTATCACATGGCCTCCCCCTGTGTTTGTGAGTCCCTTCCTGTCTGGTATAAGGACATTCTCATAGATTTGGGCCACCCTATCCAGTATGACCTCCTCTTAACCAACACTACCTGCAAAGACCTTATTTTCAAATCTGGTCACATTCTTGGTTCTGAGTGGACACACCCTTTAGGGGAAACTCTCTGCCCTCCTCCCCTAAGGAAATAGAAGGTTATTGAGTGGGGCCCCCAGTGTAGAAGGTTCCCTCTGGTGCCCCCAGGGTGCTTGCTCACCTATCCAAGCAGCGCCCATGGTCAGTGGCCGCGTTGAACCCCAGGACAGAAAAGACAGCAATGGAGGCATAGAGGGAGGTCATGCTGTTGATCAGAGCGACGGTCACTGCGTCCTTCTTACAGTTGTTTCTGAGCAAGTGTAACTCATTGTTATGGTTAGGGCCCTCAGTGGGAAACTCGGAGGGGGCTACCTTACCACCCCCAAACAGACACCCCCCACACTGCACCTGGCGCCTGCACGTGCATGACCCAGGAATACTGCACTGTTCCTGGTGGTCACAGCGCAGCCTTGGCCCCCTCCCTGCCCCTCCCTCCTCACCAGCCCCTCCCACTGACTCCAGCTCCAGGCCACAGAGGTGGGTTAACTGCACACAAGCTTCTGAAGGTGAGAGCTGAGATAGTAACTTGTCAACACAGCCCAGGGCTCCACTGGCCCTCCACCTCCTGTCCCTGCCTGCTCTGAGGGTAGAAATACCGACACCACAAGGGACTAGGTGTATGGGTGTCATGGGCCTCTTACTGTATAGTTTACAATGCCATGATTGTTGGGGGTATCAGGTCTCATAAATGGTGGCTGTGGCTCCCTGCGGAGCAGAAGCCCGAGTCTGCTTTAGTGACTATAGAGGCGACCCACGTGGCATTTCTGCTCTATAATCTCATGCACCACACATGTGGTTCGTGTTGGTCTGTGTCTACCCCTGTTACAGCCTTGTTCCTGGGTTTGGTTATCTGGGCTCTCTTCCAGCGGTGGCTCTGGAACCTGTGGAAGGCTGCCATGAGGACCTGACCTCCAGCCCTCAGGGGATGACTCAGTAATTGCTGGAATCCCCAGAATCTGGTCTTGTCTCAAGTTCACATTTGGCCGTACCCTCTGTCCCAGGCAGGAAGTCCATAAAGAGGCTGAGTGAGTACCGGGACAGGCCTGGCACCTCGGCCAGAAGGAACCCACCCTGAGCCCAGCCCTACCTGGGTGGATTGTAACTTGCCAACGCAATGTGTCCCCCAAAGGCCAAAGACAGAGAGAAGAATATCTGGGTGGCCGCGTCCAGCCACACCCGAGGGCTCTGGAGAGTCTGCATCTGGAGGGAGAAGGGTACACCTTGTGTCACAGACAGACCACACTGGCCCCCGCACCTACTGTCCCAGAACATTCCCAGGACTTCCTCTGGGGCAGCTGTCATGAGTGGTGTCACCTGCTCAAGCCCCGAGGACAGTTGCGGAGGATGCGTGATCAAGCAAGCTTGGAAGGACAGTTAATATAGTGTTCAGCAGATAAAATATATTATGCTCACTTTTTTAAAGATGGTGCTGCCCACATGGAAGCCCGTCACCCAGGTGATATTATTTGCCCTTATGCTTGTGATGGCTGTGGGGGGAAAGTTGTAATGTAAGCAGGCCGGGTCGTTATAGCTTAAGGCTTAGTTTAAGAGTAAGCTCTTCTCCACACCCTTGACTGATTGGATGATGTAGGGTGGTGATGTAGGGAGGAATCCCATTATGCCTCAGATGGGTGACTTTGTATCAGAGACTTCCTGATTTGTATAATTGGATTAAAGGTTTTGAGTCTATGCTATAAAATGGGAGAGAGCAGTAGCTTGATCTCTCTCTCTCAGTTCCTGGGTTCCTGAGATTAGTATTAGAGAGGAGAGCAGAGTAAGGCCACGTGAAGGCCAGGAGAAGCAGCCAAGATGGCAGAGTGCTGAGGAAGAAGCCAGTTTGTTAAGAGTTTGTGCTGGAGGAGATGGGGAACAGAGGTGAATAAGTCTGGTGAGCTAGAAACCTTTGATTCTAGGAAACTCGGATAAGTCAGTAGCTTTGTGAGCACTGAATGAGTGGGTTTTGGAGCCCAGTGTGTGTTTTTGCTTGCCCGCCGGGTGCAAGCTAGAATTAAAGCTGATGGCTCACCAGTTTTTGGCTCCATTGTTTCATTACCGACTGTTCGAATCTAATGTGAACCTGCGTGGGTCAGGCTGCTGTGATGGCGGCCTCGACTACTGGCTTTACATATAGCAAACTCGGCCGCCTGTCCTGTGACGTGTCAGATAACCCCCAGTTCCTATCCACACAGGACATGCAGGTGCTGAGAACTTGGCTGTAGACTTCTGAGGGCCAGGAAATGGGCCTGAGCAACTTGAACCTGGATGTATTTATTTGCTCCTCTCAGACCTGGTATACTTGAATGACTTGAAGTCGCCCAGGGCGGAGCCCACCTGCATACAACACCAGGTGTTTCTGTTGCCGGGGAACTCTGGACAAACACACTTCCACACACAAGTATCCCCTTCCCTTCCCCTGTGGCAGGGTACTGCCTGGGGAGACTGGGACGTGCCATAGAGCCCCAGAATCTGCCAAGAAATACTGGGGTCTGGAGAGCATGGAGTGGTTTAGAAGGGTTGTGGGCTCTGGTGGGCAGGCACCTGGGTCTCAGGCTCCTTGCCTGGTGGGACCATGGAGCTGCATGCAGCTTTTGGAGGCATGTGGTTCAGGGCAGTAAGGATGGCGTACTGGGTCCCCAGACATCCTCGCCCCTAACCCTGGCCCTCAACATCTCACAAGTACCAAAGTCCACATGCCCCAAACCATGTTCTCCCCCTGCTCCCTCCACTCTGACCCTGACTTCCGCCCTGAGGCCCATGCTCCCTCCCCCCTCATCCTCACCCAACGTGGGTGGGATAAACTGGGCTGGATTTTGCTGTGGCCCCGATATGGGTGTTTCCTGGACTTCCATTTGAGATCCACTTACATTGGGAGTGAACAGGTAGGTTAAGCCTTGGGCCGCTCCAGGCAGGGTGAGTCCTCTGATAAGGAAGATCGTCAGCACCAGGTAGGGGAACAAGGCTGTGAAGTAAATTGCCTTAAAAAAAGACCAGACTGTGAGACTTTTCAATGGTATCTGCTCCACATAATTATCTTGAGCGAGGCAGGCATGTGGGAAACGCCGCAGCGGCCAGAGTCCCACCATTCATCTGGGATCCCGGTCAGGCTGGGAGGGAGGGCCCTGTGGAGGCAGTGAGGGTGGGCTCCGGTCAAGCTCAGAGGGTTTGGAACTCCCTGTGACGGTCACACGTGGGCTCACGTATGTGTCTGTGCCTGTGAGTCAGCTGAGGTGGGCACTGACTTCCAGACTGCAGCCTCCCTCTGTCTATACTGCAAGCATTCAGTTCTCGCTTCACTGACACCCTCTTCCCACCCCGGTCCTCCAGCTGGCTGCTCTCAGGGGCCTTGGGGTCCCACACCCGCCCACACCCTCTCCTACATGGCATTCATTCTCAGTTAGGTTTGGGCAGGAATCTGCACACATGGTGTCTACACAAAATAAGTCTCAAATGGATGTTCTTAAAAATAATAAAATAAAATGGGCGCTCTTTTCTCACTGCCCCCGCCGAGCCCCCAGATATAGACTGACTTTGGGGGCCACCTGGGTGCATCTTTAGGGACTTTCACAACAGACTATCTGGCATCTCTGGCTGGTTTTTTGGGCTTCGTGGCCACTCTGATCTCCCTCAGCAACTCCAGTCCTCTCAAGCGTGAGGACCCTCGTGTAAGTAACTGTAGCATCCATGTGCCCACTGAGAAATGCCCAGGTGCAAGTGCACACTTGGATCTGTGCAAGAGCTGCACCACCACGATGGGAGCCCGGGGTCTACAGGTGCCTGGAATTGCACACAGTGATCTATAAAGATAGATACGTGTGATGCCGGACTTCTCGCACCAAGTGGGGAGAGGGAAGAAAGCCCCTGAGCTGGGAGTGTTTCGGAAACCATGCTTGCGAGGGAGAGGTGCAGGCTCCCTGGACTCTGTGTGGAAATGATCAGTATGTTTTTCATCATTATGTAAGTTCCCTTAAGAGATGATCAACTGTTTAAAACACAAATGCTAGCAATGTACTTGGTGTTTATAACATATTATAAATACATATTCAGGGTGGGGCAAAAATAAGTTTTCAGTTGTGAGTATGCAAAACACAGAGTTTATTCTAGTATTGTTGTTTATTAATTATTGGTTATTTTCCACATGAACAACTGTAACCTACTTTAGCCCGACCCTGTATAACTACAGCACAAAAGCTGGGAGGGAGGGAATGGGGTGTAGGACTAGAAGGATCTTTTACCACATGCAACACTGCGCAAGGGCGGACCGTGATGAGTGACAACATATAATTCAACCCTAAGATAAAATAAAGCATTATACCCAATAAGCCAACAAAGGACATAGAGCAGGATCATAAAAAATATTTATAAAAGAGAGAAACAGGAACAAAGAACAGATTTGACACGTAAGAAACAAACACAAGTGACGGACTTCACACCACCCAGCTCAGTCATCGTATTAAATGTGAGCAGCCTGAGTGCCGACACAAAGGTGGGGTCATTGAAATGGTTAGAAAGAAAGAAAAAGCAAGACCCAACTGGATGCTGCCAATAAGAAATACACTTTAAATAGAGACCCCAATAGGTTAAAAGAAGAATAGAAAGAATATATAATGTCAACATGGTCAAAGAATGCTATGTGACCAGCACCCGGGTCCGGACAGTGTTGTAATAGAGGCTGATTATGAAGGACACTTAATGGACTTCAGAGTAAAGACTATGGCTAGGATAAGGACAGTCACTCCATAATGATAAAGGCATCAATTCTCCAAGGAGACCGGACAGTTTTGACATTCATGCCTCTCCTAACAGAGCGTTCAAACCATGATGCAAACACTGACAGCAGTGGGGGAGGGAAGGTCCTCAGCAGCTACAGGGAGCAGGGGAGTGAAGTCTGTCCCACGGAACCTCACCTTCCCCGTGGATTCGATGCCTCTGATGACACACAGGTACAGGACTGCCCAGCAGGTAGCCAAGCAGACCAGCAGCTGCCACTGGACGGAGCCGCTGTGGTCCATGTCGGCCGTGATGTTCAGTGTCTGCCGGTACCAGAAGTAGTTCACGGGACTGCTGCCTTGGCACTCTTCCACGAACCCTGAGAACCAGAAAGTATCATCATGGGCTGGCCACGGGGCTCAGGCAGGATTCAGGCATGGCAAACCCTCAGCCTAGGGGCGAGTCTGTGTATAATTCATCCTGGGGCTGCTGCTGGAGTGCTGGGCACACCAGGCAAGCCCAGTGTCCTCTACTGTCCAGGGGGTCCAGCGCGGCCAATGGGGCAGACACAGGGAACCTCCAGGCCCATACTTTCTGTTGGGCACCCAGGGCCAGCCTTGTACGGAATGAGCAAAAGACAAGTTCACACTAGCCCTAGGCAGGAAGGGAAAGAGGGCAAAGGCAGCTTCCTGAGCGAACTGCTGAAAACAACAACTGTTTTTCACATGATCATGATCTATCCAGATCCAGCACTAGGCTGAGGTCTGGACCTAAAGGCCTAATTCAGCCGAAGCAGCGATCCCCTGGCTCTCCTGCCTGGCTCACCTGCTCATGACCTGGCATGAGCATGGCTCCAAGGCCCACAAGCCACACTGTGTCTATGGGCCCCTGGATCCAGCAGTGAACAGAGACACGGGGTGAAGAGAATCGGATCTAACGTGCCATACCAGGGCCACCGTGTGGGGCTGGGAGTGAAAACAAAGCATGAGCTTCCCTGGCCCTTGGCGTTACCTGTGCGGTTGCGGTTCAGTGGGCAGGTGCTCCAGGGCAGCGGGTGCTGGAAGGAGTTGAGGAGGTACCACAGCACCCAGGTCAGGACAGTGTTGTAGTACAGGCCAATTATGAAGGACACAGTGACGCCGCCCAGCCCTGCAGGCACAGTGACAGTCACCATCCTCCCTGTTTCAGGCTGTCCTGGCTCAACTTCCATTTCTGCTCTCCCACCCCTGGCTGCACCTGGCTGCATCTCTTGGCTGGTGACACATTATTTTACAACTCCCTGTTCACCCTGCCCCCACCCATGCCCACGAGCTCCCAGGACATGCTGGCTCAGCGTGTGCACAGACCCATAAGACTTGGGACACCAGACAACCCGCTGCTGCTCTGTGGGGCTAGCCCGTTGCCTCCTCCTCTTGCACCCTGTGCTCACCCCTCACAACTCCCTGCACCCAAGTGCTTCCATAGAGAAACCAAACGAGTCCTCCTCAGAGTGTGACCAAGGGCAGCTCCCAAGGGACACTTCTGCCTGAGCCTCCCTGCTCCTTTATACCAGGGTCCCTTTGTCTGCAGGTTCTGAACCAGGAACACGTGCTGGTGTGATGAGCAAACCCACAATGCCCATGAAACAGCAGCCCCTATCCCTGGCCCTCCCCAGCAGCTGGGCAGGGGTCCCAGAAAGGCAGCATACCGACTCCGCCCAGGTAGGGGGAGATGGTCGTCCATACCCCGATGCTGCCTTTGCGCAGGCGCTGGCCAATGGCGAGCTCAATGTGGAACAGCGGGATCCCCTCAAGGGCCAGGGCAATGAAGTAGGGGATGAGGAAGGCCCCTGAAAAGATATGGTGGTTAGCAGAAGATAGCACATGGGCAGGAGAAACACCGTGGTCTCCCCGAGGGTATAGACCGTACGTCAAGCCCAGTGCTGGTGTTCTATATCACTTGGCTGAATTCAACTTGTCCGTGCTTCCGGGGTGGTTTCATAAATAAATGGGCTGCTCTGTTTCTACTGAGACCCCGTGACCCCTGGCCACCAGCTCTCCCAGGACACTGAGCTTTCTTTTTCACAGAGAATGTTGGAGAATGTTGATGCCTCAGATTGTCTGTCCAGCTGCTCGAGTTGGGCTGAGACCTATCTCTCTGTCCCTCACTGTCTAAGCAGTGGAAGGAGAAAAACGAAATCTTGGTCCCAGTTGCTGAGCAGTGTGACCAGGACCCTGTCTTCTACAGAACCCACAGATGCAGCACCCAGGGCAGTCGGGACCTGTAGCCTTTGCCCTGCGAGGCCTGTGGACAAGGCCGGCTCTTTGTGTCTCCAGACCCTGTGGATATCCCCAGACTGTTGGGGAGGAGAACTGGGTCCCCAAGTAGCTGGGTTGTGACCTTGCCCACAGAGCTTGAAATGTTTATGTGTAGAATCACTCCCCGTCTCTACATGTTCTACTCAATTCTGTTACAATGTTGCCTAAGTCTTATAGTTAAAGAGAAAGTTTACAAAGCTGAATAATCATCAATGGCAGAGAAAACAATAGTCACCCTCAGTGTAATGAGCTTGTGCAAATGGAAAATGTGATGCATTATCTGCTTATCACTTACATCTCATTTAAAAAACAATCAGCGGTGGTCAAAGTGAAACAAAAAGGGCCCTCACATACAGGAGGGGCTGTGTTTAGAAGTGTGAATTCAAGAAACTTAAATATTTCATGGCATTTCACCAAGTGCTTTCACATCTGCAAATAGGTCCTAAAGAAGTGTTTCAAAAACAAGGACAAAGGCCCATGGCTTAGTAGGGACTGCTCTCAGGCCTTGTGCCTCAGGGGGCACAAGCCCCACCCCCAACCCCCAGGTAGGTGGTCTCAGCTCACAGCCTGTGGTAATGAGGATTCAGGCAGGTTAGTGCAAGACCATCTGGGCACACAGGAGCACGGACCCTGGTAACCAGTTAGCGGTGGTGAAACGTTTACAGACATTAGTAACTACCAGCATGTCCAGCCTTGCGTCAAGTCTGCTTTCCCTATCGCCCTCTTCCTGATGCAAAGGGCCAAAGGGCATCAGAGGGACCCGGGAGTGAGCTTTCCCAAGGGCCTTCAGGGGCTTATTATCAGGAGACCCATGACCCAAGGTGCTGTCTTGCCCCAAACCCCCATAAAGGTTCTAACATTTCTGGAGGTAACAGTGACAGGTGAGTTTTCTCCTTTTTTCTTCCTACGTTTTTAAATTTTTCTACATGTCATGAATCTTCTTATAATGGGGGGGGGGGGGAGAAACTTTAAAGAGACATTGTCCTCCTAACCAGGGAAGCCCCGTCAAACAGTGCTTTTGTCTGCTCCGCTCGGCAGAGGTTGGGCCACGAAGCTCCTGCAGAGCCTTTCCTCCCTCTTTCCTTGAAGGGACTCAGCCCTGTCCTCTGCCTACCTATCACCACCAGGACAGCCGCAGCTTTGCCCTTGGAAAGGGGAAGGATGACTTCTGACCAGAACACACGGCTGAGAGCTCACCCGCGCAGAGATTTCCCCACATCCCTCGTTTCCTAGGCAGGAGAGGCCAGAGTAACTTCCCAAGGGAAACACTGCCCACATCGCCCCCAGAGACCTCATGGAGCCAGGTGATCACCATGAGGGGCTCTCTGGGAGCCCTCAAGTCTCACAGGAGCAGAGGGAATCGTTAAGGCAAGTTGTCCTGCCACCAAGCCAGGATGGCCCCTAGAGGATGGGACCCCAGAGAAGAATGAGCCTGTGCTAGGAAGTCCTCAGCCCATCACTTCCAGGGACAAAATTTGGTGACTACCCACGACAGCTGCCTAGGGTAGTTCATGTCTGTCTGTGCCCTCATGTCCCCAGCACTGAGAGCGGAAAGCGACAATCACATTTGCGCTTCTCCAAGAGAGACAAGTGCATGGAGCAAGAAGCAGGCTCACTGCTTTAGTTAATGTCCTTATGACCATCAGTAAAGTGACTAACTGTGCTGAATTTCCCTGTAGGGCCCGCAGCCTCCTATGGAGACCCGCTGCCTCTGGGATGCTGGAAGCTAGAGCTCTTTCAAAGGGAGCAAGGAGCCTGACAGCACAAAGGAAGAACAGGCCTGGTGAAGGCACACACAGGCCACCTCAAGGTGAGGCTGAGCAGAAGCAGCATTTGGAGGGTTTGCTTGGGTCTCAAGAGCTCCGATGCCCTCAGACTGGACCCCACAAGGAACCCCCCCACCCCCCGTCATGGCGTATCACTAAATCTCAGGAGGAAAGCTCCCATCTAGGCACAGAAACCAGAGACAAACCCTTGTGAGATGTGACCATTGTCCCCTTCTTCTGTTTGAGGATGCAACCCGGGCCCAGGCTCACCTCCTCCGTGACTCTGGCACAGGTAAGGAAACCTCCAGATATTGCCCAGGCCCACGGCAAACCCCACACAGCTCAGGATGTACTGGAGTTTGTTGTCCCACTTAGGTCTCTCGTCCCCGCTGCTGTCTTCCAGGGGGTCCGGTTCCGGAACGCACGCCATGCCTGGTCTTCGGCACCCTGAAGGCTCAACTATTGAACCTCTGCTGGGGCTTGAAGACAGGAGCCGTCTCCCCTTCAGGTGTATTTTTTGCTATTTAAAGGAAAACCACAGAGCCAGTTAATTGATAACTCAGGCCAGGCCCTGGCTCTGGCATGCCCGACCCACCTCGTATACCTGGTGCTGACAGCCTTCAGGTGCCACCACCAACGAACCGTTTCCAACCAGGCCCTCTATTCCCTGTGGGGACACGCAGTTCCCCAAGACAAGGGCACACTTGACTCTTAATTGTGAAATAACCGCCTAAGAAATACTACAGAGAGCCCCTATGCCCCGTTTCTCCAATGGCAAATTTTGCAAGTATCTTATGTCTTTTCAGGACCTGTCCATCACCAGCGGGTCCCTCTTGTCCCCTTCTACAGCCACACCTGTGTTAGAGATTAAATCAAGCAAGACTTGTGGAAATAAACACATTGGCAAGGCAACTTTAATAGCTTCTGCAGAAGGACGTGCTGCTGCTATTGAAAGCCAGCCAGCAAGTGCGCGGGCAGAGGGCAAACTCTGTTTTTATCCCTAACACAGGCCCTAGGATGCTGGGTCTTGCTCCATTAGCTGGAGTGTTGATCTGTACAATTTTATTTTTTCCCTATTGGCTAGTTTAAATGGCTGCACCACCTGATCAGGTAGTGGCGCAGTGGATAGAGCGTTGGACTGGGATGCGGAAGACCCAGGTTCAAGACCCCGAGCTCGCCAGCTTGAGCGCGGGCCCATCTGGCTTGAGCTAAAGCTCACCAGCTTGGACCCAAGGTCACTGGCTCCAGCAAGGGGTGGCTCGGTCTGCTGAAGGCCCGGGTCAAGGCACATGTGAGAAAGCAATCAATGAACAACTAAGGTGTCCTAACGGCAACGAAAAACTAATGATTGATGCTTCTCACCTCTCTCCGTTCCTGTCTGACTATCCCTCTCTCTGACTCTCTCTCTCTCTGTCCCTGTAAAAAACAAACAAACAAACAAACAAAACATTTAAATGGCCGCACCAAGGTGGAAGGGAGAGATGGGGATATCATTAACTAGGTAAGGGGGTTGAGGAATGGTTGGATGACCTGACATAGGGAGCTGGGGGATTGGTAAACAAGTTAGCTATTTCTCATTCTATTCCCCAGTCAGAGGAATCCAAATGAAGGGGGTTGGGAAATTAGTTGAAGAAAAGAACCTGAGTTACATATTTCCTTCAATCCCCCCTATTCTTTATACGTCTTCATTCTTCAAATTTGGCGAGCAGACATTGGCTTTGATGTTCATTACTAGCATCTGGTTAGTGTAAGGAGGAGGGCTCTGCTTGGTTATGGCGATCTCGATCTCAGTCAGTCTCTGAACAAGGCCTCGAGCACATGGGACGATGCAACATCCTATAAGAATCACAACTCCAATAACAATTATCAGGGAGGTAAGTACAGAGCTCATTAATCCTTTCCATTTTCCAAGTCATTGTTCCATTAAATCAGTGAAGGGGTCATTTATGCTTGAGGTTTTAGCTAACTCATCTGCTAGGATGGTCAGTCCATATAAGGCTTTGGCTATTTAGGTCTGTGTTATTGGGGATATAGGTACAACATTGGGTTCCAATCATAACACATACCCGCCCTTCTCTGCTAGCATCGTATCTAAAGCTAGTTTATTTTCCCAGGCCATTCGGCGGGCAGGGCCAAGTTGCTGTGCTCAATCTCATTTCTAATGTAATTGATAAAATTTTGTTGATTATAATATATATAGTTTATCCAATTTACATTCTTGTTTATAGTAACCTACTAGAATAAGGTTCATTCAAATTCACCAGCTATTTGATTGCAGGTTTTGAACTCATTTGGAACATACCTCAAAATTCCAATAGCTCGGTTGAATGAACTGCTGGGACTCATGACACTTCTTTTGTTTCGCTTACTTTGTGCCGGGCTTGACTGGTGGTTAAGGGAAGTAAATGCCAGGATAAAAGAAATGGCCAATTGTATTAGGGAACAAATGCCACCTTAGTTGATTAGTCGAGTCTTATAGATTTTTGTCCCATAATATTACCAAACATCAGCTCTGGGGATGATAAGGGCAGATTGGTTTGTCAGCCCTGTGAATAGTCATCTTTTACCGTATCAAGTTAGATTTCCTATGAGGTCAAATTGTCCCCCCACCTTGAGAGGCATGAAGAGAAATTGACCCTAGGAATAGGCATTCTGATAGCTCTCCGGGGCTGACCCGCAGAGCCTTTGTCCTCGGGAAATAGCAGTGATAATGACCAACATTACTTGTTTTGCCAGACAGTGGCACGTTGGAACAGGGCTACCATGCAGTTCATCCCATTAGGGTCTGAGGACCACCTAAGTGGAAATGGGGCCATCAGAGCCTCCAGTCTTCCTGAAGCACAAGCATAACAGTTGCTTTTGTTTAGGGTGCTGATACAATATTTGATCCATTCTACCTAGGTATTTACATCTTGGTATTTTGTTTCTATTGCTAGGGTTTGTTTTAAATTCTTCACTTCTGCTATGGTTATTATATAGAGGGAGACCTGGAGCCCCCCTCCCTTTTCAATTTGGAGTCCTAGTACTAATCTTACCATTAAACCTTTTCCTAATAAACTGACCCTACCTCTAAATTCACAAGGGGTTATGGGTGGGACCCATGGGAGTAGAAGAGCCCCAGACCCCCCTATTCTTCCTCGAACATCAGGAGGGGAAACAAGTTTTTCTCTGTATCCCATTCTAGGACTCTCTCTTAAAACGACCCAACTTTTTATATTTAAAGCATTTGTTCTCTCCCTTTCCTCCTCCTTGTCCGTGTCAACTTGCTTTATTTTTTATCCTTTCAAAGGTATTTCCATATCTTATACCTTCTATCATTAAAACCATACAATTTCTTTCCAATTGATTAGAATTCTCTTTCTAAAACACTTAACTTTCAGTGAGGACTGTTAGTAATTAGCAATTTTAGATTGATACTTTTATGAACTGTGGAAAAAATAAAAGACAGGGCCATGAACTAAAACTGATAAGTTCAGATGAGCCCTGCACAATGGCCCTGCAAACTCAGAGACCCAAAGTAAACACTCAGGGTGGTCTAAATCCAATCCTTCTAGCCAAAAGCAGTCTATGGCAGGCAGTCATTTTCCAGGGAGGTGTTCCCTCTCAACAAAGGTCAATGCTCACCTCTACTTCAAGCCTGTTTGTTGTGCTTGGCATCTAAAATAATATATGTGATAACATGCCTTTGAAATGTGAGGGTCAATTTTTTTTCTACTAGGTCATACATCCCACCAAAGCAGGAGCCCAGAGACCTCTCATTGTTATTGTTCTGTGAACTATTAACTGTTAACTGTCTTGTTCCTCCCTATGTAAAAGAAATTTCAGCATATATACTTTCTTTTATTATGTTCAAATAGGGATTACATGACTTTATTATCATTGGAAAATATTGGATTACAAGAACCTTTTGTAAACCCAGGCAAAACAGACATCTTTTCTGTGAGGAATTTTAAAAGGCATTAATTAAATTAAACTAGTAGTAGTAGTATTAAATGCTTTTCTAGACCTCCTGGTTAAAGAAGAAGACATTCAGAATAACTTCTATTTTATAGTATTATTAATAGTTGCAGAGGAGGCAAAACTTCTTATTGTCCTTGGTGGCCTACTGAGCTTCAACTTGGATTTTAATTTTTGTTTTTATTTATTCATTTTAGAGAGGAGACACAGAGTGAGTGAGAAAGAGAGAGAGAGAGAGAGAAAGGAGGGAGGAGCTGGAAGCATCAACTCCCATATGTGCCTTGACCAGACCAGTGCAGGGTTTTGAACTGGCAACCTCAGTGTTCCCAGGTCGACGCTTTATCCACTGCGCCACCACAGGTCAGGCATCAGCTTGGATTTTAAAAGTGCCCTTCTTTTCCTTTACCCTGAGGTCCTGGCATGAGCCCTCCCATTTTCACAGTCCCAGCAGAGTCCTGAGATGTTAATTCCCCTATTCTCAGAACTACAACAGTTGTTTTAGACCTCCAGGAACAGGCTTTAAGATATTTAAATAGCCTGTTGTTGTTTTTACTCTGAGTTTTATTGTCTGGAAGAGGGTGAGTACTCATCCCCACTTTGAATTTTTAACTTATTTATTTTCCACATAGATAAGTAAGAATTTCAGACAGACAGACAGATGAGACAGTCAAGAGCCCTCAAACTGAAATTGATTTCACCTGTTTCACAGACCTGGGTACAATTTTACATACAAACAAAACAATTACAGTACAGAGACACAAGTATGATACATAAATAAAATCTGATTAATCTTAATTGAGGTGCTACTTGGCCCTTAACTCTGAAGTCAAAGAACATAGAGCAGAGTAATCAGTGTGGCAAGACTTAACAGAGTCCAGAATAAGAATCAAGTTTAGGATTCAAAATTCCATTCCATTTAAGTTTAAATGAGCAGTTCTTACATATTCTCATTTTAAAGCAACAATGCCCAGAGCATTTGCATACAGGAATGAAACTATTTTATTTAGTTCTATATTAGAGCCAGCATTTCCAATTTTGCATGCAAGAACTTAATTTAGGCCTCAAAAGAGCCACATCTTGGCTTTTCTAGGTTGAGTTCATTCGTTGCTTCTTTTTCCCAGCCATTCGAGGATTATCATCCCAATACCTGTGAGCATTCGGCCTGGTGAAACATGGGGAGGTTTCTTCCCCTTTCTTTGCTCGATACCATCTTTGTGTCTTAGAGGTGGGATTTCCTATCCTCACTGTGGTGTGGCTTCAGAGAGAGGCTCAACCCACCTTACTGGAGGTTTCTTGGCTCCTGGTCCTGATCTCAAAGGAGTACTTCACCACACCTGCGGCTTTTCTTACCTTGGTCTGTGCACGAAGTTGCCTGGTCGCTGCGGTACCTTCTTTTAGGGCCCCTTCTGGGCATTGACGAGAGTCCAGGTTTGTTCGCTACCTGGGCTGACCCCTTTCTCTTAGCGAAGGGCCACCACAATGGAGCAGCGGGACACGCCTCCCTCGACAAAAGGGCTGGGGCCCCTCCCCAGGAGAACGGGGGTCCTGTACAAGCCCCCAAATTGTTGGGGTTGTCTTGCCAAGGTATTTTGTATCCACGAGTCTTGCTTAATTCCATCTGTAACACCTGGCACCCTGGCAACCTCTAATCTATAGCTATAATTTTAACAATGTTATATAAATAAAATCACACAGTGGTGACCTTTGGGGTCAGGGGTGGGGGTGGGGTGGAAGGGGTTCCCTCCTCTTGACCCTTCAGCTTCCCCCAATCTTCAGCACCAGTGCAACCCTCAGCACCCACTACTACCCTTAGGCAACAAGCAGGACAGGGTGACACCACTGCACATGGAGGGGAAATACGGGTAGACATGTGATAGCTTCCCTCGAGGGAAAGGTGATGTGCTGACATGGAATGGCTTCAGCCTAGGTCCTCCCACTGGGGGCTCCCTGGACAGGTAGACCCCCCAGGGCAGGTTCTTCCACCAGTTCAGACCAGGGCCCCAGAGGTATAATTCTCACTTCCCCAGGCTGCTTTATCTCTCAAACATGTGCTCACAGCCTCAAATATGTGGGTCCTAGAAGTGTGGGTCCCTTGGGCACAGTTTTAAAAGAGTCTTTTTTGAGGGGAAGTATAAGAAAGAGGAGGGGTGAGGCTGTGTGGCCCAGCCAAGAACACCTGCAAGGGCCTTTTCCACTGTCCTTCTTACTCCCTCTCCCTGCCCCTCCCAACCCAGCTGACCTCCCCAACAGCTCCCACATCCTGAGGCCAAAGCCCGCCCCTAGCCGGTGCATCACAGGGTGCCTCAGGCAGTGGACAGGGCCACCACCACACTTTGGGCTCCGTGGATACCATGTCATGGCTTCTTCAGAGGAAGACCTAGAAACTAGACTCATAGCCCTACACCATCCCCTCCGGTTTGACTATTCCCTCTGCTCATCCCTCTGCATTGGACAACATTTAGGCTGATAATATGAAATAGTGATTTATTTAGACAAGTACACTTTATGCTCACAAGACCTGCATGTCTAACAATTTGCAAAAATAGCAAGTCTGTTACATGAGGCACTCATCAAGTGACATGAACTAATGGGATCAGCCCCACAAAGTCTCTCCTCTCTGCACCCCTGGGTGGGGCAATGCTTCCACGGGATACTGATGAGTGTTTTCCCAATCAAGAGTCAGAAACTTTATGAAGAGAAGAAGGTGAGATCCCATGGAAGCTATCAGCACCTGGAAGTGGAGTCCAGAGCAGTGTGAGGCCTGTGGGCTTCCTGGGAAGGGCACACTGTCGTGACCCGGAGTGAAGGGCCATGGGCCGGCTTCCCACTTTATCTCTGGAGATTTCTGTAGATCATGACATCCAGATAATTGGCTACATAAGAGGACTCCACACGCTGAGGTGTTTGAAGGTTCTCAGCTGGTTGGGAGTTGCTGGGAGAGGGGAGAGCATGGGGAGGCATCTCCAGGTGACAGATGAATGAGGTGCTGGGACCTGCTCTCTACCCAGCTCTCCCCTCCCAGAGAACTCTCAGAAAATCCAGTTTCACTTAAACTTCCAGGTGTCTCCATGGGAAGTGGAAGTGACCAGTTCATTGACATAAACACCCCAAGTGTCAAGTAGCTCTCTGAGATCAGATGTTGCGTCCCAGGAAATAGCCCTTTCCATAGCGGGAGAAGACCCAATGCCAACCTTCACTGAGTGGCACTGAGTGAGTGGTCTTCCAGGGGCTCCCAGTTCCTGACATTGCTCAGGACGTAGGGACTGTCCTCAACCTCGGTGACCAAGGCTGAGTTACCGTATAACCCATCTTTTCCAACATCAGGCTAAAAATTCACACAGTTAATGTCCTCTTAAATAAACACAAAGGATGTTTCTGCCTTACATTATGCCAAACTGAGTTTTATTTAACTGTCATCTATTTGTGGCAGCCAGAAGCAATGATTAAATGGGTTAGCATTCAGTAAGCCGGAACACTGCCAGGACTCAGAAACTCTGCCGGTTGGTGGACAGGCAGGTCTCACTGGCCTGGGCGCCTGGGGTCTTTTCCAGACGGGGATCCACATCTTGAGGTAAAATTGCAACATTACTGCAGGAGCTCCTACTTCAAGGGGTCGACAGAAAGGGGAAGGGGGCGGGCAACAAGACTCTCCCCATGAACCAAGACAGCAACACACTTCTGTCCCCATGGGATGAGCATAGTAGGCGTGGCTTCCCTCTTGTGGCCTTTGATTTTCCATTGGAAAGCAGGGCAGGACATTCATGACATAGGAACCAAAAGGGCAGCCAGGACCCATGTGGGAGATGTGTATGCTGTGGGGCAACATGCATGTGCACACATGCGCACACATGCACACACATGCATGTATGCACATACAAGCACACCCATGCACACACAGCTGTGTATACATCCATACACATGTACACACAAATATGCATGTGCACTTAGACACATACATTTACACATATGCCTATACACATACGCATAGCATAGTATACACATGTTGCACATATACTCAAACATTTATAAATACACAATTCACATGTTCATACACACATGTGAACACGCACTTGTGCATGCATGCACAGGCCTACCCACTTGCATATACATTCATGTGTGTATACACATCCATATGTATACACACATGTGTGCATGTGTGCTAACATGTATATGCACTCATGTATGTGTACACAAAATCATACAGGCACATGCACATGCTTACACACTCACATGTGTATATGCACAGCATACACAATGCACTCACACACATGTATGTACTTACATGTGCACACACTTGCATATATACTCTCACCCATGTGTTCACTCACACATGCACACATGTATATACTCATGTGCACACTTTCATGCTCACACATGTATTTGTACATGTACATGTGGGCAGGATGCTCAGTACTTCAAGTCTCCATTTACAGAGGTTGTGGACAGGGTGCTGATCAGCCCTTGCTGGCTTTCTGGCTTCTGGCAGCAGTTCCTGATGAGCTTATAGATGGCAAAGATGGGGATGGTTAGGCAGGGCACACCAGCAACAATGACTACCACACCGTATACCCAGTCCGGGTATGGGACCTTCTGGGATTTGGGAAATTCATCCTGGGGAGAGAGCAACCCCAGGAAAGGGTAAGCAGACACAAAAACAGCCAGCAACATCTCCCTCAAGGGCACAGTGCCCCCTTCTGCCCCAGATTCTCACCTCTTGGCTCTTGTGTGAGAAGGGGAGAACCAAGCCTCCTCCACCCCATATGCTTGCTCACAGAGAATATGACCCCTGCTCTTCACGCCGCCCGCACCTCCTATGCCCCTTGCCGCCCTTACTTCCTCTGCCCCCACACCTTCCCCACCTCTCTTTGCTCCCCATGTACCCCACCTCTTCCACCTCTACATGCCTCCTCACAGGGAATATGGCACCATTCCCCCACACAGTGACCCCTGCACACTCACATAGTTAGGATCCCAGACACTGTATGTCAGCTCCTCATTGACCTTGACCACGAAGAAGAACAGGAAGATGACGAGCATGAGCAGTGGGCTGACCACTCTCCACGTGACTTGCCAGAAGATGTTGGGCTTGTGGCCAATCATAAACTCAATGTCCTTGTTGAACCTGGAAACAGAGGTCAAAAGGAAGCCATCAGCTGGTGGACATCGTGGGTCTTTAATCCCATCAAAGCATAGGACAGACCAGCCTTTCCACACCAGACACACAGGTGCCATTCTACAGCATCACATCTGGCCTTGCCCCCATCACGGCTCTAGCCATCCTTCTAGGCAAAGACTCGCCTCCCCTGGGAAGTCTCTGCTCAGAGCAGTAGCTTCTTCAGAGGCTTCTGGAAACTTCCCTGTGTAGCCAGAACCTGGTCCTCCTACTTGTAAATTTAAATGCCCTGGGCAGCCTGAACTGTGGTGGCACAGAGGATAAAGCATCGACCTGGAATGCTGAGGTTGCCAGTTTGAAACCTGGGGCTTGCCCAATCAAGGCACACATGTAGTTGCTTCTCACTTCTCTACTACTCCCTCCTCTCTCTCTCTCTCTCTCTTCCCCCCCCTCCTCTATCCTCTCTCTAAAAATCAATAAATAAATTTAAAAAAATGCCCTGGGCAGCCACTTATGCAAATAAGGGTCAGTGCTTCTGGAGGAATGGAGGAGGGAAGCCTCAGCCTTCTTGGCAAGGTGGCAGCCTTGACCTTGGATGCCTCGCCATTTCCTACCCATCCTGTGCTAAACTCTCTTCTGCACAAATAAATTTATTATCTGTAGAAATCAGAACAGAGTGGGCAGAATGTAAATATGAGCTTTCCAGGACTGATGGTGAGCCCACAGGACACTTCTGGGAAAGCGCAGGTGCCCAGACCTTGTACCCAGCACGGCCTGGGAGCATGGTGATGAGTCTCCTCGGAGTGGGGCCACTCCTGGCTCTCCACCTCCACTCATGTGGCCCCCTTGAGGCAGCATTGTACGAGACTCCAGCAGCAAGTGTCTGGCTTCAAACTGTCCTTGGGCCATTCACTGATGGACGTGAGCTCATGAAATAGTCACGCCTGCTTCGCATTCAGCAGCAGGCACACAGCAACATCCAAGCCTTCTTCCCCAACATGTGCTGACATTACGGCACAGTGAGTCCACCACATGCTCCTCAGTCTCTCCCTGGTTGCCTCCCAGGCTGTTTGCAGTGTGTGGCTGAAACAGGCCTCCAGCGCATGTGCCCTACTCACGCATGTCTTGCTGATGCAGAACAAGATTCTCAAAATGGGATCTTCAGCCCCACCACCCGATGGCTTGTGCATATCATGTTAATAGACACTAATGGTTGTTTCTAAAGTTGTGGCAAGTTCAGCTCCTGTCAAGGACATGGTACCATTTTCTGGATCTCCCCCATCTAAGATAATGAGGTGATACCCTGAATATTTGGCCAAGGGGATGGCTGAAAAACTGCATAGCCCCCTTCTTTGTCTGAGTTTCTGTCTGGCTGCAAAGCCTGCTCTCCCCCTTAGAAAGGCCTAGAGCACTTCCCTGACCATGGATGTAAAACACCCAGCGCCCTCCCCCTGGTCCCACGAGGAGGCCCCCTTACCAACAGTTAATGTCGCTGTCACTTCCCTTCCCCTGACTCCCCTGTTTGCTTCACAAGGCCTGGAGGCTGCTCTGGGCCCCCAAGACCCTGAGCATCCTTCTGCATTTTCTGGTCCCCTGGGCACGTCTCATCTACTGAGGGCTTCTGGGGTAACAGTGCTTCTTCACTCCATGCTGTGCAACTGCTTCTCTAGATAGTTATTTGTCTTTTGACTTTGCTTATGATGCTTTGGTTATAATGTTTTTAAATTACACAGACAGATCAAAGGTGCCTGTATTTTCATTTGTGACTATGCTGTTTCCTACTGTCTGTGCTCTTCTTTCTAGGCTAGGCCTGGAAGCATCTGAAAGTTGGAGGGGGTATGGTTTCAGCTGTTCTGGATGAGGGTTCATCTGGATTCCATCTCTTCTCCACATCACCCACCCAGGTGCCAGACCCACGTCCCTACCACACCGTCCTTCAGGCCTGTGTCTCATGCGTGGTCTTCCACCTGGGGCTGGATACAGCACAACTTATCCTAGGATGGGAGTTCCTATGACTGTTAGAGATAGTCACATGCCTCAGCCACCTTCCTACCTGTCCACGCCGTACACATAGACCACGGCGAACATCTCACAGAAGGCAATGATGAGCAGGGGGATGGAGCCGGCATAGCCGTCCAACAAGGAGAGCCAGTACTGACCGGAGTTCAGTGTGAAGATGAAGGCAATGAGGTATGACCCCAAGCAGATGAGGCCTGGGGGCAAAGAACAGCCACTGCAGACAGAGTTCCCCATCTTGGCCGTGACCCCACAGGCCTGTCCTTTCCACCTGCCCACCCAGCCCTGGCTTGTGTACCTGTCATCACTTCCTTGGGCCACTTTTTGGGGATGGCTTTGAGGTCCTGCAAGGGCACGACTACGCCCTCCATGTTTCCAAACATGGAAGACAGACCCAGGCAGAAGAGCATGATGAAGAAGAGCACAGACCATAAGGGGGACACCGGCATCTTGGTGATGGCCTCCGTGAAGACAATGAATGCCAGCCCCGTGCCCTCCACACCCTGCAGGGACAAGCAGATGTGTCACCCACGCACAACACATGCTCTCCATATCCCCCTTGATTATAGTCATGTCCCTCTTTTTCTGTCAACCACTGGTTGACTCTCCACATGCCACGTCCACACTGTGCAAGTATCAGCTCATTTGAGCCACCTTGTGAAATGACCAGTCATTGTCTCTTTGGTTCAACTGTATTTTTTTAAAAGCTGAACTATGTTTTATGAACAGGATGGGGAATCATGCTGTCCAGCAGCAATCAGAACCCCGAGCTGCCTGAACAGACATGCAGCAGCTGTGCAGAGTACCATCTGCTCATAGACAGGGTGCCCCTACCCTCAACAATTCCTGAGATGCACCCTGAATGACCATGTTCAGAGCCCTGAGTGAGTCCCTTAAATAACTGCCCTGGATATGTGGCCCATTGGTCAGTTAGAGCCAGTTAGAGCAGGCCAGAGGGCAGACGTGTGACTGATGGGTTCTTAGGGCATAAGCACCAGGGTAGGACAGGAGGGTCAGAGGTGGCCAAGCACGTGAGGATGGAGACAGGCCCATGGGAACTGGGTGGGCTCCTGTGGGAGTTCAGTGTCCTTCAAGGGTGCCCCTCCCTCCCTCCTTTGCCTTGGGCTGTCGCCCAAAGACTCACTTCTGACAAGAAAGAGTTGATGTCACAGGTCTGGAACGTCAGCTGTGCATAAGCCGCAGGGTTGGTGGCATTGCACCACTGCTGCATTTCCACAAAGTTCTCCTGGTTGACCAAGCCCTCAGGCAGGTCGAACCCGTTGATGAGCGTCAGGATATTCCTGGAAAGAGAGTGAGGCTGACACTGGCCCTGGGCAGTGCAGGGCTGGCGGGCTCCTTGGAGGGTGGGTACAGGCTGGGAGGAGCACTCACTTGCTGAAGCAGTCATCAAAGCGCTCGGTGGCACGGAAGCCGATGATGGAGTAGACCACGGTGGCTGCATACACGGATGTGAAGCCATTGATGACAGACACGATCACCGCATCCATCTCACAGTTGTTGCTGCGGGTGAGAGCGGCATCGGGTCACTGCAGGCTAGGGACCCCGTGTTCACCTACCCAGCATCAGCACAGACAAGGAGTCTGGCCGGAGCCTGAGCTGCTGGAGTGCAGCAGGAGAGGGGATATGACCCACCCTCACATCCTTCCCTGACTGCACCCAGCAAGAGGTGACCAGAGGGCCATCCCCAAGCTCTGTGCCTATAGCCAGTGGCCCCTCATTTCTGTCCTTCTTACTACTTCACAATGCCACCTGCGTTGCAACTTGGCAGCCTGGAGACCCCTGAAAGTTTTAAGGACCCCTAGAGAAGGCTTCAACCCCCAAAGATGGGGGCAGGAGACCCCTGTTTGCCAATTCTTGCTCTACCAGCAGCTTCTTAGACCAGAGGGTGGGCCCTTAGCCTCTTGTTGTCAGGACTGGCCAAGGCCCCATAACCCATGACCCAAAGTCTCTGGGAAGAGGTGGCCTGGGCTACACCCCCTACCTCTACCTCTTTTTGTCCCTCCCCATTCCTTTCTGTACCCCCTACCTGTACCCCACCATACCCCTTCCTGCCTTCTCCTGATCTTCCCAGGTCCAATCTCCTTCCAACTAAGAGCTCCCCGTATCCACCTAGCTCAGTGTGTCCACAACCCAACCCCTGACCTCCCCAACCCAACCCTGACCCCCACTACTAATGCTAACATTATCCTTCCAGATGCTTCCAGCAGAGGCCTAAGCCCTTAGCCCTCGGGGAAACGCAAATCAAACCACAGTGAGACACTAGATTCCACCCACTAGCATGGCCAGAATCAAAGAGTCAGATAGTAACAAGTGTCAGCAAGGATGTAGAGAAATCGGTCCTCACCACTGTCCTGCCCAGCTCCCACCCCCTCGGACTATCTCCAATGGCCAGTGGCCAGCAGGTGTCCGTACCCATCACTCCCTCTCTGAGTCTTCGCTCACAATGACCTTCCAGATGCGAGCTTACCCTGACCAAGGACCCCAGCCTGGCTCTGCATCCCTTCATTTGTTTGTCTCTTTGCTGGGCCATAGCCACGGGTCCCAAGAGGACAGAACCTTATGTGCCAAGCAGGGTACACAGTAGACAGTCCATAAATGTTTGTGGAGATGAACTAATAACAACTGAGCTCCTCTGAAGGCCCCTGGGACCCTTTCCATGTGGGTGTTGGTCTGCAGTAGACTGCAGTGGCTGGGCATCTGAGGTCCTGGATGCCGAGGGGCAATCAGGTATGGGGTATGAGGGACGGAGGGGAGCACACCAGGGCTCACCATTCCCAAGACCATGAGGAGGATGTTTGAGGTACCTAGTGCGTGAAGATGTTCCAGATCCTAAGCCTGCCTCCCCAGCATGGAGTCCCATGGATCCCACAATTTTCTGGGGCACCAAGGCAGGCCCTCTGCCTGGCCCAGAACCCCTGTCCACACTCACTGGACAGAATTGTAGCTGGAGAAGGAGATGAGGCCCCCGAAGGCCAACGAGAAAGAGTAGAAGACCTGGGCCCCTGCATCCAGCCAAGTCACCGGGTTGGCAAGCTCCGTGATCTGCAGTCAAACAGAGACCCTCATCTTGGTGCCCCAAGGATGAGGGGTCACAGGAAACCAAGGAGGTGGTGGCCCCAGGGAGGGGTGTGAACTTGGAGGCTGGTGACAGCTAAGGCTGCTGGGCAGGTGATTAGGACAGACAATGCCCCTTAAAGGTGGATGCTGATGACTTGGATGAAGGTGGTTGCACCAATCTGGACAGAGCCTCCCTTAAGTTTACAGGGCCCAGCATTCACATATCAAGGGGCCTGGGACTGGCTGGGGCTGGTCTCCAGTGGAGAGGCCCAGCCCCCAGGGTGGCCTCTCCCATAGGAGCTGGAGTCCCAGGGTGAACAGCAGGAGGCTCACATTGGGTGTGAAGAGGAAGACGATACCATCAGTGGCTCCTTTCAGCGTCAGGCCCCGAATGAGGAAGATGGTCAGGACAACATAAGGCAGCGTCGAGGTGATGTACACAGCCTGGGACAGGGCAGAAGTGGGGTGAAGGGGAAGACAGGGCCAGCTAGGAGAAAGGGCTGGTCATGCAGGACCCCTGCTCCACTCCTCTGGGCACTTCTCTGCTCCCAGCTCCCAAGAAAGGGAGATGTGATATTTCCTAGTTGCATTTGTTACGAGGACTATCTAGCTCCTCCCAGTTAGAGAGCTACTGTGAGTCACTCTTGCTGCAGCTTTTTAAGCACAGGTTTGAGAACCATGTGGGCCAGCACCACATCTCCAAGCCCAAGCTGAGGCAGCAGAAGCCCCTCCCAGAAAGACAGACATGAGGCAGTGACCCTCAGAGCTGGTTAGGGGGCAGCCAGCTCCTTCTTGCCACCGGGAGCTCCCGCACCTTGCCAGTGGTCTCAATGCCACGAATGACGCACACGTAGAGGACACTCCAGGCACAGGTCAGACAGAGGAGGACCCACCACTGCACGGAGCCCGAGTCACTGATGGAGGTGGAGATGTTGAGGGTCTCACGGTACCAGTAGTAGTCCACAGACGAGCTGCGGGTGCACTCCTCCACGTAGCCTGCAGGGGGAGCTCACATCCATCAGGGTGGGTCATAGAAAGGGAACTCATGAGGAATATGGCACTGCTGCAGGAAACCAGGCTATGCTCCCGACTCACTGACATCAGACATACCCACACACACATGTGTACATGCACATGAACATACTTGAATGTATGTACATGCATGCTTGTGTATACACCCACACAGACACACACACCCAGGCATACCTGAATGTAAACATGTACACATGTGCATACATGTGTGCACAGAGAAGTGTGAGCATACCAGACACGCATGCACGCACGTGTGCGCGCGTGCGCACACACACACACACCTGTGCACTGGTCAGTCCCTGCTTATTGGACCTATGCTGACATACCAGGCAGTTCATGCCCTGATGCAGATGTGTATGCAAGCTGCTGATTGAGCACACAGCCTGAATGCTCCCCACTCTCCCTCCTTAGAGGGGGTCCCAGAAAGACCCCTGTGTGTGGGGGGGACTCTGTAGGGAAGAAGACCATGGGGAATGTGATGAAAAGAGACAGTGAAGGATTAGGCCACCACCCCGTGTGATGTCAGGGAGCAGTGGGTTTCTATAAAGCCTAAAGGCATCCTTCCATTTTTCCTTCATTCCAGCCTTGGATAACACCTCCTCCTGAGGGGAAAGCATGTGTGTGTGTGTGTGTGTGTGTGTGTGTGTATGTGTGTGTGTCAGAGACAGAGGGACAGATAGAGGCAGACAGACAGGAAGGGAGAGAGATGAGAAGCATCAAGTCTTTGTTGCAACACCTTAGCTGTTCATTGATTGCTTTCTCATGTGTGCCTTGACCGGGGGGCTACAACAGAGCAATTGACCCCTTGCTCAAGCCAGTGACCTTGGGCTCAAGCAGGTGAGCCTTGCTCAAACCAGATGAACCCATGTTCAAGCCAATGACCCTGGGGTTTCAAACCTGGGTCCTCCGTGTTCTAGTCTGACTCTCTATCCACTGCATCACTGCCTGGTCAGGCAGGAAAGCACCTTTTTTAAGGGCCTTTCTCCAGCAGAATGATTTTTTTTTAATTCCCTATTGTTGTAAATGTGCTCTGGTTTTGCCAAGCCTGATCCATAACCATTTGAACTAGGGGAATTGGAGGTTGACTACTCACAGACTGTGTTCAAAGGTGCACACGGCTCTCACACAACCAGCCATCGTGGCCCCTGACCACTGACCCTGCCCCGCCTTGGGCTCACCTGTTCGGTTGTCGTTGAGTGGGCACGTGCTCCAAGGCAGGGGTTCTTGGAAGGAGTTGAAGAAGTACCACATGACCCAGGCGATGATGGTGTTGTAGTAGAGGCCCACCATGAAGGACACGAACATGGATGCGATCCCTGGGGGGCAATCGACACTGCTGGGGGGCACCATTTGGAAGTGGGGCACTGTTAGCAGGAGGGGGCAGAGCTGGGGAACCCCCTCAAGGACTCAGCATGAGTGGACTCAAGGTTCCAGAGAACAGAGAGGTAGTCCCTCAGGCGCTTGCTGAGCCCCACTGTGGACAGCAATGGGGGACTCAGCTCTCCCATTGCTACACCTACATAATCCCAGGCTTGGGGCTCCTGAGGACTCAGCTTAGCCTCCACTGCTCAGCTGGTCTCTGAAGGGCAGGAGTAGTCCCAGTCTGGACCCTGCCACTTACACTTCTGTGAGAAGCCAAGGCAAGGTTTGCAGGGGGCTGGGCATGGTGGGCCCCCCAGAAAGAAAGGCAAAAGAAGAGAAGGACAGAAAGTGTTTAGTGTCCACCCTGGACCCAGGCAGGGTTCCCACCAACTGGACGCAGACACTCACCTACGCCCTTCAGGGCTGGGTGGATGGAGCTCCAGACACCCACACTGCCCTTGCGCAGTCGCTGCCCAATGGCAAACTCCAGGTGCAGCAGGGGGACACCCTCCACAATCAACAGGATGAGGAACGGGATCATGAATGCTCCTGGTGGGGAACAGGCAGCAGTGTGAGAGGTAATGTACACCAGATGGCAAAAGACTCCCTCTGGAGACACAGGCGTTGGTTGAAAGTACCTGCAGAACTTGCTCCCAAATGCAATTCAGCACAGCAGCAGCAGCAGCAGCATACCACTCGTGATGGCCACAAGCACTGTTTTATGGGGAAGCTTTGTGCCGCCTCATTGACAGTGACCAGCTTGTCTATTGTCTGCCCAAGACCATGCTTGTCTTACAGGCGAGCACATGACAGGTCCCGGGGAGTTAATGAAGGTGTCCACATGCTGAGTGGAGCACAGAGAGGTCAGGAACCACAATGAGTCCCCTTTGGGGCTTGAAATCTAATCAGGAAAGCATGGAGAGCACATGGAACCTTCACTCGAAGGTGATGGTTAGCTTAGTCCGACAATGAGATGAAAAGCAGACAGCAGAGATGACCCCCTCGCTAGATCTTCTGCGGGAAGCGTGTGGGTCTGCGGGAGCTGCCCTGGGTCTGGGGGACTGCTGGGGCTGTGTGCTCACAGGCAGGGGCTACTCACTTGGTCACAGTGTCAGTGAGGGTAAAGTTAAAAGAAGAAAAGATTTGCCATTCTATTGTTTTCTCAGGAGCATGATGTGAAAATCTTTTGGGCAAAACTACCCGGAACAAAACAAGTCTGAGGTTCCCAAATGTCCTTTAATCCCATTCCTACTTCATGATGTCACTTTTACTCACAGGTCCTGCTATCCTTGCATCTCCGTCAGGAAACTCCTATTTATCCTTGAAAACCCCACTTAGATAGCCACTCCTCCAGGGAGCCTCTGCTGCCTGTGCTCCTGGCAGCCCTCCCTCCTACAAGCATCTCCAGGTATAACATGGTGGGGTACCTGACATGGCTGTGTGCCCTTGCACACCAGTGGGCACACATACAACGACAGAGATGGGGTAGGACGGGGGAGCGTAAAGGTCCTGCAGGAGAAAGATACACTCGCATGGAAGTACAGCTTCCTCTCTCTCTGAAAATTTAGAAAACTGGGGTGGGGGTGCGGGGAGGGCTGGAGAGGTGTAGCTGCTGACCGGCAGACACACAAGACCAAGAAAAAAGACCTGACCGAGGTGAGGCAGCTGAGGTGAGGCAGACAGAGGACACAGCCCACCCGGTGCCCCATTTACCTGCTGCTTTGGTCACAGAGATGCCCCCATTAGAGATCTGGAAGGCGAGTCTGCTCGTGACCACATGTCACGCAGCAGCAGGGGGCTTTGTGTGTGCACACACACTCGCACACGACCACCCCATTATACATGACTATGTTCTGGGGGTCATTTCTGTAGTTTTCTGCATTTTAATTTTTTTATAATATAAAGTAAATGATGGTTTGTTTTACTTTTCAAATTACTCAAAACTCTTGGAAATAACTAAAGGCAAACTAAGTCTTCACCAAACCAGAACTGGTCATCAGAGTCCTCAGATATAGCACTTTCTAAGTTATATAACTCTCCCTCTCCTTGAGCTGGGGTTACAGGTGTGGGAAATGCCACCACTGAGGAGACATCTGCCACACCTTGTATTGTCTTTCAGCAATTTTCTCCTGGGGCTGGCTCATTATCACTGTCCTCAACAATTGTCTCCTGGGCTTGGGGAGTTATCACTGTTCTTAATGATTACCTCCTGGGCTTGGAGGACCGGGCACTCAGCTCCTGGCCAGAGCTGGAGAATAGTGAGGGGCCTCCAGGTGAGGGGGAACACACAGGAGGGCAGGCAGGGTCTCAAGGAGGTGGGAGATGGCAGCTGGAACCTCTCCCACCATTTCCCAGAGCGGACAGAGCTAGGACTCTTCCCTTTGCTGTCCACTCAGCAGGACCCAGGAGTGATGTGATACATGTCCCTCTTATCCACACTGTCTGGAGGCAGTGTCCCCACGCTGCCCCTCGGACACACAAAGGGGTGTGTATGTGTGTATTTCTCTCCCAGAGCCCCCCAGCTCACCTCAGTCCCCTCCCTTTGGAACTAAGTAAATGTTGCAGGTGTTGCCAGGACCCTGGCCCTAGAGCAACCTTGGGGGGGAGTCAGGAGAGTGACCAGGACCTTCCATAGGGCAGCCTAGCCTCTGGGACTGGCAGTGACTCTACCCACCCCCACAGGGGTTCCCTTCCCCTCCCCCACCAGCATAGAAGTGACTGTGGCAGGACCATCTAGAAAGCACAGGATGGACCCTAAGCAGTAAGACAGACCCTCCCACACATTCAGAAGCTTCAGTGTTTAGCCATGGAAGCTGGGGGCCAGGGGAGGGGGTCACAAAGCTGACCTGGGAACAACCTCATCTGTTTTGGTTTGTTTGTTTGTTTGTTTGTCACAAAGCCTGGTGAAAACCAACAGGTTCTTCAGAGTAAGAACAAACTCACATCACTAGAGAACATTTGTGCTTTCAAAGGAGGTTATTCAAAAGCAGAAGCGTCCTCAGAGCATGCAGCTAGCTCTGCAGAGCCTGTCTCTCCAGCGAGCACAGCACCTGCCCAGACCTCCTTCTAGTGACAAGCACAGTGCTGTTCCCCTTCCTGCTGCCAAACTCCTGGCTGCAGCCCCTCCCGGAGCTGGGAGCCCAGGGGAGAGAGAAGCCACAGCAGCCTCCGTCCCTGCAATCTATTGTCATTGGGAGGGTCGGTGGAAGGACAAGACCATGGGGACTGAGACCCAGCACCCACAGAGGGATCTGTGCAGCTGGGAGAGAGCGAATGGCCTCAGCCCATGGGGAGGAGACAGCAGGCCTCTGGAGGCAACAGGACAGGCTGAAGCCAGCATTACATGGGGGATGCAGCCTTCCCACCTCTGGCCTGTGAGCACACCGGTGGAGAGCCTGCCTGCCTGTTCCTCTGTGGGTCCTCTGTTCCAGGCCCAGATCCCTCCTCTGTTCCTCAGGGAGTGTGGAGCCCACCTGTGAGGTCAGGACTTGGCCCAATGCCTGTATGGTATCCCAAAGGATGGCTAGTCTTACTGCCCTCCTGCTGGCACCTTCCATGCTCAGAAAAAGGGCTCCACCCAAAGAAGCAGCTGGTCCCTTTCTGTCCCCCAACTCCCAGATCATATCTGTTCTCTGGAAACAGGGCAGGGATTCTGGATCCTGGAGTAAGGATGGCCTCCCTAGATACACAGGCACTGGGACATGTGGGAACAGGCACTGGGCCTCCCTCACAGGCACAGGGCGAACCAGGAGAGGAGTGAGTATGTCACACCAGTGCTGTTCTTCAGCCCAGCCCTCTGCCTGGCCCTGCACTCTGCAAAGGCAGGGGGCTCAAGTCAACCGGTGAAGGCTTGGAGGGCACAAGTCTGTGCTGTCCTGCCCCCAGCCCTTTGCCCTCTAAACTTCCCCCTCTGTACACGGGGTACTAGGGTCCTGGGGGACACCAATGTTGTTTGCCCTGGACCCCCACCCACCCTCCTGCCCAGCCTACCTCCGCCATGGCTCTGGCACAGGTAGGGGAAGCGCCACACGTTGCCCAGGCCCACACAGAAGCCCACGCAGGTGAGCATGTACTGGGCCTTGTTGTCCCACTTAGGCCGCGAGCTGGCCTCCTCCTTCTCGATGACCTCCAGTTCCCCCAGGGAGGGGATTCGGTCCTCCAGGCCTGGGTTGGGCAGTACAAGCCTCACCATGATGGTCACAGGAGGGTCCCTCTCGACAGGACAGGACAGTAGCTGGAGGGCGAGTCGACACAGCCGGAGCCCCAGCAATTTATAGGGAACCTTTGGCACCTCACCCCAAGCACCTAAGCGAAAGGAAGCGTCAGCAGATCTGAAGGGTGAGTCCACAGGACTGTTAATGCCTTATCTGGAGGCGCTGGCCAGAGCTTTGAGGCTCTCAGCTGGCACTGGCCAGCCCCTCCCCCTGTGCAAACACAGAAGTCCTGGGCACAAAGGAGCCACCCCCACCCCTACCCTCGCTTGCTAGCTCTCACTACCAGAATCCCAGCGAGGAGGGACCCAGGGCAAAAAGTTTATACTGATGGCCCAGCCTGACTTTGTGGGATGTTGGCTCGACCCAGACCTTTGAAGCCCCACCACTCTCTACCAGCCACACACTCCCACCTCTAAGGGAATGCCAGGAGGGGTCCTGCCTCTTCAGCTCTCCCAGCAGGCTAGGTGCTGAGATGACTCCACCCCCCACCCCAGTCTAGTAACGTGAGTGGGAGCCCTGGGCCATGGGAACGGCCCACTGCCCTGTCACACTTGGCTTTAAATAGCTACTCAGAGAGCCTGGGTGCCCAGGGCTGCTTCAGATGTGAGGCCCTCTAGCACGCTCCTTCCTACGAGCTCTCTCCCTGAGGCTCTGGGAGTGCACGGTCCCCAAGCCACTGAACTGCATGCATACTGAGTCTGCCAAACAATTCAGGAAGACGGGTAGGGGGTCAATAGGCAGAACTAATGAGTTCAGAAACCTGACTTTTAACCCTAGGAAGGGACAGGACACTAGGGAAGGGCAGAAAGGCTGGAAGGAAGAGATCACCTGGCTCCTGAGACAGAGGCAGACTACACGAGACAGCTACAGAGACAGAGATGGAAAGACAGAGAAGCGGGAGAGAGGTGTACCAGGCTGGCCCAGGCCAGGGCGCAGGTTGGGTCTGCGTGCTGACAGTGTGGAGACTGGAGGAAGTGTTGTCTGGACCCCAAGGGCCAGCGAAGGAGAGAAGTCTGGAGTGGGGTGAGGTGGGGTTCTGTCCTGGAAATGTCCAGTGTGAGCCCCCACAGGAGACAGAGGCACAGAGGCCAGGTGTTAGTTGGTAGGGCTGGTGTCTGGGCTTCACTGGGTGGGCCAGTGGGTTCTTCCAGCCACTCCCTCTGGGTTTCACAGAAGAAGCCTGGAGTGGCAGGAACTGGACTTGGACCCACGTTTCTAGAGCTCCAACCTCTCCAGCTCCATGGCTCTAAGAGCCCCGAGGTCTTTTCCTGGATTATAAAACATGTACATCCAACCCCATGGTGGTTTTCCTAGGAACTATTTGGAAATGGCACCTGGAAGACTGAAGGCTGACTGCCGATCCTGAGCAGACAGGGTCTCGGGAGCTTCGTGACAAAGACGAAGGGGGCTGCCACCAGGGACCCCACTCAGTCAAGGTTCTAGCGTAGCTTGAACCCTTTTGCGCAGCCCCGGGTGGGGGTTCGGGTGGAATGCAAAAGAGGCAGATGCCTCTGTGGTGGTGCCAGAAGCTCACAGAGCTGCAAGTGGCCTCTGAGGTCTGAGCATTCTGAGGTGCAGGGCCAGATTCTGGGTGCAGGGTGCATGTGAGAGGCAGAGAAAAGGAGAGAGAGATCGGTTGGACAAGAGGCAAAGCAGGGAATTCTCACAGCCTGGTGAGGGCGTGGCATCCCCTGTCCATCCTGCTCAGATCCCTGTATTCCGCTTCACCAAGAGGAAAGGCCTGGGGGGCCTGCAGTGACCCATCTGACCTGCCAGGACAATAACCCCTTTTGGAGGCTGCTCCTTACCCTCTAGGCCCACCCCTGCTCCCCCTGCCTGGAGCCGTCTTCCCACAGTATCCACAAGCCCTCCCTCCCACTTTCAAGTCATGGTGTAAAAACCACGGGGCCACGCTGGTCACCCACTTAACACGCAGCCTGGCCCTCGCTCCCTATGCCACTGACCTTTGCTTTTTCTTTAAACATGCTGTGAAGGTGATGCAGTTACTTGGCTAATTGCTGATGGTCTCTCTTCCCACGAGGATGGGAGAGTGACAGGGGGTCTTGGCCTCCTGGTTGTTCACTGATAACACCCCTTGGACAGGGTCTGATGCCTCAGAAACCCTTGGTTGATGTGGACCCGGTAACGGTCCCTACAGCTGGAGGCTGGTCATGAATCTCTGGATGGCAAGTCCAAGCAGGTTGGGAGCAAATGCCTTTGTCCTGAGAAGCAGAGACTGTTCTATGACCTGACCAGGCCAGCCCGCCTGTCAGTCCCGGGCCAGAATAGAGACTGCTTCCCAAAACCCCCTCAAAGACTGAGAGCGGCCGAGGCTTTCCTTCCACCCTGGGCACTCGGCATGCTGGTTCCCGAACAGGCCGTGGTCCTGACCTGGCCAACCAGGTAAGGAATTGTCCTGTACTTAGGGTCACATGTGACATACCCATACCCTGTCCACCCTACCCTGTTCTTTATCATTCTTTGGCACCTGGCAATGCCCACCTAAGACATGCCTCCTATGCAATTTCCCTTAATAAACACTGTTAGTTGCCAAACTGGAGAGGTAATTAGGGTAAATTGTGAAAAGGTACATCTGTCCAGGATAAAGACACAGAGTGGGTCGGACAGTGACGATCTTCGAAGGGCACCCCTACCTGATGACATCCACAGCTTCTTCTTCCCACAAGCCTCTCATCCTCATCGCCGCATCCTGTCTCTTCAGCCACGTCTGCCATGACAATATTTTATTAAAAAAGAAAAACATGCTCAGTAAAGAAAATTGGAAGAAAAAAAAGACATCAACAACAAAAAAAAGAAAATTGGAGACTTTCAACCATCACCAGAAGGTAAACCCTAACAGCTTTCTCATTGTTCTATAGTTTTCGTGTGTGTGTGTGTGTGTGTGTGTGTGTGTGTGTGTGTGTGTGTGTGTGTGTGTGTGTACTGCTTCAGGACAGGACAGCATCCAGTGTGCGCTGTTATCATGAAACCACCTGTCAGGTCTCTTCTTGTCTCTGGCACACTCAGGTTCATACCCCCAGTGGAACAGCTTCCTCCTCAGTGTGCACACGCCCGGCTTGAAAGGATGCTGCCGTGACCTGCAAGAGGGGGTGAGCCAGCTACCCGACACCCTTGCCAGCTTGGAGTCCTTGCCTAATTTACAGGTGGCCATTGTGCCAGTGTTAAATAATCACCTTGTGACTTTGAACTTGCACTTCCCGATGACCTGTGTCATGGAGCTTCATCCTGTGACCTGACGGGCCATCACAATCCTCTTGCTCAAATGTCCTTTATTATTGGGATGCTGAACCTTTTTCTTAATTTTCAGGGCATTTTACTATATTCTGGAATGCAGGATAACCCCTTACCCCACTCAGCCACTGGCCTTCCCACCCTCTCAACCATGTCTTGGATAAACAGAAGCTCTCATTATACTGTTGTCCAATCATTGATCCTTTTAAAAATATATTTTCCCACCTCGAGGCCATGAAGATACCCTCATATGTTTTATTTTAGAAGCTTTATGGTTCGGCCTTAGACATTTAAGTCAACAATCCACTTGGAATTCCTTGGAACTGGTTTTCATGTGTTGCGTGAGGTGGCAGTCAAGATTCCTTTATGCTTTTTTTTTTTTTTTTTACAGGGACAGAGAAAGAGTCAGAGAGAGGGATAGATAGGGACAGACAGACAGGAACGGAGAGAGGTGAGAAGCATCAATCATTAGTTTTTTGTTGCCGTTGCAACACCATAGTTGTTCATTGATTACTTTCTCACATGTGCCTTGACAGCGGGCCTTCAGCAGACCAAGCCACCCCTTGCTGGAGCCAGCGACCTTGGGTCCAAGCTGACGAGCTTTTGCTCAAGCCAGATGGGCCCGCACTCAAGCTGGCAAGCTCAGGGTCTCGAACCCGGGTCTTCCATATCCCAGTCCGATGCTCTATCCACTGCGCCACAGCCTGGTCAGGCTATGCTTTTATTTTCTAAGTGAAAGGAGGGTCGACACAGAGACAGACTCCTGCATGTGCCCTGACCAGGATCCACCCAGCAAGCTCCATACAGGGCAATGCTCTGCCCATCAGGGCCATGCTTGCAATTGAGCTATTTTTAATGCCTGAGGTGGGCGCTCCATGGAGCCATCCTCAGTGCCCAGGTCAACTTGCTCAAACCAATTGAGCCATGGCTACAGGAGGATAAGAAGGGGAAGTAGGGGAAGAGGTGGCAGAGCAGATGGTCACTTCTCCTTGTTTGCCCTGATCAGGAAGGAATCAAACCCAGGATATCCACACATTGGGCTATACTCTACCACTGAGCCAACTAGCCAGGGCCTCCTTTTTGCTTTTCGACATCCAAATGATCCAGCACTATTTATTCAAAATATCACCTTCTTTCCCTCTTTCTGCAAAGCTACCTTTGTAATGGATCTATTGTTTGAATCTGTGTGGTCTGTTGCTCCACTTTCTACTTCGTTCCATTGGCCTTTGTGTCCATGTTTTGTGGGCACATGGACTTCATCCCTGAGGCTTTACACCAGGTCTTTATATCTGATGGTATACGTCTTCTGTGTTCTTCTTCAAGTATATAAATGTTTTAGAATAAGCTTGTAAGTGTCCATAGAAAACCTGCTGGGATTTTGATTGAAGTGCATTAAATCTATAGATTTATAGATCAACTTAAAAGGAACGTTAACAATATTGTATTTCAAACCACAAACACAGTGTGTTCCTCTATTACCCTATGCCTTCTTTCCTCAAAAATATTTTATAGGTTTTTTGTATGGAGGTCTTGAAGATCTTTCATTAAATTATCCTCATGTATTTGATTTTTTTAAAGCTATTGTGAATGATATTTTTCCTTTTTTAATTTTTACTTTATTTTGTAAATAGTATATTTTCAAATGTCTACCTTCTAATTTTGTATTGCTGGTATATATAACAATAAAACTAATTTTTGTATGTAGGCCTTATATTGGAATTTTTTAAACTCTTTTTAACCATTGACTTTTAAATATATTTTAATGCAAAGTATGCCAGCTGATACTGGCAGTTTTATTTCATTCATCCCTGTCATTTTACTTCTTATTCTTTTATTTTTCTTATTTTATTATATTGTGTCCAACACGGTGATGGACAAAACTGTTACCAGGAGACATTCTGGCCACATTTCCATCCTGTAAGAAGCCTCTGCTCTTTCACCATTGAAAATGGTGATGATTTTTCTCCAAATTCTTGTCAGAATAAGGAAGGTCTCTCTATTCTCTGTGTACTAAGAGGCTCTTTTATTGTTGTTTTTGTTGTTGCAGATTTATTGAGATACAATTATCAAAGTCTACAATTTGCTCTCTTTAGTATACACACAGCATTGTGCAATCATCGTTACCACCAATTCTCAAACTTGTCATCACCTCCAAGAGAAACCTGTATCCTTCAGCCATCACCCACACCCCTCCTTGGGGTCCTTTTTATTATGAATGGGTTATAAACATTATGTAATGTTTTTTCACATTTTTGAAATGATTATTGTTCTCCTTCATTGGCTCAGGGGGTAAAAACAGTTAGATTTTTCAATATGAAACAAGCCTTACATTCCTGGAATCATCCAGATTGGCCATGATACATGATTGATGTGTCACTGTATTCAATTTGCCACAAGTGAACATAGAGATGTCACACCTGTGTTCCTGGACCCCGTAAGTCAGTCCACATTTCCAAGGACTTATTTAAGGTGGGTGCTCTGAGGAAATGTGGGCCACCTGCTTCTCCTATTTCTCGATTAGATGCAGGTAACACGCTGCTCTCTAGAAAAGTTGAGTTATACTACCACCAGCAGAGAGCAAGGATAATCTGCTCCTTGCACTTCCTCTAACAAGAGATATTTTATTTATTTATTTGGGATTTTAGAGAGAGGGTAAGAGAAAGTGAGAGAGAGAGAGAGAGATAAAGAGACAAAAACCTCAATCTGTTTCTGTATGTGCCCTGACCGGGGACCAAACCAACAACCCTTGTGTATTAGGAAGAATCTCCAACCAACCGAGATATCCGGCCAGGACAAGAGATATTTAAAAATTTTTGCTACGTGCCCTGGCCAGATAGCTCAGTTGGTTAGAGTTATACCAGGGGGTCATCCTTATGCCAAGGTTGCTGGTTTGGTCCCAGGTCAGGGCATGTACAAGAATCGACCAATGCATACATAAATAAGTGGAACAACAAAGTAATGTTTCTCGCCTTTCCTCTCTCTCTAAAGTCAATAAATAAAAAATAAAACAAAATAAAATTTTTTGCTACCTTATAAGTTTTTAAAAAATGTAGTTTGAAAAAAGTTTTTGCACAGCTAAAGACAATAAGAACAGAATAAAAAGACAAACCACACAATGGGAGAACATATTCGACAGCACGTCTGATAAGGGGTTAATAACTAAAATTTATAAAGAACTTATAAAACTCAACAACAGGAAGACAAACAATCCAATCAAAAAATGGGCAAAAGAAATGAATAGAAATTTCTCCAAAGAGGACATACAGATGGCCAATAGGCATATGAAAAAATGCTCAACATCACTAATTATTAGAGAAATGCAAATTAAAACCACAATGAGATATTACCTCACACCAGTCAGAATGGCACTCATCAGCCAAACAACACAGAATAAGTGCTGGCGGGGTTGTGGAGAAAAGGGAACCCTTCTGCACTGCTGGTGGGAATGCAGACTGGTGCAGCCACTATGGAAAACAGTTTGGAGATTCCTCAAAAAATTAAAAATCGAACTGTCTTTTGACCCAGCTATCCCACTTATAGGAATATACCCTAAGAACACCATAGCACTGTTCGAAAAGAAGAAATGCGCCCCCATGTTCCTGGCAGCATTGTTTACAATAGCGAAGATCTGGAACCAGCCCAAGTGTCCATCAGAAGACGAGTGGATTAAAAAGCTATGGTACATATATACTATGGAATACTACTCAGCCATAAGAAATGATGACATCGGATCATTTATAACAAAATGGATGGTCCTTGATAACATTATACGAAGTGAAATAAGTAAATCAGAAAAAAAGAAAAACTGAGAACAGCATGATTTCATACATAAGTGGGACATAAAAGTGAGACTATGAGACATGGACAAGAGAGTGGTGGTTATGGGATGGGGGAAGGGAGGGAAGAGTGGGATAGGGAGGAGGGGAGGGACACAGGGAAAACCAGATAGAAGGTGACAGAGGACAATTTGACTTTTGGTGACGGGTATGCAACATAATTGAATGTTAAGATAACCTGGAGATGTTTTCATTAAAAAAAATAAAATTTAAAAAAAAAATGTAGTTTGAACCAGAGAGCTCATCAAAGCCCTTAGGAAAAGAATGCAGTCCCTAATCCAGTTTGTTTGTCTCTCACGTTTTATTTCAATGGGTCCACGTTCAACTTCAGATATTTACATATTAGTATTAGAGGAGGACACCTCACCCTTCAAATCAATGGGAAATCAGTTAAGAAGCCCAAGTTGTGACCTCTTGCTGTGCTCTGGGCAGGACATACTAAAGGATAGGACGAAGCCCTAAGCCCTAGGACAGCAAGGCACCAACCAGGAGTTAATTATTAGTGGCTGATAACAGGCCAGCCACACGCCTACCATCTCAGGTCCTTAGTACTGCATCACAGCAGGTGAGGGAGGGGGGAAGGCTGGTGATCTCCGGTCATTAACCTTTGTCTTGAACAGCTTGGTTTGTTTTCATGAAGGAGTTGTGTTTGTAAGGCTTGAGTTACTGAGTAGTAACCTCAGAAGTCACGGGGTGTCGATGCTTCTCCGCCCCCACCCCCAAGTCTGCATTCACTGACTGCAGACAGCGTTAAGCCCACAGGGTTAGTGTCACTCCATCGGACAGTCAGCTCTGGCCTTTTATCAGTATCCTTTGTCATCCCACAGTAAGAGGGAACAGAATGCTGTCCCCATGAGAAAAAGAGAGAGCTAGAGAGAGGAGAAGAGGGAGTAAGGAAGGGAGAGTGGAGAGGGAGAGAGGGAGAGAGGGAGAGAATGGGAACCCAGCTGTCCTGTACCTGCCAGCCCAAGACGACAGCCACTGCTGGCACAGAATGCTTTGTGCCCCGCCTGCCACACTCACCCTAGTGGGGGCCCCAGCACGGCTGCCTGAGTGGAGCTGGCATTCAGGGGACGCTTGTTTTGTATTCTCACTCATCGGGGGGGGGGGGGGCAGAGTCATTTGAATCTCATTCCTATCTGTTTTCTGTTTGTTCACCGGTTGTTAGCAACCTGGATCTTCGAGGAAATAACCCAGAGATAAGCAGGGACAGGATGCGGTGTGATTTTGCCTGTGTTATGATAAGGGCTGCCTCAGAGCCCAGCTGGCAGCAGTGGGCAGAGCACAGGGGGGCCGGGGCTCCACTCCCCTGTGGTCTCCAAGAGGCATGGGGAGAGGGAACGTCTGTCTGCCTGGAGCTCACGGCCCATCACACAGAGCACTGGCTTCATTTTACAAGGTTGGAAAAAGTGAACAAAGCATTGGGTTAAGGGTTTAAGGTAGTTTTGTAACTTTTGTGATTATAAAAGTAACATATTTGTAAAATTCAGAAAAGATGAGTAAAAAGCATCATAATGTCATCATTCACAGATGGTTGTAAACAGTTCATTTAGCACTTTCTTCTTAGCATGTATGTATATATATATGCATATGATATGTATTCATAATTGGTACAATTTTGCATTTTTCCTCTTGATACGTGTTTTCCCGTGCCATAAATCTGACAATTGTGCACTCATCCTCGTCAGGGACCTGCTGAATTGCTGCCTATTTTCTATTGTTAGGCAGCTATGTTGTTCCAGCTCTCAGTGGTTATAAATATTGCCACAATAACCAACTTTGTTCAAAAACCTTTTCACCCATCTTTGAACTCCTGGGACAGATTTCTCTAGAAGTGGTTTATTAGGTTGAAGCAATGAAACAAGACCTGAGAGCCTCAGCACAGCCATAAGGTAGTGTCCCCTGTGACGTTCCCTGCCGTGACATGACCCTGCAGAGGACAGATGGGGCAAAGACCACTGACCTGGATATCAAGGAGGACTTTAACAGTAGCTCTGGGTGTTCGAACCCCTTGTTAAATTGGTTTCTGGAACTCTTTGTTCTAGTGAAGCTTGGAGAGGAAACTCAATCTAAAATGTGTGAGAAGTCAAGGTAGAGTATGTGTGGACCCCCAGTACCCACGTCCCTCACATGGACCCGCCAGGGAGGGCAGCTGAGCCAGCCTCTCCAGTGCTGCCCAGGGCCCGTCTGGCAGCTCCCCCACTTACCTGCCCTCCACTAGGGACAAGGACTTAGTTGGCCTCACCCAAGGCCTTGCCCAAGTACTGTGCCACCTTCTACCTGGGGGGCCTCAGGGCCCCTGATGGCCTGGTTGGGTGACTAGGGACAGAGGGAATAGTCAGTGCAAGAGCACCAGGGGCTGATGCCCACCCTGTGCCCCCAGAGGAAAGGAAAAAACAGGGCTGAGGTCTCTGGCACATGTGGACATGTGGGGGGCTCATATCCGCCCATCTAACCCCCAGTTTGCGGGGCCAGAGGAGGCCAGGCCCACCCTCCCAGATGGCAGTGTTGTTAGTGGGCAGAGGGCAGTCCCCAGGCTGCCACCCCAGAGCCACTGTCTCTGACTCCTCCCTGCTCAGGGGATTCCCAGAAGAGTCAAACTGTTTTCAAACTGACTAAACGTGATTAACCATCAACCTGAGGAAGTGACTTCTCAGCAGACTCCCAGGTGGTACTTTTCCAAGATGCCCTGTGCTTCGCCTCACCCTGTGTCCCTGTGGGGGAGGGTGGCTGTGGGCTGGGCAGCCTGGGTGAGACAGGCTAGTAAGCCAGGACAAGTAGAGTAGGGAAACAGCAGATAGTTAATGGCCAAGCAGTTTATAGCCATCTAGTAAATTACAAAATACTATCTTCCCTAAACCAAGGACACTTAAGAGTGAATGGGGCCAGTTAGCTCAGTTGGTTAGAGCATCATGCTGAAACACCAAGGATGTGGTTTCCTGGTCAGGATATATATAGGAAGCAACCAATCAATCATAGCTAAGTGGAACAACAAATGAATGCATCCCTCTCCCTCTCTTCCTTCTTCTCGCTGTCTCTCTAAAATCAATCAATAAAAATATTTTTTAAAAGAGTGAATGATTTACACTTCTCCCCAACCAGAAGGTAAATAGCTTAAATCACCCTCCTCAGGGAGACAGAAAATGGAAATTCAATTAGTGCCATTTGTGCCAACTACACCCAAGGACTGTTGAAGTCAGGAATAAATCTAGCCTGACCAGGCGGTGGCGCAGTGGATAGAGCATCGGACTGGGATGCGAAGGACCCAGGTTCGAGACTCCGAGCTCGCCAGCTTGAGCGCAGGCTCATCTGGTTTGAGCGCGGGCTCATCTGGTTTGAGCAAAAGCTCACCAGCTTGAGTCCAAGGTCGCTGCCTCAAGCAAGGGGTCACTCTGTCTGCTGAAGGCCCACGGTCAAGACACATGTGAGAAAGCAATGAACAACTAAGGTGTCAAAACAAAAAACTGATGATTGATAATTCTCATCTCTCTCTCTTCCTGTCTGTCTGCCCCTATCTCTGACTCTCTCTCTCTCTGTCCCTGTAAAAAGAAAGAAAGAAAGAAAGAAAGAAAGAAAGAAAGAAAGAAAGAAAGAAAGAAAGAAAGAAAGAAAGAAATCTCATTTTGGCTTTGGCATATCAGCATAAAATGGATAAGTACGCTGTTGAGATCCTCCCCTAAGACCTCCCCTAAAGCCCCAGCTTAAAACCCTCGACAAAGACCCAGCATGCACTCTCCCTCCCATGCCTTTCCCCTCCCCCCACCTCCCCACCCCCACCCCCTGCCCAGGGTGTTACCTTTACCTTTACCTTTCTCTCTCTTAAGCTCCAAGGGCCTTTCTTTTGCCTCTGTAACTTTCTAAATAAACTTTCTCTTTGAGTCTGGCTCTGAATTCATTCTTAGCAAGAACTCAAAAACCGAGGTCCAACTTCACTAGTAACAGTTGTTGCCATTTCACCACCAACACCACTAGTAACATGGGAAACCAGCCTTTGCACCTGCAGTCCCTTCAGAGGACCTATGTGGTGTCCCATGCAGAACCCTGGTCCTCCCAATCCAAGCCTCTTCTTCCCAAACCTCCTGGCCCCCCACTGCAGGCTCACCCCAGACCAACTCCAGAATCATCTCAGACCCCAAAGGTCAGCACCCTCCTACATCCCAGCTTATCTGTGGTGTCCAAGATTATTCCTCAGGCTAAGCAGAAAGCTTAGCAGGCCAAGCCCTGGGCTGCCCTCCTCATATCCTATCTTTTGGGGGCCCCAAGCCTCCTATAGAAGCAGAGCTCCCCACTTAATGCTTAGTCTAAGTTTCAGGGGAGATCTTAGGTGCTCACAGATTACACAGAGCAGGTCCGAGGGGTCCACTCATTGAGGAGAGCCCAGTACCAGGTATATGAATGCATCTGCATGCATCTGCTGCACCCTGGGCAGAGCTGGCCGAGAGGCCCCAGCAGTGCCCTCTTGGGAGGAGAGCCCCATGGTTTGCAGGAGCCATGTGTAGATGAAAAAGGGGGCTGTAATAAATTATAGATCTTTGAGTAGGTCATGGTGGGTAGTCCCCCCAGGCACATAACTTATTTTTTAGTAAAAGGTTCATCTTTGCCCTAAGCAAGCCCTGTTCATTGTTTCTGTGCGTCTAGGTTAACACACCTTAAAACAAGTTACAACCAAGAGACACAAGGTGTGCATGCACAGGGGAAATACCATGTGAGGACACAGTGAGAACGCAACCATCTGCACATCTGCCATCATGGGTATGTGTGCACGCCAAGGAGAGAGCCTTGGCAAAACCAAACTTACCAACACCTTGATCTTGGGCTTCCAGGCTCCAGAAGTATGAGGCAATAAATGTCTGTTGTTAAAATAAAATAAAATAAAATAAAATAAGCCACAACCACCCTCAAGAGAGCACATAACCTTGTTAAAAATCCCAGTCCAATTCCCTTCTTACTTTCTCCCACCTACATATAACTTCCCTAACTTCCTTCCTTAAGTGCAAATGCATAAAAAAAGCTGCAAAACTTATTCTCCGAAGCAGTTGAGATCTTGCTTCTCAGCATATATTATCAGTTTGGCTCACATAAGTGCATAAACATTTTCTAAATGTTTGGACGTTTCTTACATGAACACATGCAGCTGCAGGTGAGGAGGAACTGTCATTAAAAGGGCATTTGCCTGACCCGTGGTGGCACAGTGAATAAAGCGTCAACCTGGAATGCTGAGGTCACTGGTTCAAAACCCTGGGCTTGCTCAGTCAAGGCACATATGACAACTGATCAATGAACAACTAAAGTGAAGCAACTGTGAGTTGATTCTTATCACTGTCCATCCCCTCCTCTTGCTTTAAAATCAATAAATAAAATATTTCCAAAAACAAACAAAACAAGGCATTTGGCTCCAGGCTCATTGTGGACCTCTGATAAGAAAAGTGGGGTTATCATGCTGTTGCACCTTGAGATAGAGGTGCTTCAAGGAAATGTAGGTTGGAGGGAACATTTTTATCACAAGAGCAAAATTCACGGTTTATTCCTAACCAGCATTGTGGAACCATTTCTCTGCACCCAGGTGCTCCCTGAGCTAGAGGACCATGGGACAGACTTCACTGGAAGCCACATTAATTGCAGCCAACAGCTGAGTGCCTGAGCTCTCCAGCATGGACTTGGGGTGGCTGCAGATTCTGCCAGGGTACCCAAGGCCTATATTCCTCTATCCTTCTTAAACAAATGGGCAGAACAAACAAAGGCAACTGATTTTTTTGAAATTTGGACTGATGTGCTGGTGGACTGGTCTGACGCCTTATAGAGTGGTCACTTGTGACCTTCAACACAGCCCCTGACCCATCAGCTAGTGACCGCGTACTTCTTGCACACCTACTATTTGCAGGAGCAGAGAGGAGCCCCAGATCCCCATGTTCAAAGACCACTCTGGGAGTCTGGGTTGGAGAACTGGGAAGAAGCAGACAGGGGTCAGGCCAGCAGGGGAGGGGGCCTCACTGCCCAAAGGTGAGTTTTTCCAAGCAGGTTGAGGTCCCCTCATTTTCTGGAGGGAGGTGCTGGCTGGGGCAGGAGTATGAATGGAGAGGGCAGAGAGGAGGCCATGGGCTAGGGAGGGAGCACTGGGGTCTTCCGGGGGGGGGCACCATGGATGGGCACATGTGGGTGTACTGAGAGAATTAAATTGACACCCAGAGAATCGAGGAGAGTGGACTACAAAGACGACCCTCACAGCCCTACCTAGATGCAGTTGCCCCGCACAGGTGTGGGGTGTCCCATCATGGACCCGTCACAGCTGCTGGAGGACGCAGAACTGGGGGCACCTAGGTGAGGAGATGGGAGATCTCGGGGATGTCTGAGGTTAGAAGCCAAGAGTGGGTCTTACAAAGATAATTGAGTGAAAAGAGTAAGAAAGAGAAGAAAGTTCTGAGCAGAATACTACCTCCTAAATTAAACTACCATACATACATTTCCCAATAACTCATGTAAGCAAAGTTAATTTCTTCAGAAGAGTTGCTGGGACAGGGAAGGAGAAGATGTAGCAAGCCAGGTACAGGTGTAGGGTGGGCTCTCCTACCTGACCTCCAGCTGGAGGTAGGGGTGAGGTGCAGGCAGGAGAAGAACTGATGGAGAGAAAGGGGAGGGGTCCACAGAGGACAGGGGCCTTGGAGAGGGAGACCTGGAGGGGAGGGGCAAACACAGACAGAAGCTTGAGGGTCTAGACCCCTCCAACGGGTGCTCAGGAGCTGTCAGGTTGGAGGCCAGGAGTGTGGACCCCACTGAAAGGCTGAGATGAGGGAGGGAAAAGAAGTAAAACAGAACCCCTTAGCTCCTGGGGCCCTTGGGAGGGAGAGAGGGTCAGATAATGGTGGAAACTTGGAGGAAGGGGATGTAAAGGCCCCTGCCCAGCTTCCCTGATCTAACGGTGGTGCTTGGGAGGTTCCAGAGTTAAGGACAGGTGAGGGCAGTGGCTCAAGGTCATGGGTCATGGTGAGGCCAGCCCAGGCTATGGGGTATGTGGTGGGAGACCCCAGCTGTCAGGGAAGCTGACCTGGTCCCCAGGGCTAGCAGACCAGGCTGGGGGAGAGGGACCCAGGGCCCTGGGTACTGCCCAAGCCAGGTCGCAGTGCAGCCCCTGATTCCGGACCAGCAGACAGGGGGCGGAGAGTCAGGAGGGATGCTAAGCAGAGGGTGAGCTTGGGGAGTGTGAGGCATGTGTGTGGCCAAGGACGGAGCCAAGGTTCAGAGGGCAAGGTCACTGGCACGAGGCCTGAGTCAGCTCTGGGAACAAGGGAGGAGCAGGGTGGAGACCTGACCAGAGTCTTCAAAGGAGGGACCCGGGTCAGAGGTCTGGGGTCAGAGAAAGAAGGAGGGGCAGCAGGGCCGTAATTCGGGAAAGGTGAATCAGCAGACTGCAAGGGGAGCAGGACAGACCCCCCACACCCTGAAGTCCCATGGGAAAGAGCAGGAGAGAAACAGCATGAGAATCCCTCCCTCCAGGCCTCGGCTGAGCCCTGAACAAGCAGCATGAGCCCTGCCTTTCTCTCAGGCCAGGAGCCTGTCCCTGCTCTCCCTGTACAAAGCTGGGAGAGGGTGGCTCTGCAGGGGCTTCACACACGGGGAGAAGCCAGACCTCTGCTTTCCCCCTCCCTCTAGGCTGTCCCATATCGATGTAAGAAATGTCCAAACCTGCAGAGAGAATTTTAATAAGCACATGTTTGGGCTAAACTGATGACATATACAAGAGAGCAAGGACTCAGACACTCCAGAGAATGACAATTTTGCAACTTCTTTCATGCATTTGGACTTAAGGAAGGAACTTAAGGAAGATCATATGAAGGTAGGAGAAAGCAAGGCAAGGGATTGGTTTACAAGATGGTTGTTTACAAGACTATGTGCTCTCTGGAGGGTTAATACCCACTTGGAGGGGTATTACTTCTGGTATTTCAAAGGTGTGTTAACCAGAGCACTCTCCCTCCTGGGAGCACCCCTACACCTTTCTTCCTTTTCAGGTGTGCATATCCTAAACTCTAAGGGTCCTAACAAGACTTGCAACCAGGGGAGCAATTGGGAAGCGGCAGCTCATTGCAGACTAGCCCTCTGAACCTGTCTCTAAGGCCCCTTTTCTCTGACTTGCCCGTGAGTCAAAGCTTCTCTCCTGTTGCTTTGTCTAATCCTAAACCCTTCCTTGTTTCACTGTTCCCAGCTTTAATAAATGTACTCTCAAAATAAAAAAAGAAAGAAACAAGATACACAAGAGCAATGAACAAGGGCTGGCTTAAGGCAAAGATAAAGCTTTTACTAAAATGTTATATGCCATGAGAGTGGAGTGTGACTATCCACCATGACCTGCCCAGTTAGGAATTTATGATCAGATCATCCTGCGAGGTTACTTTCTGTAGAATCCTTTTTAATCCACACCCACCCCTAACCTCCATGATCCAGGAACAGGTGTGGTCTGCTCCCCTGGGCCCTGCAACTCTGCCTGGGGACAGCCCTCAAAGTCATATCCCTCTGGTTCACTTGTGTCTACTTAATGTTACCAGACAGGGAAACCGCCCGGAGCAGGTCAGCCTCAGGCCAGCCTGTAGTGTGTGGGTTCTTGACTTCATACAGGAAAGATTTCACAACACGAGACTAGGTGTCTCTTGAGGGTGGTTATGGCTTATTTCAAAGGTGTGTTAACCTAGATGCACAGAAACAATGGACCAGGCTAGCTTAAGGCAAAGATAAACCTTTGACTAAAATGTTATATGCCTTGGGTGTGACTACCCATCTTGACCTGCCCAGTTACGAGATTTATGATCAGATCACCTTGTGAGGTAATTTTCCATACCCCCCCTTTTTTTTCCATTTATGTTTGGCCCCAGGTGAGGCCTGACCCCACCTAGATACCACCATGACTCAGAGCCCCTGTCTCCCCCACCATGGCCAGCTCAGGAAAGTGCAAAACCTCAGGCAGGGCCCATGCCACCTAACAGGCAGATTAGATGGGCCAGGAGGGGTCTCCAGGAATCCCCTGTCTCTCACCCCCTACTCATGTGAGTGCTGAGAAGGCACCAGTTCCCTTTGCCAAGATGATTCTTCCAAGCCCAAAGTAAGCAGGGCATATGTGCAGCAGTGACCCAGAGGAGGAGCCCTGGCGTTTGTTCCAGCAAAGGGAAGAGTTGAGAAAGGAAGGTGAGAAGGCCAAGGAATTTCCTCCTGGGGAAAGAGGATTCTCAGGGGAGACTCTTCTCTGAGCCACATGGAGTCCTCAGATGTCTTCAAAAGAGGCAGCCGGGTGTGGACAAAATGGGGGCTCTGCAATGAAACTGACAAGTCCAGTGATGGACAGGAAGGCCCAGTAAGGCACGCGGATGTGTCTCCATCTCCAGGTGCCAGCGGGGAGCAGGGAAAGACAGTTAAGGCTCTGGCCACTGCTCCTAGGGTCTCACCACAAAGGTCCCCATCCCTGTATCCCCGGGAAAGAGAACTCGCTGCAGGGACGCCAGTGGGTCCCTGGCTCTGTAGTGAACCTCTGGGCTGCTCTGGCTCCAAACCATGCAGCAGCTGGCTGGAGCCATCGCTCTCAGGACACAAGGATAAGGGGACTGTCCCATGTCAGTGTGTGCACAGTGGGTTCCTGGTGAGGACCTGCAGATGCCACCTTCTCCTGTCCTCACAGGCAGAGATGGACAACACAGGGCAGAGACAGACAACTTTCTAGTGTCTCTTCTTCCTTTCTTTCTCTTTTTCTTTTTGATGACAGAGAGAGACAGAGAGAGGGACAGATAAAAACAGACAGACAGGAAGGGAGAGAGATAAGAAGCATTGATTCTTCGTTGCGGCACCTTAATTATTCTTTGATTGCTTTCTTATATGTACCTTGATGGGGGGGTGGCTACAGCAGACTGAGTGACCCCTTGCTCAAGCCAGTGACCTTGGGCTCAAGCTGGTGAGCATTGCTCAAACCAAATGAGCCCGTACTCAAGCCGGCAACCTCAGGGTTTCAAACCTGGGTCTTCCGCGTCCCAGTCCGATGCTCTACCCACCACGCCACTGCCTGGCCAGGCTCTGGCATCTCTTCTTATAAGAAGACCAATCATATCAGATCAGGGCCCCACCCTTGTGACATATTTAACCTTAATTACTACTTTACAGACCCCATCTCCAAATATAGCCACACCAGGGGTCAGGGCCTCAATATGAATTTTGGGGGACACAACTCAGTGCACAGCAAGGAGTATGTCTACAACATGGGCATTATCCGAGATGCCTCTTAGCTAGGGTGACCAGATGTCCCACTTTTGACGGGACAGTCCTGATTTTTTATCAATTTGTCCTGTGTCCTGTGGCATTTTAAAAAGTCCCGATTTTTGAAAAAAATGCAGGAAAAGCTAGGGAACGACGGGAGAACGGGAAGGGGATATATGGTTTTCGGCGGGGAGACCCCACCTCCACCTGGAAGCACCTGCACTGCTGCAAGAGCTGGCTGCCCCGTGTGGGGCCCTGAAACAAACAACTTCAGGTGGGGCATACCAGCTGGGACAGCGGCTGTCAAGTCCCCTAACTACCCATAGGCCCACCGATGGTGCTGCCCTGCCTGCTCCCGCCTGCTCGTGCAGCTCTGGCATCGGTTTCAGGACCGTATAACCTGATCCCTCTGACTCACTTAAAATTTCCCATATAGTAATATTTCCAAAAATGATCTTTTTAATGAGGTATCATTATTTAAAAGAATAGATTGATAAGGAAAAGGTTAAATCTTGGGCATCAGCAAAAATCACAATACAGAACAAATGGTTACAAATATTTCATCATTTTGAAACAAACCATGTTCCATACAATAATGCACTAAAAATTGTGGAATACGCGCTGTCTTTACCAGGAACTAATACTGCAATTGAATGCATTTTTTTCTATAGTAAATAAAGTGTAGACATCAGAAAAATCACAATTAAGTGTTGAGACTTTGAAAGACATTTTATGTGTGAAATATAATTTAACAAATTCTTGGGGAAAATTTCATGACCTTTTAAACAATGACAGCAATCTACTAAAAAATTCACTCAAATGAGAAATATGCCAAAGAATAAAATAATACTATACATAATTTTTTAATGTATTATATTTGTAAATTATACTTATGTTGAAATTTAAAAATGTATATTACAATACTATTTTTGCATTCTATGAAAATTTATTTTGCTCCATATAGACCCTCCCACCCCGTCAATGGTGTCCCGCTTTACCAATTTTAAAATCTGGTCACCTTACTCTTAGCACTTCCAGGGGGGTTATGAGGAGAAAATTTCAGCAGCCAATGCAGGCAGGACCCCCAAATGACTGAGACTTTTCAGAGATGAATGATGAGGCCCTGGCTGAGGAGCTCAGGTGCTTAGAGTGTCGTCCCAAGACACCGAGGTTTCAGGTTTGATCCCTGGTCAGAGCACATGCAAGAATCTATGAATTTATAAATAAATGGAACAACAAAAATCATGAAAATCAAGAAAAATGTTTCTTTCTCTTCCTCTCCCTTCTCTCTAAAATCAATTTTAAAAATTAAAATAAATAAATAAATAAGGAATGGGTCACCTGCCAGGTCAGGACTACATGCAGCTGAGCTCTGACATGGCAGGAGCACAGCAACCAGGCGTGGAGGGAGAACAGACTAGGCCAACACCAGGCAGGGCACCTGCTGAAGGACGGGGTGGCATGCAGAGTTCCATGTCGCCATGCTGGGTTCTCTCTGTTCAGTAATCACTTCCATCTCTGGTTCTCTCATATTGCATATAAATGTGTTGGTGTTGCTAATCTTATAGTAGTCTTTAATCCATGGCAGGTGCCTGTGACAGGTGAGGAGACGTCATACCAAGGCAATCAATAGCTGAACAGGACTTTGGACACCCAGCTGGGGATAAGAGGTGTGGAGCCAATGCTGGACATGTCCCCTCCCCCTCCCAAGATGCTAGATAGCTGTCTGGCCAGCAGCCATAAGGAGGGAGAAACACAACCTGGTCTCTGGCAGTTCCCATGAAGTGTACTGAGGGGAAGGTCAGACTTTCCCATTCACAAACATTTTCTGCTGTTCTTAGGATTGCTCTCTCCTCCCTCCTCTGGTGTTTAAGGAGGGAGGGAACTGCTTAGGTGCAGTTCTTGCTTGCCTGACCAAAGACTATGTCTTCTGCATCTGGTCTTCCTGGTGGTTTTGTTTTTGGAATATCCAGGTACTGGGCTGACATTTCTGGCTTGGAACTCCTGCAGTGCAGGAGGGCATCCTCATTGGCATGGGAGAGGAATGTAGCATTTTGTTGAAGCATAGCTCAGATGGTTAAGTTTGGGAAAGGTGTTCATGAAAGTCCAAGGGATGGAGCATGCAGGATGGTCCACTGGCACTTTCCCTCTCCTGAGCCCTTTACTCAGGGACTCAGGGACCTCATTTCTCAGAGACTCTGCCACTGGGTTCTGGCCAGTGTCCACCAAGAGGCAGAGCTTGGGGACAGAAAGGAGATGCCAACTCCAGAGTGGGTGTGGAGTGCAGTGGGTCACCCTAGGGATCAGGGTAGAGAGAGAAACAGTGAATACCCTGGAGGGGAGGAAACCCCCCTAACACAGACCCCAGGAAGGGTGGGGACCCTGCCAGCTGGAGATCCCAGGAAGATGCTGTCATCTCAGCGTGGTTATCAGCAGCCCGCTCCTCCTGCTCATCCAGTCACCCTGGCTGGGAGTTGGGGTGACAAGAACAGAGCATACTTTGGATAGGAGACCATAGAAAAGAAGGGGGCCCCAAAGGAAGGGTCAGTGCCCAGAGGAAAAGACCATTGCCAGCCTCCTCTCCTGGATTGAAAAGAAGTTTGGTTTCCGGAGGTACATTTCCATAAGTCATTGTCACCAGCGAAATACTCACATGCTCTGTGCAGCCTCAGCCAGGTGGTAAGAGCCACCTGCTCTTTAATAGTTGAGGATGAACAACTGATTCCCTTCAATCCCTAGCACCACCCCCTAAATAACAGGCCCTTTGTATGGCTGCTCCTTGAGTCCTCCTCACATGTGGGGATGAAGGGGTGTCACACTCAGAGTCACGTGGGGAATCACCTTGCAGGTCACATGGCATAATGCAGGGGTCTGGTGGGTATATCACCAGCACAGAAAAACAGAGACAGAGACAGACAGAGAGAGGAGACTGCATACTCCAATGGGTAAGCTGGTCATGGATGGCTCAGGACCATCACCCCAATCCCACATTTGGCAGAGGGTCTCAGTCAGGACATCAGCACACACTCTGTCTCCCCTGCTTCCATGTACCCTAAGAGAGGACAGACCAGTTCAGCACTGGAACCCTGGACAGCAGGTCTGCTTTCCTGTCGCCTGTCCTGTTGCCAAGTGAAGTGTTTTGTTTATTTGTCAAAATAGGGGCTGTGCTGGACACTAGCTGTACATTTTGTTTTCTATGCCAGTGAACACTCATCATGTATCTGGTATTTAAGGGTTAGATACATCCGGTGTCCTATGTTTCTTCCCTTACCTGATCCTTCTGCTCCTTCCTCTCCCGTGGGACACGTGATTGACGCCGGTGTTTGTTCTACAAATATTGCTGTATGTACAGACGGTTCATTTCCTCTGAATGGATAGTTGATGTGGACTCTTTTTAAAGCTCCTGATACTTTCAGTGCAAGAACCCCACTGCCCCTGCTGCAGCAATGAAGCTGGGGACTCCCTGCCTAAGGTTCTGCTATAGCCACCTCTTCTGCACTGTCCCTGGGACAGACATTCCCAACCCTGACCATGACCTCGCTCACTCTTTCAGGCTGGGCTCAGGGGAAAGCAACATCCTGGCTGCACTTAACTGGTCTGGTAGTCCTGAGGTTCAGCTTCCCCCTCTGCACGCAAGGATGGAAGTGGTGGAGGGGGTGGTGGGCACAGACAGCAGCCCTCTATATCACTAAAGTGGTGGTTGCTTTCCCTCAATGAAATCATCAAGACCAAGAGCATTAACTCATCGGTGCTAGGTTAACATTAGGGCAGAAGAAAGGTCTCCTCCCTTGCCTCATTCCTGCCCATGCCTTGGGCGCTGAGAGGCCCCACTGCTGGCTCCTGAAAGTGCCCAGGGTCTGCAAGCCCAGGACTCAGGAGCTAGATCAAACCTGCCCTGACAGTGACCAGAATCAGTTCCTTGGCAGGGACCTTTGCAAAGGGTGCAGCGCAGGCCATTCAACAGGCTCCCTTTCCTGCTTGGAGTCTGGGTCTGGGAAATGGCCTCCCTCACCCCTCTGCTGGAGTGGTTGGGACAGTGGGAGAGCCTGCAAGCCCTGCATCCTCAGCAGGTTCTCTTGATTAAAGAGGATAATCATGGTAGTCACTTGGGCCTGTTCACTCTGAAGATCAAAAATCACGTGGACAGCAGGCCCACCATTGTTTCATATGCGGTGGAGAAAGAAGAAAATATTGCCTAGCACCGTTCCTACCCCTTCTCCCTGTGGGGAGATGTCAGCATCTACTTTTGTGCATCTTACCAGAGCAGATTTGCATCTCAGCATCTGCTCAATGCCGCCGGAGTGCTCCATGACGCCTACCCGCCACCACTGCTGTGGGTGGGTATCGGCACCGCGACACTAGAGGGCTTCTCTGGGCACCGAAGCGGCCTCCCACAACCACGCTCCTCGCGGAGACCAATGAGGGTCTCTTGTACAGCGCCCGGTCCGCAGCCCCGGCCCGGCCTAGCTGCGCGTTCAGCGGGTGGCAATGGGCGCCCCCGGAACGGAATGCGCTTTCGGGACACTGCTGCAGACTGCGCGGGGTCCGTCCAACGACTCCCGGACTCCTGCCTCTGTCAGCGTCTGGGAGACGCTGAGCCGGCGGCGTCTCGCAGAGACCGCGCGGACACGGGGCGGCTCGGCACCCTGGCGCACCTCTGCTCACTTCGGTTCATCCGGGGACGCGCCGGTTCACCCCCTCCAGGGGACCCAGGGCAAATTGCTCCCTCACTCTGTGCCTGTTTCCAGCTGAGGTCAACTGAGCATGAAATGGGCCCCAGGGGGTGACGTCGCTGCGGGTTGTGGTGCAGCTGCTTCGGAAGCCCAGATTTTTAGGGGTGAGTAGAGCACTGAGGCCAGAAGGGACTTGCACCCATTGTACATGGGGACCCTGGAGCAGAGGGAGGGGAACACACAGTTATATGGAGCGTGGGCAATGCCACTGGGGGAGGGGGGGCTATGAGTCCTGACTGCTCACTCTCGGAGTCGCGGGCAGAACTCCACCCGTCTATCTGACCAGGAACCCGCGGGACCTCAACCGGCAGGCACCCTGCCTGGGGGCACGTGTCAGTCTCCTCACCCCGAGTGCGCGGACACCCTGGCAAGGTGTCTGCCAGGGAGGCGGGTCCTGAGCCGCGCTCCGCCCATCCGCTGGCGCTAGGTGGCGACTGTGGCCTTTCCTACCAGCTCCTGGAACTCCTGATCCAGGCGTTGTTAGGTGAGGGTGGTCCCTGTAGGGTTTGAGGTGACAGAACTTCCTCTGCAGCCTTGCTCCCAGCTCTGAGACCCACAGTGGTCTTCAGGAGGCCCCGGCTGCTTTCCTCCAGAACCAGGATGAGTTGTCATGGGGGCGGGAGGGGGGGGGGTTGTGGAAGGGCTGCTGATCTTCCTGCAGGAACATGGTGAGGATGACCCCACCACCACCACAAACCACAACTTGTGTGTGCTCAGCATCTGAACATAAGGTTCATCCTTTAATCGACAAAGAGACAGAGAGATACAGAGATGTAAGATACAGAAATCAAGAGAGAGACAAGAGTCAGGGAGACAGAACACACACAGAGGGAGAGAGATGGGAGACCCCACTTAATAGGTAAGAAGATGGAGGGTGTGTGGGTTGAATGGAAAGCCTGCCTGTGGACAGGGGTCCCCAGACACCTACTTAGGAAACTTAGGGTGGGGTCAGGCATTAGGGGTCCAGCAGGACATTTACCAAGTCTCCTCCTGCCTGGGTGGGGCTACGCCTATGAAAGGAGGTGATTGTAGCTGGCCTATTCCACCTGCTAAGTGCTGAAGGAACTTACAGGTGCGACCACCAGTAGTGCTGCTAAGAGAATCCTCTCCCCACAGGTGTTTTGGCAGACCCACTCAGGACCGCCCAATCCTGCCCACCCTGTAAAATGGTACCACCACTTTGGGAAAATGTTGGCACTTTTTCAAAAAATTAAATATACATCTAATCTGTGGGCTGGTCTTTTCACTGCTAATTACTCAAGAGAAGCGAACACACATGTCCCCACATAGACACTAGTACGCAAAGGTCCACAGCAGGTTTATTCCCAACAGCCCCACCAGAAACAACCAATGCCCGTCAGCAGGAGAGATAGATAAACCAACTGTGGTTCATCCACCAGGAATATTGCTCAGCCACAGAAAGGGGTGAACCGCTGACCCACCAAAAAATGACAGCCAAGAGCACAGACCACATGACCTTGTCTACTTTGGGTTTCAGAAGGCATGACAGATCCAGCAGTGGCTACCTATGGAGAGGGACTGACCAGAAGGTCCAGAAGAGAACTTTTCTGGGCGACTGACACATCTGTATCTTGTTCTGGGTGGTGGCTGCACAGGTACACACAGTATTCTCTAAATTCTGAACTGAACAATTAAGATATGTGCTCTATATCACTTGTAAAATTTACAGAAAGAATTTAAGGGCCCCCAGACTATGGCCTCTCCTAGCACCCACCTGGACAGCACCCCCCCCCCCCAGAAAAGCAAATGTATCCCATGTTGCTAGCTAGGGTGTGCTTGGGAAGCCAGCTGTGCAGGACAGACATTTCTGACAGAAATCTCTGTTCTTGCCTTAAACTGAACCCTGGCCATACCTGCCCTCCCTCAGAGTGTCCAATCATGTCTGTCCTCAGCTGCGAGCACTTGCTCAGCTCTGAGCTGGGCCTGTACAAATGAAGGTGTCTTCCAGCACATCTGAGCCGGAGCTGGTGGTAGGGACAGAAGGTTGGGACAGTAGGTCAGAACATGCCCAGCCAGAGAGGAGAACCCTCGGACTCATCCAGTGCAGGGCTCTGGGAATAATCAAATGGCCCGGGGTGGGGTTGGGGGGAATTCCAACCCTGAGGGATCAATTGGCTCTTGGGAGCAAGGCTAGTTAGTAGACTCCAGCAGGGTATTTAGAGGGAAAGGATGAGACTAAGGATGTGTGTGGAGAGTGAACAGGAACCACGATGAGCCCTGACAGCCACACAGGTTACATTGGTAATAGGGAGCCACTGAAAATTTTAGGTGGAGGGCAGCCTTAGTAGAGGAAAAAGGAAGCACCTGGATCAAGGAGGTTATTTCAGTTATCTTCATCAGCAGCTTGTGGACTATAAGTGACAAATGCACAAGTTAAAAATATCTTAGCAACAATGAAAGAAAGAGGCTATTTCTCCTCAGGAACCTGATAGGCAGAGTGTAGTCAGAAAGATGGAAGCAGGAATGACCGTGGCTTGTCATCTTCACTATGCACCCTGTGTCATTTATTCCCTGCTGCCTGCAGTGTTGGCCTCTGCCCAAACACCATCTGCCTCTTCTTTTTGACTGCCCAAAACCCTCATCTTTGGCCTGATGGGCAGGGTGGGCCCCACTGTGGGCTCTATGCTCCCTCACCCCTTTGCTTCCCACCCCACGCCTCTACCCTTCTCTGGACTTCTTACACATGCCCTTCGCTCCTCTCACCTTCCTCCTGACTGCAGGCACCTCAGGAGAGCCACCACAGGGGGCTCCCATTTATGTCCCTACACCTGTGCCACAGCTGACTCTCTGTATGTCTTTACACTATGAGTAGATGGAATGGACAGATGATGGATGGTGATGGTGGTGGATGGGTGGATGGGTGGATGAGTGAGTGATGAGAAGTAGATTGCATGTGCTGAATGTATCCTGTCTTAGACCTTCTCAAAGAGCAGGCTGTCTGCTGTGTGAAAAGCTTTAGTGATTCAGACTGTGCACCTGTGAGCAGTGCCCAAGCCACCCAGTATGGGAGACAGCTGACTGGGCTTTGCAGCCTCTAGAGGCTCGAAGGCCGCAGGCTTCGATACACTATATGTCCCGTCCCCCAAGCTATGGGAGGCATCTTAAGGAGGCTCAGGGCCAGGATCACCTTAAATACCCTTGCTAGAGGAGGCTGAGATGCTTAGTCCTGGAAACCCGACCTCCCAGGGGAGCGAGGGGCCCGAGGAGCCCAAGGGATCGTGTCACTGTGATGAGTGAGGCAGCGGGTTGAGTGGCCCAAGTTTCCGTGTTTACACATCCAAAGTGGAGCAGGTCTTGCCGCACGGTGGGGTCCACAACCAAGGGCTGACCCAGTGACTTGGAGCAACATGGTCAGGATTGGGACTGGGGCCTCCAGTCAGGAAAGGCAAAACGGGCCTACCATGGGGATTCCTGAGCATTCTGAGCCTGTGATCCCCTGAGATTGATCTCACAATCAGGACATACTGACTGAGGCTAACCGGACCCCCACAGTATCAGTTGCCATTGCTAAATGATCCCAGATAAGGACCAGGGTAACCTCCCACTGCACTGGTCACAGGGTATAGCAGATGGATCCCATACCCAGGCACAAGGGTCCCTACACCTCTGCTACAGGCCTGAGGAAAAGACTTTCACTCTGACTGAGACCCCCTCACCTGGCTCTGCAGAAATCATTCTCAGTAATGCTTCCCTTTCCTCCAACCCTCTTCCCACACACCTACTGCCACGGCTCATTGGCCAGACCCTTATCATCGGCCCACACCTAAACCCAACCAAAGAGAGGAGAGGGCTGCCAAGATGGGTGCAGAGTTTGCACCTGCTGAGAGTGGTGTGTGCCTGGACAGACCTGGCTTCCCCGCAGAGTAGAATGACAGGAGGGAATGTTGTTACTGGACATGGGACCTGGCCCTTTGGGTCTGCGTAGGGCCAACCAGTAATGTGTGGGTTCTAGACTTCACGCAGGAAAAATTTCACAACACAAGTTTAGGTGATTTGGAGAGTGAGTTAATAACGCTGGGAAAGTGAAACAAGGAAGTGCCTAGAATAGAAGAAGCAATAGGAGCCTAGGCAGGATTGCTTTGGCTCACTCAGAAGTCAGAGAAAGTCTCATGAAGAGATACACACCTGTGGGGGGAGAAAAGAGGGAAAGGGGGAAGGAAAAGGCGCTGCCATGCTCCCAGGAGGGGGAACAAGATGGGTCCTCAGTTCTAAGGGAATTTAAGGGTGGGGGTTTTAGGGGAGGTCCCAAGGGAGGATCTTGATAGAATATTCATCAGCTCTCCAGGTGTGTCTTTTTAGGGTTCTGGTCTCCACTGATTGGTCTGTGCCAGGGCAGTCGATTGGTCTGTGCCAGGGCAGTGGATCATTAGTCCGTGCAGCTGGCCTTGAGGTCAGCAGTGGCATCACTTGCCTAGTTTTGCTGCTTTTCTGGGACTGGAGCTGAAACACAGCTCAAGCTTAGATGTTATCCCTAGGGGTTAATGCTTAAGCGCTATTCTCTGGTACCCTTATTCACTCCCCTGCTGGGGGGGGGGGTCTAACCTTCATGGTTAGCAACATGCCAGAGAGGAAAGGTCAGGAGAGGGCATGAACCACATGACCAGAGCTATGAAATCAAGTGGTCTATATTACATGGCCAGCAATACGCTAGGACAGGAAAATTTACCCTGGGGGCGAGATCAGTGTCTCCCAGTTTTGCCTGTTGCTAGGCACCTGGGACTTTTTGCCCTGGTGACCTTCTGTCCTTAGCCTAGCTTATAGTCTTTGTTCTGCTTTTGTCTAACTGCCTACCACAATGGCCATGAAGATGAAAGGCAAAATGACTGCCCTCCACCCTGCCACAATTCGCCCCCTTGTGGTCCTGTATAGCCTCCCCCAGCCCCGGGCTTTGGTTTCCATCCAGTCCAGCTGGTCCCAGTCAGCCCATCACTGGGGCCAGTCCTGGTATCTCTCCCAACAAACCTGCCACATTGCACACTCCCAGGTGCCTGACTCCTGACCTTTCTCTTTCTCCCCTCCTCCTCTAGATTAAACTCCTTAGTGTAGTTACACTATCTTACCTGAGCACCCCACTCAAGGTGGAGGTGCGGAACTGAGGTCCAACAGTCATGATGGTTGTGGGGGCTAAAATCATGTTAATACTTTCCCTCCCACTTTCTAAGTTCTTCTGGTGGGGCTAATAATCAAATTAATGGAGACAGATTAACAAGGAATAATCAAAGTTTTAACATATGAGTAGGAGAAATTTGCATGAGCATGAAAAATCCAAAGACAGTGAAGCAACCTTGGGTATATAACATTTTGGATAAAGGAGGAAGTGATGGGGGATGGGATATTAGACTTCAGCGGTATGAATGGGCCATTCACAGGTAGTTAAGAAAGAGCTGAACTCAAATGGCAGGGAAATTCTTGCTCAGCAACTCAGAAACAATGAAACAGGGGGTATCCACCCAACAGACCCCTGTCTGAAGCCCTCTATTTAGTACACTTAATTTAAATTAGGCTAAGGAGAATGCTAAGATCTTCTTGAAGTTGGTTTCTCTGTCTGACTCTCCTGGGCAGGAAAGATGGGAGGCTCAAAGTCCTTTTTTTTTCTTAAGAGTTAGTTAGCGCCTGACCAGGCGGTGGCGCAGTGGATAGAGCGTCAGACTGGGATGCGAAAGACCCAGGTTCGAGACCCCAAGCTTGCCAGCTTGAGTGCGGGACCATCTGACTTGAGCAAAAAGCTCGCCAGCTTAGACCCAAGGTCACTGGCTCCAGCAAGTGGTTGCTCGGTCTGCTGAAGGCCTATGGTCAAGGCATATGTGAGAAAACAATCAATGAACAACTAAGGTGTCACAACGGCAACGAAAAACTAATGATTGATGCTTCTCACCTCTCTCCGTTCCTGACTACCTGTCCCTCTCTATCCCTCTCTCTGACTCTCTCTCTGTCCCTGTAAAAAACAAAAAAATTAGTTAGCATAGTCTACAGCCATAACACCCTGAACACACCTGATCTCATGCTTCTCAGGAGAATTAGCATAATAAAATTTATTTTAATGTTTTAAATTTAACTTTATAAGGTTCCAATGTTTTACATTTAACTACCAATAAGTTGTCATTCATAGCATCTACAGTTATACATTTTGTTATTTATTTATTCAGAAGTTAAATTTAATGGGGTGACATTGGTCCAAAGAGCACATAGATTTCAGATAAACATCTCTATAGCATTTGAACTGTTCATTGCATTGTGTGCCCATCACCCAAAGTCAAAATATTTTCTTTCTTTTTTTTTTTACAGGGACAGAGAGAGAGTCAGAGAGAAGGATAGATAAGGATAGACAGATAGGAACAGAGAGAGATTAGGAGCATCAATCATCAGTTTTTCGTTGCGACACCTTAGTTCTGTTCATTGATTGCTTTCTCACATGTGCCTTGACCCCGGGCCTTCAGCAGACCGAGTAACCCCTTGCTCGAGCCAGCAACCTTGGGTCCAAGCTGGTGAGCTTTGCTCAAACCAGATGAGCCTGCGCTCAAGCTGGTGACCTCGGGGTCTCGAACCTGGGTCCTCCACATCCCAGTCCGATGCTCTATCCACTGTGCCACCGCCTGATCAGGCAAAATATTTTCTGTCAGCATATATTTGGCCCTCATTACTCCCCAAAGTTTCCTTTGAGTCTTTTGTTTGTTAATAAACAGCTTAAAATTAATATCTCATAAAGGAAGCTGCTGGGTTACAAAACTTTGGTTCCCTTCAGCGTCCAGGGAAAACAATAGCCATTCTGACACTTTCTAGAAGAAAAGAAGGAGAATTAACATTTACTGAGTACTAACTACACTATGAGGAGGATTATATGCATTTATCCATCCACCTGTTATCTATCTCTATTACACTGGGGAACAATTTATTTTTTAATTTTCTGTTGCATGAAGTTTTAGAACTTTTTCTATATATTTCTGCATCGCTGATTCCAAATCTGAAATCCGTTTTTTGGTGCATGCTCTATTTTTTATGTAATTTTAATTTCTCTTTGTTACAGTTAATGGCATGCATTGGTTTTTAAATTAGAGTTAAGGGGCAATGACTCTTGGATTGAACATAACTACAAGGCAATTAATGTTTTACAAACATCACTTTTACATAATTGTAGTTGTTTTTAAATGTAAAAAATTATTATCTGATAAAAACAGCCTCTTATTTTGTTTTAAGATTGAATCATGGCTTCTTCGAGTAGGCCTAAATGTAATAATAGTCCTAATATCTTCTGTTCTATATGTGGCTGTTACACACTTCAACATCAAAGGCACAATATTTCATCATTTGTGACACATGCATATATGGCCTATTTTCAAGCTCCCCTTGGCGATCAAGACAAGAATTGGGCTCCTCATATTGTGTGTCATAATTGTGAGGAAATGCTTTGTGACTCAAATAAAGGAAAACGCAAAAGAATACCTTTTGGTATTCCCATGGTTTGGCGTGAACCTAAGGACCACAGCAGTGACTATTATTTCTGTCTGATCCATACAAAGGGCATCGGCAAGAAAAAATGATATATGATCACATATCCTAATATTTCTTCAGCAATACGACCTATCCCACACTCTGAGACACTCCCGGTTCCAGTTTTCAATGGTTTTATTTTTTCTAAGGATAAAGAAAGTGAACATGGTGATCAAGTGTATTTTGATAAGATGCATGAGGAAATGGTTGTAGAATCTGAAGGGTCTTCTTCTGATGCCAAGCAGTCATTAACCCCTCAGCAGTTTAGCCAACCCGAATTGAATGGCTTGGTAAGAGATTTGGGCCTATCAAAGAAAGCAGCTGAGTTCTTAGCCTCCAGGCTTCAAGAAAAGAATGTACTTCACCGGTCAGCTACAGTATCCCATTTCAGGAAGCGTGAACAAATTTTTGTAGACTTCTTTTCCAAAGACAAACACTTTGTTTACTGTCAGGATATCAGTAGTCTTCTCAGCCAGCTAGGTGTTACCACTTACAGTCCAACAGAATGGGGGCTATTTCTTGACAGCTCTAAATGACAGTGAAATGTGTTCTCTTACACAAGGGTAATGTTTATGCAGCGGTTCCAATTGGTTATTCAATTGGTCTGCAAGAAGATTACGATGAAATAAAAATTGTCCTCGACTTTCTGAAGTATGAGGAGCATACATAACTGGATCATTTGTGTGGATCCTAAAATGGTCAATTTTCTGCTAGGAAAAAAGAGGGGTTTCACGAAGTATCCCTGCTTTCTGTGTTTGTGGGATAGCCGAGCTCGGAAAAAACACTGGACACAGAAGGTGTGGCCAAAACATGAAGCTCTGGAAGTAGGGATGCAAAATATTGTGAATGAACCTGTAATTAATCAAGACAGGATCATTTTTCCCCCACTTCACATTAAATTTGGCTTAATGAAGCAGTTTGTTCAAGCTTTGAATAGAGAGAGTGAATGCTTTCAACATATTATTTCTGCTTTTCCTGCCTTGTCTTTTTTTTATTTTTTTTAATTTTTTACAGGGACAGAGATAGAGTCAGAGAGAGGGATAGATAGGGACAGACAAACAGGAATGGAGAGAGGTGAGAAGCATCCATCATTAGTTTTTCATTGCCGTTGCTACACCTTAGTTGTTCATTGATTGCTTTCTCACATGTGCCTTGTCCACGGGCCCTCAGCAGACCAAGCAACCCCTTGCTGGAGCCAGCGACCTTGGGTCCAAGCTGACGAGCTTTTGCTCAAGCCAGATGGGCCTGCGCTCAAGCTGGCGATCTCGGGGTCTCGAACCTGGGTCTTCCGCATCCCAGTCCGATGCTCTATCCACTGCGCCACCGCCTGGTCAGGCCTGCCTTGTCTTTTGAGAAGATAAAAGCAAGTGTATTTTAATTTGAGGTCTATGGACCTCATATCTGAACCCTCATATGTGACAAAGAATTGGCCAGGAAGATGAACAAGGAGGAGAAAGCAGCATGGCAGTCTTTTGTGGCAGTTACAAAGAACTTCCTTGGCAACAGAAAAGCAGAAAATTATGAACTTCTGGTTCAAAGGATGCTGTTGGTTTTCCGCAACATTGGATGTAACATGAGTGTTAAGATGCACTTCCTGAACAGTCACCTTGATAAGTTTCCTGAAAATCTTGGGTCTGTTAGTGATGAGCAGACTACTGCTGAAGCGTCAAAGGAGATTGTCTTCAAGAAGTCCACAAAAGCAAGAGCTACAAACGCAAATTTTTGCCTGAATAGAATTGAAATAAGTTTTGCACAAATTTTATGATTAAAGTAAGTGTTTTAATATGTTCTATTTCAAAATTATAGACAAATTTTGATGCAATCATATTTTTAGTGTATTTACTGCATTATATAAATTATTATATTTTCACAAAGATGATGCCCAAGAAGACATTCTACTTCATTATGTTAAACTAAATGTTGAAAATTTTACAATAAGATAAAAACCTAAAATCTTGAATTGCAAAAAAACTGTAGCTTACAGAGAAAAACTAATGTCAGATTTGAGATCAGCACACTCTAATTAGGTAACAACAAGTGTTTTTGTGGATGCAACAAAAATTTTTTTCCTCAGTGTTATCTATCTAGTTCCCAACCAGCATCATCTATCCATCCATCATTCCATATTAACTTATGAACACTGGAGGTGCTGCACACTGTCCTGGGTGCTGGGGCAAAGCAGAAAACTACACGGAAGGATCTCCCTGGAGAATCAAAAGAGATGGCAGCTACCTTTGTCCCAGAAGCTTGTGGTGGGCTAGTGCGGCTCATTCAGTGGGCACACAGCAGATCTGGTGGGTACTAGTTCAGAGCTGAGGAGAAGATTCTTAAAATGGAGTGGCACCAGAAGAAAACTAACTCCCCTTGGGTTGTCCTGTGGGAGCAGGAGACATCTGCTGTGACCCTGCATATACAGGGCCCAACTCTGCTTCCCCAGAAAGACTAAGAGCCCTTTGTAGGCATGGTAAGGACCCTCATCTGGGAAGCATCTTTCAGTAGCATCAGGGACTAGGGGTTTCTGACCTCATTTAAACCTCCCCTACCACTCCCAGATGACCCAAAGTGTGTGAATGAGGATAGCCATTGTCAATCTTCAAGGTGAATCACTCCCTGGACAATGTCCAATAGCACAGGACCTTCTATCACACCTCTACTCCATTGAGTACAGGTGCAGTGAGAGGTTCACCCAGCCCCTTCTCACTTCATCCCTCCCTCGGGCTCCTGATGGCCAGCAACAAAGGGCTGAACTGACCAGCGTGGCTAGAAAGTGACCCCTGTTGTCCAGGGCCCAAGAGTTTATCTAGAACTCCAGGGCTGAGGATGAGGTGGCCACCATCGGTTTGCTGCAGGTCTCCCAACCCCACCGGCTGAGGGGAGGGAAGTGCTGAGGCAGGAGGGGCTGGCCAGCAGACAACCCTGCCCTGGGCTGGGGGCACCAACACCCCCAGCAGGGTCTTGGTGTCCTGCAGCTGAGAAGGGCTCCTCTCCCTGAGGGAAGCTCATTACCATAACATACTCGGCTCTGAGCCCATCCTACTGGGGAATGTGAGAAGAAGACCCTCCACCAAGTCAGGGAGCAGTAAGAGGCAGGTGAAGTAGCTTTTTCAAATAAGGTGGGCATCACCCCTCTAAGCCTGGAGCTCTAAAGCAATCCTGCCTCCGTCTGACCAGGCGGTGGCGCAGTGGATAGAGCATCAGACTGGGATGCGGAGGACCCAGGTTCAAGACCCCGAGGTCGCCAGCTTGAGCGCAGGCCCATCTGGCTTGAGCAAAAAGCTCGTCAGCTTGGACCCAAGGTTGCTGGTCCAGCAAGGGGTTGCTCTGTCTGCTGAAGACCCGCGGTCAAGGCACATGTGAGAAAGCAATCAATGAACAATTAAGGTGTTGCAAAGGCAACAGAAAAACTAATGTTTGATGCTTCTCACCTCTCTCCGTTCCTGTCTGTCTGCCCCTATCTATCCCTCTCTCTGACTCTCTCTGTCCCTGTAAAAAATAAAAAAATTAAAAATAATAAAGCAATCCTGCCTCCATCCTAAATGAAATGGTGAAGTGTGTGAAAATAAACACCCTCTCCCTTCCCTGACGCAAACACCTCAGCCAGGACACCACACTCAGCACCATTGTCACCTGTCCCCAGAACACAGCCACTGGTAGCATTAAAAAAGACACCTAAGAACAGAGGAGACTTTCATTTTGAAGGGACTGAGTGTGAGGCTACTCCAGAGCTGCCCAGGCCTCCTTCCCCTCTGGTCCTCCTGCAGAATGAGGTGTGGCCTCTCCTGCTCTCACAAGAGGACCCTGAATTTCTCACACAGGTGACACTTGAAATCCAAGTGGGATCTGAGCCCCCAGGAAGGTCCAGGATTGTTGTTAATGGGTAAGGCGGAGGACTGGGCTTTATTAAATAAAAAGGAACCTTAGTATTTACAGGAGAAACCCTCTGACGGCTGGGTTTTTTTTCCCACAATAATACTGGTGGGGGTAGATTGGGAGTGCTGGCAGGGCTGAGCCACTGGCAGGATGGGCATTAGATCAGAGGTCCATGGCACAAACCACCAGTGCACGTGCCTCTTCACTGTCCCCCATGAGTGGCCTAGGGGCCCATGGCATGTGACACACCACTCAGCCTGACAGATATGAAGCTGCAGGGCCTGGGCTGGATAAGCCTGCATTGTCAGACAGGACCACACACGCAACCCCATCTGTCCTTGTGGCTGGTGATGGGGCCAGGGTTAGGGTTAGGGATCTGGCACAAGGCTTCGTGACATCCTAGACTGTCGCGTGTGTATGTAGGGTCCTCTTGCCTGAAGAGTCATCAAAGATGGCTCTGAAGTGAGGGCTCCAAGTATTAGTGTCCTTGCCCCCAAGGCACATCGTCTGATGAGACCCAGCATGCCCTAAAGTCTCCCCACAACCCAAATGGTCAATCAACTCAGACCCATCAGCCACCTCTGTGTTCTGACTAACACATGTCCCAGTGCCCCTCCTGATGTGTCATGGGCTGGCCTCTTGGCCAGTGCATACTAAGGAGAGGGGCAGCTTTAGGCAGACAGAGGGCCCCTAGGGCCATATGATGTGCAGCCCACAAGGGCCCTCTTTGGCCTTAAACCTGTGGATAGCTCATCATGGTCAAGTGGTCAAACACCTGGAGTGACCTCTAGCTGGTCAAGTCAGCATTGAGTACAGCAGGGGTTTCTGCACATACTTACTCAGAAAACACAGAGGACTTCTGGTTCCCACCTGCTTGTACCCATCCACGACTGTGCTGATTGCATGATGACCCCTCAATGATACCCAGAGCCTCCACCCCAATGCATGTACATACACACACACAAGCACATGCACATGTCCTCTCCTGGCCACCTATCATTGAAATGATCTGAGGCTATGACGTTCAGGGTCTTGCTGAAGAGTTTTGCTATCACTCCAGCCTGGAGGCCTGGCCAGTGTTGCCCCTAAAAGTTAAACTTTGTGTAAGTGCTTTCCCAGGACCTTTTCATTGCCAGGGTGAGCACATTTAACATCACCTTTAACTTTTTCTAGGCTAAGATTCAAAAGGCTACATGTTGTATAATTGATGCCACTTATGGGATATGCTGGAAAAGAAGGTAGAGAGAGAAACCAACCAGTGCTTCCAGGGGTTGGGGGGACAGAGGTGACAATGGTGCTCTGTGTTCTGCTGCTCCAATTTGTCAGAACCCATGGAATGCCCTTGAGAGATGCTGACTCCTACTGTTCATACATTAGAGTCCAGTTAACAACCAACCAACAAATAAATTATGTATACATATATAATTTTAAAACTGGAGGCTATAAAAAAGTTTCTAGTAGAATAGATTGAAACTATAATTATAGACTATGTTAGAAAATAATGATGTTGAGAGAACACCCAGAGAAGATCGGCCTAAGAGAAAAAGCCAAAGCTAATTTTAGAGGAAAATGTATAATCTTCAGGGTTTTCATTTATGGAGACATAATGAAGATCGGTTTTTTAAACTGAGTCTTCAGATCAAGGTGGTAGAAAGAAAGATGAAAAAGAAGAAACAGTGAAGACAAAAGCAGAATTTAATAAATGGGAGACAAGGGGAAAGCAGTACTGATTGCTAACTAATTTCCTGCACCCTCCCACCCCATGATGGTCTCATGTTCCTTTGTGTGTTTTTCTGGCACCCCTGAGCATCTTCCTCCTGTCCCTGTTACTCTGTATTCACAGCCCTTCATCTTTCTCATCTTCCTTTACAGGCACATTGAGAACTTATATGAACCAGGCTGCATTTTTCTGGTTTGAACATTTTAAAGAAGTTACTAGATATTTTACATCATTCTGTCTTGCAGATGGATAGCAATGATCTAAGGCCACTTGGGTTCACCTGGGTTGGGTCCTATCTACCTCCACAGTATCTTCTCAGAGAGTCTGAGAACCCAGAGGCATTCGCTAAGGAACTCCCAGGTTCAGTGATACAGCCACTGCCCATGTGGGGCCAGTAATCCAAGCTGAGTTTGAGTGGCAGGGGTTTTTGTGAGGCTCCAATGTCTTTGGATTTCTAGAAAGGCCATGTGTTAAGGGACAAGATGGGCAAAGCCTGTTCCATCGAGGATGTAACTGGACCAAGTGGGTTTGGTTGTTTTGAAGGGAAAGCTGGACTCAGAGGCTGCCTTCTGGAATGCCTCAAACAGAAGGAAAAGAAGGCTTGAGGAAGAGAGGTGAGTGTGAGAATTGCCCTCAGCAGCTCCATTCCAGGCCTCCCAGGTCAGTTCTGTCCATGGCTGCCTCTGGGTATTAAGGGTGGCTGCTGGTGTCTGATGGCTAATGATGGTCACCAGGGCCAACAAGGGGAGGGTTGCAGAGCAGGAGCACTCATCCCAGACCCTTGACCAGCACGACACTCCACAGGAAGACACCGGGATTGATCCTATTCCAGTTCAGGCCATAAAAGGAGCTCTGCCAAGCATGGTATTTCATATTGCCCTGGAATGTCTAGAAAACTCCAAAACAAGAACAAAAGAGGAAAAGAAAATAGAAAAGGTAGACACAACAAAGAAAGATGAAACTATCATTCTTCATCGGTAAAATGATTCCCTTGGAAAACCTAAGAAGTTGAACTTGAAAAGGTTATTGAATAATAGAATTTAGAATTCTATGAGGTGGAAGGTTACAAAAGAAATACACAAAAGCCAGTAATGTTTTGTTTTGGTTTTGTTCTTACATATCAGCATAGTTGCAAGATCCATTACAGTAGTAACAAAACTGTGAATACGTGGGAATTAACATTTAAAAAAATGTTCCCATTGATTTGAGAGGAAAAGAGAGAGGAAGGGGGGGAGGAAAGAGAGAGAGAGAGAAGCATCAGTTTGTTGCTCCACTTATTTATTCCATTTAGTTGTGCACTCATCTATTGTTTCTTGTATGTGTCCTGAACGGGGATTGAACCTGTGACTTTGATGTGCTGGGACAATGCTCTATCTACTGAGCAACCCAGCCAGGGTAATGAATTAACTTACTGAAAAAAACATGCAGGACCTGGATGAAGGCTTTGACATTGTAAAGATGTCAGTTCTCAGCAAATTTATTTGTAGGTTGGATGCCATTTTAATCAAAACAAATGTATTTGGAGGAAAACTTTCCAAAATGATTCAAATGTCCTTATTGGGTGAAAAAAAAAAATCAGTGCTCAAGGATAGCCGAGACCTGGCCAGATATCTCAGTTGGTTAGAGCATTTTTCTGAAGAGCAGAGGTTGCCAGTTCGATCCTCATCCAGGGCACATACAAGAACAGATCAGTGTTCCTGTCTCTCTGCCTGACTGGTGGCAGCACAGGGGATAAGGCGTCAACCTGAGACACTGAAGTCCCAGATTCAAAACCTTGAAGCCACTGGCTTGAGCACAGGCTCATCCAGCTTGAATGCAGGTTTGGCAGCTTGAGCATGGGATCATCAACACGATCCCAAGGTTGCTGGCTTGAGCAAGGGTTCACTGGCTCAGCTTGAGCCCTCTGGTCAAGGCACATGTGAGAAACAACTTAAGTGAAGCAACTACAGGTTGATGTCTGAAAGAAAGAAAGAAAGAAAGAAAGAAAGAAAGAAAGAAAGAAAGAAAGGAAGGAAGGAAGGAAGAAAGGAGAAAGAAAGAAAAAGAAAATATGGTCTAGAAAATATGGGAAAATGGTGGCCAAGCAGCAGAGCTGCCATCCTCATTTGTCACTGACCAAGATTTGTGAAGGGGGCAAGAGGGGTTCCCAAGCACCCAAAAGATTGTACAGGAAGGAGGTGAGTGTGAACAAGTGTTCCTGAAGAAGTGAGAACTTGGACCCTGGTCCTCTCCTCTCTGAATGAATGGAGGTAGGAGGATGTAATGTAAGGTGACCAGATTTTAAAATTGGTAAAGCGAGCCTGACCAGGCAGTGGTGCAGTGGATAGAGCGTTGGACTGGGATGTGGAAGACCCAGGTGCGAGACCCCGAGCTCGCCAGCTTGAGCGCGGGACCATCTGGCTTGAGCAAAAGCTCGCCAGCTTGGACCCAATGTCGCTGGCTCCAGCAAGGGCTTGCTCAGTCTGCTGAAGGCCCGCGGTCAAGGCACATGTGAGAAAGCAATCAATGAACAACTAAGGTGTTGCGATGGCAACGAAAAACAAATGATTGATGCTTTTGACCTGTTTCCGTTCCTGTCTGTGTCCCTATCTATCCCTCTCTCTGTCCCGGTAAATAAATAAATAAATAAATAAAATTGGTAAAGCGGGACAGCATTGAGTGGAGGGGGGGTTTGGGGGGGGTTGGTTCTTGATTAAAAATTTGGTCTATATGGAGCTTCCAGGTCGAGACGGGGTCTCCCTGCTGAAAACCATATATTCTCTTCCCGTTCCCTAGCTTTTTGTGCATTCTTTCCAAGAATCAGGACTTTTTAAAAACACTGCAGGACGTGGGACAAATTGTTAAAAATCAGGACTGTCCCACCAAAAGCGGGACGTCTGTTCACCTTAAATTGTAATGTGAAGGTGAGTGCAGAAAAAGGTCCTCATCCTCCAGAAACCTGGATCTTTCCTCCTGTGTTTGTTATGGCCTTCATACCTAACCTCTCATTCTTCTTCATTAACAGAGGCCCCAAACATTAGTGTGCACATTTGCTGACCTTCTTCACAGGCACGTGTGGTCATATGATTAAGTTATGGCTAATGGGTCAAGCAAAAGTGTGCATGTGACTTCAGGGTTGAATTCTTGGGAGGAGGGCTAGCTGTCCTTTCCCTGTGTTGTTTTTCCACTACTAGAATATACATGTGATGGCTGGAGCAGGAGCAGCCATAATGGATCATGAGGTAAGTGAATTGAAGCCAGACGTAGCTGACCACTGACCTCCTTCAAGTCATAGCTCAGATGTACTCTTCTCCTAGGGCCCTCCTGTACACCCCATTCACAATTTCACCCCTCCCAGACCTTTTCTTACTTGCTTCTAAATTAGAGCTCTTATTTCTTCTGCCTGCACCCTAGAATGTATGCTTCAAAGAGGCAGGGATTTCTGCCTCCTTATGTCATCCTCAGGGCATAGCTAAGCACTAATAAATATTTGTTGAATGATTGAATGTGCAAACCACATTGCATATTGTAAAATGCTATGTGAACAAATGCAAAGTGGTAACAATAATATGGTGATATTACCCCGTGGCGTTTCATGGTGATGCAGAAGCCCATAAACAGAGTAGCTGATTCTAACCTAGATTTCCTTGTCCATTGGTTCCCACCCCTCCTGACTCTCATCTCACCTCCCCCTTCCCACCCTCCACTCTGCTGGGCATGCATCCCCCAGACTACATGGACTGGCAGCCTGTCCCCTCCTTCACTCTGGGATCATTGGAACCAGCCCTCAGTGGGCGTAGTCAGAGGTCCCAGGCTGCTTCCTGAAGCTGGGCATGATTTGCCTTCTGGGACCAGAGATCTCCGGCGTCTTATGGCCTGTCCCTCTCTTGGACCAGGCTCTGGCTTGCTGACCTTTGAGGGATGGGATGGTGTCTCCAAGGTCTTATAGCACGACCCACAAGATTGTGCTGCTCGGAAGAGACAGGACAAGGCTTTTGTGCCTCAAGGAGGGCAATGAATCTCGGCGACGGTCGGCGACCAAGTCCACCTAAGCGGCCAGACGGGCCCTCCCCGGTGCCTTCGCCCCCGGCGACGCTCCTGGCTCCTCCTGGACCCTGACCCCGCAAAGTTCATCCGACGGTCTCTTCCAGGCTGGCCGCGCCCCGCCCCTACCGCCGCCCCGCCCCGCCCCGCCCCCACTGCCGCTCCGCCCCCACCATGTCCCTCCCCCACCTGCCTTCCCCCCTGTACAGGCCCCGCTTGCGTCCCGCAGCCTTCGCGGCGCCCCGGGACTGGAGGCCACCATGTCCAAACGTTTCGTGGTGACCCCCGCGGCGAGCGGGGAGGGGAATCCCGATCCCGCAGCTACCCTGGAGTCTCCGGGGGTGGACGCGCTGCCCATTCTGCACTACGGCCGTGAACCGAGCCGCTACGGTAGGTGCGGCCGGACGGGGACGCCCCCTCGGGGGCGCGCGGGCGTCTGGAGTGTCGCTGGCGTCGTGATCATCGCGGGAGGGTGGCCGTTGGCTTGAGTGGGAGACCTGCCGAGGGGCTGGCTTTGGGGACGGCCGCGTGTCACTGAGTGGTCAGCGGAGGATTGAGCCGGTGCTGTGCGTCCACAGCGCTGTCCTCGGAGACTTTGACAGCAGCTTGATCCCCGCCGGCGGCCAGCCCTGTCGCGGGGATTGGAGGGAGATACTAGGTCATTGTCCTTGGGGATTGGTCGATGACAGCTTCCGGGCCCTCTGACCTTGCTCCTGGAGCGCAGAGTGTCCATCCAAGCCACACTACGCATCCAAGGGCGGATGGAGCCTTCAGACCACCAAGGAAATGCTTGGCTAGCTCCTGACTGGGTGAGGCAGCCCAAGGGTCAGTGAGGCCTCCCCACAGGGCTCTGCTTTTATAACACACACAGCCCTGTAGTCAGTTTTGGTTTGTGTCCTTTCCCCCAGTGACCCCATCAGCCTTTAGTCACCTTAATTGTCTAATGCAGTGGTTCATAACCTGGGTTCTATTGAACCCTAGGGGTTCGATGAGTCAGTCTCAGGGGTTTGGAGAAGCCTCTGCTGCGGAGGCCAGAATAAAGTAATACCGTAATTTGTTGTGAGTTCATGCACTTTGTTGGTTTTGTTCTTTGAGCAAGGTGATGTTCATGCACGGCTCATTTTGTGCACCAGTAAAAAAACATATACCTATGTCTTGAATTTGGGGAAAAAATCATATTTTATTTATCACTAAAGAAGGGTTCGGTGAATGCGCATATGAAACTGGTGGGTTCGGTACCTCAAAAAAGGTTAAGAACCACTGGTCTAATGTCTACATCTACCTTCAGTCTTGAAAACTCTTATTTGAAGGAATTGAGAAGTGCTGGCAGCCACCTTGATGACCTGCTTTGTCCTATGTTGGGGGATGTACAGACAGGTCTCTCCTGGCAACTCACTGCTTACACAGGTGGGTGCCCACAGCTCTGGGTGGGGAAGGTGGAGACATTGGAGGACAGGGGAAAGCCTGGTTTCCAGCCAGCAGGAAGCAGAAGCAGGGTTTGCCTAAACCTAAAAGGCTGCTAGAGCCCTCCACTGCAGTCTCTCCATTTGTGGGGGGTTTACCCCCTTGGAAGGGAGGCCTGCCTCGGAGCTTGACCTCACCCTCATCTGCTCCTGGGGCAGACTACCCTTGGGCTTCACTTGCCTATAGGATCTTGGCCACTGCAGGGTTGATGGTCTGAGCTACCTTCTCTCATGCCCAGTAGTAGGCCCTGCAGGTCAGCTTGGGGGAAGTGGCTCTTCAGGAAAAGAGCCTCCTGTCTGCCCCCCACACACACCCAGGGAAACTCAGTGCACGCAGATGTCGTGTGTGCAGGCGATGAGGGAGAGTGGCTCTAACCATGAGGATTGAGAGGAGCAGAGGTTTTAGATCCTTGTTCAACAAGACCTTTTGTTGAGTTACTAGGAAGTTCTTTAGCATCGTGGTGACATCTAAGTGGTGCCTCCACATGTGAGCAGGAGTCTTCATGTGGTGTGGGTGTGCATGCAGTATGCATGCTAATATGCATGTATGCATGTGTGTTGCAGACACCCGCTCTCTAGGATAGCACCATTGGCACAGACGTGGTATGTGTCTATTGATCCAATTCTGCCCTGAGTTATAGGTCAGGCGTGACTATGTGGACAGAACACTTGTCACCTTGGTAGTAGCTGGTTCTCAGGTTCTACTCCCTCCCTGTATTCTCTCACCCTGGGAGCCATTCCTTCAGTTCCAAGAGGGATGTGTGTCGCACCTGCTGTGCACCTGTGATATCAATCCCAAAGCAGGAGGGACCCTCTCTGCTACACCCCTCAAACCACTGTGGCCCACATGGAGGGCGCTCTCTAACTGGGGCCTGAGGTTTTTTCTGTTCCTGTTTACCCAGTAAATGGTCCTTTCGTTTTCCTCTGTGAGCAGGTAATTCCACAGGTCGTTGATTAGAATGAGTCAGAGCAACTAATTATTTCTAGGGGGTCATGTCGGTTTCCAGCCTATTCTGAGGGAAATGGCTTTGATGAAGGACTCGGAAATTTCAGGGAGATGTGGATAAAAAGAACCATGTCTGAAAGCCCAACAGGTGAAGCCTTCCTGATTATAGTCAGCAGCAGTGAGATGAGCTGTTTTTTCTGGGTGGTGGAGCTGAGTCTATACTCCCTCCCTGGGGGACCCTGAGGGTGGTAGTCTAGGTTCTGCCCAAACTCCATCCTGGGTTTGCTTGAGCCCTATGATCTCCCCACAGGAACTGGGACTTCTGTGGCTTTGGCCTCATCTCCGGACTGAAAGATGGACTTCTAATGGGCAGCGCCTTATCATTGGGCTATTTTCCCAGTCAGCAGAGCTCAGCTTCCAGCATCCCCAGCAAGGGCACAGCCCTGGGTCAGCTGAGCCTTCAGGTCCTCTTCTCCCAAGTTAGATTACTCTTTTGAGCCCCTCTGCCTCCCTGGCCTTCAGTACCTCATACACTGGGCTGTGCCCCTGGGGAAAGGGTTTGGTGCCAGGAGACATGATCAGAACTCAACTTGTCTTTCTGCTGTTCATCAGGCTGTTGAGACTTGCATCCTCATGCTAACATGGAGGACGGGCATTGTACCAGAGTCCTCGAGGTCATGCTCAAGAGACGGGGTTGTCGGGGCCAATGGGTGCTGCCTGACCCTAGAATGCCCCACACCTACCTGCACCTCTTTTTGTGGGTCAGGCCACCCTCCCTTTGTCCCTACAACTACCCTTGGAGGCTGGAAGACTCAGGCAGAGATGGGCTGCCCCAGCCATTCCCCCACCTCAGTCCTTAGGTGTGGAAACTACTGAGCTGGTGGCCACTGCCTGCTCTGCCACTTGGCTGGCCACTGTTTGCCCTTGGATCTTGGGCTCCATGGTGTGAGAGTTCTAGCCAGCAGTCACTAACTGATTTTGTGTTGTGCCCACTATATGAGAACAAAATCTCTATTATTTGGTGTTTCATTTAAACAATGTAAACTAAGTTTAAAAAAAAAAAAAGGGATTTATCGGCACTCTTCAGTCTGAGCCAGGAAGTGGTGCATGGTGGGCATTTGTTCAGAATTGTCCTTTTACTTCCAAGTATGTGGGGGATGATAGAAATTTCTAATCATTGGGGACATCCAGCCTCTTGACTCCCAGGTTCTTAATGCCGTAACATTGTCTTTCTGGTGCCTCCTTCTGGAGTGGGAATTGCAGAGTCTAATTATTCGATTTTGCTTCCAGACTAGCTCCCCTCCAATGCCTGTGTACAGAGAGAGCACACTGAGGTGGGGGCCTCCCTTCTCTAGGACAGGGCATAAGCCCAGCTCTGCATCTCCATCTCTGTGTCTCTGGCTCAGTCAGCATTTCCTAAGGGCTCCCCCATGAGCCCACAGCACACACCAGTCACCACAACGTGTCACTGAGCTGTGTTTGGTTAGCTCACTGAGGGCAGCATGATCTCATGCAGGAACAGGAGTGGCCTGCGCACCTTCACCTCTAGGAGGTGGGAGATGCTGCCCCGGGTGGACCACTTGCCCCCTACCCTCCCCCATGTGGCTGCAGGAGGGGAGATGTGGTGTGGGAGGGGACTCTAGAGCCTTCCGTCTCACAGGAAAGGTCTGGCTAAGCTGCCATGGGGCTGGAAATGTCACATGTGGTCTGGGAGGTTCCAGGTGAGCGAAGCTGAACTATTGCTCACCTTTCATTCCCAGTAAAAAGGTGCTGATGGGAGCTCCCAATGCAGTTCCTTTGGTGGGATCGTCAGAGGTATCTCAGATCCAGAATCAAGACTTGAGATAGACCTGTTTCCCGCTCAGCCTCAGGGCAGACAAAAGGGAAAGGGTCCAACCTGAAAGAACAGCCTGTGTAGGAGGCTGTCTTGAGGACAATGACATTCGGGGGAAGGTCAAAGCCAGCTCTAGGCCATGCGGGAGGGGGCAGCCCAAGGAACACATACCCCCACCCTTAGGGCCACACCTCGGAGGGCTGCTTGGCTCTCCAGGGGCCAGACTCCCCTAGGCCACCTCCCTGTCTCTGTGGCCTGGGACAGGCTGCAACTGAAGCAGACTTTGAGTGGAGATTTCTGGAAGTGAAGAGGGCAGTGGAGCAGCCTGTCACTTCCACAGGGGCTCTCTGGGAGGGAGCATCCTCCTAGGCTGATAGAGACAGCAGGAGGCCATCAGCATCGGCCAAGGGAACATGATGATTGAGAGTTGGACACCCTGTGAGGGCAAGTTGGCTCCCCAGGTCACCCTATGTGACAGGTCCTCAACCTGTCAGTCCATGGGCCCCTGAACAGTCAACCCCTCAACTCTGCCAAGATGGTGCATCTGCACTTTTTACATGACTTTGTGCATCCCTTCTCACCATCATTCATGTGTTGGTCATTGGTTTCTGCTTGAAGAAAGTTTCAGGGAAAAGACTCATCTCCCTGAATGTGGTGTTTCCTGTCAGGTCTCGGGCTGCTGCCCCTTCCCTCTTATCTGACACCCAGGGTGGAGGTAGCAGAAGGCTCTGGTGTCGACCCTCCTCCCCTCCCTCCAGCACCCTGGGCAGACTCTGTTTCCTTTCCCTTAAATATTTCATGGAGCGTGGCTCGTGTTAATCTTACAAGCCGTCTCCCCTGTCTCAGAGAGCAGTGCTTCTGTCCAGAACACCCAAGGGTTTGGTCGCTTCAATCCTGAAGAATCCTTGCCTTGGTAATTTCTAACTTGGCTTAAAAAGAAAACGCTTAAAGGCACAGCCACTGTTTCTCTCCTTTGCATCTTAATGTTCAGTTTGGCTTTTATTCCATGGGGAGTGTCTTGGGTTTCCAGGCACCAACTTCCTTTTTATATCCAAACATCTTTTAAACAAAGACTTTAAATCCAAAGAGAGAATCACAGTTTGGTCTCAAAGAATGTGAGTCAGGGTCCTCACAGTGGGGTTGGCCCCTCCAGCCTCTCTGCAGAGCCCCCCAGCAATGGGGACTCCTGGAGTCCCTGGTCTATTCTTGCCCCAGACAGTTCAGACAGGTAACAGAAATGAGAACATCTGTGTCTGATGGCCACACAAACATCCTTAACCCGCTGGGAGGCCCAGGACCACAGGGGACACACCTGGAACAGCCCTCCTGCTGCCTTGTGCAGTGCCTGCCTGGGGCTCAGGCTGTCCCGCCCTCACAACCTCCACCCAGGCCTCTGTCCCTGTGGGCTCAGACTGGGGTTCTGGATCTGTGTCCACAGATATTGGCTACTATATGGATATGAGGGAGGCAATCAAAAGGTAACTATAAGCACAGGTTTAAAAAATGCAAACATGCACCAAAGGAAAACCCACAGAAAGGAAGAAAATATTTGCAAGTCATATCTGATAAGGGATCAATATCCAGAATATATAAAGAGCTCCTATAACAACTTAATAACAGCAAATCAAACCAATTACAAAACGAGCAAAGGGATTGAATAGATTTTTTTTAAATTAAGTTTATCGGAGCACTATTGATTAATAAAATTATATAGGTTTCAAGCATACAACTTTATAATGCACTATGTGCCTATTGCATTGTGAACTCACCACCCAGAGTCTAGTATCCTTCCATCACCATATTTTTTACCCTCTTTACCCTTTTCATCCTCCCCTCATTCCTCCCTCCCTCTGATAGCCTTCATACTATTGTCTGTGTCTGAGTCTGTTTCTTTTTTCATTTGTTTCTTTCTGTTTTATATCTCACTTATGAGTGGAGTCATTTTGTTCTTGTCCTTTTCCATCTGACTTATTTCACATAGCATAATACTCTCAAGATATATCCTTATTGTTGCAAGTGGCAGTATGTTATTTTTTCTTAGGCCTAAGTAGTATTCCATTGTATGTATGTACCATGTCTTCTTTAGTCAACTGTGTGCTGAAGGACATTCTGGTTGTTTCCATGTCGTAGCCACCCTGAATAGTGCTGCAGTGAACATAAGGGTACATATATCTTTACAAATAAATGTTTTCAAAATTTTGAAGTAGATACCCAATAGAGAGGGATTGCTGGGTCATGTATGTGGTAGCTCTCAGATAGACATTTCTCCTAAGAAGACATATAGCTGGACAAAAAACTCATGAAAAGACGCTCAACATCACTGATCATTAGGGGAATACAACAAAACCCATGATGAGATAGGTAGCACCTTTCCCCCGCTTGAGTGGGTCTCATGAACAAAAGGAGAAACTAAAAAATGTTGCCAAGAATGCAGAGAAATTAGAACCCCTGTGCCCTGCTTGTGGGGATGTAAAGTGGTCCAGCCGCTGGGGAAAACAGCCAGGAGGTTTTGCTATATGACTCAGCAATTCCACTCGTAGGTGTTTACTCAAAGGGATCGAAAGCAGGGTCATGACGAGATGTTTGTGCACCCGTGTTTATAGCAGCACTATTCACAATAGCCAAACGAGTGGAAATAACCCGTATGTCTCTCAACCGAAGAATGGATAAAGAATATGTGGTCCATCCATACAGTGGAATATTATTCAGACTTAGAAAGGAAGGGCATTCTAACACATATTACAACATGAGTGAACCTTGAGGATATTATGCTGAATGAAGTAAGCCAGTCAAGAAACATAAATACTGAATGATTCTACTCATACAAGGTCCCCAGAGGAGTCAGATTCATAGAGACAGAAAGTAGAAGGGTGGGTGCCAGGGGCTGGATGAGGGCCAGGGAGAGGGAGTTAGTGTTTAATAGTGACAAAGGTTCAGTTTGGGAAGATGAAAAAATTCTGGGGATGATGAGGGTGATAGTTGCACAACAGTGCGAATGTGCTTAATGCCACTGAACTGTACACTTAAAATGGTTTAAATGCTGAGTTTTATGTTATATGTATTTTATCATAATACACACACACACACACACACACACACTCACACACAGCAAAGCAAACAGGAGAAAGGGGCCAAGAAGGAACTCAATCCCGCCCCTCCCGCTTGTTCTTGCCAGAGAACTCTAGCCCTTGCTTTTCCGGGAAGAGGCCAATTTGATTAAATCAATTCTCACCATGTGGGGCTCTCCCAGGAGTGGGTCCTTTTTCATCTAAAATGCTCTCTGCAAGGTGTGAGTTCAGGCCTCTTAAGGAGATATTTTTGTCCAGGGACCTTCCTGTTCCAAATAACCCCCTGTGTAACCCCTTCCAGGCTGGTCCCAGAGAGGACAGGGGCCGCTGACTGGCTTTCTGTGTTCTGTGTACAGATTCCGGGAAGAGGGCTGCAGGCCTGGTGCAGCCCCTCCTCACACTGCTCCCCCCAAAGACCTGCTTGTTCCTCCCTGGACAAAGACTGAGCAGCGCCTCAGTCACTAGCCAGGCCTGAGGGGAGAGGTGGCTACTGCAGCTGTGTCCCTTAAGATATTGGGTCCTCCTGCCCACTCAGGCCCCCTCCTCCCTGGACATGCACTGGCTCTCTTGGTACCCAGGGCGGGTCCCGGCAGGCTGCACAGATCGCCTGTCCTGGCTGCTGGGCCTGCAGCCCCTGCCTCATCCTGCCGCCGCTGACCAGACTCCCGAGTGGGGACAAGCTCTCCTGTCTGAAGGAGGGGCTGGGCTGGGCACTCTGGGGTGGCCTCATCAGCCTCCCAGGTCTTTCCTTGTCCTGTCTGCTGGTGTTTGCCCTTCTTTTAGCATAGGTGGCCTGTCCTTAGAAACAGGAAGGTGGCTACTGCCGGCACTTCCTCCCCTGGGACACCACAAATGTTGGCTTTTTGCCTGAGGCTGTTCAAAGTTGGCCTTGAGGGAACTGAGGTCTCAGTCTTGTGCCTGAGAAGGGACCTGTGCACCACATGCAATGCAAAACTAGCATGGTCCCCTTGGTAGAAACTCCATGTCCTGGCTGTGAGAAGGAAGAGTGGATGTGTGTACACATGTGGGCATGTACATGCATGCGAGGTTTCTCTTGCCTTAGTAGAGCTGCTGTCCCACCTTGTTCTCATTTTGGATAGTTTGCAAAGCAATGCCATATCATTACCTCATTTGTCTCTGTGACTGCCCAGTGAGTGCAGCCCAGTAGACACTGTGCCTCCATGATGTCGAGAGGTAGGCAGACCTGGTGTCGCTGGGTTCAGGAGAGCCAGAGACCCATGGTTCTGATGTCACCCCCACAGGGAACTAGTGGGCTGGTGGGCCTTCCAGCACTCTGAGAAGTTCCCTCAAAGCAGTGTCAGAGTAGCCTGACCAGGCAGTGGCACAGTGGTGCAGTGGATAGAGCATCGGACTAGGATGCAGAAGACTCAGGTTTAAAACCCCGAGGTTGCTAGCTTGAGTGCAGGTTCATCTGGTTTGAGCAAGGGGTCACTCAGTCTGCTGTAGCCTCCTGGTCAAGGCATATATGAGAAAGCAATTAATGAACAACTAAGGTTCCACAATGAAGAATTGATGCCTCTCATCTCTCTCCCTTCCTGTCTGCCTGTTCCTCTCTCTGTCTCTTTCTGTCTCTGTCACACACACACACAAAAGAAAGAAGCTGTGTCAGAGCAGTGATGCTCACTGCAGACTCTGAGAAAATGTGGAAAGTACAGTTGTCGGGACCCCAGAGAAGCTGACCCAATAGTATGTGTGTGTATACATAGAGCAGTGGTTCTTAACCTAGGTTCTATCGAACCCTAGGGGTTCGATGAGTCGGTCTCAGGGGTTCGGAGAAGCCTCTGCGGCGGAGGCCAGAATAAAGTAATACCGTAATTTGTTGTGAGTTCGTGCACTTTGTTGGTTTTGTTCTTTGACCAAGGAGATGTTCATGCACAGCTCATTTTGTGCACCAGTAAAAAAACATATACCTATGTCTTGAATTTGGAAAAAAAATCATATTTTATATATCACTAAAGAAGGGTTCGGTGAATGCGCATATGAAACTGGTGGGTTCGGTACCTCAAAAAAGGTTAAGAACCACTGACATAGAGATTAATTGGCTCATGAAACTGTGACTTGGTGAGTCCAAGATCTGCAGGGTGGCTGGAGGGCTGGAGATCTAGGGAAGAGTGGCAGTCTAGTCCACAGCAATGTACAGTACTGGAAGGGTTCCTTCAGCTTGGTGAAGTCATGCTTCAACTGATTGCACGAGACCCACCCGTGTTGGGGAGGGCAATCTGCTTTCTTCAAAGTTCACCTATTTAAATGTTAATCTCATCCAAAAAACACTTTCACAGAAACACCTAGGAAAATGCTTGACCCGATATCTGGGCAGACTTCCAACCTCCAAGACTGGGACAATAAATTTCTGTTGTTTAAGCCTCCCTGACTGTGGTACCTGATTTGTGAGAGCTGAATGAAATAATCTGTTCAATGTTATAGCCCGTGGGCACCTCTGTCACCCTCAAGCAGGCTTGTCTCAGCTCAGTCTCCTCAGTCGCCCCACAACTCTGCTTTCTTCTGAGCCCCTGTTGGCTCCCTGTGAACAATCCTCCCCATGGTAGCCCTCCATGAGGTCACTCTGAGCTGTCACAGCAGAGCCCTGTGCCTTCTTAAGCGAGAAGCTCGTCGATGCTTCATCTGAACTGAGACTCCCTCTCTGGCAGCCACCTCTATTGGGATCCATGCTCCCTTCTCTCTGGCCACCTGAGCCCTCCCGCTGGGCCTGGGCTCCTTGTTACCTCTTGTTGCCTGGAGACCCTAGCACTCATGTCCCCCTAGACTAGATGGCACAGAGTGGGTGGCACCAAGATCCTGAACAAAGGGAAGGTAGACCACTCTGGTGCCATCACTGAGCCCCCGCCTCATTTACAAAAGGAGGGACCCCTCCCTAGGGGGGCTTCAGGGAGAGGGAAGTAAAACCAGCAGGTAACACCTCCAGTCTGCCTGTGTCCACTGGACCTGGGATTGTTAACAAACACAAGATCGCCCCAAAGAACCTTAGGGACCACAGAGCTATACCACCTGGAATGAGCTGGCCAAGATAAAAGCCACCTGCCTTAGGAGAAAGACATGCCTAAACCAGCAGGGTCCGGGCTCTCAGCAACCAGATCAGGGCTGCAGGGTGCCTCAGTCCTGGATCACCCCCAGCTGCTGAGCAAAGCGAGACCCCTGCCTTCCGTGGACCAGCCCTCTCGTGTTGGCCTTCAGGAAGAGGGTGCTTGGGCCCCCATAGAGGGTTCACTGCTCCCTGTACAACTAACTCTCTGCAGGGTTCCAACCCACCTACAAATCTAGTCTTTGCCACATGACCCCAAAGTTTTATTCAGATGGGGTGTAGGACGCATGCCTTCATGGCAGTTAGAGGTTTAGAGCAGCCTTCCCGAGGGTCCTTTGAGGGAGGTTCCTGCGGGGGTGCTGACCATTGCAGAGATGCATTGAACCCCTCAGCCAACTCACCCTGGAGCACCCCGGTCTAAAACAGCTCAGCTGGCTTGTCCTTGCCTATGCCCTAGCTGCACTGAGAGAGCTTGTCACCACGTCATTTTGGGAGGCATCAGTATAAGCAGGCACATTCCGGCACCTGTGACCTGAGGTCTTCTTAGCTGAGAATTTCCTGGGACTGGTGGCCTGGAACACATGTGTCTAAGGCAGATGGGACAAGAATGCTCTGGACACTTCACAGTCTGCCCAGTTTCCAGAGCATTGGGATGTGAGGCACTCCAGGACGATGGGGAGGGGAGCTCACGAAACCCACTTAACAATGTTCATCCCCAAGAGAAGTAGGCCTGCCGGTGGAAGGGGACAGGGTCACAGAAGTGGAGCATGGCTGCTCAAGGGGACAAGCCAGGCCACTCAGCCCATTGTGGGAAGGAAGGTTGGGTGGACAACTGCTGAGGGGTATTAGGGTTCCCCAAGCCCCATTTCTCCAGTGTCACCCTTTCCCTTTCAGGGACTACCTCTAACTTTTTCAGTGTGAGCCAACTCTTAATGTGTGAGCCAGGCCCCACTGTCCTAAATTTTTGCCACGTTATGCTATCTTGGTAGGAGGACCCAGGAGTCATGAGACATTTAGCCCTCACAATGCTGCTTTCCTCCACTGCCCACCCACTGGGTGCTGTCCTCAGTACCTGGTTGGCATATGTGGGCCTGTGATGTCCAGGGAAGGTGCTAGAACCAGCCCAGCTCCCCTCCCCAGAAATCTCCACCAGCCTCCACAGAAGCCAAGGCAGCCTCCACTCAGACTGCGGGCGTGGGAGTGGGGACCTGGCCAGCCAGGCGATGAAGATGAGAGTGGAGCCCAACTTGCAGGACAATAGGGGCTCCTAGAGTGGACCTGTTGCTGCCTAACAGCTCCTCAAGGTGGCTGAGGGTCCATCCCCGGCAGCCCTTCTAAAGTCAGGACCAGTTCCATAGTCAGGATCTGCCAAGGACAGGGCACTGGTGGTCCCCACCTGCCTGTCCAGTCATCTGAAGTGGTCCCACTGTGCACAGAAAGCTGCAGAGGTGCTGCAGGGAGCGACTTGCTGGGATCCCTTTCTGGGGCCCATGTACTTCCAAGTTTGGACCTAAATCCTGTTTCAGTTTTGAGGTTTGTAGTGGGTTAACTGGTGCCCCCCCCCCAAGTTATGTCTACACCCTAACCCCAGTTCCTGTGAGTGGGGCCTTGTTTGATTAAGGATCTAAAGATGAGGAGATCATCCTGGCTTATCCGGGTAGCTCTGATACCAGTGACAGATGTTCTTGTAAGAGACACAAAAGGGAACAGACACACAGGTACATAGGGATAGTACTTCTTTGTTCTGTTTTGTTTTGTTTTCAGGGAGAGAGAGGGACACACAGGGACAGACAGACAGGAAGGGAGAGAGATGAGAAGCATCAACTTGTAGTTGCAACACTTTAGTTGTTCATTGATTGCTTTCTCATATGTGCCTTGACTGGGGGGCTCCAGCTGAGCCAGTGACCCTTTGCTCAAGCCAGTGACCTTTGGGTTCAAACCAGCAACCATGGGGTCACGTTCATGATCCCACAATCAAGCTGGAGACCCCGTGCTCAAGTTGGTGAGCCCTCACTCAAGCTTGATGAGCCTGTGCTTGAGCTGGCAACCTTGGGGTTTTGAACCTAAGTCGTCAGCATCCCAGGTTGATGGGGAGAAAACTTCTGAAGACAGGCGGAGACTGGAGTGACACACCACAAGCCCAGGGATACTTGGAGCTGCAGGAGCTGGAGAAGGCTGGCAGGACCCTCCCCTAGAGCCTCTGAAGGGACATGGCCCTGGAACACCCTGATTTCATATCTCTGACCCCAGATCTGTAAAAGCACGCATTTCTGTGTAAGCCACCATTTGTGGCTCTGGCTATAGCAGCTGCAGGAACTAATACAGACTTTCTGAGTGGTCTGCAGAGGCTGGGTGGGTTTGCCTGAGAGGTATTTCTTGATTGCTGGGGGCCCTGGGGGTGGGAGCATGTGCAGAAGGAGAATGGACACAACTGTTCTGGCTTCATCCATTGGCTTCCCCATCGCATGGCATCATGACTACCATCCCGGGGCTCTTGCACATGCTGCTGCTCTGGGTGCCAGTTCAACCCCATAGGGCAAAACCATTGTCTGCATCTACAGGGACAGAGGGGAGCCTGGGGGAGCAGCCCCCAGCCTGGACCTCAGCCTGTCTTGAGGCATGTATCTTGTAGCCAGGATCCCAGGGCCTCTTGGAGCAATCCAGGAAAGGGAGACTGGACTACAGTAGGGTGGTGACTGCTGTGTCCTGGAGACTGTGGATGGTGGAAAGAGTGGGACTAAGGGAGAGGTGATTGAAGGAGCCAAGGAGGCTGGGACCTAAGCCAGAAATCAGCACCCAGAGCAGACCTGGCTCCAAAGGGCAGCTCTGCTAGCAGCTGAGTCACCCGAAGCCTGACCTCCCAGCAACAACGGTCAGGACAGTGCCACCCTCCACCCTCCAGGGCCTGAGAAGCAGTCCCCAAAAGAGGGACCTTCCCTGCTCCCCTCAGCCTAGACCCCTCCCATGCAGACCACTTCTGGGTTTCCTGCGTAGAGCCAAGGCTGGCTGTCCATATCACGTGCTGGCATTCCGGGTCTGGAGTGCTGCTCGTGTGTGTGTGCACATATGCACGCATGTGTGGGCGTGTCAGTGACTCTCACAAAAGCTAAGGTGTCCTCTGGTGTCCAGAATGGGAGGCCCTGCAAGCCCTGGGCCCCACCTGCACTTTGTCCCCTGAGCCCTTTGAACTTTGTTCACATTTGGTAACAGGCTTTACTTGGAAGCCAGATTGTGACTTCAAAACCCAGCAGGGAGTGAATGTCGACTGTCTTGATGATGAGATCAGGATGTGGAGCCACAGTGGTGGGAACAGAGGACGCAGACATGTGCATGCAGAGCAGGGCCAGTGGGCCAGCGAACCAGTGGCTGATCAATGTAACTGGTTTACAAGTGGCCGTGGCCATTTTTCCAGGAGGGCAGAATGTTTGTTCTTCTCCTGCACTTGTATTTGAAGACAAAAGGTCCTGTTTGGTTGGTTTTATGGTGTTATTCTTTCAGCTGAGTGTTGGTGCTGTTGGCTCCTGGGCACTTTTATCTTCATGTCAAGCCAGTGGGATTGGTTGTGGATGAATTCTCACACTGGGTGACACGCTGAACACAAACCCCTTGAACCAATGACAATGGGTATGAGAAAATGTCCTGGCAGAATCCATTCCATCATCTCAGAAATGTGTGGGTCACCTACAGGTGTCAGCCCAGCTAAGATCTTGATGTGAGGTGCCACCTCCCTCTCAGTCCTGGTAGGTTCTGATGACATGCTAGAGTGAGCAAGAAGACTTTGACAGCAAGGGCCACTCCTGGGACACTCCAGCCCTAGGACAGCAGTGCAAAGGCCCTGGGGCGGTGCTGATTTCCGGACAGGGCTGCGGGTATGAACAAAACCCTCCCAGGGTGAATAGGCGGAGCTGGCTGTGGTGGGGTCGGTCTCTCACTGTGTTTGGTGGAGACTCCTGGGAGAGTGTTATAGCAGAGAAAAGTAGGTGTAAGTGCCCTGATGGGGGCCATGAGCTTAGGGAGGCAGGAGGCAGGAACTAGTAGGGGGCATCTGTGTGGGAAGTTGGGAGCATTTGCTTTCTGTGGCTGATCCTGAATGAAAGTGGGACAGTCACTGACCAACTCCTGACCATGTGGACCCATTGTTGCTGAGGCTGTGGTTGGGCTATGGCGCTGCTAGTTGTATAGGTTGTGGGGCAAGGTTCTGTGTCATCTGTGGTCTGGCCGCTGTCTGCTGTTTACACAGTGTCTCAGGGCACAGGTGATGGGCTATACCTGGGGAGCAGCTCCAGGTCAGTCAGTTGTGTTTGTTTTCAGGTTTTCAAGAGGGAACCCACGTGGCCCCACCAGTGATGGGTGTGGACTACCCTTGCTGTACAGGCAGAGTGAGCTTGGGCAGATGGAAACTCCAGGGGAGGTCGTGACCCCCAGGTGACTAGTGATAAGTTGTAGGTCATGCTCTGTGGGGAAGCACTGTTACACCACTGTGGGGGGTATGGTGTGATCAAGTTAGGTTACTGTAGAGCTCTGTGGGGGTCACTGTGGAGTACTGTTTGGGAAACTATAAGGACACTGGGGCATTGTGAGGCCCCCGCTGCTGGAGGGCAGGGCCCAGGGCTTCTGGCCTCCAGGTGGTCACTGGGCTGGGCAAGTAACAGGATGACCAGTAGGGGGCAGGAGAAGACTGTAATGAAAGCAGTGCAGTGGGACCTCCGTGTGGGTTAGAAAATTGAACCTGTGTCCAGTGCCCAAGCTCTGCTTCCAGCCTGTTCTCCTGTGAGAGTGTCCGACCCTTGGGCAGACTCTGCGGCTTTGTCCACTAATCCAGACCCTGTCAGGAGGCCATGGCCGAGGGAGAGGTCCAGAAGTTTACAGCCCAACCTCACAGCCCTCACTCAGAGAACCTCAGACCCTTTCCGCATCTTGCAACTCCCCCAACCCCCAGCTTGGCTCTGGAATGTCTTTCCTCCATCCCCATCCCCACTCAAGGACCTTAGGCCTGCACAGCCCCGGACTGCTCTCTCCACCAGCGTCCTGCCTGTGACCTCAGGCTGCTTCCACTGCCTCCCAGGACTCTGGCCCCTGTACCTATCTCCCTGGGATGCCCACCTCAGACTGGAATGGCTCTGCTTTTCACCCAAGGATACAGCCTGAGTCCTGAGCTCTGCCTCCCCTTCTTCCTGCTGGGCCTTGTCCCCATCTTTCCCCTCCTCCTGTCTCCAGATGGCCTTCTTTTCCACTTCCCTCCTGATTTCCCTGAAAGGCTGGGTAGTGGTCTCTCCTTGCACCCATCCAGTGTGTCAGAGGGAAAGGTGGAAGCTTCTCTCTTTCCCTCCACCAGCCCTGAAGGGGGTCATCAAGCAGGAGGCTGGGGCAGGTTTGTCCCCCACTCCCTTACTCCCTCCAAGTCTGCTCCTGGTGGGGGTAGAACCTTTCCCTCCCTCACTTCAGGCCCAGGAGGGCAAAGGCCGTCCTCCTGCCCATATGTACGGAGTCCTCTGTCACATGTTGGGGCGTAGGGCCTGCCCCTGTGAGGTTGCCCCTGATACTTCAACGGCTGTTCACATGCCAATACACTTAGCACAAGGGCACCTCCTTACAGTCAGCTTTACTGGGGGACCCACTTAGCACCCAGTTAAAGCAAGTGCTGTGGCTTCTGGAAGATTCTGGAGGGTTCTGGAGCTGCCAAAGTTGGTCACCTTGATGGGGGAAGCGGGGCAGCAGAACTGTCATCAATGCAGCTTAGCCTCATGTAACTAAACAAGCTCAATTTTAGGTGATTTTCAACATTTTTTTTCTGAACCACACCCAGAAATACAATCATGGAGGTAACACCAGACGTTTCTTTGTTGTTGTTTTTTTTTAACTTTCTTTTTTAGGGGAAAGTGGAGACATGCACCCTGAGCTGCCCTGGCACAGACATTCCTCCCCTGTGGTCTGACCCCAGGCCCTTGGACTCAGGGCCCTGGATCAAGTTTTCACCGTCTGACGACAGTGAGGCGCTTTCCTTTTGAATCACCAGGTTTGGGCAGAGGCATGATGCCGTGCCTTGGAAGCAGCTCCGAGTATTTGTGACTGTAACCCCATCTGAAATCTTTTATTTTCTTCCTATTTAATCATGCCAGTTATACCCATAGTCGAGGCTGTAATTTTCCTCCCGAGACAATGTCAATTGTTGATGACTTCTGGGTGTTCTCATGTTCATTCATGCGGTGGCTGCGGTGCTTCAGCCTGGCCCCTCCTGAAGACTGGTGGCACACCTTCCCCACCCCGGGAACCCTGGGGGCGCGGTGCCTTCTCCTGGTCTAGGTCTCAGCACGCAACCCGAGGACTGCAGGGGAAGGCCTGGAAGTTCCTCCAGCTTCCTGAGCCTGGAGTCTCAAGCTGACCCCAAGTGACACTCCTGGCGGCCCTCTTACCATCCTGTCACCCCCTCTGACTTCCATAGTTCTGTAACAACAGTCACAGCACAAACCAGCAGCACCCTCCACCTTCACCTTGCTTGGAATTAAACAGGCCTTTTAAATTTATTTCTCAATTGTGATAAAATATACAAAACATGAAATTTACCATCTTACCCATTTTTAAGTGTACAATTCAGTGGCATTAAGTTCGTTCACAGTGTCATGCAGCCTTCATCACCCTTCATCTCTAAAACTTATTTTAGAGAGACAGGAAGCGAGAGGTGGGGGAGGGGAGAGATGAGAAGCATCAACTCATGGCAGCTTCACTTTAGTTGTTTACTGATTGCTTCTCATACGTGCCTTGACGAGGGTCGGGGTCTAAAGCTAAACCAGTGACCCCTTAAGCCAGTGACCTTTGGGCTCTAACCAGCAATCTTGGGATCTTGTGGATGACTCTGCACTCAAGCTGACGAGCCTGCATTCAAGTCGGCAACCTAGGAGTTTTGAACTGGAGCCCACAATATTCTGGGCCGACACTCAATCCGCTGTGCCACCACTGGTCAGGTGAAAACTTTTCATCTTCTGCAGCTGGAACTCTGTCCCCATGAAACACTAATTTCCCATCCCCTTTTTAATCTCCAGGCACTGAAGCCTAGGAGCCTTGGAGCCTCGGGGGAGCCTGAGTCACGGGGAACAAGATGAGCAGATTTTTGTGGGTGCTTTCTGTCTGTACCAACAGGTTTAACCAATAAGCCGGCATCCTAGTGGGCCTATCTCCACTCTTCCTGCAGACCTCTCAGACCTCTGCGAGCCTGTTCCTCCTGCTGCTATTCCTTTCCATCCCTTTATCATCCTTGCTTACCACTGGAGCACAAATGAATCAGGAGTTTACCAAGAAATAAATGATAAAGATTTGTTCAAGGGTGTTAGAATTTGCAGATTGGAAGCACAACTAGGCAATATCCAGAGTATTTTTTAAAAAAGGAAGAGCTGCAGGCTCTTGTAGTAAAAAGTACACTCCTGCATTTTTAGTCTCCGGATTGGTCTGAAATGGTAATCCTCAAGATGACCGATGGTCTGGATAATACTGGGGAACAGTTTCTTTTTCATTTTCTGTTGCATGAAGTTTTAGAACCTTTTCTATATATTTCTGCATCGCTGATTCCAAATCTGAAATCCATTCTTTGGTGCATGCTCTAGTTTTTATAGCAATTTTAATTTCTTTTTGTTAGTTAATGGCATACATTGGATTTTAATTTGGAATAAAGGGCAATGAGTCTTGGATTGAACATAACCACAAGGCAATTAATGTTTTACAAAAACAGCCTCTTATTTTGTTTTAAGATTGAATCATGGCTTCTTCGAGTAGGCCTAAATGTAAAAATAGTCTTGACACCTTCTGTTACATATGTGGTTGTTACACACTTCAACATCAAAGGCGCAATATTTCATCATTTGTGACACGTGCATATATTGCCTATTTTCAAGTTCCCCTTGTCGATCAAGACAAGAATTGGGTTCCTCATTTTGTGTGTCATGATTGTGAGGAAATGCTTTATGACTGGACAAAAGGAAAACGCAAAGAAATGCCTCTTGGTATTCCCATGGTTTGGCGTGAACCTAAGGACCACTGCAGTGACTGTTATTTCTGTCTGACCCATACAAAGGGCATCAGCAAGAAAAAATGGTATATGATTGCATATCCTAATATTCCTTCAGCAACAATGACCTATCCCACACTCTGAGACACTCCCAGTTCCAGCTTTCAATGGTTTTATTTCTTCTAAGAAAGAAGAAAGTGAACATGGTGATCAAGTGTATTTTGATAAGATGCATGAGGAAATGGTTGTAGAATCTGAAGGGTCTTCTGATGCCAAGCAGTCATTAACCCCTCAGCAGTTTAGCCAACCCGAATTGAATGACTTTGTAAGAGATTTGGGCCTATCAAAGAAAGCAGCTGAGTTCTTAGCCTCCAGACTTCAAAAAAAGAATGTACTTCACCAGTCAGCTACAGTATCCCATTTCAGGAAGCGTGAACAAATTTTTGTGGACTTTTTTCCCAAAGACACTTTGTTTACTGTCATGTTATCAGTAGTCTTCTCAGCCAGTTATGTGTTAACACTTACAGTCCAACAGAATGGCGGCTATTTCTCGACTGCTCTAAATGAGTGTGAAATGTGTTCTCCTACACAAGGGTAATGTTTATGCAGCGGTTCCAATTGGTTATTCAACTCATCTGTGAGAAGATTAGAATGACATAAAAATTGTCCTTGACTTTCTGAAGTATGAGGAGCATAATGGATCATTTGTGTGGATCTTAAAATGGTCAATTTCCTGATAGGACAACAGAGAGGTTTCACAAAGTATTCTTCCTTTCTGTGTTTGTGGGATAGCTGAGCTCGGGAGAAACGATGGACACAGAAAGAGTGGCCAAAACGTGAAGCTCTGGAAGTAGGGATGCAAAATATTGTGAATGAAACTGTGGTTAATTGAGACAGGATCATTTTTCCCCCACTTCACATCAAAGTTGGCTTAATGAAGCAGTTTGTTCAGGTTTTGAATAGAGAAAGTGAATGCTTTCAACATATTATTTCTGCTTTTCCTGCCTTGTCTTTTGAGAAGAATAAAGCAGGTGTATTCGACACACCTCAAATTCGAACCCTCATACGTGATGAAGAATTTGCCAGGAAGATGAATAAGGAGGAGAAACAGCATGGCAGTCTTTTGTGGCAGTTACAAAGAATTTCCTTGGTAACAAAACAGAAAACTATGAACTTCTGGTTAAAAGAATGCTTTTGGTTTTCCGCAACATTGAATGTAACATGAGCGTTAAGATTCACTTCCTGAACAGTCACCTTGATAAGTTTTCTGAAAGTCTTGGAGCTGTTAGTGATGAGCAGACTACTGCTAGAGCATCAAACGAGATTGTCCTCAACAAGTACACAAACACAAGATATAAACTCAAATTTTTGCCTGAATAGATTTTAAATAAGTTTTGTGCCAATTTTAAGATTAAAATAAGTGTTTTAAAATGTTCTATTTTGAAATAGTAGACAAATTCTGATGCAATCATAGCTTTTATTGTACTAGTGTATTTACTGCATTATCTAAGTTATTATATTTTCATAAAGATGATGCCCAAGAAGACATTCTACTTCATTATGTTAAACTAAATGTTGAAAATTTTACAATAAGATGAAAACCTAAAATCTTGAATTGCAAAATAACTGTAGCTTACAGAGAAAAACTAATTTCAGATTTGAAATGAGCACACTTGAATTAGGTTAAGAACAAGTGTTTTTGTGGATGCAACAAAAATTTTGTTCCCCAGTGTAATGGATGTTAGATGGTGTGGATGATGGATGTCAGGTGGTCTGGACATATGAACATTATTTCTTTAATCCCTCAGGAGGTAATCTGAAGGTTTGATGTATATCTGGGCATTGACACAAGACTGGAAAGTTTAAGTTCTCAGTCTGGTAAAAACATGAATTGTTGTCTCACACCTCAACCTATGTGATTTTAGTAATTTACCAACCTGACTATAGTGACTCCATTTTATTTTCTCTCCCTTTCCTTACCCTTGATGTCTGGAAACATCCCTGATACATTTAGCAGCCACTGCCCTGCTTGCTTGAATGCAGCATTTATATTTGCACAGTCCCTTCACACCTCACACATTCTCCCCCAGTGCCTCTCTCCCCAAACGTGGGGCTGCCCCCCAGGATGCACAAAACATTAAAGATGCTCCTTGATGATATTTTCTTTTTGACAGAGACAGAGAGAATCAGAGAGAGAGACAAATAGGGACAGACAGATAGGAAGGGAGAGACATGAGAAGCATCAATTCTTCGTTGCAGCATCTTAGTTGTTTGTTGACTGCTTGTTCATTGATTACATTCTCATATGTGCCTTGACCATGGGGGATACAGCAGAGAGAGTGACCCCTTGCTCTAGCCAGTGACCTTGGGCTCAAGTCAGCAACCTTGGGCTTCAAGCCAGTGACCGTGGGGACATGTCTATGATCCCACACTCAAGCCAGTGACCCTTCGCTCAAGCTGGTGAGCCCACACTTAAGCCAGATGAGCCCACGTTCTAACTGGCAAACTTGGGGTTTTGAACCTGGGTCTTCTGCATCCCAGTTTGATGCTCTATCCACTGCGCCACCACCTGGTCAGACTCTCCTTGATGATTAATGGCTAATACTCACCCTTTGGTCCCATCCAGTGGCCTCATATCTGAGTCAGGATCCCCAGTGTCTCTGTCTAGGGTGACATTTTTCCGTGCATTTTAGAGTTCCCTGACCCTGGGCCTGAGCAGTGGAGTTAAACTTCCTGTGCCCCAGGAAAACAAGGGATTCCCAAAGTGGGCCCCCACCCTGCCTGTCAGCTGGTGTGGTGTGTAGCCTCAGAGCCTGGCTGCAGCTATATTTGCCCAGGTGGGGATGTTTACTCTCCAAACACTTATAGACCTTTCTGGTGCCACCCAGGCACTCTCAGGAGTGTCTGGCTGGGCTCAGGGTCTCTACCTTTCAGAGGAGCATAGGTTTCTCTGCAGCAGTAAGGAGCCCCGGCTGAACACGTCTACCCTATGCCCCATTCCCCTGGAATGGGAAACAATAGTGGCCTGGTCGTGTCTGTGACCCCTTGCAGGTAACCTCTTGGGGAGGTGCCTTTGATGTTCAGCACTCATGGCATTCCCCAGGAAAGACAGAGCTTTTGGTAAAAAGTTGACCAAGAGTCAGCAGGGGTCTGGGAAGGTGAGGAAGGGCTGCATGAGGCCATAAAACCTGGGACCTTAAAGGCCCTACAGAGGGCAGCTGAATGACAATTTGGAGAAAGAATAAGCCCACAAAGCGCAGTGGGGTTAAGGTCAGGGGGTAGCACCCAGGGTGAATGACGTGCCAGCAGCCTCTGTGGGTTGACAGAGGTAGGTGGTCTGGCCTCCATGTGGGAGCGGGTCCAGACTGGTGTCTGCATGAGCAGGATGCCCTGGGGTCACTGCCCAGGCACGCAGAGGCTGCCCTGGGCCACTTAGGGAACACAGTGTGCACATGTGAGCATACCCTCACCAGCTGACCCACACTCACAGCATGCATATGGGCCCAAGCAAAAGGGCACACACTCACAGACAAGCTCACACTCATACAGCAACACAGACTCACACACTCTCATACCATACTCATGCTTACACACTCACACATGTTCACACACACACACACACTTCCCTGCAGCCTGGCAGGGAGTGACAGGAACAAGTGTCCTTGATTCGTCAGACTCTGAGTTCATGTTGACCTCCTGCCCCGTCGAGACCAGATGGCATAAGCCACTCTTTAACCACTCTTGGTTCTATGACAACCGAGCTTACAGCTGGAAGCTGAAGTTGCTGCCTTCCAACAACTGTCCCCTCTGGTCTTTCCTGATGGGCATGTTCATTTTTACATAAACTGACACCAACATGTGATACAAATAGCCAGACACACACAAATTCTACATTTAGTGCTTGCGTATAGCCAGCCCTGTTAAACAAAACTTTCATGGTTAGAAGCTTTTCTGAAAGAAAGGGTTTACTGAGCCAAGTGCTACCCAGAAAAAGGTGTAGGTCCTGGGGCATCAGTGGCAGGGCTGGATGAAGAAGGCAAAGAGGTCTGCTGTCCTGGGGCTGAAGGGACCCTTCTATTACAATGAGTTTGGGGAAGAAAGATGTAAGAATTTTTTTTATAGTTTTTTTTTTTGTTTTTTTTTACAGGGACAGAGAGAGAGTCAGAGAGAGGAATAGACAGGGACAGAGAGAGATGTGAAGCAGCAATCATCAGTTTTTTGTTGTGACACCTTAGTTGTTCATTGATTGCTTTCTCACATGTGCCTTGACCGCGGGCCTTCAGCAGACTGAGCAACCCCTTGCTCGAGCCAGCGACATTGGGTCCAAGCTGGCGAGCTTTTGCTCAAGCCAGATGGGTCCGCGCTCAAGCTGGCAACCTTGGGGTCTCGAACCTGGGTCCTCCGCATCCCAGTCCGACGCTCTATCCACTGCGCCACCGCCCCATCAGGCGAAAGATGTAAAAATTTACAGTGGCTACATAAGGGGATGGAATGAACAAGGTCAAGTGGGGCTAGTTATGGGACGGGTGAATAATCTGTACAGAAGCTGTGTGCTGATTCTGAATGGGTTATTCATGTATAAGCAGGATGCGGTGGTGTCTAGTGATCATGTTCTCTTGGTGAGAGCTGAAATAGCCACCTGGAAGTCAATTCAAAGTTTCAACAGTCAGGAATGTGAGCGGTCTTTCTTTGGCTTCTGTTTTGGCTGTTAACTGACCAACTCCCTGTCTCTTCTTCCCACCCGCAGGCTGCTGTAACTTAATTTAGGACATTTCAGAATTTTTCTCATGTCACGCCCAGGCAAATTATAGAACATTACAGCCACTCCAATCAGTAGCATTTTAGATGTTTTCATAGCGTGTAAACTATCTCTTCATGGCTGTATCTTTCAGTTCCTCGGTGACAAAGGCTGATTTGATTAAATGAGTTAGGCAATGTTCCTTCTTTTTTAAAAGTCTCTGGAAGAGCTTAGTGTAATTGAAGTTCTTTCTTTTTTTCTTTTTTAAGTGAGAGAGAGAGCGAGGGAGACAGGGACAGACAAACAGGAAGGGAGAGAGGTGAGAAGCACCAGTTCTTCTTTGTGGTACCTTAGTTGCTCATTGATTGCTTTATCAGATGTGCCTTGATCGGGGAGCTCCAGCAGAGAGAGTGAACCTTGTGCAAGCCAGCAACTTTGGACTCAAGCCAGCGACCTTTGGGCTCAAGCCAGCAACCATGGGGTCATGTGTATGATCCCACACTCAAGCTGGCGACCCTGCACTCAAGCCAGTGACCTCAGGGTTTCAAACCTGGATGCTCAGTATCCCAGGCCGATTCTCTATCCACTGCACCACCACCTGGTCAGGCTAATTGGTGTTATTTTATAAGTGAACAATTTTATCAGTAAACCCATTTGGGCCCGTGTGTGTGTGTGTGTGTGTGTGTGCGCACGCACACACGCACAAAAATGTCAAATTATGGCTTTAATTTCCACATAAGACATAGTGCTATTCAGAGCTTGTGTAAATTCTGATGGGCTCTATTTCCAGAGAATTTGTCTGTTTCATCTATAATGTCAAGATTATTCTTTTGATTGACCCGGTGGTGATACAAGGGATAGAGCGTCAATCTGGAACACTGAGGACCAAGGTTCGAAACCCCAAGGTTACCAGATTGAGCATAGGATCATAGACATGATCCCATGGTCACTGGCTTGAGCCCAAAGGTTGCTGGCTTGAAGCCCAAGGTTGCTGGTTTGAGCAAGAGGACACTGGCTCAGCTGGAGCCCACCCCTCAAGGCTCATATGAGAAGCAATCAATGAATAGCTAATGTGACACAACCAGGAGTTGATGCTTCTTAGCTCTCCTGTCTCTGTCTCTCTCAAAAAGAAAAGAAAAGATTCTCACAAAGTTTTTCACAATATCTTCTTACTATTTGTATCAATTTCTTAGGGCTGCTGTAACAAAGTTGCACAATGTGTTAGCTTAATATAATAGGAATGTATTTTCTCTCTGTTTTCAGGCCAAAAGGTGTTACAGAGCCATGCTTCCTTCACAGGCTCCAGGGGAAGATTTCTGCCTCTTCTGGCTTTTGGGGGCTCCAAGCCTCTCCTGGCTATGGCCGCATCACTGCAATCTCTACCTCTGTTGTCACATGACCTCCTCCCCTGCATCTTTCCTCTGGTGTCTTAAAATCTCTCCTTTTAAAGGCATAATTCATATTGGATCAGGGTTGCCCCCTACTCTAGTGTGATCTCATCTTAAGTCAGTCACATCTGCAATGATCCTATTTCCAAATAAGGTCACACTCACACCGGAGACCAGGACTTCAGCATTATCTTTTTGGAGGTCATAGTTCAACCTATTATACTATCTTTGTGATTTTTGCAGGATGTTTGATGGTGACAATTTTTCCCTCTGCACAGTATTAGCTGCTTTTTACAAGTGTTGATAGATTGTACTTTCATTATCAGTTCAAAATATTACCTGCTTTCAATTGTGGTTTCTTCTTTAGCACATTGGTTTCTTGGAATGTGTTGGGGATTTTCCAGTTATCTCTCTGTGGTTAATATTCTGCTTAATTCCTTTGTGGTCAGAGATCCTACTGTTATTCCATTGTTTGGAGGTGATTGAGATTTGCTCTAAGGTCCAGAATATGGTCTGTTTTGCTAAATGTTTTGTGTGCGTTTGAAGAGAACATGAGATGTGCAATTGTTGGGTGCACGTCTGACTACCTGTCAATTATGTCAATCTTGTTATATGTGTGGTTCAAATCTTTTTTATTTTTGCTGACTTTTTTTACTTGTTCTATCAGTTACTGAGACATTTTAACATTTCTAACTCTTGGTATGGAAGTGCCTATTTCTTTTTTCTTTTCTTTTCTTAAATATTGTTTATTGATTTTGGAGATAGGAAGGCAGGATTGAGGATTGGGGTAAGGAACAGGATGCATCAATTTAGAGTTGCTTCTCGTATGTATGTGCCTTGACCAGGCAAGCCCAGGGCTTCAAACCAACAACCTCAGCATTCCAGGTTGACTCCTTATTCACTGTGCCACCACAGGTCAGGCAGAAATGTCTATTTCTTCTAGTTCTGTTAGGCTCTGCTGTTCTGGGTTGTGCCATCAGCATGGGAGTTGGGTGGGCTAATCTGCCAGGGTGGCATCCAGTTATGAGCATGGATCTTCTCATCTTGCCTTCTTTGATATTAAAAATGTCTTTCTATTTCGTTCTTTCCTTTCATTAGCTTGTTAGTTACACATGCTACTGTTCTTGTCATGTTGCCCTGGCTCGATGGAGTCACAGTCACCACGTCCCACATAGCACAAGAATCCATGACCTTGCCCCTCCTCCTGGGCCACTGTTGCTATGTGTTTCATTCTACACATGTATGTGACACTGTATATCAAAGGTGTACACATGTCACCATTGCTATCCTGTCCAGTCAGTGCTCTTGCCCACTTGCCTGCATGCTTTTCTTTCTTTTCTTTTCTTTTTTTTTTTTTTAACAGAGAAAGAGAGTCAGAGAGGGATAGATAGGGACAGACAGATAGGAACAGAGAGAGATGAGAAATATCAATCATCAGTTTTTCGTTGTGGCACCTTAGTTGTTCATCGATTGCTTTCTCATATGTGCATTGGCCGTGGGGCTACAGCAGACCAAGCAACCCCTTGCTCGAGCCAGCAACCTTGGGTCTAAGCTGGTGAGCTTTTTTGCTCAAACCAGATGAGCCCATGCTCAAGCTGGCGACCTCAGGGTCTCCAACCTGGGTCCTCTGTATCCCAGTCCAATGCTCTATCCACGGTGCCACCGCCTAGTCAGGCGCCTGCATGCTTTTCTTCGTTGGTTAGTTTGCATTTCAGTGCTTCTATTAGTTTTCAGTTCAGCAAAAGTTCTCTCGGGTTCTGTTTGTCGGAAAGTGTCTTCTTTTGCCTTTGTTTCTTTTTTAAAGATTTTATTTATTCATTTTAGGAACAGAGGGAAAGAAAGAGGAAAGAGAGAGAGAGAGAGAGAGAGAGAGAGAGAGAGAGAGAGAAGGGGGGGGAAGGGAGGAACCATTAACTCCCATATGTGCCTTGACCAGGCAATCCCTGGATTTCAGGCCTGAGAACTCAGCATGCTAGATCAACACTTGATCCACTATGCCACCATAGGTCAGGCACTTTTGCTGTTTTTAATAACTGATTTGCTGGTGTGGAAAATCCAGGCTGGCAGCCATTTTCCTCGTGCACTTGAAGAGATCATCCACTGTCTTTTCTGTGACCACCTGCCACAGGCACTCCTGGCCCCAAGCCAAAGCTGCAAATCTTTCTGACGTGCATCCTTTTTCTCCTGAAGAACAGAGCACAGCAATCAGGCAGTCTCCATCGATCCTGTTTCTGTTTCTTTTCCTCTGTGCTTGTCGCACCTGTGTATTACATGTTTGGGCCTGTGACGTTCGTTTCTGAAGGATGTGGCTGTTTACTGGGTTTTGAGTTGTGAATGAAAAAAGGTCCAATGAAAAGTAACCTAATAAGGGTGACCTGATCATAAATTCCTAACTGGGTAGGTCATGTTAGTCATACTCCAGGCATATAACTTTTTAGTAAAAGGTTTATCTTTTTGTGCTTGTTTCTATACCTCTAGGACAACACACCTTTGAAATAATCACCCTCAGGAAAGCACGCCACCTCGCTAACTATCCTGTAATTCCATCCCCCCACCCCTGCTTTCTCCCACCTTCAGATGATTTTCCTTAAGGTCCCCTCAGTCCTTAATTTTAAATTTGTAAAGGGAGCCACAACTGTTATTCTCTGGAGCATTTGAGATCTTATTCTCTGGCATATGTTGTCAATTTGGCTCAAATTTACTCTTATAAAAATCCTCTACAGGTTTAGATGTTTCTTACATCGACAGAGTTGTGAGGCATGTCCCCTTGGTAGACTTCCATGGCAATCAAAGCTTATTTTTAAAAAATATTTTTAAATCGCCTGACCTGTGGTGGCGCAGTGGATTAAAGCCTCGACCTACAATTCTGAGGTCGCTGGTTTGAAACCCTGGACTTGCCTGGTCAAGGCACATATGGGAGTTGATGTTTCCTTCTCTCTCTCTCTCTCTCTCTCTCTCTCTCCCTCTCCCTCTCTCTTCTCTGAAATGAATAAATAATAAAAATAATTTAAAAAATATTTTTAAATCATTGCCCCAAGAAAATAGAAATCAACGACTTGCAGCATTTACAGAAGGCAGTTCTCTGTAGATAGCAGTAAATCTTAATAGCACGTCAGTCTGCTCTCATGTGATTCAAGCCAAATATTTAAGGTTTGAATGAGGTAATTAAAGCAAGAGGTAGTTATCTAATTCAGAAGCTGTCAATCAAACTTTCCTTTCTCTCTCGTCTTAATAGGATAAAAGAAAGTCAAGAAAAGGAGGTGGCTTTTGGTTCATTTGATCAAGCAGAGTGTCAAGTTTAAAACTTGAGGTGATGGCTCAGCCAGTTTGGAAAATGTTTGGCGCAATCGACTACAGCGGAGTTTGTGACCCTGTAGTCCCCGCATGATTCCAGGCCATGGCCAACAAACATATGTGTGTCCCTCAGGCACTCTCACGGGGGGCTCAGCTCACGGCTCAGCTCAGTCAGCCCCAAGCCTGTCATGGGCACGTCCTGTTTTGTCAGGATACATTAGTGTGACCTTGGGACAGGCCGTTGGTCACCTTATCTGGGCTGTGGGTAATAATAGGATAGAAATCACTGCCTTGGGCACCAGAATGTGACCTGCTTATCTCCAGGCTCAGCAGCTGCTTAATTTAAATGATTGTAAAGTATTTTTGTCTCAGCAATGCTGGCACAAGCTACGAAATGTAAAAGGTACAGAGAAGCATGCAACAGAAACTTCATCTCCTTTCCCTCTGCCCACTTCTAGTCCCCACTGAGATGTCCTCTGTTCCCTCCAAGAGAAGCATGCCTGTGTGTATGCGCACACATGCATGTTGTGTGTACCTATTTATATGTCTGTATAATTCTTTACAAAATGGTGACAAATTGTTCCTCATCACTCTATACAGGGGAAAATCATTTAGTAAAGCAAACATTCACAACAAAAGGTGGAAGTAACTCAATTGTTCATTGGTGAATGAATGGATAAGCAAAATGTGGTTTCTCCATGCAGTGGAATATTAGTCAGTCTTAAAATGGAAGGAAATTCTGACACAGGTTACAACACACATGAACCTTGAGAACGTTAGGCCTAATGAAAGAAGCCAGTCACAAAGAACAGACACTGTAGGATTCCACTTCCTTGAGGTCCCTACAGGAGTCATATTCATAGAGACAGAAAGTAGAATGATGTTTGCCAGGGGCTGGGGAATGGGAAGCTACTGTTTAATGGGGACAAGGTTCCAGTTTTGCAAGATGAAGAGTTCTGGAGATGGAGGTGGTGATGGTTGCACAAGACATGCTAAAAGGCCTGACCAGGCAGTGGCGCAGTGGATAGAGCGTTGGACTGGGATGTAGAAGACCCAGGTTCGAGACCCTGAGCTTGCCAGCTTGAGCACAGGCCCATCTGGCTTGAGCAAAAGCTCGCCAGCTTGGACCCAAGGTCACTGGCTCCAGCAAGGGGTTGCTTGGTCTGCTGAAGGCCCGCGGTCAAGGCACATGTGAGAAAGCAATCAATGAACAACTATGGTGTCTCAACGACAATGAGAAACTAATGATTGATGCTTCTCACCTCTCTCTGTTCTTGTCTGTCTGTCTGTCCCTATCTATCCCCCTTTCTGACTCTCTCTCTCTCTGTCCCTGTAAAAAAAAAAAAAAGACATGCAAAAAGGCACATTACATTTTTTAAGAGTCTATCTGAAGCCCTGGCTGGATAATCCACTGGGTGGGTTGGAGCATTGTCCCGGATTGTGGAGGTTGCCAGTTTGATTCACCAGTTAGGACACATACAGGAGCAACTTCATCATGTCCCTGTCTCTCTCCCTAACTCTCCCTCTAAAAAAAAAAAAGAACCTATCTGAGTGTAAAGCCAGTAGTCAAGGCCACCATCAAGCCACCTGGCCAATGCAGGTTCACATTTGATTCGGACAGTCAGTAATGGAACAATGGAACCAGGAACTGGTGGGCCATCATCTTTAATTCTAGCTTGCACCGGGCTGGCAAGTAAAAACACACACTGGGCTCCAAAACCCACTCATTCAGTGCTCACAAAGCTACTAACTTATCCGAGTTTCCTAAAATCAAAGGTTTCTAGCTCACCAGCCTTATTCGCCTCTGTTTCCCATCTTATCTCTGCACAAACTCTGCTCAAACTGGCTTCTCCTTCAGCACTCCACCATCTTGGCTGCTTCCCCTCTCCTCCACGTGGCCTTAATCTGCTCTCCTCTCTAATGCTAATCTCAGGAACCGAGAGCGCAAGCTCCGGGTCTGCCCCACTTTATAGTGTAGAAATCCAAACCTTTAATCCAATCTACAAACAAGAAAGTCTCTGATACAAAGTCACTTATCTGAGGCATAATGGGATTCCTCAGGAGAGTGCACCACCCCACATCATCCAATCAGTCAAGGGTGTGGGGAAAAGCTTACTCTTAAAACTTGCATGTGGGCAGCGCCATCTTTAACAAAGTGAGCATAATATATTTTATCTGCCCAACACTGAACAAATATCCATTCCAATGGGGCAGGAGTGGTTGGGAGTTCTCTTCTGAACAGGAGCGAGAAGGAGAAGGTTTTACAAAGATGTGGGGGCAAAGCAGGAAACTTGTTGGTTGGCCTCAGCTACAGCAGTTGGGAAATCCTCGCTGGAGTCTGTGATGGCTGCTCTGACGTTCGGTTTCCTCAGACCCGGGGTTCTGCCTCTGGCTGAGTTGCATTTTGCCTGCATCAGATGACATCCTTGTTTAATTATTGTACAAGTGAGTGTACTTCATGCACCGGGTTGCACACTGAAACATGGTTATAAGGCTAATTTAATGTCATGTCTATTTTACCACAAACAAAATTAATTTTTTTAAGAGGGAAAGAAAAGTCAAAACTAGTAAACAGTTTTTGACAAGTTTCAGAGGTTGGCGTTGAGGAAGGCAAGAGGGCTAGATGGCACCAGGCCCTGCAGCAGCAGTGACCCCGGGGCCATGTCCCACACACAGTGATGGCATGGCACGGGAGGGCCAAGACACCACCTCCCCAGGATGTGCTTGCATCCCCACTGACCACATGGGTCGAGATTCTGACACTTGGCGGGAACACCACTGCTGGCTGGCCACAGATGGCAGGACAGCTGGGCTGCCTCTCCTAGGAGAGCCTGCACCAGCTCCTAAGGACAGCCCACAGACATTCATCCAGAGCTTACCCCGCGGGTCTTGGGTGAGGTTTGGACAGGCAATGGGCTCACCTCTCAAGAAAGGCACAGCTTCGTCCTGGCTCCTCCACTCAGCATCCAAGGGTCTGGAGACACCCAGCTCTTAGAGTTCCTGTCCTAGTTTCAGCCCCGCCACTTGCTGGCTGTGTGATGCCTGGGAAGTTGTTTAGCCTGTTTGGGCCCACAGGTGAGCATCGTTATTGAGCTAAGGTAGTTGCGGTTCTGCGCATAAAGACTCACAGCAGTGCCTGCCATGCTGACTATTAGTGACAGTGCTCCTGAGAGGCCTTGGGAGCCGGGATGACGAGACCAGCACACAGGGCCTTGGACATTGGCACTGTGCTGCCCAGTGGACTGTGGACTACTGGAGAGAACTAATGAGACTAATGGAGATGCTCTGGCTCCTCTGCAACCCCCAGCACAGGCCCCTGGGTTGAACGGACCGTTGTCTGGGGAGTGACAGTGGGATTCCACATGCACACTGCAGGCCTCTGCCCAGGTGCCTTTTTTGGGAACTGCAGGCCTGATAGAGTTCTTGTCTGCCTAGATGGCTTTGTGATTTAACAAATATTTGCTAGCTTGTCTTTTCCTTGTTGACAGAAGGATATGATAGAAACAGACCCAGGTCTCCTGCTGTCAGGAACATGAGAGACTCAGGCCCTGGGTGGGAATTCAGGGCCCAGTGGAGGCACACATGCGTGCAGGGCTAGGCTAGGCACTGCTTTCCTTTCATAACACGCTGCGACGTCTCAGAGGCTCCTTACCACGTCTTTATCTGGTGAGGAGTCGCCAGCCACCAATGGAGTACACAAGTCTATACCTGGTGAGTCCTGTGCCATGCAACCCCCATTCAGGTCAAAGCAGGGCCCGACACGTCCCAGATTTGCCCTTCTGCTCCACGGAGCCACCATGCTTTCTGCCTGCCCTGAGCTTGGGGTAGACAGGCTCACACAGCCCACCACAGGACTGTGAGATGGAGTGTACGGCCATTGCTTGTCCCTCTTACTGCCGAGAGCAATTCCACTGGACATATACGTCCATCTGTCTGCCCAGCAGTGTCGATGGGTATGTGAGCTGTTCCCAGTCCAACTGACATGAATAAGCTGCTGTGACCATCCTTGTGCCTGTCTGTGGCTGTCCTTGTGTGTGTGTCTTCTCTGCCTGTATATATATATATATATTTTTTTTAATTCTTTTTTTATTTATTCAGTTTAGAGAGGAGACACAGAGAGAGAGAGAAAGAGAGAAAGGGGGGAGGAGTTGGAACCATTAACTCCCATATGTGCCTTGACCAGACCAGTGCAGGGTTTTGAACTGGCGACCTCAGTGTTCCCAGGTTGACGCTTTATCCACTGCGCCACCACAGGTCAGGCTGCCTGTATATTTTTTGTTGGGAGTAAAACTGGAACTGCTGGGTCCTGAAAGAGATGTGTGTATAATTTCCCAGGTTACTGCCAAACAGTTTCCAAGGTGGTTGCACATTTTACACATCCAGGTGTGTAGGGGATGGCCTAAGGTGTAGGGGGCCCATTGCTCCCTGCTTTCGGTGTGGTTCGTGTGGTAGGCTTCTGTGTCCACCACACACGGCTGCTGGCTCCTTTCTTCTGCGGAGCATCTATCTGTTCACATCTTCACCCTTTTTTCTAGGCTTTGGCTTTTTCATCTGTAGGCTGTCTTTACGGACTCCAGGTACAGACCTGGGTTGCGTGCATGGATGGCAGGCACATGGGGGCCTGCTCTCTTTATGGCATTGTTTAAGGAACAGCAATATCTGACCTTAAGGACGACCATTTTGTCAGTTTCTCTTTCATAAAAAATGCGTTTCAGGCCACAGAGGAATTCCGCAGCCATTGTTTGTGGTTTAAGTCTATGTTTTGCAGCCTCCTACGATAGGCAGTGCTTCCGCAAGGTTGGGTCCTCCCCAATGGCTTTGCCTTATGTCCAGGCCCAGCCCAGGGTGTGGCCTCACAGGTGCCCTGTGAGCCTGCCATGTGGGCCAGGCTCACCTTAGCCCCAGGAGAGATCCATGACACTCTGGGGGGTGAAACACATGACTCGGCCAGTACCCTGGCAACAGAAGGGTCCAAGTTGACACCAGTAACCTACAGTCCTACAGTGGAGTCTGAGAAAGTCACATCTGATTACCTCAGAAGGACTGAATGACTGGAAACAGTGTGAGTATGTGTTCATCCAGCGTATCTGGATTTTGGAGAGAGATGGAGCAGCAGAGGGGAACAGTTGGGCCTGAAAGATACTAAAGCTCAAAGCTGGATGCTCCTGTCCCTACCACTGGCACAGAACAGCCCAGGGCTGGCCCATTTCCTGAAACTCAGGGGAAAGTCTAGAGGAATGGGGTGTGTTCCTGGCCTGCACCCTGAAACACAGCCTTCTGGAGAGACTCCTGCCCTGCCATCTTGGTCCTGGGTTCGGGTATGTAGGTGAGAGCCTGGGGGAGAGGGGCTGGGACAGAGATGGCAGAGGGAGGGCAGCATGGGCCAGATTCACTCCATGAAGCCCCGTTGCCCTGACATTTACTGCTTGTTCCTATCACCTGCCCTGGGACCCTGTACCTTCAGGAGGGGCTAAGGCCAGGTCACTGGCCCACCTGGCCTGGGGACATATGCTGTGGGTGAGATGACAGTGTGGTACCTGTACCAAGATAGGAATGGACAGAGGGTCATATTGCAGCTAGGGCAGAGATGTGTGCTTGCTCCCAGCCTTTCCTTGGAGCCAATGACCCTTTGGGGCCCTTGAGGGTACAGTGAAGGTTGGGGGAGGCAGCAGGGTCCCCCACCAGTGCCATGCTGGTTGATGGGTTAAGGGCCCTGGGTGTCCATGCTCTGTGACCCACAGGAGGGAGTTAGGGAAGAAGGCAGCAGCACTTGTGGGTCCGGCCTTTGCCCTCAGGTTCCTAGTTGGAGGCTTTAAAAATGCTGCCAGGCCTGGCCTGTGGTGGTGCAGTGGATAAAGTGTTGACCTGGAACGCTGAGGTCACTGGTTCGAAACCTTGGGCTTGCCTGGTCAAGGCACCTATGGGAGTTGATGCTTCCTGCCCCTCCCTCCTTCTCTCTTTATTCTCTCTCTCTCTCCTCTCTAAAATGAATAAATAAAATCTTAAAAGAAAACAAAAATAAAAGTTGCAGTGGTGGGTCTCTCGTCTCCACTGGTGAAACATAAAATGACATGCTGATTAGGGAATGCATTCTTCGAGCTTCCACAAAATGGCTTTAACTGCTACATGCATTGTCTCATGTCAAGAAGAATGATCAGTATTTCATAGACTCAATTTTCACAGATTAGACTTTGCTTTCGCAGAAATGAGGCAGACCCTCCTTTCAGGACCAATTATAAAATGCTGCTACACCTCCTCCCTCTCTCAGTCCTTGGAACATTCCAGCTGAGGAGAGTGTCTGGTGTGCTTATCACTGACAGCTGTGCAGGCAATTTACTTTCTTTTATATTAAAACAGTGGGTGCTTGTGATCCCCGAGGCTGTGGGCTGCCAGAGAGGTAAGGCTTTCTGTCTATAGGTGAGGGCACTGGATCCTCTTCTCTCTGCCCTGCAGATCCTGAGGGCCCCAAATAGGGGCTGAGCCAGACCCACCAACTCTGCCTTTCTAGTCAGCCAGGCCAAGGCTAATCCACTTCCTTCCCTCCCTGGAGAAAATCCCCCCAAACTGCAATGTTCTCAGGGGTTAGTTCCGTTTATTATGAGGGCAGTTCTTGGGTTTTCCCCATTTTCAAGACTACAGGGGTGGTTCTGACCAAGACATTTCTGGATGAACCCTGGGCCAGGGTTTTTCTTCTTCATGGACTCAGCATGGTTCCCTGATGGGATGACCCCCGAGACCTTTCTTGCCCAAGAATAGCTGGATTTGGCCTCACATTTGAGTTTTTCAGAGCCAGCTGTCTGGGCTCACAGTGACTTCCTCGAACATGTCCAGGGCATTACTATGGTTGGTTCAGGATGCATTGCTGTTGCCGAGAACTTGAGAATTGGGCTGGGTCTGGTCTGCTCTCTCTTCTTCCTCTTCCTGTACACTGGTGGGAACTGTGCCAACTCCAAGGACCAGGCGTCAGTCCTCAGCTCACTCTTCAATTCAAAAGAATCCAGGCTTTTTAGAAGCCAATAGCAAACATTTACCCAAGATTTACTTGAAAAGAAGTTACTTGTGGAACCAGAACAAGGGCTGGAGGGCAACATAGTGTTTGGGCCACTGCCATCTCTGTACCAGGCCCCCTTTAAGCCTTAGTTTGCCCTGTAATTTGTAAGCATTCACAGCACGTGTGTGCAGGAGCTCCACAGCATCAGAGGAGTAACAACCGGAGGGATGGCAATCCATGCACGTGCTACCAATGTCCCCAAGCCTTGGAGTCTCAGAAAATGAGAGGATGGAGATCCACAGCCAGCCATTGAAGGCATCACAGAGGAGTGTGACCTAAGACTGGATCTCTGCCCATTAAAGGATCTAAAACCCCCTGGAGTCCTAACTTCTGTGTTCTTGTAACACTCCTTACTTTTCTCATATAAAATAAAGCCCCAGTGAGGTCTTCGAGAACTCTCTTGGTTGGGACCCCACCTTCCTGTCTTGAAGGGGCTGCTCCCTATACCTCCTTGTACCCCAATCCTGGAGGCAAAGGCGGTGTGGGCATCTTGAGACATTCAGCCACCAGGTACTGGGATGTCCTGAGCTGGGAACAGAGAGTAGAGCAAGGCCAGCTGGCAGCAGGACATCAGGATAACTCATTAGGAGCACTGAAGGTTGTGACCACTGGTATTTTCAATTTAGCCATTTGTCACTTTAAAGCAAGAAGGTTTCACCTAGACTTCTGAAATGATTTTATTTTGAAAACTTTCAAATCGACAGAAAATAGAACAGTATGAGGACCCTCGTGTGCTGGTAGCTCCACATTGCCCTTCCCAACTTCCCCTCTCTTTCCTATCTCGTGGGTCTCCTTAGTTCCTTTCACTTGGCCAGTTTGTGGTTTTTGTTCGTGTATTCTCAGGTGACAATGACGTATTTCACGATCTAGGACATTATTTTGCTGAATCCCAGAACCAGTTAGGTCCTCAGGGCAGGCATCCTTCCCCACCCTGCTCCAACTCAGTGAGGGAGATGTGTCCGCAGGGCCAATACAAGGCTTCTGAGTAGGAGGATGGGCACAGAAACCGGATTATAGGGATGGAGCCAAGGATGGAGAGGCCCACTTTTGGAACCCCTTCTGTCTACTGGGGCAGCACAGGGAACAGCTGCTGTCCCTGACTGCAACAACCCCTTTTCTCAGCCACTGCAGGTGGGACAGACCTGGGGTCTTAGGAGAGCATCCTGTTCCTGTACAGACCTCTATGATAATTCTTTTCACTTGCTGACCAGGCAATGGCACAGTGGATGGAGTGTTGACCTGGGATGTTGAGGACCCAGGTTCAAAACTCCAAGGTCACCGGCTTGAGAATGGGCTCATCGCCTTGAGCACGGGTTGACTAGCTTGAGTGTGGGGTCACCACTTGAGCGTGGAATCATAGACATAACCCCATAGTTGCTGGCTTGAACCCAAAGGTTGCTGGCTTGAGCCCAAAGTCACTGGCTCAGCTGGAGCTCCCCCCCAAGGCACATATGAGAAAGCAATCAATGAACACCTAAAGTGCCATAATAAATTGATGCTTCTCATCTCTCCCTTCCTCTCTCTCTCTCTCTCTCTCTGCTAAAACAATCAAACAAAAGGCTCCAGAAATATCCCCTCTACTTTAGGTTTATGTCCCTGTGGCCCTCACACCCCCCATGCTGCCAGGAAGATCTCGGTACACTTACTGTTCTAAAAATATTAACTAGCTTCAGGTAATGGGCTACGGTAAAGCCAGTGGCCAAGGCCACTATCACAGCTGCCTGGCCAATGCAGGTTCGCATTAGATTCGAACACACGGTAATGAAACAACGGAGCCAAAAACTGGTGAGCCATCAGCTTTAATTCTAGCTTGCACCCAGCAGGCAAGCAAAAACACACACTGCACTCCAAAACCCACTCATTCAGTGCTCACAAAGCTACTGACTTATCCGAGTTTCCTAAAATCAAAGGTTTCTAGCTCACCAGACTTATTCACCTCTGTTCCCCATCTCCTTCTCCAGCACAAACTCTGCTCAAACTGGATTCTCACTCAGCACTCTGCCATCTTGGCTGCTTCTCCTCTCCTCCACATGGCATTAATCTGCTCTCCTCCCTAATGCTAACCTCAGGAACCGACAGAGCAAGCTCCTGGTTTGCCCCTCAATGTACTGTAGAAATCCAAACCTTTAATCCAATCTACAAACAAGGAAGTCTCTGATACAAAGTCACTTACTTATCTGAGGCATAATGGGAGGATTCCTCAGGAGAGTGTACCACCCCACATCATCCAATCAGTCAAGGGTGTGGGGAAAAAGCTTACTCTTAAAACTTACACGTGGGCAGCGCCATCTTTAACAAAGTGAGCATAATATATTTTATTTGCCCAACAGCTACCCTCTTACCCCTTCCTTTCTCTCCTTCCCGCCCCCTTTTCCACCCTTCCCCTCTCCTGCTTTCTCCCTGTAGAGGGTACAACAGCAGGTGGGGATCTTTTCCTCTTTCTGCGTGTGTATGGGGGGGGGGGCGCGGTGCAGGGAATAGGTTCCTTCCCCAGGGTGGGTGCCAGGCCTCATTAGCACACACACCTGGGTGACTTCAGGTCTCCAGCTTCTGCCAGGAGCCTGAGACAGAAACCTGGAAACCTGGGCCACCCTTCTCTCTCCTTTGTCTTTTATTAGAAATGGCTTTTCTGAATTTGGTTTTATGTTGTTTGGTTGTTACAGAAATATAATGCAGGGGGAAAGCAGAGCATCCACAACCTAGAGAGAACCTGGTCTCCACTGTCTTTTCAAACACGATCAGACTATTCTGTTTATTCTGTTTCAATATGTTGTGACCACCTTTGTCCGTACTACCTGTATTTCTTCGTTATGGGTGTAAAAGTGTTTGGGATGACTCATTGCATCTAGATTCCATAACTTTCAGGACTAACTTTAATTCAATGGTCATTGGTTGTCCTATTTCTATGTGTCCTCATTGTTTAAGAAAGTGAGGGGGGCTGTAAGATACAAGGCCATCAGGACAGTGCCTGCAGCGTCTTCCTGGCCACGCCTTACCAGCACTCCTTTTCAGGCATCCCTTCCCTGTGGCGGAGGGGTGGGGGAAGGGCAGGCTCCCCTGAGCATACAGGGTGAGCTTGGGGTCCTGTCACAGAGCCTTAGTGACTTTTGCGTACGAGATTAAGTCCCTTGTGGACCAAGTCCCTCGAACAGCCCCTTATTTCTGAGAGAAACCCCTTACCACGCGCTGGGTGAGCTTCAGCTAGAAAAGGAGAGGGAGGGGAGAACAGATTCCAGCTCAGTCTGATGTGTGGGCACTTCTGTTTCGTGAGGGAACCCGACTCTGTACTGGAACTGCTCTGCGGGCTGTTGGGGACAGTGGGCAGGAGCCTGCTAGGGGGAGGGGTACAGTGCGGGCAGGGGCCAGCTCTGCTGAGGGCAGGCGGGGAGGTAATGCAGGGACAGAGTCAAACCACCGGGGAGACCCGCAGTCTAGGGCAAAGGCTGTGACAGGGACCTTGGAAGATGGTACCGCGATCAGCCCCGCGCAAACTTTTCCCTGGGCTTCTGAGACCGCAGGTGAGGTCACGTGGTTGTCCGGGGCGGGGCGTGGACCGGGCTGGGGGGCGGGTCGGGGGCGGTCCGCGCGGACCCCGCCCCTGCGCCCAAGTCCCGCGGCGCGTCGGCGGGAGCAGGCGGAGCGGAGCGCGTCTGGACCGCGCGGTGTGGCCTTGGGCGCGCAGTGCTGAAGCACCATGCCCACCAACTTTACTGTGGTGCCCGTGGAAGCGCGGGCGGACGGCGACCAGGAAGAGGCGGCAGAGCAGACCGAGGCGCCGGGCGCCCCCGAGGACCACGAACCCGACTGCTCGAGGCCGGGTGAGCGCGGCCGCACCTGTCCGCCGGACAAAGGCGGAGCCGGGCTGGAGGCGGTCCGGGACGGGAGGGGACTGGAGGAAGGGATGTGGGACTGCTTTTCACCCTTGCCTCCCCTTTTCTATGCCCCCCAGAAGTTCCTTTCACTCCGACTACTCCTGAGGTTCCCTCACCCCCACCCCGTCCCGCCCCCCTCCTGCCTGCAGAGCTCCCCACCAAGCTTAGCCTCCGGGGGGCGAAGGGTCAAGGATCCCTGCCGTGCCCAGCGCTCCCAGGGGGTTCCCCTCTGCTACTCCCACCTAACCCTCCCCCGAACCCGGGGCCGAGGAAGCACCTTTTTTCTCGCACTCGGGGTGGGGCAGTGGATAAGTGTGGGAGGTGGGAGACGCCCCGGGGTAACCATAGAAGCGGGGGAGGGACCTCTCGTGAGAACCCCCGGTCTGGCTCTGCCAGCCTGGCTGTGCCGGATGGGGTGGGGTGGGGTCAGGTGGGGTGCGGGAGCCGCAGTGGGTGGTTCACCCGCAGGAGCGCCTTCCTGCTTCTTCAGGCCTTTGGTCCCCACGTTTCAGGGCTAAGGGCCACCAGTAGGGTAAGACTTTAATGAGGTCCCAGTTCTGTGTGCTTAGTCCGTGTATCATCAGCAGGAGGGACAGCAGGTTCCTGGTGTGGCTGGGGGAGTCCCCCAGTTGTGCTCAGGCTGAGGGTTCCACTGGCCCTCTTTGTTCTGGAGTCCCAGGTCTGTAGCACTTTCACTTTCTCTTGTGGGGGCTCCCCCAAGCCCGGGTGCCTGTAGCGGATGGATGAGTTCCCCCAGTGAGCAGCTTCATGTCTACTTTCAGCTCCCCTCTAGAAACGGGGTAATGAGAGGACCTAGTCTAGCACCCACAGATGGGGCCTCTGCCTGTGACGACCCTCCCCCCCCCAGCAGCCTTGGGAGAAGGCTCCCAGCTCTAGACACTTAAGTAAAGAGGGTGAGGTCAGTGGAGGCCACAGGTGCTAAGTGCTCACTGCCCTGGCAGGAAAGGCCAGGCCCTCCTGGGGACACCATTAGGAGCCTGCTGGAAAGCTAGTCCTGATGCACTGTTGTATCACTGGTCATTAGCATCTTGTCCCCTGCCTCAGGTGTCTGTTCCTTCAGGGTGAGGAAGCTGCCCAGCTTCACTGCTGGGTGTGGGGCTGGTCACATTGCTCCCTGGCAGCTTCCTGGCATAGGAGCTTGAGACCAGGTGGAACAAGAAAACAGAGTCTGGAAGCTCAGCCTTTCCTTCACCACTGCCCCGGGTTCTGGCTCTGAGCATCATGAGCTCATCAGGCCACCAGCAGCTGTTGTGTTCCCAAAGGAGACCTCAGCTGCGCTACTGGGTATCTGGTTCTCTGCCTGTTGGTCCCTTCTTGGGACCGTGTTCACTTTTTCTCCAGACTTTGTGGCTTGTTTTAAAGCTGCGGATATCTTCCTGCTCGTCCCTTCTGCACTTAGTAGCTCTCATGTGGTGTCCTGATCCTGTGAGCCAAGGGGCAAGCGTCTTGCTCAGCTGGTCTTAAGCGCCCCCCCCCCCCCACCTAGTGCTTTCACTTTCTAAACCTTGATTCCCCTGGGTTCCTGCTGTGAGGTAGACAAAACTTTTATCTGACTGGGTGATCTCAGACTCAGGAGCACCAAGTGTGGGCTTTGTGCTCACTTGTTAACAGACCCTTTATGGTTTGAGCTGAACTTACAACAGACACTTGGCTGAGCTGGCACAGAACCGACCTGGGAAGGTGACGTTCTGTGTTCTATGCACTTCATGTTTCCTCAGAAAGAGACATCAGAGATGTTTGTCCGTGCTGAGCAGTCACAGTACTTTTGTGTTTCAGGGTCTCTGGCTGGGCTCTGAGGTTTTTTTTGTTTTGTTTTTATAATTTTAATTAATTAATTTTTTTACAGGGATAAAGAGAGAGTCAGAGAGGGATAGATAGGGACAGACAGACAGGAACAGAGAGAGATGAGAAGCATCAGTCATTAGTTTTTTTTTTGTTGCTGTTGCAACACCATAGTTGTTCATTGATTGCTTTCTCACATATACCTTGACTGCGGGCCTTCAGCAGACTGAGCCACCCCTTGCTGGAGGAGCCAGTGAGCTTGGGTTCAAGCTGGCGAGCTTTTGCTCAAGCTAGATGGGCCCACGCTCAAACTGGCGAGCTCGGGGTCTCGAACCTGGGTCTTCTGCATCCCAGTCCGACGCTCTATCCACTGCGCCACCGCCTGGTCAGGCTGAACTCTGAGTTTTAACGTAAGTTATCAGACGACAGTCTGGGCTTAGAGATGCTGTTTGAAGGGCACCGTGTTACCAGCATGATGAGGAGAGAGCCTAGGGAATCCATCATGTGCTTGCTTTTTGGGGAAGGTTCTGAAGGGGCTGGGAATTGCCAGGCTGGAGCCACTTCCAAAGGCCTACATTTGGGGTCAGTGCTGTAGGGGTGTACACTGCATTGTCCCAGGCCAGTGGCCTTGTCTGCCCCATCACAGGGTGGCTAACACTGTTGAAGTTTCTTCCTGACTCTGGGTGACCCTTGAACCTCCCAGGGAGGCTCATGGCTTTTCCTGCTGGTGGTGGAGCAAGTTTGGGGAGACCCTATACCTGGAAGTTGGAGCTTTCATGGAAATAGGAGGCACCATCCTTACCACTTGCCCTTGGGTCCCACACCTCTTATTTCCACAACAGCCCAGGGGTTCATGAGACCTAACTGGTTTATCTGGCCTGGAGGTCCGAGGGCCCTGTGAGCCTATGACGCTTAGAGCAGGAAGGATCCTGCAGCATCCTGGCCTGCTCTGGGAGGCCTCTAGCCTGTGCCTCCCTGGAGACTTAGCTGTGTTAAGCTTGGCCCATCTGGCCATTAGAAGCCCCTGGGGCATCTTCGCAAGTGGCAGCATGGTGGATGGTGGATGCTGATTGTTGACCTTTAATAAGTACTGTTGCCTTGACCCTAGCTCTTCTGGCTGGCAGGCCTGTGCCTGGTGCTATAGACAGGAGGACAGTGGCCCTACACCCCAGCACAGCTTCATGGAGGCTCCTTGGAGGAGATGCTCCCCTAGTGAGTGAAAATTGGCTGGCTGCATCATGGGCAGCAAAGGCCAAGGTCAGTGTTAGCTTCTGCTATACACATTTGAGGGCTCTCCCTACCTCCCCACTCCCTTCCAGCAAAGGTGGGACCTGGTATTCTGGTATGACTGGGGTGCATTTTTCCTGGGCGCTGGTCCCCTCCCTGAGGATGGGCACCACACCCTGGTCCCTTGCATGACATTTAATCTGCATTTCACTGTGATGGGAGACTGGTCTGGAAGCGGGAAGGACAGGTTTTTAGGTATTCCTGTGTTCTCGGTACTTTGTTTCTCAGTGGAAATACTGTCCAGAAAGGAAGTGGTGAGGAGGAGGATACTTTCTCCTGACTATGAGTATGGTGTTTTTTTTTTCTTTTTTTAATATTTCTTTTAAATTTCATTTTATTTTATTCATTTTAGAGAGGAGACAGAGTGAGAGAGAGAGAGAAAGAGAGAACGGGGGGAGGAGCTGGAAGCATCAACTCCCATATGTGCCTTGACCAGACCAGTGCAGGGTTTTGAACTGGCGACCTCAGTGTTCCCAGGTCGATGCTTTATCTACTGCGTCACCACAGGTCAGGCGAGTATGGTGGGTTTTTAACCGACTTCAGGGAGCCCAGCTTGACCCCTTTCTTGGTGACCCTCTCTCTAGGTATATGGGTGTGTCCTGGAGGCTACGAGCAGCCTGTGTGGGACCACATAGTAGGCAGACAAGCAGGCCCCTAATGAGGCAGCCACAGGCCCCGGCTCCCAAAGGAAGTTCCACACCCAAGCTTCTGTGGCTAAGTTGGGGGAAGGTCCGCCCTGAGAGGTTTTATGGAGCCTGTAACCCCATGTCTCCTGCCCCCAGCTGAGGCTGTTCACGTGGAATTTCCCATGGCTCTGACTCTGCTTCCTCTTCCTTGGGTTGCTGTTCTGCTTTTTTCGATTTCTTTCTATGAGTTCACTCTCTGTGGCTCAGGTCTTGTTGGTTATCCAGGGGGGTCTCTCCTCCTCATGACCCCATGTTTGGCCTTTCTCTTTGGGACTCACTGTAAAGGGGACCTGAGTAAACCAACATGCTGATCCAGGCAGTCCTGGGGAGTGTCACCTTTGCTGTGTCGTGGCGCATGGCAAGCTGGCCATTAGGAGTGATCAGTGGGTAGCCCGTAGCATTCTGTGAGATCATTGGTTGCGCCAATTCAGGGGTCATGGGACTTCTGAGGCTATGACCCCAGGTTTTGAGTGAGTTTTCTGTCGAGTGTAGGGCTGTTGCCACCAAGATGGCGAGAGCACAGCTCCAGGGGCTTGGTGTGTGGAGGCTCAGGGAGCAGTGCAGTGGAAAAGCAGGATGGGACAACGATTTCAGATTTTGTCCTGCTGAACAAGGACACGGAGCAACATCCGTTACTGGGTTTTAGGAAGGAAGGGATATGTCACACTGACACAGGAAGGCCAGGCGGCATAGTTGACCCATCAGCCTGTCCCCATGACCCTGTGTTCGGCCTTTCTCCTTGGGACTTGCTATAGGAACTTTGTAAAGGCAAAGGAACAGAAAGTAGTCGGACCCTTAACGAATAGAGCATGGCTCCAAGTGCTGGGAATGTGGCCTGTGTTCCATGTGCTCAGGAGGTTCCAGACCATCTTTAAGCAACAGGCCCTTTTTCTTAAAAATCAAGTGAGGAGGTGGTTAAGTCCTCCTGCTGAGGCTGTGTGTGCATGTGGACATGTGCATGTGTCACTGGACATGGTGGTGGATGGAGAGGGGCTTGGCCACTCGCATTGAGTCACGTGTTCTTTCCTTCCACCCCTCCTCAGCACACCCTGTTCAGTCACTTGGCTGGGGGTGCCATTCCCATCTCGGGCCATGCCATTCCTTCTCAGGCTGTGCTGGTAGAGGTGATATGTCTGCGCCCTGGTCCTAGCTTGCATGCCTGCGAACAGTGCGTGAACCCTGTACTATAGTCCTTTCTTCTGGAAAGCTCCTCAGACCTGATCTTGATGCTTTGCTGGAGTGGACATCTGAGCTGTGGACACCAGTGGTAGCTGCTCCTGCTCAGGGCACTGGCCTCCGTGGGGTTGGGCTTGATGGACACCTCCAACGGCAGCCCCAAAGGGCGAGGCAGCTCCATGGCCGCTGGGCACTGGTTATGGCAGCTGCCGTCGGTCCCGTGAAGGTTACAGAGTGTCCGCCACAGCTAGTCCATTGTGGTCCTTGGTGCATCAGTGAACGGGAGGGTCCTGGGGGATAGAGGTTGTAGGATCCAGCAAGTGATTTGTGATGCAGTGGGAAAAATGGGGAACCAGGAGGGTCTGGGTGTCAGGGTAGCCTCTCATAAGGGGACACTTGTGCAGGACTTGGGGGCTGGGGATGGTGGCACTGGCAGGGAGAGTGGTGAGGAGCTGAGTGGGCCTTCAGATGTGAATCATGTCCCTGTCCACGTGGAGACTGCAAGCTTCGGGGCCTGTTCTGCTTCTGATGCCCAGCTGTGTGACTGTCCAGAGGGTCCCTGCACCAGGAGTCATGAAGGCTGGACTTAATGCATCCAGATGAACCCACCACTCCCTTGTCACTGTTCATGAGGTAGGCTGTGGCCGTGAGCAGGAAGCAGCTGATTCCACAGACAGGCTCTCTGTTATATTTTTATTTTAGAAGGAAAATATTTTATTGTTCTCATTTAAATATATATGATGAGTTCCATGGAAATGTTTAATTATGTTCAAAATTGGTATGCAGAATTAGCAGAATAAGTAATGTAAATGTATAAATAACCACCATTGCTTTTTATGCAAGCTCATAAAATAGTTTTTAGTATAGATGATTAAAATGTCTACCTTAATATAATAAATATAATACATTAAGAATTTAAGTTTAACCTATTATGTAAACATATAATTAATTAAAAAGTTTATATTTAGTCAAAGTATTAACAATATGCCTGTTATAAATCAGTTGGGATTTTAGAATGTGTCAATTTAAACAATTTAGAATATTAACATGGAAGATATTAAAATATTATTTTAATAATTGAGTGTAGAGCAAAACAAAGCATGGAATTCAGACTTAAAGATAGTTTACAGATATGTTTGGTGCTGAGTTTTTCTACAGATCCATGTATCATTGTCAATTTAATATATATTAAATGTGTATTATGTTTATAGGCTCTCTGTTTTATGTGGTCCCCTTGGGTCTGTGGTGGTTTCTATATTGTGTGCTGGACACAACTGACCGTCTGGAGTCAGACTGGTGACAAGGACAAGCAGTCAGCTCCCTGAAACACAGGCCCCAGGATGGAGTGCCCTGAAATGCAGCCCTCTAGAAACCCAGCCCTTGGGTATAGCCCCCACAATTAGTGAAATGCTGTGGCCCGTGGGTGACCCTGACCCTGGATGGAGGTGCCTGGGCACTGAGTTTGAAGTTAAGGGCAGTGACCTGCCCCGGGGGAATTCCACAAGTGGAGGCTTAGAGCCAGTGTTTTGAGTTCTAGGGGCCTCTAGCAGAGCTTGGAGGGTTCTCATCACTGTTGCAGGGAAGGAGTAGGCCATGCAGTCCAGTGGGGCTTCGATATGGAAGCACCACTGTACTGTGCGTGCAAGCCATCTCTCTGTGCCCCCAGCTCTGTGGGGCTGGGTGAGCCTGTGTCATTTCCTGCTGGTCCTAGGTGGGGCCTATGCATACCTGGTGTCTTGTGTGCTATTGAACAGTGGGAACCCTCTTTTCTTACCCTTGCCTTGGGACTTGGGAGGGGACCAGGAGTCATTTGGCACTGTCCATCACTTCCTCGGTGGCCCAAGCTCAACTGAATTTCAAGGATGTTTCCTTCAAATAGTTGACCCCAGATGCCCTCTACGTAGTTGTAGAGGTGTGTGGTTGGCTTGTTCAGTACCACCGGGGCTTCAGACGGAGTTCTCGTGAGGTCATTGTTCAGAGGGTGCTGCAAGGGTGAGAGGTACCTTGTGGTCTCAGGGCTGGTCAGGGCTGAGGCCACATGGGAGCTTGGGAGATGGCTGGCTTATGGTCATGTGCTACTCAGTCCATGCTGGGTTGGCCAGAGGTATTTGTTGAGGTCGTAGCCAGCAGGTGAATGGCGGGCTATCCTTGCCTCTCTGCCCTGGCTATGGAGGGGAGCCTCTGTCAGGGCCTCTGCCCAGTGGACTTGTGGCCATGGTCTTGGGACCTGACCAGATGACCCCCTGGACTGGGCTCCTGAATTGTAGGATGGGTGACATTGGACTATGGCACCTTCCAGGGCTGTTGTTCTGGGGGAGGGAGGCGCTGTTTCATAGCTGGGATGCCAGACTGAAGGGGTCCATTTGCCTGCTTGCATAAAAGCCCAATAAGATGCAGACAGGAATTTGCAGTCAAGAAAGTACAGGCTTATTTTAAGGAAATTTTGCTAAGCCTAGAGTTACAGGTAAGCTAGAACTCAAAGACCTGGCTGACTCCCCATCACTTCCTGGGAATGGGTTATATGGCAATAAATTATTAATCATGGTGACAAAGGGAGTTAGAGTGGTGAGGCTCTACTGTTTGGCTGGGGCCAGAGTAGGGAGTAGTTGATCATTTGTGTCAGGTCCTGATGTCAGCCCTGACATTGTTCTCTCTTATTTTCATGAGGGTGTGGTCCATAGGGTGGGTCCACTTTCCTACTTTTATGGTCCCAGGGCTGAAACACACCTGAAGTCAAGATGTTATCTTTAGCTTGACAGAAATTCCTTTGTCAGCAGACCTGAGGCTTTGTTCTTAAGACACCAGAATCTGTCGTCCTAAGGCGTAATAATGATTAAAGGAGAAAGTGGACGGAAAAAGGAGAAAGGGTCATGTTAAAGAAAGGGAGTGTGCGCTGTTATAGCTGGCACAGCAGATGGGATGGTGGTCAGGTTTGGGGCTGCAGCCGCTGGTATCTGGTCCGTCGCTTGATGTTGCCAGCCACCTGGGTCTCCTGTCATCATCTCTGTGGGTATGAATTTTACAAGAGCTGTCCTCTGCAGCTGTGAGACTGGAGGGCAAAGTTGATGTTCAGCGTTATGTTTTAACTACTGTTCGCAGGACCAGGAGCTTTCTATTTCAGTGTGTTCACCAGGGTGCCCTGTAGTCCTTTTGTAGCTATGGCTGTGCTGGGGAGCGTATGACGCCTGCGAGCAGCCCTGCCTGTGAGGGCGGCCCAGGGCCTCAAAGGGAAGCCTACCCCTGTGGGGCATGCCTGACCTCAGGGGCCTTGTGGGGCTGAGGTGGGATAACAGTGCCATGGACAACACCAGCAATAGATGGGTCAGAGGGCCATCCAGACCCTGGCAAGTGACTGGCTGTGGGCATCTGCTGGGGACTGGCCTGAGGAAAACCTGGGCCCCCTTCTGGGGGATGACGGGCCAGTGCTGTCCAGCAGACAGAACAGAGCACAAAAGGTTGATACCTTTCTTTGGTGAGAAAGGGGGGAACTCCCTTTTTTTTATTATTATTTTTTAATGTTTATTTTATTGATTTTAGAGAGAGGAAGGGAGAGAGTGAGGGAGAGACAGAAACATTGATCTGCTCCTGTATGTGCCCTGAGCAGGGATTGAACCAGTAACCTCTGTGTCTTGGGACAATGCTCCAAGCAACTGAGCTATCTGGCCAGGGCGGGAACTCTCTTTCTGGAGTGGAGATCTGCTCCGTGCAGATAAGCCCTGGAGTTTCAGCAGGACCAGCCAAAAGTGAAGCTCCCGGCTCGATGGCCATGGCTGCCAGCGCTTTGTGAGTGCTGGAGCTTCCTGCCAGGAGTGCTGGTGAGCAGGCCCTGTAAAGGTGGTCTCTGTGGCTGGTGAGGGCCCACAGGGCCACAGGCCGTGGGGCTGTGTCTCTGGGTCCCTTGCCAGGAAGGCTGATAACTGTTGGTATTGGGGTCTTGTCTGGGTTGGGGGCGTCTGCGTGGGCCCCACTGCCGGTGCTTCGAGCAGAGCCCTGAGCAAGGCACTGGTGCCTCCTTGGGGTTCCTGGCTGGCTTCCTCTTTTCTTTCCTTGGGCGGTTTCTTTCTGAGAAAACAGTAGGGGGAGGAGTGGAAGTACTTTTTTGTTTTGTGTAGATGAGGACGGGAGCTGCGTTCCAGGCGGCAGTTTAGTTTCCTGCGTTCTGGGCCATTCTCAAGTCTAGTCGCCCTTTGCCTGGCCCAGTGTGACACACAGACTTGGGGTCTTACTGTTGGGAGGAGAGCCAGGAGCGCCTGGGGCTTGTATTCTGAGCGTCAGAACCTCTTTTGATTTGGCTGTGTGATGCTGACGTGGAGCCTGTCAGGGCATTTACGTGGAGGCCGTGCCCTTGGCCAGCACAGTGGCTGTGGCCTGGCGCCGTCTGTGAGGTGGGGGTGCACCATGCAGCCACATCTGTGTCACCCTCTGCTCGAGTGAGCACATCCACCTCAGAGTGATGCGAGGCCCTAGGGGACGCCAGGGCCATCCCTGAGTTCTCCTTGTGCCTCACTTTCCCTCCCCAGAGCTGGCCTGTCCTAGAGGTCACCCTGATCTCTTGTTTCCCGGGCTCTGTCTGTTCACAGCGCCTGTGGGTTGGGCCTGGGTTCTCGAAGGCTTGGAGGATGGTCACTGGGGAGGGATTGAGTTGAGCAGAAATCAGAGGAGAGAAGCGCCAGGTTGTTCTTAGGTTTCCTCTTCCCTCCGACCAAGGGTCTTGACCACAGCCAGACAGGAGCCGGAGTCGGTAATGGGAGCTGCCCCAGGAGCTGGTGGGGGCTCTGCGTAGCCCCCCTCAGATTGCCTATTGCCGGTCCCTGGGGTGGGAGAGGTTGGTCCAAGAGCAGCAAGCAGCCATGTGAATGAAGTGGGTGTTTGGAATGTGGTTCCCCAGGGGCCTGTTATTTCCCTCGGTGGGGTGAGAGGGGACGCCCTTTAGACAAAGGCACTGCGGACATATTCCTCCCAGGAGAACACCTCAGAGCTGTGGTCCCCAGCGATGCCCATGTGCACATGTGTGTATGTGTATGCATGTATATATTTGTGCATGCACAAGTGTGTGTATGTGTGGCTATGTAAGCATGTGTGTCTATTCAAGGCTGTTAATGTGTGTTGTATGTTTTGTGTGTATCTATGTGTGTTTGTGTGTACTCATATCTGTGTGCTTGTGTTCTATGTGTCTGTGTGCTTTGTGTGTGCACCCGTACGTGTGTGCTATATATGTCTGTATGCTTGTGTGTGCATGCACATGTGTGTCTGACTCCTTTGTTGGGACTTTACAGCTGCTCCTGGTTGCTGTTACTCTGTCAGTGCCTCTTGGTAGCTGAGCACTGGCACTGTCTTTGCTTTCTAGACTGTGTGAGTCTCAGATTTGAAAATGTATTAGAGGTGGGGTCTTGTCCAGACAGGGGGGCCCAAGGGCCCTGCATTGAATGGTAAGTTGAGAGTGGGGGCCCTGGTCCTGTTTTAAAGGGGGCCCTTCCCTCCAGCAGCTGAAGCCCTCCTGACCTCTTCCCTCAGAATTCCTGAGATCTCCTCAGTGTTCCCCATGAGACCCTTCCCCCAGCCAGTGGGGCACCGTGGGGAACAATGAGGAGCCCTGTGGTACGTGCCAGGTTAGTGAGAGAGCGAGAGGAACACACCTGCGTCCTGGTGGGCTTAACTTAAGGCTGCACCTCAATCCTGGGGGCTCCCGCCCATCCAGCCCACAAGGCCACTCACACCTGGTGTCACAGCGCTCCTGGCAGCAGGATGCTTTGGATGCTTCCAGGAGTGAGAGCTGTGTCCCAGTGGGAAGCCTCTGAGATTAGTGTCAACGGGCCCACCTACCTATCCAAGCAGGATGTCCAGCTAGATGCCGGGCACACATGGATGTCACTCTTGTGTGTGAGGGGGATCCCTGGTATTAGGATAAGCCATGGCTTTCATCCATACTTTGGAGCTCCCGTCCGTGGGCCTGGGACACTGCTGCCCAGACCAGTGCATTAGTCTTAAGTAACAGGCTTTGTTCTTTGGAAGAAGTCAGACAGGGTGGGTCCAGGTGTTGAGAGCAAAGGAAAAAGCTTTAATTTGCTCACTTGAGGTTCACAAAGAACCTGGACCTTGGGAAGCAGCAGGTCCTCTTTGTGAGAGTAGTGGTTATACTGCAGGCATTTGCATGAGGTGCAGCTTCTGGAAGGGACCAGGTGTGCTCTGTGCATGGGGCGTGTGCCCCATATTCATACCCTGTCCTCGCAGGCTGGGCAGCTGTGTTCTCAGAGGACCCTTTTATATACTTCCCTAGAAGCCCTGGTGAGGAAGGGGAAGGCTCATCAGCTCTCCCAAAGACGGCACTGGAGGGAGAAGAGCTTCAGGGCACAGTGGCAGTAGTGGCTGGTGGATTGTGGGTGGTTCTTGTCCTCTCAATGTTTCCTCTGTTTTCAGTGCAGAAGGCATTTCTGTTTTAGCCAGAAACTTGCTGTTAAAAAAGTGGGAACTCAAACTCAAGCTTTCATGTTTGTTTGGCCTGAATGCATAGCCCCAGGGGCCTTGCTAGTCTCAACTTCTGGGCTGCTGGATTTTAGGTCTCAGCTTTGGTCCTTGCTGCAAAGCATAGAGGGCAAGGGCCAGGGGTCATTAGTTAACTGTTTGGATTGTGGAACCTAAAACCACTTTATGCCAGCACTTAACCAGTTCAGAGTACTGGCCACTGGGGTAGTGGCTGTGGGGTGCTCTGGGATCCGGCTGATTGGATGCACCGTGAAGTCACCAGAGGGGATGCCATTCTGCTGGAGGTGCCTTGCAGCTTCATGGAAAGACCATGTGTTCCCCCCCATCACCTGCGCCTTGATGAGCAGTGTCCAGTGCTAGGCAGACCACCTGTGCTTGGTGGCAGGAACTGGTAATGGCTGCTGATGTTGGTCCAGCCTAGCCAGCTGACCCTTGGGAATGCATCTGGCTCTGAGCCTCAGAGGTCACTCTGCTCCTCCTCCTCCCTGAGGAGCCGTTCTGATAGAGACAGTGGTGAAATCCCACGTTCAAGCTGAACAAGGAAGGCGTGGGGGAGGAATGTGCTGGCTCACTCGCTCACTCAGGGAGGGGAGACTGTGTGTGGAGGTGGAGGGGGGGGTGGAGGTTGTAACTGGAGAGTGGAGGAGGACACAGTACACTGGGGCCTGCTTGGGAATACTGCCCTTGGCAGGGTTCGAGCTTTGACCCAGTGTTTGCAGCAGACCACCATGGTCTGGACTCCTACGCCATGGCAGGACACAGGCTCTGACCAATGTCCGCAGCAGGGTCAGGCTCCCAGGGCACAGCAGGAAGGTGAGTCTGCTGGCCTCTGCCTTGCTGCTGAGCCTGGGCAGCCTTGCCTGAGTTCCACTATCCTGCCTGCTTCTCTGGACTGAGAGCTTTCCCCTCCGACTGTGTTTGCTCAATAATGACAAGGACGTATATCAGTGGTTCTTAACCTTTTTTGAGGTACCGAAACCACCAGTTTCATATGCGCATTCACCAAACCCTTCTTTAGTGATAAGTAAAATATGATTTTTTTTTCCAAATTCAAGACATAGGTATATGTTTTTCTACTGGTGCACAAAATGAGCCGTGCATGAACATCACCTTGCTCAAAGAACAAAACCAACAAAGTGCATGAACTCACAACAAATTACGGTATTACTTTATTCTGGCCTCTGCGGCAGAGGCTTCTCCGAACCCCTGAGACCGACTCATCGAACCCCTAGGGTTCGATAGAACCCAGGTTAAGAACCACTGACGTATATACTTCTCTAAGGGGCACAAAGCCTGAGTGCCCTGCAGCTTCTGTTTGATCTCCAGAGTGACCAGGTTAAGGTGTGACTTGGAGAAGGAAGCTGCTCTCTGCTGGGCTGGCACTGTCCCTTGTCACCATCTAATGTTTACTGGTGCTGGAGTTAAGTTTGCATTTTAGGGAGCCAGTAACATGGGCATCAAAACCGATGCAGGAAAAACGTATTGAAGGCAGAACAAAAAGAGACCAGAGATAGCCTCTGGGGGCGTGGGGGGAACTTTCTGGGTTGGTGGGTGTTCTGTATCTCCTGAGGTCACTTTCACAAGGTGTTGGTGGCTGCTCTGTGGTTTGAGATGCCCCTAGACTCAGCTGGATCAGAAGGGTTTATGATTGGGATGTCTGGTCTGTTTCTGGGAAAACTAGTCTGTGGTGTTGGTGGGCTGTGGCTCTGGGTCCTAGACCTGGGCCAGGCCTGCTGACCAGTGGGGGTCATCTATCTAGAGCCAGGACCTCTGGAGACAGATAGTCTGAAGGTGCTGTGAGCAGATGTGTTACTGGAACTTCGTTGAAATCTTGAGGGGACCAGCAGGTGTGTGTAGTCACTAAGGTCTGATTGTGCCATGTTGAGGAGTAATGCATGAGATGCTGGCCTCCTTGGATTCTTGGGACTAGAGAGCCAGGGGCATGGGGAGGGGGCTTTTCTAGGGGGTGGGCTCCTTTCCCTGCTGCAGAGTGGTGCACAGATAGGGCCAGGTCCTAAAGCCAGGGCACCTTAGGCTGGGCTGAAGGCAGAATCTGCTGGCCAACCTCCCAGCAGATGAGAGTCACATGGGCTATGTGTTGAAAGCTGGCTGCTGGGCTCTGCAGCATATGACCAGCAAGCTGCCTGCTTTTGTCAATAAAGTTTTGTTGGAACATTGGCCCTGCTCTTTGTTCACACATTACAAATTGTCTTCGGTGGCCATGAGAGATTGTAAGGGGACAGTGTGGCCCTTTACAGAGAGAGCTTGCTAGCTTATAGTCTAGAATGTTCCCAACATTGCTGTCGTTCCTGACATCAACTTGCTCAAAGATATCTGGGTTAGATATCTTGCAGAATGCTATAGAACTTATACATATATGCCCATTGCCTTGAGGCTATTTCAGGAGAAACTCTTCAAGCGAAAAATGCCGTGGGATGTCCTATCATGCCTAAATATTGGGTTCAACCTCCCATTGCCTATATGACCTCAAACAACCCCTCCCCCTTTGTAATCAATATATGCCAACCTGCCTTTGCCCACTGCCTTTTACCCTGTGGTTTCAGGGCGTTTTTTGGATTCTTGACCAATCACTTAACATAATGGTTATGAATGACAATCTCTGGTGTACTGACTTTCATGAGCTGTACCTATTATCTGTGTTTTCTGGGCCTTGGTTTTCTAATTTTTTTCTCTGTGGCCCTTCTGAGATAAATAGTCTTTTTACTTAATGCACTTTACATTTGGTGTAGATCTGGACTTGTGGGGGGCGTGGAGGTGGAGCAGGTTCCGTGGGTCCTGGTATCCACTCTGCACTCACTGTGGTGGTCACAATGGAAGGCCGGTTCTGTGCACCACTGCCCACTGCACTCCAGACCCTCACCCTCTCACCTCATCCTGATGTCCTTCTCTGTCTCCAGACCTCATGCCGCACTCAGCTGTCATGGCTGCTTAGGGTCCTGTTGGCTGCAATAGGTTTCAGACTGTCCTTGTTTTCAATGGCTGCATGGTTCGGAGGAGGTCGGCACATGGGCTACAGGAAGCACTCAATATGGGTGTATCTGTTATTGTCCTGACTAGACTGGGGCTGTGGGTTTGGGGAGGAAGCCCTCGGAGGGATTGTGTCCTCATCTTTTTTGTTTTTTCCTTCGAGAGACAGAAAGAATGGAAGGGAGAGAGATGAGAAGCATCAACTCGTAGTTGTGGTACCTTAGTTGTTCGTTGATTGTTTTCTCATATGTGCCCTGACTGGGGGCTTCAGCTGAACCAGTGATCCCTTGCTCAGACAGAGACCTTTGGGCTCAAGCCAGTGACCATGGGTCATGTGTGTGATCCCACACTCAAGTTTGTGAGCCCATGCTCAAGCCAGTGAGCCCATACTTAAGCCGGCAAGCCCGCGCTCAAGCCAGGTAGGCCTGTGCTCAAGCTAGATGAGCCTGTGCTTAAGCCAGATGAGCCTGTGCTCAAGCTGGCAACCTCAGTGTTTCAAACCTGGGTCCTCAGCATCTCAGGCTGATGATCTATCCACTGTTGCACCACCTGGTAAGGCATGTCCTTCTCATCTTATCAAATCCAGGGTGCCTACCATCACCATGGCCCAGCCCACGCAGGTCATTGGCACAGGTGTGTTTGTCAGGTTTCTGTGCTCACGTCGCCCATCTTCTCTTACCATACTTTACTAATTAGAAATGAGTCATACAGTCCACTCCACAGCCTTTTAATTTTTTAAAAAATGAATGGCACATGACTTTATGATTTTGTTTTATTCTGTATTGTAGCCAGTTGTCACTGTCTTGCTGCCCAGGTCACCCCATGTTTGGGACATCTACTCTGCCTCTGGAGGTGGTGGTGGGCTGAGTGTTCAGGATTTCCACTTATTATTTGGTGATTAGTGTTTGTGTCCTTGGCTCAGGATCCCTGAATGCTTCTTGGGCCATTGGTACAGTGGCCTTGGGACAGTCAGGCTACTGGGCCACTTCTGCCCTCTGCTGTGGGACCATTAAATATGCATTTTAATGGCTATAAAAAGACTAATTACAAGAAGTGGCTGCTGTGTCACAGAAAATCAAATGTCTGGCCTGAGCACATCGAGAGTCCAGAACTAACTGAGTGGCAGGAGTCCAGGCCCTTGTGAACCAGATGCTAATGGCTTGGGGCCATGTGACGCAAGCTGGGATCCTGGTGAGTTTTGAACTCTGATGGCGGTTTCCGAGGGATCCACTGCTTGCAGCAGCTGCAGCAGGGCCACCGTCACGGGCATCACAGCGAGCACACACGCCACTCCTCCTGCTGCTGCCACGTCAGGGATGACTCGATGGACTCCTTACGTGTTTTCATTGTGTCTCCATAAAAGTCTCCTGTTTTACTCCATTTTAAGGAAAATTTCCTTCTGTCTGACAGTCGTTGGTGCCTGGGTTCTTTCTTTCCCATGTAATGTAGCCACAGCTCAACTGTCCCCTGGGGTCGGCTCCAGTAAATGGGAGCCCACCCAGCCACCTCAAGCGCCATCCCAGTCCTGCTGGTGGTGTTTCCAATGGTCTGGCTGACAGACGGAGCACAGTGAAACTCATGCTCGCTGGTTCTGCAGGTTTACCCGGCTAAAGAGTTTGTTTTAAAACCTAACTTGTTTGTTTTCTCAGTGACAGGAAGAGCCAATACCAAGCCATGGAGGGAGGGGAGGCAGTTTTGTAGTCTTTCTGGGACGAGTTTTGTGGCATAATCCTCTCACCCAACATGTCCCCTTAAGGAATGGGAATCCCTCCTGTTCTCTGTGCAGAGTGACAGCATGGCTATAACGTGATCTTGTAGCTCAGCTTTGGAGCGAGTGGTCGAGGGCTTGCCTGAATTAGGACCTTCTACCTTAGCACATTGTTTTTCTGTGCAGTAAACAACAGGTAGTTACATATGTCTAGATCAGTGATGGGCAATCTTTTGAGCTTGGTGTGTCAAAACTCGCCAAAACACCGAGCATAACTCGGGTGGTGTGTCACTTCGAGAAAAACGGCTTAACCGGAAGTCCCAGAACTAGACGCTCTGTGCCGGAGTTCTGTTGTTTTGGCCTACAGACCTCCGGCACAGTGTCTACACTACAGCAAATGTTTTATCCTCGGCTACTGCACCTGGCCCTGCAGGAGCCGAGGATGAAACGTCCTTCTCAGCATGCGGCCCCATACTTCTCTGGTATGCGGCCGCATGCGGCCACATGTCATTGAAAATGGCTATGCGTGTCGGTGCTGACATTCATGTCATAGGTTTGCCATCACAGTTCTAGATTGTAAAATCAATAAATTTTAAAACTATTTTTGTAATTGTGAGGCCAGTGTGCATTTTCAGTCCTCAGATGTGGATGTGAGTCAGAAATGGGTTTACCTTTGGGTGAAAAGAGGGAGCATTGTTGGGGGATGGTTTGGGGTTAATCCTGTGACCTCTAGGTAATAACTGTGATTAAACATTTGCCTGGCAGACACTGGCTCTTCCATTAGAACAGATTAACTGTGGCTGGGTCATCTGCCGAGAGAGTGCTTCTGCCTGGGGATAGCAGGTGTGGGTCCTGCCCTCGGGCTGGCTTGGCCCAGGACACCTGATCCTGTCCTCCCTCATCACACAGCCTTCCACTTTATCCTGGTTCATCAGAAGCCACCACCGTACAGCAAGGACATGTAGAGCCTGCAGCGTGGGGGCTGGATGGCTGGTGGGGCCCAGCACACAGTAAAGCTGGCCTGTCCCTCCAGCACCTTTGCCCCAGGGTTTCCTCTGCTCAGGCTGGTTCTAGGGCTTTGTCGTCATGAATGAGCAGAGTGATGAAGGGGGCGCAATCCCAGGTGAGTGGCTTCCCCAAAACTCAGGTGGATCTTGGCTGGAGGAAGACCCTCACCCTTCAGAGCTTTGGTGGACCTGGCAGGGTTGTGTCTGGGGAATGGGAGGAGGTTTGAAGCCTGCTCTGCCCTCTGAGATGCACAGTAGAAAAGGATCAGGCCCTGGGGGTCTTGACATAGTTTTCTTTGTTCAAACTTTGTTACCTGTCCCTCCTTAAGAAATAGAAAATGGAATTTGAGTGTATTTAGAGGTACAGATAGTCAAGGAATCATAAGAGCCATCCAGGCGCTGTGTTCATCATGTTTGCGTGTTACAGAGATGCAGGTGAGTCTCTCAGGCAAAAGCATTTGATTTTTACTGGAGTGTCTCGACCGCAGCAGAGTTGAGAAGTAGGCTCATACGGGCACGTCCTACTGGCAGAGGCTGCTGCCCTGTGCCTGGGGTGGCCCTGGCAACAGGGAGTGGAGGCCCTGTGTCCGCAGACAAGCCTCTGAATGCGAGCCCCGTCCCAGTCTCCTGGCCTGCCCGCTTGCGGTTGCACTCCAGCTTGCTGCTCCCCACGCAGAGATGCTTCTTGGCTCCTAACGGGCTGTCATTCTGCTGGGCACATGAGTGCTTTTGGTACCACCCCTGAGGGTGGACTAAGTGGACACTTAAGGGAAATGTATTCTCTTTAAAGGACTAGCAACTAAAATGGTTTACAACTCTTATAACAAGAGGAAACATGGTTGGTTATAAATGCTGGGGCAGTCTCCAGACTGCAGGGATTCACCCAAATGCTGAGGGTGCTGCCTCCTACTCCTTTTGTTTACTTTGTGTGTTTCTACGTTTCTGCCCTCATACATGTGTTGCTTTGGTAACCCGCAGAAGGGGAAGCCAGGTACTGGGGTCGGCAGCCAGTGGCCACTGCGCCCTGGCTCACTATGCACCCTGGCGGCTCCCGCCTGCCCTGGTCTTTGGTCTTTGTTTGGGGTTGGGGGCGTTTACTTCACCAGGCTTCCGCCTCTGTTGTTAGGCTCCTCTACAGTGTAAACAAGTCACTAAGTGCTCACCTAGCTACAAAAGTTGTTCCTATTCCTTTTCTGCTCCCACAGAGAGCTCTGGGGACACTTCTTACCTGTTTAGTTTCCTTCGAGTCTTCTGTCAGGACACCTTGTCTTAGGTGCTCCTTATCACAGCGGACAGATGGGGGGGTGTTTAGCGCCTGTTTGATGGCGCGCCTATGAGCCACCTGCTCCCTGTGAGCAACAGATGCCTGGGAAAGACGTCAGGGCCCTTGGGCTAAGTACGGGGAATTGCTGGATGGACGTGGTTCTGCCTGTTCGGCTGGCGGAGGGTTCAGATGGATGGCATTTACTTGTGAACAAGACCTGAGAGCCATGACTACCAGCCTGTGCTTCCCCAACGCACAACCTGGAATTGTGCCTGGCACTTAGCTGAGAGGGGACTTCACGATGCCCAGGGACACTTGGGGAGCTGCTGGCTGGAGCTGCGCAGCAAGGCCCTTCCCGCATTGGCTGCCTTTCCCCCGAGATAAGAAACATGAGACCCAGGAGCTTGACTTTGTCCAAGGTCGTGTGGCCAGGCTGGCTAGTCAGAGGGAGAACCTAAAACTGGATGCATCCCCTCCCTGTCTCTGGAGCCACTGTCCACCATGGGTGCTGGGCAACCATGTCAGGGCCTAGCCCAAGTGGTGCCCTCTAGGTAGAGGCTGGTCTAAACACAGAGCTCTGCATCTTATATTCACTTCAGAAACACTGTCAGGAGCTGTGCTCTGTCGGCTCTTGGTCATTATCACTAGGAAAGAAAAATTGATATTCCCAGAAAAAAAGGTGCTGGTGGTGACTGACTCACTGGTGGCAGTTACTGGTTGGTGGGCACAGTTTGGGGGACTTGGCTAGGATTCAGATCAGGAGGTGAAGGTGGAGCCAGCAGTCCCTGTTCCTGGGCCCCTTACGTGTTCACGTTGAGTGCCCCAGCCAGTGGCTTCTGCGGTGGCATCAGCATCCCCTGTCGAATGTATTGAGGGTGCTAGAGGTCAGGGCTCCATGTCACTTAGGGATTGCTATCAGAGTGATGCCCCTGTGGGTTTTCTCTCCATTTTGAATTCAGAGCACATGTTCAGGCCCATGCTTTGTAATCTGGAGCTAGACTTTTTTTTTTTTAATGTTTTATTTAGTGATTTTAGTGAGAGAGGAGGTGGGGGGAGGGAGAAGGAGTGGGGGACATCGAGCTGTTCCTGTATGTGCCCTGACCAGGGATCGAACCAGCAACCTTTGTGCATAGGGATGATGCTCCAACCAACCGAGCTATCTGGTCAGGGCTTGGGTTTGGGAATCTGGGAGTGAGCTCACACATTGAATTTGGGCTGAGTCCTCTGGGATCCTCCGTGACCTGCCTTATGGTAGCCTGGGGACCTGGGTCAAGCTGTCCTGACAGAATAGCCATGGAGGTGTGGGTCCGAGATGGCCACCTGCAGGCCATGTCTTATGTTTTAGATCTCTGTCATGTCACCCTTGGCGGAATCTGCTCCACACAGTTGGGAGACCGCAAGTGAGGCTGCTGTGACTCGTTAGGATTTGGAATGCTGTCAGAACAAAACCAACCAGCTGTCTCTGTGTGGCCCTTGTCCACGCAGTCTTTTTCATGGTACTGAAAGTTACAGGCCAGTATTTGGTGGAGTTACATTTAAGATATTTGTGCCCAGGAGTTCCAGTGAAGCATAAGGTCTGTGGGACCTGAAAGGGATGGATTGGGACTTGAAGTTCTTAAACAGAAGGCTGTCCTTGGAGTACTTTTTACCTGAGTGCCCCCCTCTCCACTACAATAGGGAGCTTTAAAAAGTCAAAACAGCACAGAGAAGTTATTGTCTGTGATCCCAGCCCCCACAGGGAGCCCCACTTTCCCTTGAGCTGCCCTTTCAGAGGCTGCAGTCCTATTGTTCAGATGCCCTGTTGCCCGCTTTTCTCCAGCTCACCGTGGGCACCATTCATGGCAAACACGGTCCCATATCCTTTAAAGTAATAGCAGTTTTATTACGTAGTGAACCATATTTAAAACCAAATTGCCACTGATGGGTTATTTGGTTGTTGATCAGGTTTATCCGTATATAGAGAGCTGTATGTTTGGTCTGAAAGTGTCTGGTTAATTGTGGGGAGGGGTGCAGACATGGCATCTGCCAGAAGCCTGTGTCTGTGGTGGGTCCCCTCCCTTCCCAGCAGCTGCACCCCAGGACAGGCGTCTGCCTCCTGCTGCCCGTGCTCTTGCCCGGAGTATACAGGGCAGTGCGGCTGGGGTGGCGTCTCTTTGCTCTGGACCCTGCTCTGAGGTGGACGGGTTTTGTGTATTGTGTTCTCCTTAAGCTGCGGGCTGCCCGTTGTCCTTAGGGAAGTGGGGGAGAGGCGGTTGCCATCTCTCCCTTGCTGGCTGGCCGTGGCTCTGGGAGCTCTGCCGCCTCCAAGCTTTTGGTGGGGAGGAGAGGGGTCCGACGTCTGTGGGGGGTGTGGGGATAATGCAGGACCCGGGTGGCACCATGCCTGCGTGCAGGGCACTGGCTGTGTAGCCATGACCTTGGCTTTTTCAGTGTTGAGATTCACCCTGTTGAATCTGTAGATGAGGTTTTCTGTGTCCTGGCCCCTTTCTCTGTTTCTTTGAAAGCAACAAGCAGTGTTTTTTTGTCAATGAGTTGTGTTTTGGCTTCAGGGCAAGGAATACCCCCTCCCCCGTCCCCAGGCTGAAGGTGTGGGCGCACCTCCTTGTCAGCACTGCTCCCTCTGTGGACTCTCTGGGCTTATCAGCACCAGGACACCCTCCCACTCGGGGTTGCTGACTGCTCTGTCCTCTCGAGAGACTAGACTGAGGTGTCCTGGCCCCGTGCCTGGGGCCTTATGGTCCTGCTGGGCACATGGACTGTCCTCTCGTGGTCAGACTATTGCCAGGATGATGGGGGGGGCATTCTGCAGGGGTTCCTGTACTCATGTGTGAGCCCCCCGAAGTATCCAGCTTGTTTCACTGAATTTCTGGGGGCAGTGCTCAACTTGGGGGCTGAAGAAGTACAGCCTGGATGTGTGTGCTGGGGGGTCCTGCCTTCCGGGTGGGGGAACCGCAGGGGCTCCACCCATGCCCAGACCTGGCCTGTCTGCCCTAGCTGCCCAGGATGGTGTGACTTCCCCACGTGGAGACTGAGTGGGAGGTACACAGGGGTCCGATTCACCAGCACTTCCTTCTCCTGGATTTTGGGTGGACAGGGATGGGACCCTGGCTCTCTTCTGCATTTGCCGAGGACATTTCTATAGCTGCCAAGTGACTCCATGGCTTCTCGTGTTGTGCTGGAGGAGGGTCACCCAGACTCTGGCCTGTCCCACTTTCCATGGTGGATGGCAGCCTGATCCTGCCTCAGGCCCCTCAGGACTTGTGCTGAGGAGGGACACCCAGCGTACCTGGCCTGGTAGCACTCAGTACAGTGGTCACTGCCCCATCCTGGCTTCTCAGTTCTCGGCAACCAGTGCAGGGGGCCGGGACCCTTGAGGGCCTCTCTGGGTTGGGGTCTCAGGTAGAGTATAATGTTGGCAGGTCACCTTCATGTCTGTGTGCTCAGAGAAGGAAGACTGGCGACACATGGCTCTTGGAGCCACGTGCTCTCATCGGCGCCCACTCTGTCCCCAGTGCCCCACACTTGACTCAGCTGTGGGTTCCCATCTGAGCTACCCCCTGCCCCAGGCCTGCCATTCCCCTGGTTTCCTATTGCTTTCATCTCCTTTTAGCTCCAAAACTGACTTGAACTATTTCCTAGTAGGAGATGGACAGTCAAGAGAGAATATCCCCATCATGAACAATGGCGACATGGAGAGAGAGAGTTTCTTTGAAGGAAAGAACATGGCACTTTTTGAGGTAAGTTGCACTTTCTCCTGCAAAAAGCAGGGATCAGTGTAGTAAATTAATTTGGACAAGTGAAGAGGCCGTGGTCTCAATGCCCCCCAGTCTAAGGGTGGACTGAGGGGTTGGGCCGCCTGACTAGACACTGTGCAGGGAGGAAGCTGGCAGCTGTCCCTGTCCCTCAGCCCGTACACCATGTGCCTCCTTACCCAACACTTCCCTATGAGGCTCGGAGTGGCTGACTCCTGGGCTGTCTCAGGAACCCTGGCCCCTCTTGCTGGGTGAATGGCTCTGCTTAGTGTGGCCTAGAGCCTGACCTCTAGCCCCAGACCCCTGACTTCAGACTGGCTGTGACGGGCGGGTTGGCCCAGTTCAGATCTGTGGGCTTTAGAACCAGAGGCATAGCCGGCCTCCAGATGGCCCTGGAAATGGGCTCTCTGGAGTGTCCACACAGTAGGAGCTCTGCTGAGTGATTGACTGGGTCAGTTTGGGGGTGCTTTAGTTTGGGATCCACATGACTAATTCCATGTCTTGGTCCCAAATAGGAGGAAATGGACAGTAACCCCATGGTGTCCTCACTCCTTAACAAGCTGGCCAACTACACCAACCTGAGCCAGGGCGTGGTGGAGCACGAGGAGGATGAGGACAGCCGGAGGCGCGAGGTCAAGGTACCCCACCTGCCTGTACCCCCGAAACCTCTCAGGACCCCCTCAGGGCTGCCTCTCCTTCCCTCTGTTTGTCAGTGATAGGACAGTTAGTCTCTTACCATTTCCCTGTGATATTATTTCTTAGAGATGTATTTCTAGGAATCTATCCTAAAAAAGAAGCAGAACTGCCTTCAGGATTTGTGTAGAAAGAGGTTCTTTGGGAGAATTTCTAAGAGCCACGCTTGGCAACCACGCAGATGTCCTTGAGGGGCTGGTGGGTTGTGCATAGCTTTGGGTCAGAACCAGACTTAGGATGGTGTCTGTACGGGTGCAGACGCCCATGAGGGGGCTGGTGGATTGTGCGTGGCTCTGGGCCAGAACCAGACATTGGACGGTGTCCGTGCGGGTGCAGACAAAGCCACAGTGCACATGGTTGTGTTGAGTGTGTCTCTGTGGGAGAAGGATGGCTGATTATTTGTTTCTACTTACTGTATTTCCCCATGTATAAGTGCACCCTTTTCCAAAAAAATTGGGCTCTAAAAACTGGGTGCGTCTTATACAGTGGTTGTAGATTTTTTTTTTACTTGCATTTCCTGCTTTTTTTTGTGTGGGTAAGGAGTTTTATGAATTTTATGATGAATAAAACTTGAGTTCAATAACTTTATGTAATACATTTAAAAAAAATTTTAGGCCCCAAAATTAAAGTGTGTCTTATGCATGGGAGCATCTTATACATAGAGAAATATGGTACTTTCCTTTGCTTTTTAAATTCTCTTGCAATAGGTATGTATTACTTTAAAATCAAAGATACAAATTAAAAAAACAAACAAACAAAACCCCATTTAACCACTAGCAGAATCCCTCTAGTGTAGGCCGCAGCTTCCAGAGGTCCTGATGGTCCATCTCTCTTCCTGCCTCCTCCTGAAATCTGGACAGAAATGGGCATTCCCTAAGTCTTGGCAATAGTTCTCTTCTGGTCACCTTTTCTGCAGCTGGCTTGCTGAAGGGTAAAAACTGGCTTTTCTCTATTTTAAATGGTAATTTCCCCATTATTTGCTCTGAGAACACCACACGAAGGCTGCAGTGTTCTGAGGGGAGGGGCTTGTGAACCGGGGCTGTTGCCGAGTGAGCAGGATACAAGGCCGTGTGGGGCTTGAGCCCCTGGCCTCCCTGAGGGGCCTGTTGCTTTCTACAGTGTACTGCATGCTGGATGGGATGACTAAGTGACCCCCACAATGCTGAGCTGGGACTGAGTGGGAGGGGGTCTCCATGGCCACCTCCGTTGCCCATCTCTTTGCCACCCCACCATGTCCCCTGCCCATCAGGCCAGCGCTGGGGCCAAGGTGCCAGGAGCCCTGTGTCCACATAGCCTTGCTCACTTTCCCTCCAAGCGCCTCCCTTGTGCCTGTGTCTGGCCTGATCTTGGCCCCTTGGGCTCCAAGCCAACGTCTTCTTCCTTCTCTCCTCCCTCTGACTGTAAACCCAGCAGTATTAACACTTGTTTTCTGACACTCGAGGGTGTTGTTCCTTGTGTTTGAGAAAAACTACTTGTTCAGGATGGAAGTAGTAGAGATGGGAACCTGGGGTGTGGCCTCCATGTCTAGCCCTAATTACCTTTTTTCTTTTTTTCTTCTTCTTTTTCCAAGTGAGAGGAGGGAGATAGACAGACTCCTGCATGCACCCTGACTGGGATCCACCCTGCAATCCCTCTCTGGGGCCAGTGCTCTGCCCGTCTGGGCTATGCTCACAAGAGAGCTATCTTTAGTGCTTAGGGTGGAGGCTCCATAGAGCCACCCTCAGCACCTGGGCCAATGTGCTCAAATCAATCGAGCCATGGCTTCAGGAGGGGAAGAGAGAGAAAAAGAAGGGGGAGGGGGAGGGGTGGAGAAACAGATGGTTGCTTCTCCCATGTGCCCTGACTAGAAATCAAATGTGGGATTTCCACATGCCAGGCCAATGCTCTGAGCCAACTGGCCAGGGCCCTTGATTACCTTTCTAAGCTGAGGACAGTGGCCTCACAGCAGTGTTGTGTCTGGACTGCACCTTTCCTGGTCCCCCTGCCATGATTGTCCTGGCTTCTCAGGAGCCTGTGGCCATCCTTGTTATTCATGTAGCCACTGCCCCACCCCCACCCCCACCAGGCAAGGGGCAGGAGATGCCAACCCCAGGTGATGCCATATGGGAGATTACAGCTTCAGATGGGTGCCCTGGGCACTGCCTATGGTTTCATGGGCTCTTGCTCTGTTTTCACTGCAGGAACCAGCTGTTCATGCACATGGCACATATTTGTCTCTCTGTCTGTCTGCTGGAGCTTGTGTTCCAGGGAGCCATTGGCCTGCTCCAAGAAACAGATGCTTTTCTGCAGGGACCTGGATCCAATTGCTTCCTGAAACCAACCCTCAGTCTCAGCTTGTGGCATCACCAGGGCCACCGCCTGCTGCTTCAGCTTTTCCCAGGCCACGTGGCATAGCCTAGCCGGTCCCAGGTGTCCTCGCTGCACAGACTGAAATGCAGTCCAGACCCCTCGTCGAAGTTTCTTTTGAGATGTAACCCAAGTGTTCAGCCTGGTGAATCTGAACAAAGCACGTGGTAGGGATCCACAGCCAGATCGGAACCTAGAACGGGACTGGGTTTCACTCGCAGCAGGGGCGGCTACCCCGTGATCCTCAGCAGGACTGTGTAGCCAGGTGGGCAGGTTTCAGCGGCTATGAATTTAGTCATCCCACTCGGGACTGAGTGTAGGTCCTCTGGGACGGGAGGAGGGGCTGCCCCTTATTGTCCCTCTGACCGACCAGACAGAGGAGCTTGTCCCCAGAGATGGGATGTTTGTTTCCCCCAAGGCTCCATCTCCAGGGCCTGGTGCCTCCAGGGCCTCAGAGCTGGTCAGGTGGATCCTTCAAAGCTGCCTTTTATGAGAGAATTGAAGGCCACTGTGCCCTTCCAGGGTGACTCAGGACCATGTCAGCCGCTGGGCACAGATCTGGCTCTGGCCAGGCGGGCCCACGTGAGGCCTGGAGTTCCAAGTGCTCTGACTGGAGGGTTTGTTTCAGCCTCCTAGTGGCTTATTGATCCCTTTGTATGTTAACTGAGATTATAAAATAGAAGCCAGCAGTTTGCATTTCCATCCTCATCTTTATACAGTTGAAATAGGCCCACCCTGCGTGTAAGTCCCATCATCACTTACATTTGCAGAGAAAGCACAAGTGTCCCATGGGTGGGCGGAGCACGAGGGGCTCCCCTGGCTGGCGGTTGGAGCTTGGGGCCAGGCATTAAAGGAGCTGCCTGTGGGAGCCGAGTGTGCAGGCTTTCTGAGCCTGGCTCCCTACCCTGCAGACTGTTCTCTTAGGTCATTCTCCCGGCGGTCCTAGCATCTGTGGGAGCTCTGTGGTCCTGTCTGCACTCAGTGGCACGTTCCTGTCTATCAACTGCTCCATTTTCCCCCCAGAAGGCCATCTACTTCCTTTAATGGGGGTTTAGCTCATTCTCCTTGGGGCATTCCCTCTGGCGATCTTGCTGGGGCTGGACTGTGTCTTCATGAATCCCAGGGCTGGAGGCCCTCTCTGAGCCACCACACAAAGTCTTTGTTTTTGGTCAGCCTTGTCAGTCACAGGAAAGCTTCCTGGGTTTGTTTTTGTTTATTCACCTAAATTCAAGACATTTTCCCCATTAAGTAGCATCTTCTCTTTATAACCAGATGTCCCCAACTCTCAAGTGTGCTGCCTGACTATGGTCACAGGTCACAGAGGGGGTTGCTGGGGCCCCTGGGCCTTGCTGCCTGCTGGTAGGCCCCGGCCATGCTGCCACCCTTCCCTCTGGGCTGGTCTGCTTGCTCATCCCATGGGCTTTCCAGGATCACGGCAGACATTTCTGTCAGACACCCTTCCAGCACTGCCCCTCCCACAGTTATCCCACGTCCTGCCGTGTTTCTCTACCTGTGGTTGCAGACTTGGGGAAGGGTGTATGCTGTGCGCCTGGGCGGCCAGGCCTCAGCTCTTGATGGTGCCCCCTGTTCACTTCATCCACGTGCGTTGAGACATCGCTGATTTCTGCCTAGAGCTGTTGGTACTGCATCTTCTGTGGTTTTAGGGAACGTGGCTGTCTCTAATCCTCCTTGACCCCCACTTCTCCTCGTGCTGCGGTCTGCTGAGGGTCTAGAACCTGGGGCTGCAGTCATGTTGCACAGAGCCTGGAGCCTCTTGCTCCCATCTTTTCCCAAACTTTCCCACTTTCCCATTGTGCCCCTCGCAGGGGAGGGAGGCCCAGCCTGGCTGTTCCTCTCCCTGCTTTCTGGCAATGATGTGGTCTCCTGGGCAGCTGGGGTCCTGCTCCGGAATCTCCTGGAGCCTAAGTTTATTCTGGGATATGTATGGTCTCCCCTCAGCCATTTTTCAAGGTCCATGTATGCAGCTGAAGCTTTCCCTCCTGATTCTTTCCTTGTCCTCCTGTTCCTTGGACCTCTTCCTGGGGCCTCAGGGTGTGTGGCGGTGGCTCCCAGGGGAGGAATCCTGAAGGGGAGGGGCAGAAGTCTGGCCCCTGCTTGATGTAGGCCTGACCTCCCTGGAACCTTTGTTCTCTCTCTCAGAGCCCAGGCATGGGCACCTTCATCGGCGTCTACCTGCCCTGCCTGCAGAACATTCTCGGCGTGATCCTCTTCCTGCGTTTTTCGTGGATTGTGGGTGTGGCCGGTGTCATGGAGACCTTCCTGATCGTGTTCATGTGCTGCACATGTGTGAGTGATCAAGGCAGTCCCTGGGCATGGAGTTTTTGCCTTTGGGCCAGTGGCAGCAGGACTGCAAGGACCAAACCATGTGGACAACTGTGGGCTCTCCAGGGTCCCCTGCCCTTCAATCTGAGGTTGCCCGTGTGGGTTCTATCCCATGATGGCCTCCTCCCCGGTGCTGGTATGATCACAGGGAAAATGGGTGTGGCTTGGGGACTATGACCAGGCTGTCCGTTGGCTACAGAGAGTCTTATTTAGCTGCATTTTCAGAAGTACAGGGGGCAACCTGGCAACCAGGCACCATCACCATTCGCAGGAGTCCTGCACTTTGACCAGATCTCCTTCCAATTGGACTTATCTGGACATTTTCAGGGACCTTGTTTATAGAAAAGGACACATGTTGGTGACTTGTTGAGCCCCAGACCGCAGCATGCCAGACCCACCACTTGGCCTCCATGCCTGTGTTACTATCTGTTAGTGACCCTTAGTCTCATTTTTCTGTTTTGTTGTGTCTGGTTTACCCTCTGGATGCTCCTTAGTGCCTCTTCCCCAGCTGCACTTTATCCTACTTCCTTTATTGTTAGGTGGGTGATTAAACTGTTCTGTCACCATTTGTCACCTGGAGGTGGTTATGTAAAGAATTCAAACAATGCAGATGAGTAGGAGTCCCCTTCCCCTGCTCCCCAGGCTTCCCAGTGCCCCAGACTTCGCAGAGCTGTGCCTAAATGGCCTCACCGCATTCTCCCTGGGTCACAACATGGTTCTTTCATTTAAGACTTGGGAAGTACCTGGAGTCGTGCCTGGCACACATGTACAGGATAACAAGCAGAGTAATGGGTGGGGCCTTTCAGGTGGCAGACAGGGCCCTGGTCACCGTGGTCACCCGCTCCTTCACTTTCTAGGCTTTCCTTCTGGAGCTTAGGGTGTAAAATAGTTACTCCCCAACCGACGGGTATAGCTGCTTTCTGAGCAGCGGGGCACCTTATACCCCATGTGGGATGGGCTCCCAGGCAGAAGCTGGCCCTTCAGTGCCAGACAGGGTCCTGAGGCAGGTGTTTCCTGGGCAAACTGAAGGAGCTCAGTTTTGAGAGTTAAGTGGGAGAGAAGGTGAGGCTGGGGGCTGCAGTTAGGAGTGTCTGAATCTTCGTCTGCTCGTTAACTCAGCAGCTCTTTTGTGATCAGGAGCTGGAAAGCAGGCAGCCGGGCCTGCTGGCTGGGCTCTGCACCAGGCCTGGGGCTGTGCTCTCATTGCTGGGGTGGCCCTCAGAAGTGCTCTTCTAAAAGGGACATCTGTCTTTTTGCAGACAATGCTGACTGCCATCTCGATGAGTGCGATTGCCACTAATGGCGTGGTCCCAGGTAAGGGGGTGCTGGAGGCTGGGTCATCTGAAGTGAAGCCTTTCTTTTGTGGGTAGTAACTCCGCTGTGGACTTAGTACATGCTCCACTTTCATTCTGATGATGACCTTGACATTAGCCCTTCACCCAAGGTGGCTATGGGTGAGGCAGGAAGTGGGGTCCTGTACCAGAAGACCCAGTGTGGACATGCCCTTACCCACCTGGAGGTTGCTGCTGGTCATTTGTGTCCAAGCACAGAGCTCTCCACATCTAGAGGGGTCTGGTGGGTGGGTGGGAGGGGGACGTCCTCCACCTGGCCAGGCCCTTCCAGAATCTCTGTCAGCAGTGACCTCCCCGCACCCCTGCCTTTGGGCACAGGTGCTCGGGGCTCTCACCTGCATGTGGACTCTTGAGGGCTTGTGCCCTGGTGTCCTGGGGTCTCTTCTTGTGTTTCTCCCAAGGGCCTGGTGGAGCTTTACTAAGACCAGGGTGGTCCCTGGTCTTACAGCTGGTCCCCTAGCACCTGTGCTAGTGCTCAGAGGCTGTTGGCCAACTGGGCTCCTCCTCAGAGCGCGAACCCACATCAAAAACCCAAGATTTTTTCTTGTCAAACTTATGCCTTTGCTGTCTGGACAAGAGGGCCCCTTTGATTCTGAAGTTTAATTTCTCACAGACCACCATTTCTTTTTTTAAACCAACAAAACTAAAGCGCCACAGCCTTCACCTGTTGCCTCTGGCGCTGTCTGACCAAGGGACGGGAATTCAGGAGAGGCTGCGGGGGAATTGGGTGAGGGGATGGACTCTGATCTGTTCCCTGTGGGATTCACATTGGCATCTGAGTCCCGAAATCACAGCTCTTTTCCCCCATTTTGCAGCTCAGCTCCTGGCCCTGGTACGGGGAGGGCAGTGCCCGCGGGGCAGTGAGCTCAGCAGAGAAGGGAAGGCGGGTAGGCACGTATGCCAGTGCTGTGCCCAGTTTGTACCCTAGGCTATGGTGTCTCGTGAGCAAAGATGCAGGCAGTTCCTTGGATTCAAGGGACTGAAGTGATGCCACCTTGTCCCCCTGCAGCTTGTGCAGCCTGGTGTGTGTTTAAGTAAGGCCCAGCTTCTTTTGCACCCCAAGTCCTTGAATCTCTTCCCCTCCCCCAGAATATCTCGGTCCTCACAAAGAGCAGCCGTGTAGAGGCCGTCCTCCCACTAGCCATGGAGTGTGAGGTCCCCTGTGGGTCTGCCCGCCTGGCCATGGGGACCAGTCTCTCTTCTCTCAATGCGCCGCTGGGAGGCGGCACTGAAACTCGGTGCTCGAGGACAGGGTGCAGCGTGCTCGTTTGAAGAGATGATTCTAGTGGCCGATTGGCTTTTAGATTTGCTTTTTAGAAAGAGGGGCATGCCCTGAGCAGTTCTTCAGGCATTTCTGAGTCATGCCGTGGTCTCCTGGTCACTGTCTGAGCATGGACTCAGCTGTCCGACAGAATAGCCAGGGACAGACCCAGGGGGGCGTGGGTGTCATCTGCACTCTGGGGGTGATACAGAAATAATGCTTAAGCAACCCTGGGTGCTCAGGCCTTTTAGGGCAAAAGTTAAGAGAATAGAAGTGTTGTTGGTCTTACGTCAAAATGTGCAGACATATGGGCTCTGCCCCCTGCTTGTGGCTGTTTTTCACCATGACCCTTATTGGTCCTTAACCCACTGTTTATTGTTTGGCGTTTTTTTTGGCAGCCGGTGGCTCATACTACATGATATCGCGGTCCCTGGGGCCGGAGTTCGGAGGGGCCGTGGGCCTCTGCTTCTATCTGGGCACGACCTTTGCAGGGGCCATGTATATTTTGGGGACTATTGAGATTTTTCTGGTAAGTGTTTTGTTATGGGCTGGTTTCCCTTGCCCGGACGCCAACTCCAAGGCCAGCACTTCCTGTCAGGCCTTTCTTTTCCGCTGTTGTTCCTTGTCATCCGGCAAACATTCTGGGCCCCTCTGCTGGAGGTTTTCCCCTGACACTTGAAGTTGAGGTACTCAGTCTCTTCATGTGTTTGAGATAGACGTGCTCTCCTAGTTTGCCAGACCCCTCAGAGGGCCCCCTGCCCTTCTCTCCCAACTTTCCTCGTACTCTGGTGCCAAGAGTGTGGCTGCCAGAAACTCCAGGTTCCTGATGGTGGGCCACGGGGTGACATGCTCCTTGAGCTTTTGTTTGTATGTCCCTGAACCTGGTCCCACCCACTTTTTAGAGCTAAGTCACTGGTCACTTGGTCCATCATTCCAGCAGGATGCACCGAGCATCCATCGGTATATCCGTACTCAGTGCCAGCCCAGTCTGGTTCTGGGAGGGTGCTGCTGGGCTGGCACCGATCTCCAGACTGGAATTGTGTTCCTGTTAGTAGAAAAACATTGCTTTTCTATTAAATTAGAGAAGTGGGGGGTCTTTGTGTTACAACACTACCTGACTGTGAAGGGTCCTAAACTTCATCTCAGAATCGTGCCCAGCCGTCACCATTTGAAGCCTGTGTTTTGTGTACCTGAGGGTTTCCTATAGTACATTCTGGTGATATGGGGGCCCTTGGGGAAGGAGGGAGCACTGAGCCTCCCCCAACGGGGCCCCTTCAGAAGGTTGTGTCTGGCCCCGTCCCTCACCCCATGTGGTCATCTGCCAGGCAGGGATGGATAGGCTGCCCTTCTTGACCTGCTTTGCCCCCACAGACCTACATCTCCCCTGGCGCAGCCATCATCCATGCCAAGTCACCAGACGGTGAGGCCGTGGCCATGCTGCACAACATGCGAGTGTATGGAACATGCACACTGGTCCTCATGGCCATGGTGGTCTTTGTGGGCGTCAAGTATGTCAACAAGCTGGCCCTGGTGTTCCTGGCCTGCGTGGTGCTGTCCATCCTTGCCATCTACGCTGGTGTCATCAAGACCGCCTTTGACCCACCTGATGTCCCGTGAGTCCCATCCTCTGTCAGGGGTCCCTGGCCCTTGGTCCCTCTGCCTGGATCCAGTCTGTAGGATGCAGTGTTTCATAGTTTGTAATCTGGGTTTCATCTGTGGTCATGACAGTGGGGCTTGGGTTGGTGGCGCCATTTGTCTGGCAGTCTTTCCTCACCGGCATTAGGCATGAGCGGTCAGGATGCTGTTGTAGCCAACCATCTGCAAGGACAGGACAGGAGGTCCAGGGGCATATCGATTGGCTGGCACCCCTGAGGATGATCAGGCAGCATTGAGCTCCTCCTGGGCGCCTCCTCGCCTAGTCCTCATGAAAGCCATCAAAGTGGGTTCTTGTTCCCGTTTTGAATGAGAACATAAGTCACCTGACCAGGCGGTGGCGCAGTGGATAGAGCGTCGGACTGGGATGTGGAAGACCCAGGTTCGAGACCCCGAGCTCGCCAGCTTGAGTGCGGGCCCATCTGGCTTAAGCAAAAGCTCACCAGCTTGGACCCAAGGTCTCTGGCTCCAGCGAGGGGTAGCTCGGTCTGCTGAAGGCCCGCGGTCAAGGCACATGTGAGAAAGCAATCAATGAACAACTAAAGTGTCATAATGGCAACGAAAAACTAATGATTGATGCTTCTCACCTCTCTCCGTTCCTGTCTGTCTGTCCCTATCTATCCCTCTCTCTGACTCTCTCTTTGTCCCTGTAAAAAAAAAGAGAGAGAGAACATAAGTCACAAGGAAGTGGCCTTAGGTCACAGAGTGAGTGAGCATGCTGGTGGTGTGACCGGCATTCAGTCAGCAGATTGCCCAGTGGCCTAGGGAGGGGTGGGCTGGGAGGAGGCCCCCTTGATGCTCCTGCGCTTGCTGTCTCCTTTGGAGGGAGGGAGCCGCCAGGGCGAGAATAGTCTCGTGCACTCCAGAACAGGGTAGCAGAACAGACCATCCCTTAACCCCACTCCGTGTGAGAGCTGGACTCGTGCTCAGACACTGATTTTCGTAGCTCGTGCAAATGCTCCCGTCATGCTAAACGGAGGGCGTCAGAAGCTGCCTACAGGGAACCCCACAGCCTCCACCTGGCCACTGAAGAAGGGATGGAAGTACCCTCACATGGGAGCCACATGTCTCCTCACGCCCCACTCCCGCTCCAGGGTCTGTCTGCTGGGGAACCGCACGCTATCAAGACGTAGCTTTGACATCTGTGCCAAAGTCCACACCGACAACAGCACGACCACCACCACCAGGCTCTGGGGCCTCTTCTGCAACAACTCCATGCCCAGCGCCACCTGCGACGAGTACTTTGCCCAGAACAACCTCACGGAGATTCAGGGCATCCCCGGCGTGGCAAGTGGGGTTCTTTTGGGTGAGTGAGTGCCCGGTGGGTCTCGGCAGGGCTGAGTTGTCCAAAGTCCAGTCCTTGGGAACCTGTCCTGCTGCCCAGAGTTCATGGTTGTGCCACCCCTTCCCTGGTGCTGACCTGCCAGGTCGCCTGCTTGGACTGGCTCTCCCCAGGGTCATTGTCGTGTTGTGGATGGGATGTCGTGTTGTGGAGGCCAGTGGTTCAGGGACTCCCAAGTCGATCTTTATTTTTTTAGAACTTCATAGCAGCTCTGTTAATAGGGAGAGTAATTAACCCGTGGGGACTGGTTTTTCCTGTCTGCAAGTTCTTCTGTGATGAGAAATTGAGCTGGTTCCCCCGTCACACCAGGAGAGAGGCCTGCCCTTTTACGGGAGAGGAAGTGGACTAATCCTGAGGCCGTGGTCACTGGGTCCCTAGCGGTCCACCCGTGGTAGATCAGTATCACATGCCCCTCAGAGGCTGTGTGCCAGTGGGTATTGGAGGTGTGGGGGGGCTGTACTGAGTTGAGCTGGTGAGCAGCGATGGGTCTGCTGCAAACGTTCACATATCCCTTAGCATGGGGATCCTGATGCTCAGAGGCCCCTAGCAAGTGAGCCCAACCTCCACTTCTGGATTTGGGTGGAGCAAGACCCTTGGAGAGAACAGCTGTTTACAGGTCACACAGGGAGGGGAGAGGTAGAGACAGAGTGCCCTGTTTTGAGGGAGCAGGGAGAGTTTGAAAGGTGGCAGTGAGGCATGGAGATGACCTGCAGGGGTTGGGGTGTTTGTGGGGTGGGGGCGGTCCCTGTGTGTGTGGCGTCCCTGTGGGAGGAGGCTGAGGGGATGAGCTCCCTAGCAGGGAGGGACCCTGTAGGGGGTTGGGGAAGAAGCGGGTCTGTGTGAGGAGTGGATCACAGATTATGATCTGCCCAGGGGTGCATTTGCACAGGTAAGAGGCAGTTTCAGGTGTCACCTCGATTGTGTGTGTGTGTGGGGGGGCTATTGCTGCCCCTTAGGAGTCTTCCATCAGTGAGGGGACCTGTGTGAAGGGATCACAGACTGACTCCCTCCACATGGAGACCTTCCCTCAGCCCTAAGGCAGCTTGTCAGGGACATGCTTGTTTAGGTGAAGTCTTTCCTTTAAACTTGACTTTAGGACCAAAATGTTTCACTCGGTGATTAGGCGAACAGTTTCCTTAGAGGTCAGTTTGAATTTGATGTCCTAGTCTGTGTGTGAAGTTGAAGGCACGTCTGCTGGGCCTCCCCGATGGCATGAGCCCTCGTGGAAGGTTCTGGAGTCCTGTCACCCATCCTCTTCTCCCCCCACAGATAACCTGTGGAGTGTGTACACGGACAAAGGGGTGTTTGTGGAGAAGAAGGGCTTGCCGTCGGTGCCTGTGCCAGAGGAGAGTAGAACCAGCAGGCTGCCCTACGTCCTCACCGACATCATGACCTATTTCACCATGCTGGTCGGCATCTACTTTCCCTCCGTGACCGGTGAGGCCTCGGCATTCCAGGCCGTTGGCTCCCTCCCTCAGCTCTCACATAGCCAGCCCTGTCCCTTCCTCCCCTCCACCACCATTTTCTTTCCTGTTTGGCTCAAGAAATAAGCATAATCTGCTCCCTGTCTGTTTTGAGTGAGGAGCCCAGGAAGCCGTGCGGCTTATGAGAGCTTTGTTCCGTACTCTCCAGAGAGGCCCGCGCTAGAGGAGTTACTCTGTGACTGCGACGAGGACTTGTTGAGAACACCTCGTGCACTGTTTGAGTGGACACAGAGCTGTTAGTGATCAGGCACTGCAGCCGTCCTTGTCCTTACAAGAGGGTCATCTGACCTTCTGGGATGGCCCTTCATGTATGAACATCCTGTCCCCCTTCTTTTGTCCATGCACACACATGTGCACACATACTGCTCCTGGAGACCACCTCTCACCGGGACACCCCTCAGCCTGCCCCCCCGCACAGTGAGAGCCACCAGCCCCTCCTGGCGTGGCCTGGCTGAGCGAGCAGCCTGTGGCTGTCAGTGGATCTATCCCTCTGGTCCCTGTCAAGGTCAGTTCCTGCCCAAACCTGTCTGTGCTCTGGAAGGCTGGCCTGCAAAGGGCTGCTCACCACCTGTCTGCTTCCTCTCAGCTCTCCCTAAGCCGCGGAGTTTAGAGGCGAGGGTTGGGGAGATGTTGGCAAGTGCTTCTTTTTAGTCTCTCCTCAAGGTGGGGTCATGAACTGGCTTTGGCAAGTGTGGGGATGTGGGCCTGGCTTCTCTTGCACTCCCCTGTTCTGTCGGTGTGGAACACGCTCTGGGATGAGAGTGATTGGTGGGTGAAGAGCGTGGAAGCATCGTCTGTAGTTTGAGGTGGTCCCAGTGCCCAGTGACACCCTGTCTGCTCTCCGCCAGCGCTCCCACCCACCCAGCACTGCCACCAATCTGAGCATGTGGGCAGAGCAGGTCACAGCTAGAGTATACTCACGAGGCACTGAACAAGCCTGCCATTGGTTGGCGTTTCTTTGAGTCCAGCTGGAATTATTTTACTTCATGTACCAAATGGAGTGTGAGGGTGTAGGTACTGACACACTGTGGGGGGCAGGGGTTGAACTTGGCGCCAGGTTAATGTGGAGAGGCCTTGAGTTACTTTAGGGCAGTGGTTCTTAACCTGGGTTCTATCTATCGAACCCTAGGGGTTCGATCAGTCGGTCTCATGGGTTCGGAGAAGCCTCTGCTGCAGAGGCCAGAATAAAGTAATACCATAATTTGTTGTGAGTTCATGCACTTTGTTGGTTTTGTTCTTTGAGCAAGGTGATGTTCATGCATGGCTCATTTTGTTCACCAGTAAAAAAAACATATACCTATGTCTTGAATTTTGGGGGGAAAATCATATTTATCACTAAAGAAGGGTTCGGTGAATGTGCATATGAAACTGGTGGGTTCGGTACCTCAAAAAAGGTTAAGAACCACTGCTTTAGGGCCATGTTCTTGTAACGCCTGATCCAGACGTGGCTTCTGGAGGAAGTCAGCATTGAGCAGCATTGTCCTGGGAGTTTATGACCCCCAGCCATGTGGATTAACCTAATTCTTAGATGAAAGTGAGCGGAGATCAGGTGCACCCGGAGGCTGACTCTGGTTTTGGTATCCACAACAAGCGTCTGGGCTGAGCCTTGCTCTGGTCTTGACTGTGATTTAGTTCATGGTGGGGTTAGCTGTCCCTGTGGAGAGTGTGGGACATCTGAGGCCTTTTCCCATGTGCCCTGCCGTGGCCGTTCCACAGCTGCACAGAGACATCTGGGCTGTGCTCTTTGAGGCCTGGGCTAGGGACATTGGCCCCACATAGATGTTGTCTTCCTCAGCTCACATCTTTTCCAGCACAGAGCAGCTGAGGTCCTGGGCTGTGTTTGTCCTAACTCAGCCTCAGAGAGGCCTTGGCCAGGGGCATGGAGTTTTCTAGGTTTGCTCGGTAGTGGGTCAACTGTGCCTGTCTGTTTCCATAGGCATCATGGCAGGCTCGAACCGGTCTGGGGACCTCAAGGACGCGCAGAAGTCCATCCCCACAGGGACCATCCTGGCCATTGTGACCACATCTTTTATTTGTATCCTTGAAGGGGTCAAGGCTTGGGAGGCTCAGGCATGGGCTATCCATCAGCCCCTTTGGGCGTGAGGGCTTCTGCCCCTGATGGCCTGCATGGCTTGCCACGCTTTGGTGAGCTTCCCTGGTTCAGGTGAGTTCTGACATCTGTCCTTTAGAGAGAGACCTGAGCTGGTGCCAACTTGATGTGAGAGGATAAAACACAACGCTTGGGCGCCATCTTCATCGCCAGTTTATAGAATGTGACATCATCCGTAACTACATACAGTAACCATGTTACCACATGCAGCGTATCACATACACTCGGAACACGTAACTGCATGTGGATTACATAATAGCCATACACATGTGCACTAGTTGTTTTACCAATCTGTGTCGCTGGCCTCGAGGTGCCACTGAAGTTGGTCCCGTCTAAGTCAGTGTCTCCTGCAGGGGTTACACTGCAGGCCCAGCACGTCCTCACTGACCTGAGGCCCTGTCCGTGCTGCCGGGACTCAGAAGTGAGGGAGGTGCCTGAAGGCCACTGGGTCGTGGCAGTGCACCCAGAGTGGGTGGGTGGGATGGGGGGCTCCAGGCCCGCCTGCGACCAGAGCCCTGCTGCCAGCACATGGTGTGTGTCCACTGCTTCCTTGACCTGAACTGCAGACCTCTCCTGCATCGTTCTTTTTGGGGCCTGCATCGAAGGCGTGATCTTACGAGATAAGTATGTATCTTATCTTGGTTTTTATGTACGACTTCTAGAAATTTCTGGGGTCAGAGTCAGTTTTCTTGAATGACTTCAGCTTTGCAGTTGAGATCACTCAGGATTTCACACTTTGCATGTGGAGCAGTAAGTCCCTACAGTCCCTTTGTTGAGGTTCTGTTTGGTCTGATGTGTCCATCCCTTTCCTGCTCCAGCCTGGAGCTGGAGGACCATAGTGTTACCTCAGACCCAACAGAGCTGGGGGTACAGAGGGTCCTGGGGGAGGCCATGGGGAACCCCGCTGGCCCAGCAGAGCAGCCAGTGTCCCAGGCTGTTGCCCACCAACCCTACTTTCTGGTGGGTGCGTGCCCCTCAGCCCCTTGGGGTGTGAGGTCCCCTGCAGGTCTCGAACAGTGAGGCCATGGCTGCTGTCCATCACTTGTGCAGGTGTGACAGTGTTCTCACTGACACTGGGTCGGCCAGTGGCTTCCCTGCTCCTGAGAGGACCCTCAGGGAGCAGGACGCACGTTTCCTCGGGGTTGGAGCGGTGTTCTACTCACTCAAAAACAGAAGCTGGGAAACTTTTTGTCTTCAGTTCATGTTTTGAAAGTCCACATCACCCACCTCTCCCATAGGTTCGGGGAGGCCCTGCAGGGGAAGCTCGTCATTGGCATGCTGGCCTGGCCATCCCCCTGGGTCATTGTCATCGGCTCCTTCTTCTCCACCTGTGGCGCCGGCCTGCAGAGTCTGACGGGGGCACCGCGTCTTCTGCAGGCCATCGCCCGAGATGGCATCATCCCCTTCCTGCAGGTGAGTGACGGCTGCCCGCGGCTCAGTGCCTCACCCCAGGTAGTCACCGGGCTGAGAGCGTGGGGTGCAGTGGCTGTCATCGCCCTGTGAGATGCTGTGCCCCAGGACTGGCCCACTGTGGTGATGATGATGAGGGTCATGCTGTCTGGAGCCCCTCCTTTCTGCAGTTGGGGCTGAAGCTTTCTGGAATGAACATGAGGCCGTTGATGTGTTAAGTGCGCTGGTGCCAACATGACGAAGACAGTAGACCGGGTGGCTTAAACAACACAAGCTGGTTCTCTCTGCTGGAGGCTGAAAGTCTGGGGTCAGGGTGTTGCAGGGCTGGTTCCTCCTGAGGCCTCTCCTTGGGGTATAGGCAGACCTCTTCTCCCCTTGTCTCCACACGTGGCTGTCCCTCTGCGTGCGTCTGTTTTACCCTCTTGTAAGGATTCCAGTCAGATTGGATCATTGGTCACCTGTTTAGAGTTCTCAGTTCTAAACTTAGTTATGTTCTGGGGTCAGGATCTCACCAGGTGAATTGGGGACTCAGTGACCTTCGTATGTATCGAGCGTCTGAGGCGCGAGCATAGCTAGCATGCTGCCGTGGCCCCGTTGTCCACCCTTCTCACCTTAGTTTCCTGAGACCAACCCCAGCACATCTGGGTTTCTTCACCTCTCGCAGCTCTGTCTGTCCACACAGAAGAGGACGAGGTTGTGGGGGGTGCACTGACACCATGGGGACCGTTCTAGACCCTGTGTGACTCTCAAGAGGTTAGGCCATCTGTTCGGGAAAGCGACATGGGGAGGCTGGCCCTGGTGACGTGGAGCCCTCCCTCAACTCCACCCGAGGCTTGACCGGTAGGGCCGCCTCACTGGGTCTGCGTTTTGTGTTTCATTCTGAGTGTCTCTTTCCAGAGTCCCTGGCAGCAGGAGTGGGTAGGAACAGCTTTTCAAGTCTGGTGTCCCTGAGCAAGGGACAGACCTTCTGGAATGTTCTGCCACCCCACATGGCTGTGGGTGAAGGTCCAGGTGTCTCTCAGTCAGGTCCTTGCAAAATTCTTTCCCCTTGAGGCTGAGCTTAGGACCCCAGGAGAACCTGGTCTACCACACTGGGCATTGCCTTGCACTCTGTCCCCTGTCCGGTGCTGCCAGGTCACTGGGTCTGATGGTACCCGGCTGCCGTGTGTCTCACAAGTTCTGGGTATCGGGTTTTCTTCCCGGGTCGCTGGGTAGTGTGCAGGATGTGTCGTGAAAGTCCACTTCTGTGTATGTTGCATCTCTGACATCCTGTGGGTGGGAACAAGCAGCCCGGGGCATTGTTCCTAGAGCCACCTGGCCGTGGCCCTCGTCCCCAGCCCATGTGCCCTTCTCCCTTCAGGTGTTTGGCCATGGGAAGGCCAATGGGGAGCCCACGTGGGCGCTGTTGCTCACAGCGCTCATCTGTGAGACTGGCATTCTCATCGCTTCCCTGGACAGCGTGGCCCCCATCCTCTCCATGTGAGTACGGGAGAGGCGAGGGCATATGGGGACCAGGCCTGGGGGCGTGAGGCACTGCTCGTGGCTGGCTCTCTGCTCAGGGCACAGCAGACAGGGATGGGTACAGGGGCCCAGGCAGTTATGGTGGGGGACAGTAATGTGGATGGGAGAGGGGCAGGGATGCTTCAAGGAGGGCAGCTATGTGGATGGTGGGCAAAGGAGAACCCACAGCAGGGACAGCGATATGGACTGAGGCACAGGGAAGCCCCCCCAGAAACATCAGTGATATGGACGAGGGGCGGATGGGGCTCCCACAGGACAGAGCAGACGTTGGGTCTACCCTGGGACCCGCCCCTGCCCCTGTGACACTGCTCTTCGGGTCCCCAGGTTCTTCCTCATGTGCTACATGTTTGTGAACCTGGCTTGTGCTGTGCAGACCCTGCTGCGTACCCCCAACTGGCGCCCACGCTTCCGATACTACCACTGGTAAGGCTGCCCTGCAAGGCTGCCACCGGGAGGGGGCACATGGTACTTCTGCCAGGCCAGCTGCTGCGGGGGCCTGCAGGCTGGGGGTGGGGGGCTGGCTGTCCTCTGTGGAAGAGCCCCGCAGGCTGTTGAAGGCAGCATGCCTGTGTTTGTGACTTGGGGTGCCTACCATGTGGCAGCTCTTGTTTTTAGTGTGGGATCTGGGGCTGCTTGGTCTCATGTTCCCTGGGCGTCAGGTGCTGAGTTTCGTGCCCAGCGGGTTGCTGCGTGCCCTGGAGGACAGAGTGAGCATTCAGAATTGTGGAAGAGCCAAAGCTCGGACAGGTGTCGGCAGGGCAATTTCAGCCCTTGGCACTGACTCAAGGTTGAAGTGCTGGCTGCCAGGCATCCCTGCTGTTTTTTAGGAATGATTAAAAAATAGATTTTCACTAAGAAACCAGTAATATCTTTTTCCTTTTATTTTTGAGACAGAGAGAGAGACAGATAGGGACAGACAGACAGGAAAGGGGAGAGGTGAGAAGCATCAGTTCTTCGTTGTGGCACCTTAGTTCATTGATTGCTTTCTCCTATGTGCCTTAACCTGGAGGCTATAGCAGAGCGAGTTACTTCTTGCTCAAGCCAGTGACCTTGGGCTCAAGTGAGCGACTTTGGGCTTCAAGCCAGCTACCATGGGGTCATGTCTATGATACCACACTCAAGCTGGCAACCCTGCGCTCAAGCTGATGTGCCCGCGCTCAACCCAGAGACTTTGGTGTTTCGAACCTGGTTCCATCCTCAGTGTCCTAGTCCCACGCTTTATCCACTGTGCCACCGTCTGGTCAGGCTGAGACCAGTAATGTTTTTGAGGCAGCGGCTAAGGTTCCAGTTTGGGGCTTGGGGGAAGGTGGTGTGTGAGGTGTAGGGGTCGGAATGTGGGCTGGGCATGGACTCTGGTCTCCACTTGTGGCTACTTTGTGACCACACATTCCCCCAGGACTCTGTCATTCCTGGGCATGAGCCTATGCCTAGCACTGATGTTCATCTGCTCCTGGTACTACGCCCTGTTCGCCATGCTCATTGCCGGCTGTATCTACAAGTACATCGAGTACCGTGGGTGAGCTTTTTGGGTCATGTGGCCACCACATTCATGGGGTTCCTGCCAACCTGGGAGTGCTCCCAGATTGGGGCCTCCCTAGGGTATTATATAGTCAAGTTTTTGTTTGGTGGGGCCCCCTTGGACCAGAAGGCCTGGGGTCCCTCTAATGAGTACATGCACACAGGGAGGTGGGTGGTATCTCTCTGCTGTAGCCATTGTCCTAACACGTGGCGAACCACCACGTCTGTGGTTCTCAGTTGATTCTATTTGTTATGACACAGCATTAGGTTACCTATGTCTATATATAAAAATCACAATTTTTTAGTGTGCTTTTTGGAAGCACCGATGTGTGATGGATTTCAGAATTTCCAAAAACCACAGTATCAAATAAAGCCATAGGCAACAATAGTACCTCTAGTTAACTGCATCTCAGAGCCTGTAATTCCTCATGGGGGCATTTCCCCAGCCCCCATGGTCCCTGTGGGGGTCTGGGCGGGAGAGAGAGGTGGTGGGGTGGGTGGGTTGCCTAAAGTCCCATCCCAGCTCTCAGGGTGGTTTGGAAGGAGGGCCTGGGGGCTGTGGCTGCTTGTGCTGGTGACCCCAGTCTTTTGGAGCCAGCTCTGCCCAGGTCACTGCCTGCCCATCAGACCTCCCCCATATCTTCTCCTTCATTTCCCCCAGTCAGCCCCAACTCTGAGGTCCCATACAGGGTGCCAGGGCCATCTCGCCCTCTGTCCCTCCCCAAGTCAGGCCTCTCCCTCTCTTGGCTGGCCTGGAAGCCCCCCTCCTCCATCATGGAATCCCCAAGAGATCCTAAGTCACCTTACTGGGGCAACTGCCCTGTGGGCATCTTCCTGAGTGCCCACTGTGGGGCCGGGGCCTCACTGCTGCCCCTCCTCCGCAGGGCTGAGAAGGAGTGGGGGGATGGCATCAGGGGGCTGTCGCTGAATGCTGCCCGCTATGCCCTGCTGCGCGTGGAACACGGCCCTCCACACACCAAGAACTGGAGGTGAGCACCTGCAACCCACCCTTTGACCCCGGGGAGCACTTGTTTGTAAAGTCAGACTTACACAGAGAAACTCCTCCTTCTGTTAGGAAATGATGTCTTGGAAGCTTCTAGTGCTGGTGGTGGGTCAACCTGGGTGTGAGTAGTGTGTGTCTGATCGGACATCTGGAGGGCGGTGCTGGGCTCTAAGCTTGGCCTGGGCTGTGTGGTGGGTGGGGATGCGGGTGAGCTTTCCTAGTGGGCTCCTGCTGTAGATTGGATCGAGGACTTCAGCACGTAACAGCTGGGCTGCTCTCTCTTCTCACTTCTGGGAGGGGGTTGGGAGGAGGGTTGCCCACACGGAACAGGAATTCAGTCTGCTCTGAAAGCTCTTGGTTTCCCTGGCCTGCACTTACCTGGAGGTGTCAACAGGCAGGAACGGGAGGTGCTCACTGGGGTTTTCAGCAGGGGTTCCTAGGCTCAGGGGGCCTTGGAGAGGTGTCTGACTATATACTTGTCTCACCTGTTCACCTGTTTTACTTGTCCTGTATGTCTCACCTGTCCACCTGTGAATGTGTGGTGAAGAGCTAACATGGTAACTGCTGTCTCTGCACAGGCCCCAGGTGCTGGTGATGTTGAACCTGGATTCTGAGCAGTGTGTGAAGCACCCCCGCCTGCTGTCCTTCACTACGCAGCTCAAGGCTGGCAAGGGCCTGACCATCGTGGGCTCTGTGCTGGAGGGGACCTACCTGGACAAGCATGCAGAGGCCCAGAGGGCCGAGGAGGTGGGTGGGTGCTGGCTGGGACTAGAAGACAGAGGTGGACCCAGGATGGCCTGTGAGGGAGCAGAGGGCGTGGGGGCCAGGCCATTTCCGCCTGGGCTGCAGACACCTTCCATCTCCAGTGCCCCAGGCAGTGTTGTGTGTATTGCTTATCTCAAAAAGGACAGTAGTTTTTTTTTTTGTTTTTGTTTTTGTTTTTTTTACAGGGACAGAGAGAGAGAGAGGGATAGATAGGGACAGACAGATAGGAATGGAGAGAGGTGAGAAGCATCAATCATTAGTTTTTCGTTGCCATTGTGACACCATAGTTGTTCATTGATTGCTTTCTCACATGTGCCTTGACCACAGGCCTTCAGCAGACTGAGCAACCCCTTGCTGGAGCCTAAGTTGGCGAGCTTTTTGCTCAAGCCAGATGGGCCCGCGCTCAAGCTGGCGACCTCGGGGTCTCGAACCTGGGTCTTCTGCATCCCAGTCCAACGCTCTATCCACTGTGCCACCGCCTGGTCAGGCAGGACAGTAGTTGTTGAGTTTGAAATGTTTAGGACTGAAATCTACTTAAGAAATGCCCCCAACATGTGATGCTTTAGGACCTGAAAGAGAGTGCTAGTTATACTGAGGAAGGTTGCAGAGCCGGTGAAGGGCTGTTTAGCTCAAACCTTGGAGGAGTCCTCCATTGACGGACAGGTTCCTCTAGGGCTCTTGTGACAGCCTGGCTCCAGTTCAGTTTACTTCCATGCTTGAGGTCCCCGTGCTTCTGAAAGAAGGGTTTGCCACTCAGAGGCTCTGAGGGCTCAGCAGGGCAGAGGGAGGGACTCTTGCCCTTTGTATGAGTGTCCTGCAGTGGCTGTAACTAATGACCACACACAGGGGGGCTGACCACAAACACACGTTTATCCTCCTCCTTTTGGGGCTGAAGGTCCCAAATCAAGGTGTTGCAGGCTCATACCCTCTCTGAAGACTGAGGAGAAGACCCTGCCTATTTCCTTCGGCCACCGGGGGGCTTCAAGTGTCCCTGGGTTTGTGGCTGCATCTCTCCCATTTCTGCCCCTGTCCTTACAGACTTCTGTCTGTGTCTTTTTTGTTCGGTCTCTTATAAGGAAACTTCTCACTGGATTCAAGGCCACCTGGATGATCCAGGATGATGATCTCCTCTTAGGATTCTTAATCACATCTGCAAAGATCCTTTTTCCAAATAAGGCCACATTCACAAGTTATCAGGATTAGGATCGTCAACCCAATATAGCCTGTCCTTGGACCCCAAAATGCTTATCTGCTCCTGTGCAGAGTACATTCATCTAACCCCCACATCTTTTCCAGTCAGCTATCGATTCTTGGCTCAGAATTCCATCTGGCTGTCAGCAGCTCAAGCATCCCAAATCTCATCTTCTACATCGTTTGAATTGGGTATAGTCCATCTGTGTTCACAGACCTGTGAGATTTAAGAAAACAGGTGATCTGTGTTTCAGAGTGCAGAGTGGGGCAGGCCTGGGAGACATTCCCATTCTAGGAGGCCGACATCCAAGGAGTTTGAAACCCACCAGGCAGTCCTGTTTGATGGTGGGACCCAAGATTGCTTCTCTGTGGCTTGTGGCTCTGCCTAAAGGAGGCCACGAGTCTGGCTTCTGTGGGCTGGTCGGCGTGGCCAGCAAGGAGACTAACATCCACACTTGGCTTTGCTTTAATGGAAGACATGTGGTCACTGCATGTTGGGGCTTTTATGAAATCGAGCTGCCTGGTCAAATGCCCATATGTGACCAAGTGGGCAGAAACTGCACGTGGGGCATGTGGCACACACCTGACATTTCATCCCTAAACCCACGAAGTACAACAGTTTTTCTTAGAAGAGTTGTTGGATTTGACACATTCTAGCAAACTTTTCAACAAACCCAGTGTTTAACACAGGGCTAATAGCATCCCAGTGAAATGGTGGGTGGTTTTGTGACAGCGTAGATCATGTTGAAAGAGCCACCTCGAGTTGTGTGCACAGCACTGACCATCACCCCAGTCTCCCACACACACACGTGCGCGCAAACACACGCACATGCAGGAAGTCCTCCAGAGCGCCCTCCTGGTCCTGAATTCAGGCACCATAGGCACCATCCACTCTTAGTCTCTGGCCTTACCCTGAGGCAGTGCTGTCTGCATGGGGTCTGCCCAGAGCTGCCCTCGCGATGGGTTGGTGGGACTGGTGCATGCCCCGGAGCTGCTCCCTGGGCGCTGCAGCGCTGACTCCTGGCCTCTCTTTAGAATATCCGGTCGCTGATGAGTGCTGAGAAGACCAAAGGCTTCTGCCAGCTGGTGGTGTCCTCCAACCTGCGGGACGGCATGTCCCACCTGATCCAGTCAGCTGGTCTCGGGGGCATGAAGCACAACACGGTACTCATGGCCTGGCCCACGTTCTGGAAAGACGAGGATAACCCCTTCTCCTGGAAGAACTTTGTCGGTGGGTAACATCTCCCAAAGGCTATGGGTGTTGAGGTCACCGGCCTGAAAGCTGCTTCTTGGAGGCCTGCTGGCATAAACCATAAGCTATGGTGTTTCTCTTGAAAATATTTTAAAAGCGAATGGCCATTTGGAAGCTTTGAGCCACCCTCTTTCTTTCACCTGATTACGCCCCCCCCCCCCCCCAGTTTGGCCATCCGAGGGGAGGTGCCTGGCTTGGCTGCCCACTCCCCTGTGCCGACGGCAGAGTTGCTGATGGAATGAGTGCTGCCTTCAGAGCCCGCCCTGGGTGGGGGCTTGTGGGGACCCTGTGGACTCCTCCTGCACTGGCTGGTGCCCAGTGAGTCCCTGGGGTGGGCGGTTCTGCGAGACCCCTCTGACCCGTGTGCTGTCTGCATAGACACCGTCCGTGACACCACAGCAGCGCAGCAGGCCCTTCTGGTGGCCAAAAACGTGGACCTGTTTCCACAAAACCAAGAACGCTTTAGCGATGGGAACATTGATGTGTGGTGGATCGTGCATGATGGCGGCCTGCTCATGCTGCTGCCCTTCCTGCTGCGGCAGCACAAGGTGGGAGTGGGGTCCCGGGGGGATCACAGGTGGGAGCTTAAGGGTTATAGTCATAGGTGAGACCTTAGGGGTCACAGGTAGGGGGTCATGGGTCATAGGTGGGAGGTCCTGGAGGGGTAGAGGGTCACATGAGTTGGGGGACTCTGGGGGGAGCCTGTGTCCCATGGGGTGGGCCATGTGGGCCAGCGATGTCAGAAACTGCCCTGAGCACAGACGTCCCCTCCCCCGCACCCCCAGGTGTGGAGGAAGTGCCGAATGCGCATCTTCACAGTGGCTCAGGAGGATGACAACAGCATCCAGATGAAGAAGGACCTGCAGACGTTCCTGTACCACCTGAGGATCAGCGCGGAGGTGGAGGTGGTGGAGATGGTGAGAGCATGCAGGCTGTGCTGTGTTCAAGTTTGGCATAGTGCTGGGTTTGCGGGAACGCGGAGGTGGAGCGGGGCCCTGTGCACTGCTGCCCTCTGTGCCCGCCGTCAGCGTCTCCCATCATTCCTCACGTCTTTCTGTGTTTCAGGACCCAGGCTGTATTCTCTCCTCTGGGCTGCGACAGTTTCTCTCCTTTTTATGACCTTGGTAGTTTAGAGGGACTCAGCTGTTTTGTAGAAGGTTTCCCCAGTTAGGTCTGCCCGATGTTTTTCTCATGGCTGGACGGGATTTATGGGAGGAAGACCCCAGAAGTGCCGTGCCCTCCCCAGTGTGTCATATAAGGGGAGTGTGACATTCAGCACATCACGGGTGATGAGAGTCTGGTCCAAGTGTGTCCGCAGGCACCCCCTTTGTGAAGTCCAGACTGTTCTGGAAGTGTGTCCCAAGTCCTCAGGGTGCAGGAGGGACTAAGTTGTCAAGATCTTCCCTGAGTGTATCGGGTGCATTTGTGTCTAGCTCTCACTCTTCTATGCACGTAGGGTTTTTCACCACACTGTTCATTCTGTTGCTCACGTTCTCCAGCTCTGGCCTTCCAGACGTCTTCCCTGCTGCTCCTGCATCCTTTTGCCAGGTCCCCCATCCTCCTGTAACAGTCCATTGGCGACCTCACACATTTTAAATCCCCTGAAGCCAAACGGAATTAAGATGCAAATATCTGGGCTCCGTTTGAGGAGGGCACTGAGGCATGGTGTCAGTGTCACCCGTTTGAGTAACTGGTTTCAAAGCCACTGGTCTTACTCAGCTTTCCAAGTGGGTAGTTGGTGCCATGTATTTAACAACGGCATTGTTAAGATCTGCAGCCCTGCTGGGTTTCAGTCATGGCTGCTGATTAGGTTTAAGTAGAAGCATCTATGGTTTAGGGACATAATTGTGTTTCCTTTGTGAATGTGAAAGTATCCAGCTCCTGCCTGGTACCACCCTGCTGCCCGCTTGTCAGGGGTGGGTCCTGCAGGGTTTACAGTTGCAGTTGAGCACTCCTGTGTGAGGACAATGCCATGGCTGGTGTCCAGTTAGTTAGTTCCCTCCTTCCTCTTCTGTTGTTCCTGGGATCTTCTGGTTAGCCCCTCCAAGATGGTCTAAGATGCCATTCTTACATGGAGTGATGTGAAGCGGGAGCCCTGTTTACAGAGAGCAGGGCCCTGGGGTGTCACCTGCGGCCCCCAGAGCCTGGGCTTTAGGGTCCTCAGGAGGCAGGGGCCTATGGGTTGCCTAAGGGTCAAGAGCTTGGGGATTTTGCTAAGACTTTTCTTTAAAATGACTGGGTTTTATTAAGAGCATCAGGGAAGTAAGAATAAATGGACATTTAGTTAATGGACTCAAAGAGCACCCAGGCCAGAATCAGCTCACTGTGAGCGCAGCGGGTTAGCCCGTCCCGGGGTCAGGTCAGCAGGGCTATCTGTCCATAGGGCTCTTACCTCCTGCATGCTGCTGTTTCAGCTGAAGTGCCAGAAATGAGGGCACTTATTATTCTGCAGAGGATATTATTTATTTAAGTATAGGGGAAAAAAAGAAGATAAACATTTTATTCAGTAGAGTAAAATTCAAGAATTTAGTAGAGTGGACTGATACAGAAATAGTACATAAAAAATCATTTCTCCACACTGACTTGTGGAAAGGACCAGGGAATGACACCCATGTCGCAGGGCCCGGCGGACGGGGGCACAGAGCTCCACAGAAGTCCTGTGGGCAGATCTCCTTAGAGGGCTGGGGGTGTAGTGCACGCCCAGAGATAGGGAGAACCCAGTGTCTCCTAGTGAAGGACAAGCCAGTGTCAGGAAAGGACCAAGTTCTGTGCTCGGTGGGCAGGTTAGGTGGCTGGCTTATCCCTTGTGAGTGTATCCCTTGCACCCGGGTTATCCACTGCGGGCCACTGCCAAGTCCAGAGACCTGGACTTATATTGTATGCGTGGTTAGCTGTGGGCATAGTGTTTTCTTCCTCATGGGCATCTTGTGTTAGTGAATGTGGGTCCTGGGGAGGAGCATGGGCAGGGAATGTAGCGTGTTCAGTTGTGAGGGCTGTTTATACACTTGTGCGCTTACACAGTGTCACACTCTTCTGCTCACTTGTTCATGTTCACCAGCAACATACGCATGCATACTCACACTTAAACATACGCACATGCTCAATCACACAGGTGCACACACATATGCTCACCTCCCAGAGCTGGGGGCCTTGAGCTTGCAGAGGGTGAGACCGAGGGGGAGGGGCCGGCAGGCAGCCTCTTGTTTCAGCACCTGCTCAAACAGCAAGTGGAACGGGTGATGTGTGGTGAAAACGTCATGTTCTGTAGATGTTGAGTGTACTTCTGTGCCCCGGGACATTCTAGGTTGAGAACGACATCTCAGCGTTCACCTACGAGAAGACGCTGGTCATGGAGCAGAGGAGCCAGATGCTGAAGCAGATGCAGCTGTCCAAGACAGAGCAGGAGAGGGAGGTGCGTGCAGGCTCTGGACGCCCCGCACTGGGGGGCGCAGCACCGTAGCTGATGGTGCAGGGTCTTTGCAGTCATTTTGAGCCAGTCATCTCCGTCCCTGGTTTTTTGAGTGGTCGGGTGGCCTGACGTCCACATCTACCTCTCCCCACGCAGATCAAGGTCTCGTACCCTCACTGGCCTCTGTGGACCATGCCCAGGCTGGGTTCAGGGGCTGTATCACCAGTGGTCTTGCACACATAGTCTACCCAAAGCTGTCCCATCCACACACAGCCCACTCCTCTCTGGCATCATTTCCTGCTCAAACCACCACAGTGGCCTAATTGGTGACCCTTCTGTCCCATTCATCCTCAAACCAGCAACTACAGTGAGTGCATCCTTAAGAGCCAACTTGTTAACCCCTCTCCCAGGCTCTGTGCCTGACCCCACATGGCCCTGTCACTGCCTGAGTTACTGTCACTGTTGCCACACAGGACCCTGCCCTGAGCTTGCCTCGTCCCCACAGGTCACCTCCCTCCAGCCATCCATCACACCTCCTCTGCACTAGGCTGCCCAGGTGCTTTGTGTAATGCCAAAGCTGCCTCCGCCCGCACCCCCACCCCCAAACTCCGTGTCATTCCAAAGCATGGGCTTCCTGGCAGCTTCTTTGTCGTTGATGAGTGAGTAGATGGATGAACAGATGAATGAATGAGTGAATGGGTGAGTCCGTGAGGGGGTGAGTGGTTGAATGAGTGAGGGGTGGATGCATGAATGAGAGGAAGAATGGATGGCTGAGGAGATGAATGAGTGGATAAAATGAGGCGATAGATTTAATTAGTGAGTGAATGGGTAGATGAGCAGGTTGGCAAGCGGGGGCAACATGTGAAGCAGAGACTTAAGGACGTGAACATCCCCTTGTATCAACATGGGGCCCTGGGTTCTTAGTGGTTGTTAGAGCTGGGGCAGGAGGAGACAGAAAAGGAAGTGAAAAATTTGGTCGGGAAGCCCAGGAGGAGCGGGGCTGGTGGGAGTGTAGGCAGCGCTGGGGCCCCAGTGTGGGGGGTCCCTGGGTCCTCTTGGTCATGAAACCCTCTTGGTTTTGTGGCCAGTGGCTTCTCCCTCCCGTGCCCACCTCCCTGGGGCAATTTGGAGACCTGCTGTGGTAAGTTCTGTTGCAGCTTCTGCCTTCCCATAGGCTCAGCTAATTCACGACAGAAACACAGCATCCCATTCTGCTGTGGCTGCCAGGGTCCAAGCCCCTTCCACACCCGACAAAGTACAGATGACCTGGACGAAGGAGAAGCTGATTGCGGAAAAGTATAGGAACAAAGACACCGTGTCCGGGTTCAAGGACCTCTTTAACCTGAAGCCGTGAGTATCAACCTGGTGACCCAGGTGGCAGGTCCCGATCCCCTTTACTCCCTGAGGGCAACAGACACACAGCTGCAGGCAGTTAGGCCTGGAAGGGCAGGGAACTCTCAGGTCTGGTTAGTCGGGCCCGAGCAGTGAGTCAGTCATGAAGCTGGGCTTGTCTTTGTTCTTGTGGGTCTTACAGAAGCTAGAAGTTAGGGTCTGGATGGATTAGGACTTCCAGCTTGGACCCTGTTGGTGAAGCAGGTGGCCTCTCAGGGCAGGGGCCTGTACCCCTGCATTGGCTCCTATCTGTGTCATTTTGCTGAGAACCACCCGGGCTGGTAGAGGTGCCCATGGAGGGTATAGTGCGCCTGGGCTCTTGAGAGGCATCTGGGTTGAGTCATAGTTACACAGCCCCTGAGTCCCAGGATGGGAGAGAAGGGCAGCATCTCTGTGGGATCATCCGCAGTGGGCTAGACCCTAAAGCCTGGGTTGTTGGGAAGGGCCTGGAGGCTTTCTGTGGCTTCTGGGGTGAAGCATCCCTCACAGAGAAGGACCAAGGTAGGCCAGAAAAAGGCAGCCTAGGGTGAGCTCACAATTGTTTAAAAATGTGCATCATGGTCACTGCTGAAGTAACGTGTTCTCTGTGTTTTCTCTTCCATGTAGAGAATGGGGAAACCTGTAAGTCACTCACTTGGTCTAGGATACATTTTAGCCTGCTTGCCTTGCATGTCTGGCCCACGCGCCCCTCGTAAACTGTGTGTGTGGCTGCGTGTGCACTTGTCCGTGTGTACGTGCGTGTCTGTGTGCGTGTGTGCCAGTGTGCAGACAGAGCTTGCTCACCACTGCTGTAGTTTTAGTTTCCGGTCTAATTGCTCATCTCCATTCAGAGCGGCTCACGGCACATTCCTGCATTCCTGAGATTCGTTCTCTAGATACCACGAAGAACAGAGGTCTGGACGGGTTGTTCCTGAGCCGGCTCCGAGCGGAAGCATGTGTCTCGGTAGCTGTTAGTTGATTCATCCACATCCCTGGATTAAGGCGTTCAGATGCAAAACCTGTGGGGACAGAATATCTGGTGTCCCCCATATCAGATGCCTTTTTACCCCATGGGAAGCTGCTGTCCTTTAACATCTGTGTGAAACAGGAAGTGGATGAATTCTCCGTATGGTCAGGCTGGGGCTTATTAGTACCATGGCCAGGGGTCCAGGGCCAGGCTGGCTGGGTGGAAAGAAGGGCCCCCTAAGGCTGCTTTCTGTCCATCTCTCCATCCCTTTTTCTTTGTCTGTTGTGTCCCCGCCTCCTCTGGCTGCCCCAGGAACTTTCCGGCAGTTTTCTCCTGAGTTGACACAGCCCAAGGCACTGTCCATAGTGGAACTCTGGGGACAAGGTGGCTGCATTTCATTTGGCCCCTAAACCTGAGTTAATTACCTGACAGTGTTGGTCCCTTGAGGGAATAAACGTGGACATATGAGGGAGACTGTTGAACCGTGGGGCTGCTGAGATCCCCACACCCACGCGGCACAGTTGGGCTCAGGACAGAGGCTCCAGGCACCGGAACCTCTACCCGCCCCCCACACTGAGGACAGTCAGAGTGGATTCTCGCAGGCCTGGGAACTCGGAAGAAAGTGAACCAGGAAGAGGCTATTTTATGGACAGAACTAAGTATGGAAAAGTGGACATTTCTCTAGGGCCGCTCTCCTGTCTGGCCATCCTCATGGTTAGGCTGGAGAAGCTTCTGGAAGGTGGGAGGTCAGCCCATACCTGACATGTGCTTGACTTTCTGTGGTGTCCCCAGGCCTTATGCACTTTGGGGTGGTCTGGTGGCTCTCTGGGGTGTGTTTGTGTGTCTTCTTTCCGTGTTTTCCCAGTCCTCCCCATGTCACCACCAGGGGGCGGAATTTCCATTTGACTCACGTCCCTGGGACCTTCCACCCCAGACTCTGACTCCCCCAGCCTCTAAAACCCTGTTTTGAAAGCTCTCTGTCTGGCAGAGTCAGTGTATTTCTGATGCATTTCCTGCTTTGTGGATTCACGCAGGTTATTAGTTTCCAGGGACACGAGGGCCACCCTGTCCTTTCGCGCCTCGGACCCCCAGCGGGGCACGTCCTCCTGGAGCCACAGGCCCTTTCAGACCCAGACCTCTGATTTTAAGATTATATGTTTTCAAATTCTTAACCCTAAGGGACCCTTTAATGCCTCACACACGCCTTTCTAGAATTGCTGCCGTCCCCAAGCACACTGGTCATTTTGGTCTCTCCAGGCACCTAATTCACGGTTATTGTGAGGAGAGACCCTGGCTGTGCCGTGGACAGAGACCCGATCTCTAATTTTATCAGATGGAATTGGAGGGAGAAAATAAAGGGTCTGTGTCCCTGTTTTCCTCCTGGTGATAATCGGCAGTTATTATCGGATTAATTTGGCTTAAGGGTTGAATTGATCAGAGGGTACGGCCTGGGCATTCATCCTGCAGTCCTTTTCCTGACCCCTCGTGTGCAGCCTTTGTCTGCCTGCCTGCCCGCCCGTCGCTCTCGTGTGGAAGGGCTGCCGTCAGACTGTCCAGGCTGCATTTCCTGAGGCTGACCACGGACCCCGTGTGTGACCCTAGAATCATCTAACACAGGAAGATGCAAATGCTTTGAGTTGGGTGGGGCTCCTAGGACAGCTTCTCCTGAGTGCTTTCAGGAGCACAGTTCCCTAGAAAGGGGGTAGGGGGGCTTGGCCATCTAGCTGGGGACCCATGAGGTCCTGTGGGTACCTGAGTGCCCAGGCATGACAGTGGATACAGGCCTTCAGCCTCCCTAGTCTTAGTCATCTGGGGACCCTCCCTTGGGGGCTACTGCTGGGCCTGGGCTACCCAGGACACCTGGGGAAGAGTCAAAGCGCAGTGGACACTCCACCTACTTTTTCAGGCATGGAGAACTGGATAGTGAGGACTCAAGGTACAGGGTCTGGCTCGCCAGGCATTGGAACCTTCTTGTCCTTCAGCTGTAGCCAAGAGCAGCAATGCCTAGGAGGAGCAAGAGCTAGTTGGCTTTCACAGTGGCCGCATCCTCGGCCAGGATCTCTGGCTCTGTTACAGGATTTCAAGCTGCAGTGGGGGTGGGTGCCAGGTGCAGGGGCCTGGTTCCATCGCCACCACCTCGGGGCTCCTTGCACTCCAGCCTGTGTCAGGATGAGGGAGAGGTTGCCGTGTGCATTTGGTTTAGCAGATTACCACAGGGTGGTGTTTATAGTGAGGTTTGGCCACAACGCCAGGGATTCCAACAGGAAGTGATGCAGAGCCCCTGGGTGTGTATTTGCCTTTCTGCACCCAGCCGGCAGGCTCGCCCCCAAAGCATTTGGTTCCTCCTGTGTGGACGACTGCTTGTAAACTAGAAGCTCGGCAGCTTTAGTGATTCTCAGTCTAAAGTGTTTGGAGGCCAGAGCCCTCTGCTTGCTAAATAAACGCCCCTCCCCTGTCCTCTACTTCCCAATGCGGTTCTCCTGTGATCCACCTCCCGTGGAGCTTCTGGGGCTGTTACTCCACTTGAATTGAATTTGTCTCCACTGGCCCTTTCTCATTTGAGTAAAGTGGGGCCGGCTGAGGTTCACACCTGGCCTGGTGCCCAGCATCATGGGATGGGGGTGACAGTGACCGTCTCCCTTTTGCAGGAACCAGTCCAACGTCAGGAGGATGCACACAGCTGTGAAGCTCAATGGTGTCGTCCTGAACAAGTCCCAGGACGCCCAGCTGGTCCTGCTGAACATGCCAGGACCCCCCAGAAACCAGCAGGGGGACGAGAACTGTATCCTTTCCTGGGTATAGCCCTCAGGGCAGGGGGCAGGTGATGTGGACCCTGGGCTCTAAGCACCCAACTGACCAGCTCCCATACTGGTGTTTCCCTGGGGCCTGTCAGGACCCTATGTGTGACTTCCTCTCTGGGATGGACCAGCTTTAGGGTGACAAGCCTACAAGCCTCTGCCAAGGCTCAACTCTGAGCCCTCTCGCTACCTTGCTGCCCCTTCAATATCTTGCTTCCCATCAAGCCCTGTGTCCCCACATGGGCCCCTTGGCCCCTCCTGATTGATTGGGATGTGCTAGCCACAGAGGGAGAGGCTGTGACCGTAGAGGTCACAGTCAACCCTGCCCCAGACTGGGCTGTCAGCCTTAAATGTGGCTCAGCTGCCACATGATGCAGGGCACAGGACCTCACACAGGCTCCAGGGTTCCTAGGAATGTGTGTCCTGGGACCATCCTCTGGGGAGTGGGGGGATAAGTAGGAGCAGGTCAGCAGCTTGGCTCTCAGGTTTAAGCCTTAAGCTGACCACAAGTTAGGAATTTATATCTTGGTGACCAGGACGTGCTGGCCTGTTCGGCTTTCTTGGTTGGCAGTGGACACATTTGTCAGGCCCACCCTTCTTGGTGGGTCTGTACCCAAAGCTCTGGGGGAGGGCGGGGGTCTCCTGCAGGTTCCCGGTCAGGCTGTCTGCACCGGGTGGAGGCCCCTTGGTGGGTAGCCTCAGTGCCGCCAGTGTCACTCCTGGGACCCTCCCCTGCCCCAGAACCTTTTCCCACCCCACCCCAGGGACCTGGGGTCTGGCTTTCCCCGACTCAGTCCTCACCCTCTTCTTCAAACTGCGTCCTGATGACACACTCCCCTCATGCTTTAGTCTGCATGTCCTGCAGGGTCCGCTGAGGCCTTAACTCAGTCTCCACCAGATATGGAGTTCCTCGAGGTCCTGACTGAGGGACTCAACAGGGTCCTCTTGGTCAGAGGCAGTGGCCGGGAGGTGATCACCATCTATTCCTAACACTCAGCCACTCTGGAGGCGCGCTGGGAAGGCACAGGGATGGTGCCGCATGCACAGTCCCTTGACCTGCCAGCATTACTTCCTACAGAAGTTTCTAGAATACCACCAGGCTCTCCTGTCCAGGCTGAGAGCCAGCATATGACTGAAAAGGTTTCCTCAAGTCTGAGGGGAGGTGAGAAGCCCTTGGTGCTCCATGTGCTCCCAAGGGAGGCTCAGAGTGCCGAGGACACGGCTGTCCCTCTCATGAGGGCCATGCACACAGCCTCTGGATCCTAGAATTAATTCTCCTTGGTTGCACCCACCTGGTCTGTTGTGGCAGTCACATTTAGTTCTGCCCCAACGAGGACATTCACAATAAGCCACACTTGGACCGAAGGTGATCCTTGGGCCATTAGGGTCCGTTTATGAAGGTCAAAGGTCAGCCTGTGGCTAAGGACTCACTAGAGGTTCTTCATCAGCCACTTGATCTGTCTGTTCCTTTGAGTATCCATGTTTGTTTCTGTAAATAAAGGCAGAGAAGTCAGCTGCCCACGCGCACATCCCCGGGCTCAGCTAGGTGGCCATGGTCAGGTCCCCGCCTTTTGGGGGATGTCTGGTAAGAGAACCTGGTTGTGCAGGAACGTGGGGTGGGGAGTTCTGCTGGGTTTGGGCTCCAGGAAGCTCCTGAGGGAAGAACCCCCAGTCGAGGAGTCCCCGGAGCCCAAGTGTGTGCTTCTGGGAACTCCAGTGGAAGCACTGGTGGGCCCCGTCCGGCAGGCTTGTTTCTGCAGCGTAGAAGCGATATATGCTGAGGTGACACCTTGAGGACCGCAGCACACCACACAGTTCAGCATCTGATGCACGCTTGCTCCTGTCACTTCCATGTCCATGCTTCACGTTCTGGAGAGGGGCACCGGCTGCAGCTGTGGGAGTCCTGGGGCGGGAAGGGCACATGCACTGAGTTGTCTGGCTGAAGCCTGTGCCCCTCCTCTGCATGGAGGGGATGGTGACAGCTGTCTTTATGGCACTGACGTGGTACCTTCTAGTGATCCATAGACATTGCACTTTACTTTGTGGTCGGTCTTTCTGCTTGTGGTCGTGATGGCGTTCACTGTAGGTGCCGCAGTAATTTGTGCCTCACTGTCTGTGTGGCTTATTTATTTGTTTAAACACCTGGGTGTTTCAATGCTAATTAAGTTGTCCACAAAGAGATTGTCTGTGAAAGAGATCCAAAGGACCGAGTCCTTGGCTTTCTCAGGCTTCCATGGGCTCCCAAGGGAATTGGCTTGGGCTACGGATTTCATGCTGGAACAAAGGCTAGGCATGCATTTCCAGACGTTTCTGAGGAGCCATTGGGCAGCCTAGAGGGTCAGCATCGCCATCAGTGCCCCCTGGCCAGAGTGTGTGCCAAATAGCCACAGCTGAGCTTGGGGGTGGGGCTCCAGACTGTGCCCGTCCTGGTTCAGCACTGAGTTAAGTGAAACCTGCCTCCCTCGCAGATGCCTGGCAAGGGTCAGCCACAGTCTCTGAGCACCTAACTAACTGCAGTCCGTTCAAGTGGATTTTTTTTTTGTTTTCTTTTTATAGGTTCCTTTGTATGATTTTTTGTTAGTAGAAGAATAAAATTGAATACAATCAATATTGAAGAATCAATCTGGTGTTGCGTTTAGCATAAAAATCAGACAACTGCAGAAAATGTCCTTATGCCTCCCTTTGCTTGGAGGAGTTTGCTGAAATAATTCAACTTTCTATCAGGATGAAATAAGCAAATAAAGCCTACGATTAGAGGGGGCCCCTTATTCTAACACACAGTGTCACAGTAAGACCACACCCACCAGGATGGAGGTGAACCCAGGTGATGAAGGCTAACTCCTGCAGTGTGACATGAATGTGTAAACGTGTGGATGCTGTGGAAACTGGTGAAGCTCCTAAAATCATTAAACAGTCTGTGTAGCCCAGCAGTCCTGCTCCTGGGTGTATAGCCCAGAGAAGTGTGTGTTCACATAAAGTTGTATACACATGTTCATAGCACCAGTCAGCAGCCAAAATGGGAACAGCCCCAACACCCAGCTGCTGGTAGTGACTAAGAATGCAAACGCCTTCACTGGAATATAATTCAGTCATTAAAAGGGATGATGGTATTAACATGTGCTACCCGATAGTTGAGCTGCGTGAAAGAAGCCAGCCACAGGTCACATGTGATGCCACTTAATATGTACTGTGCAGAATAGTGGGATCCTGACAGAAAGTGGATTGGTGGTGAGTTAACCAGGTGGGAAAGGGGAGAGTGACCGGGCATGGGGTTCCGTTTAGAGTGAAGATGTTCTGAAGTGTTCATGGTGAAGTCTGCATAGTCTGAATGTGCAAGATCACTGGATGCCCAGGACCTATGGTGTGAAGCTGCCCACCATGCCTCCTGAGGGCCATGGGGGTGGTGGACACAGGACGTTTGGAGAGGGACCTGGAGCACTGGGCTGGCCAGTCTTTGCTAGGGGTGTTCACACCCATGACCTGGAACAGGGGGGCCAGCCTTCAGGGCAGGAGTGAGGATGTCACGGGAGAGCAGGAGGCCCAGGCTTCACAAGGGCTGGCAGACTTGGTAGGATTCTGGGGTCCTGACAGCTACCTCCCCCGGGCACCCACACAGCAGGTTCTGTGGTGGGGCAAGCTCAGGTATTGAGTCTTGCGGCAGAGCCCTCCGGACCTCAGACTCAGCATGACACCTGCCATTGGACAGCCCTGGGAAGGGGTACAGGTGCAAGAGACAGGAGCACCCACATGGTCTGAAAGGCAAACGCACTCTGCCGAGGTGTGACAACGGCTGGTTGGCCTCGGCTCACAGTGCCCGGAGGAAGCACTCGCCCCATGGGAAGCACCTTTTCCTTGCTGGGTGGGCTGCCACCCATGTCTGTCACCAAAAGCCCTGGGGTTGCGTTGGTCTCTGGGCCCCACTCAGGGCCACCTACACCTCTGCTCCCACACACAAACCACTGGGGCCCGGCCAGCACAGCCTGTCCACTCTGTCCCCAGCCTGGCATTACTGGGGCCTCTTGGGTACAACTTCCCCCAAAGCCCTGTGTTCACTGGGACCTTGTCAAGTGCTCAGGAGACAAGGCTCTGGCTTGTCTGTTTCTTGGCTTTTCTGCGGTGGCCTTGTCCCTTGAGGGCGGTGAAGATACAGGAGGCGGGGACAGGTGCTCACAAACAGAAACAAGTGCCACTGGATTCCAGCACGGTTATCTGGGAAACATCCTGGAAAGTATCATCTTTATGTCATTGGTCCAGGAGCTAAAGGTTAACGTGGTGGAGTGTCTGCGCAAGCTTTCTTTCACTGGCCAGGCGCTGCTTCCATCTCTTCATTATGGACGTCTCAAAGTGCACCATATCGTAAGGAGGCGAGAGGTGTGACTCCTGCCCGCCAGAGGGCGCCACTGCCTGTGGTAGCTGGGGGGATGGACTTGCGCAGGCGGGGCCAGGCAGCGGTCATTTCCGCTTGGACATTTCTGTGCTGTACAGACAAGCAGCAGGCACACTCGGCTCCTGGTATGTTTGCTGGTGTTTCAGTGCACTTGCGAGTAGTTTTTAAAACCAGGGTTTGGGGACAGAGTCTGGAGTTCAGGCCCCACCCAATCTCCCTGCCAGCCAGCCAGCACAGCTCCTGCCTGAGGGCTGTGGCAGAGCTGCAAGTATCAGCTGGGATTAATTAAATAAGGTCCCCAAATGTGAGGCCAGGTGTAAGAGCTCTGCAAACTGAAGAATGGACCCAGTTCAGAATGGCAAGGGTTTCTGTAAAAATTCCAATGCCAGCCATGTGGCTGTCACTGTGCAGGGTTTCATGTGTGAATGGAGTAGAGGTATGCCCCCAGGAGAGGGCGCTCTGGCCTGGGGCAGTTAGGCACGAGCTGGGGTTTGATGCTCTGAACACCTGGAAAACTGATATGGAGTGCTCCAGCCTTGAAAGACCCTGAGAGCCTCTAGTTCTCCCTGTATACGTGGCCTCAGCTCACACACACACCAGTTCCTCAGAAATCCTGAGCAGCTTTACAATGTCCACCAACAGGGACGAGATGGCAACTGATGCATCGGCTCCTCCGGAGTCTCATCACAAAGCCCAGCGCCTCCATGTCAACCTTGGTCCAGGCAGCCCTGGACAGTGGCCTAAAGTGTCCCCTTATCATAAACCAAATCTGGGGCTTAGGTTTCTTTTACTTTTTTAGAGCAATAAAATGGGAGGAAACTACCCATAAACCTGGAGTTCTATATGAATTTTCCTTCCACAAACGTGTAAACAGATACTGACATACAAACCCTCAGTGCAGCACAAGCACCCACAAGCTGGTGCAGGTGGACTGACCGTATCTATTTAGAGCTCGTTTTAAAACAGGGTGTGATGTATTACAAAATGCACATATTTTTATTATGTCGGGGGAGGGGAACCTCAATTACAAGCCGACCACCAATTTGATTGATTCTTAAAAACAGTTCCACAAAGGTGAATGCAAAGTCGCCTGCACAAACTCTCAAGATGCCAGAAAGCCTTCTTGCTTGTCTCAGCTGGAGGAATGAGTCCCACTGTCCTGCCATGGGGGACACTGCCAGCCAAGGTCCCATGTCCTGCAGGCACGTCACTGCCCCTTTTCCTGACCCTCCCAGGGGGGTCACCCTGTCCCACGGGGGTGGCGGGGGGCATCGTGGAGGCTGTGCCGTGAGCTCCATGATGGTTTACGTGTGAGCCCAGAGAACAAGCGTCCTGCCTCCCGTTCAGAGGACCGTGTGTGTGTGTGTGTGTGTGTGTGTGTGTGTGTGTGTGTGTGTTTAGGTAGAACCGACCACCTCCCCTGGCCCTGCTGTCCATGTCTGTGGCCACTTAAGATTCTGCTGCTGGCCCCACCCCACCCATGCCCTCTTCGCTCTCACAGCCCCACCTCCTGGATATCCCGACCACTGTTTGAGGCGCACCTCACGCTTCCCGGGTGGCTGCCCTTCCACTAGGATCCGTGCTCGGCCTGGGGAAGCAGAACTTGCCCCTTCCCCAGGCCGTGTTCCTCAGAGCACTGCGCTCTTAGGAACAGCTGCTACCCCAGACCACTCCCTCTGGGCTTCAGAAGAAACAGTCACATGAGCGTTGCCGTGCTGTGCGTTCAGTCCCCGCGAGGCAACATCAAGGCCTCGCCACCCTGCACGTGTTGGTCCAAGGCGTTCGAAGCGTGAGGCGCCACAAGAAAATTGTGAATATCGTCGTGCCACGAGGGCCCGTCTTGGAATCTAAGTGAAAGATACAATTGTACTTCTCTATGCTTACATACGGTTTTATGGGTTACACAGAATCACTTCATAACTGGGAAACATCAGTGGTATCAAACGTGTTCCTCTCAACATGACATCTGTCGAGAGCACGGAGGAAAGAAGAGCAGAGGAAGAGCGAAGGGCCTTCTCCACGTGTCCACCCGGTGCCGCCTCAGCCACCCGCACGGGAGACGGGAGCCGGAGCCTGGTCGGAAGCCACCAGGCGGGGCGTGCGTGCTAGGACGGGTGGTGGTGGTGGTAATGGTGATGGTGGTGGTGCTCGTGGTGGTGGTGGTGCTCGTGGCGCTGCACCACGGGCCCCGAGTAGCCCTCCCCCACCAGCACGGGCGGCAGGTCCCGCACCACCTCATGCTCCACGACCACAGGCTGGCCCAGGGCCGCCTTCAGTGGTGAGTGGCCCTCCCTGCCCTTCTGCCGGTACCGCTTATGGCCGTAGGGCTGTGGCGGGGGCTGTGGCGGGGGCTGTGGGAGGTGGTGGCCGTCCTGGGAGGGCTGGGGCAGGGCGGCTGGCGGGTAGTAGCTGAAGGCCCTCCCAAGCTTGTTCCCACTGGGCATGCCCCCACTGGGCACTCCGGGCGGCCTGCCCGAGCCCTTGGGGGACTTGAGGAACTGCTTTTCCTGCCCCTTCAGCCGGGGTTGCACGTCCAGGGCCCGGACAGCGGGCTCACCGCCCAGTAGAACATGGTCAGCCAGCACCTGGGACCTGCGGTTGTGCATGTTGTGTGCATCTGACTCCTGGGAGCGAGACCTGCTCGGGGGGTGTGAGGCCTTGCCCTGGTGCTCCTGCTTGGCCTGTGCCGGCGGGGACCCTGCACACAGACACAGACTGTGAGGCCCTTTGCAGGGCCTGAACATCGCACCTCGGACAAGGCACCCACACACACACCTGGACGCAATGCAGCAGCATGGTTGTTGCAGGGGCCCTAGGACCCTCAGGCCAGGCACTGCTCCTACGGGAGGGGCCCATACCCTCAGGCCAGGCACTGCTCCTAAGGGAGGGGCCCATACCCTCAGGCCAGGCACTGCTCCTACGGGAGGGGCCCATACCCTCAGGCCAGACACTGCTCCTACGGGAGGGGTCCATACCCTCAGGCCAGGCACTGCTCCTACGGGAGGGGCCCATACCCTGGGGCCTCTTGCCCAGGAGACTACTCCAGTACCTACCGGGTCCGAATTTGGACGTGTAGTTCTCTATTCCGGCCAGGTCCAGGTAGTGGTTTCTCCGCTCAGTGTTCTCATCCACGCAGTATGGCCCCCTCACGGGGCAGGGGTGGGGGTCAGCATTGGGCCTCCTGTGCAAGGCATAGGGCAGAAGGGGCCTGACTTCCGCACAAGACCAAACATCCCTCAGAGATTAAGGGGGTACTGGAACAGATGGTCCTGGGCAGTGGGCTCTGACCAGTGTCCACCTCCCAGAGAGGAACATCAGAAAGGCAGCAAGATCCCCAGCTGGCCTAGGACCCCATCCAGACCCCAGGACCACCGTTGCAAGTTGTCTTAGGGAACCTGGAACTCCCATCTCTGGTCCACATAGAATGCCCAGTCAGGCCCCAAGTCAGAGAGCGAGTCACTGCCCTGAGACCTCCACTGTCTGTGTCACCACCACAGTTTGTGAGTAGAATCCCAGTGTGCCAAAGACTATGCCAAACTGAGGCTCTGAGGCTGGCCTGCCCTTTAAACCTCACCTGTCTCAGACAGATGCTGGGTGTGCTCAGCCCCAGCCGGAGTGCCCGGCCATAAGACAGCACCCTCACCCCAATGGGAGGCTGTCCCCAGGGCTCGCCTATATCCAGGTCCTTGTCCTGGCAGTTTGTCCCGAGGGGGAACCCCTGCAAGAGGCAGGGGTGTGGGTGGGCTGCACCATCCTGAGGAGGGTACACCTGGAGGACAGTGCTGGACCCCAGCTCCTCACCTGATGTGAGCAGACAGTCTCCTGTCGGCCACCCTGGGGTCCTCAGAGATTTCACCCTCTGTCCTGCAGCGAGTGGGCTCCCGGTCTGAAAGAGTGAATTCACACATTCATTGGTTCACATGTTCATTCATTCACTCCTTCATGAGCAAACACTTCTGAGCCCCTACCAGGTGCTAGGCCCTGCTTTCCATGTCTAGAAAACCACAGAGGTTTTGCTCTGGTGGGGGTGGGAGAGGAATGGGGTACTGAACAGCAGTAGACACAAGTAACAGTAACCTCTGTGGCTTAGGTGGGAGGTGAGGGGGGCCAGGAAGGGTGTCTGCAGAGAGGGGGGTGGGCTACCATTTAAAGCAGGGTTTTCAGGGCATCTGCGCGGGGACCCAGGCCCCTCACCCTCACCCTGGCCAGTGAGAGGACCCTCCCTCCTCTTGCTGGAGGGCTCAGGGCTGACGGTCAGCTTCACGCGCAGGGTCTTACTGCTGCCAGAGGAGTGATTGACTGAGGCGTCGACGACCTCGTAGATGGTGTGCATCAGGCTAGACATGTCCTGAGGATGGCACTGACGTCACGGACACTGGTGGACTGAGCTGGGGACTGCCCACCCACGTCACTACCTCCAGGCGGCCTGCCTGTTGGAGCCCCTCTGCATCCCACAGACCCTGGCTCAGACAGGATGACTTACTGAGCAGCCTTTCTCAGCCCAAACTTAGCCCCACGAGGCACCAAACAGACAGGACAAGTAGCCCTGCTTTTGCCGGCATCACATTTCTTGGACTTTTCAATTTCACACTGAATTTATATGTTCAAAGGACTTTGCAATCAGATAACTACCAAAGTTTTGCTCTGTAACCCAAAGACACTATTTCCGTGTCCTGCATGTCTACTTCCTTTCAAGGGGCACTATGCCCATCCTGGCCACACAGGCCAGCAGAGGGGAGAGCCAGGGGCACTCCCGGAACCCTCACCACCTTGAGAAGGGGCTGCTGGCCTCACTGAGCCTCAGGGGCCCCCAGAAACAGGCTGTGCAGGAAACAGTGCTGACCACCTGGGGCCAAAGGACTCCCTAGGCTCCATCGGTTACCTGGGTCAGTCACTCCCGCCCACCCTCCTGAAAAAGTTCCAGCCTCTCCTCCCACCCTAGAGGGCTTAGCCTGTCTCCCCATCACTGACACCAGAGGCAGCAGTATCTGTCTGCTGCCAGCCCTCTGCTCTGTGGACCGTTTCTAAAGACACAAGCACATCACCTCCCTGGTGGCCTTCCCACTGTTGTCAAAGCCGTAGAGCGTGAAAGTCCACTCCTGGCGGTTGTCCTCCTCCACTGAGACATCACACTGGAGCGCCTGCAGGGCACATGGGAACAGGGGCAGGTGGGGTCGTCACCCTGCATTGGGACCCTGAGCTTCCCCCATCTCTTGGGAAAACAGGATCCCTCAAGCTCCTGCCCTGGATGGGCCAGGAGACCAATGGTGGGCCTCTGTGTCATTCCCGTGGTGCTGGCATCACACCTGGGGCAGTCCTGGATTGTTGGTGCCAGCCACATCGGCCAGTTCGGGCTGGATTCGCAGCAGCGCTTTCCTTGCACAACCCCCACCCCCACCCCCACCCCCGTCACTGCCGCCGCCTTTCCCAGAGCTTGTGGATGCTGGAAGCATAGGCAAGTTTTGCTTAACTCCTCCAACTGACAGAACCTCGGGCCAGCTGCCCAGGCAGGATTAGGACCGATGTGCGCCTAGCCCAGCCGCAGCCCCTCCTGCACCATGAGGTAGAGCAAAGACCTACATCAATGTTCAGGTGCTTTTTGCCCAGGCCTCGTGGGCCCTCGCGGTTTGCCACTCTTTCGACATCATCCGCACTGAAGAGCTGTCCGGTACCCTCTCGACCTTCAGCCTTCTCAGGGGGGAGTGCCACTGGAGGTACAAGAAGGAGTGAGGAAGAGCCGTTTCCCCTCATCCAGCCCAAGCAGGTGGCTCAGGGCAGCGGAGATGCGGGAAGGTGCGGCTGGGGAGCCTGTCATCCTTTCTAGTGCACCTGAGTCGCCAGCCCATACTTCCAGAACAAGGACCTGTCAAGGGATCTGTGCTGAGGGCAAGGCAGTCCTCAGCTCTCGCCTTGGATAGGCATGGCCAGCTGGCTCTCCCCCACCCAGCCAGCAGTGGCTTTGGTGGGCAAGGTGGGGAGGAGGCTGCCCTGGGTTGGTCTGGGTCTGGGGGGGAAGTTAAGGATCATGGAGCGTGGGTGGTCTACGTCATCACGGACTCAGCTTATCTAGGTGTCCTGAGGGCAGATTTTGGGCATATGCCTGGGTACAGAATACAGTCTATGAGGTTTGGGGAGCAGGACTTACCCTCAAGAGGACACTGGTCCTCCCGGAAAGGTCCGTCCTTGAGATCCCCACTGAGAAGCTCCTGTAGGGAGAACAGGGAGTGTGTGACCACAAGGCTCAGCAGGGCAGCCATGAACACTAGCCTTCTTGGCTGTCACTGCAGAGACACCAACCTGTCCTCACCTCACTAAGCCTCAGATTTTTAGAAAGTAAAATACATGCACATCCCACGGTGCCATCCGGTTCCATTAGAACCATCTCCGGGACAAGACGCAGCTGCCAGACAGGAACTGGGGGAGTGCTGCCCCATGGCTGCCTGAGAACCCAGGTGGCTGGGCTCCCTGCTGTGGTGGGAAGGCACCTCCCCTGGGGCGGCCAGGTGAGCCCCTTACCCCCCTGGGGCAGCCAGGTGAGCCCCTTATCCCCCTGGGGCAGCCAGGTGAGTCCCTTATCCCCCTGGGGCGGCCAGGTGAGCCCCTTACCCCCCTGGGGCAGAGGGGTGAGCCCCTTACCCCCCTGGGGCAGCCAGGTGAGCCCCTTACCCCCCTGGGGCAGCTAGGTGAGCCCCCTACCCCCCTTGGGGCAGCCAGGTGAGTCTCTTACCCCCCTGGGGCAGCCAGGTGAGCCCTTACCCCCCTGGGGCAGCCAGGTGAGACCCCACCCCCGCAGCCAGAAGAGGCCGAGGGGACTGCTTAGGGAAGCCCCTCAGCTTCCAGAGCCAATCCCAAAACTAGTCATGGAGAAATGGAAGATTCCCAGTGGACAGAGATGTGTTGTACAATTGGGCACCTGAAACTTGTATAATTTTGTTAACCAGGGTCACCCCAATAAATTCAATTTAAAAAAAAAAAAGAAAAACAGGAGACTTCCAACAGAAACTCGACAGAACAAAAGCTCACATGGTCCTCATAAAGAGCCCACAAAGGTAGCCTGACCTGTGGTGGCGCAGTGGATAAAGTGTCGACCTGGGAACACTGAGGTCGCCAGTTCAAAACCCTGCACTGGTCTGGTCAAGGCACATATGGGAGTTGAGCTTCCAGCTCCTCCCCCCTTTCTCTCTTTCTCTCTCTCACTCTGTGTCTCCTCTCTAAAATGAATAAAATAAAATAAAAAAATTAAAAAAAGAGCCCACAAAGGTAAAGAACATGAGGAAAGGCAACATGAACAGGGTGATCAGGGAAGCACCTTGAGCCAGAGGACTCCACCTGACAGAGACACGTGCCTACACTACCCACTCGCTCCAGGGACAGGAGTGTTTCCCAAGGCTCTTGGACAAGCACAAGCCCTCTATTTCCCAGACCTTTCTGTCCTGACTTGATGGCTGCAAAGTGTTGAGGGCCCAGCAGACGATAGATGCAGAGGTGTCTGTGTGTGGACACAAACCCCCAGGGCTACTTGGCGTGGCAGCCCTCCAGCCCACAGCTTTAGCCCCCTCCTGACAGGAGCCACAGCCTCACTAGAGGCCCCTCATCTTTCCCTTGGCTACAGGCCTGGAATCCAATGACAAAAACCCATCAGGGTCACCCCTGATGCTCAGCAGTCCTTGGTCAGGGCCCTGGCAGGGGGTGGTGGAAGGTTCCAGAAGGACCTGCTGCCATCCCCAGGCTACAGGCCGTGAGGAGGACACCAGGCTTGACGTCACCTCCAGGGTGTAAGCATTGTGGAGTCAGACAGATTTATACTGCCAGCTCTCCTCCTGTTATGCCAAAGGGCTGACAGAGGCTATCTATCCAGGAGGTCAGGTCTGCAACCTGCCGTCCCAAGGCGGCTCAGCGGGCGAGGGCGCCTTGTGCCCAGCCGGTGGGACAGAGACACGGCAACCCTTGGCCATGGGAGCAGCCTCTTCCCCTCCTGCTTAATTTTCCATCAAAAACATCCGAACCCCGGCGTTGGCTTGGCAGCATCTGAACGCTGACCACTGACCACGGGAGGCTCTGTTGGCGTGAGGTGACCCAACGCACCCAGTCACTGAAAGAGACAAGAGGGAGCTTTGGTTTCACCTCCACAGCACCAGCCACGTGGCTGCTATGCCTGACACATGCTCTCAGCTTCCTCATCCAAGAAGCCTGGCGCCAGCAGCTAGACTCTCCCACGAGGCCCTGCGAGTGATCTCAGGGGCAGCACATGTCCATCGGCTGTAGGAAAAGGGACACCTGCCTTCCTCCAATGCACAGCACATAATGTTTCTTTAAAAAGCATGGCATCTCCAGCCCATTCTTTCTGAGAGGCTCAATGGCAGCAGACAAAACAAAAGAAAAACCAAACACTTCCATCCAAACGTACAAACTGCTTCTTTCTCAGGAGGCATCGAGGAGGAACATAAAATGCCCTAAACATCTGGGTACATGGAACTGAGGAGATCAAAGCACACCTGATTCCGGGTTCTCACTCCCTGGGTGTGGTGAGGATGAGCCTGGACATCCCCTCTGCATGTAGAACGGAACCCCGACAGGTTCCACTGGGTCTCCCCAGGACCTCCTGGGAATACAGCAGGGGTGACCTGAGGGATGAAGCACCAGCCTGTCGGGGGGTTTTGGAAGATCTGTTCGGCCACAGATGAGCCGCTGAGCCGGTGAGTTCTGGAATGGGCAGAGAGGACAGTGGGCCCATGCATGTGAAGGGAAGGCTCCAGCAGGGCCGTGGGCACCAGTAGGGCCGTGGGCACCACCATGGAGCACCCGGGACAGGTTGGAAACCATCACTGCTGAGACCACACCCTGAGGAAGACGGATTGTTGAGGGTGTGTGACTCGTGCCCAGGAAGGGCTCTGAATGAGCCAACGAGACCCCTGCTCTCTACCCTGTGTCTCTCTCCTTATACCCACACCACAGCTCCGTGTCATACCTTCAGAACGAGGCTACTTACATCATTCATTTTTAGGATGCCAGTTGGGGAATATGCTTGAGCTTGTTTTAATAAGAAATAACACCTAATTACTAAAAAATACTACTTCCTTCCCTTTTTGTATAGCCTGCCGACACTTGGAAAACTTTTGATTTTGCCACAGTGCTAATGGCTTGCGCAGGGTTCTATGAATGCCCGTTCGGACTTGATGCACCAAGCAGTGCAGGGTCCTGAGAGCTCCAAGGACTTTCCTCACCTCTGGGCGGGACTGAGCTGACAATCAGATAAAAAGCCCGGACGAACAATGAGATAAAAAACCCAACCTTGTCTAAAAACCTCATTTCTGGTTACATTATTTTTCTGCAAAATTTAAACAAGCCATGCATTGCGGTGGAGCAGGGGCAGTGCCTGAACTTCCTGGGTGTGGGGAAAACACTGGGTGCTGGAGGTCTAAGGTCTGTGACAACAGAAAAGTGCCAGAACCCAGCAGAGCCGGCGGTGCAGCTCCTGTGGGACATGCAGCCGGGGACAGCGGGCAGGTGAGCGCAGACCCTGGGCAGCCTCCTGTCCTGCTCCCAACACTACAGTAACAAAGGAAGGATACAATAGTCAGCAGTGGATACAAAAGCCTGGGACTAGTGCGCTCAAGTTCCTGGAAGTTCCATTTGAAAAGTATGTTCATCCATATAGATCCCAACACTAGAATCTACAGTGTTTATCTATGAGTTAAATCAGCAACTACCTCTGAGATGCAGCGAGGCTCAAATAAGGGGGAAAAAACATTTGAGAGAAAAGTAACAATTCTTGTCCCTGTGACTGGTGGTTTCAGTCAAATTCGTCCTGGTTACATCAAAATGCCCTTTAATCTGTGCTGCTTTGGCTAAGCAGGCGGGCCAAAAGCTTTAATTGTGACGGATAAACTTACCACAGGGATGTTGGCCAGATGTGTGGCCCCTCCCTGTTGGGGTGACCTCCTAGGCTGTCGAATCCCAGATAATTGGGACCCTCAAGTGAGACATGGCACAAGCACACCCTATCTCTTGAAGTCCAGAAAGTGCCCACCTCCCACAGAGCCCTGCCCAAGGCAGGACAGCCATCTCCCTTTCCCCTTCCTGGGACGCCCCTCACCCGCCTTCCCTGATCTGAGATCCCTGTGGTAGAGACGCCCTAACCCCCTCCTGGAGCATCAATTGTCGCTCGCTCCCTTTGCCACCCCCAAAGGCCTCCCAGCCTCGTGCCTATAAAAGTCTGCAACCCTGCCTGTCTTCCCAGTCTGGCCCCTGGTGAGGAAGGGGCAGCAGACAGGCTCCTTTTTAAGGCATTGAAGGTAAGACAGGAAAGGAGAAACTGTTTGTGAGGCAAATAACCACATCTTGAGTGTCTCTGCTCTTCAGATTTCAGCGTTCACCTATTCCTTCAAAATTTGGTGCATCTGGGATTTTAGCAAACACATTCCCAGTTTTCAGGGGCCTCTTGTTTTCCTTGGAAACCCCACACTCTTGCATAAAACAAAGGCTTCTCTTTCCCACCCCTGGGAAAGATCTTTGAAGAAACCTATGTGGCAGAATTACTGCTTCTTGCTGGGGAGCCTGAGCAAGGCGGAGAGCACCATGAAAAAAAAGGACGTTGTAAGACACGCTTCTTTTCCAAACAGCAGCCCTTGGGGTTAATTCCGTTGTGTCCTCCCAGTAAGGACAGCTGTCTCCTCTTTTCCAAACAGTCGGAACCTGTGTGTGTTTTACTTGAAAGAGCTGTTGTTAGCTCAGCCTACAGTTCTTTAAAGGAGGTTAATGCAGAGGTCTTGGGGATATGGGCTTCAATAAACAGGGTCTGTGAGGACAACTGGGCCTGGGGGACAGTGTGATCATGTCCTGGGGCAGCAGTAACGAATGGCCACAAACAGGGGGCTTAAACAATAGAAATTTATGCTTTCACAGTTCTGGGCCAGAGATCGGAAAGCCAAGTGTCACAGGGCAGCATCCCCCCAGAGGCTCCAGGGGAGGGTCCTATCTGTCTCTTCAGGCTTCTGGTGGCCCCAGGTGTTCTCGGGCCGCAGCCCTCCAATGCGCTGTCGCATGGCCTCTCCCTGTGTCTCTTCTGTGTCGTCTCCCATTGCCCCCCTCTTACAAAGATACGTATGTGGGAAGTTAGGGCTCCACCAGGATGAAGATCACATCTTCTGAGACCCTTTTCCACATCAAGGCACAGCCGTAGGTCCGAGGGAGGAGGAGGACAGGCATCTATGGGGCCAGTGTTCAGCTCCCGCCGTCTGAAGCTGGGCCTGGTCTCCGTTCTGCTGACTCGCCAGCACTCCTGAATCAGCCACCTCAACACTTGGGCCTCAGTTTCCTTTCAGTGAAACAAGGAAGGGGTTCCGAGGAGGGAGCCGGGGCTCTCCAGGTGCCCACGGTGTGCCACACTGCGAGGTCTTCACCCCAGTGGGGAGACCTGTGCTATAACGATAACTAAGGTATCACTGTCAACTCTGACACTCGAACTTGCTGACAGACCTCCTCCTACCTAAACAGGCCAGGAACAGGGCTGAGGGCGGAGGAGACGCAGATACTCCTTCCAGCCAGAAACGTGAACACGCTGTCGGAAACTCATTTGCTTCTCTACGTAGATTCTTTGCACTCTCCAAGAGGCCTCTCTGGCTTGCGTTCCTGAGAATGTGGGGTTCTCCAGAGGCAGATATTTATTCTGTCCAGTAAACCAGCTCTGTGTGCTGAGTCCCTTTTCTGTGAAAGGGTCCAGGGTATTTGTGACGAGTATCAGTGAGACCGCCAGGAGAGGGGGCACCTGGCTGCACCCCACCTACAACGCAGGAGCCGTGCTCTTGAAACTGCCCTTCTATACCATGAAAGCAGACTTGGGTGACCTGCTCAGTGGGGCTCACAGCTCCTGATGGCTCACGACCTAAAGCACCAGCACCCCTGTGCTTCTGGACGTGCTGCTTCCTGAATACGAGGTCAAGGCTGCCCCTCAGAGTCTAGGTGATTTCAAATCCTGTGTCTCCTCCTCCCCCGTGTAGAGGGGGCAGGAGGGAGCTCCGTGTGGACAAGAGTCCACGCAGGTGAGAAAGAGAGGAAGAGAGACACAGAGACAGAGGTGGGGGCACGGAGGGCTCCTTTGGGGATGACAGGAGAGAGGAGAACCGAGCAGATATGTTGGCACTTGCCCAGAACTAACTGCTCTTACCTGGACAGTCACTGGATGCCTCCTCAGTGACTCAGAGGGTCCTTCAGGAGAGGATGGCCTTAAATGCTGGGTAAATGTTTGGGATCATGGGGCCTGCAGGGCCCACACTTGTGGTCACAGGGGTTACATAGAAGGTGACATTCACCAAGTGTCCCCATGAAGTCAGAAACAAGATAGAGCCATTTTGGGTACGCTCAGTCATAGTACATTCAAACAGTGCTTCTGGAGTCCAAGTCCCTATCCACGGCTGCACCCCTGCTCCCCAGGCCCACCTCACATAGCTATAAGGGGCACTGTGTGGTGAGAGCAAGGTCAGTGCATGGTGACAGGAGTGGTCTGGTGGGATTTCTGGTCAGCAGGGGCCCGTCCTTGACAGGTAACGCCCTGGGCAGGTGAAGCAGGTAGCTCTAACAGACCGCATGCGGAGGGCGGGGCCTTGGGGATAGCTGGAAAAAGGTCTATTGCCTCAACTCTAGCTTCCGCAGTTAGCACTGCCTGCCAGTCATGGAACTCTCCAGAGGCAAAGGCAGCCACGTCAGGAGCTACCAAGGCAACCTTGCTCCTCTTTGTGGGAAGCTCAGCGTGCGGTTGATCCTGCAAAATGTGACAGTCCCAGTGCTGGGTGGCACAGGTGGGCCGGGGCCCGGGAACCACCTGCCCAGTTATGACAGACCCTGGAGCTACAGGCCCCACTATAGGCAGGCAAGGACTGTGTGACCCAGAGAAGAGGCAAAGGGGTACAGGAGGGAGGCTTGGTGGGGCAGGGGTCCCCCAGGGGAGGTGTCCATCAGGCTTGTGCTGTAGGTGGCCAAGGCCACTCAGGGCAGTTTGGGAGGTGTCTGGGGCTGGGTGAGGATGGAGGACAATGTGACATCCAGGCCAGGATGACTTGGGCCAGGGAGGTGCCTGGGCTCCCACTTGGGGCCTTCAGGATACCGGATGGCTGTGGGACGGATGTGGAGAGGCGGGGGAGGGTTGGGGTTATCAGGCAGCACACACAACTGGACCATGCAGGATAGACAAAGGGCAAGGCTGGGAGCCAAGGAATCCCAAGGGCTGGGACACCCCAGAGAGGGTGAGGTGAGGTGTCAGGGCCAGGGGGTCAGGGGTGTTAGAGACTAGAGCAAGGAGGCCCATGGCACAGTTGGCAGGGTGGGCACCTTGGGAACTGTGAAGGGGCAGGTGAAGGCTGGCGGGAGGAAAGAGGTGAGCAGACAGGGTGTTGGGCTGCAGGTGGAGGGAGGGGACGGGAGGCCTGTGCTCTGTGCTCCATGGGAGCCTCGGGTGGGAAAGGCCCCGTCACTAGGCGCTCCTGCAGAGAAACATGGACTTGGAGGGGGGCAGCTGCTTCCAAGGCTGTTATTTAAATAAAAGAACGCCATCAGCAGGGCCAGGAATTTAAGGCGCGTTTCCAGACGCCACCGGATTGAAGGCTGTGTGGGAACACATCTGCCCCCGAGTGTCTAAGGGAATCAGGCTACTTTCAGAGGTGGTTGTTTGTAAGAAACGGGCTGTGAGGGGGTGGAGGCTGATTTCTGCTGGTTGCCAGTGAATGGAATTTGACTTCAAGGTGATCCGCCAGCGTCTGTCTGGAAACACCACGGCAGCTTTGAAGTGGAAGTCTCGGTTTCAACGGCTAAACAGTTTCAGATGTGACAATGTAGTTTTATGGGCTTAATAATTCCGACACATGTGCAGCTGAGGCCAACGGAGGGTCCCATTCGAGGGGCCGCTGTAACTGTTATTCTGAACTTCTGATTTTAAAGTGAAAGATTAGGGACGATGAAACCAAGCATTCATGGGCAGGGGGCCGTGCAAACAGGCTTTCCAATGAGCTGCAGATGGTTTTAGTTTCTTTCTTTCAAAATTAAAATACAGCTTCAAGATCCGGGAGGGGCGTTTCTAGATTTTGCCCATCGGTACTTCTGGGTTAGGACTGTTTAATCAGACTTCATAATAATCAAATTTGGAATTTACATCTAGAAACTTGGTCATTTGGGATCAAAGGATCTCCTAAAATAAACATATGTGTCTCCTCACATGATAGCAGTGATTTATGTCCTGTATGAGGTCTCTGTCTTCTTATCCCTGTCGCAGCTTTTCACAATTTTGCTCATTTTAACAACACACAAAATGTATTACACACACCACTTACCCTGGTCTATGGAGACTTATTTGTTGGCGTTCATCCACCCCCAAAACACCCATGACCCTAGAGAAGGTTCCCAAGGGCCCCACACTTGGACCTTGCTGGAGAATGAGTGCCAAGCCTGATGACTGAAAACACATACCATGGGGACAGAAGCATCCTCTGGTGACACATTGGGGACAGGTGTGTCCACGGATGACATATAGTACCATGGATCCAGCCTGGACGGCCCAAAGTGTGTGTCATTATGAAGAGATGACCAAGGGTGGAACCAGGTCCCCCTGCTCCAGGGGTAACTGCCCTGTCAACACATGCAGGGACAACATTGTTTTCAGCAGAGGGTCAGTAAGGAGCTGGGTTTAACAACATGGTGGCCAGGATTCTTTCTCCCACACTTGGGGAGAGGGTCCTGGTGACTCCTGTTGCCCACTTTAACTGACGGGATTGAGAAGAGAAGCAGTAAGAGCCCCTGATCCCGAACCCCAGGCTTGTCACTGGGACCGGAACCCACATCCTGCCAGAGTCTCCACTTGAATCGAGTGTGGCTAAGGATCAGCAGGCATCCCCGGGTCGTGGCTGAAAAGTTTCAGCACAGATACAAAATGCAAGTGGGTATACACACATGTGTGTGCATATCTAGTCTACGAATACATATGTATATATGTGGTTAATATGCATTATATATACACAGTATGTACACACACACACAGCATTTGTACCCTCACTAATTGAGAAGTGACCATAAAATATGCCAAAAACCTCCGGGATTCCCCTTCTCAACATCCTGGATTTTGCTCTCAGTCCAACACTAAATGTTATAGAATCGCTCCGCAGCTATTTAGCAACCTAATTTTCTCCTCCTAATTGTGCTGCTACTGTTTTCGTCTTCAGAGCTAATGATTCAGAGTTTCACAGAAAAAGGAAAATCTCCAGTGATCGATCTTCCAAATGCAGCTGCTGTCCTCTAAGCATGCTGGCTACGGGTCATAAAACACACCCAATAAAACCAAGACCCATGTCTCCAAACTCTCGACCCCTTTGCATCCTCACCCACCCCGGTTTGGACGAGGTCTATGCCACTGGGTTCCAAATGCAGAATTTATATTCCCCCAATCTGTATTCTTCCACAGGAAAGCCCACTGGACTTTTAATTTTCTTTCATTAGTATTAAAGCCTCATGTTTCCTATTTGGAACGAAGATTATTACAAAGCTGGAAAGGAACAGTGTGTGTTTAAGTCTTTAACTTAGAAGGCACCATGTGCTACCTAGCACGCATGTCAGTGCCCTTTGCAGAGATGAACAGACTGGAGACATGGAAGGGCTACTATATGATTATAGCACCAGGACCCCCAGGCTGAGCTACTTTAGAAAGCCCCTCTGTAGCGTCTTGTGGAAACACCCTGCACACAACAACGTAACAACTTCAGCCCAGCTCTGTTGTTGTTGGCGGAGACTCCTGAGATCAAAGGACAGAGCCGTAGGCCGGAGGCACACCCCTCCCTCAGCTCTGGTATCTGGCAGCTGTGGCAGAGAGATCTTAAAGGGGCAGAGACGAAACCTAAGCTACTTTTACAAACACCAACCAAAATCCACCCTTAAAGGAATTTAGTTGAGACTCCACATGTGACAGATAAAAAGTATTAGAAAACCGGTACACATTCGGTGAGTGCCGATCTTACCCTGAAACCAGGCCCAGGGCGCCTGCATGGTTTGGGAAGTGGGAGGTGTGCACAGGATGAACCCAACTGCAGGACATCCACCCCTGCAGCTGCTTTTGGGTGTCATTCCCAGCACCACAGAGCAGGGAAGACAGCCTGGTGTGGGGTTCTTGGGATGAAGGCAGATCTGGCACCGTGATGTGTGAGGCCAGCCAGCCAAAAGACCCATTGTATGGACACATGGGGTAGCAGCCTGGTCACACAGCCCTTTGACTTGCCTGCTGGGGCTCTGAGCTCCCCAAAAAGCCATGACTGATGTGGACAACATCCACTGCCCTGCCTGCTGACCCTGAGAACCCTAAAAGCAGGAACTGTGTCCCCTCTGTCCTTGCATCCACAAGACAAGCCCATTCCTTCTCCATCTGGGCCCCGTTCCCTCCATGACAAGCCCAAAGGAAGGGAACTAAGGAGGTGGCTCTCAGAGTACCAGGCCCAGGACCTTCCAAGTCGCTTCCCTCACCACAGCCAGAAGGCTGGCGCCAGCCTGAGTTCCCTGGCCACTCGAACAGGATGCTGGACGGCACTGGACAGCACCAATGGAGGGGCCTGAACCCAAGCCAGGCCGGTGCAGGTCCTCCTGACCACAGGCTGGAAGCAGTAGATTATTATCACGTTCCAGCCAGGGCCCTTCTGCTGGGCAAATGCCAATTCCTATAGCCCTTTCCTGCTCACCTCAGAGACAAGCGGGCCATGATGTCACCACCTCAACACAAGGACCAGATGTGGTTGATTCATCACCCCAACCACTCCCCGAGTTCCTGAAGAAAATACATCTCAGGCCTCTGGGGAAACCTCATGGAGTAGCCATGAGCACTGCCTTTCCTGAAGGCGAGAGACAGTTTTGTTTTTAAAGAAAACTTAACCCATTTTAAACAAGTCATTGGAAAGAGAGAAAGCGTAAGTTGTCCCCCCGCCCCACTTGAGAAGTGGGAGGTGTGCACAGGATGAGCCCAACTGCAGCCGCTTTCTCAAAGCTGGAAAGATGGGGGTCTGGGAACCTGCAGAATGCTGACTTGGTAGGTATAGGACCCAAGGACTGCCCTGTCCCTTCTCCCAGCAGGGGGCGCTTGTCATAGACAAAATGTCCAGCCTCCTAGGGCTGCAGAAAAGTCTGGGAGGCAACCATGTTGACAATTAGTGTAGCTGCTTCTGGGAGGGGGGAACCAGGTGTTGGCCATAGTTATTCCCTCCTGTTTTCACAATGGTCTCTGCACACATGGCCTCAGGGGCAAATGTGGCAAAGTCCAGGCATGACGCTGCCTGCCCCTCCTCGACCGAACTGCTGCCCGAGCCTGGACACGCAGAAATGGCTCTCCCGTTCTGTCAGACCTCCCGTCAATGTATGTCACCACTGACTGTGCTCACATCCCCACATCCGCGGCAGCCTCCAGCCCTACCTGGCTTCCCATGCAACCTTTAGTTCACCAATGGTACCGGGGGCTCCCGCTCTGTCACCTGCTGTCTGGCTCCCCCACTGTCTGTGAGCAGGCGGGGAAGGAAGCCTGTTGGTCAGAACACAGGCACTGGGGCTCACTCTGGGTTGGAGTGTGCCTTTGGGCAAACAGCCTAACCACATTGTGCTTAGGTTTCCTGTGAAAGGGAAAACGACTGTTGTGAGGGGTAACCTGTAATTGCGCCAAGTGCTATGACTGCATCACACTCCTGACTTAAGCGAAGGACTGTGGGTATCGTTTCAGGTATGCCAGGTATGCACGGAGCTTCAGGGGGTGGGGAGGGGAAGACACTGAGAGATCTGGACACCAACCATGAAGGCTAGACCATCCAGGTCCCCAGGCAAGAGGGAAGGATGGGCCAAAGACCACCAGGATTGGCGTACCACCTCTAGGAAGGTCCTTCTTGAGCACTAGGATCAGATAGGTATTTTTTTCTTTCCAGAAAACAATCAGACTATATGTACCTGGGCCTCGCTTGCCCCTGAGCTTATGCAAGAGGTTGCATCTCAGAGGGTTGTCCACTTAGGACCTGAGACCCACGGGGTTACAGGCAGGACACAGCCTGGGGAGGGTTCTGCCCAGGACCAAGGCCGGCAGCCTTACCTGAGTGAGCACTGACAGCAGGAGCGCCTCCTGCTGGCATGAGCTGCTCAGTGCTGGCCAACCAGGACCCTGCCACAGCAGCATCCCAAAGTCAAACCCACCAAGGCACTTCAACCTCAAGAGCAGTGTGAAAATAATCTCATTTAAATTTTGTATTAAATATGCTGGGCTTTTTCTTTCTTTCTTTTTTCTTTTCTGATTTCAGAGCTCAAAACTTATGATTCCCTGGGAAACATTGCAGAACAAAAGGAAGTCCTCCTTCTCTGGCTGTGAGGGCTGGCCGTCATCGTGAGCATATTCTGGCTGGCGCAGCAAACAGGACCAAACAGATCCAATTTGTTTCATTCTGGCACAAGAAAGTCTGCCAGCAGTACCTGTCACATACCCATCAGCATGAAAGCGGGTAAGGAGCTCACAGGCTGGCATGGGTGTAGTTCACGGTGAGGTGGGTGGTGTCCCTGCAAGGCCCTGAGCCCATTTTACTCAGGCTTCTCAATGGAAAGGCAGCCCAGAGAGGCGCTCAGCCCAGCAAGATGCTCAGCCCTGATAGGCGGTCAGCCCAGCAATATGCTCAGCCCTGACAGGCAGTCAGCCCAAAGAGGTGGTCAGCCCAGCAAGATGCTCACTCCAGAGAGGCACTCAGCCCTGAGAGGCGGTCAGTCCCAGAAAGCAATTACCCCAGCAAGGCTGGCAGTCCCCCAAGAGGCAGTCCTGACCAAAGCCAACACTGCGTTTTGTTCTGTTTCCAGGACAGCCTGATGAGCTCCCACCCAGTGACTGCTATACTTTGTGAGACATCCAGTTTGTAGGTGGGATCACTCTCACCTCGTGTGGAAATTAAACAACAGTTGTCCCCCCTATTTAAGGAGAGCTACCCAAGTGCCAGGCATTGTGGCAGCTTTGTTTGATGTCCAGTTGGATGAATTAGGCAGAAATGAGACTGCAAAGGCCCCTTGGTCTCTCTATGGAGCAGCTGATCACCAGGTCTGCAGGCACCAGCCCAGCACTATGAAGAGAAATGAGAGGGGAGGTGTGGAGGTTGCCAGATGGGGGTCCTAAAAGGTCTCTAGAGAGGGACATGTGAGCAGACACCTGAAGGTTAGTGGCAGCGAGCCAAGTTGTGGTGGACAGGCCTCCAGGCAGAGGGGTAGCATGTGCAAAGGCCCTGGGGCAGAGCCAGAAGGAAGGCCAGAGCTGAGAAGGCACTCTCTGAGGAGGTTCAGGGGCAAGACAAAGGGTGACGGGTGTCAGCCTCCTGGGTTTTCCCTTCACTTGGCTTGCAGAGGTAGGGGGGAGAAGCAGAAGTCTGATCAGAGTGGAGGGTATGGGGAACAAGGCAAAGTGGGAGGCAAGGTCAAAATGGCTAATTCTGAGAGACCACACCGACGGGTTTCCTGAGGAATGGGACCTGGTGTGACAGAGAATGAAGGGCCACTTTGCTGATATGAAGGGGCAGGCCAGTTTGTTCATGTCCTGCCTTTTTCCCACAGGGTGAAAACAGCTTCCTCCTACCTCATCTGCACTATGAAGAGGCAAGTTGCAAGATGGAAAGTCTCCTTAACATCTGGGGACACTACTGTGCACAGAGTGATGTATAGCCCCGTCAGCATCTGCCTGGTCAAGGGGGCTGCCTCAGTCTAAAGTGGATCCTTGAGATGTTTATTCTCAAGCTAGATAATTCCATGTGCTTAGATTGGCCATAAGCTAATTAAAAGTTATTCCAAATGTAGAGACAACCACGTGTATAATCCTGCTTCTAACAAGTCCAGATGTGGGGCTGAGCTAGACTGCTGTAAGAAGCTCACCCTGCCAGCCCCTCTCCCTTCCAGGCTGTGCTACCAAAGAATCATAGATCTGACCCAGATGGGAACCAAATGGTGATTTGTAGAGCATGGCCCTCGAGTTCTGTGTGGCTACAAAAGAGTTCGCCATTAACCAGAGGTTTGTCTGCATTCCTCATTTAGTAACTAGTTTTCCTGAGCACAGAGCTCAAATCTGGATATATTCTTCAATCAACAAGTGCTAAAATGGAGCAGCATTCATTGTCGCTCAATGTGGACATGGAAGAGGTGACCGTAAAATAAGGATTTAAGATTGGAACATTAATGGGAAGACCACAAGGATCTAGACAGAAGAGTTTTGCTAAACAGCATTTGTTACTAAGTCCCTTTTGTGCCAAAGTGGAAAATGGGCATGCTGACGTTAAGTTTTCGTGGGTAATGTGCTGGGCTGAACAGTATCCCCAGAATCCCCGTCCACCAGAAACCTCAGACTGTGACTGTATTTGAAAGTATTTGCAGGTGTGATTGGTTAAGATGCGGTCACTCTGAGAAGGCTCAGGGGCAAGTAGGAAAGGTACTATATTTAGGGTCAGCCCAGCTCCAGTGACGGGTGTCCTTATAAGACTAGGTGAGAGGCCACAGGAATGTGGAGGCAGAGACTGGAGCCATCTGGCCAGAAGCCCAGGAGCACCTGGAATCCCTAGAAGTTGGAAAGACCAGGAAGGACCCTCCTCTAGAGCCTTCAGAGAGCACAGCCCCACCAACAGCTTGATTTCAGACTTCTGGCCTCTGGAACCATGAGACAATAAATGCTTGTTGGATTAGGCCACCCAGTGTGTGAAACTGTCACAGAAGCCAGCATGGGTGGGTTCCAGTTACTTTTTCATTATTTAAACTATTTAACCCTAAGGCCATTCCAGCACGTGCTTATACTTATTGGCTATCAAAATTCAATAATTCCTGAATGGTCTACTATCAGACATTGCTACTGACCACGTGACGAAACCATGTTTCTGGCTTCCCTCATACCCAAACAATGTGGTGGGGTGTGTGGCACAGTCTGCCCCAAACTTCCTCTGAGGATCCAGGCATCCTGAGCCCATGGGCCAGTCCCCTTGGATTTAGGACACACATGTGGACACCTGTAACCCTGCAGGCTGGGAATGCTTGTCATCCTTGGGGAGTGGGATCTTAGAGAAGTAGATGTCCCTGTAGGCCAGAATGGCAACATGTCCCATATGGTCAGGGTCCACTGGGCCTCTGGACGGGAAGAAAAGAGGAGGGGGAGAGAGAAAAGAAGGAGGCTTTCTTTCTGTCCCTATCTGTCCCTCTCTCTGTCTTGCAAAAAAAAAGAGGAGCAGGAGATGAGGAGGGGGAGGTGAATGGGGTGAAGGAGTAAGAAGAAGGGAAAGAGGTGAAGGAAGAGGAGGGAGGAGGGAGAGGCGGTGGGGAGGAAGGGAGAGGGGAGGAGGAGAGAGGGGAGGAAGGGAGAGGGGAGGAGGAGAGAGGGGAGGAAGGGAGAGGGGAGGAGGAGAGAAGGGAGGAAGGGAGAGGGGAGGAGGAGAGAGGGGAGGAAGGGAGAGGGGAGGAGGGGGTGGGAAGGAAAGGGGAAGGGGGGGAAGAGGCCGGTGCTCATCCCTGAGAAGAGAGTGAGGCAGGGGTGAGGCCAACCTCTGTCTCATCATGATCCATGCCCAGCAGGCATCCCGGCCTCACCGGGGCAGACTCAGCAGCGTGGCCTGTGCGAGGAACCCAGCCCCAGCCCTCTCAGAGGGTCTTTACGTCTGTCATCTGGGGAAAAAAAATGAGTGCTCAAAGAGGGAGGAGCATTTCAATGCATTTTCTTCTCCAGATGAGAACAGGAAAACACTTTCTTATGAAAGAGCTAAAACGGGGATAGTTGAACCACAGAAAAATATCCACCCTTCCTTCTTCCAACCAAAACAACCCGAAGGAGTTACAGGAATTGGCTCTGGAAACAGGAAACAGAAAATGCAGCTCACAGCTCCCCTCCCCAGACCCACTGCCCCTGGAGCCCTTCCGGGGGACCTATGGGTAGCAGCAGGGGACGCTCATGGAGGAGCAGTGATGCCCAGAAACCTTCCTAAAGCCAGGATGCGGGTGAGCACCTGGCTGGGACAGGGGGAGCTCTGGTAACTGGAGGCACTAGTCTGCGACAGGTTAGAGAATGAGGTCGTAGGAGCCTCCCCCCGTGTGAGAACCAGGCACCTATTGGCTGTGCTCTCCCAAGCGACAGGCCCCAGGTCAGGCTTCAGCAGAGCCAAGAAAGCCCTCTGACATCGGGTGAGCAATGCGGAGACCGTCTCAGGATGGACAAGCAGTGTCTCTAGCCCTAAGTACCTGGGGGGCTCAGGAAACAAGAGGGGGCCATGGAGGGTGCTGAGGGCAGGGATGAGAGTCGGTGTACAGCAAAAAGAAATGGCTTAGAAAATAAAACGATAGGAAAAGGTGCCCAGGGGCCTATGGTGAGAGTGGTCTGAACCCCCGAGACCCCTAGCTGGGACCGACTGCTTCTTCTGCTCATCATAGCGGAGTGTCCAGCAGCCGGCAGAGGCAGTGAGGAGAGTAAATGTGGAGGGAGGATGGAATGTGGAAAGGAGGGAGCTGAGAAACTTTGTGCCCTGTTAGGGACTGAATCGTGCCCCCTCCCCATACATTGAAGGCCGACTTGGGATTAGGGTCATTGCAAATGTTATTAGTAACATTAGGGTAGAACCTAATCCAATATGACCTGTGTCCTGACAAAAAGACCATCACACGAAGAGGAAGACACACAGCGGGACAACTGTGTGAGGCCGTGGAGAGGGGACAATCTATTGGCCCAGGAGAGCGGCCTCAGGACAAACCACCATGATCTCAGCTTTCCAGCCTCCAGGACAGTGAGACAACAAATTCCTGTTGTGGAAGCCGCACGGTCTGGTGGGCTGGTTCCAGCTGCCCCAGGAAATCCATTCAGGGGCAGCCACTGAGGCCCACCCTTTCCCTGTGCAGTGCTGAGCACCTTCTCTTCTTCTCCTGTGAGGTGGGTTTCTGCTGTGACGCTGTGTCAGTTCCTCACCCCACATGTGTGGGATCATCAAAAAGCACCTTACTAGGTGGGACACCAGGGACCAGGAGGATGTCCCCACACAAGGTGCATAGCAGGCCCTGCCCGCACATTTCTCTCCACTCCTGGAAGCTCAGCATTAACCCAACAGCACAAAGGGCATTTTACCTGTCCCACATCCAGGTCTCCTTAAAACTATAGTGGGTGCAGGCCAGGTGGCCGAGACAATCCTGTGAGGCTGACAGGGACTTGCCCCAGGAGAGGGCCTTGGGGCAGAGGGTGTGGCAGGCTGCGTCCTGAATAGCCCTGTCCCTGCTATTCCCCACACAGAGCAGCCCTGCAGGGACCTGCAGTCTGTCCCCAGCTGGGCACCAGCCGGGCCTGCCTACAGGCTGCTTCTGGCCTCAGAAGCTGCCTTGAGAACTTTTGGGGACAACATAGGTCTTCCTTCCAACCCCAAACATTTTCTGAGGCAGGTATCAACCTGAGAGAGGCTCCACATCACACTGCAGGAATGGCTGAGGGCGATGGCATCCCAATGACTCAGCCAGTGGCCTTCCTCAAATCCTACCTATTGGACAACTCAGTTTGGGAGGTGACCTGTGCCCAGCTCAGGCTGAACTACTGCTTTCATAACCCGAGCCTCGCCAGCTTGGAGATGGCATCACAGGCTTCCTTTCTTGGAGAGAAGAGAGGCAGGGCCACATGGCCCCACGTCCCCCATGCCTGCTCAGCGCACCTGCCCACACAGCAAGAGGCTCTGCTCACTGTAGCTGGTGCGAACCCGCAGCCTCATGCCCTCCAGTCCAGGCGCACCCGGTCAGCGCTCAGGAAGGTCCACATCGGAGCGTGACGTTGGTGCTTATTATCCACATGTGGGCTGCTGTCCCAAGGCCACCCTTGTAGCTCACCCGTGAGAGAGGATGCAGAACTGCCCCTGTCCAGCCGTGCCAGAGCCATCTCCTATTCCAGACTTCATATCTGTCACTCCATCCTTCCTCACGGGACTCCACGCTGAAGCACACGGCCCGTGAGCCATGGACGACAGGCTGTGACCTACAGACACAAAGGTGAGCAGCAGCAGCAGGCCTGAAGCCTGGTCTGGGTGGCTCTGAGTCACACTACCAATCAGAGAGGGAACCTCGGGTGGGGCAGCCTGCCACATTTTACAAGGGCCATGTCGCAGGATTCCAAGTTATGGCCTGTGAGCAGAATTTCTTCGACAACCTCTGTTGGGGCTGGCTGGGTGGGTGCCCCTTGGCCATACAGAGGAGGGTGGAGAACAAGGGACATGCGTCTTGATCTCTCACCTCCTGAGAAAAATAATGACCAACCCCTGACCCCAGCCCAGAGAGACAGGATGGAGAAGGGTAGGGCAGTGTCATCCAGTTCCCAGGGAGAGTACATGGCCTGGCACGGGCCAGGATATGCTGCCCTGTTCCAGCCGGGTCGGCACAAGTGCTAGCCACCCAGGTGACAGTGGGTGAAGAAGAACCAGGTACCACTTAAAAGAGAGATGAATCTAAAATATAGATTTCCTTGGCTCAGTAGCTCAGTTAAAGCATTGTCCCAATATGCCAAGTTTCCGGGTTTGATCCCCGGTCAGGGCACATATAAGAATCAACCAATCAATGCATAAATTAGTGAAATAAACCAATGTTCCTATTTCTCTCTCCCTTCCTCTCTGTCTCTCTCAAATCAATTTTTAAAATGTTTAATATGTAGATTTCAGGCCCGACCTGTGGTGGCGCAGTGAATAAAAGCATAAACCTGGAATGTTGAGGCCACCGGTTTGAAATCCTGGGCTTGCCTGGTCAAGACACATATGGAAGTTAATGCTTCCTGCTCCTCCCCTTTCTGTCTTTTTCTCTCTACCCCCTCTCTAAAATGAAAAAATTAAAAAAAATTTAAATGCAGATTTCATTGGTCACTTTGCCACTCAAATAAATAAGGGATTAGTCTGTTCCTTGTAAGCACAGTGAGGTCAGTGCCCAGGAAGATCATTTGGGAGGTTAAGTGTCCTGTGTGCATGGTGGGGTCACAGTGCACAGGAAAGAGCTTTCCCTGAGAGCCTTTGCTCATCACCCCAAGATTACCTCGAACCCCTCAATGTTAGAGTTGCAAGAACCAGGCTCACTCCTCCCCAGGGCTCTGTCCAGCTCACATAGGATTTCTGGGCCAGGAACTACATCTGGTCACCCACATGGCTTTGTGGCGTTGTGGCTTTGCGGCTGCACCAGCAGCCACTCTCTGCCCACACTAAGGAGTTTATACCATGTCTTGAAATGTACTCTCACCCTCTTTGAAAGTTGGCAGTTTAGCCAGACAGCTACCAGGGCTAAGAGCTGATTCCTGAAGACGGTAAAGTATCAGTGGATTTCTAAAGAAAGGATAAGATGTAAGCTCTTCAACAACCAACACCCTCAAAATTATTCAGATGACTTAGCCACAGTAAAAATGTAGGAGAAATGAGTGACAGGTATGACTTGGATACAGCATGGTGTTTTCCCACGGTGGCTAATCACCTCCCTGATGAGAAGAGGGTGACTTTGGTCTGGTCTTTTCCCTTTGGGAAGCTAAAATTTCAGCTCATACAGTAGCCACATGGATTGTTCGTGCCCGAGGAAGCTGTCACAGAGGTCTCCTGCAGTCTGCAGGCTTCTTCACTTTGTCTGTGAAATCTCCCGACTCCAGAATTGTGTCCCTGGAGCAGTGGTGCTCCTCGTACTTCCTGAATTCTCCATCTAAGCCCTGGCCTTTTCTGCATGTGTGGCCCCTGGTATTCCTGTGGACATGGAGGGTCAACATTCCCCTAGACCAGTGCCCCATGAGAACATATCACATGCCTAGGTGCTGTGTCCCCTGGGCAGGCTGGTAGCACACACTATGTCTCCAACAGCTTCCTAGAAGCTTGTCTCGAGACCAGCATCTCAGAGGAAGTACCTCTGCTGACCGCTGTCCTGGCATGGGGGAAAGGCTCTTTGGCTGGCCTCTGACTCCACCATGGCCAACGCAGATCTGCTGGCCTAGCCTCAAGTCTGGGGGCCCAGTCTCACCTGGTGGATATCAGAGTCCTTGACACACAACACAAGGGTGCCCATATCTGAGCTAATGAGAGGTGGGCACATACATTGCCCCTTGGTGGCTGAGCCACCATCCACAGCAACCCCTCCAAGGGCACCTATTTTGAGCAGGTGCAGGTGCCCAGTATCCAGCCTGTCCAAATGGCCCTCGGCCCCTCCTGAGTATCTAATGCTGTTGGCTGTGTGGCCACAGATGACCCTAGCACCTCCTGCAGTCCCCACCGTCACAAGGGCATAGCCAGGTGAGTACTGTGGGCCCCCTCCCTCTCCCTTTCCCAAAGTTCTGCCTGCCAACAGTGCCTGTCCACATTTTCAGGCAAGGAAAGGAGGTGACTCTCAGCAAGTCACTCGAGAACACACTCAGAGCAGCAAGCTCCCTCACAGCGTCCTTAGGTCGGTCTCATCACCCCTTTCCAGGAGGCGTTTCCCACAGAGTGGCTGCTGGCTCCTCACGTGTGAATTAGTTGGGACCACTTGGCTCATCCGTAGGTAGGAGGGCCATCTGCAACTTCAGAAGTACAGGTTGGGGAGGGCTGATGGCCCTGACCTAGGCAGTGGTCAGCAAACTCATTAGTCAACAGAGCCAAATATCAATATTACGATTGAAATTTCTTTTGAGAGCCAAATTTTTTAAACTTAAACTATATAGGCAGGTACATTCCTTATTGAGGTAGCGCCCACACGTGGTATTTTGTGGAAGAGCCACATTCAAGGGGCCAAAGAGCCGTATGGGCTCGCGAGCCACAGTTTGCCGACCAGGGACCTAGGGGAAAGGCCCCTGTCGCTCGGCAAGGCCTGGACTATGATCAGTGCCTGCACTTCCATGTGAGCCTCTGCCCTCTGTGTACCTGTCTTGGCCTCACCAGATGGCAGGGCCACATCTGAGGGCAGAGTCATGGCTGCTAGTGCCCAAGGTTCCCAAAGTGGATGCCAAAAGAAAGGGAAGAGCTGCCAGCCCCGATGCCCAGACACTGCACAAAGGTGGGGATTCTGTGAGGTTAGTGTCCTAGGGCACAGGTCACAAAAGATCAAAGGTCATCCCAAGGAGTTGCACTGTGGCTGGAGGACCCACCGCCTATCTCACTGGAAGTCATACGCCTGAAAGGAGGGGGATGCCTCTCCTTTCAGAAGGCCTGTGTCCTGATAGCCAAGGAGGAGTCATGGCATCCATTCCTCCTTATCTCAGGACACGAGCACTGTCCCTCTTGGGTGTCTTCTACAAACATGCAGTTAACGCCCTGCGCCACAGCTCTCTCTGTATGGATTGCAGACGGGGTGCAAAGTCAAGGGAATTTCCCAGGGATTTTGACAAGAAGCCACAGAGTTAACGTCTCAACCACTCTTAACTGAGATGTGTAAATCCTGCTGCCGCTATGTGCTTTAGTGGGATGGTGAGTAGGTAGGCAGGAAGCACTGGCTCCTGGGCCGCCAGGTGAGTGGGAAGGAGCAGGCCTGCCCCACTACAGCGAGACAAATGCCTTCTGCAGGAAAAAGAGGAGTCCAAGGTCCTGGTGATGGCTCCAGAGAACTTTAACCAGGTGGAAGGCATCAAACCACGCCATGGGGCTGAGCCACCAGATTACAAAAGCAGCGAGAGGCCACCTGCGGACAAGACCATGTGGAGGGCAGATGGAGCTTGCTGAGAGCCACAGGCCTGTCCAGAGGTGAGTCTCTTAGTGGGGTTTCAGGGCTTACCATCTTAACTCCCTAAAAGGCTGCCTCCGTCTGGAGCATGTGCAAAACGTCAGCGCACACAAAACTGCCATGTGCACATGTGTATAACTGGTGTATAGATCTTTAAAGCTGAGATCCAACAAGAGAGTATGGGCAGAGCCCTGGCCAGATGCCTGTCACAAAGTCTTGGGGACTGAGAAGTTAAATCCTTCAAAGACAGCTGAGTCCCACCATGCAGTAGGTCTCAGCCAAGGTCCCAGTGGCCTCCTCTCGTGCACCTCTATATCAAGTCTCAATTAAAATGCCACCCCGAAGTTGCCAAAACATCCCATTTTCACGCTTACTTAATGAAGATCTGTGTTTTATCCACAACAAAACCTCAATTGTTAGCGATGATTCTTATCTTCTGAACTTTTCCTGCCAGCCTCAGGGAGTGTTGGAGAAATTACAGAGAGGCAGACAGATGGTGAGCAACTGCATGCAGGGAAGAGCGTGTTGCCAGGACAGGGACAATCATGTCTCCACAGAGCCTCACCATGACCCCTGCTGCTCTGTGGCTGGCTCCACCTTTAGAAATAGCACTACCAAGTGCTGGTAGTGCTACTGCTTGTCACTTCTCATAATTTTAACACATGTATGACCTCAGTTACTCCACTTCTTAGATCCTCTGTGCTGTACTTGTCAACATCCTACATCACCCTGGCATAGCCCTGGCCCTTCAGGGGCACTCAATAATGAATCAATGCAGGTCCTGCCACGACAAGACTGCAACATTTCCCAGAATCAACAAGGATCACTAATCTAGACTGTGAAGCAGGGAGCACCTGCCTAGAAAATGCCACTATTTGTAAGAATTTTTTGAGACGTGCATTAGTAGATGCCAGGAGCCAACAGAGCTCACCAACAATTAATGGGCAAAACAAACTTCATTTCCTTTATTTTGGGGGGGTGAGGAAGGACAGGTGACAGATGCACTTTTATCCATGTGGTCATTTGCCACAGTTCTTGGGCAACATGGTGCACTGGGTTTGACATGCATGAACATACAGGGTGAACTTCAAGGAAAGGAGGAGCAGGTCCCCTCACTGAGCCCAGCCAGGGTCAGTGGGTGCACTGCCTGATCCAGGCTGGCCTTCCTCAGGGGTATCACCTGAAAGGACAGAGATGATGGGTGTTGCTCTGGGGACCACAGAGAAAGGCACAGGACAATGGGCTGGAACCAGGAGATTTGTAGGAGTTGAGACCCAAATGTCCCCCGATCAAGCAACTTCCAAGGGCAGAACCAGGAGAAGGGGTGGTGAGGCCCAGTTCACACGAAACCCGGCCCAGAGCCACCCCAGTGTATGCCCAATGATGCCTGGCAATCAAGGGGGCAGCGATGTGGTGGTGGTGAGGCTACCTGTACATCTGTGGCAGTGAGGTATGTCTGGTCCAAGAGATCTAAACTCCAGACTGGTGCTTAGCCAGGGCCTCGCAGCTCCATGGCCAAATGAGGAAAATAGGGGAAAAGCAGTGCCATTGTCTTAAAGCTAAAGTGTATTTAATTTAAAAGACCATCCTGTATTCTGAGATTTTGCTCCTTCTACATCTTGATGTTAAAAGGACCTACCTTTCATAAAATGAAGGTGTCTTAGTCCTTTTGGGATGCTACAACAAATACCACAGACTGAATGACTTATAAATAGCAGGAATTAATTTCTCACAGTTCTGGAGGTTGGAGGTCCAAGATCAAGGTGCCGGCAGATTCTGTGTCTGCTGAGAGCCCTATTCTGATTCACAGACAGCACCTTCCTGCTGTGTCCTCACATGTTAGACTTGACAGGGAACTCTCTGGAATCTCTCATAAGGGCAGTAATCCCACCATTGGGGCTCCATCCTCATGACCTATTCACCTCCTTATAGCTTCACCTCCTAGCACCATCACTCTGGCGGTTGTATTTCAACATACAAATTTTGGGGGAACACGATTGACTGACCAGGCAGTGGCGCAGTGGATAGAGCGTAGGACTGGGATGTGGAATACCCAGGTTCGAGACCCCAAGGTCGCCAGCTTGAGTGCAGGCCCATCTGGCTTGAGCAAAAGCTCGCCAGCTTGGACCCAAGGTCGCTGGTTACTCGGTCTGCTGAAGGCCCACAGTCAAGGCACATGTGAGAAAGCAATCAATGAACAACTAAGGTGTCGCAACGGCAACAAAAAACTAATGACAGAGGCTTCTCATCTCTCTACCTTCCTGTCTGTCCCTATTTATCCCTCTCTCTGACTCTCTCTCTGTCCCTGTAAAAAAAAAAAAAAAAAAAAAAAAAAAAAAAAAGGGGGTGGGGGGACACGAATATTCAGACCACAGCAGAGGGCAAAATGAAAAGGGAACAACTCAAGCCTACTCCAACGCCATTCTTTAAAAAACTGTCCCAAAAGTATGGAGTCTATCAGCCTAAAAGATGGTTCCAACCCGAGCTCTGACAATCTGACAGACATCACAGTGTTTTTATTTTCAAGAGCATGTTCCCAGTGAGCCCCTCAGCCCAGGAGAAATATTGTTTAGTACTGATGGAACCACTCTTTATTGCTGCCACATTCTGAACCAATGAAGGCCAGCTGTCCAGAGAGTCCTAAGGACTGAGTGTACACTGCCAGGTCCAGCATGCCCATGCATCCAAGGAGAAGGCCCCCAGGCAGCACATCCAAAAGAACCAGGTCCAGCCTAAACCCTTGACCATGGAGCTAACGCCCACACAATTTTCTGCCTGCCCCCAGTTACATGCCACATACAGAAAGACCATGCCCCACCTCTCTTGGAGGGAGAGAGATGTGCCTGAGCTGCTCCCTGGTACCTGCCCTCATCTCTTAATACCAAGGAGCACAGATCCACCTAACATCCAGCATTACTAAGAGGTACCCGGAAAGTTCCTTGAAATGTATTTGCTACCTTCATAGGTGTAGGATTAAACCTTCACTCCCAGAAAGCAGGAACTCTAACTCCAGTATGGGTTTGATTTCAGAGTGAGGTATGGTGTTTAGAAATACACTAAGAACTTTTAGTTTATCAATTGGCCAGAAGAATGTCGTTCCAAAAACAGAGATGACTTCCCATGAGCAGTGGACTGAGAGGTTAAGGGACAAGCAGTGGGTGAGTAGCGGTCTCATCCATCTTATGTGGCCATCTACACAGATCCTTTTCACACTAATGCCCATCAACACTCACTCTCTCCTGCTTGGCAAACATGTGCAGGTCTAGTTTACTCAAGGCCCCTCTAGTGCTCGCCCTCCCACCCCCACCCCAGTTGTTCTCTGCTTCTGGGTTTAACACCTTCCAAATCCACATGAGCAGGACCCCTTCAGCCCCTGGCAGCACCTGCAGTCTGGGTGCCCCCCATCCCCAGTCCACCTGGAGCCTGGCTTTCTTATGAGCCTCCGTGAAGGCTGGTGGTTACACACCCTGCAGATCGGAGGCCTCTAATTCTGTCTATTTCTGCTGTGCAAGCGATAGATCCTAAAGCAAATCGTGCCCCCAGCCCCAAACCTGCAGCCTGAGATATTAAGGGCTCACCCTCAGGACCCCCACCCAGCTCGGCCTGTGGATGCTGGGAGGGTCCGGTTCTCTCGGCCCACTGGCAGCACTCCCTTCTGGCCATCTCAGCCTCCGTCTTCTAGGTCTGGGCCCAGGCTAGGGGACACAACTCTGGCACCGGCGTCCCCTGACTCCGCGGGGCCGACCTCCACCCCTACCACGCCACACCTACCTGCTTGTCCCGCGCTCGGTGCTCCACGCCACCGCGCCGCTCCGCCTCCATCGTGCCTTTGCGGCCACTGGCGTACGAAGACACCACGAAGCTGTCCCCTGCGGCCCGGCGAGAGGAAGCGCGGAAACCCGGCACCAAGAAGGGAAGGAGACGCGCGGTGAGCTCCGCGGGCGCTGCGCCTTAAAGGTGCCCCACCGCCCGGCGCACCCACCCATCTCCGTGCGGCCTGGGGCACAGGGCTCCAGCTAGGGAATCAGAGCCGGGGATGGGGGTGGGGTGGGGCCGACACTCTCCCGAAGACCCCGCGGCAACGTCCCTCCACCCGAGGACACGAGGGCAGAACGCACGTTGGGCTCTGGGCTCGGGATCCTGGTCGGGTCGCCGCCCAACCCGGCCCGCTCACCTTCAGGGCTCTCTCTCCGCTTGAAGGCTGCGGCGGCTGCGGCGCGCCAGAGGGAGGACACGGGAGAGGGAAGGGTCAGTGAGTGGCCGGTGACCGCCCCTCCCGCCCACCCGTCCGGGCCCGCTTCTCACCGTGCTTGGACTGAAATTTCCCCATCCTGCCCCAGTCTCCCGCTGCTGCCCGCGCTCCGGGCGCGCGCTCAGGTGCGGGTCTGGGTTCCGGTACCGGGGCTGAGCGTGCTCAGGGGCTGCATGGACCAGGCGCCTGGCTTCCGCGCCAAGTCGTGGTTGTGAGGTTCGGGGGGCCGGTGCACCCGGGACACTGGGATGGGCAGACGGGCGCAGGGACAGCAGCAACATAAGCGGCCCGACTCCCTTTGACCGCGCGCGCCCGCGCCCGGGCTTTAACGGCGGCTCCCGCAGCGCCCCCCGCGGCCGTCGTCCGCAGCGCACCGCCCCCTAGACCTCGACCCCCCACCCACCTCCAGGTCCCTCGCAGCCTGGTCTGGGCCTGGTCCTGCTGGAGCTTGAGCCAATTCCGTGACATGGGGTGAAAGGCGCCCGTCACCGACGAGGACCCCGGACAAGCTGCCTATGAGAGTGGTCAGGGGCTTCATTGGACCCTTCGGTTTTGTGCTGACCATTTTGAGGAAAGCTCTGGACCAGGCCATCCTAGGTCATGGGGTCTCCAATTCTAGAATAACAGAGAACCCTCCTTTGGCAGGACAGGACCCTGGGGCACCGCCCAGGACTTTAGAAACACAACCTGCACCCATGTGGTTGATGGTGTGGTGAATGGTGGAGTAAGTTTGGGAGAGGGGAATTCAGAGTTCAGGAGACCCATGGAGGAGGGGACCTTGGAGAGGAGTCAGAGGAGAGGAGTCAGAGGAGAGGAGGAGGCGCTCTCTCCAGAGGTCCAACTCCCAGCCTTGGCCTAGCTGGTATGGATCAGCTGACTTCTTTCCAGAAGTCCAGCTCCAGCCTCTTTCTGCCGCACAGTTATCCAGGAAGGAAAGGACTAGCACTAGGTTTTGGGCTGGATGCACCCCAACCGCATCCCCCAACTTTGGCCTTAGCTGGACTCCTGGGCAATGGGGCAGTGCGTCAGCTGCCTCTCAGAGCCCTGTGTCTGGCGACCTGTGCTCAACCCTTCTGCATGAGGGACAGGGCTGCCAGCACACGTTTCCTTCCCTCTGTATTCTTCCTCAGCCCAGCTACCCTAGTGACCCCCTCCCTCACCACCCTCTCTGCTCCTCCCCTTGAATCCCTCAGTCCGTGGAGACCCCTGTCTCTTGCCCTCTTCTGTATTTTCCTTTGGTGAAACCATCCTTTCTTACCTCCTCCATAGACCTAAGCTTGCCACTCCTGCTCAACTTCTTCCCTTACCTCCCCTGAACCTCCTTTGCCTACTAAGCGCTTGTATCTTCCACAACTCAGCAGGTGCCATGACCCGTTGTTCACTCCCATGTCTCCAGTTTCCATGGATGAACTTACCATGGCCTGTTGCCAGCCCCAAACCCTGGAGCTGCCATGGTGAGTTTACTCATCTGCCTGGCCCTGGCCCCCTGCTCCCTCTTGATGGAGCTGGGCCTCCCCAGCTCCCTGATGCAGCCAGCCTCCACTGCTGCCTGGACCCTCCTTACCTCTTGCCACTGGAATAACTGGCATTGAGGAGCTGATATCTAGCCAAGCCCCAGGGACAATTCACATGTACCATCTTGTCTAATTCTCAGACCATCAAGAGGTGGGTGATGTCATCACCTATCTTACAGTTAGCTCCAAGCACCATGGGATTCCTCCAGGCACACAGCTGGTCAATGACAGAACCAGAGATAGAGCCAGAATCCTGCCACTCACACTGGCAGACCCCTGAGATGGCCATCAGCCTGGAACCAAGCTGCACACAGAGGTGTGAATACAGGGCATGTGAACCATGCAGTGGGCACACTTACCTGTAAGTAAGGATCACCACCAGCTCTGCTCAAGAACCCCAGCTGGAGGCCCAGCAACAGAACGGGTCTCTTCATGCAAGCAGATATCCCAGCACTGAGAGGCAGAGGCCTCTGTTGGGGTTGCACCTGACCCGGGCTTTCACCCTGCAGATGGGCACCTTTCACAAGGTTCACAGCTTCAGGCCCTGGGTCCCAGACCCCTCTATCAGGTCAACGCTCCCAGACTCTTTAACGTTTTTCACTGTCTCCCACAAACTTATACAGCCTTTAATCATCAATTTAGAATATAATGGTTTGTCGTCTTCAGTGGTTACATGAGTCCTATTATCATGTTTGTGAAATAATAGTAATAATAAGCAAATAACAGCCTGATTCGTGGTGGTGCAGTGGATAAAGCATCAACCTGCAGTGCTGAGGTCGCCAGTTTGAAACCCTGGGCTTGCCTGGTCAAGGCACATACGGGAAGCAACTGCTATAGGTTGATGCTTCCTTCTCCTCCCCCTCTTTCTCTCTCTCTGCCCTCTATCTAAAAATCAGTAAACTAAAAAAAAAAAAAGCAAGTAACAGTTTAAAAACTGAAGTCCTACCAAATGCCTTGTGTCTCCATCCATCACTCTGTACCAACTCAAGGATGGGCGTGCAACCTGTGTGCAGATACAGTCCTGTATGGAGTATGCAGTAATGCTCGCAGACTGGGAAGCCCACAGACTTTGGGAAGCCCGCCACCTCACACTGCCATGGGGAAGGTTGGCTGGGAAGCCGGACCAGGTGTGTTGGCAGAGACCATTGAGTCTCACTCCTGAGGCTGTGGTCTTTGTTAAATGCAGATGGTGTGAGGGCTGGAGAGGGCCAGGATAGTGCATGAGTGCCCCTGGAGCCTATCCCAGCTCCATTGTGGTTCCCCTGCCCCCTGGGCTGGCCAGTGTCTGTGGTCACATCTACCTGTTGCACAGAGCTAGGCAGCAGAAAATTCTCATGTGTTTTGTGTTGACCTGAATTACCTGGAAAGGAATTTAAACTTATTCTTTAATAGTTTTATAGATATGTAATTCATATGCCCTCTAATTCACCCACTTTAAAGTGCACAATTCAAATGGTTTTTGGTATCTTCATAGATTTGTGCAACCATCATCGTCAATTTTAGAACACTTTCGTCCCCTCATCTGCAATCTTCCTGTCAACACCATAGAACCATAGTCTGCTCCTTGTCCCCATGGATGTCCCTGTTCTGGACATTTCGTGTGAATAGAATCATGTGATGTGTGGCATCTTGTGTCTGGCTTCTTTCACTGAGCGTAATGTTTTCAAGGTTCATCCATGATGTAGCACGTGTCAGACGCCAGTCCTTTTCATGGCTGCCTCAAATCCAGTGTAAGAACAGATTGTGCTTTGTTCATCCAGCTGATGGACATTCGGGTTACTTCCACTTTTTGGCTCCTGTGACCAGAACTGCACAAGCTTTGTGTAGACACAATTTCATTTCTTTTGAGTGTGATCTGGGAGGGGACTTACTGGGTCCCATGGTAGCTCCCTGTTTAACTATGTGAGGAGCACCTCTCTGTGGGCCCAGACGTTTTCCATAGTGGTGGTCTTCCTTCACAGTCCCACCAGCCATGTGGCAGGGCCCTATTTCTTCACATCCTCTTGGACATTTGTTATTATCTGACTTTTTTATTTTGGTCATGCTGGTGGATGGGTGCATTTCCCTAATGGCTAATGATGTCGGGCATTTTTTTCATGTGTTTACTGACCATTTGCAAATCTTCCTCAGAAAACTGTCTATTCAAACCTTTGTTGAGATGTAAAATTCTTTATGGGTACAAGTTCCTTATCATATGTGATTTTCAAATATTTTCTCCTATTCCATGGGTTTGCTTTTCACTTTCTTTTTTTTTTTACTTTTTTTTTTTTCACAGAGACACAGAGAGTCAGAGAGAGGGATAGATAGGGACAGACAGACAGGAACAGAGAGAGATGAGAAGCATCAATCATCAGTTTCTTTTGCCGTTGTGACATCTTAGTTGTTCATTGATTGCTTTCTCACATGTGCCTTGACCGTGGGCCTTCAGCAGACTGAGCAACCCCTTGCTGGAGCCAGCGACCTTGGGTCCAAGCTGGTGAGCCTTCGCTCAAGCCAGATGGGCCCGCACTCAAGCTGGCGACCTCAGGGTCTTGTACCTGGGTCCTTCCACATCCCAATCCGTTGCTCTATCCACTGTGCCACCGCCTGGTCAGGCTGGCTTTTCACTTTTTTGATAGTGTCCTTGAAACACAGAATTTAAAATTTTGAAGTTCAATTTATCTGCTTTAGCATTTGTTGTTCCTGCTTTAGGTGGCATACCTGTGAATTCTCTGAGTCATAATTTTTTACTTTCTGCCCACATGGCTGCAGCCAGGAGGCAGGGCACAGCGTCATTCCAGGAACTCCCAAAGTGCTAGGAATTTCTTGACTGCAAGAAACTCAGCTTACTCGCTAAGCCCCCAAAAGGGTTGTGTAGTAGAGCCACAAATAGGCCGAGGTAAGACTAACGTGGGGCAACTGGGCAGGGCACCCACCCACCAGGACACTTTGAGGGGCTCTCAGCCAGATGGCTATGGACTTCCTCCTCAGAAGTAGACGTGACCACCATGGCAGCTCCAGGCGGCCCAAGTTCATACTCAGAAACTAGAAAAGAAGCAAGAACAGCCCACCAACTTTTGCTGGGAGGGTCCTGTGTGCAGGGTGGGAAGATGGGGCAGAGGCGGCCATCCCAACCAGTGTCCATCCCTGTGCCTGGGGAGATGACGGCAGAAAGTGTGTGCTGGACTAATGCAGACACTTCTGGCAAGGCCTGAAGGCAGCTCATAGGGCTGGGCCCAGCCACTGGCTTTACGTATTGCTCCTAAATCCTGGTCACTCTCTGTTTGGTGGTGTCATCACCTCAGCCAGCAACCTTCATCTGCTCCTTGGAAAAGCACCCAGGCCTATGAGGGGTTTGTTCCTCATTCCCATGGTCAAAGCTGCTCCACCCACTTAACGCCCACGCCCCTTTCGAGCCTCGTGCTGACTTTCGGGAAAGGGCGCCCCACCAAGCACATCTATGAAAAGCTTGTCCACATGCCCTGGCTCATGGAAATCACAGATTCCGCTCATACGTGTTCTTCAGAGGGGACCTTCATCTGGGGCACCACGTGGTGCTCAGACTTCAGGGATCCCAGGAGGGCTCACCTGGCCAGGACACCAGGCCTCTCCACTGGACAAGGCTGTGGCTGTGTCCCTGCTCACTGGGCGCACAGTTTTGTCCACCTGCCCAGTGAGACACTAGTCGCTGCTCTGTCCAGTTCCCTGGACTCTGTCTGAGAGGAGCTTGCAGTGGGCATTTTGGTGCCTCAGGGAGCACAAGGGGAGTCTAGACCTCCCTCAGCTCAGGCCTCCAGGCCTGGCAGCTTAGCCTCTTCTCACTGTGCACCTCCCAGAAGCATGAGGAATAGGCCTCACCCTGATTCACGTGCCTTGGTGATGCGCCTGGTTCTCCCCTCAGCCCGTGTGGGTCTATGAGCATCACTCACACAGCTTCACAAGGTGTCCCGAGTGCCCTGCCAACCTCCCAGGTGGCAGCAGCAGGCTTCCCCACATCTCTAGCTCCATGGGGGCTCAACAGGGTGAGAGCAGCTTGGGGATGGGGCCTTCACTGTGGACCCCGACTTTTAAAACTCTGGTGTGCACTTGCTGCCTGAGCTCAGGGACAAGGGGCTGTAATGCTGGCTTAGAAAATGACATACAGCCTGACCTGTGGTGGCACAGTGGATAAAGCATCAACCTGGAATGCTGAGGTCACTGGTTCAAAACCCTGGACTTACCTGGTCAAGGCACATATGGAAGTTGATGCTTCCTGCTCCTCCCTTCTCTCTTTCTCTCTCCTCTCTAAAATGAATAAATAAATGAAGTCTTTAAAAAAAATACCTACTTTCTAAAAAAAAGGAAAAAGAAAATGACGTACAGTTGCTCATTAAGCAAGGCCTCCCCTTGCAGGGCATCCATGTAGCTCTCCTGCTCCCCGGCCCAGACAGACAGAGGTCTGAAGAGCCAGGCACTTTGGCTAAAAAATACTGTACTAAAAACTGTATCTTAGAACTGTGCCTTTCCTTGTCTCCCTGATTTAGCGTCACATTTGCAATGGTGGTGTTGTGATGACGTGACTGCTACCAGGTGCTGCCTACCTTCCCAGAGTCTCTAGACAAGCATTGCTTACAGACGCCCACCTTTCATGGTGCTGACCAGCGTGTCCTTGCTGAAGCCTGTTTGTAGGTCAGCCATCTACCCACTTTGCCTGTGGGGTGGATCTGCAGGGACTTTGCCTCTAGACACACTGCTCTGCCCTCCCCGGAGTTCGGGTCCCTGTGCATCTTCACTCCCCCCGCCCCCCCCCAACCGGACAGCTAGTGTGGGCAGGGACATCTGGAGCATTCTGTCCACTGCAGCCCAGGAGAGAGGGGTAACAGGGAACACAGTATACACCAGCCGCTGAGACCAGCTCTGGCCCATAGCACCTGACCACCCTGCATCCTTCAGGTTCCTGGACGGCACTCAGGAAGCCAGAGCAGGGTGGGGGCCTCACCCAAGTCCTGCATTCTCCCTTCATACATCATAGAGCCTCCAGGACAGTTTCGCCTGTTGATAAAATCAGTTCTCAGCACTTTCAAAGAAAAGGGCTATGCTGCAGTCACATCTTCAGACACTTATCTGCATCCTTGCAGGATTTCAAAGCCTTCTCATTATCACATTAGTGCTACCCAAAACCCAGAGACGGGGATGGGCAGGGCAGGGTACCTTGTTCTAAGAGGAGGAGATTTTTCCTGGAGGCTGGACAGCCCTGTCACCCTCGCCCTGAAGCTCATGCCCAAGAGATGAATTGCCTGACGCCCACGTCTGTGCCCACAGCAGTGCTGTTTATGCCACGTGTGCCAGTCTCTCTGGTGCAGCCTTGGGTTGGGATGGTCCAGGGCCCCTTAGTCTAAATATGGACTTGCCTTTGGGACCCTCCCCCAGGGGCTTGAGTATTTCTCCCATGGAGCAGGTGTTGAGATGAATGCCCAGTGAGACACCTTTGCACTTGCTAAGACTGGGAATGAAGCACATGTGAGTCCTATTAAATAGGGGTAAAACATGTCAAATGTGGGGGCATCGCCACTGGCCCACCGCGTGTCACTGAAGCACACAGCATTTATAGCAGGGGCTCGTTGTTTCTGTGGCTGTTACAGTCAGCATCCACTCCCTTTTAAGGAGAAGCAGATGATGCTGTGCTCTGTGGTCCGCCCAGTGCACAACCCGCACCATAGACGGGCTGTCCTATCTGATACTGACCACATGCTGAAAGCACTGTTATGACATCTGCAACCAGGGGTCCTTCCGCTCCCAGGCTGTCATTCAAAGCCCTGATTGTGGCCTCAGGAAGGCAGCCTCCACCCACACAGCAACCATCTTCTGTTTATTGAGGTGTAAGGTGCTTCCTGTGAAGTGCACATTGATGGAGATGTGTACGTGTCCACACCGTGGACCAGCCCCAAATCAGCCCACTGACCCCTGCTGACCTCAGGCCCTTGTTCCTGCAGCCACATCTCTCCTCCAGGTCAGCAACAGGAGAGATGGACTGGGAGGTGGGGCTAGCTGGGTCTCCAGGGCTTCCATCTAACAAGTCCAAAGGAACTGAAATGAGTTTGACACTATCACCACCTCTATGTGGTTACTTCTTGCTTACACAAGACTGTTAGGAAATGAACACAAATTCAGTCATCCTGGCTGACTAGCATGGGGTGTGGAAGGGGATTGTAAGGGTCACCTCTGAGCTCCTCCACACTGCCCACTCAGTGTTCCTCCCACAAGTGGTTCCTGCAGGGACAGAAGGGCTGGGTCGGGATGTGGGCAAGGACCCTATACTGATCCAGCTATTAACAGCACTTAGCCGTCTGGTGTCTGAGATAATTTTCTTCTTTTTAGTAAAGGTCCCTGACCCTAATTCTCTCGCTGTGGGGGGTCTAGGCACCAGACAAGGGGTGCTCTGTCTATCTGTCATGGTGTCACTCAGAGCAGGTGTGGGCAAGAGAAGGGTAACCTGTGATGACAAGACTCCATGTGGCCGCTGCCTGTGGGGGGCAGGGGCTTAAACAGGGACATGACTCACCCATTTTCAGCACCTTGGTACCTCCGATCCCCAACTAGCCCCTAAGTAACTTAGAATTACTGAGGGTGTCATGTCTTCCTGGAGCTCAAGGGCCCAGTGCTACTCAGGGCACACAATAGGTGTTTAATAACTGTGCAGCTCTGTCAGACTGAACTCCCCTCTTTTCTTTCATGGGTTTTTCAAGTGTCCATGGTGTCCCAAGTTGGGGATGCATGAGTAATCCAGTCCCTTGCTGCCTGAGTGCCTCCTTTGGTCACTGGTCACCTGCTTGATGCCCCTAGATGAGAGGCAAGTGATTCCAAAGCTCCTGGGCTCCGGACAGTCCCTCCAGCCTGCAAGCTCCCAGGATGCCTCCTCCCACATGCTGCACTGAGTGTTAAATATTTATTTCCCAGCAGGAATCATCTCTTTAATTTGAATGCTTATAGTTTTCAAGAACAGCATTAAAGTTTCTCCCTGAAAGAGCTGTCACCCCCTTTCAACCCTGGCTGGATATTGCCTGGCACCTCAGGACACTTTTTCCTCAGCTACAGGGGCTTACCAGAGTCTGTCTGCTCCCAGAGTTACCATTCAGGCCTTGGCGAGAAATTAGATACTCAGAATGCTTTGTGGGAATGAGATGTAGACCGAAAGCCTCTTCTCAAGGGTGGGGTGGCATGTGTGACAAGCAGAATGAAGCACAGCACAACCACCTCCAGCTGTGCTTCCCCATCTTCACCCCAGCTCATCCTGTTCTCTTCCCCAGACTCAGGTGCAGCTACGTTGCCCCAGAGGGGACCTGTGCAGAAGGCAGTGCCATCAAGGGCTCCCCACAGGGACTGTTCTGAGGCCCGTAGGCTTTATTTCTCTGTTCCCCTAGCAAGGGGGCTCAGTCCACGCATGCTGAGCCCCAAGGACCTATGGCCATGGTTCTGCTCACTCCACCCCCATTGGACATGGGTGACGAAGGAAGACCCAGGAGGGGCAGCAGAGAAAGGAGGAGGGTAAGGCAGGCTTTGTGACCAGGCCTCCTGTTGGGTGCCATCTGGCTCAACCCCATCAGTCACCTATGGGACAGAGCTGGGAAGCAGCTGGACTGGCTGCCTGACCTTCAGGGCCAACCCAAGATTAGGCCCTTCTTGTTAGCCCCCTTCTTGGGGAGGATATTAACCCCTACGATGCTGAAAGGGGGTGTCAGGGAGTAAGGGCAGGAGGGAGAACAGAGAAGTGGGAACACCCAGGCCCATGAGAGAAGGGAAGAGAGCAGGACCAGGCCACTGAGGCTGCAGTATGCAGTGAGCAGGAGCCTGGGGGAACTCCGTGCCAGGCGGGAGCCACTGATGGCCTCTGTGGGGGAGCACACCACCAAGGTTTCTTTCTGGTCATCACATGGTTTGATGCGTGAGACAGCTCTGCAACCGAAGCTCTCTCTCCAAGTCAAAAGGAGCTGGCACCTTCCTCTGGCTGTGGGGGTTGGAGGGAAAGAATGAGGTCCCCTCAGAGTGTGAGATTAGAAAGCCTCTGCCAAGAGAGGTAAGGGGCAACTGAGCTGCCCATGGGGGAAGAAGGCCTGGCCTGGGAAGGGACACGGGGTAGTGACTCAACTCTGGTGAGAAACCCCCAATTGTCCAGCTACCCTGAGCATGGGGTGGGGCGGGAGTACTGTTAGGTGGCCCAGGGGTCCAGAGGCATGGTCAGCCCTGCTCCTGAAGGTTTTTGGGGCTTCAGATGCCTGGGATCCAGAGAAGGTCTCTTGTCTCCTAGAGCGCATCTTGGGGGGAGCTGGGACCTCAGGCAAGGATTCCCGTCTTCCCAAGCTTCCCTGTAAATATCACATCAATATGATGTTAGGTGGGGAAATGCCTGCCAGCCCTGGGACAGCACCAGCCAGGGCAGGGGCTCCCGGGGGCTGCCAGAAGCCTATTCTGAGGTTAGTGTGCACCTGCTCCCTCCAGACCGGTGGGGGCTGAGCTGGGTTACCAGCTGAGGGTGGGGGTGGGAGGGAGGCTGCACTCACTTTCAATGAGGAATCCCCTGAGTTGGCTGCCTGTGAGGATCCTGGCTGGATTCCCAGGACTCTGAGTCATGGGTCTGTGGGGGACCCACACATTCATGCTTCTCAGCCCCTTGGGTGCCCCTGTACAGAGCTGGTGCTGGGACCCTGTTTAGTTGTGTGACGCTGGGCGGGTTCCTCTACCTTTTCATCCTTGTAATGGGTGTAATTATGGCTGTCTTCAGCCGAAAGGTGGACTGAAGATATATCAAGATAACTATCAGCAAGCAGGACGCAAGAAGCCCAAAGCTGCCTCAGTCAAGCCTGTCTGGCCCTCGAGAGTGCCTGTCTTTGCACATTGCCCAGCGCTGGCTCACGCTTTCATAGGGGAGATGCCCCCATCCCCCCACCCCACACCTCCCCGTGGCCAGAGAGGAAATGGATACTGCTCAGGGATGCCCACGCCTCTCAGTGCTTGTCCCAGGAGATGGTGGGGGCTTCTTCTAACCCAGCCCCCACTCAGTCAGCAAAGGGCCTCCTATTGTGCTCAGCTCTTTGAGGCCCTCAGAACCCACCCCCCTTTCCAGGTTCCGGGGGAGGGGCTGGGCTGCCCCTTGGTTTGAGAAGAGTGAGTCCCTCAGGGAGCTTTCCATGCAAGAGGTACAGAGGCAGGTCATTGTCACTCCTCTTGCAGAGAGTGGTAAGAACCTTCTCAGAATAAAGGGCAACCTCCTCCATGAACTCCCGTTAGCCTTACCGAAAGAACCATCCTCTGGTGCTATTTTTCTTGTTTTTACCACAGACGGAGAAAAACTTCATTATGGCCTCCCACTGGCCAGGGGACCAGTTTCTGGGAACCACTGATGAAGCTCCTCCCTAGAAGAATTTGAAAATAAAGAAGAAAAGAGACTGAAATATGACCACAGGGCTGGCGCTGAAAGGGCCATTCCTCTGTGGCCAGAACAGCTTGACAAAGAAGCCCGGGTGACTGTTCCTCCCTCCTGCTGACAGTGGGGAACCAAACTGACACTGAGGTCAAAGTCCACATGAGCGGCCTGCCCCCCAGTGCTTACCCTAGAGAAGGGGTTCTGCTGCTTTCAGGGGGCTTAGAGCTCCTGAAGCCAGCAGGGTCCTGTGGTGTGGGATGAGCATACAACCAAGCCGGCCAGGCACCCCGGAGTGAGGGCTTCTCAGCCCAGCCGCATATTAGAATTGACCGCACTTTGCCTTTCCAGTGCCTGGGCTGCCCCCAGCAGGGCCTGACTGTCCCTGTTTTTAAAAGACCTCCTGATTCTGCTGTGCAACCAGAAGAGCACCTTTGATCTACTGACAGCTCGTGGGGTCACTGCCAGTGTGATTCGGTTGTCACCCCAGGAATGAGGGTAGACTGAGTTTGGTTCTGTTCATAATATTGTTGATGTGGAATGACTGGAGTGGTGACATCAGTGCAGTTCTGGTTTACAAAGCCCTGTTAGTGACCGCATGGAGACTGGGTGTCCATGACCTCTCAGAAATGTAGTGTCCTCAGCTCAACTCTGGTTTTATTGATGACCGCTAACAGCAGCTCTGGATAACTGCGCAGACCCTTGAGGGGTCTTGTTGATCAAGGCATGAGCTAGTGTCTGTCATAAGAACTCGCATCTTGGATGAAGTTGTGAAGTAGGTGCAAGGGGCCTCTGGCCTCAGTGACAACTTATCTCAGTGGGCACTTTTATTCTGGATGGAACATCTGAGACAAGAATGTGTTAACTTAGTCATGCTGAGGAGTTCCGCCCTGAGAAACACGTGCTTGTCTTTTAGGTCAGGGCACTAGCCATGGGAAATTTTCCTACAGACATGCTTGTGTGTGTGTGCATGTGTGTGGGGTTTTTTTCCCTATTACAGTCCTGCTTGCGAATAGATGAAATCATGGGAAACACCTTACACATCTACCAATGCGAATAGGAGTGTGATTATCAGATCCTTATGACGGAATACTACACAGCCTTTAAAAATGGTCAAGCTCGGAGCAGACTCAAGTGGAACAATGTCCAGGACTTACTGTTAAATGAAAAACAGAGCCATTCTCAGAACATATTTTTGCTATGATTCCATTTGTACAAAAACAGTCGTATCAGTGGACGTGTGGGAAATGTCTGCATGATGCACGTTAAATTGCTAACAGAAGTTGCTTCTATTAGAAGGAGGAGGGGAGACTTTTGTTTTAGTTCTGAACTTTTGTTTTTTACAATAAACACATGTTTTTTAATAGATGGGGAGAAAACTTTAAAAATTACAAGTGTAAAGAGAGACAGATGGCAGAAATTGTACCGGGCAAAACCCGAAAGCGCTCATTTTAAGAAATGTACGTGAAGTCAATTTTGAACAAGGATCCATCTGCAGCCCTCATCCTAAGTACTGGTTAACCAGTTAATTGGTTAACTGATTAGTCCTCAAGCAGTCCACCCTGGTTTTAAGGTAACCGACTAACTCCTGCAGCTCCAGGCCAGCAGGCACTACCAGGTAGGTCTCAGGAAAGTGGAAATTAGAGAAAGAGAACTTTAAGGACTAGGATGCTTCTAAGTCAAGTTTTGTTTTTTTCAGACTCATCCAAGAGTACCGACTAGCTTTAATGGCTTAGGTTGGTATTGTTTTATCATTTGATTTACTCTAAAGAAATAATAGTCCAAAGTCTGTGTTGAAAACTGACCATGATGTCTTGGTACAAGAGGGATCATGTCAGAAAACAGGGAGCACATCTGACTAAAGCAGCTGGGTTTCAGGCTAACTGTTCCCATCTGGAGACGGGCAGTAGAGGAACCGGCTGCTCCGCTGTCAGGGGCTGGGACCCGGACCCCTAGCGTTGCCTTCCAGTGACGAGCGCAGAGGGCTGAGGGGGCTGCTGGGAGCAGATCTGGAGCAGAGCTCTTGCTTTTGAGGTGGTTCATACATCCGCCAGCACAAAGACATGCCACTTTTCCAGGAGAGCCTTGTTCTGAAAAGTGCTATGTCTCCTTTCAATAAGAAGAGGAAAAACAGAGCCTCTCTCTGTCTCTAAAGAGGCCCGTTGAAAGAGAGGAATATATATTATTATTATTATTATTCTGTTCCTTACCACATCCTGCCCTGAGGTGATGCCTGCTTAGAGACAGCAGGTAAGTGGAGGGGTCGCCACCAGAAGCTGGTCCCGGAGGAACAGGCTCCACATACCACAGGATCCCCCTTTTCTGTAAAGGGACATTATATATGGAGGAGGGGCATGTTTCAGTCCCTCCCGACCCCCCCCCCCCTCCAGCCTCCAGAGAAAAGGCAGCTTTCTTCTCTGGAAAATTGGCAGGACAAAGAAGGAAGCTGGCTTGCAAAAGACCAGCAACAAAACATCATTCTTGTTTTTCTGGGGTGGTTTCCCCTTTGGAGGAGCTGCGAATGGCTACTTTTGGCTTGGAGGACACAGGGGGACCCCATGGCAGTCGGGGAGCCCAGGGCAGTCGGGGCCCCATCTGCCCAGCCGGCTCCCTGTGGCCTGTTCTTTTATGTTCCCATGTCCCCATCTGCAGGAAGAGTGCTGGGTGCTTTACTGCAAGCCTCCTCTCCAGACTGGAAAAGACACATATCTTATTCAGCCATCGTGGAAGGGGGGCAATCTTCTCTTTAAAATGTAGCCAGTCACTTATTTCTAACCTCTGCAAGATGTCCCGGGAGGTGACACTAACTGTTCACCCACTTCTGCAGGACATGGTGCAGCCCAGGCAGTCCAGTCACTGGGAGTGGAGGCTAAGCAAGGCACGTGGGCTGAACCCAGTAGCTGCAAGTAGAAAGGACATCTGGAAGAGGAGGAAGAGCCAGGCACTACTGGCTGGCGAAGGTTTCCAGGAGCCAAGTCTGCTGAGGGGCTTCCCTGCCCTCCCTGGTGGAGTGAAGAAGGAAAGGCAAGTGGTTGTGTCATTTGGAAATTGCTGGTCAGCATCCCTGCAAGCTTTGGATGACAACCTGAAAACCATGAAAGAGAAAGAAGAGAGGTGATACTTCATTTGGGGGAGCAAAGTAAGATGTCCCTGGGTGGACAGAGAGGGGACCCCAGAGCCTGCAGAGATTGGGGGCCCCAAATTTGATAAGAAGAGAACTGTAGCCAGCTACACGGGCGGGGTTTGGGGGAGGTCTGTATCTCCTGTGACTGCAGGACCATAGGCTTAGGACAGGCCCCAGGGCATTTGCATTTACCACTGCAAGGATTTTTATGCTCTAAAGTAGTTTCCAAAAAATGCTTTATTTCCTCAAGAAGACAGCTAGCCGTCCTCAGTTATGAGAGAAGGAGACATCTCTAGGGAGACTGTCCACTGGGTTATTTTGTCCAAAATACAGCTAAGCTGCTGAAGAAAAAACCCAGCCTACAACACCCCTCCCTCAAGGCAATCCTACAGGGCCTTCCTAGGGGGCTCCTCACTGGGTTTTCAACTAGAGGGACTGTGCCCTTGCCCAACACATCAGCTGTTCCCCAGGACCCCAGCCCCTCCCCACTGCCCCTTCTTGTTCCCAGCCCACCCCTTCCTCCTGTGCTATGACAATCCCAGTACATCCAACATTCGTACTTGCCCAGGCCTACAGAATCATTCACCTCTGTGCCCTATGCCTGCAGACACCCTGCCTCATGGGGACTCTCCCTGTGCCTCCAACTGCTTCATGGTCCCCAACCTTATGGGCAAGGTTCATCTCCAGGCTTAGCACTGGCTGTTCCCTCTGTCTTCTTGCTGTTCCCTTCCCCCAGGTAACATGGCTCCTTGCCCACCATCACTTGGCCACTTTCTCACCATCACTGCACCTTCCCACCTTGCTTTTCAAGCTCCCTTCCCGTCCGGTGTCTGTAGTTCACCCCCCAGCCCCAAACTCCAAGATACCAGCAGGATGGCCGACCTAGGAGTCTAGAAGCAGTGTGGCCAGGAGAGGATCCCAAGGGAAGCTCTGCAGGTTCCACACACATACACATGTACCCACATGTGCATTCCCACCCAACACACACATAGGCTATTGCACATACACACATGGCACAGTAGTGCTCCTTGCTGGAGGACCTGGACTGCTGCACTCAGAAACAGCCAGAATCGGAGGCAAATTCTATAACACCGAGCTTAGGGAGGAAGGAAGAGCAGCAACATCACCCAAGACTTTGGGTTTGCTGCGGTTTGGTTGAACATTTAGCCTAAACTAGATTTAATAACCAAATTCCTCTCAGAGAGGTGCTGCTGTGACAGCTGTGGGGGTTGAGGTGGGGACTCCCAGATGTCTGCAGGGAGACTGTGAAGCTTCACCCACACCTTCAGAACAGGCCTGGGATCTGCGGCCAGGGCACCACTCCAATTTCTTGATGGTTCCTCCCAGCAGAGTCCCCACCCTGCATGTCCCTGCTGGGAGGTGCCTGTACCCTGGACACACGGCTACCCTGGCCCAGCCTCCCTGCTCTCCCTTGCTGGCCCACAAAGCTTCTCTGAGACGAGGCCTAGAAGGAGAGCAATCCCCCAGGCCAGGCTGCAGCAGAGTATGAGCGGGAGACTTGGCTTCAGACCCAGCAAGGCACCTAAGTGAGTTCCACACTCTCCAAGCCCTCAAGGTCAAGGTGAGGGTCAGGTGGGACTCCTAGAAAAGTACTCTATGGGTTACCTGTGAGGTGCACGCTTAGGACAGCACTATGGCTTTATTAGGGTCATCTGGTGTGTCACAAAGACTGGAACTGTCCCTTCTGAATGGTGGGTGAGCTGGGTCAGAATGAGGGCTGGGCCCTGGTTTAACATGGGTGAGGAGGGTCTCCAGTTGCTGGGTTTCAGGAAATGCCTCTTGATAAGAAATGAAAAAACAAGCAAAACCCAGAATCATGTCCACAGAACCTGGTCTAAAAGGAAAGAGAATTAATCACTGTGGCTGTCTTTAACAGAGGTAAAGCCACTCTGCAGAAAACAGCCTGGTTAATGTTTGGCATGGCCAAATTGCAGTCAGAAGAGATGAAAATTATTTAGGCAAGAATTCATCAGGTTAGTTAAAATGTCTTAGATCACAGTGGAGTCCAAGGGAGTCACAGCCTAGAGAACACTCATCTCTTTTCTTCAGGGTCGGTCTCTGTCTCAAGGTCTTTAAAGAATAGTCCATTTTTCTAATTTAATCATTTTACTTCTATGCTTTATTTCTAAGGAAATGTTGAAAAAGAGGATGGTTGCAGAAGGACAGTCATCATGGTTTCTGTACAGCAGTAAAGGCCGGGAACACACACGAACAAGGACAGTTAGGGATGAGTGTGCGGATCACGACTGATTGGGACCACGAATGATCACGCAGACGTTAACGTGCTCTTTAGGAAGGCTTCTGACACATAGGCAATGCTCATAACATTACATGAATAAGTCAGACTTGAAACCAGAGAAAAGTATACCACCTGTGAACTGGTTGTCATCGGTAGATGAAGATGTGATTTTAATTATTTTATGACTTCCTGTATTTTAATTTTTTTTCTACCATGAGTATGCATTGTTTTGATTTTTAAAAGTCTGCCAGTAAATGTTATGATTTTAAAAATTGTGGAAACATTATTTTTTCAGAGGGTATTTAGGATTTATAGTTTTACTGAGATATAATGCACATGTCATATAACTCACCCACTTGAAGAATGTATTTCAGTGGTTTTTAGTGTATTTACTGAGTTGCACAACAATCAACACAATCCGAGTGTAGGGCACTTTTATAACCTGGAAAAGAAACCCCCTCACCCATCTCCCTCCCCCAGCCCCTGACATTCACTGATGTACTTTTTGTCTCTGTATTTTGCCTATTTCTGGGCATTTCCCATACATGGAATATGGCATCTTTAACTTAGTATGACGTTTTCCAGGTTCATCCATGATGTCGTGTGTATCAGAACATCATTCCTGTTATAGGCTGCATAGTGTTCTGTTGCTCGGCCGGACCAACTCGCTTGCCTGCTCATCAGCTGATAGACACTTGGCCCGCTGGCATGTTTGGCTATTGTGAACAGTGCTTGTGTGTGTACATGGGCTTGTTTGAGTCCCCCTTTAGGATTCCACAGGCCATTTGACCTCCCTATCTAGGTTGCATCAGCTGGAGCCAAGGGACAGAAGGGGGCAAACAGAATGATCTGGAAGATAATGCTGGTCCATTTATCAGGCAGTGTTTCCAACGGCCATGTGTGAGCATCAGTTCCCAGCTCTGGCTGGAGTGAGCATCATCCCATCCCCCTCTCTTTCCTGTCCATTGCAGCCCTGCCCCCAGGTGCACCATTGGTAATCTGAAGGTCACATGCTCAAATGGAACCGGGATTGAGCTGGCAGAGCCTCACAGGTGGGGAGGTGGACTGGCAGCTGATGTTGTGGGCAAGGTATTGGAGTTGGCGGAGGGCTGAGCTGGGGCAGAGCAGGATCTCTGTCCTAGTAGAAGGTGGCCTTGAGGGGCAGCTTCCAGCTCCAACCACCACAACGTCTCGCCTGTGATGACTGCAAAACACTTTGGATTAGAAAGTGGATGTCTGTGTGACAGTGGGGGCCACCTAAAGGTAGGTGTAAGACTGCAGACCACATGTGGGTTGGTAGTAAGAACTGCTTGTTTTAAGCCCTTTGGGCATGGGGCCAGGCTTCCACTGCTGATGAGACCCAAGTCATCTCCAGGAACCTGCCAACCCCTTGGCAGGAGCCTGAGAGTAGAGACGCTGGGGACAAGCATTACCCACTTTATCTCTCAAGACCCTGATCCTAAGAGACAGCAAGTACCAGCTTCTGTCCACACATTTCCCCATGCCTACCCCCAGGTCTTTCATCCTGCAGGAACTCCCTGGGACTGTCTGACCAAGCCAATTTTTAACCAGGTCACATTGTCACCTCACAGCTCTGGAGGCCACAGGGCAAAGTGGTCTCACTGGCTTGACTGCAAGTATGCATAAGGTTGGTCACTCTGGGAGCTTCAGGGGACATTCTGTTCCTTGCCTTTTCCAGCTTTTCCAGGCCATTGTGACCCTCTCTCCATCTCAGAGCCAGCATCGAGCAGAGGGCTCCCCAAGCTGTATCACTCGGACTGTTCATCTCCTGCTAAGCCCCCACTTGTAAAGGCCCCTGTGGCTGCACTGGGCCACCTGGATAACCAGAAGCACATCTCACCTCAAAGCCAGCCAATCAGTAAACACGGCTCCCCTTGCCACATAATCTAACATCCACTCTCAGGACTGAAGATTAGAATTTGACAACTTTGGGGACCATTATTCTGCCTGGCACTTCCTCTGTATTCAGAAGAGAGCAAAGGGGGCATTCAAAAATATGCAGGGATGTCCTGACCTTGCCTTACCAGTAGGATCAAAGCTCCTATGAGGAGATTCAGAAAATCATGGGTGCTCCCTTCTGCCGAATCACACTCCCTTTCTCATCCACACCCTTCACCGCAGCTCTTGCAGCTGACTCGGTCCTGCAGCTTCTCCAGAGAGAGCGTGGGTGAGAGTGGGTAAGGCAGCTGGGGTCAGGTGTGGCCCAGAGAGAGGGAAATACAGCCCAGAGAGACAGGGAGAGACAGAAGATAGACAGAGTGACAGAGAGACGCATAAACACAGAGAGACAGCCCAAGAGGGAGAGACACAGAGAGAGGATGAGTTAGCATCTGCCACCTGCAGGGCCGGCTTATGGGATAAGCCCTCTTCCTGGTGACATGCTCTTTCCCACACAGGCTCAGGTGAGGCTCTGGAGGCATCTGGGCTGTGGAATTCAGTAGAGCAAGCAGTTACCCGTGGCTCTGGAAGCCCAGGTCAATGGCTATCATCACATTTGAAAACCAGCAGTTTATCAAATGTTCCCTGAGACAGTTTTCACTTTGTGTGTCTATTTCCCAATCACTTTAACCTAAGGGAAAACCGGAGTTAGGTTTCTCCGGTGGGGTGCCTGCCAGAACCCACCCCCTCACCCCAGAGGCGTTGGCCACACCCAGACACACCTGTGGTTTCCCAGGAATGGATGTGCAGTCACCTGGAAGCAGGACCAGCCAACACTGTGCATTGTGTATCCTTTAAACTAAAGGAGCCCATGTCCAGGGGTGTGTGCAACGCTTAACTGAGGAGTTTGACTAAACCATAGGTGTGCGTGTGTATGGGGCAAAAGTAGGTTTACAGTTGTTGGTATGAAAAATAATACAATAATTAATCAATAATAATACAAGAATAAACTGTGTTTCACGTACTTACAACTGTAAACCTACTTTTGCCCCACCCTGTATATATATATTCATCTCCCTAAGTCAGGACAGACCGGAGGCCCTCTTGTCAGTGCCTGGCCCAAGTATTCCAGCATCCCCATTCCTGTCACCTGGGCCAGTGCCTGCTCTTCCTCAGCTTCCACCAGAGCCATACTGGCTGCTGGCCGGCCCCCTTCTGCCTTCACAACTTGGGAGGCTGCCCCTTGGGGTATGATATTTTCCCTCCTGTGGCTGACCAACCTGCAGGCGTTTCCACTCAGTGCCATGGTTGATGCAGAGTCTGGACACTAGCCTGTTGGCCTCTCACACATTTACTCTGGATATCAGTCTTGGGTGGACATAGGCCCAGGGATTAGCATGTGTCCAGCTTGGTGGATGTGCCCAGCAGATTCCCTTGATGTGCTTGATGTCACTCACTGGCTTTGACCTCGATCCTCTCCCCAGCCCCTGCCCCAGCCGTGATCATCGTTCCCACCCCTCTTGGCTCCTGTTCTTGGCACCCCATCCCCCACCCCCAACCTCCTCAGCCCTCCTCACATCAGCCTTCCTGCATCTGCAGAGTTGGCTAGTTGTGGTTTTAGTTTGTGTTTCCTTGCTTATTAGCATTATTGAGCATCTTCCCACACACTTAATGGTCACTTGGAAGTCCTCCCTTGAGATGTGTCAGGTCAGGCATTTGACTGCTTTAAGTTGGCCATTTGTCTCCTTGGTCAAGGCTCTGGGCATCTCCCGTCGGTTCTAACATCACCGTAGCTGGGGCCAGACTCCTCTCTCCAATGGTGCTTTCAGATGAATAGGCATTCTTCATTTTAATAAAGTCCCATTTATCCCAATATTCTTTTATGATTAGTGCTTTCTCTGTCCTCTTTGAGAAAGCTGCCCTCGGGTCATGAGCATATTTTCCTATTTCCTTTCAGAAGTTTTATGTTTTTCACATTCCCGTTAAGGTCTATGATCCATTTTAAGTTCATTTTTTGTTTTTGATGGGAAGTAGGGGTCATGGCTCATCCCCCGCCCCCATGCAGCTATTCAGTTCATTCAGTACCACTTATTGAAAAGATCATCCTGCCCACTTATGTGCAGTGCTGTCTTTGTCATGAGCGGCTCCGTTCTGTCTCACTGCCTTTGCCGTCCCTGCACCAAGGCCACCCTCCCCAGGAGTGGAGGCCAGCACCACTTCCTCTGTGCCTGCCCTGAGCGGGACCATGAGCCAAGGTGCTCGGGCCCTGGAGAGGCACCTCTGCAGGTCCACCTCCCCCTGTGTGGGGTGTCAGCCCCACGTACCCCGACAGGCTGGTCACCAGGCTCCACAGAGGGCCCCTTGTGAGCCATGGGGATGTCCATAGTGCGTGCAGAAAGAAGAATGCATTGTTTTCCAGTAGAGAGTTTAACGAGACTCACCAGCCAAGACGGTATAAGAGAAATAAATAAGGCACAATCGAATCCTTTATTCTGCAACCCTCCCGGCTGCACTGTTTTCACAGACTACGCTCTGGCATGCTTTTCCTGCTCGGCTCCCGGTTTGCCTCATGCCTCTTCAGCTCTCACGGTGAGCAGCCTGGTATTTCCCTTTGACCATAGTGTTTATTAAATATCAATTGCAGTAACAAGAAACTATCTCAACCAAAGTCAAGAGGAAAAGAAAATATATCAAGTAAACCAGAACGTTTTTTACTTGCTCCTGTTTGAAAAGGCAGTGCCCACGAAAACAAAGCAGACATTTGATGCGCAGGCCATGGACCTGGGACTTCTCGGCAAATGGCCGTTCGGGGGTGAGAGGGAGTGAAAGTTGGTTTGAAAACTGCTTTTGTCATACTTGTTGTAGGCAAGGGATATCTTGGCAGTTCTTTAATAAATGCATGAAAAATAAGAAAGTCAAAAGCAAGTGCCTGAATGAAAATTGGATCTCCTGGAGCAGCCACAGAGCTCCACGAGGAGTCATCCCTCCACACCTCTACATGGATCCCTTGGATGGGCCTATGTGGCAGATCCTGGCCCATCTGGGCCTCATGTCTTGTTAGTTGAATCTGTGCTGTTGCCAGGAGGGTGAGGAGTGACCAGCAGCAGACCCAGGCTGACCGCAGGATGGACCATGTTCCTGGAATTCATGGTCTTGCTGAAAACGTGATCAATTAATCGTTGCCTGGAGATTCCATCATGCTTTCTATGTGTTGTTAATAAATCAAAATAGTATCATTTCCTTCTTTCTTTCTTTTCTTCCCTGTTTCTTTTATTTGTTTTATTGTGCCAGAAGGAGCCTCTATTAAAGTATTTAATTAAAGTGGTAAAAACTGGTATCCATAGTCCTTCATCTGGAAGTGCTCAATGTTTCAGCATTATGCACAATGATTGTAGACACTGTTCATTACACTGGGGAACAATTTTTTATTTTTTATTTTCTGTTGCATGAGGGTTTAGAACTTTTTCTATATATTCCTGCATCACTGATTCCAAATCTGAAATCCGTTTTTTCTTTGGTGCATGCTCTAGTTTTTATGCAATTTTAATTTCTTTTTGTTACAGTTAATGGCATGCATTGGTTTTTAAATTGGAGTTAAAGGGCAATAACTCTTGGACTGAACATAACCACAAGGCAATTAATGTTTTACAGACATCACTTTTATATAATTGTAGTTGTTTTTAAATGTAAAAAATTATTATCTGATAAAAACACCCTCTTATTTTGTTTTAAGATTGAATCATGGCTTCTTTGAGTAGGCACAAATGTAAGAATAATCCTGACACCTTCTGTTATATATGTGGCTGTTACACACTTCAACGTCAAAAGTGCAATATTTCATTATTTGCGACATGTGCATATATTGCCTATTTTCAAGTTCTTCTTGGTGATCAAGACAAGAATTGGGTTCCTCATATCGTGTTTTATAATTATGAGGAAATGTTTCATGACTGGACAAAAGGAAAATGCAAAGGAATGCCTTTTGATATTCCCATGGTTTGATGTGAACCTAAGGACCACAGCAGTGACTGTTATTTCTGTCTGATCCATACAAAGGGCATCAGCAAGAAAAAATGGCATATGATCACATATCCTAATATTCCTTCAGCAATACAAGCTATCCCAAACTCTGAGACAACTCCCGGTTCCAGTTTTCAATGGTTTTATTTCTTCTAAGGACGAAGAAAGTGAACATGGTGATCAAGTATATTTTGATAAGATGCATGAGGAAATGGTTGTAGAATCTGAAGGGTCTTCTTCCGATGCCAAGCAGTCATTAACCCCTCAGCAGTTTAGCCAACCCGAATTGAATGGCTTAGAGATTTGGGCCTATCAAAGAAAGCAGCTGAATTATTAGCCTCCAGGTTTCAAGAAAATAATGTACTTCACCGGTCAGCTACAGTATCCCATTTCAGGAAGCGTGAACAAATTTTTGTGAACTTTTTTCCCAAAGACACTTTGTTTACTCTCATGATATCAATAGTCTTCTCAGCCAGTTAGGTGTTACCACTTACAGTCCAACAGAATGGGGGCTATTTCTTGACAGCTCTAAATGGAATCTGAAATATGTTCTCCTACACAAGGGTAATGTTTATGCAGCAGTTCCAATTGGTTATTCAACTCATCTGCGAGAAGATTATAATGACATAAAAATTGTCCTCGACTTTCCGAAGTATGAGGAGCATAACTGGATCACTTGTGTGTATCTTAAAATGGTCAATTTCCTACTAGGACAACAGAGAGGTTTCACAAAGTATCCTTGCTTTCTGTGTTTGTGGGACAGCCGAGCTCGGGAGAAACACTGGACACAGAAGGAGTGGCTAAAACGTGAAGCTCTGGAAGTAGGGATGCAAAATATTGTGAATGAACCTGTAGTTAATCAAGACAGGATCATTTTTCACCCACTTCACATCAAACTTGGCTTAATGAAGCAGTTTATCCAGGTTTTGAATAGAGAAAGTGAATGCTTTCAACATATTATTTCTGCTTTTCCTGCCTTGTCTTTCAAGAAGATAAAAGCAGGTGTATTCAATGAACCTTAAATTCGAACCCTCATATGTGATGAAGAATTTGCCAGGAAGATGAATAAGGAGGAGAAAGCAGCATGGCAGTCTTTTGTGGCAGTTACAAAGAACTTCCTTGGCAACAAAAAAGCAGAAAACTATGAACTTCTGGTTCAAAGGATGCTGTTGGCTTTCCATGACATTGGATGTAACATGAGCGTTAAGACTCACTTCCTGAACAGTCACCTTGATAAGTTTCCTGAAAATCTTGGAGCTGTTAGTGATGAGCAGACTACTGCTGAAGCATCAAATGAAGTTGTCCTCAACAAGTATATAAACGCAAGAGCTACAAACGTAAATTTTTGCCTGAATAGAATTTAAATAAGTTTTGCGCAAATTTTACTATTAAAGTGTTTTGATATGTTCTATTTCGAAATTGTAGACAAATTCTGATGCAATCATATCTTTTAGTGTATTTACTGAATTATATAAATCATTATATTTTCACAAAGATGATGCCCAAGAAGACATTCTACCTCATTATGTTAAACAAAATGTTAAAAATTTTACAATAAGATGAAAACCTAAAATCTTGAATTGCAAAACAACTGTAGCTCACAGAACAAAACTAATGTCAGATTTGAAACCAGCACACTCGAATAGGTAAGAACAAGTGTTTTTGTGAACGCAACAAAAATTTTGTTCCCCAGTGTTATATAAAGAAATTCACTTGCTTTTCTTTCATTTCTTAGAGTTGTAATGAATAGAAGTTGAAAATTTTAGAGTTTTTTCCCTGCATCTGTTGAGAGGATTATTTTTATTTTATTTGGTTACATGTGATATCTATTGATTTATTTTTTAATGGTTTACCATTCTTGCATGTCTGAATTGTACCTCAGTTAGCTGTGCTGCACTACATGCTGTGGACTATGACTTGCTAACTTTTAGAGCATATTGGTATTTATATTTTTATAAGACTGTTCAGACTTTAAAGGTTTTTTTTGCATGCATTTTTAAAGTTGTGTTTTTCAGAATTTGTTTATCTAATTGTCAAAATTATTGACATAATTATTTGGCATACTCTTTTATTATTTAATATCTATAGGATCTTTAGTGATGTTCCCATTCTCATCTTTGATATTATTGATTTGTGCCTCATTTTTCCCTTGATCAAACTTTCTAGGAGTTTATAATTTTTTTTCCCCAGGGACAGAGAGAGAGTCAGAGAGAGGGACAGACAGGGACAGACAGACAGGAACAGAGAGAGGTGAGAAGCATCAATCATTAGTTCTTCATTGTCGTCGCAACACATTAGTTGTTCATTGATTGCTTTCTCGCATGTGCCTTGACCGCGGGCTTTCAGCAGACCGAGCAACCCCTTGCTAGAGCCAGCGACCTTGAGTCCAAGCTGGTGAGCTTTTTGCTCAAGACAGATGGGCCCGTGCTCAAGCTGGCGAGCCCGGGATCCCGAACCTGGGTCTTCCGCATCCCAGTCCGACACTCTATCCACTGCTCCACCTCCCGGTCAGGCTATAATTTTGTTTTTAAATATTCTATTTTAAGCATACACCATTTGGCTGTTCATTTTTTTCTTGTGAATTGTGTCCTGTTTTATTAACTACTGATGTTATTATTATTGTTTTCTTCCTTCAAATTGATTTACTACAATAGTATAATTTTGTGTTCTCCTTCCAAGTTCTTCAGAAAAATGCTAGTTTTTCTTTTAATTTTTATTTTATTATTATTTTTACAGGGACAGAGAGAGAGTCAGAGAGAGGGACAGACAGACAGGAACGGAGAGAGATGAGAATCATCAATCATTAGCTTTTTGTTGCTGCTGCGACACCTTAGTTGTTCATTGATTGCTTTCTTATATGTGTGCCTTGACTGTGGGCCTTCAGCAGACCGAGTAACCCCTTGCTCGAGCCAGCGACCTTGGGTCCAAGCTGGTGAGCTTTTTACTCAAGCCAGATGGGCCCGCGCTCAAGCTGGTGAGCTCAGGGTCTCGAACCTGGGTCTTCCGCATCCCAGTCCGGCGCTCTATCCACTGCGCCACCACCTGGTCTGGCTAGTTTTTTTATTTTCATCATTTTTTTCTCCAACATACGCATTGAAGGCTGTGTACTTTCTTCTCAGCACAGCTTTTCTTGTGGGTACGTCACACACATTTTTATACTTTACATTTTCATCATCATCCAATTTGAAATATTTCATTTCCCCTTTACTACCCTTCAACTCCCTTTTTCTCTGGTAACCACCATATTGTTGTTAGTGTTTATGAGTTTTTGTTTGTTTGCTCATTTGTTGCTTTTGGTTTACCATTTATCTTGTTGTTGATTTCACTGAGGTCACAGAGTCTTCTCCTTGTATGCTCAACCCTTAACAATTGGTTAAGGGTTTTTACTGGCCCCACATATTATCAATTTGGTTTTATGATCCTTATGCACTTGAGGAAATAGTGCAGGCCCTGAATGGTTGGCTCGGTGGATAGAGTGTTGGCCTGGCATACGGACATCCCAGGTTGCAGTCAGGGCACACAAGAGAAATGACCATCTGCTTCTCCCTCCCTTTCCCTTTTCCCTCTTCCCCTTCCACAGCCAGTGGGGCGATTGGTTTAAGCATTGGCCCTGGGTGCTAAGGATAGTTCAGTTGGCCCCAGGTCATTAGTTTCAGGTGCTAAAAGTAGCTCAATTGATTTGAGCATGGGCCGCAGACAGGGGTTGCTGGGTGGATCCCAGTTGGGGTGCATGCAGGAGCCTATCTCACTATTTCTCCTTCTCTCACTAAAAAAAAAGAAAAAGTGTATACAGTAGTCATCTATGAGATTCAGGGTTCTGTGCATGTCAATCAGGTCAAATGTGTTTATTATGTTTTTTTTAATCTTCAATATTTCTACTGATTTCTGTCTGTTTGCATGGCCTGCCTTCTCCCATCCTTACATGTTTCTGTATTTACATTTTGCATGTCATCTGAGAGAATGAAGTTTGTTTTGTTTTGTTGTTGTAATCCAGCCTGACAAACTTTGCCTTTTCATTAGACCATTAATGCAATTTAATGGTGTGATGAAATAATGAGCACATAATTTTAGTGTAACTGGTGGGATATTTGTGTTTAAGTTTATTACATGACAGTTTGCTTTGTAGTGGTATCCTCTATTCCTTTATTATCCTTTTCTGCAAGTTTCAGATTAATCAAATATGTCATTTTATTTCTCCTGTATTAGATTTTTATTATTCTCAATGATTTCCCACATGCATATATTTTTTTCAAATTTTAAATGACTTTATCAGGGTGACAGTTTGTTAATAAAATTATATAGGTTTCAGGAGTACATTTCTATAATATTGATACATCCTTTGTATATTGTATTGTGTGTTCACTAACCAAAGTCGTCTCCTTCTGTCACCATTTATTTTCCCTTTACCTTCTTCTACCTCCCCTAATAACCCTCTCTTTCCCTCTGGCAATCACTGTTGTCTGTCTTCACCTTTTCACCCAGCCCCACAATCTCTCTCCCCTCTGACAGCTGTCATAGTCTGTTCTTTGTATCTGAGTCTATTTCTATTTTGTTTGTTAGTTTATTTTGCTCATTAGATTCCACATATGAGTGGAATTATATGGTACTTATCTTTCTCTGGCTTATTTCACTTAGCATAATGTTCTCCAGGTCCATCCATGCTGTTACAAAAGGTAAGATTTACTTTTTTGTTTACAGCTGCGTAGTATTCCATTGTGTAAATGCACCACAGCTTTTCTGTCCACTCATCTACTGATGGACACTTGGGCTACTTACGGATCTTGCCTATTGTAAATAATGCTGCAATGAACATAGAAATTCATACATTTTTGAATCAGAGTTTTGGGTTTCTTTAGATATATTCCCAGAAGCAGAATCCCTAGGCCATAAGGCATTTCTATTTTCTAGAAAAAAAATAATTTTTGAGAAAAGTCCATATGTTTTTCAACAGTGGCTGCACCAAACTGCATTCCCACCAACAGTGCATGAGATTTCCCTTTTCTCCAATCCTCATTAACACTTGTTTGTTGATTTTTTTATGATAACCACTCTGGCAGGTGTGAGGTGATATCTCATTGTGGTTTTAATTGCATTTCTCTGATGACTAGTGATATTGAGCATCTTTTCATCTGTCTCTTGGCCATCTGAATGTCCTCTTTGAAGAAGTGTCTATTCAGATCCTTTGCACATTTTTAAATTGGCATCCAAAATACACTCACAATGTCCAGCCACACCAAGGACCAAATGGTCAAGTACCAATTTTTTAAAAAGGCAATATAAACAGATCAAATGTGGTCTAATATTGGATTTACCAAGTATTGGTTTTAAATTAATTGTTGGTAATATATATACAGAAATATGACAAGGTTGTAGACAGTTTCACAGGAGAACTAAAATATATTATTTTCAAAGTCAAATAAAAATACTAGAACTAAAACTTACATGAACTGTAATTAAGTACCTGAAAGATGGATTTAGCAATGAGTTACATAGCATAATAAAGGTTCATGATAGATGACATGTCAATAGAGAATATCAAGAACAAAGCAATGAAAGCTAGAATTAAAATAGAAAAGAGAGCATGAAGCATATGCAGTGAAAAGGTATATCATGCATGGATTGGTGTCCCAGAGAGGAGAGAAAATGAGGGAGAAGAGATTTCTAAAACTATGAGAAAAAAGAAACAGAAAAGATAGAGCAAATAGAAATGTAAGAAATGGTAGGAAATGTCCAAATATATCAATAGTCACTAAAAACCTTAGTGGGCTGACATCTCCTGCTTTACACACATGAGGGTGCTGGATACCCATGCTTCTCAGTTCTCCTCACCTCACTGATCTTGTTCCCTCACCTTGGTTTCCTTTATCCTCAACCCCAGCCTCAGAGTTCCCACATGCATAGGCCTCTGCACTTGGGCAGCATGGGTGTGGGTTGGGAGAGAGGTGCTGTTGTTATCCTGGCTTATGGGCCATGGGTCCCCACACTGACATCCTGGGACCCCAGATGTGAATTTCCTATTATTCCCATGACATCTGTTGGGTGCCCCTCTAGTATGTTCACTCTGCATGTCCCTCCATGGCTCCTCCCCTCAGGAAGCAGCAGCAGCCTCCTGTGGGGCATGTGTTCTGGCCTTTCCCTTACCTCAGCCTGGCCTATCAGCAGATGCTCTCAGCTCTGCCTTCAAACCCATCCGGAACTGGTCACTCTCTCCCCACCTGCCCAGGTCTCACTAGCTCCCTGAGCACTGGCCACAGCCTACTAGCTGGTCTCACTTTTATTCCCCACCTGGTATATCCTCTATGGATCACCAAAGGCATTTTTAAAACTGAAGGTCAGGCTCAGTCACCCCATAACCATATCACCATGCCTCTCCACATCGCTAGTAGGAGCCGAGGTCCTCAAGTCACCTGCAGCCTTAGATCCCCATCTGCCCAACTTGGCTTCCCCCAGCACACTGGATTCCAGTAGTTCAGTTCCTCCAGCACACTGGACGCCAGCAGTTCAGTCCTACCCTTAAAGACAAGGAGTTCTCTGCCTCAGATGTCTTCATGCTGAGTCCCTGAACCCCTACGAGTTTCAGCTCAGAGGCTGCATTGTCATGCTCCATTCTGTCTCCTGGATCCTGGCGTCCACTGGCCACTGTGTGGACACTGGACACATGAACACCCTCACAGCTTTCCACCCCTCACCCGATGGCTTTATCCTAGGACGCAGGACAGGGCAACCGCACAGGGTGGGAGTTTAGTGCCCTCAGGACAGAAGAACATCCCTGCTGTCTTGTCCATTGTTGGGACAATACAGACCACTTTTGCTTCCTGGGGCAACCCCACAGTATAATGCTGTCTCTCAGTCCCCATCTCGGGGTCTGCTTGGGGGGCACCCCCTTGAGCTCTACATAAAACAACAGCCCCTGCTTCCCTCCTCTGCACACATGTGGCCTCTTCCCCCACATCTGTATGCTTACTGTGCCCCCACCCCTGAAAGACAGGTCCTCTTTATTTCACTGATGGACCCCAAAGCCTGGAAGAATCCCCTCCCATAGCAGGTGTTCCAGAAATGCTGATAAAAGGAACAAAGGAAGAAGGAAGATATGATGACTGAGTGAAGAAGCACTGTTTGTTCCTTGCGGGCACAGGAGGTGTCTGCTGTGACACAGAGTAAGAGGAAGACTGAAGCTCCCCTCCAGCCAAGCCTGGGATTTGCCTTCATTATTGCCACCCTATAGGGACCCACGGTGAAGGTGTGCTCTGCACACGCCCTAGGCGGGACCTCAGTGGAAGAGGACACATAAGCAGAGAGTGTCACAGCTCCCAGACAGGCAGCAGGGGCACCGTCAGGGCTCGCCACTCCTTTCTGACTGCTTTCTTTCCAGCTCTGTTCCTCATATGGAAATAATATCGGGCCTCATAAAAGATCCAGGTTCTTGTTTCAAATTATGAAACAAACATTCTCCTCGGATAATACCATGTCAAGCCGCGAGTGAGGTTTTGAATTCCAACTTCAAGGGGAAGTTGAGATTAGCTCTAAACCAGAGCATGTAAGTTTGTAATAAACTGGAGGCCACGTTCTGCTGCCAATTAGAAGAAACTGTGGGAGCCGTTACTTTGACTTTGAATTATTTGAATCTATGCGCATGTTAGGCCCTTCGCAAAGCCTTATAGTCATGCACAAAAGTATAAATTCAAAAATAATTAATGCAATTTAATGTCAATAAGTTAACTTCAAAGCCCTGCAAAAGAGCAGAACCTCATCAAAGCAGAAAAAACAAACATGTTTCCAGTTCAGATCTGAAACCTCCCAGCGGCCCAGCATTTAATCTTGCGGGAAGGCTTGCGAAACCCTCTGGACCGAGGTTGTGCGCCTGCTCCCTGCCCTCGCCTCTCAACAGAGAGACGGGGTCATGTGTGCAGCCTGCGCATCCCTGAGAAGAATTTCACTGCTTCTAATGTTAGAAAGAGAGAGTGCTTCCCTGAGCAAGTAGACAGGGCTAGATCAAGACCCATCTCAAAGTTTAGCAAAATGTTGCTTACACTTTTGTTTTAACTGAACATTACGTTTAAAAGTAACCACCTTCTCCACTTTGGACATTGTCTAGTAAACTTCAGGCTCAGGGCTTTGCGACTGCCAAATGTGTGTCTCTTAAATGCCATTTGGGAACTAAAAACAGAGTGAGTATTAACCAAAGTTAGTGCTAAGAAGAGGGGCATTAGTTCATGAGCTCTATGCTAAACACGTGAAGATTAACTTTAAGCGTGCATCATTTAGAACCAGTGTGTCAGAATTAACAATGGGCTCCATCCTGAGACTGCACACCTTGTTTTACAACTTGCTGCTGCTCTGGAAAGCGCACAAAGATCACTTAAAATGTGCGTATAAATGTGAGCACTGCGGCCTTTCTTTCAGTGACTCTGATGGCCCAGAAGGGTCAAAGCCATCCAACTTCAAAGGCCCTCATGACGTCTTCAGAGTCTTTTTCTGCCTGGAATGGACCCAAACACACTCCCATGAGCCTCCAGAGGGAAGAATAATGCAGTCTTTCTTGGAAATCTGTTCTTATGTTTAAGCTCCTGTCAGGAAGTTATTCCTTGTCTGCATCTCCATGACACCAATACATTAAGTTGATTAGGGCAAAAATCGAGTCACTCACCACATGTTTTGTCTGCTTGGGGCTCAACAATGGGGGACTGAGTTGACAGGAGTTTCTGACATCACTGTAGCCCAGACATTGTGTCTCAACAAGCATTCCTTTGATACAATTTAGACCAGTGTTTCTTTTCCGTGTTCATTACAACATTTTGCTCTTAGAAATCTCCTTGAGCCAACTCAGAGTCACAGGCTTCTCTGTGTCTTTGAGGAAATGGACACGCTCATGGTCACATCACCCCTGACCTGGGCATGGGAACAAGTGACATCACCTACCCAGGTAAGTCAGTCCCAGACCTCACCTGCCCCTCGGCTCCTGAGCAGTGGGCCAACTGACCGGGCCACGTTCACACCATGCCAGCTGTGGTTGGGAGAGCTCAGCAAGGCCTTTAATACCCCCTCCATTCTCCTTCCCTTACTGTGTATCCATCAAGTTATTGAGTGCCTACAGTTTGCCAGGCCCTGGAGTGGACATGAGGACATCAGAAATGACAGTTCTTTCTTTGAAAGAACTGGAAACTGACAGGGAGGGAAATACAGCACTAAACGAGAGGCTGATGGGGTCTGTCCCTCTGTCGGCCACATCCTGCAGCCCCTCCATCAATCCAGCAGTCTCTTCGGGTGAGAGGGGCCCTTGTGCCCATCACTGCCCAGGCTCCTGGCCACAGCTCCCTGGGGGTTTCCACGGTCTGCCATCTTCGCTGGGTGTGGTGTGTGAGCTTTTTGTCATTCTCTGGAGCCCTCACTCTAGGGAGGCCTGGGGCCAGAACTGCTGCCCGTAGCCCAGCTTACTGCCATCTTGGTAGGAACCAGCACTCCTCTGGCTTCAATCTGAATCATAAAAACAAGATTTAGATGCACATCAGCAAGTGCCACCCAATCCAAAGGAAATATTGGCTTGAAACAGCTGAAGCAGTGCCCTCTTCCCCTGGGGTATACCTGGTGGGAGCTGTGGACACCAGAGGATGGGACACTCTCCTCTCTGGCTCTCTGGAGAAGGTGGGTGAAGCCAGATGTGTGTGGCTGTACAACTGCCCCCACACATCAGAAAGACCCGTGAGCTTAGGGTTTCGTGGCTGCCCATCTGGTTCTCTCCTCATGAATCAGAAGGTGAGGTTTAAGTTGTGTGTGTGCATGCGGGAATGTGAGCCTCACAACAGGGAGCTGTGCATCTGCTATTGTTTCATAGTCACCTGGCCCTTCCTTCACCACCACAGCCAGGGAGGACATGTGACATTTGACTAAAGGAAGATAGTTGCATGTAGATGTTTGCAGGTTGAAGTTCTCGTGTGCGTGCGTGTGCGTGCGTGCGTGCGTGTGTGTGTGTGTGTATGTGTACAATCTTCTAGAGAACCTCACGTGGGTGCAGTCGTGGGGTCCTGAGGAGTGGGCACTTTTCCACTGAGAATCAGGCCCTTCTCCAAGGCTAGAGTCCAGTCACCGCAGGGTCTTCTGGTTGCCCTTGGCTTTCCTGGGCCTTCATGGGAGGAACTGCTCCTTGTATTCAGCTCTAGGGGTCTTGGGTCCACTCTGGCAATAAGAGCACACCCGAAAGCTCTTGTCTGACCCACGCAACCCTGGGGCCTTAGTTAGCAATGATGCTGTCCTCAGTACTGATGGCAGGAGGACATGCAGGAGAACCTGGGAAGAGTCAAGAACATGACACTGCTCTCTGCCTTGGATCCCCAGTGCTGTCACCACACCCTGGTCCCAAGGGAGGAGGTGCTTGGGGAGGGACCAACGCCCCAAATTTTCCTGCAATGATGTCTTCGGGGATGGGTCCTTAGAAGGCTGAGGCTGCAAATTACGCTGACCAAACTGCCACTAACAAAGTAAAACCTAAGGTACAGCAGCCTAGCAAGTGGCATGGCTATTTCTCATGCTGCCTGGGACCCTCACCACACCACAAGCTGGGGGCTGCCCTGGAGCAGGAGCTGGCATTCACTAGTGCTAACCTACAAATAAAAGACCTTTCAAAGTGAGAGGCAACACGGATTCATTGATCTCAGTAAAAATAGCAGAGGCCCAAATAGTGTTCAGATTAGGAAACAAAGACAAGGGGTATTTATGAGAAAGGGAAGGGGAAATAATTATTTTAGCAGAAAGCAGGCATTGCTCTTGGTGCACATAACATAACATAGTATCACTAATTCTATTTGTTTTTAGATTTATTTATTTATTTATTTATTTAATTTTAGAGAGAGAGAGAAGGAGGAGGAGCGGGAAGCATCAACTCCCACATGTGCCTTGGCCAGGCAAGCCCAGGGTTTCAAACAGGCGACCTTAGCATTTCTAGGTTGACAATTTATCCACTATGCCACCACAGGTCTGGCAGTATCACTAATTCTAACAATGTTTTTAATCTTCAGCCCCTTAGTCATAATATTTGCTTTTTTGGTTTGTTTGTTTGTTTTGAGAGAGAGAAAGGCAGTGAGAGAGAGACAGAGAACATTGAGCCGTTCCTGTATGTGCCCTGACTGGAGAGTGAACCGCAACCTCTGTGCTTTAGGATGATGCTCCAAGCAACTGAGCGATCTGAGCAGGGCTATGTCTGCTTTCTTGTTACCTTTGCAAACAAGTCTTTGAGCTAGAATGTTGCTGTAGGCCCAGTCCAAAATTATTTTGCTCTGTTTTTAACATTCCAAGATTAGAAGTATAAGACCTTCAAGGCAGCTCTTTTGGGATGGCAACTCTCACTCTATTTGAAAGTGGCTGGCTGGTGGTATTTGCAAGGGGCCCTTCACATGAGACGAATGCAGTCACAGCCAAGGTGCTTTCTGGCATTCTTGTTCTTTTCTCTGATTCAGTGGGAAGCAGCCTCCTTCTCCTGCAATCACGGTCTGAAACCTCCCTGCCTCTCTGCTCTGCCCCAGCGCTGCCAGGTCAGTTTGGATCCCAGGGCCCCGTAGCCACCTCATGCTTTGAGTGGGGTAGACTTGTGCCCCTGTGAGGTCCCAAACCAGTAGGTGCTGAGGGGCTGGTTACTTTAACCCCCAGGGGACCTCCCTTCCCTCATGAGCAAAGTCAGAATAATGTCTCTGACCTCAAAGATGTTTTGGGGTGAATGTGCCTGTTCTCTCTACCTGTGGAGTGGGGCCAGGGCAACTGCATTGAGAGCAGGGTCTGGAGCCAGCAACGTATGCCGAGGGGGCCTCTGTCCTACAGGGCCTTCCTGACGTCCCAGGAATGCACAGCACACCCGTCCTCCATGTTGAGCGGTCAGGCAGGGTGAAGAGGGACCTCTCCCTGAGCCCATCACCAGCACACAGAAATACCTACAATCAGGGAGAGAGGCCAACCTCCTTCACACCATTTACTCAGCTCCTGGGAGAGAGGAGGGAGTGTTGGCCAGTCAGAAGGGTCCCAGCTCAGGTTCCTTGGAGGCAGATTCTTTGACAAGGATAGGGAGGTGCAGGTCCAGGACAGTAAGCCTGAACACAGGCAGTAAGGAGCAATGCTATGTATCACCATTCTGATGACGCCTTTTCTGTGAGCCATAGCAGGTAGGACTTCTCCGGGGATGAGAGGACCATGGGACATGCTGCAGGCTTCATCCACAGGGAGTGAGGCAGCAGTAGCTAAGGGCATCATCTTCCAGGGGACAGAAGTGGGGACTGATGAAGCCTCACCTTACAAAGCAGACCCTGACACTGACACACCCACTGTCCCTTCCCTGCTGGGCCTGGAGCCACATTTCTCCTCTCTCCTCTCTTCCTTCTAAGTCACATAGCATCTCACGCCTTCCCGCAGGGGCCACACAACCTTCCTGAGGAAACAGTAGAGTCAAGCGTCCACAATGGGCGTGACCCAGGGACCAGGCCACTGTTTCTCCCATCTCTTCCTCAAGGTCCCTTTCACCATCCACCCTGCCTTCCCACCTGCTGGAATCTTCATTCCACTTTGGAAAAAAAAGTCTCTGGAACCCAGGAGATGGGGGGGGGGTGTCTCAGAACCCCAGGAAGATGCAACAAGGCATTGGTGTTTATCCAGAGGCTGTGTTTTGTCAGGCTTATGATTTTCTGTGCGGAGGCTGAATACACAGGTTTAGTCCGAGTTCACAAAGTGCATGTCCTGCTGGAGATGCCATGTTTGGAGAACTGTTCACTCTTTTCTTGTAGAACGTAAAACTATATATATATTGCCTGGCCAATAACTTTGCTAAATTCAGTTATTAATTCTAATAACTATTCTAATAACAGTAAGTTATTAATTCTAATAACAAATACGTTTTTAGATGGCAGAGTTCAGTCTTCTGTCAGAGGCAGTTTTATTCGAGCTCTTTTTCTTACCATAGGACCTGGCAAGATGGCCTGGGTAAGAGGCGATGGAGCTGGCGTCCTGTCTCTTCCCTGACACAGGGGAAGCATTCCGAGTTCTCCATGATATTGTCCTAGGGCTGGCTGTAGATACCTGTCACTAAGTGACAGCACCTCTGTCCCCTCCTAGGTGGCCTCAGATTTTCTCCCGAGTGGTGTTAACTTGTAGGAAATGCTTTCATAAAGACATCAGTTGAGATGTTATATGACTTTCTCCTTATTCCGTCAATATATTGAATTATCAACCTTGAATTTCTTGAAAAATACAACTTTGTTATTATGCATTATTTTTCTTTAAGTTTTAAAATGAAATGTGCTATCTGACTTGGTTTGCTAATATTTTGTGTAGAACATCTGCATTCATGTTCATGAGATTAATTTGTAGTTGTTGTTTATTTTTTCCTCATAATTTCTCTGGTTGTTGGATTCTGAGGTTAGCTGCTCTTGGAATTATTTGAGAAATAGTTCCTCTTTCTATTTTATAGACTAATTTATGAGATTAGTATTAATTCTTTCTTAAACATTTGGAAGAATTTACTACTGAAGCCATTTAGGCCTAGAGGCTTTTGGAGGGAAGATTTAAAATTGTAGAGTCATTTCTTTTATTCATTTTTATTTCTTTTAATAGAATCAGATTTCTCTTCTTTTTTGTGTCAGTTTTGGAAATTTGTGTTTATCCAAAAATTCATTCATTTCTTCTATATTTTAAAATATAACGGCATAAAGAGTTTCAAAATAATTGCATTGTATTTAAGTACATAGAAGGTGTCATGGCCTTCCTCTTTCTTTTTTCTCTCTCTCTTTTTTTTTTACAGAGACAGAGAGAGGGATAGACAGGAACAGACAGACAGGAACAAAGAGGGATGAGAAGCATCAATTCTTCGTTGCAGCTACTTAGTTGTTCATTGATTGCTTTCTCATATGTGCCTTGACTGCGGGCCTTCAGCAGACCGAGTAACCCCTTGCTGGAGGAGCCAGCGACCTTGGGTCCAAGCTGGTGAGCTTTTGCTCAAGCCAGATGGGCCTGCGCTCAAGCTGGCGACCTGGGGGTCTCAAACCGGGGTCTTCCGCATCCCAGTCCTATGATCTATCCACTGCGCCACCGCCTGGTCAGACTTCCTCTTTCTATTTTGATGTTCAGTATCTGTGCCTCTTTTTCTTTCCTCTCCACTTTGTCAGGGTGCTCTTTGTTTTCTCAAGACTCATCTTTTTGAGAACAATACTTTATTGTGTGGTTTTTATTTTATTAGCTTCTTTATTATTCAGTTCCTCTTGATTCTTTGGCAATTTTTCATGGGTTCTGGCTCTAGATGCACATTCTGAAGCAAATGGCCAGGGGCTGTTTTAGTCCCTCTGCTCCAGTTAGGCCCATAGCAACCTTCTTGGGTGACAGGGAAGACCAGCTATGCTGGGTGCTGGACCCCTGAGGCTGAGTGTGTGTGGGGACCAGACACGCCTCCTCCTTCTTCTCCTAGCCTTTGAAAGCACTCTCTGGTCATTCAACAAACTTGCAAAGGTCCAGCACAAGCCAGGCTCTGGAAGGAGAACATTAAAGACAGAAGGGTCCACACTCATGGGGACCAGGCTCAGGATGACGACCGCACGTTCACTCTTAGGGGAAGCATAGGGAACAGATCTTCCAGTCTGTTTGTAAACCTGGCCCATCACTGTTCAGTGGGAGTGGGGGTTCTTGGATGAGAGAGGATTCCTGAGGTGGGGGTGTTGCAGGCCTTTTCCCCTTGGCACTGCCATCCTGGATGGTCCCCGAGGCTCCAAGTGACTGACTATGGGTAGAAGGAAGGGTGGGTTTGGCCAGAGCAATCTGGAGGGTCAGCCCTCATGCTCTCTAGTCTGTTTGTGCCACCACAAGCTTCTAGATCCAGCATCACTGTGCCATGTCTGTTCCTTTGACACTGAAGAGAGACCATGGGCAAGAGGACCACAACAATCTTACAGAGCCTCATGGGCCAGGGGAGAGCAGCACTGGGCAGCTGGGCTAGGAGTCACCTGGCTCTGGCACCAAGCACAGAACAGCCCCATCTTGGGCCATCCATCCACTGCCAGAGGTCACTTCCTCAGCAATGGAAGACCATGGATCTGGGATGCATTCTCCAGATCCAGATGAAAAGAAGAAATCCACACAACAGATGTGCATCCTCAGCTGCTGCTGTCAGTGCTGGCTCTAGCAGTTCACATTTTCCTCCAAGTGGTGGCAGGTGCAGGCCAGGACTGTGGGCAGGTGAGGCTCTGGAGAACAGATAGAATTCGCCTTATTTAGCTTTGGGCCTGGGGTCTGCCTGGGCATCTGGCAAACCTCTCTGTGTCCCCGCATGTAACACCCTATCTCACAGTCTGTGCTGACTCAGAAGCTGGCTGGCTCATGCCTTCATTATACCTGGGCTTTCCCAGGCCCCGTAGGCTGTTTTAAAGTGAGGACAGAACAGGAAAGCACCAAGGACGCCTGAGAGGACAGTCTGCACTAGCCATTTAAACCATATGTGTCATTTGCGGATGAGTCAACTCAGGCCACCATTAAGAAAAAAACACAAAACTGACAACAAGTCAGGCTTAACCAACAGCTGCTTATTCCTCACCATTCCAGAGGCTGGAAGGTGTACGGAACTACACGTGGCTCTCACGCAGCTATAAGCTGGTGGCTGAAGCAGCCACAGGGCCAGCACTTCTTGTCCACACTTCCCCGGCTCCAATTCATGGCTCACTGGTTCTCTTTCAGGGTTTTCATCAAAGAATTTTATTCCTTTTGTGTGACATTTTTGGTCATTACAAATCTATGAAAATAGGCTTCTTCTTTGCACCCTGTTCCAATCTTCAGAAATGTCCTCTCTCTAACCTTCACCCATGCTTGGGTTTTGAATGAGCAGTGCATTGCATGGAGGACCCACAGAGCTCCCCTCCCTGGGAGAAGGCCCTGCCACACCATCTCTTGTTCCATCAAAAGCACCTGCCTGGTGGGGAAGGGGAGTTGATTTGAAAATCATCAGTACTGGGTGCATTCAAAGCCTTGGGCTTGAGGTGGAGCCTGGAGAAGTCTTTTGGGGTAGAGAGGACACGGGAATCAGGAGAGTACATGGCAAGCTCTGCTTGTCTCCCCAAACTCCTAAAAACTAACATGGACAATCATGAAGTGACACCAAGACCCACAGACAACCTTCTCCAGGATTGGCCACAGCACCCCAGTATACCAAGGCCAGCAAGGGGTCAGCGCATGCCTATGGGACTGAAGACCAAGGGGCCCAGGATGGCTCTGGGCTGTGGACTCCACGTCACCAACATCACTCATCCCAAAGGAGAGGACTACTGGGATTGGAGCAGGGCATGGGGCTGGGCAGAGGAAGGTGCAGGTCAGAGGGGACCTGAGAACCCCCGGGACAGAGTGAAGACAATGCCACACAGCTGGGCTGAGGGCAGTGCTCTGCAAACAAGTCTGTGGAATGTTCCTAAAGACACTGCGGAGAGAATCTGTGCTCCACAAGGAGGACTGTCAGTTCCATAACAACCCAGAGAAACCCAGAAACTGGGACACTACCTTCCCCATCACCACCCAGGAACTGCCTGATCACTATCCATGGGAACCCATCAGTGTACACAGGAGAACACACATCATACATACAGACACGTGCATGTGCACACACATACATTATACACACAGACTGCATACCACATACATTCATACATCTCACATGTGCACATATGTGCACACATTTGCATCACAGATAGACATGCATACACATCACACACAGATATACACATTCGGGCACACTCATACACACACGCACACACAGGTACATATACACATCACATCTAGACACACACCACATTCACATAAATGCACACACATCACACACAAACACACACACTGTGCATCATAAATACATACACACATAGGCAAATACACAATACATATACCGCACACACACTCACAATCACCTTTTCCTGCCTCTGACACTCATGACTTTCTCACAGATCTTTACATTTTTCTCTTTGTTTCTGTTTAATTCTCTTTACTCTTATCGTGGCCAGTTCCTTTTTCTCTGACTGCTTTCCATGGTGTCTAGTGTTTTTAAATTCTTTTTTAATTTTTAAATATTTTTATTTGGAAATTAAATTTAATGGGGTGACATTGATCAATAATAGTACATAGGTTTCAGATAAACATTTCTATAGCATTTGAACTGTTGATTGTGTTGTGTGCCTATCACCCAAACACAAACTATTCTTAGGTTCTTTTAAATTTTGTCTCCATGTCTGGAATTGCTTTTCTTTTGTTTTTCACAGTATTTCCTGATTCTTCTAGTTGTTTCATGTACGCCTGTTATCTGGTAATATCGCTGCTAGCTTCTTCATTTCCGACTTATACTCTTGCCTGAAAGCTTAAATATTGCCCTAATTTTTAAAATTCACTTTGAAATATTAGGGTATAATTTTCATCTGCCTTTCAGTCATATATTTCTGATATGTTTTTGTTGTATGTTGGAATATTATTTACTTCTTTTTCACTGCAATAACTTTTATGAGGTAGGTTACAGTCTGGGTATGTATGTGCGTGGTGTGTGTGTGTGTCCCATTCAGCCGCTAATTATATCCTAACAAACTAGCAGACTCTAAAGGTAAGGGGAAAATCCTTTAGACATTCAAAGAGAAAGAGTCTAAATTTGTTTACAAAGGAAAGAACATAAGATTGGCATTAAATGTCTCAATAGCAACTCTTTGCTAGAAAACAATGAAGCAACATTTTAAAAATACTCCAGGGAAGAAAACGTGAGCCAAGAAGACTAAATCTGGCCAAGCAGATCTGCAAGAATAAAAGCAGAAGTCATAAATTTGCAAGCACTCAGACAGTATCGTCCCCATGAGCCCTTCCTGAAGAATTTACTAAAGAACCAACTTCCAACAACCACAAAATAACTGGAGAAGCTTCAGCACCAGCTCTGAGGACAGACCCGGCACATATGTGCTTGTCGAGCTAAGGCCAGGGATCCAGACGAGGATGGCCAGGGAGGATGTACATGCTACATGTTGAAATATAGAGATAGGGTGGCTCACATGAATAAAATAAACTGTAATCACCACATGCTATCCCCTCACCCCACTGCCTGGTACGTACAGGGCTTGAGAGAGGGGGCAGAGACCCCGTTGGCCATGGGGCCTGCTCTTAGGGGCTCACCTCCTTGGAATGTCACAGTAAGGTGTCTGTGTTCAGCTGTGCTGTGGACCTTGACCTCTATCTGCACCTGGATGGCATCAGGCACTCCACATGAGAACATATGTGCAGTGTGTCATCCACCTCGTGGGCCTGCATTGCCTTAATGTCAACTTCTTACACAAAATTATGTCATGTTTACCTTTTAGTGAACTAGCACCATGAGCCTTTCCGGGCAGGACCACGAAACTTTAGCAAGATCCTTCGTGCTTTCTTCCTCTGAAACCCTTTACCGGTAAATCAGAGGTGTCTGGATTTATTGTCCAGATGGTCTTCTCTCTGGACCAGCACCATCCAAATGAATATACTGCAAGCACATATGTGGATTTCCTAGTAGCCACACTGAAAATCCAAAAGAAACAGATGATATTTATAATACGTTATTTAACACAAAATATTATTTAAGCATGTAACCCAAATTTCAAGTTCTTTTGCATTCTTTCTCAGTATGGCATTTCCCTGATCTGGGTCTCACACTTGCGGCACAGCTTTCTGTGGGGGGCGGGCTTCCAGTCAGCGGCTGCCAAACTGGACGCTTAGGCCTAGACTTGTCCCTTCACCTTCAGATGCTGCCAAGCCCACCACAGAGTGTCTAAGTCAGCTTTGAAGCTAGGTTTGATTTATACAGTCCGAGGGGGAGGTGGGTCCCATGGGGCCCGAGGCTAGGGAATGTGTGGGGTCTGGTGGGGGACACATGGTCAGGATGGACAAGGATCCTGGAAGACCTGTCTTGCTTTCCACACTCTGCTCCCCACGCCTAGGCTGTGAGCCCCACATGGGTGGCTGGCACCCAGCTCTGAGGCCCACGCTTAGGGATGTGCACACCCCATGTGCTGAAGCCCTGACAGGTTCTGTCCTGGGCTCAGGTTGACCCTGCCTCTGCCCTTCTGGAACATCCTTCACACCCAGAGCCACAGGCTATCTTTCTAGAGGATCCCCATGTACCTGTCTATGACCTGTAGGACATTTTTCCTCTGGCCCAGGGTCTGTGTCTCCTGAAAAGAAAGACTGATGATCAGTGAGGCCTCTCATCTCCCCCGAATGTCTCCCTGGGAAATGGAGCCTCGGACATGCCCAGGCCTTTGTTCCTTAGTACCATCAGTATCCTCTGACCCTGGCCTGTAGTGGAATAAATGAGGGGAGAACAGGAGATAGAGGGGAAGCCTCGAGAACAGAGTGGGCAGAGAACATGCCAAAGCCTCAGTGGGTGGACTCTGACCCCTGGATAATGGGGGAACTGGCCCTGTCTGCCCCAAGTTACAGTGTGGTCACAACAAGGGAGCCATTATCAGTGTCATCACGGCCCTCTGCAGACTCAGACACTGGCAAGATTGCTCTGTCCTTGTCCTCACCTGGGATCTGACCCTGGTTTCAAACCCCTGATTTTGAGGAACAGGTGTTTTCTCATATATTTTTATGTCTGAAAAGGCTCTTCCAGCTACTTTTTCTGTTACCCCAGAAAAGTCACTCAACCTTTCTGGGCCTCCATTGTCACCAGCAAAACAAATTATTTGAACAAGATAGACCCATGGTCCCTCCCTGTTTCAATACTCTGTGATTCCTTTGAGTTTGGACAGCATCCTTCACCCCTGCCACTTGGAACTAACCTGCTATGTTTGGGAAGAATGTGTTCACTGCAGTGAACTTAGGGTCATAAGATGAATCTCTGGATAGGACCTTGGGTCCTCCCCACAAGGCAAAGGGCATAACAGAGATTGTGTTCAAGGTCACAGAACTCAGAGAGCCCAGGACTTCAAGGTCAGGTCCATGCTGTCCTGGCTGCATGATCACAAGCACACGCCACTTAGCTCTCCAGGCTCCATGTCCACAGCTGCAAAATGGGTACAAGGCAGGCCCAGGGTATGGGACCTGGAGATGGCGGGGGCTCAGAGCAGGTACTGGCCCAGAGTCGGTGCTCAAGGAATGGCTTCCTTCTTTACAAAGAGGCAGCTGCTTGAGGATGTTACATGAGCTCCAGAGCTCATAGAGCTGGTCAGTGTTGAGGTCCAAACTCATGCCTCGCCCCCAGTTCTGGCTCTATTTCCCCACCCAGCCTCAGCCCTTGTCACTTCACTTCTCCATCTTCCCTGCTATTCTATGAGCCGCTGACCAGTGTGGCAGTCATCCACACTTGGCTTTCCCTGGCAGTGCCCACACTGGCCTGCAAAACTGAGGTTGCCAGAGAACTGGGGCTGTGGGTACCCTTAAATCTGATTGGGGTGCAAACCCTAGGTGAACTGATAGCCTGCCTTTGGTGGCCAGAAAGAGAGTGCTGGGTTGGCAGGTAGCTATGTGGACATACACAGCCCGAAGGCGGCCTCCCCAGTGAATTCAGAGGAGCCCATGGACCCCATACTTCATGCTGACGCCAAGAACCCGAATCGGAAGACCTGAATCTTTTACAGGGCTGAGGGCCATTCATTCTGTGGTATGCAATTTGAAGAAGAGGTTTTAAAACCATATAATTGGATGCAGGAGTCCGTTTTCATTAAAACAATTTCAAGGACATAGCAGAGAATCTTCACAGTTCTGGGATTACAAAAGCTACATGGGAAGAAGAGGGACGTGCGTCACATCTGTGCACACTGTGGTGAGGAGGGCACTCAGATACGTGCTCCCAGCCTGTTCTGTGCACACCCGCGTTTACCAGCCACAACAGTGCATCTCAGAACAAGAACTGGCGCTCATTAGACGAGGCAACATCTGCCAGCTGTGGTTATTTCCTGCCTGGAGCTGTCTTGGGGGAGAGCTAGCGGAGTGGCCCCCCTTTCCACACCGCCCCCACCCCCGAGCAGCCACCCTTTGTTTAACTACAAAGGGAAAATAAACGAGGCCATACTTGATTTAAAGCTGAGTCTGTTGTGTCTCACACTGGAATGATTGCCAGCCAAGCACATGTGGTCAGACTCCGCCCCCAGAGCTCCAGCGTGGCTGGGTGTGTTCCTGGCAGGGAAATGCTGGTTTGGGGCCACACTATTTCAATGAACAATTTGTTCCCTGCCACAGTATTGGAGACTCACATTTCCACAGGTGGTCTGGGGGCGAGCAGTCGGCAGGTTCCCCATCAGAACTTCTCATTTTGCAGGCTGGGAAGAAGAGGGGAAGACATGACAGGGTGAGGCCAGGGGCGTCCACCCCTGCTTCCTGGCAGCATTATACTTCACAGCTCACACATTCGCAGAGCAAAGAGGAACCGCCGTGCTCAGCCATCAGACAGCGGAACAGATGATGCCATTTGCCTCCCCAAGGGATGGGGCTAGAGCCCAGGAGGCCGGTGCTCTTGTCCCTGCTGCATAGGCTTAGGTGAGGTGCCCTGTGCCAGGCCTCTCTCATCAGAGGGCCATGTGCTCGGGTGAGTTTCAGCTTCAACTGCCAGCCATCTGGGCCCACCTGGGTCTACTTTCTGGACTCTAATCGCTGAGAGGGGTCTTGGTAGTGGATTAAATCAATGATGTCTTAACCTCACCATCTATATCACGCTGTGTCAAGTTGAAGGTAGGGTAGATACTTCTCACTTTCGGAGGCTGATGAGGGACCAAAGACCCTTTGCAGTCACACCCTGTGGTCTGAGTGACATCTGACAGATGCCAGAGGGCCTTCATTAGAACCTGTGGCTCCTTCCGCTCAGCTTCAGTAGGGCCAGAGAGTGTGAACCCCATGTCCGTACCTAGATGCCTGTCCCAGAGTGCGTTTCCTGACAGTTTGAGCTCATGTTGCAGCTTTGCATGGGATTCTTTGAATCTAATTGTAAGGGGTCAGGCATTTATTCAAAACCATACAAGACCAGTGTCTCTAAGGTTCATGGGCCCTGGGAGAGCCCTGTAATGTGCTCACATAGTCAGTTCTTGGTAAAACCTACAAAAGAAAGATATTCTGTCCATCAAGACCACTACTGCCTCCTTCCATCCAAGGCTCCCCAGCTCACGCGAAGATTGGGTCACCATGCTCAGAGCCAGAGGGAACGTGGGAACATGTTGCATGGGCAGCAGATGGAAAAACATGATCAAGTGAGTCTGGGGGCACCTGTCAGAAGTTCTTGTCTTTTAAAGACAGCATTAAAGTACCGTGAAATGTGGTAAAGAGACAAAGGTCACATCTCTGCATGGTTGCCACTGGTAAAATTTGAGACATTTGGGTAATAAAAAGAGTAAGAATAATAGATTACAGAACATTGCACTTTTTAAAAAAACATGCATTCCTAGAGATACTTGAGGGAGAAAGAGAAAACAGTAAAAATAACTATTTGAAATACCTTTGAAATCTTGAAACATACTTCTAGATAACTCATGGGTCTAAGAAGAAATCACACGGAAGTGAGAACACTCTGGAGTGAGTGCTGTAGGGTCCAGCAGGACTGGCTTCAGGAGAAATTCATTAAATGGTTATATTGGAAAAGGGAGAAGTGGAGTCATAATGAATTAAGCATCTAACTCAAGAAGTTATGAGACTCACCGAGCACAAGGCAGGAGGGATAATAAAAGGGAGCAGATACGACCTACCTCCTTCTCCACACTTTTCTGCCTCCACCCCAGCTGGGGCTAATTTACACAGGGATGTCTACTGTGTCCTCCCTCCATCAGACCTTCTTTTTCAGGGCCCTTTCCTACTGAGCTGCCTGACTAGGCCAGAGTTTGGGAAGGGGAAGGAAGTGGCCTGACCCAGACTAGGACATGGAGCCACCATGCTCAGCCGGGTGCCTTCCTCGTGGCACTGGGTAGGTCAGAGGTGCCGGGACTGCAAGGAGCGTGGAAGTGGGGCTCCAACCCCACCTTTGACCACCAATGTGATGAGAGGGAAATTCTAAGTCAAACAAAACACAGATGTCACATCTGATTCTGCCTTAGGTTACTGCCAGTGAGTGTGTCTGTGTGTTCTATTCCTGGAAACTTCTACACCTGACTGCTGGCTGGAGCTGCTCCCTTGGTCCTACTGTAGCAGTGATAAGTGGTCCTTCACCCTTGGGTCCACTGTGGATGTGGGTCTGCTCTCTGAGTGGCAGGTCAGCATCACTACAGGTCCCCGCCCACTGGGGGCCCGCCTGGCAGCTTTTCTGGTGCTGATTCTTGGCTCCCTTTTTTTTTTTTTTACCTAGAACACCCTGTGATTTCCTCTCTCAGTGAGCACCCCAGGCCCTGACCCCAGCTCCAGCTTGAGAAGACCCAGCCTGGCTGAGTTGATGCTGTTGGGACCTGCTGTTTCGGCTACCTGCACTCTTGTGGAGCTCGGCATTGCTTCTCTGCAGCAGCACCTTTGCTGCAGGCTCAGTGTTATGACACATGGGGTCTAGGATCTGGGTAGTTCAGCCATGGAAACGCTCCAGCCAGCCCCAGGTGGACCAGGGCCCCTGAGAGCTCACAGACACACCTCTCCCAGAGCCCACACCTCATGCTCCCCAGGAACTAGCCCTAACTCAGGCCTCTCCCAGCTTGCTCTCCCATTGTGTTTTTCTCATCACACACAAGACAGACAGGAATTTATCCTTCCTGAGAGGCAGCTTGCAGTAGAGGCCTAAGTGTGTCATGAACGTACAACTGAGGGGGCCACGTGATGAAGCCACCACAAGGAGGGTCACACAGAGGCCGCAGAATCAGCCCAGGGTCCAGGCTCCACCTGCCCCTTCAGCCAGAGAAGCTTTGTTTCATTTCATTCACAGGTTGAGCTTCCCGGTAAGACTTCTTTTGAAAGAAGTTTTGATGGATTTTAAGTAGTAAAAACCACTGGCAAAGAGTCAAGTACTGAGTTTCTGATCAGAGAAAAGCTGGTTTCTGGTCCCAGACCTCAACTGTGACTAATCCATGCTGACCGACTGACATGCCCCTGACTCCAGGCTCTTGTCTGTGGTGAGGCGATGCTTCTGGGGGCTGTCACAAGCTTTCGTGGGGCACCTGGGAGGTCGGCCACGTGTGTCTGCCTTCACTGCACGTGTCGCCCTCCCGAGCATCTGTGCCCCGGACACATGGTGGCATACGCCGCTCGCTTTGGTGAGTTCCGGCCCATGTCCAGGCACCAGACAGGCGAGAGTGGAGGCGGTGCCTAAGAACCAGCTGTTGTGCTGGCCACACACCCAGGTGCACTGTCTGCACTCCAGGAACCCAGATTCAGAGAGGGTTAAACATGACAAAAAGGAGAAACGTACAGAGAAGTATCCCGATGGTCCAGAGACCCTGCTTGGAGCAGCCACTGATTCATCATCGCACAGCCGTGCCGCTCGGCAACCCAGTCCCAGCTCAGGCTCACTCTGGTTGGCAGCCTCAGATGGGTTATTTCATCTCAAAAGCCACATTTTCCTGTACTGTAATACATTTAATATGTTAGCCATCCTTCCACCCCCACATCTCTCACACCCACCAGACTAAGGCTTGCCTGGGATGAGAGAAGGGAGGGAGAGAAGCTGGAGGAAACTCAGAAGGAGCTGAATTTGGCTGGGGTTCAGTCCTCGCCCCATCTGGAGCCAAACCCACATGGGTTCGGGAACCTGAGGGGAGACTGGCCCAACAGCGTCTCTCAGGTGGAGTCAAAGAAGCCAGCATTTCCTCCCAGCCCCCACCCTAAACTTATGCTGCTGGGGTGGGGGGCAGGGGTGGGCCTGCCCCAAACACCTGTGGCCTCTCAGAGCAGCCAGCAGGTGTGTGCCAGGAGGCAAGACTGTACAAAGCCTGGCGTCCGCCTCTTCCCCACCCCAACTCCACTTGTGACTGGGAGCCCAGACCGAGGAGTATAACCTGGGTAGAAAGAAATAGGGCAACAACCTAGCAGCCCAGTCTGAGCCAGGCATGGTGGGATAGCGAGAATGTGAGGTTGAAAGGCGCATAACAAGCATCCTCAGAGAAATTGGGAGCAGTGAGTCAGCAGGCCAGGCACCTGCCCAAAAGGCAACGTGCCGAAGATACTAAGAGTGACCCCTCACAGGTCAGTGTCAGTCAGCAAGGATGGAAGGGTGCTCAGAGCTGCCGTGGGGAAGCTGAAGACCCAAGGCAAAAGCAGCTTTGCTGTGGGGGCATCTGTCTACCTGCCTCTGAGCACCAGCCTTGTGACCTCATAAAGAAATGTGAGGACGGACTTGACATAACCCAAAGGAGACATTGCAGTAAGGAAGGGGAGGAGAGTGGACAGCTCTAAATGTGTGACTAGACCTACACAGATGTTGGCTATGAAAAGAAGGGCAGCCAGGACTTGGGGTCCCTGGTCACATGCAGCAGCAGCAGCATAGGCGTAGGGAGGGAGTGATGGAAATGCAGCTTCCCAGGAGCTTTGTATGTTCCAGAGGAGGGCCAGGTGTCCAGACTCTGGAAAGCACATCACACACCAGAGCAGCATGACAAGAGCAAAGGATGTAACTTCCAAGTTAACAGAATAACAAGGAAAAGACATCAGGTAAGTCCGGGAACAAAGAAGGAGTATAACATGGAAGGAGCAGTTATGAAGAGAATGAGTCAGAAATATTGGGAATAAGTACACAGCAACTATAAATACAGAACTCAGAGGGGTGAGGGTATCCAGAGCCCCAGCAGCCAGGTATGTCCAAAGGGGTGCAGGTGCATGAGAGAGGGATGACAAGGAAGAGGGCACTGGACAGAAGAGGGCACCTGCGTCCAAGGGGTCCCAGAGGAGAGAAATAAATTGGTGAAAAATGGGAACTCCTGAAAAGATTTATGAAAAGAGAAATACGATTATAAATGACAGGAGATTCTTACCTACAACCATTGTCTTAAAAAGAGCATAAAACCAAGGATTAAAGCCTAGATGTTCAAGAAAAGGGACCCTGAGAACAGCAAGATTGGCATCAGCTGCGTGTATCAGCCAAGGACAGTGAAGCCAGATGCCAAGTGCATGAGAGCCTACAAGAGCCACAGTGTAAGGAGGACACAAGGGTAAAATGGCCTGGGAGTTCACAGACCCCATCTGAAGAGCATGAGGGTGATGTGCAGGGACACCAGAAGAGAGGCTCTGATGGTCACCAGTTCAGTTTGTCGATGGGAAATAGCCCAGCTATGACCCTGACAGGTCCAGAGCAACAGAAGAATAAAGATGGACGCATATCTTTCTTTTTTTTTTAGATTTTTAAAAATTCCTTTTGAAGAGAAGGGGGTGGGGCGGGAGCAGGAAAGCCCAGGGCTTCAAACCAGCCACCTCAGCATTCTAGGGCCATGCCCCATCCACTGCACCACCACAGGTCAGGCAAGATGCACATCTTTCAAACTAGCCTAAGAAAACCTGGTCTCAACAATGGAAGGCAAAAAACAAAGAAAAAGGGGCCCTGGCCAGTTGGTTCAGCTGTAGAGCTCTACCCAGCATGTGGAAGTCCCAGGTTCAATATCCCAACCATCTGCTTTTCTACCCCACCCCCTTTCTTGCTTCCCTTCCCGCAGCCATGGCTCAATTGGTTCGAGCAAGTTGGCCCCAGGCGCAGAAGGTTAGGGTTAGGCTCCATGGCCTCTACCTCAGGCACTCAGTTGCCAAGCAATGGAGCAGTGGCCTCAAATGGGCAGAGCATAACCTGGTAGGGGGCTTGCTCGGTGGATTGTGGTCGGGGTAGATGCAGGAGTCTGTCTCTGAGTCCCTGTTTCTCCTCTCACTTAAAAACAAAACAGAGCAAAAATTAAAAAACAAAAAACAGAAAAAAACAAGGAAAAACATCATGGAGACAAAGTGTGAACAATCAAACAGATAGAAACCTGTAATTTGAGGGGATGGATGACAAGCCTCCAGATTTTAGACACTTCTGCTCTAAGAGGAGACAAGAAGCAGTGCCTGCCTTCCCACCCTGCTCAGAACTCCCAGTGAACTGATACAAGAAAGAAACATGGTTGGCTGAGAATTGCTTTCTTAGGGTTGAATTTCTTAGTGTTGTTTTGCATTTGAAAACCTGCAGCCTCCTGGAGGATAGTGTCTGGCCTTAGCCCGCAGACTCCGCATTCAGTGTGCTGCGTGCTGCATGGCCCCAGAGCCACCTCCACTAGTTACGTGACCCTGGTGAGGCTGCTCCAACTCTGTCACTAAGCAAAATGCAGATAATAGTAGGGAAACCTCAAATAGAGTTTATGTGGGGAGCAAAGGGGGCACGCGGAAGAATAACGTGATACATGAGGCGGGCGGCTGAGCTCACGTCATCCATACTCATCCTTGGAGCATTTCAAGAGGCACCTTCTGAGCCTTCCCTGTGGTGGTGCAGAGGATCAAGTTTCAACCAGGAATGCTGAGGTCACCGGTTCGAGGTCCTGGGCTTGCCCAATCAAGGCATGTACAAGAAGCAACTACTCAGTTGATGCTTCCACCTCCTCCCCCTACCCTTCTCTCTATCTCTCAATAAAATCTTTAAAAAAAAAAAAGGAAGAAAAAAGAGGTAGCACTTTCTGAAATACCCTTACAAACCCAAGAAGCCATTGTTGCATCAGTTTGATGCGGTGCCTGGACTGAGCCAAGAGAATGGACTCACCTAGCCATTGCAGGTCAGATGAGGCCTGGCCAGCTCAGAGTGCTGGGGCCATTGGGATGTGAGCAGGTCCCCAGGACCCTGGTCTGTCACTGAGGGGTTCAGGCTTTGTGCTTGGGAGCATCCCACTCCCTAAGAGTCTTGTTGACTTAAGGGTTTATGCTGTGCAAACAAGGTGTCAGCTCCAATTTCTTACAAAAATGAGATGAAGGGTCTGCTTGCTAGATACACACAATTTCTTTTTTTGGATTTTATTTATTCATTTTTAGAGAGAGAAGAGAGACAGAGACGGAGATAGAGAAGAGAGGAAGAGCAGGAAGCATCAACTCCCACATGTCCTTGACCAGGCAAGCCTGGGACCTTGAACCAGCAACCTCAGTACTCCAGGTCAATGCTCTATCTACTGTGCCACCATTGGTCAGGTGATAAACACAATTTAAGATCAGTCTTTGATCATTTTAACCTGACAGCTCCTTGTTCACTGGCTAGAAGTTTAGTTCCCAGTAATTGTACCTTCTTCTTGTGCTAAGTAAATGCTGAGCCATTCACTTTGCAAAGGGAGAAACTGGAAAATACACAAAGGTCTAACTTCAGGTTGATTTCAGAAAGAAGAGAGGGCCTGACCAGCTCTCCTCACAGCACTGCTACTTGCTAAGAGTTCTGTCTTTGTGATCAGAACATGGGCATACATTGTTTCTCCGTCTGTCTGTCCAGCCTAAGAAATGGCCCTACTTTCCTTTCATTTCAAAAATTAAGCCAAATAAAACCTAGCTGGACCATTTGCCAATTGTTCTTTGAAGAGAAAGAAAAAAAGCCATATGTCCCAGCAGAAAACACAGAAGTTCTGTGATAGGCTGGTGGGTGGGCCAGAAATTAGCTTTCCCTGCTGGATCCTGGGTGGCTTCCGCTGTTCTCACACAAAAGGCGCCGAAGCTTCCCTGGCTCTCATGCTGGTAGCCAGCTCTGTCCAAAGAGCCCAGGAAAGGGCTAATAGTTAATGAGATACTGTTTTATTATCATCATTAATTTTCTGATCTGCTCCAAGAAGTTAATAGCAAGAAGTTAATAGCAGTTCATCCCCTGAGCCCAGTCCAAAATAGCTAGTGTTATGGGCAGAGGGAGACCTGGAAGCAGGGATAAGGGCCTCTGGCCACATAGCACCATGTCCTCTGGGCAGGCCACTCTGTTCCTTTGAGAAAGAAAGCAGCATGTGACTGAATGGTGGGCCACAGAGTGGCTGCCACCCTCCCTTTGAGCATTGGTGCAGAACACAAACACGTCGGTGAATGGGCACTGAAACCCAAGGTCAGAGATGTGACTTGAACGACTGAGGCAGTTGTGCCAGGTTCATGCAAAGGGAAGTAAATTGAGCCAGAAATAGCCAATTCTGGCAGGGCAGTGGTGTCCTTACTGACTGCTACTTGCTTTCCCCAGAGGTGAGGACTCACTGGCCAGTTCATCTCAGAAAGGAAGGCCCTTCAGGGTGCTCCAGTTTCCAGCAGAGACCCTGTCTGTGAGGCGGATAATTTGGACCTGACATTTCTTTCCTCAGAAAATGGCTGTTTCATGCTCTTTGACATCAATGCCACTCCCCAGATCAGAAGACCCTAGAGCAGTGGTTCTTAACCTGGGTTCTATTGAACCCTAGGGGTTCAATGAGTCGGTCTCAGGGGTTCGGAGAAGCCTCTGCCGCAGAGGCCAGAATAAAGTAATACCGTAATTTGTTGTGAGTTCATGCACTTTGTTGGTTTTGTTCTTTGAGCAAGGTGATGTTCATGCACGGCTCATTTTGTGCACCAGTAAAAAAACATATATCTATGTCCTGAATTTGGAAAAAAAAATCATATTTTATTTATCTCTAAAGAAGGGTTCGGTGAATGCGCATATGAAACTGGTGGTTTCGGTACCTCAGAAAAGGTTAAGAACCACTGCCCTAGAGCAACAGACCTGAAACAGTTTGCTGTCCCTCAGCGTCACTGAGCAGGTGCTCTCCATCTCCCTTTGTGAAGTTATTTGAAAGCCCCTGCTGTCAGGGTTGCTGATGGGGCAATTACTCAATTTGGGGCCTCCCGGCTGCCCAGAGGCAGGAGAAAAGTACTCTTTCTTAAAACGATCTAAAGAAACACTTTCTGTTGTTCTTAAATTTGTCCCCTTAGTCCAATCTGGGGTTGTCCCTGCTAGTGGGACCTAAATTCCACTCAGACATCAGTCCTTTATCCTCAAGTGGGGAAGTGTGGCCGGGCTGCCTGAGACTTACAGTGTGGGTGGAGAGATGGGGTGGTGGAGTCAGTGTTGATCAGGCCCTGAGCCCATAGAGGGTAGAGCTGCCAGCTGGAAACTGGAGGGACCCGGAGGGACACCGATGCTGCCTATGGAGCTGACTGGTAGGGACACATAGACACCCGCATCAGAAGCAAAACTGTGGCCCTGCTCTGGAAGAGGGAGAAGCTGCTGCATGCTGGCCATCAGCAACTGTAAGCCCACAGCTGCCTTGCAAGGTGGGGGGCGCTTTCTAAGCTCTTTCTACCTGCAGTCATGCATAGGACGGATGGGAAGTAACTGTCTAATCACTGTGTGTCTAGGCAAAACCAGAAAGAACATGGCGACCATGGGCCAACACTTCTGTTCAGAGACACTGGGAAGCTCTCACCAGGCCACATGTGCATCTGTGAGATTGTCTGTGTGCAATCACATGCATGAGGTTGTGTGTGTGTGATTCTGTGCATACAGTTGTGTATGGTCTGTGTGCCCTGAGCATGCTCAGGGACATGGAGCCCAAGTCCTGCCATCTGTCCATCCTGTTGGAGTCTCTCTGGTGCAGTCACTCCTATCTTCACGAAGGAAGCTGAACTACTGTAAATTCACATGGTGTGGGTACTCAGTTTCCTCAGAATTAGGTACTTTGGCTTAGTTCTCTTGACTGACGTAAGGACCATAAAATACAGAGTGCTGCCCAGATGGCCCATACCGGGCAGAACCTGTCCCCAGCCACACCCCCCCACACACACCTTGTCCCATGGTGAACAGGGCCCCAACTACACAACTGGAGCTCCTCATGCATATGCACCTCACCACCTGGAGTGACAGGTGATATCAGTCGATAGCAGTGGTTCTTAACCTTTATTGAGGTACAAACCCACCAGTTTCATATGCACATTCACCGAACGCTTCTTTAGTAATAAATAAAATATGGAGTTTTTTTCCAAATTCAAGACATAGGTATATGTTTTTTTACTGGTGCACAAAATGAGCCGTGCATGAACATCACCTTGCTCAAAGAACAAAACCAACAAAGTGCATGAACTCACAACAAATTACGGTATTACTTTATTCTGGCCTCTGCGGCAGAGGCTTCTCTGAACCCCTGAGACCGACTCATCGAACCCCTAGGGTTCGATAGAATTCAGGTTAAGAACCACTGGTCTATAGAGTCCTCACCCACTCCCGGCATAGCTGCAGGCTCAGCAAAAGTGTGTTCAGTGTCACAGAGCCAGAAAGAATCATGTTTGTCTTTTCTGTTGAGTTCAAAGGTGTGCTCTAGGCTCTGGGCTCAGCCAACTCACTCCCTGGTCAGGGCAAGGAGGCCCTAGCATCCTCTAAGCCGGGCACAGTCATGTGATTCTGCAAACGTTTATGAAGTCAAAGCAAAAGCCCCCTCTACGGAAACTTACTATGGGGACACCTGGGGTCACAGGGCCGGGGGTAAATGAGAGGTGCAGGCTAGTGGGTGGCAGCCTGTCCCAGTGGATACTGTCCCAGTTAGTCAAAGGTGGCCCGTCCCTAGTGTGTCAGCGAACAGAGCCTTCTGCTTTTCTAAAATACCACCCACCTAACGGTGCCAAGACTCCTGGATATGACTACACTGCTTTGTGAACAAAACAGACAGGTGGCTTGAGAAGATGTCCTTGGAAGAGCCAGTGTAGTTTCTGTGCCCTACAGCAGCCTGAATGATTCAAAGCTGTTCCATGTGGAGGGGGAGGAGGGCAAGTGTTCCAAGGCAACTATGCTGCACGTTGCCTTTCTCAGCAAATGACCTTCTGTGAAAGACAAAGCCTGTGGCATGGGTGTGCAGGAGAGCAAGAAACACTGCAGACTTTCCAACAGCAGCTCCACAACACACAGCCTTCTTCCTGACAGTGGTAACTTGGCATTTTTCAAAGCACATAGAGTGTGTGTAGTTTTTTGGCTATTACTGGCGAATTATGTGGAGGGAAAAGGGATGGGGTAGGAAGGATGGGAGATGGGTAGAATTTATTTTTTGTTAAAATTTGGAGCCTGATTGGAGAAATGGTGAAATAATGGAAAAAACAATTAGTAATGATGATTGCGTTCTGTGTCCAGAATATTTTATCTTTTGAAAAAATGTCATTGGCAATCTAAATGAGGACAGTGAAAGACTGTTTAAAATCTGTGAATGCCTGAAACTTACAAGCCAAAGTGTTTCTAGCCTGAACTTAAAGCTGTTTTAAGAACTAAGCTAGTTGGTAAGTTACCAAAGCTGCTGTTTGGGGGATGTGAACTGGTTGAGGAAGGAAAGTCCTTTATTGAGTGTATATATACATAGGCACATTTTCTCCTAGAGATGCTAATTCTTGACACTGATAAAAAGACCCTTTCTTTTCCAATTATGAAGTTATAAATACTAGCTTGTCCACCCAAGCTGCAGGCTGAGGTATTTGGGAAGGGTCAGAAGATGGCATACAAGGTATGAAAGTAAAGAGAAAAACCCATGCTCTTAGGGTGGAAAACTCTTGGGGTGTTTTGAACTGTTGGTGGCAGGGTTTAGTCACTGACAGCACAAGTTCCTTAAATCACTTCAAGAGTTGAAATATGTCGTCTGACCAGGCGGTGGCGCAGTGGATAAAGCATTGAACTGGGATGTGGAGGACCCAGGTTCGAGACCCCGAGCTCGCCAGCTTGAGCGCGGGCCCATCTGGCTTGAGCAAAAAGCTCGCCAGCTTGGACCCAAGGTTGCTGGCTCCAGCAAGGGGTTACTCTGTTTGCTGAAGGCCTGAGGTCAAGGCACATATGAGAAAGCAATCAATGAACAACTAAGGTGTCGCAACAAAAAACTGATAATTGATGCTTCCCATCTCATCTCTCTCCGTTCCTGTCTGTCTGTCCCTAACTATCCCTCTCTCTGACTCTCTCTCTGTCCCTGTAAAAAAAAAAAAAAAAAAAAGAGTTGAAATATGTCAAAAGCCCTGGTCTCAGCAGAAGATTAAACTTTCATACTGGGGGGCAGCAATTCACTTTAAAACACAAAACACAAAAAATTCTGCTTTTAATTCTAAAAATTAATTAATACCCAAAACACAATCTTGAATCATTAGATCCTTCAAACTTGACATAATTTAGGGCTGTATCTAGAACCTTGTAAAATATTTTTAGGTGTATGCTAGGTTTCTGTGAAATTTTTCTTTAAATGTAAACTTTATATCCCACTGTCAGTTTTTGTCTTAATAAAATTATATAGATTTATTAAAAAAAGTTTTCTAGTACAAGGGACAACTTAGGTGAAAAAAAGGAAGGTCTTCAGCCACTGATGATGTTCAGTAGAGAAAGAGAGCATTTAGCCTGTGGTGGCGCAGTGGATAAAGCATTGACCTGGAACGCTGAGGTTTGAAACCCTGGGCTTGCCTAGTCAAGACATATGGGAGTTGATGTTCCTCTCCCCCTTCTCTCTCTTTCTCTCTCTCTAAAGTGAATAATTTTAAAAAAGGAGAGCTTCTATCCAGTATTAATGACTTGGGTGATTGAGAAAGATAGTTTCCAGCAATAAATGATAACAAGCGATAGAAAAAGAAGGTTTCTGGTCATAAATGATGACTCATGCAATAAACAAAGTCCGCAGTCATAAAGGATAAGACAGAAAAAGAAAAGTTTCCAATAATTGATAATCTCTCAATTGATAGAAAAATATTTATTTATTCATTTAAAGTAATTTTTTATTTTTCAATTACAGTTGACATACAATATTATATTCATGTCAGGTGTACAACCCAGTGATTGAACATGACATAACTTACTGAGTGTTAGCTCAATAAATCTAGTACCAATCTGACATTACACACAGTTATTACAATTTTATTGACTATATTCTCTATGCAGTACTTTACATCCATTTGCATTTAAAGTATTTGTTGATATACATTTATTGCCATTTTATTATTTGTATTTGTTATCTTATTTTCTTCTTAAATAAAACCCTTTAACATTTCTTGTAATACTGGTTTGGTGGTGATGAATTCCTTTAGCTTTTTTATGTCTAAAAAGCTCTTTATGTATCCCTTGATTCTAAATGATAGATTTGCTAGGTAGAGTAATCTTGGTGTGAGTCCTTGCGTTTCATCACTTTAAATATTTTTTGACAATCCCTTCTGGCCTGCAAAGTTTCTGTAGAGAAATCATCTGACAGTCTTATGGGAGCTCCCTTGTAGATAACTGCTTTTCTCTTGCATCTTTTAAGGTTCTCTCTGTCTCTAACCTTTGGCATTTTGATCATGATGTGTCTCAGTGTGGGTCTTCTCTTTACATTCATCTTGTTTGGAGTTCTCTGTGCTTCCTGGACTTGTGTATATACTGCTCACAAAAATTAGGAGGTATTTTATTGCTTCATATTCATTTTGAAATATTCCCTAATTTTTGTGAGCAGTACATATTTCCTTCAGGTTAGGGATGTTTTCCATCATTATTTTTTTTGCTCAGTCTTGCAATACCTTACTATCTCTCTTCTCCTTCTGGCATCCTTATGATGCAAGTGTTGGTATTCTTGAAGTTGGCTCCTTATACTATCCTTATTTTGAGAAATGGGGTTCTTTCCCCTTTTTGCTGTTCTGACTGGGTGTTTTCTGCTTCCTTACCTTCCAAATCTCTGATTTGGTCCTCTGCTTCATCTACTCCACTATTGATTTCCTGTAATATATTCTTCATTTCAGTTAGTGTATTATTCATTTCTGACTGGTACTCTTTTTATCTTTTTTATCTGTTTCTTTGTTTCCTATCTTTTTGTTGAAGTTCTCACTAAGTTCATCTACTCTTCCCCTATGTTCACTGAACATTCTTATAACCAGTGTTTTGAGCTCTGCATCTAGTAGATTGCTTGTCTCCATTTTGTTTAGTTCCTTTTCTGGAGTTTTGTCCTGTTCTTTCATTTGGGACATGTTTATCTTCTTATTCTGTTCGCCTCACTGTGTTTGTTTCTATGTAGAGTGGCCTTTTGTAGTAGGTGTCCTCTAGGGTCCTGTGGAACAGCCTCCCCAATCACTGAACTGGGCACTCCAGATGCACCCCCTCCTGGCACTCTAATGGCTGTGTGCATCCTTCTGTTGAAGTTGAGCCTAGTTTACTGTTGGCATATCAATGGGAGGGATTTACCCACAGGCCAACTGGCTGTAAGGACCAGCAGCAACCATCATGAAGAATCAGCTGTTCAGGGGCTGACCCCACAGAGCAGGACTTACTTCAGCAGGACTCTGGTGCTTACTGAGTCTGTCCTTTGTGGAGAAGGTTGAGTGGTGCTTCAATTTGGTCTAAAGCTGTCCACAGGATGCCCTGGCTCTGGGACTTCTCAGGAGGTGCAGGCCACGGTCAGTCACTAACTGTGCTCTTGCCCTGCCTGGTGCCACCTGGCATGAGCTACAAAGCAATCTGCACTACTTGTGCTGGGTTTGCAGATATCCAGGAGAGGCCAACCTATGAACCAAGGCCAGTCCCACTAGAGCCAGGCCTGGAACTACTTAGTGAGAAATATGCAGCATGCTGAGGCCAGGTGCTGCTTCTTTGAGATTTTAGCAAAGTGCAAAGCCAAGACAGGCCGTTTGCCTGGAAAAGCCTCTGAAAATGGCCTGGGTGACCCTGCATATTGGGTGGGACAGGGTCTCGAGAAATCACCAAGGTGGGCAAAAATTGTTAGCCAGGTTGATAGGAGACTTAGATATAGTGTCCATCTGCTGGCTCTGTGGGAGAAGGCCCAGAACAATGGCCTCTGCCAGCATTTCTCTCTGGATTAAGCTGTCCCTTTAGCTCTCTTTCCATGCCAGACTATTCAGTTTCTCCTCATATATCCTGGGTGCCCCAGTGTTAGAGCTCAGAGTAAGTGAGTTTGAGTAAGTTCATGCATGGGCCCTTTAAGAGAAATGCCTGGGCCTGAATAGTAGTGGTGCAGTGGATACAGGTTCCAGGTTTGAAACACTAAGGTTGCCAGCTTGAGTGCTGGTTTACTAGTTGAGGGTGGGGTCATTGACATGATTCCAAGGTCACTGGTTTGAGCCCAGAGGTCACTGCCTTGAAGCCCAAGGTCACTGGCTTGATCCCAAGGTCACTGGCTCGAGCAAGGGGTCACTGACTTGGCTTGAGCTCCCCAGTCAAGGCACATATGAGAAGCAATTGACAACTAAAGTGAAGCAACTACAAATTGATGCTTCTCATCGCTCTCCCCTCTCTCTCATATAAAAAGGAAAGAGAGAGAGGGAGAGAAAGAAATGCCTGGGACTCCAGCAGCCCTCCGTCTCACTCATCTACAATGCAAGCTTGTTTTTTTTTTTTTTTTTTTTTTTTATTTTTTGTTTTATTTTATTGGCTTTTTTCTTTTTTTTTTCTTTTTTTTTTTATTAACTTTAATGGGGTGACACCAATAAATCAGGGTACATATGTACAATGAAAACATCTCCAGATTATCCCATCATTCAATTGTGCTGCATACCCATTACCCAAAGTCAAATTGTCCTCTGTCACCTTCTATCTGTTTTTCCCTGTGTCCCTCCCCTTCTCCCTATCCCACCCTGCACTCCCTCCCCCCATCCCGTAACCACCACACTCTTGTACGTGTCTCGTAGTCTCATTTTAATGTCCCACCTATGTTTGAAATCATGCTGTTCTCAGTTTTTCTTTTTTTCTGATTTACTTATTTCACTCCGTATAATGTTATCAAGGTACATCCATTTTGTTATAAATGATCCGATGTCATCATTTCTTATGGCTGAATATTGTTCCATAGTATATATATACCAAAGCTTTTTAATCCACTCGTCTTCTGACGGACACTTGGGCTGTTTCCAGCTCTTCGCTATTGTGAACAATGCTGCCACAAACATGGGGGCGCATTTCTCCTTTTCGAACAGTGTTATGGTGTTCTTAGGGTATATTCCTAAAAGTGGGATAGCTGGGTCAAAAGGCAGTTCGACTTTTAATTTTTTGAGGAATCTCCAAACTGTTTTCCACAGTGACTGCACCAGTCTGCATTCCCACCAGCAGTGCAGAAGGGTTCCCTTTTCTCCACATCCTCGCCAGCACTTGTTCTGTGTTGTTTTGCTGATGAGCGCCATTCTGACTGGTGTGAGGTGATATCTCATTGTGGTTTTAATTTGCATTTCTCTAATAATTAGTGATGTTGAGCATTTTTTCATATGTCTTTTGGCCATCTGTATGTCTTCTTTGGTAAAATTTCTATTCATTTCTTTTGCCCATTTTTTGATTGGATTGTTTGTCTTCCTGGTGTTGAGTTTTATAAGTTCTTTATAAATTTTGGTTATTAACCCCTTATCAGACGTGCTGTCGAATATGTTCTCCCATTGTGTAGTTTGTCTTTTTATTCTGTTCTTATTGTCTTTAGCTGTGCAAAAGCTTTTTAGTTTGATGTAGTCCCATTTGTTTATCTTGCCTTTTATTTCATTTGCTCGTGGAGATAAATCGGCAAATAAATTGCTGCTACAGATGTCGGAGAGCTTGCTGCCTATGTTTTCTTCTACGATGCTTATAGTTTCACGGCTTATGTTTAAGTCCTTTATCCATTTTGAATTTGTTTTTGTGCATGGTGTAAGTTGATGGTCTAGTTTCATTTTTTTGCAGGTAGATGTCCAATTTTCCCAGCACCATTTGTTAAAGAGGCTGTCTTTACTCCATTGTATGTTCTTTCCTCCTTTGTCAAATATCAGTTGTCCATAAAGCTGTGGGTTTATTTCTGGGTTTTCTGTTCTGTTCCATTGATCACTGTGCCTGTTCTTATGCCAGTACCAGGCAGTCTTGAGTATAATGGCCTTGTAGTAAACCTTGATGTCCGGAAGAGTGATGCCTCCTGCTTTATTTTTTCTTTTTAAGATTGCTGAGGCTATTCGTGTTCTTTTTTGGTTCCATATAAATTTTTGGAGTATGTTTTCTATATCTTTGAAGTATGTCATTGGTATTTTAATTGGTATTGCATTGAATTTATAAATTGCTTTGGGTAATATAGACATTTTAATGATGTTTATTCTTCCTAGCCATGAGCACGGTATATGCTTCCACTTGTTTGTATCTTCCTTGATTTCTTTTATCAATGTTTTATAATTTTCCGAGTACAAGTCCTTAACCTCCTTGGTTAAATTTACTCCTAGGTATTTTATTTTTTTGGCTGCAATAGTGAAGGGGATTGATTCCTTAATTTCTTTTGCTGACAGTTCATTGTTTGTATATAGAAATGCCTCTGATTTCTGGGTATTAATTTTATATCCTGCCACCTTGCTGAATTCATTTATAAGGTCCAGTAGTTTTTTAACTGAGACTTTAGGGTTTTCTATGTACAATATCATATCATCTGCAAATAGTGACAGTTTTACTTCTTCTTTTCCAATTTGGATGCCTTTTATTTCTTCTTTTTGTCTGATTGCTGTAGCTAGGACTTCCAGAACTATGTTGAATAAAAGTGGTGAAAGTGGGCAACCCTGCCTGGTTCCTGATCTTAAGGGGATTGCTTTTAATTTTTGTCCATTAAGTATGATGTTTGCTGTGGGTCTGTCGTAGATGGCCTTTATCATGTTAAGGAATGTTCCTTGTATTCCCACTTTATTGAGAGTTTTAAGCATGAATGGGTGCTGGATTTTATCAAATGCCTTTTCTGCATCTATTGAAATTATCATGTGATTTTTGTCCTTCCTTTTGTTTATGTGATGAATCACATTGATTGATTTGCGAATATTGTACCAGCCTTGCCTCTCCAGAATAAATCCCACTTGGTCATGGTGTATGATTTTTTTCATATATTGCTGAATCCGGTTGGCTAATATTTTGTTGAGAATTTTAGCGTCTAAATTCATCAGGGATATAGGCCTATAATTTTCTTTCTTTGTGTTGTCTTTGCCCAGTTTGGGGATCAGAATTATGCTCGCCTCATAAAAGGAGTTTGGAAGTCTGCCTTCCTTTTGAATTTTTTGAAATAGCTTGAGGAGGATAGGAGTTAATTCTTCTTTGAATTTTTGATAGAATTCACTTGTGAAGCCATCAGGCCCAGGACTTTTCTTTTTTGGGAGTTTTTTGATAACTGTTTCAATCTCCTCTGTTGTAATTGGTCTGTTCAGGTGCTCTGATTCTTCCAGATTGATTTTTGGAAGTTTATATGATTCAAGAAATTTGTCCATTTCATCTAGATTGTCAAATTTTTTGGCATAGAGTTCTTCATAGTATTTTCTTACAATGCTTTGTATCTCTGTTGTATTAGTTGTAATTTCTCCAGTGTCCTTTCTAATTTTATCTATTTGAGACCTCTCTCTTTTTTTCTTGATGAGTCTAGTTAAGGGTTCATCAATCTTGTTTACCTTTTCGAAGAACCAGCTTCTGGTTTCATTGATCCTCTGTATTGTTTCCTTAGCCTCTATGTCATTTATTTCTGCTCTGATCTTTATTATTTCCTTCCTTCTACTTGTCCTGCATTTTATTTGTTGTTGTTTTTCAAGTTCTTTTAGCTGCAGGGTTAAGTTGCTTATATGTTCTTTTTCTAGCTTCTTATGATATGCCTGTAGTGCAATAAACTTCCCTCTCAGGACTGCTTTTGCTGTGTCCCATAGATTTTGAGTTGACGTATGCTCGTTATCATTTGTTTCTAGAAACTTTTTTATTTCTTCTTTGATCTCAATGTTAATCCATTCATTATTTAATAACATGCTATTTAGTTTCCAAGTGTTTGAGTATTTTTCAGTTTTTCTTTTGTGGTTGATTTCTAGTTTCATGGCATTGTGATCAGAGAAAATGCTTGATATAATTTCAATCTTCTTAAATGTGTTGAGGCCTTTTTTGTGTCCTAACATGTGGTCTATCCTAGAAAACGTACCATGAGCGCTTGAGAAGAATGTATATTCTACTGCTTTAGGGTGAAAAGTTCTGAATATATCTATTAAATCAAGTTGATCTAGTGTATCCTTTAATTCTGCTGTTTCTTTATTGATTTTCTTTCTTGTGGATCTATCCAGTGTTGTTAGTGGGGTATTGAAATCCCCTACTATGATAGTATTACTGTTAATCTCGCCCTTAATGTCCATCAAAGTCTGCTTTATGAATGTCGGGGCTCCTATATTTGGTGCGTAGATATTTATAATAGTTATATCTTCCTGTTGAATTGTTCCCTTTATCATTATGTAGTGTCCTTCTTTATCTCTTACTACAGTCTTTGTTTTAAAGTCCATTTTGTCAGATATAAGTACTGCTACCCCGGCTTTTTTTTCATTTCCATTTGCGTGAAATATTTTTTTCCATCCTTTTATCTTCAGTCTATGTGCATCTTTTGTTTTAAGGTGTGTCTCTTGTAGACAGCATATGTATGGGTCCTGTTTCTTTATCCACGCTGCTACCCTATGTCTTTTGATTGGATCATTTAGTCCATTTACATTTAAGGTTATTATTGATATGTAGTTGTTTATTGACATTTTATTCTTTAAAGCTGTATTTTTCTTTTTTTTGCTATATTCTTTTCTCCCTTTGAACTGTTCACACTAGGCCCCTTAAAATCTCTTGCAGGATTGGTTTGGTTTTAATGAATTCCTTGAGGTTTTCTTTGTCTGGAAAGCTCTTTATTTCTCCCTCAATTTTAAACGTTAGCCTTGCTGGATAAAGTAGTCTTGGTTGTAGGTTCTTGTTCTGCATTACTTTGATTATATCTTGCCATTCCCTTCTGGCCTGAAGTGTTTCTGTTGAGAAGTCCGATGTCATCCTAATGGGGGCTCCTTTGTAGGTGAGAGTCTTTTTTTCTCTAGCAGCTTTTAAGATTTTTTCTTTATCTATTAGCTTTGGTATTTTAACTATGATGTGTCTTGGTGTAGATCTTTTTGGGTTTCTCTTTAATGGGGTTCTGTGCGCCTCTTGGACATGTAGAATGTTTCCCAGCCTTAATTTAGGGAAGTTTTCGGCTATGATTTGATTGAACAAAGTTTCCATTTCCTGTCCTCTTTCCTCTTCTTCAGGTACCCCTATGATGCGAATGTTGTTTCTCTTCAGGTTGTCACAGAGCTCCCTTAGAGTTTCCTCACATTTTTTGAATCTCTTTTCCTTTTTTTTCTCTGCTTCTGTAACTATGTTTATTGTGTCCTCTAACTCACTGATTCGATCCTCAGCGTCATCTATCCTGCTTTTAATTCCTTCCATTGTGGTCTTCAGTTCTGATACTGTATTTGTCATTTCTGTCTGGTTCTTTTTTATTATTTCAATTTCATTTTTTATACTTGTTATCTCTTTATTTAGGTGCTCATAGTGACTATCCATTGTTGCTCTAATTTCTTTGAACATCTTAACTATCATTATTTTAAAGTCTGCTTCTGGTAGTTTGGTTATATCTGGTTCATTCAGGACCTTCTCTGGGGATTTCTCTTGGTTGATTTGGTTTGCATTCCTCTGCCTGCCCATTTTATCTGAGTGTAAGCAAGTTGTGGCCACTGGAGTCCAGTATGTGTTGCCTTTGTGTTCTCCAGGTGTGGTCTGTCTGCAGGCTTGCCACCCCCTCTGTCGCTGCCTAGGGCGGTTTGGTGTGGGCGTTGCCAGCGCCGGCTCACTGCAGCTATTGCTGTGGTTTCTGCCTCTCCTTTGCGGGAGGGGCTGTCACTCAAGCCACTAGCGTTAGCGCGCAGGGCAGAAGTGAGCACCTTTGCTCAGCTGCGGACCCGGACTTTTTCTGGAAGGCTTACGCCCAGCCCCCTCAGTCCGAGCCTGCTCGCCACCGTTTTGTGGGTTGGGCGGGGCTTTTGACGTGCTCTCAGCTGTGAGCCTTTGCCCGTCCAGAATTTAGCCCCGCCCTCGAGGCCAGGGCCCTCCTGCTCAGGGACTGAAACCGAAAACCGGGGATTATTGGGCCGGGCGTGTTTGCTGGCGTGCGCACCGCGGCTAGCTTCCGGTAGTTCCGGCTCCTACCCCGCCCCCACGCTCGGAGAAAGCTCGCGCACCTAGGGCGGTACTCCGCAGTTTCTCCGGCGGGGCGGGGAGAGCAGCGTGATCTCCGCAGGGAATTTCCCCTGGTCTCAGTGTCTCCCTCGCCCCCAACTTAGGAGCCCGCTCGCGCCCACAGATGGCACACCGGGGTTTCTCCTTCTGGGCGGGGTTGGCAGCGTGAGCCTCGGGCCCCTCGCCCGTCCCTGGTCTTAGCCCGGTGCCCGCAGTCAGGGCCGGCTAGCGCAGGGTCGCAGGGCTGATCTCTGCCTGTATTTTTCCCCACAAGTGGGGTCACAGGCGGCCCGCAGCTGCCGGACAGCTTTAGCGCGTCACCTCTGCCCCTGCTAGGCTAGCCCGAGCTCTCACTGTTCCGCCCACACCGACAGGACAGCGTTTCGGCGTCCTGTCCCGACCATAGGCTTCAGCAACCTCAGGGGGCTAGAAGTGCCCTAAGTCTCCACACTGTAGGCTTGGGTGCTCCCTCCCTCTAGGCAGGTCTGCTCTAATTGCCGCGGGAGAGCTTGTTTGGCTAGTGTCCTGTCTCCCTTTGCTGGTATTGCTAGCTCCAGGGGAAATATTCGTTTTCGATTAGGGAAGTGACTTAGCCCATGGGTCGGGGTGGCTGTCCCTTAGAGTGTCCTCGTGCCTTCAGTCCACTCTTTGTTCCCGCTGCTCTGTTCCTCTCCTCTGTCCCAGTTCCCCGGAGCCCCGGGTGTGTGGTTGTGAGAGAGGCTTTCTGAGCTGTCCCTTTAAAAAGATTTTTGGGTCTGAGAAGACTCTCTCTTTTTCCCAAATAGTATCCTCATTTACTTCACAGCTCGATACTGTCCAATCGGCTCTTCTAGGGTCTGGGTCTGCAGTCTGGGGCTTGGTTCCTGGGACCCAGGTCCCTCCCTCTCCGCCAAACTCTCCTCCCGCCACGCGGATCTCTCCGGGCTGCCGTTTGCTCCGGGGAGCTGGGCAGCCCTCTTCGCGTTTTCGCTATTCCTACCAGTCTCAATGTGGCTTCTGCAGTGTTCCTTGGTTGAAGAGTCCACTTAGTTTTGCTCCAAGTTGGTTTATCCAGATGATGGTTCTTAAAATTGAGTTATAATCCACTTTGGTTCTGGGAGTTGGAAGTTGGTACGTCTGCCTACTCCATCGCCATCTTCTCCCCCCTCCAAGCTTGTTTTTAAAGCCAGAAGTTATGGGGAGTTCTCTTCCTGGCACTGGAACCTTAGGCTGGGGTGCCTGCTGTGGGGCTGGGACACCTCACTCCTCAGGGGAACTCTGCATCCAAATTATCCCTCCTGATCCTTTTTTTTTTTTTTTTTTTTTTACAGGGACAGAGAGAGAGAGTCAGAGAGAGGGATAGATAGGGATAGACAGACAGGAATGGAGAGAGGTGAGAAGCATCAATCATCAGTTTTTCATTGCGACACCTTAGTTGTTCATTGACTGCTTTCTCACATGTGCCTTGACTGCGGGCCTACAGCAGACCGAGCAACCCCTTGCTCGAGCCAGAGACCTTGGGTCCAAGCTGACGAGCTTTTGCTCAAGCCAGATGGGCCCGCACTCAAGCTGGTGAGCTCAGGGTCTCGAACCTGAGTCTTCCGCATCCCAGTCCGACGCTCTATCCACTGCCACTGCCTGGTCAGGCTCCCTCCTGATCTTTATCAAACACGTGTGTGGGGAAACAGCCCATTCTGCATCTCTGCCCCTCCTACCTGTCTCAATATGGCTTCCTCTTTATATTCTTAGTTGTAGGACTTCCATTTAGCTAGATTTCAGGTGGTTCTTAATGATTGTTTTTCTGTAATTTTAATGTGGTTGTGGGAGAATTCCAAAAATAGTGTCTTTTTGTTTTCTGTATTTTTCTGAAGTGAGAAGTGGGGAGGCAGAGAGACAGATTCCCACATGTGCCCAACCAGGATCCACCCAGTGTGCCCACTAGGGGGTGATGCTCTGCCCATCCCAGGCGTTGCTGCTCCATTGTAACCGGAGCCATTCTAGTGCCTGAGGCAGAGGCCATGGAGCCATCCTCAGCGCCCCGGCCAAATTTGCTCCAAAGGAGCCCTGGCTGCGGGAGGGGAAGAGAGAGATAAAGAAGAAGGGAAGGGCATTAGGGTGGAGAAGCAGATGGGCGCTTCTCCTGTGTGCCCTGGCCAGGAATCAAACCTGGGACTTCAACATGCCAGGCTCATGATCTACCACTGAGCTAGCAGTCCAGGGCAATTCCAAAAATGTTTTAATCATAAAAAAATAACGGGCAATAAAAATAAAGCTATCCAAACAAAAGCGATAAGTCGAGTGATGAAGAAAAAAGGTAGCCAGTCAAAAATGACAACTTAGGTTATAGAGAAAGATTTTTCAGTCATAATGATAAATCAAAAAATATACAAAGAAAGAGTATCAGTCCAAAGTGATAAAATGATAGAGAAAAAAATTTTTTAGTCATAAGAGATAACCAACATGAAAAGAAAAATAAAATTTCTAGTCATAAATAGGAATAAGAATAGAGATTTCATCATAAATGATAACTCAGTTAATAGAAAATAAGAAATTCAGTCACCAATGGTAACCAGTCATAGAAAAATATTCCATTTTTATATAACTCAGGTGATAGAGAATGAAAAGTTTCCTGTCACAGATGATAACACGTATGATAGAGAAATAAGGTATCAAGTTGAAAGTGTTGTCAGGTGATAGAGAAAGAAAACTTCCTGTCCTGAATGATTTCAGGTAATAAAGAATGTTTTCAGTCATAACTGATAAAACACTTAAGAATGGTTTTCAGTCATCAGGTTATAGAGGAAGAAAGTATCTAGACATAAATGAAACTCATGAGATAGAGAAACAATATTTCCAGTAACAAATAATTATATAGGTAATAGGGAAAAAATGTTTTCAGTCATAAATGGTAACTCAGGTGGTTGAGGAAGAAGGTGTTCCTTCATAAATGATAACTCAGGTTATACAGGAGAAATGTTTCAAGTCATAAGCGAGAACTCGGGTAATAAACAATATTTATAGTCACAGATAATAATTCAAGGGATAAAGAACAAAATAGTTTGTTATAAATGATGAAAGGTCATTACAGGTGAAGATTTTCAGTTATAAATGATAACTAAAGATATAGAGAAAAAAGGTTTTCTGTCATCAATGACAAATCAGGTTATGGAGGAAGAATGTTTGCAGTCATAAATAATAAATAAGGTTATAGAGAAACATTTCCAGTCATCAATGTCAATTAAGTTGATAGAGAACAAGATGTTTTCAGGCATAAATGATAACTCATATGATTGAGAAAGGTTTTCATTCATAAATGAAATGATACCTCAGTTATAGAAGATTTCTAGTAATAAATAATGACACAGGCTATAGAGGAAAAAGGTTTCCTAATAGAAAATAATTACTTTCAGTCATAAACTATAACAAGTGATAAGAAACATAACCAGTTGGGTGATGAAATACAATACAGTGCACAGATGATGTGTTGTGGAATTGTGCACCTGAAACCTGAATAATTTTGTTTACCAGTGTCACCCTAATAAGTTCAATAAAAAGGAAAAAAAATAAAGTGAAGCAAGAAAGAAAAAAAGAAACACTACCAATAATAAATGATAACTCAGGTGATAGAGCACAAATTGTTTCAGTCACAAATGATACTTCCGATTATATCAGATAAAGATTTTCAATCTAAATGATAACCGAGGAAATAGAGGAAGAATGTGTCCAGTCATAAATAACTCAGGTAACAGAGAAACAAGATTTTGAGTCATAAATGATAATTCAGGTGCTAGAAAATAAAATGTTTCCAGGCATATAATTCAAGTTATAGAGGAAGACTGTTTTTAGTCATAAATAACAAATCAATTTATATAGCAAAAATGTTTCCAGTCAATAAATGATCATTCATGTGATAGAGAACAGAATGTATTCAGTAACAAATATCTGAGATTATAGAGGAAGGTTTTCAGTCATCGACGATACCACAGGTGGTAGAGAATGAATCTTCAGTTATAAATGATAAAGATGATTGATAAGGAAGGTGCTCAGTCAAAAAAGATGACAGGTGTTAGAGGAAAACAGTTTTTAGTCATAAATGATAACTAGAATAAAAAAGACCAAAATGTTTTTAGTCATAGATGATGGCTCAAGTTATAAAAGAGGAAGGTTTTCAGTCATAAATAACAACTCTGATTATAGGAGAAGAATGTTTTGAGGCATAAATGATACCTCAGGTGATAGAGATCCATTTCAGTTCTAAATGATAATTCAATTGATAGAGAACAAATATTTTCAGTCATAAATGATAACTAATGTGACAGAGAGGCCTTCTCAGTCATAAATGATAATTCCGATGACAGAGTACAAATTGCTTTCATTCATATATGATAATTCAGGTGATAGTTGAAGAATGTTTTCAGTCATAAATGATATTTCAGGTTATAGGGAAATTTTTCCAGGCATAATAATTCAGGTGATAGAGTAAAAATGTTATCAGTCATGCACAATAATTCAGATTGATAAAGAATGTTTTTTGTGTTTATTTTTTTAGTTTTCTAGGACTTTATTTTAATTTTTCAGTTATACAATTAAATTCAACAGGGTGACATTGATCAATCAGAGTACACAGATTTAGAGAAAACATCTCCATATCATTTGGACAGTCAATTATGCTGTATATCCATCACCCAAAGTCAAATCATCCTCCATCATTCTATATTTGTTTTTCTTTAAGCCCCTCCCCCTCCCTCCCCCTCTTCCATTCCCCTCCCCCTGGTAATCACTGCATTTTTTATCTATGTCCATGAGTCTCAATTTTGTGTCCCACTTATGTATGTAATCATAAAGAAGGTTTTCAGTCATAAGTGATTACTCAGGTTATAGAGAAAGAAGGTTTCTAGTCATAAATGATAACACAAATGACAGAGCATAACTGCTTTGGTCATACATGATAACTTAGGTTATATGGAAAGAATGATTCTATTCATAAATGATAACACAGGTGATAGAGAAACAACATATCCAATAATAAATTATAATTCAGATGAGATAGGATGAAATGTTTTTAGTTATAAAGAATAACTCGGGTTACAGTGGATGAATTTTAGTTATAACAATAAATCAGGTGATAGTGGAAGAATGCTTCCTGTTATAAATGATAACTCATGTGATAGAGAAACATTTCTAGTCATAAATAATAATTGAGGTGATAAAATACAAATATTTCGGCCTGACCAGGCGGTGGCGCAGTGGATAGAGCGTCAGACTGGGATGCAGAAGACCTGGGTTCGAGACCCCGAGCTCGCCAGCTTGAGCGCGGGCTCATCTGGCTTGAGCAAAAGCTCGTCAGCTTGGACCCAAGGTCGCTGGCTCGAGCAAGGGGTTGCTCGGTCTGCTGAAGGCCTGTGGTCAAGACACATATGAGAAAGCAATCAATGAACAACTATGGTGTTGCAACGGCAAGGAAAAACTGATGATTGATGATACTTCTCATCTCTCTCCCTTCTTGTCTGTCTATCCCTCTCTTTGACTCTCTCTCTGTCCCTGTAAAAAACAAAAACAAAACAAAAAAACCCACAAATATTTTCAGTCATGGATGTTAACTCCAGTTATAGAGGAAAAATAGCTTTAGTCACAATGATAATAGAGGTGATAGTGAAACATTTTCATGTTATTCAGAGGATAGAGGACAAAAAGTTTTCAGTCATAAAGGGTAACTAAGGTTATAGTGGAAGGTTTTCAGTCATAAATGGTAAGTCAGGTTACACAGTAAGAACATTTCCAGTCCTAAGTGATAACTCTGGAGGAAGAGAAGATAATGTTTTTAGTTATAAATGATAGGTAACAGAGAAACAATTCCAGTCATAAATGTTATTTAAGATGACAGAGAACAAAATGTTTTTAATCATGCTAACTCAGATGATTGAAAAAAGGTTTTAGTTATAAATGATATAACTCAGGTTATAGAGGAAGAAATATTTTTGTAATAAATGGTAACTCAGGTGATATAAGAATGTTTTGTCATAAATGCTAACTCAGGTGATAGGGAAAAAAGGTTGCCTGTCATATATGATATAGAAGGTAATAGAAAATATTTCCAGTCAAAAATAACAATTCAGTTGATAGAGAAAAAAATGTTTAAGTCCTAAATAACTGATTAGAGAATGTTCTCAGTCATAAATAATATCTCAGGTATAGAGGGAAAAAGGTTTTTAGTCATCAAGGTTAACTCAGGTGATAGAAAAAATATGTAATAAAAAATAATTTCAGTAATAATGATGATTCAGATTAGAGGAAGGTTTCTAGTCATAAATTATAACTCAGTTGATAGAGAATAAAGTGTTTTAAGTCATATATGATAACTCAGGCAATGATAAGAAACATGTCTGGTCATAATGATAACTCAGGTGGGAGAGAACAAAATGTTTCAGTCAGAAATGATAACTCAGATGATAGAGGAAAGATGTTTCCAGGCACAAATGATAACACAAGTGATAGAGAAACAACAATTCCAGGTATAATTTATTATTCAGATGATAGAGGACAAAATGTGTTCAGGCATAAAAACTCAGGATTAGTGGAAGAATGTTTTCAGTCACGGATAAGTCAGGTTATAGAAGAATGTTTCCTGTCATAAATGATAATTGAAGTGATAGAGCACAGGAAGTTTTCAGTCATAAATTATAACACAGGTTATAGTGAAAGGTTTCTAGTCATAGATAATAATGCTGGAAAAAGAAAACAATATTTTCAATCATAAATGATATCTCAGTTAATAAAAAAACCACTTCCAGTCATAACTAATTTTTAAGATTATAGAGAACAAAATGTTCAGTTATAAGTGACAACTCAGATGATATAGATTTATCAATCATAAATGATAACTCAGCTTATCGAGAATTTTTTTTTGTCATAAACAACAACTCAAGTGATACAGGAAAAATGTTTCCAGTCATTAATATTATCTAGACCAGTGGTTCTTAACCTGGGTTCTATCGAACCCTAGGGGTTCAATGAGTCGGTCTCAGGGGTTCAGAGAAGCCTCTGCCACGGAGGCCAGAATAAAGTAATACCGTAATTTGTTGTGAGTTCATGCACTTTGTTGGTTTTGTTCTTTGAGCAAGGTGATGTTCATGCACGGCTCATTTTGTGCACCAGTAAAAAAATATATACCTATGTCTTGAATTTGGAAAAAAAATCATATTTTATTTATCACTAAAGAAGGGTTCGGTGAATGTGCATATGAAACTGGTGGATTTGGTACCTCAAAAAAGGTTAAGAACCACTGATCTAGACAATAAAGAACAAAATGTTTTCAGTAATAAACAATAATTCAGATTAGAGGGAAAAAGGTTCGAGTCAAAAATTATAACTCAGGCCTGACCAGGCATTGGCGCAGCGGATAGAGCATCAGACTGGGATGCGGAAGACCCAGGTTCGAGACCCTGAGGTCACCAGCTTGAGCACGGGCTCGCCAGCTTGGACCCAAGGTCGCTGGCTCGAGCAAGGGGTTACTCGGTCTGCTGAAGACCCGCGGTCAAGGCACATGTGAGAAAGCAATCAATGAACAACTAAGGTGTTGCAACTGCAATGAAAAACTAATGATTGATGCTTCTTATCTCTCTCCATTCCTGTCTGTCTGTCCCTATCTATCCCTCTCTCTGACTCTCTCTCTGTCCCTGTAAAAAAAAAAAATTATAACTCAGATTATAGAGAATAAAATGTTTTCAGCCATATATAACTCAGGTGATAGAGGAAGAATGTCTTAAGTCATAAATGATAACTAAGGTGATAATGATACATTTCCAGTCACAAATAATAACTCAAGTGATACCAAACGTTTTCAATTATATGATAACTAAAGATTTGGAAGACAAAGGTTTTACTCATAGATATAATTCAGGTTATAGATGGAGAATGTTTTCAGTCATAAACAATAATTCAGGTTATTGAGAAACAAAAATTGCAGTCATAAATAATTCAGGTGATAGAACAAAATATTTTCAATCATAAGTAGTAACTCAGGTTATACAAGAGGAAGATTCTCAGTCATAAATGAAAACTCAGGTTATAGAGGAAGAATTTTTCAGTCAAAGATAATTCTGGTGATGGAACAAGAATGTATCCAGTCATAAATGATAACTCAGGTCAAAGTAAAATATTTCCAATTATAAATAATTCAGGTGATAGAAAAAAATGTTTCCTGTCATTTTATTACTCAAGTTATAGAGCAAGAATGATAACTCTTTATCAAAAACAGAGAACAACTGTTTTTAGTCATAAATAATAACTCAGATTATAGAGGAAGAATCTCTCTTGTCATAAATCATAAGAGAAACACCATTCCCAGTCATAAATGATAATTCAGGTGATTATAAACAAAATGTTTTCAGTCATGTGATATCTAAAATTTTGGAAGAAGAAGATTTCTAGTCATAAATAATTCAGGTCTTAGAGAACATAATGGATATATGTCACCAGATTCAACAACCTAGAGGAAATGGATAAATTCCTAAAACTATACAATTTTCCCAGACTGAGTCACAAAGAAATGGAAAACCTAAATAGATCTATCAGAAGGAAGGAAATAGAAATAACTATTAAAAGCCTTCCAAAAAACAAAAGTCCGGGACCAGATAGGGCTACACTACTAAATTCTACAAAACATTCAAAGAAGAGTTGGTTCCTATCCTTCTCAAAGTCTTCCAAAAAACAGAAGAAGCAATACTCCCTAACATATTTTATGAGGACATCATAACCCTCATACCAAAACCTGGCAAGGACAACACAAAGAAAGAAAACTATAGACTGATATCTCTAATGAATACAGGTAAAAAAAATCCTAAACAAAATACTAGCAAGTAGAATACAACAATGCATTAAAAATAGAATACAACAACACATTCCAAAAGCACAAGGATGGTTCAACATATGGAAATTGATTAACATAATACACCACATCAACAAAACAAAGAACAAAAATCATATGATCCTATCAATAGATGCAGAAAAGGTATTCGATAAGATACAACATCCTTTATGTTTATTTATTTTTATTTTTATTTTATTATTATTATTTTTTATTTATTCATTTTAGAGAGGAGACACAGAGTGAGAGAGAGAGAGAAACGGGGGAGGAGCTAAAAGCATCAACTCCCATATGTGCCTTGACCAGACCAGTGCAGGGTTTGGAACTGGCGACCTCAGTGTTCCTAAGTCGACACTTTATCCACTGCGCCACCACAGGTCAGGCAACATCCTTTATGTTTAAAACACTCAATAAAATTGGAATAGAAGAAAAGTACCTCAATATAATAAAGACCATCTATGACGAACCATCAGCTAATAACATACTAAATGGTGAAAAATGAAGGCTTTTCCTCTAAAATCAGGAACAAGACAAGACTGCCCACTCTCTCCACTCTTATTCAACATAGTTCTGGAAGTTTTAGCTGAGCAATGAGGCAAGAGAAAGAAATAAAAGGCATCTGTATTGGGAAAGAAGAAATAAATGTATTACTTTTTGAAGATAATATAATCTTGTATATAGAAAAACGCAAAGACTCCACAAAAGAAACTATTAGAAACAATAAACCAATACTGTAAAGTTGCAGGATACAAAACCAATATACAAAAGTCTATTGCTTTTCTATATGCCGTTGATGAAACTTCAGAAAATGAACTCAAAAAAACAATTCCTTTTACTATTGCAACAAAATAAAATACCTAAGAATAAACTTAACAAAGGATGTGAAGGACCTATATCCTGAAAACCACAAAACATTATTGAAAGAAATTGAAAAAGATACAATGAAATGAAAAAACATTCCATGTTTATGGATTGGAAGAATCAACATAGTTAAAATGGCCATATTACTCAAAGCAATATACAAATTCAATGCAATCTCCATCAAAATTCCAATGTCACTTTTTAAAGAAATAGAACAGAAAATTACCAAGTTGGTATGGAACCATAAAAAAATCCAAATAGCCAAAGCAATTCTGAGGAAAAAGAATGAGCCAGAGTTATCACCCTACGTGACTTCAAATTATATTATAGAACCGCAATCATCAAAACAGCATGATACTGGCAGAAAAACAGGCATACAGACCAATGGAACAGAATTGAGAGCCCAGAAATAAAACCACATATATATGGACAAATCATCTTTGACAAAGGAGACAAAAACATACAACAGAGAAAAGAAAACCTCTTCAATAAATAGTGCTGGGAAAGCCACATGGAAAAGAATGAAACTTGACTACAGTTTGTCCCCCTGCACAGAAATTAATTCAAAATGGATCAAAGACCTAAATATAAGATCTGAAACAATAAATTACATAGATGAAAACATAGGTACTAAATTCATGGACCTTGGCCGTAGAGAACAATTTATGAAATTGACCCCAAAGGCAAAAGAAGTAAAGGTAAAAATGAATGAATGGTACTAAATCAAATAGCCAACTAAATGGGAGGTGATATTTGCAAACAACAGCTCCAATAGAAGTTAATATCCAAAATATACAAAGAACAAAGTTCAGCAATAAACAAGCAAACAATCCAATAAAAAAATGGGGAGAGGACCTGAACAGACACTTCTCCCAAGTGTACATACAAATGGCCAACAGATATATAAAAAGATGCTCATCCTCACCAACTATTTGAGAAATGCAAATCAAAACTACAATGAGATATATCACCTCACAGCTGTTACATTGGCTATTATCAACAAGACAGGTAATAACAAGTGTTGGAGAGGCTGTGGAGAAAAAGGAAACCTCATCACTGCTGGTGGGAATGCAAATTAGTATAACTATTATAGAAGAAAGTATGGTGGCTCCTCAAAAAATTAAGACTAGAACTACCATATGACCCAGCAATCCCTCTACTGGGTATCTACCCCAAAAGCTCGAAAACATTGCTATGTAAAGACATGTGCAGCCCTGTGTCCATTGCAGCATTGTTCACAATGGCCAAGACATGCAAACAACCAACATCTATTGAGTCCCTCAATAGAGGACTGGATAAAGAAGATGTGGTACATATATAAAATGGAATACTACTCAGCCATAACAAATGATGACATAGTGACATTTACAATAACATGGATGGACCTTGGGAACATTATACTGAGTGAAGTAAGTAAATCGGAAAAAGTTAAGAACTGTATGATTTCACACATAGGTGGGATGTAAAACTGAGACTCAGGGACAGATAAAAGTGATTACCAAGGAGTGGGGATGTAGGAGGGGAGGTTGGAGGAGGGGCTGGGGGGAAGGGTATAAGTAGGGACAAATACAGTGTGTCCATAAAGTCATGGTGCACTTTTGACTGGTCACAGGAAAGCAACAAAAGACAACAGAAATGTGAAATCTGCACCAAATGAAAGGAAAACTCTCCCAGTTTCATACCTATTCAGCGCAGTTCGATGTGGGCTCCATTTGTTGCCCTACACACATCCAAACGATAGTGAAGTTCTTGCCACACACGGGTAAGGACGTCTGGTGTAACAGAGTGAATAACGTCTGTGATTCTGTTTTAAGTGATTAATGTCATTGATATGTTCAATGTACACATGTTGCTTCACATAACCCCAAAAGTAAAAGTCTAAGGGCATGAGATCCGGGGATTGTGGTGGCCATGGCTTGACAGAACTCCTGCCTATCCACCGCCAGGGGAATGTTCTATCCAGAAACTCACGAGCAATGGTGGCATAGTGTGGAGGAGCGTGGTCCTATTGAAAGATGACACCTTCTGGAAATTGTGACACTGCATAAATTCCAACATGTCAAGACAGGTGTTTGCCGTCACAGACTGCTCCGCGAAAAAAAATGGGCCTATCACCTTATCATGCATCAGGCCACACCACACGTTCACTTTAGGGGTGTAATGTTCGTATTCAATGTAGGCATGAGGATGTTCAGCAGCCCATCTTCGGACGTTATGGCGATGAACATGTCCACAGATATGGAAGGTCGCCTCATCGCTAAACACAATCTTCTGCAAAAATCTTGCATCATTGTCAATCTCATAAGGCATATCTGTAGCAAACGTGCATCGTGTGGGTCTATCCGCCAGTTTGATAGCGGGCAACAGCCGCAATTTGTACCCCATAAAACAGAGACATTTCTTTAACACCTTATGAACCATAGTCTTGCTTAGGTGTAGTTGTCAAGCACACGCACGCACAGATTTTTTAGGGCTCCTTAGGTAGCTATCCCGTATAGCCTCTACAGACTCGTCACTGACTGATGGCCTACCAGAACGGGGTTTCTCCACCAAACTGCCGGTTTCCTTCAACTTCTTATCCCACCAAGTAATGTTATTCCTATGTGGTGGCGCTTCGTTATAAACGCGCCAATATTCACGTTGCACTTTGGTCACGGATTCGAATTTAGCGAGCCACAGAACACACTGAACTTTCCTCTGTACTGTCCACACCTCGACTGGCATGGCCGTGGGCTGCTCCGCTGTATACATGGTGTTACATCATCATCTGCACTTGCACACATGCTGCCACATCATCCTACATAAACTGGGAGGGTTTTCCATTTATTTGGTGTAGATTTAACATTTCTATCGTCTTTTGTTGCTTTCCTGTGACAGGTCAAAAGTGCATCATGACTTTACGGACACACTGTATAAGGTGATGGAACATGATCTGACTTGGGGTGATGGGTATACAACATAACCAACAGTTCCAATGCTATAGAAATGTTCACCTGAAACCTATGTACTCTTATTAATCGATGTCACCCTCTTAAATTTAATTTTCTAAATAAAATTTAAAAGAGAGAGAGAACATAATGGTTTCTTAAGTTCATAAAGGATAGTTCAGGTTGTAGAGAAACTTTCCAGTCATAAATGACAAGACAGGTTATAGAGGAAGAATGTTTTCTGTCATAAGTTATAACTCATGTGATAAATATTTCAAATCATAAATGATAATAGAGGTGATAGAGCACAAAATGTATTCAGTCATAAATTGTAAGGCTATAGAGGAAGTAGGTTTCCTGTACTAAATGATAACTCAGGAGAACATAATGTCTTCAATCAGAGATGAAAAGTCAGGTAATAGAGAAGCATTTCCAGTCATAAATGATAATTCAGATGATAGAGAACAAAATGTTTTCAGTCATATATCTAACTCAGATAATTGAGAAATAGGTTTTCCAGCCTTAATTGTTAACTTAGATGATAAAAATTTCCGGTTACAAATGATGATTTGGCTGATAAAGTTTTCCAGAGGCACAGTCGTGGTGCTAGTCACAGAGGGTACATCACGGAGAGCCACTACCTCCTTACCTGGGCCTTCATGGGGTGGCTCGTACTAGGAAGTGGAGCCCCCAGATGGAGGCCTCACTGGTCCTGCATGGCAGCAGTATGTAATCGTCACGTTCAGTCCCGTGTACTATTTACTGCACTGTGCCATTGCCACAGCAGGCGTGAGCAGCTTTGAGCGAGTGTAGGTGTGATGACGGCTAAACTCAGTGATGTCAGTTCGTTTACAGCAGAAGAGGTGGCAGGGTGGGGGCTGCTTTCATCCACTCAGTCAGGCCCAGCCTAGGGAGGCTGCATCACTCTCCACATGTAGCCCGAGTCACCTTTCCATGGAAGCTCTATGTATGCCACCCCTTGCTTCCACAGGCCACGCCAACTCAAGGGAAGCTGAGAACACATACTGAATAATCAGGGGTGGATTTGGGGAGCACCATCTCTGCTCGATCTCCTTGGCAGGTCCTCCCCAGCCCACCCGACCATGCACCCTTACCTGCTTCTACGCCACATCATCTTCCCCAGGGTTAGGGCTGTCAGCTCACCCTGATAGGCCCCAACAGTACCAACCCAGCATAATTTCCCCAAAACTAGTCAGTGGCCTTTCCACACATCCCCTCAAAAAGTATAACCTTGTGCCAACTCTCTCTGGCCTCAAGACCTATAAAGAAGGGGCCCGGAGCTTCCTCTGTGGGCTGGGGCAAAAAGGGCTGAGGCTGCTAGAACACCTGTACAGTTGGAGATCCCAGAGGATGATGGTAGCATTTCCTCTGCTCCATGTGTCATTAGGAATGACTCACTTAGCAGTTGGGGTGACCCCAACAGTGGGTCTTGCCTGGGGATGAGAGCCATCCTAGATGAGAAGACCAAGCAGAAACCACATGGGGGGCAGGGTACAGGGTACACCCATCCTCAATGTTTGCTTACGGCCTGGCCCTGCAGAAACCGAGGATCCTGGCATGACCAGACTCCCTCAGGCATAGCTGAGCAGTGGTTCCATCAGCATGGTCCTCCACCCCTGTGCCAGGCATAGCCTCATGGCTGCTGTGCCCTATGGGACCCAGGTCCATGGCTCATGCCATTAATTTGAAGAACTCAGAAAGGAGTAGATGTAGTCACATGCACATGGCTTCCTGATGGTGCATACTCTCCTGTGCCTTGAGTCTCATGACCCTGTGGACTTCTTGGGGACAGCGCTCTGGTCCGCATCACCAATGAGGAATGAGCGGTCCACCACTGGAACATGGCCATCTTCACCCCTTCACAAACCTGCCTTTCATAGGCAGGGCAGAAGCTCCCCATACTTGCCCTGGGCCAGTGGGAACATTTTGCCTTGCCAAGCAATGTACACCTCAGGGATTTTGACTGCATCCTAGAAATGCCCATGATATCCTGCACAGGTCAGGAGCCTGGGTCCCGTGTCCTATATCGGGAGGCCCATGTATAACCCCTTCCTCCTACCTTGTCCCTCCCATCTCAAGCAGGGGCCTCCTCTGAAAGAACTGGTGGCTGTGGGGATGGCCCATATCCCTTCTCTTTACCCAGGTCCAGTGAGCTAGCTCCTGAGGAGGCATGACGGGCTGAGACCACCTGTGTTCCCAGGCCCTATTCCACCCCCGCCCCTGCAGACACACACACACGTAGACGGGTATCTGTATACACACACACTCACAGGCAGATACACATGTGCACACATTCAAGCACACAAACACACATGGCTTGTGGGGAGGTGAGGGGGCTATGAGGCCTGAACAGGGAGGGACACATGGCCTGGCTGACCACCTCTGCTGACCACTCTTTTCACTCAGAGGCATTGGTGAGCCTTGAACTCCCTCCATCCCATCCCTCAGAGTGGTGGTGCCCTCTAGTGGCCCATGCGCAGACACGCCAGCCACACCCACAGAACCTCTAGAACCCATTTTCTGGGTAAAAGATTTATGTCTGGTAGATGGACTCTCCCCCACCCCCCATCTCTCATCTCATCCTCAGACAGCAGCACCTGGGCTCTAAGGCTCTCTCTCTCTTTTTTTTTTCCAGAGGGACAGAGAGAGAGTCAGAGTCAGAGAGGGATAGACAGACAGGAACGGAGAGAGGTGAGAAGCATCAATCATCAGTATTTCATTGCTGTTGCGACACCATAGTTGTTCATTGATTGCTTTCTCACATGTGCCTTGACCGCGGGCCTTCAGCAGACTGAGCCACCCCTTGCTGGAGCCAGCAACCTTGGGTCCAAGCTGGCGAGCTTTTGCTCAAGCCAGATGGGCCTGTGCTCAAGCTGGCGACCTCGGGGTCTCGAACCTGGGTCTTCTGCATCCCAGTCCGACGCTCTATCCACTGCGCCACCACCTGGTCAGGCTCTGAGCTCTCTTGCCCCTGGCTGTCTCCCTTGCTGTGTCTGTCTCTACATCCTCAGCACCTAGGGGTCTCCCTCTCATCCCCAGGCTCCTGCCCTCCAGCTAGGTACCTGGACATGAGTACTTCAGCAGCAAACCTGTGAAATAAAGTTGTTTTACGGTCCCCGCCTTCTCCGGCCCCAGTACTAGGTCACAGAGCACCCCACCCCCTCTGCCCTGGTGCCCCCTTCACCTCCACTATAGTAGGGTCTTTAGGAAGCCCCTGAGCCAGGCTAGAGCTCCAAGGCAGAAGTCGCTGGATCTGGTTCTGGACCTGGCTAAAGCCAGGATGGCAGACAGCACAGAGACAAAACCTCCATGTGCCACACGCCTTGGGGGTCCTCCACCATGCGGTGTGAGAGAACCCCTCCCCGTTGCTGTGAGTGCAGTTACCATCAAATTGGCACAGCCTCTCTGCCTTGATTCTCAAAGCATAGAATAGGCTAAAAGTGAAATAATCATGTGAACAATTTTAAAGTTATATTCAAAGAGGTTGAGAGTGAAAAGAAAAACAAAATGAGAAAATTCTGGAAAAAAATCTTTTAATACTTAAAAAGTTATATAACAAAAGGTAACACGTTCTTTAAAAAATGTGTACAAAACAGTAATATAAAATTTACTCTGGCATGAGATAAAAGCAAAACATAATGCTCTGTGGAATATATCAATTATTGACTAATTATTTATTTCACATCTGTTAATGTGAGTTTTCATTTGAATTGTGATAATGTTCTGAACAGAACGTGAGAAACACTGCACTGCTTGCCTGCGCTGGTTCTGAGGGGCTTTTGACCCGTTTCAAACGAACGCCGACAGCTGCGCCTTTCCTACAAAGAGGGCCGTGTCTGACTATTATTAACAACACTTTCCCTAGAATTTTTTCCTTGATTTCTATAACACAGGAATAGGTTTTCCTTACTCATTAAAGTCTTTGGAATGTCTGCACTAAATAAAACAAGCTCACTTCAGCTAGCAAATGCCACCTTCTGCCTTGAGTGAGGGATGTGTACATTTTTAGTGCTAATACCGTATACATTCTTATTGACAGCGATGTAGTTTCTTGTTTCCCTAACCTATACTAGTCGTCATTTTTAAACAAAATGTCAGTATTTTGTGCTCTATCGATCGCTAGTATGAAATAAACATATCTAGACAGTTCTTTACAAAAAGACAACAGAATTTGAACAATTACCCTTTAAAACAGCAAAAAACGGCAGACCACTTGCCTCCTAACATGCATTTAAAAATATGTAAATACAGCATACTTCTTTTAACAACGCTCGGCTCTGCTGGTCCATGCCATGTTGTACAAAGATTTCTAGGGAAGTGACCCCACTGGTCGCATTCATGATTTGAAAACCACAGGCAGGGGAGCACAAGAGGAAAGCTTCTTTCTCTCTTCAAACTGCTTGTCCACCACTAGAGACAGGGCCTGGAGGAAGCCCTCAATGGTGACAGTAGGGGCCTGGAAGGATATGCAATGGTGGGGTTACCTTCACCCTTGGGAGCCACTGGCAGCACCCACCCTATCCATGACTCAGGCAGCAGAGGGGGCAACTCCAGGCCACTGTTCTGTGTGAACTGAGCCCAGACCTGAGGGGCACGAGCACATCTGAGGAGGCTTGTGTGTGGGCGATCAGACATATAGCACGGCCACCTCCTCCCACTGGGCTGGAGAGGGCCCGCCCCTGAGGACCAGGGAGGCGCCTCCTGCAGCCCAGGAGCCTGTCCCTTCAGAAAGTAATGTACAATAAGGCAGGCATCTCAACGGTATAAAGTGTGGCTCCCAGCAAGGCCACGCCCCGCTGGATGAAGTGGGCAGGAGGGAGAAGAGTGCCCAGAGGGAGGCCAGCAATGGAAGACTCACCTGAATGTACAGAGCATGAGCCAGAAAAGGGAGTTTTCTTAAGACACGGCCGCTGAGGCCCTCGCTTTTCCTATGAATGTAATCAAGTTTGGGAATGTCAATTCCACAAGAACAGCTGTGCGTTTCAGGATTACTTTGCCCACTCTGTCTCTGAACGTCCCTGTCCCACAAACCCTCTAGTTGGGCTCGCCTCCCTTAGTCCTCAGTTACTGCTCCAGGTCGGACAGGGTTCTTGCTGCTCTGATGAGGCACCTAATGTATCATTGTGCTCAGGGACCACAATGCCTGCCCAGCGGCACAGATCACATCTTCATTAACTTTGCATAAGTCTCTGGACTGCTCCCCTCTGTGCCATCTCAAATGGCTTAAATCTCTTCAACAGATAATCCAAAACAATAATCTTTTTAAAATACTGTTTATTCTATCCCTTCATTCAAAATATTCCATGTGCCTCAAGACCTCAAAGGCACAAACTCTCTTGTCATAACTCAGAAGGTTCCCCAACTTGGTCTATACCCAGTGCCACAGCCTTCTAGATTTCTCTCCAGTTTATCTGAATTCTAACTGTCCTTTGAGCTTCTGCTCCACTTTCCTACCTCCTCACCTCCCCTGGATCCCCAAAACCACCTGAGCACTTGAAAGTACTACTAGTCCTGGACCTCCATCCTCTGGTTCAGGAACTAGGGGCCTAGGGGAACTGGGGGTTCTCAAAGCTCCCCCAGCCTGTGTGTGTTTACTCAGGACTCAACTCCCTGTCCTCTGACCCTAAACCACTACCTCATATGGCTATAGTCAGTTATGACTCCCCGTTACTACAGTGAATGGACTTTTCTTGGTTACAAGCACTCGCACTAACAACTCTCAATGCTCCTGTGTTAGGTACGTCTCTCAGCACCCAGGGCAGCTGAACACTCATTATTTTATTTCCCAAAGTACTAGGCACAGGACCCTGAAGTTATTTACTTTGCTTATTTAAGTAAAAGCTCCCATTTTTTTCTTGCCAATTATGTAAAAATTTAACAAATATTGCTTAAGAAATGCATCAAGAAAGCCTTAATCTGAACAGCTATCTTTTCAGATATAAGCATCGTACTTTTTCCAGCTATTAGAAGGGCAGCTGACCTTATCTTCTGGTCCAGAAACCCAGGGTCCAGAAGGGATGGGGGCTCTTGAATCGCCCCGAGCCTGTGTGTGACGACTCAGGACTCAACTCCCTGTCCTCTGACCCCCAAAGCATTATCCCAGGTAGCTACAGTCAATTATGACTTCCCATTACTACAGCAAATAGACTTTTCTTGGTTATAAAGATGAGGTCCATTCTCACCTTGAAATTTCACTCAAAAGAAGGCTCAACTTTGACACATTGTTTTCAATGAAGCCAATCATCTCCAGCTCACGAAGGGTCAGCAGCTGCTGGCGAGGGTATATGATCTGACACTGGGAAGATGGGAAGACGGGGGCAGGATGCACATGGTCAGCAACAGGACAACACTGACAAAGCACACATAAACTGCATCACATCTTATATGAATGCAAATGAGGTCATTTCACATGCATAGCTAACCAGGAGACAGGCTGGGTCCGCTCTCCCTTGCAGATACCACAACACATTTGACGCTGCTTCTTCAAAGTCAAGAATACAAACAACAAAACCTATCTCAGAAACCAGTAGTGATCCAGCCTCTTCTATGCTTTTGGCCAAAATGTGTCTTCACCACGTGTCAACATGGGAGTTCGGTCTGGTATTCGATTTCAAGGATGTGACACAATCCAGAGATGTGTGTATGTGGATGGGTGTGTGTGGGGTATTAAATCCCACCCCACTGGCAATTACAAGGTGCCATTACTTTGATCACCACATAAATGTCCATTTGTTGGCTGGTTTGGTTACTACCCATGTCCCTCTCCTCTGTACCCTGATACTGAGCACACATCAGGTCCCTGTAAGACTGAATTATAAGAGACTGACTATGAACATTACTGTACTCACTGCTATCACTAGAACATGTGACCAAAGGGATGAATGAACAGGGTAGCCAATGACACGCTGCAAACCTCTAGTCAGGATGACTTTCCTGTGAAGTATGACCTCTACCAGTTAAATGAATTCCCTGTGAACTAGGACCTCTAGTCAGATGACCTCCCTGTGAATAACAACCTCCAGTTAGATGACCTCCAGTCAGAATAATGTCCGTGAACCAGGCCCTCTACTGTTCTTTCAGGGGAAGAAAACAAGGCCCACTGGGCGTGTCACTTGCAAAGACATGAGAACCGGAACTTAGCAAGAATACTGATCATAGCCCACACCCCTCCCACTCACTCATCACCTGCAGGTAGATCAAACAATCATGATGATGTTTTGTGCCAAAAGAGCAAAAGTGGCCGTAATTTTGATTAGCACAACCTGTCAGATACAACTGAAGTTTTCAATCTAAATCAGTGGTTCTTAACCTGGGTTCTATCAAACCCTAGGGGTTCGATGAGTCGGTCTCAGAGGTTCGGAGAAGCCTCTGCCACAGAGGCCAGAATAAAGTAATACCGTAATTTGTTGTGAGTTCATGCACTTTGTTGGTTTTGTTCTTTGAGCAAGGTGATGTTCATGCATGGCTCATTTTGTGCACCAGTAAAAAGACATAGACCTGGCCTGACCTGTGGTGGCGCAGTGGATAAAGCATCGACCTGGGATGTTGAGGTCGCCGGTTCAAAACCCTACACTTGTCTGGTCAAGGCACATATGGGAGTTGATGCTTCCTGCTCCTCCCCCATTTTTCTCTCTCTCTCTCCTCTCTAAAATGAATAAATAAATTAAAAAAAAAAAACAGACCTATGTCTTGAATTTGGAAAAAAAAATCATATTTTATTTATCACTAAAGAAGGGTTCAGTGAATGCGCATATGAAACTGGTGGGTTCGGTACCTCAAAAAAGGTTAAGAACCACTGATCTAAATGGTTAATGCCAGGTCAAGACAATTTACTCTATACTGAAACTAGCTATTTCAAGCTATGTCAGGAAATTAAGAAAATATAAGAAATCTACTGGTTAGTCAAGGCGAAATAACCGTAGTACCTTCATCAGTTCTTCCAAACAGGAGAGGTAGATCTTGAAGATGGCTGCTGCTGAGGGTGGCCCAATATACTGCTTGATGTCAGCCCTGTCCACGAAGGCCATGTCAATCCTCTCCGTGATGTTGGAAGTGGTCAGAATCACCACGTTGGAGTGCCTGGAGGCAGAGGAGCAAGCACCAGTTAGCCTGTGCCTCTGTGACTCAGTTATACCCTCCCCTGACACAGGGAGTGTCAGGAGATGCCCTTCAAGATTCTGGACATTTAGCCATCATTCAGCTAGCTACACTGTCAGTCCCAATACCAGTCCACGAGGCCTTGTAAGGCTCAGCAACTCTGAGTTCCAAGCCGCAACACAGCGTGCCAAGCCAGTTCTCCAGGCGCCTTTGCTCTGGTGCTTCTCTGCCTTCTGAAAAGCTCTCCTGGCCGTTCATGCAGAGCATCCCCGAATACCCCATCTCCTGAACCCTCAGCACCCACACTCCGCCTGCCTGGGCACAGCCACACAACTGCTCATCGATATACCATTTATTTCCTTTACCAGCTGCTTTCCCTTCTAGCTTTCAAACTCCATAAGAGAACCGTCATGGTTGCTCTGCTCACTGACATGGGCCGGCACAGAGCTGGCATAAGATACCCTGGGAAGGATACTTCCCAGCCCAGTGGGCTTAGGCACAGGGGGTGTGGCAGCGCTGCCCTCAGGGCCCATGGTCAGCATACAGATGGTGCCCAGGCAGCCCTGGCCGTGTGGCCAGGGAAGCACCTAGGAAGGAAGATCAATTTCACCTGGACTCTGGCAACAGGCACACAAGCCTCTGTAAGCAAAATGAGGGCAGGTATGAGAGCACAGCAGTTCTAGGAGCCTGGTATAGAGGCTGAGTGAGCAGGCTGCTCAGTGCAGCACCCCAGTGGGGATGCAGAGGGAGCACGTAGCTGGAAATGTAGAGGGTGGGCTTTGTCACGAAGGGTCCAAGCCACACAAAGATAGGCGGGCAAGGCTCACCCAGAGAGGAATCTGAACCAGGATGTGAAGAAACATGAGGCAAGGGAGACGAGAGAGAAACCAGAGGCACATGCATGGGCTCCTTCCAGAGTCCACATGCCCCAGTGACAGAAGTGTCAGGGTGATCCCATTTCCTGACCTCAGCAGTAGGTGCATGGCATGGCCATCAGTGTCATGGGAACCCGGAAGCTGGAGTTTCAGGGCCAAATGAGCTATTTGGGAGTTTGTCTGATGTCTGGTCATGGTGGACACACAGACCTGGGACCAGGACATGCCCACCAAACCCTGAGAGATGCTAGAGGACAGAAGGTTATGAACGGGCTATGCAGGCACCCACGAAGAGATGTAAGAGGAACACCAGCAGCAGAAACTCAGATAGTCAGGAGTGGAAACAGGGGAGTCAATGCTGTGCAAATTTCCAGGAAGAGAAAACAGAGCACTTGGGTGAATAAGGGGCAGGGTAGGGGTAGGGGCAGAGGCAAAAACCAGACTGAGAAGCAACTCAGGGAGGGGTGGAAGTAGCAACAAAAAGGGGCTATACTTTTCCACAAAGCTTGCCTGTATTAGAAGGGCCAGAAGCAAAAGACATCTGTAGCTGACCCCAACAGGCAGCTGCATCACCAGGAAGCTAGAGATACTCTCTACTGTATAACAACGGTGAAGGCTGGGGTAAGATATTCCTTAGCCTAATTTAGTTTCCTGTCACTCCACATTTAGAATGATGCTTTGGAGCCCTGGCACCCTGGAAGAGACGCCAGAGAATAAACATAAGGGCTCTGATTGACGGGGTGGTGGGGGGGCGGATGACAACACTGAAGTTCTGCAAACAGCTGGGGGTTCTGGCTGGACATTACCTCGTGAGTCAGGTGAGTGGGAGTCACTCTTTAAAGTTGGATCAGCTTTGGGTATAGTGAGCACTAGCCCCAGACCTGCAAGGCTAGTCTCTGGAGACACGAGGCCTACAAAGGACGAGCAAGTGATGCTCCACCTGCCAGGCGCCAGCCCTGCAACGACACACCTAGCTGTGCTGGAGCTAATGCATGGACACAGCAGTGACCACTCTTCACTTTATGTTCCTCTGCAGGGTGTGAGTGTTCACCATGCCCAAGTTCTGTCTTACATTTTTAATACTTTAAAAAAGTGAAAAGCGCTGAATTTCTTAAAAATGTTGCCTTAAAGGTAGAAAAAGAGCAAATAGTCAATGCCAGAGCATTTTTAGTTAGGAGAGCTGGAGTAGGGTCTAGAGGTGTGTGATCCTCACACGTCTTCTCTGTGACTTCTCACATAAGGCTACTGAGTGTCAGAGCCTTTACAGCCAGGCACCACAAAACAATGTTTCAGTCAACAACGAACTGCACATAGGATGGTGGTCCCATAAGATTACAATGGATTAGAAGCAAAAGGTATTATTTGCAACATTTAAAAGAAATCTAGACCCAACTACAATGCTGAATTTACTGCTAGTTCTGGGAGGTAAACAGATGAGGAAGTTCAGCATGTTGTCTTCCCGCTCTGCACCTGCCATGGCTAGGGCCCCAGAGCTGGTGAGGGAGAGAAGAGGGGAGCCCAGAAGCCCACCTACCCCTGTGCGCACACACATAAGCAGGCACTCACACACACAAACTCACTTTCTTTGAGTTTCTCCTTTTACTATTTCTTGTCTCAGGCTTTACCTCTCTAGGTCTCTCTTTCAGTCTCTGTTTTCTCTTTCCTCTCTTCCTTCCTTCCTCCTGACATCTACTCTCCCTCCAGTGCTTCCCTCCACAACCCTCCCCCGCCCCCACAACATGTGTGTACACATATACTTTCTCTTTTATACTGTAATTTTGCTGGACTTTCCCTGTTTAGGTATGTTCAGACACACAAACACCATATGCATTCAGTACAATGCCATGCTGTACAGTCTTGTAGCTGAAAAGCAACAGGCTGTACCATACAAGCTGGATAAGCAGTGGGCTATGCCAGCTGGCTTGTGCAAGTGTCTCTATGATGTTCACACAACAAAATCACCTAACGATGTATTTCTCAGAATGTATTCCCATCATTAAGTGGCACAGGATTATATTACCTTTTAATTTGATCAATTTGGGTCAAGACAGCATTGACCACACGGATGGCATCCGAAGGCTCAGTGCCTGCCCTGCAGGCATTGCGGGCAGCTGTGAGGCTCTCCACCTATGAGGACCAAGCAATGGATCAAAAATGACAAAACCTGGCAGCCACAGAACACGTCAACTGAGTGAATGAACATGAATGGGTGTACGGGTGCCCAGGTGTGCCAGGAGCTCAACATGTGGGATGCAACGGACAGGACTGCATGAGACAGTGAGTGCCTGATGGAGGCTAAACTGAGCAAGGGGCTGGTTGAACCCTGGCAACAGTAAGAGGCAGTCAGTCTTGAATTTCCTCCATCACAGGTTTAATGTCCATACATGCCTACCTCGTCAATCAGCACGAACACCAGAGCATCTTTGTCGTCAATTAGATCCTGGATCTTCTGGAACATCTTAGTTACTAGCTTGCCACTCTGGAACCAAAACGCTGCACTCATCATGTTGCCTGGTGCATACACATCTCCCTAGCATCATTCTGACCTAAGTGCTCTGGCCCATTCCTGATGGCCCTCGGAGAACTTCCTAAACCTGAGAAGCCAGGTCTGCAGGGCGGAGGTCAATCTAAAGGCCCTCTCCCTGCTTTCTGTGCCATAACACTGAGACTTGAGCCCATACTGACTCCCGTCCAGGGCCACAGCTCACCTGTCTGCTTTCCTCCTACTTCCCCCTTCCCAGTTGTCTTCACAACTGGGATTAAGATGGATCATGGGTGCAAACATGCAAAGGTGCACCCCTTACGGACACTCCCTGTCCCCACTCCCATCCACCAAAAGGGCTTACTGCCAGGGCTGCCAGGGACAGAGTACTTCAGAGGTGAGGAATACTTATGACGTCACCTTGTCCGAGCCCCTTAGTTCACAGATGGTAGAATAAGGTTCAGAGCCCTGCAGGCATGCTCAGGTGTGGGGTACAGTCCAAGTTAGAACTATGGATGCCCTCACTCCTCAGACTATGTTAAATCTCCTGTCCCACCCAGTGGAAGGACTGGATGTGCCCAGCCTCTCGGGTCTCAGACTATTTCTAAGATACTGCTTAGCTCTGGGAGTTTCCTCTGAGCACAAAGTCAACCACAAAAAAAGTTTGCCTAATATTTATGACACCTTCTCCACTACATGGTTGGCAATCCAGAGAATTAGAGTTAATATTAGAGTTAGTATAAATAAATGAAAATTTATAATAAATAAATTAGAGTTAATATTAATACTTACCTCTGAAAACCATTTAGAAAAGAGGCTGTGGCTGTTTATTTCAATTAATTGGCCATACCGGTACCTAGGATGACAAGGAAGAGTTAAGACAATTACTTTATAAATTAGCCCTCTGGCATCCCCAGTGGCAGCGCTTTTGCTCCTTAAATGCAGCATCTCTTAGCTGCCCAGGATGGTGAGAAGTACCAGTTTCAGTCATTATAATGACTGCCAAAGAATCAAGGCCCCTAGCAAACTGCATACTAAATAAGTATGAAAAATCTAACAGAATGAAACCAACAGTCCCAGTTGAAACAAATTAAGTTCTTCAAACTGAATAATATCTTCATTGGAATTAAAACAAGAGTAAAATCACTCTCATTTTTAATCTATTTATAATTTGTATTTATGCTTAAAAAGTACTACTGCTACTAATACAGCAAACAAATCTGAACAAGCATCAGAAATTGTGACTGGAACTGAGCATTTTTTCCTCCTTCACAAAACCTTAAAGCAGGGGTCCCCAAACTATGAGCCCGCAGGCCACATGCAGCCCCCTGAGGCCATTTATCCGGCCCCCGCCGCACTTCCGTAAGGGGCACCTCTTTCATTGGTGATCAGTGAGAGGAGCACAGGATGCATCCGCACCCATAGTTCCCATTGAAATACTGGTCAGTTTGTGATTTAAATTTACTTGTTCTTTATTTTAAATATTGTGTTTGTTCCCATTTTGTTTTTTTACTTTAAAATAAGATATGTGCAGTGTGCATAGGGATTTGTTCATAGTTTTTTTTATAGTCCGGCCCTCCAACGGTCTGAGGGACAGTGAACTGGCCCCCTGTGTAAAAAGTTTGGGGAGCCCTGCCTTAAAGAATGTGACCATTTGTTTTCCAGCACAAACCCTAGAACCCTGTACGCTCAGATGGCAAAAAGTGAACCTAACACAGTGACAGAATGACACCCAGCACTAACACCCCAGTCACTTGGAGGTGGCTGAGGCCTGGACGCACTTTTTGCCTGGAATCACATAGGAAACCAGGCTATGGCAGGACAGAAGCTCACTCCCAGGTTCTCTCCAATTTCTTTCACATCAAAAGTCCACAGAAGAAAAAGAATTTCTTTCAAAAAGTATCACTGACTTTCCATTTAAAAAAGAGAAAAAGGCCCTGGCTGGTTGGCTTGGTGGATAGTGTCAGCCCAGCATATGGATGTCCTGGGTTTGATTCCTAGTCAGGGCAAACAAGAAAAGCAACCATCTGCTTCTCTCCTCCTCCCACTCCCCCTTCTCTTTCTCTTCCCCTCACACAGCCAGTGGATCAATTGGTTTGAGCATGGCCCCAAGCGCTGAGGATATCTTGGTTGGACCAAGCAGCCTCAGGTGCTAAAAATAGCTCAGTCAATTCGAGCACTGGCCCTAGAGAGGGATTGCTGGGTGGATCCCAGTCAGGGCACATGCAGGAGTCTATCTCCCCTCCTCTCACTTAAAAAAAGGAGGGGGGGAACCATTTACTAATTCTGTCCACAAAAAAGAAAAAGAGAAGAGAGACAACATGACAAAATAAAGACTGGGTAAAGTATTAAAGTTAATAATAAAGCATTTTGATTAAGTGAGCAACAAAGGCCTTCTAAGCCTTCTTTTTATGGTTTATAAGACATAAACACATTATTTCCAGATCTTTAAATAGTCCGCTGATTAATGATGGGGATACATTCTGAGAAATGCATGGTCAGATGATTTTGTCATGAGAACATCACAGAGGCACTTACATCACAGGCTGTACCATAGAGTCGAGGTGTGCAGTGGGCTGTGCACCGTGGATAGACCTGGGTGCACAGCCCACTGCACACCTGGACTCTATGGTACAGCCTGCTTCCCCTGGGCTACCAGCCTGTATATCCTGTTACTGCGCAAACAACACGAGATCACATCAAGCACAAGAGAAAATGATGCAACAAGTGACACGGTAAACACGCGTAAGAAACTAGCATAACAGGGCACACACAGTTTCACAGCAAACATTTTGTAAGTAGAAAAAGTATACTGTAAAATAACAATAAAAAGTATAGTAAATACGGAAAGCAATAACATCATCGTTTATTATCATTATCCAGTATTACATACTGTACGTAATTGTATGTACTCTTCTTTTATGTGACTGGCAGCACAGAACATTTATTTATACCAGCACAACCACAAACACATGAGTAATGTGTGGTGCTCTGACATTATAATGACTACAGTGTCACTAGGCAATAGGAATTTTTCAGCTCCATTATAATCTTATGGGACCACCATCATATATGTGGTCTATCATTGACCGAAACATAGCTATATTATGCATGACTGTATTGGGAAAACTTGTATTTCTAGTCATAACATCTTCACTCTCTGGTGTTATGGTAAAATACCCCTAGAGATCTTTAGAACACAGGTACATTTCAATACTTCAAGACAAAGGCCAAGTAGCTAACCATAAACTAAAGGGTTGAAATAAATTTCCCTACATAAAAATACTTAGAAGACATTATGAAAAATAGATATTTAAAAGTATATCCCATATGCTTGACCAGGCAGTGGCACAGTGGATAGAGCATCGGACTGGGATATAGAGGACCCAGGTTTGAAACCCCAAAGTCGCTGGCTTAAGCATAGGCTCACCAACTTGAGTGTAAGGTCGCTGGCTTGAGCGTGAGATCATAGACACGACCCCATGGTTGCTGGCTTGAGCCCAAAGGTCACTGGCTTAAAGCCCAAGGTTGCTGGCTTGAGAAGGGGTCACTTGCTCTGCTGTAGTCCCCTGGTCAAGGCACATATGAGGAAGCAATCAATGAACAACTAAAGGTGCCGCAACGAAGACTTGATGCTTCTCATTTCTCTCCCTTCCTGTCTGTATGTCCTGTCTGTCCCTCTCTCTGTCTCTGTTGAAAAAAAAGTATATCTCATAGGATTCCCTTTTCTAAAGCCAAACAGCAATAACAGGTACCAGATTTACTTTCTCCCTTAATCAATTAGAAAACTGGACAGAATTAAAAAAACAGCATCTATGAAGCGCAGTGTACAATAGGCACCGGAGGACCCTGACCCGAGAGATGGGAAATAAGGTAAGCACTATAATTGCCAGACTCTCTGCCTGGAGCATCTGGAGAGGACCCAAGAAGAGCATAGCCACTGTTGTGAATTGAGAAGAAATCATAGTTCAAAGAGCCTGAGACAGCAAGACTCTGTAGAGCAGAGGTCTGGAAAGGAGGGAGATTTTCAGGAGCAAAGCATCAGAAATCATCCTGAGGTCCTGTTAAGTCTTTATTGAACATTTGGACATCTATGAAAAGGGAAATCCATGAGGCTTTCCAGATCTGTGAGCTAAACGGTTCCCGGGACTCACACAGACTAGGTGTGTTCAAGTTCTGAACAGCCAGAGCAGAGAATACTTGCTACTCATTCAAGGTGTTCAACTGAAACCCCAGAAGTGGGGGAAGAATTAAAACTAGACTAAACCTAGGTCCCTTTCTAACAAAGCTTAAAAACAAACCTCAAAAGCATCACAACAAATCATGAGTAACTGAAATGCCTACCAGAGCAAGACCCAACAGTCTTCAGAGAACTTAGGTACTTCAAATCAGTGTCTGCATTCGAACAAAAATTACCTGACATGCCAAGAGTATGAAATGCAACCTGTAACCAGAAGAGAAACCAGTAGATAGGAAGACTCAGAAATGATGATTATGGATTTAGTCAACAAGAACATTAAAACAGCTGCTACACACTTGTTCAAGGATTTTAACAGAACATAATAAGTGAAAAGTATGAAAGGAACCAAACAGAACTCAAGAGGATAAAATATTCGCTATCAACAATGAAAACTTCACTGAATGGAATTAAATGCAAATTAGATACTGCAGAAAACTGTCCAAAATAAAACACGGTTAGAAAAAATTTAAAACCTGTAAAAATAAGAAAGCATATTAGTGGTCTGTGAGACAGTACCATGTAGTCTAACATACAAATAAATAGGCTCCCAGAAAAGGGATGGTGTGCTGAGATGTGGGAGAGCGGGGAAATCAGTTGAGAAAATAATGGTCAACTATTTTCCAAATGTGATGAAACCATAAACCACAAAACAGACAAAACTCTAGGAGAAACAGATAAATCCACCATTAGAGGCTTGGCCGTTCCTTTCCAGTAAGTGATAAAACAGCAGACCAGACAATCAGGGACATCAATTACCCTGAGCTGACACCTACAAAACAACCCACCTGACAAGGGCACAAACATACTCCCTGAGGTGCACACGGAACAGTCAGCAGGACAGACCACATGATGGTTATTAAGCAACACTCCATAAATTTAAAGAGATTGAAATCATAACTCAACACTATGTTGAGTATACAGGAATTAATTAATTTACATCGAAAGAGAGGGACCTACTATTTATGTAAAGTTATAAAACAATAAAGATAGCTTCCACTATTATAAAGAAAAAGCAGGGAACCCCATTCCTGGTACTCTCCTCCATTTTACCAAAGTTACCTGCTTGAAAGTCGAATGGTCAATTTCTGAGCCAGAGCTCTACACAGGGATGTTTTTCCAGTTCCTGGAGGACCTATAACAAAATTTAAGGAAAGACATATTTAAGCCAGTGCTGGCTTAAATTTCTTAAAACAACAGCAGTTGCATTTTCCACAAAATACAAAATAAGGAGCAGAGTTCAATACTATGTTATTACAAGTACTGCTTGTTAACTCACAAATCTTCTAGCAGCATAAGCGCCATAAAATATTATCAATACACTTTAAGTTTCCCCTTTTTCTTCTGAATTTGAATTTAACTTGTGTTTCTGTTCTTAGCTCCCACCACTTCTGACACAAGCCCTACTTTTGGATCCAGGGGCCCACTCAGCTCTCTGAGTGAGCACTGCATTTCCTGGTCTATGTCTTCACTAACACCCTCCTTGTCCCCCTCAGGACCTCTATGAAATTCACTTAATAAGGCACCTTTAAGGGTCAAACACACCTTTCCTACTAATCATCAGGACTCTTAGGCACTGAAGCTTGCTGTGTCTGCAGCTTACATCAGCACCATTTTTCTCTACAGCTAATTCTATGTGGGCCTACACCCCACAAAAAACCAGAGGGTGAAGGCAAGGACCCCTGATTGCACAGTTTCTTTTTCTATGTGTTACCTAGCATGCCTTGTGGAAGTTCTAAGGTGACCAATGTAGAACTATTGCATCTAATAGAAAATGCTGATACATTCAACTCTTGATTTTCTGCAAGCACTTTCAATAACAAAAGAGAAAATATCTAACAAGTTCTATGTGAAAAATAATTGAAATAACTATTGATGACTGCTTACTCTGATCCTGCTATCAGAACAATACCTTGAGGTATCTACTTAAAAGACACATTTTAAAGGTGTATACAAGCATACAATCTTAACTGAAATAAAGAGGCTATTACTCTGAGCTCCTAACTCACTGAAACTTGAGTATACTAGATTTCTTTCCACCCAATGTTAAAATAAATACCCACCATGTTCCTCTAAGAACCAGACAGCATTTCTGCAGAGTATAGTTTTGCCATTTACTACTCACAAAGTATAGCTCTAAGAATGCTACAAAGAAGTATGAGGAAATTCCTTTTCCAAGGAGTTTATGATCAACTGGGGAAATAGTTAATTGAAAAGTTTAATAATAATGTAAAAAAGTCACAAGGCAGTAACTGGGTGGCTGCCAAATGAAGGGTCAAGTAACAAATGCCCACAGTAATGTGAGCTGCATCAGCTTCAGAGAAAAGAAACATTCTAGGACAACTCTGACTCCACCAGAACAAACTACGGTAACTCCTCGCAGGAAGATAACAATGCGAGGAAAGCCTGACATCCCACAATCTATCTTGTCAAATGCAACCCCACATGCTTTACCGTGAAGCAGCACCACCCGGTTCCAGGTGATGAGATTGCTGTTGACATTCCTGTCTGAAAACAGTAATGCTGTCATCACATAATCAAGGAGCTGAGTGAAAAAAGGGAAAATAAGATAAAGGAGCCAACAGGCAAAGGTTCCCACTATATGTGCTCCTACATGAGCATGAGGAACAGAAGCAAGGCAGCCCTCCAGCAACAGCTACCACTAAACATTTCCTACATACACCACAAGCTTTCATTTTGGAAGGGAATTTAATACAGAAAAGACTAAGTTCTAGCTATTACTACAACAAGCACAAAGTTGATAAACACAAAGATACTGTTATTTAGAATGCCAAGATCACACAAAATAACTAAGGGACTAATCAAGTAGGAGTAAGCTCCTTCCTCCAGGCTGACACAACAGTAAGCAAGCACATGGCACACTTACTAAATAATAACATCTGCCAGGACTCCGTCATCTTGCTATGGCTTCCCAGAGTAGCCTGAGGAGATGGGATACAGACTTCTAGTGTCCCCACAGCATGCAGAAGGACCCTTCCTCTTGAAGGGGGTTCAGATGCACTGGTACTTACTTGATCATGCCCACCTGCTCAGTCTGTCCCCACAGACCCTGTGAGTTCCTAAGAGTGAAACCTCACAGAAGCTGTGTTCACATTTGGCACTCCCCTACCCCCTCAGGGGATGCCCCCAGAGATCAACTCTACTTGGGAGCAATCCTAGAGGACAGACATCTAGAACACTGGCTGCTGGCAGACAGAAGCTCCCAAAAACCCATTTGAGTCAACGAGCTTTGAGATGCTAAAGAGCAACACAATAACGACTCTACTTCAAACAACAGAGCCTTTTGGGAAAAAGTTCAACTTACATGAGATTTGACTTCCACATCATACACCAGGCTGTCCCACAGCCCATGGAATTCAACTGTGACAAAGTAAAACAAAAAATTAATTTAGGAAAGCAACCATTACATCTATTAGCTAGATCTGCCCTGAACTACCGATGCTCTCCCTACTCCACACATGGTAGGCTAAGATTCTGATTACAGGGAAGGTAAATTTAAAAAATTTTTCTTATAATTAACTGGATGAGAGTTACATTTTGTTATGTTACGCAGTCGTCTTTTCTGGACCTGCGCTTTACATAGCACGGACCATGAATCCACCACTCTCCCTATAAGCCAACACTTGTGCAAGGCAGACCGGCAGATCTAGTCTAGCCATTAGGACATCAGGCATAAAACCTGACAGCTGAGTTAATCCCAGGATTCTGCCTGCAAGAAAACACTGGCAAGTCCACAAGCAGGTTCTGAGATGGTAGGAAGGAGTAGTCCAGTAGGACTGACCAACTTGTCAGGAAAGAAGAGTATGGTCACATTCTCAATGACCACCATCTTTGAGGAACCAGTCCAAAGGAACTCTCTACTTTCCTCTTTTGTGATATACCTTCCATTTCATAAGAGATAAAATACCCTAAAATTCTACAAAACAAATGAACAATATCTCTTTGGTTAACTGACCTGGCAAGTCTTAGGTGTGTGCCACGCTCTGACCTCATGGACTCAGCACATTCCACCTACTGTTACTATCACCCGTACCTGCAGGCAGAACCCAATGATTTGCTGCAATTATGTTTTCTGTCTCTTCTTCCAAATTTTCACTGGTGGGGCCATCTTCATTCAGGTGGAAGATGTGAAGTGCAATAGTGCACGCACTCAAATCAATGGGCTGTGATGAGAAAGAAAACCAAATCCATCGATAAAAATGGAAAATAACTTGCTTTTTAATTCTGAAGTCAATTTTTAGGGTTAAAGTCCAAAAAATAAAGATTAAATGTGCAGGATGAAGAATGTCTTAGCCCCCTATATCTAACCTCATAAATGTTAGTCTGTAACACGTCCACATATTTTTGACTCAAAATTGATTCTGTCAGTTTTGTAACCGTGTCTTTCCTACTTACTAGAGCCAATAGATACAACAGTGTCACCTACCTGTGTGGTGTTTTCTGTAAGCCTACATGGTAAAGGCCACTCTCTCTTTCTCTACAGTAGATGCAAATTTCATTCTTTTTTATTATTATATCATATTTGGTGTGAATGTGTCAGATGTTTAGCCAATCTCTGATGGACAGTTAAAACACTTCAAATTGTTAGCTATTATGAACAATAATATTTGTCCATATATCTCTACAAAACTACATAATTATCTGTTAAGATAAATTCCTCGAGATGAATCTGCAAAGATGAGAACGTTAAAATGATTAGCAGTTAGTATTCATGTCCTCCAGGTAGACTGTGCTAACTGTCCCTACACAAAAGTTCTGGAAAGCTCCCCAGTTCCACTCAGGCTAAAATAGAACACATTGACATCAGATCTCAGTGTGGATAAAACTCCATCAATGCCACAAATGGTCCTAATATAAGAATGGTGAGGTCCACCATACAAGCGTTATTTTAGTTCCAGGTTGAAACTTTATAAGACAGAAACTGTCCAGGTATCAGTGATGCATCTTCCAGAGACAGACACTTTGGGCTATTTCTACAGTGGTGAAAAAACTGCCCTAATGCATCCACACTGCCACACAAAGCTCCTCTTAGCTCTTGCACGTGAACTCTGTAAGATGGTGGGTGAGACTGTCCTTATGCTGGCCTACATGAAGAACTCCAAGAAGGCAAACCCATTTCCTCATCTCTGTTGTCCCAACATGTCCTATGATCCTAACACATGCTGAGCACTCCATAAATTTTGTTGAAAGAGAGAAGGCACACAGGCCTCATCAGCACAGTACCCTATTCTATGGTGCTGCCTGCTAATTCCTGGTTTCCAATCTCTCCCTGACTGTACTAACAGCATGCTGAAACCGGGACCACAATTACTCCCAGCACCTGGCTCCTGCCAGACGGCCAGTACTTGTTTGATCATCAAACAAACAGGTAAGCAAAGCAAACCAGTTTCTGATAGACATACACTATCAAAGCAGCAAGCGCATATGTACAGCATGAACTTTCTATTCAGCTAAGGGTTAACTGTTTCTTGGCACGGAGAATTAGTAACTTACCTGTGGGTCTTTAACCTTTAATTCTGTGTCAACAATAGACACAGACTCCACATTTCTGGTCAGAAAAGGTTCATCAAATTCAGTCCACGTGTAATCACCAAACACAATATTATGTCTGTTAAGTAGCTTTCTAACACTCAGCTTTATATCTTCTTTTTTTGCCGTGCTGGACAAACAAACAAAACATGTAGATCAGTGCTGGGTTAAAAAACAAGATTTTAACAATATTACAAAATAAAAAGAAGTAAAGATACACAGAAAAGAGTGCAGTAGTTAACAGTACAGGAGAAAGGGGGTCTACCTGGAAATCAAACCTAGAGCCACCCCTTGACTGGGAGCCTCAGCTCTCCATCAGATAAAGGGGGCAGTAGCAAGAGTTGTTGATTCTCAATACACTGACTGGGCTTCTCTGAAGATTTTAGTCAATACATTCAAAGTGTTCAGGGCGATGCCTGGCACACAGTGAGCACTCAAGAAATGTTGGCTACTTCTATTGTTAGTGAAAGAAGGAAACCCCACAGCTGTGGGGTCAGGTCAGGAGTCTGCATTTTAACAAGTGCCCAAAGCCTGGCAGTCACATGAGAAAACCTAACATTTCCGGCTCGTCGTTCAAGGCTCCACTCAGCCCACCTTGCCACCTGACCGCCACGCTAATTCTGAGATCACACCAAATGTGGACCAGTAAGGTGTGCCTCTTTACACGAAAGCACCTGAGACATTCTGGCTCCGGTGACATCTACATTTCACCTAGAACTGAGCTCTTGAGTATTCGGCCTGTCCCAGCTTTCCTGGGCTGCACCCGGCTGAGTTCTGCGTGAGTCCCATTCAGGTTCGGGCCATGTGGGTCCGGCACAATGGGCTGTGGCCGGAGTCCAGACCTAATGTTAGCGTTAAGGGCCACACCGGGGACGAATCCGCTGAGTCCTACCCGGGTACTATCCGCGGATCGGCCCGACTCACCTGTCGCTCCGCTGGTGCACCTCCACATGGACGGTCGCCGCCTCGGCCACGCAGGGCAGCGCCTGCTTCAGGTCGCCCACCGCCTGGTCCATGGCACCGCCGCCCCGCCGCCAGCAGCAGCGGGTGCCCGGCCCGAACCTGGCCGCCGCCTGACGCCCCGCACTGCCACTACCTCCAAGTTTTCCACAGCTGGCACCGGAACCACTGGCCTCGCGGGCCACGCCCGCACTTTGAATCTGCCGCGCGCAGCGCGCCATCCCCTGACCCGGAAGCGCTCGGGCCGGCGAGCGGGGGAGGAGGGAGTCATTTCCGGTTGCGGGACCGGCTTGCTCCGCGGTCCCACTACACCCACGGGGTGAAGCAGAAGGCGAGCCAGGCCGCGGGGGCGGCAGCTACGCTGTGGGCGTGCTCGCTGCTGCCCTCCGCTTCACGCCGGGTCCCCGCTGTCGCCATGGGCAAGAAGCACAAGAAACACAAGACTGAGTGGCGCTCGTCGTACGAAGGTGAGGGGGCGGGCGCGCTTTGTGACGCTGAGCCGGGTGGGCGTTCGCGCGTGCAAGGGTCCCGGGGACACGCTAAGGATCCCGGGCTGCGTGCTTTCCCTGGAGGCGGGTGCCTGAACTCGCGGGGCGGGGGCTCGAGCTCTCAGTCTGGTCCACCTCCCAAGTCCTGGAGAAAAGCCAAGCATCTAAGTTGGCTCGCCGGGTTTCCGGGAGAGCTCTTAGCTAGCTCCTCGGTCCTTCCCCCTTTCTCTGCCCGTGTCCGGTCCTGCAGCAGCTTGTCCGGTGTCAGCGGACAGCGAGCGGGTGAACTGGGGCTTGGCAATGCGAGATCGTGCTGCTGGGTCTCAGGTCCCTGCTGGCCTTGTTGCTTTCTCCTCTTTCTGGCTTCCTGAGGGAATGCACTGTGAGGGAGGGAAGGAAATGGAGAGGAAAGAGAAACTAACATCCAGTCACTCTCAGCATCACCCAATCGTCTTTCCCTGATGGTTTTAGCATTTCCCTGCTCCACCTTAGTAGGACTAGTTCTCTTTTATCTTGGGCCTCAACAGTGTCACCCACCTGTGTGGTGTTTTCTGTAAGCCTACATGGTGAAGGCCACCCTCTCTTTCTCTACAGATTACTCAGATAAGCCCTTGGAGAAGCCCCTGAAGCTGGTCCTCAAGGTTGGAGGAAGCGAAGTAACTGAACTCTCTGGATCTGGCCATGACTCCAGTTACTACGATGATAGGTCAGACCATGAGCGAGAGAGGCACAAAGAGAAGAAGAAGAAAAAGAAGAAAAAGTCAGAGAAGGAGAAATATCTGGACGATGAGGAAAGAAGGAAGCGAAAGGTAAAAGGAGGTTGGTGCCCTGGGGGTGGGGGGTACAGCAGGAGTACTGCAGGGCTTAAGAGGAAGAGTGTTTTGTGTGTAGCAAAACAAACCACAAAGGTCATTGCTTCAGTTCTGGCTCTTTGTGTATCACTTTTCCCCTGACCCTTGCAGAAGGTCTTTGTAAAGGTGGGAGTCTGGAATAAGGAAAGTGTTAGCTTTGTTTTCCCTTAGAAGCAGGGGATTTGTTTAAAACTGTTCGCATTGCTCTTACTGCCTTGACTGCCTCAAAGGAAGAGAAGAAGCGGAAACGGGAAAAGGAACACTGTGACACAGAGGGAGAGGCCGATGACTTTGATCCTGGGAAGAAAGTAGAGGTCGAGCCACCTCCTGATCGGCCAGTCCGAGCATGCCGGACACAGCCAGGCAAGTGCTAGCATTTCAAAGACTTTTCTTGGAGTGGTTGGAGCTTTTCACTGTGAAGCAGTGGTTAGTACCGTGTCCTTCAGCTTTTGGGTAGAAACACAGAGGAAAGAGCAGTGTTTTCTCTCCCACGGCTTACACGAAATATAACTGTATCTGAGGTTCTTGCCATCATCTTTGAATTTCTAGAGCAGGGTTTGGCCAACTGTTGCACCTGGTGATTTTCTTTTAAGCCAGTGAGCTAAGAAGGTTATCATAGATGGGAGGAGGCTAGTGTTTCAATCAGTTATTCAGGACTTTAGAAACACTGGGAGCTGTGCTGCCTCCAGCAAAGGAGAGCTTCTGGAATCCTGTGATCTGTGTGTGGTCACTTCCCTCAGAGGCTTCCAAATGGCCAGGGGGTTTGCTCTTTGGGTGTTTCTTTTTTTGCTGGGGGAGGTAGGAAGTATTGCATTGCGATCGTGGTGGGGAGCGTTTTCTGGCAGTACTCTTCCCTGTGCAAGTCATTGCCATGGTGAACAGGTAGGACTTGGGGCTGATGAGCATGTTGGGGAGAAGAGAAGATCAGATGCAAACAAATTTTATTAAGTGATTGTGTCTGCAAAGTTAGTATAGTCACCAGCAGTGTTAGTTTAATTTGACTTTCTTGGGGTCATATATCGGGCACTTCTCACCCAGTATGCCTGAAGAACTAATGATCACTTGATGCTTTCTTTGTCACTCTGCAGTGTTTCACAGTAGGAACCTGCTGGTCTGCACTCCTGCTGTGCTTCAGTCTTGGGTCATCAATGGAGAATGGCATTTAGAAACCCAAGTCTGGTTGCTGGGTGTAGCCACTAGTAGACAGAGCTAAGAAAGGCCATTACATACATTTAGCTTCTAGAAGGAACCTAGACTGACAACTGTTTACATTCTCAAAAACCGTCTTTTCACATGTGTGCCCAGAGCCATAGCAGATAATAGCTGTGCTTGCAATAACCCCTGTACAGTGTGTATTCTTATCTCTCTTTTCCATGTGAAGAACAGACATCCAGAAGTTTAGCGCTCTGAAGTAAAATGATAGTTGATGAATCCAAAATCAACTTCTACATCCAAAGCCTTTGTTTTCCCCTTGTCTGGAATGTACTAGACCAGGGGTCCCCAAACTACGGCCCGCGGGCCGCATGCGGCTCCCTGAGGCCATTTCCGGAAGGGGCACCTCTTTCATTGGTGGTCAGTGAGAGGAGCACAGGATGCATCTGCACCCATAGTTCCCATTGAAATACTGGTCAGTTTGTTGATTTAAATTTACTTGTTCTTTATTTTAAATATTGTATTTGTTCCCATTTTGTTTTTTACTTTAAAATAAGATATGTGCACTGTGCATAGGGATTTGTTCATAGTTTTTTTTATAGTCCGGCCCTCCAATGGTCTGAGGGACAGTAAACTGGCCTCCTGTGTAAAAAGTTTGGGGACCCCTGTACTAGGCTCATTGGTGATAGGGGCTGGAAGTAGACTGATGATTGATAGGTATATGTTGTTGTTTTAAGGAGTATTGGCTCTTGGGTTTGAGGACTGATATGTGGATGGCCTTTCTGCCCAGCTGAACTTTGTGGGGGGCAAGGCTGGGTCTCATTTATCTTTGTGCCCAGTTCTTATTTGAACCTTCTCATTAATATTCTGTGGACGTTGAAACAAATATGTACTGTGAAATTGGAGCTCTCCAGTGAAGTGATATCAAAATATTTTTGCTCAATTTTATTTTTTTTACTTTTAAATCAGCTGAAAACGAGAGCACGCCTATTCAGCAACTCCTAGAGCATTTCCTCCGTCAGCTCCAGAGGTAAAGAGTGTTTCTAAAGAGCTTGTGCTTGGGGGCATTTGGGTATCCTCCTTGTTCTTGCCCCCACCACCATCATGTGTGATGTGGACACTTTGCCTTCACTGATAACACCCAGTCTGATGGGGTGGGCAAGCACCATTCAAGAGCAGAAGGGGGAGGGCTCCATCAATGTGGGGATTGTCAGAGATGTTATGATATAGATGTCATTGCTGCAGCCAGGATGCTAGTTTTAGAATTTTTAGTGTATCAAAAATACCACAGTTTTTATTTATTGATTTTTTTGTGACAGGGACAGTTAGGGACAGACAGACAGGAAGGGACAGAGATGAGAAGAATCAGTTGTTCATTGTGGCACCTTAGTTGTTCATTGACTGCTTTCTCATATGTGCCTAGACTGTAGGGGTGGGTGGGGGGGCTACAGCAGAGCAAGTTACCCATTGCTCAAGCCAGTGACCTTTGGGCCCAAGCCAGGGACCATGGGTCACGTCTAGGATCCCATGCTCAAGCCAGTGACCTTGCGCTCAAGCTGGTGAGCCCATGCTAAAGCTGGATGAGCCTGTGCTCAAGCCAGCATCCTCAGGGTTTCAAACCTGGATCCTCTGCGTCCCAGTCTGACTCTTGATCCCAGTCTGACTCTCGATCCACAGCGCCACCTCCTGATCAGGCCAAAAATACCACAGTTTTAAAGAACAAAGTTTTTTATTTCTAAGAAATAAACTTTGGTCAATTCTATTACAATTTTTTTTTGTGAAGGATTTTGTACCTTTCAGACATTTATTAGAGGTTTAGAGGTTTCCAGTTTAAATATATACCGCTCACAAAAATTAGGGGATATATAAAAAATGAACATGAAGTGATAAAATATTCCCTAATTTTTGTGAGAAATATAGATGGTTTTGGAGGTTTCCAGTTGAAATAAAGATGTTTCTGTTTTCAGAAAAGATCCTCATGGATTTTTTGCTTTTCCTGTCACGGATGCAATTGCTCCTGGATACTCAATGATAATAAAGCATCCAATGGATTTTGGCACAATGAAGGACAAAATTGTTGCTAATGAATACAAGTCTGTTACGGAATTTAAGGTAAATTAATTTCAGTTTCCAATATAATTGTTGGGAAGCTCTGCATTAGTTTATTCTAGAAAATGCTTCCTTCATCTTAGGTCATTTCCAGTTGCACGTTTTTGTGGGTATTTCTGTATTTGGGTTGATGTTTCACAAACATAGCATCAAGGAAATAGGTTGGTGGTAATTTTCTCTGTATTTTGGTCTAGAATGGTGTTGTCAATCTATTTCATTTCATGGCACACATAGACTAATAATCAAATTCTGTGGCACACCAAAAATATTATATAGCTGATGTGACAAAAAAATAGGTACAATTTTGATTCATTCACACCAAACAACTATTGCTGTATTGACTGTTTTTTTGTTTGTTTGTTTTGATAATCTGAGGGAAAAGAGGTCAGTGCCCCTGGATAGGCCGGTATTGCATGTTTTAAAAATACTTATGGCATACCAGTTGAAAATCACTTGTCTAGAAGCTGGCCCATGTGTTACATGCTATTTGAAGTGCTTTTTTTTTTTTAAGTTACACTGCTAGCATAAATGGCACATCTTGGGTCAAACAAGGATGTGTCGTATTTGGCTTGGTTCCAGTATGGGTATTGTAAAAAATATAAATTTCCTAATTTTTTGTTTTGTCTTATACTAACTGAGGCTTTGGGTTTTTTGTTTTGTTTTTTTAGGAAAAGTTCTTACATTCCTTGAATCATTTGCTCTTAATCCTCTTTTTTAGTACTGGTTGTGAGAGGTAGAAATTATTAATTGGCTTTGAAACCCTGGGAGGCAAGTCAAAACAAATGCTTGACAACATTGGCAGTGCTGTCATTTAGGAAAGGGCATTCATTGGGCTTCTTTCTTAGGTGTTAACCGTACTGTTGTCTGTGTCTATAAGGATTTTTGTTTTTGTTTAATCCCTTCATATTTTTTACCCAGCCTGGCAGCCCCCCGTCCACTGACAGCTGTCAGTCTGTTCTCTATCTATGGGTCTGGGTCTATTTTGTTTATTTTGTTCATTAGATTCAACATATGAATGAAATCATACGGTATTTGTCTTATGGACCTATAGAGCATTATGCTAAGTGAAATAAGCCAGTCAGAGAGTGTCTTGAACACTACACAATTGGGATCCATGATGGACAGGAGCTTGATAACCTCAGTCCCAGCCCTGGGGACACTGTCACAGTGGCTTTAAGGTTCCCAGATAGCACACGATATGTTGGTATGGAGCTTCAGTGGTCCTTGTACATCCTGGTGTCTAATTCACCTGTGATAGCTGTGTGCTAAATAATTTGGTGAGGATGTTAAAATACTGATGTTTCAAATAACTTTTAATATAAACTGTTAAATAAGACTGTCTTTATTTTAGTCTTTTTCTAAAAGCACTAGAATAACTGTCAGTAGACAATTTTAAATCCTATGGAAAAGTCCCCGAGATAGAGCACATGACTATGCCACCTCTCAGTTCATCCCTGGCCTTCTGCTTGAGTTGTTGGTCTTTGCTCCTATTCATGTCTGAGTCCCTCCCAAAAGTTTTAAAGTTACATTTTTTTTGCTCCATAAAACATATCTGACCATAAGACATACGTAGGGTTTTAAGGAGGAAAACAAGAAAAAAAATATTCTGAACCAAATGGTGTATTAAAATATTTAATAAAATACCGTATTTTTCGCTCCGTATGATGCACAGGCATTTTTCCCTCTACTTTTGGGGGGGGGGGGAAGTGTGCCTTATGAAGGGAAAAATACAGTATTTTTTTAATGAAAGAGCCAAATTTAGTTGTTTTTCATTTGATTTCTAGCTCATTTTTACCTTTGACGGGAACCAAAACCCTTTGCTATTGTCCATGAGGTGTTTTAAACTTGATGAATTTTTTTTTCTTTTTTCAGGCAGATTTCAAACTGATGTGTGATAATGCAATGACATACAACAGACCAGACACTGTGTACTACAAGTTAGCTAAGAAGATCCTTCACGCAGGCTTTAAGATGATGAGCAAAGTAAGAAAGCCACTAACAGCGAGGAGCCACAGAAACAAGAGTTCTCCTCTTCTACGTTGTTTATGCCTAAACAGAAACTCACTCACAGTGAATGACATGCTTCCATCTTTCCGTCACTGGCCACGGTGTGGACCCCTCTGCTTTAGGGTAGACGCCCAAGCTGCCCTGCCCATGTCCCTGTCCGTGTCCCTCTCCTCCAGGCACTCTCTTCTTTCTGCTCTTGCCCTAGCTATAATGTCTCCTTTAGAGTAGGTAGAAAGTTCAGGATCTATTTATCTCAAGTTGAAGTGTCTGCCTCACTCGATTGCAGCCATGTTTTGGGTTTGTTTTGTGTGGCTCCCTCACTGAATCCAGTGAGGACATCCTGGCCATCCTGAGTAGCTACCCAGGTCTGCCCTGTGACCCAGGTTGCATGTGTCTCGTGTCTAGGACCAGTGCCTTATGCCTGATGAACCTGTAGGTGAGGTGCAGCCCTGTGCCCTCTGGCCTGTCCCCCCTCTGCCGGCTCTGCATGTCCACCAGCTCATTGGCTGCACCCTTTGGTGTTGACCCCATGACCACCTTCCACTGCACCACGTAGGTTAGCTGTTAGGCCAAGTGAGGCTGTGGCCATCCCCATCCCATCCCATTGTCATGGCACCTTGGCTGTGAGGGAGAGGTAAAGTCGTGCTGCTCTGTCCTTTCTGATTCTAGGAGCGGCTGTTAGCTTTGAAGCGCAGCATGTCGTTTATGCAGGACATGGATTTTTCTCAGCAGGCAGCTCTTCTGGGCAATGAAGATACAGCTGTTGAGGAACCTGTTCCTGAAGTTGTACCTGTACAAGTAGAAACTGCCAAGAAATCCAAAAGGCCGAGTAGAGAAGTCATCAGGTAAAGAGAAGTGCACTTACCTGTGGAGTCATACCTGCCTTGGGAAGGCGGGTGCTCGCCAGGAAAGCAGGTTAGGGACACGGGCCTGTGTTTCTGCTGGTGTCTCCAGTGTAGCTTAGAGATGGGCTGCTGTACAGGCTAGTGGGAGGATCACAGCTCCCCAGAAGCTTAGACCTATAGTCAGAGGGCTGTGACCATCCTTCCCTACCTACCTCAAGAATGAGGTGACCATAGTATGTGGATAATGAACGTCACCATTACTGTCGGAAGGTATCAGAAGACCATAGGATCCCGCAGTCGGTTCTGCAGGAAATGGTTGTTGTGTGATCCATGCTTTCCACATGTGGACCACCACCATCCTACTGCCAGGGCAATAACTTGTCCTGGAGGAGAGTCAGTGTCACACTGATGGACATTGGAGACAAAAGGGGTGAAACAGCCCCCACTGCGTGCACACAGACTCTGTCCCAGGTGTGACCTGGTGAACTCATCTGTCCAGCCCTGCATCATGTCCACTGGTCACTGCTGTTCCCACATGTGGCCTATTTATGAATATTTATTGGCCATTTATTCCAAAGAAGCCTCCTCATGTGCAGTTCACATGCCGATGACCTACCTGGGTTTACATGTCCCTGGCTCAGAACAAAATTGTGTCACGTTGGGCAAGCAGCATGCATGGCAGAGTGTATTTCTCACCCTGCTCTGTAAGCTCCCTGCTCCTGTAGCTGTAGATGCTGGGCTGGAGGAAGGGCCTCCCCCTAGGCTCACATCCCCAGGCTGGGCTTGCTCCCGTGGTCCTTGCAGGGGTCCTGCCCACCTGCTTCTAGAACCTTCCACGGTATAGCCTGCCTCCCTTGAGTGCTCACCTGGCACCTCCCAGCTGTTTGAATCAAGAACTCCTGCATGTGGAACTTGAGGCTGATCTGCTCAAGTCTTGGGGCATCCCTGGGGCCTTGCCCTGGGGGCTGCTCTTCAGCCCAGCGAGCAGCCTGACGCTCCCAGGCTGCTCCCAGCTCTGGCTCGCTGCCAGCGCCTCAGCCCTCCACGGTATTTTTGCCACTTTTTCTGCTGGTGCTTTGAAGGAGGCTTTAACCAGTGAGGGTCCTGTTATATGATGTCTCTTTTTTTGTTCTTTTGGTTTTTTTTTACAGAGACAGAGTTGGAGAGAGGGATAGATAAGAACAGACAGACAGGAACAGAGGGAGATAAGAAGCATCAATCATCAGTTTTTCATTGCGACACCTTAGTTGTTCATTGATTGCTTTCTCATATGTGCCTTGACCGTGGGCCTTCAGCAGACCGAGTAACCCCTTGCTCGAGCCAACGACCTTGGGTCCAAGCTGGTGAGCTTTGCTCAAACCAGATGAGCCCACGCTCAAGGTGCGACCTTGGGGTCTTGAACCTGGGTCCTCCACATCCCAGTCCAAGGCTCTATCCACTGCGCCACTGCCTGGCCAAGGTCTTTTTTTGTTCTTAAAGCAACTGAAATGTACAAATGTGAGCAATATGGAAAATTTACTTGGCTTAAATTAACTGTTTATCTTAATGAAAGGATCTTATTTCAGGAAGTGGTTAGAACTAAAATGAAAGGAAGTAAAAGTGCACTTGGTGTCACTGGCCCTTTGTGTAACTTGGGGGCATTAGGGACTGACCATGGTGGGGAGGGGGTGAACTGTGTGTGCCGTGTGCCTCCTGGTGACTTGTGTGGTTCCTGCTTTGTAGCTGCATGTTTGAGCCAGAAGGGAATGCCTGCAGCCTGACTGACAGCACAGCAGAAGAACATGTGCTGGCCTTGGTAGAGCACGCGGCGGATGAGGCTCGGGACAGGATCAGCCGACTCCTTCCGGGCGGCAAGGTAACGCTCCCTGACGTGTTTTCTGCCAGGACAGTGGCATAGCCGACAGAATCGGGATGTTATGTGTGTCTAGTCTGAGGTTTGTTGCTGTCATGAGGTGCCTTTTTCACTGGAGGGTCCAGCTCAGGAGTGCATGCTATAGTCAGGGTCATCCTTACTGGCCATTGTAGACATTGGCCGTGTCTCCTGGGTGGTAAAGGGGTTCTCCAGGGACAGACACCTGGGTCAGGAGTATGTTAACCTCCAGCACTCAATGGAGGCTGAGCCTACCAGGCTTCTCTGCTCCATGTTAATTTTTCTCTCTTTTATGCACATCTTTGTGTGCCCCTGTGGTCAATTGTGGGTTTGATCCAGGTCTGGCTGGTGGGGGCCTGTCCAGTGGGCTGCTGGTCCTCAGAAGGAGATTGCACCATCCTTTGAGCATCTCTTTCTCTCTGACACAAAAAGATGTTCTAGGCCAGCCCATCCAGTAGTTTAAGTCACATATGCAGTTTTAAACTTCCTAGTAGTTGTGTTTACAAGGACACAAATGAAATTCTAATGTATTTTATTTGACCTGATGTACCCAAAATCTTATTTCAATATGTAGTCTAAACTACAATTTTACATTTTTATGTACTAAGTTTGTGACTATAAAAAATTTTGAAATAACTTTTTGGATATGTTGGGTTGTATAAACTCTAGTCTAAAGATTAATTTTGCCTGTTTTTTGTTTCGTAGTTTGTTTACTTTTAATGTGCTTGCTAGAAAATATGAGGTTCCTTGTGTGGCTTACATTGTCATTCTGTTGAACTTGCAGGTCTGTACCCCTGTTGCTCTTTAGCCGCGGACTCGGCTGTTTCTCCAAAGAGCACTGGTTCCTTGGTGGAGAATAGTGTTCGGAAACCCAGACCTGTGTGCTGTGTGGCCCTCAGTGGACGGAGCTAGAAAACACTGAGCCTTCTATGCCATCCAGTATTACTGGGCCTGCTCTACGTTTCTCCCTTTCGGTTTTGTAATTCCACAGTTAGAAACGTGGCTTCCATTTCCTTTAATGCTCATTTCATCAAGAATAACCAATCTCCCATCTCCTTACTCACTGTGCTTGGGCCCTGGTTCCCCTTCTGGGCTTGCTGCTCCCATTCAGACATTTGGGCCCCCAGCTTGTGCTCCAGCACCTAGACAGGTGGCCACCCTTCTCTGCTCCGTGCACACTGACACACAGGTGAGGTGCCTTCTCTTCCTCATTTTCCTCGTGGCCTGCAGAGGAGCAGTTGGTCTCATTTGGTGGTTGATTTTTAAATGGAAATAGTTCCCAAGTGCTTTAGAGATGGAGGCTCTGGGCTGTGCATCAATAACATGATGCTTATTGACCAGTGTCTTGATCCAACTCGTGTTGTTGAGGCTCTGTCTTACTGTAAAAAGTTGTTTCTAGATAAAGATATCTGTTTCAGAAGCTCCCTTGTGCAAGTGTCATGAGGAGACTTTCTAAGAAGTTCTTTCATTGCACTCGTGTGCATTATTTGCAAGTGGGTCTTAAACTCTGGGGTAGGGTATGCGGGGGCTTTTGGTCTTCGTTCGTGGAGAAATGAGTGACCTTTGTGGCCTTGCAGGATTTTCCAAGCTAGGCCATACTACTAGGCCTTAAGGTTTTGGAGCGTCAGTAGAAATCTCAATTCTAGAAGCTAAGGGCTGACCCCCTGGGAGAACGTGCATTCAGCCGTGCTTTCTTGCAGATGGGCTATCTGAAGAAGAGCGGAGATGGGAGCCTGCTCTACAGTGTGGTCAACACGGCTGAGCCAGACGTTGAAGGTGGGTGGTCCCTCTCTGGGCTTAGCGTTCTTTTTCGCGCTCCTATTGTTCTACTAACCTCTATTCCTATTCAACGGTTTTAAAACCTTTTAACCTGTTTATGATGTCTGTTTTCCCTGGAGTGTGTGATGCCAATGGTCAAGTGTGGGTGAGAAGCCCTGTTCGGTTTTCTGCTCTTGCGCACCCCTCCCCACAGTGTTTTTGTGGTAAATGGACTGAGGTTGGTCATCCAGTGAGGGCAGAGGTGCTGGCCTGACCTTTCTGACCAAGGGTCCTAGGACAGTCAACAGGACTGGAATTGCTCTCCTGCAGAGCTCCAGGCTTGGGGCTGGACTTCCTGGTACTATTGCAAAGAATTCACCTCACGAGTTCAGTGAGGGCTTGTCAGAAACCAGTGCCCAACTTGAAACTTGAAAAAGGTAACTCAACTCAAGTATGAGTTTTAGAAGAAAAACTTCAGTAGATTATTACATCAAGGAAGATCTTGAAGAAGGTATAAATACTGGTTCCATCCATCCTATATGACCATTTTTTGGTCTTTAAAAGTATTTTATGCTTTTCCATCTCCTTGAAAAAAATTTTAAAGACTTGTCCTTTGAAGAAAATCAAAACTTACTGGAATTGACTATGCATATGGGCACACACACAAAGGAAATTAAACACTTTTTTGGCCTTGTGCACATGGACAGGGGCCTGACGTGCCTTGTGGTGTTATTTCACCCAGCCCTTGGCACACAGGTTTATTTTATTTTATTTTTATTTTTGTATTTTTCTGAAGTGAGAAGTGGGGAGGCAGAAAGACAGGCTACTGCATGCGCCCAACCGGGATCCACCCAGCATGCCCACCAGAGGACAATGCTCTGTCCATCTGGAGCCATTGCTCCATTGCAACTGAAGCCATCCTCAGTGCCCGGGCCAACTTGGCTGCAGGAAGGGAAGAGAGAGAGAGAGAAAGTAGAGGGGGAAGGGTGGAGAAGCAGATGGGCACTTTTATGTGCCCTGCTCGGGAATCAAACCCAGGACGTTCACACGCCAAGCCAATGCTCTACCACTGAGCTAGCCGGCCAGAGTGGCACACAGGTTTATTTAATGTTTTCTGATGTATACAGGGTATAAACTGATTGGTTTCTTTGCTGTTTAGCCAGAATGAATTGTCCTGTTTTTTTTTTGTTTCGTTTTGTTTTGTCTTTTTACAGGGACAGAGAGAGTCAGAGAGAGGGATAGATAGGGACAGACAGACAGGAACAGAGAGAGGTGAGAAGCATCGATCATTAGTTTTTCATTGCCGTCGCAACACCTTAGTTGTTCATTGATTGCTTTCTCACATGTGCCTTGACCATGGGCCTTCAGCAGACCGAGCTACCCCTTGCTGGAGCCAGCGACCTTGGGTTCAAGCTGGCGAGCTTTTGCTCAAGCCAGATGGGCCCGCCCTCAAGCTGGCGAGCTCAGGGTCTCGAACCTGGGTCTTCCGCATCCCAGTCCGGCGCTCTATCCACTGCGCCACCGCCTGGTCAGGCTTGTCCTGTTTTTTGTAAGAGAATATACGAGTTGCTTAGCAGTTAGCTGAGAGAACATGAGGTGGAGATTCTGATGGGAGATTTGAAGAATCCTGCGCAGGTCACATGAATAGTGTATGGGTGACAGCTTGGTTGTAGGAAGTGTGCAGCCGGATGGTATACAAAGGCGGGGGCTCCACTCTTGCCATTAGAATGCATACAGCCTTACTTAGAGGTGGTGAGTGGTCAGTTTGAAATGTTCTGTTGCTGGTGTTGTGGTTAGAGAGCTGAAGTTTTTCATTATGTTGATTGGGATAATCATAACGTGAAACTACAGTGCAGTTGAGGTTTGAGAATGGGAGCTGGCTTTTGTAAATTTGATTTTTAGATGGTCTTTTTGAAGAGCCTCGGGGCCCTTTCTCCCACACAAACCTACTGTGAGATGAAGAGAAGAGTGCCCTAGGTGCTGTGTGGGGCTGGGGGCTCCGTGAGTCACCGGCTTACAACTGGCCTTCTTGCAGAGGAGGAGACCCACCCGGTGGACCTGAGCTCACTCTCCAGCAAGCTGCTCCCCGGCTTCAGCTTCACCACGCTTGGCTTCAAAGATGAGAGAAGGAGTAAAGGTGAGTGTGCAGCGAGTGTGGGTCCATGAATCACCGCAGAGGAGTGAGTCCCCAGTTTCTCCTCCAAGGTCTTCTGGGCTCACCTGATTTCAGAACTGGATCCAGATTCTGATTTTGAAACAATAATAAAATTGAAGTGGTAGGAAAAACATAATATTGGGCATGTTTCTCCTTTGCCATCTGCTTGTCACTGATGGATGGTTTCAGCCCTGCACTTTGTGGAATTCTCCAGATGGGCCACCCGTGTCTGCCGTGATAGCCGGGACTCTTGGGGCTGGTGGTGGTGATCTAGTAGTGGAAACTATTTCCTCCAACCATCGTGTTTCATCCATTTGGAGGGGGTGGTGACGCTGCCTGGAGCCCAGAGATCTGTGTGTGACTCTACAGAGATGAGGGTGCAGGTGCACAGGCTGCGTTTGTATCTGCTCAGCTTTCTGGTTTGTCTTGAAGTGTCCGTTAGTATGTTGTAGCTCTTTTGTTCCTGGGGACATTTTGATTGTCACACTGGGGTGCTCCTGGCATCTAGCAGGTAGAGGCCCTGGCTGCTGCTTCTCACCCATTTGTGCCCACGACACAAATCTTCTGGCCCATCACCATCCATACAGAGGTTCCAGCACATACCCCTCAGGGCAGTGATCCTCTGATTCCTTCTGCGTCCCCTTAGCACCAGCCAGTCTCTGTTGGCACGGTTCCCAGTGATGTCTGGGACATGAGCCGGTGGCACCAAAAAGCCTTTCTAACTAGTCACGCTCACTTCCCTGTGGAACACTGAACCGTTCTCTGCAATCATTGGCCACAGAGATATAAGAAAACAAGGGTGATGAATTCTGCTAATTAAGGCCCAAAAGCTTTTATTCAGCTGAATTCACTAATTCAGCAAAAATTTCATAGAGAAGAAAGGGGATACCGGGGGACGCATTGTGTAAGCATGTGGGTGAGCAGTACACAGGAGAAAACTGGAGTGCATTTCGTGACGATGTCATTCGAGTGTAAGTCTGGTGTTTATGATTTTCCTTTTTCTTCCACTCCCAGTCACATTTCTCTCCAGTGCCAGCACAGCACTGTCAATGCATAATAATTCTGTATTTGGAGACTTGAAATCAGATGAAATGGAGCTTCTATATTCAGCCTACGGAGACGAGACAGGTGTGCAGTGTGCACTGAGGTAAGCTGTGCAGAGACCTGCGCTCTTAGCTTGCTCTGAGGCAGCGGCCATTTTTCTGCTGAGCAGTTCAGAACCCATTTGGGGCAAGTGGAGGAGACAGCCATGGCAGAAGGTTCAAATAGCAGTAAATTTCAAGTTATTTTTGTTAAACTCTTGTGATATACAGTAGGCTGGTCGTAAAGTTCAGGTAACTCAATCACAATTTTAAGAAGGTGATGATTCAGGCTGTAGTTCAAAAAAAAGTGTGTGTGTGTGTGTGTGTGTGACCACCTGTTTATGTTTGGTAAGAGTTTGTTTCACAGTTGTATTGAGATGTGGTTCTTGATGTCTATAGTAGTCAGCTGGGCTGCGTAACAAGCCCCACAGACAGAGCAGTAAACAACTAAACATTTATTATCTCTCAGTCCTGGAGGCTGCGAGTCTGAGTTGTAGGTGTCAGCGGGGCTGCTTTCTCTTGAGGCTTGCCTGTGTCATCTCATTGTTCTTCTGTGTTTCTATGCCCTCATCTTTTCCTATAAATACACCAATCATACAGAATTATGGGACACTCTAAACACTTAATTTTAACTTAATCACTTTTTTAAAGGTTGTGTTTTCAAATGCAGTCATATTCTGAGGGACGGGCAGGTTAGGGCTTCAGCATATGAATTCTGGAGACAGAATTTTAGCCCTAACAGACAACAATATAATGTTAAAATTATAGATGTAGTATTGTGTTTCTATAGAACTCTATTTCTATATATTTTTTTTGTTTTCTATGGCAAAGTACAATTTGGTCACTATTGTGAAATTTTAGGAGTATTTTATGGGTAAAGGAACTTATTATTAGCCTCTGAGAAATAGAATCTTTCCATATTAGATTTTTGTTTTATTCTGTAAAGAAATGACACATGAAAAATGAAAGAAATCAGCTTCTAATAAAATAAATGACTATCTAGTCCAGATTTTTGTGAGACAGAAGAAAAAGTAGAAAACCAAGGAGAAACTGTCTTACAGGAGAGGACGGTATCACCAACTGGTGACGCCCCCTTTACTCATGCTTACCCTGGCAGCGTGCCCACAGCTCTTCAGAGACACCATTCATCTTTTGTTCAGGTAGCACCATGTAGCTGAACCACGCTTGCCTTCCCCAAGAGAGTAGTCCTGGAACATACAGAGTCTGTGTGCCATGCAGAGCAAGTCACAGTGCATGAGCAGCAAATAAAGGCAGGCCGGGGGCCTGGACTTGGGACCAGGGCCTTTTCCTACTGGACTCCCCATACCAGTTTCCCCAGACACTTGGTCCTGAGGCACTTCCAGACCACCCTGTGTGTGTTCCAGCCAGTCCTTGCTTCCTCTCAACTGTCATGTGGTGGTTTATCATAAAATGTTCCTGGGAGAGAGTTGGGTGGTATCACTTCCAGACCAGCAGCCTTCCTCACTCTGTGTGAAGGAAGGTCTTTGAATTTTGGGCAGCCCTTTTGAGCTTTTTCTGGGCTTTGAGGCTAGGATCATGGGTTTTCTGTGTGTTGCCTCCTTTTAAATTTTTTGGTTTTATTTTTTTTAAAGCATTCATGTGGCCCGAAAACCAAAGTGAAACTGAAAGGTGATCATGGAGAGCCCGGCTCCCACACCGCTTCCTCCCCTCCCCAGTCGGTAGCCATTAACACTGCATCTCTCCTCAGTCTATTTTTATTTTTAAACCAAAAACAAACATATGAGTGTGCTTCTCTTACAAAAATTAGAGTAAGTCATCTTCTATGTGTATATACTGTTCTTGCTTTTTAAATTTTTTCTTGATATCTTTTTAACTTTTGGGGGGTCATGGACCACTTTGAGGATCTGATGAAGTTTCTTGATCCACTCCCCGAACTGACCACATCTGGACGGTTTGCAGCTCTCAGAACTTCTCATGGAGGGGCAGCTGAGGTGTGCTCATGTCACAGATGTCTGTGCTCTGGACCACCAACATTGGTGGCAGCAGGGTCTGGAAGATGAGAGCACATAGCATTTGTGATGATGTGTTCTCTCCTGGCCCTTTTCAGCCTGCAGGAGTTTGTGAAGGATGCTGGGAGCTACAGCAAGAGAATGGTGGACGACCTCCTGGACCAGATCACGGGCGGAGACCACTCACGGATGCTCTTTCAGCTGCGGCAGGTGGGCTGTGCTGTGCCGCCGCTCCCGTAGACAAGCCGTCCAGACGGCTGGCTTCACAGGGACGCGGCTGCTCTTTTTAGGTCATTGCTGACAGTTCTTCCCTCACTTATTTTTTATTTTTACTTTCAATCGTCAGTTGTCTTGAAAAGAAACTTTTAGAAGTCCTCCCTATTTACTACATGCTCTTCATAATTGTGTGTGTACCCAGATGTCTTTTATCTGCTGTCATTTTGCTTTGTCCTGAGGAATTTTTTTATAGTATAAATTTGCTGACAGTGAATTTGCTCAGCTTTTCTTTGAGAAAAGTCTTTATTTTACCTTTGTTTTCAAAATTCCCTAGGTATAGAATTAATAGGTTGATGTTTTTTTCCTCTCTACTTGGAAAGACTTTTGGCTTCCATTGTTTCTGTGTCTGCAGTCATTTTTATCTTTGTTTTCCATTTGTCATGTGCCTCTTTTGGTCACGAGCAACAATTGACAAACTGGCCATAAGCTAAGAATTTTTTCCACATTTTTCAAAGGTTGTAAAAAAACAAAACTACAGACCGTACATGGCCCTCAAAGCCTCAAATGCAGGGTGGGCAAAAGTAGGTTTACAGATGTGAGTATGCAAATGTTTATTCTTTATTGTTTATTTATTACGATGTTATTTATTTATATCACTATATGAACAACTGTAAACCTGTGTTTGCCCATCCCTGTTTTCCTCTCTGTCCCTTCAGAGAAAAAGTCTGCACTGGGTGCTTTAATTTTTCATCTTTAAGTGTAGCTAGTTTCAATTTAGATATGTTGAAAGTGTGAGCTATAAATACCCATACTACAACAAAAGTACTTGTTAGAATAAAAATGTCTTCAGTAGTTTGAACTACATTAGAACCAATTGCATATTAAGGTTAATTTTAACGTGGCTGCTAGAAAATTTTTAATTGGGTATAAGCTTATGTTGTATTTTTGTTGGATTTTATTCTTTTCCTTTAAAGAATGTTTAGTTTGCCAGAGTTACTACTTCTGAATCACCTGATCCTCTTACGGCTTGTTTTTCAGCTTTGTTATGATGCATCTAGGCAGCCTTTCTTCTATGGTCAGTTTGACTTAAATACTAAGGAGTTGCTCTTTTGGGGTCTCTTCTGGTAGCCCTAGTTTTGGTGAGGTATTTGCTTTGGCTGGGTGGAATTCAGACATGTCTCACCCTGTGTGCCTAGCTCCGTTGCGTTTCATCTAGACGTACACAGGTTAGTGTCAGCTCCGCTTGGGGTCTCCTCCCAGATTTCTGGAGCTCCTGCTCTGAGCAGTGTGCTCTTTTCCAGAGAGAGTGTCCTCAGGGCACTGCTCTGGCCACAGCAACTGGAGCATGCATCTGCAGCGTGTATCTTTACACCATGTGGTGGTGATAGCAGGAGACCTGAATATATTAGCACCGCAGTTTCCATTCTGGGTTACGTTTGATCCCTTTCTGATAAGCAGCTTGTGTTGCACAATTGTATAATTTTAGATGTGCTGCAGCATTAAGTAATATTAAAATGTGTACATTAAAGGAAGCTGGTATGGGGTAACAGACATAATATATGGCAGTACTTTTTTTTCTGCCTAGGAGTTTGTGAAATTTATAACACACACAGATCTCAGAAACACTATTTTGGATAATAGGTCCCAGGTACAAACCTGTGTGAACTGATTTTTGTTGTTTGGGTACATACACAGAACTAGGGCATTTTTAAGGTAATGCTCCTACCAGGTTATAGAACAGTGTGGCTCAATGCAGCATTCAAGCTGCAGTCACACAGTAGGGGTCAAGCATAAGTCCTCTCTCTTCTAGGCACTGTGTAGGCCAAGGAGAAGGGTGTATGGCCCCATAGCTCTGCCCACCCGAGGGCAATGGCACCATCAGGCATCCTGCCCCGTCAGGATTCAAGCTGGTCTTGGGAATCTTTAAGGTTAAACCACCAGGCCTACTATTTTCCTGAGCTGCTCTGAAGACCCAGGGTACAACATCTCACTTTTTTCTTTTGTTTTACATCATTTGAGGTACAAAAACAAGGTTGGGTGTCCTCTCACCCCTTCACCTGTCTCTTGCCCTGGTGCTGTCCTGGGCCTTCAGTCCGCTGGAAATCATGGCTGGTGCTGTATGACTTAGGTCCTCCGTGGTGGGGTTAGCTGTCTTACACTTCCAGCTGCACAGAAGCACTGAGGAGCGGCTCCAATTCACAATATAGTGGGAATGTAATGAGCACAGCCCAGGAGTGGTGGACGGGTCGTCACGTGTGTCCCTGATGGGGATTAATATCCTATATAAAATCATTTGGAAAAACTGGTTTTCTTCCTGTTTTGCTTTGCAGAGGAGAAGTGTCCCAATGAAGCCCCCAGATGAAGTAAAGGTAAGTCCCATGGATGTGTAAGTAAAAACGTAATTATTAGGGCCCAGCAGGGTGGTTGTTGTCTGCCTCTGAAAAGGGGTAGTTGGGAAGAGCTTCCGGTATTGCCTTATTTAGGAACTAAGTTTTTGATGAGTAAGATTAAGTAGTAGTCTCTTTGCACTCCTTTATTTTTATTTATTTATTTATTTTTAGGTGCTGAATCACTTTTATTTTTTTATCTTTTTATTTATTTTTATTAACTTTAATGGGGTGACACCAATAAATCAGGGTACATATGTACAATGAAAACATCTCCAGATTATCTTATCAGTCAATTGTGTTGCATACCCATCACCCAAAGTCAAATTGTCCTCTGTCACCTTCTATCTGGTTTTCCCTGTGCCCGTCCCCTTCTCCCTTTCCCACCCTCCCCTCCCTCCCCCCACCCCGTAACCACCACTCTCTTGTCCATGTCTCCTAGTCTCACTTTTATGTCCCACCTATGTATGAAATCATGCTGTTCTCAGTTTTTTTTTCTGATTTACTTATTTCACTCCGTATAATGTTATCAAGGTACAACCATTTTGCTGTAAATGATCCGATGTCATCATTTCTTGTGGCTGAGTAGTATTCCATAGTATATATGTACCAAAGCTTTATAATCCACTCGTCTTCTGACGGACACTTGGACTGTTTCCAGATCTTCGCTATTGTGAACAGTGCTGCCACAAACATGGGGGCGCATTTCTTCTTTTCGAACAGTGTTATGGTGTTCTTAGGGTATATTCCTAAAAGTGGGATAGCTGGGTCAAAAGGCAATTCGACTTTTAATTTTTTGAGGAATCTCCAAACTGTTTTCCACAGTGGCTGCACCAGTCTGCATTCCCACCAGCTGTGCAGAAGGGTTCCCTTTTCTCCACATCCTCGCCAGCACTTATTCTGTGTTGTTTTGCTGATGAGTGCCATTCTGACTGGTGTGAGGTGATACCTCATTGTGGTTTTAATTTGCATTTCTCTAATGATTAGTGATGTTGAGCATTTTTTCATATGCCTATTGGCCATCTGTATGTCTTCTTTGGAGAAATTTCTATTCATTTCTTTTGCCCATTTTTTGATTGGATTGTCTTCCTGGTGTTGAGTTTTATAAGTTCTTTATAAATTTTGGTTATTAACCCCTTATCAGACGTGCTGTCGAATATGTTCTCCCATTGTATGGTTTGTCTTTTTATTCTGTTCTTACTGTCTTTAGCTGTGCAAAAACTTTTTAGTTTGATATAGTCCCATTTGTTTATCTTGCCTTTTATTTCATTTGCCGGCGGAGATAAATCGGCAAATATATTGCTGCTACAGATGTCGCAAAGCTTGCTGCCTATGTTTTCTTCTAAGATGCTTATGGTTTCACGACTTACATTTAAGTCTTTTATCCATTTTGAATTTGTTTTTGTGAATGGTGTAAGTTGATGGTCTAGTTTCACTTTTTTGCAGGTAGATGTTCAATTTTCCCAACACCATTTGTTAAAGAGGCTATCTTTACTCCATTGTATGTTCTTTCCTCCTTTGTCAAATATCAGTTGTCCATAAAGCTGTGGGTTTATTTCTGGGTTCTCTGTTCTGTTCCATTGATCTATGTGCCTGTTTTTATGCCAGTACCAAGCTGTCTTGAATATAATGGCCTTGTAGTAGACCTTGGTTACCGGAAGAGTGATACCTCCTGCTTTATTTTTTCTTTTTAAGATTGGTGAGGCTATTCGTGTTCTTTTTGGTTCCGTATAAATTTTTGGAATATGTTTTTTATATCTTTGAAGTATGTCATTGGTATTTTAATTGGTATTGCATTCAATTTATAAATTGCTTTGGGTAGTATAGACATTTTAATGATGTTTATTCTTCCTAGCCATGAGCACGGTATATGCTTCCACTTGTTTGTATCTTCCTTGATTTCTTTTATCAATGTTTTATAATTTTCTGAGTACAAGTCCTTAATGTCCTTGGTTAAATTTACTCCTAGGTATTTTATTTTTTTGGCTGTAATAGTGAAGGGGATTGTTTCCTTAATTTCTTTTGCTGACAGTTCATTGTTGGTATATAGATATCTTTGATTTCTGAGTATTAATTTTATATCCTGCTACCTTGCTGAATTCATTTATAAGGTCTAGTAGTTTTTTGACTGAGACTTGAGGGTTTTCTATATACAATATCATATCATCTGCAAATAGTGAGAGTTTTACTTCTTCTTTTCCAATTTGGATGCCTTTTATTTCTTCTTCTTGTCTGATTGCTATAGCTAGGACTTCCAGAACTATGTTGAATAAGAGTGGTGAAAGGGGGCATCCCTGCCTGGTTCCTGATCTTAAGGGGATTGCTTTTAATTTTTGCCCATTTAGTATGATGTTTGCTGTGAGTTTGTCATAGATGGCCTTTATCATGTTAAGGAATGTTCCTTGTATTCCCTCTTTACTGAGAGTTTTGAGCATGAATGGGTGCTGGATTTTATCAAATGCCTTTTCTGCATCTATTGAAATTATCATGTGATTTTTGTCCTTCCTTTTGTTTATGTGATGAATCACATTGATTGATTTGCGAATATTGAACCAGCCTTGCCTCTCCAGAATAAATCCCACTTGATCATGGTGTATGATTTTTTTCATATATTGCTGGATCCGGTTGGCTAATATTTTGTTGAAAATTTTAGCATCTAAATTCATCATGGATATAGGCCTATAATTTTCTTTCTTTGTGTTGTCTTTGCCCAGTTTTAGGATCAGAATTATGCTCGCCTCATAAAAGGAGTTTGGAAGTCTTCCTTCCTCTTGAATTTTTTGAAATAGCTTGAGGAGGATGGGAGTTAGTTCTTCTTTGAATTTTTGAATAGAATTCACTTGTGAAGCCATCAGGCCCAGGACTTTTGTTTTTTGGGAGTTTTTTGATAACTGTTTCAATCTATATGTTGTAATTGGTCTGTTTAGGTGTTCTGATTCTTCCACATTGATTTTTGGAAGTTTATATGATTCAAGAAATTTGTCCATTTCATCTAGATTGTCTAATTTTTTGGCATAGAGTTCTTCATAGTATTTTCTTACAATGCTTTGTATTTCTGTTGTATCAGTTGTTATTTCTCCACTGTCCTTTCTAATTTTATTTATTTGAGACCTCTCTCTTTTTTTCTTGGTGAGTCTAGTTAAAGGTTCATCAATCTTGTTTACCTTTTCAAAGAACCAGCTTCTGGTTTCATTGATCCTCTGTATTGTTTCCTTAGCCTGTATGTCATTTATTTCTGCTCTGATCTTTATTATTTCCTTCCTTCTACTTGTCCTAGGTTTTATTTGTTGTTGTTTTTCTAGTTCTTTTAGCTGCAGGGTCAGGTTGCTTATTTGAGCTTTTTCTAGCTTCTTATGATATGCCTGTAGTGCAGTGAACTTCCCTCTTAGTACTGCTTTTGCTGTGTCCCATAAATTTTGAGTTGATGTATGCTCATTATCATTTGTTTCTAGAAAATGTTTTATTTCTTCTTTGATCTCATTGTTAATTCATTAATTATTTAATATCATGCTATTTCGTTTCCAAGTGTTTGAGTATTTTTCAGTTTTTCTTTTGTGGTTAATTTCTAGTTTCATGGCATTGTGATCAGAGAAAATGCTTGATATGATTTCAATCTTCTTAAATTTATTGAGACCATTTTTGTGTCCTAATATGTGGTCTATCCTAGAAAACGTACCATGAGCGCTTGAGAAGAATGTATATTCTACTGCTTTAGGGTGAAAAGTTCTGAAGATATCTATTAAATCAAGTTGATCTAGTGTCTCCTTTAAGTCTGCTGTTTCTTTATTAATTTTTTTTCTTGTGGATCTATCTAGTGTTGTTAGTGGGGTATTGAAATCCCCTACTATGATAGTATTGCTGTTAATCTCGCCCTTTATGTCAGTCAAAGTCTGCGTTATGTATGTCGGGGCTCCTATATTTGGTGCGTAGATATTTATAATAGTTATATCTTTCTGTTGAATTGTTCCCTTTATCATTATGTAGTGTCTTTTTTTATCTCTTACTACAGCCTTTGTTTTAAAGTCCATTTTGTCAGCTATAAGTACTGCTACCCTGGTTTTTTTTTCATTTCCATTTGCATGAAATATTTTTTTCCATTTTTTTACCTTCAGTCTATGTGCATCTTTTGTTTTAAGGTGTGTCTCTTGTAGACAGCATATGTATGGGTCGTTTCTTTATCCACGCAGCTACCCTATGTCTTTTGATTGGATCATTTAATCCATTTACATTTAAGGTTATTATTGATATGTAGTTGTTTATTGCCATTTTATTCTTTAAAGCTATATTCTTCTTTTGCTATATTCTTTCCTCCCTTTGAACTGTTCACAACAGGCCCCTTAGTATCTCTTGCAGAATTGGTTTGGTTTTAATGAATTCCTTGAGGTTTTTTTTGTCTGGGTAGCTCTTTATTTTTCCTTCAATTTTAAACATTAGCCTTGCTGGATAAAGTAGTCTTGGTTGTAGGTTCTTGTTCTGCATTACTTTGATTATATCTTGCCATTCCCTTCTGGCCTCAAGTGTTTCTGTTGAGAAGTCGGATGTCATCCTTATGGGGGCTCCTTTGTAGGTGATAGCCTTTTTTTCTCTAGCAGCTTTTAAGATTTTTTTCTTTATCCATTAGCTTTGGTATTTTAACTATGATGTGTCTTGGTGTAGATTTTTTTGGGTTTCTATTTAATGGAGTTCGGCGTGCTTCTTGAACGTGTGGAATGTTTCCCAGCCTTAATTTAGGGAAGTTTTCTGCTATGATTTGATTGAACAAAGTTTCCATTTTCTGTCCTCTTTCCTCTTCTTCAGGCACCCCTATGATGCGAATGTTGTTTCTCTTCACGTTGTCATAGAGCTCCCTTAGAGTTCCCTTACATTTTTTGAGTCTCTCTTCCTTTTTCTTCTCTGCTTCTATAACTTTGTTTATTGTGTCCTCTAACTCGCTGATTCGATCCTCAGCATGATTCATCCTGCTTTTAATTCCTTCCATTGTGGTCTTCAGTTCTGATACTGTATTTGTCATTTCTGTCTGATTCTTTTTTATTATTTCAATTTCGTTTTTTATACTTGTTATGTCTTTATTTAGGTGTTCATAGTGACTATCCATTGTTGCTCTAATTTCTTCGAACATCCTAACTATCATTATTCTAAATTCTGCTTCTGGTAGTTTGGTTATATCTGGTTCATTCAGGTCCTTCTCTGGGGATTTCTCTTGATTCATTTGGTTTGCATTCCTCTGCCTGCCCATTTTATCTGTGTATAGACAAGTTGTGGGCACTGGAGTCCAGTAGGTGTTGCCTTTGTGTTCTCTAGGTGTGGTCTGTCTGCAGGCCTGCCACCCCCTCTGCTGTTGCCTAGGGCGGTTGGGTATGGGCGTTGCCAGCGACAGCCTACTGCGGCTGTTCCTGTGATTTCCGCCTCTTCTCTGCGGGAAGGGCTGTCACTCAAGCCACAAGCCTTAGCACCAAGGGCAGAGGTGAGCATCTTTGCTCAGCTGCGGACCCAGCCTGTTTCCGGAAGTCTTACACCCAGCCCCCGCAGTCAGAGCCTGCTCGCCACCGTTTTGCGGGTTGGGCGGAACTTTTGACGTGCTCTCAGCTGTGATCCTTTGCCCGTCCAGAATTTAGCTCCACCCTCGAGGCCAGGGCCCTCCTGCGCAGGGTCGCAGACCGCGGTTTATTGGGCCGGGCGTATTTGCTGGCGTGAGCTCAGCTGCTAGCTTCCGATCGATCTGGACTCTACCATGCCGCCACGTTCGGAGCCAGCTCGCACACGTAGGGTGGCCAGCCGCCCGGATTTCTCTGGCCGGGCGGGGCTAGTAGTGTGACCTCAGCCGCGAAAGCCAGCTCGCGCACGTAGGATGACAAACCACCGGGGTTTCTCTGGCTGGTAAGGGCTAGTAGCGTGAGCTCAGCTGCGCACTTCCGCTCGTCTCGGGGTTTACCCCTTCTCCGCGTTAGGAGCCTGCTTGTGCACAAAGAATGGCAAACCGCGGTTTCTCCGTCCGAGCAGGGCTATTAGCGTGAGCTCGGCCGCGAACTTCTGCTGGTCTCAGGGTGTACCCCGTCCCCGTGTTAGGAGCCCGCTCGCGCCCACAGGATGGCGAACCACGGTTTCTCCGTCCGGGCGGGGTTGGCAGCGTGAGCTCAGCCGTGAGCCCCTCACCCGTCCCTGGTCCTAGCCCCATACCCTTGGTCAGGGCCGGCTTGCACAAGGTTGCAGAGCAGATCTCTGCCCGTATTTTTCCCTGCAAGTGGGGTAACAGGCGGGCCCGCAGCTGCCGGACCGCTTTCGCACGTCCCCTCCGCCCCTGCTGGGCTAGACCGAGCTCACATCGGTTTTGCCTCCGCCCACGCCGACAGGACCGCGTTTCAGCGTCCTGCCGCCACCATCCCTTCAGCAACCCTCACGATGGCAGTGCCCTAAGTTTCCACACTGTAGGCTTGGGAGCTCCCTCCCTCTAAGCAGCTCTGCTCTAATTGCTGCGGGAGAGCTTGTTTGGCTAGTGTCCTGTCTCCCTTTGCTGGTATTGCTAGTTCCAGGGGAAATATTCGTTTCGATTAGGGAAATGACTTAGCCCAGGGGTCAGGGTGGCTGTCCCTCAGAGTGTCCCGGTGCCTTCAGTCCACTCTCTGTTCCCGCTGCTCTTTTCCTCTCCTCTGTCCCCGTTCCCCGGCTCCCCGGGTGCGTGGTTGTGAGAGAGGGTTTCTGCGCTGTCCCTTTGAAAATATTCTTGGGTCTGAGAAAACTATCTCTTTTTCACAAACAGTATCCTCACTTGCTTCACAGCTCAATACTGTCCATACGCCTCTTCTAGGTTCTGGGACTGCAAGCTGAGGCTTGGTTCCAGGGACCCAGGTCCCTCCCTCTCCGCCAAACTCTCCTCCCGCCACGCGGGTCTCTCCGGGCTGCTGTTTGCTCCAGGGAGCTGGGCAGCCCTCTTCGCGTTTTCGCTATTCCTACCAGTCTCATTGTGGCTTCTTCTGTGTTCCTTGGTTGAAGAGTCCACTTAGTTTAGTTCAAAGTTGGTTTATCCAGATGATGGTTCTTAAAATTGAGTTATAATCCACTTTGGTTCTGGGAGTTGGAAGTTGGTACGTCCGCCTACTCCGTCGCCATCTTCTGTCTCCGCACTCCTTTATTTTTAATGACTTGGGGTAAGGGAGGTAAAGCCACACCCCAGCACATTACTCCAAATCCAGACTCAGGAATTCATGGTTACCAGGCAGGGTGGGCCTATTCCAGGGCCCACGGGGCATGAGACAGCATTGTCTCTGCGGTGGGTTCTTCACTTCTCTTGAAAGATGGGAACTCCAGTAGGCAAGTGCCATGTGCCGTCATCAGGGCCTCGTGTAGATGCTCTCTGTTTGAGGAAACTTAGTTGTGATCTGGCTAAGGTTCCTTTCTTTTTCCTGTCCCTTGGGAATAACTTGGAGTGCACATGCTAGAGCAGAGATGCCAGGATGCTGGGCGGGGCGTCGGGCCCTGGGTCACAATTGTTACCTGGCCTTGGTGGTTGGAGGGCTCTCCTGGGGCAGGAGGATCAGGTGCCTGGCAGGCAGGACTTTTTGAGTGACAGACTAGAGAAGGTGACATGGTATTTCTCTGGAGGGTGTGCTCTCCAGTGTGGCTGTGTACATAAAGCAGCCAGGGTTCTGTTCAGGGAATCTGGTTTTGCAGCTACCCTGTGGTGTTGAGAGCAAGCCCCACACTCCTCGACAAACACTGCTGTCTTTCGGCCAGAGCTTCCAAAGGGTCAGCCCTGGGGCAGGTGTGGGCAGTTTTCAGAAGGGGCCTCCTATCACCTATACTATCTCTTGTGCTGAGCGCCCACTCCCACCCCTGCCTTTGACCCTGCGGAGGCTGTGCCTGTCCCTTTGCTCAGCTGCATTCTGTGCTTTTCTGTCCTTGTGAGATGTGCAGCCTGAGATTGATGTCCAATGAGGCAGCCAGCCACCTCTGCTCACTTCATCCCGTCATGCTCGTGCCCCTCATGGCCTCTGTGACAGTGTGCTTGTGTCACCACTGAGGGCTCCCAGACGTTTATACAGCTAGTGTTTATTTTTGGTTTAGAATTAACTTTAACATTCTCAAAGGTACAAACTTTGATGATAATGTATTTAGTGCTATCTCAGAATGTAGACCTTCACGCTTAGCTAGAAGTGGCCAATGGAAATTGTCAGAGCAGTTTCTTGTAGGTGAGCCCTGGAGCAGTCTAGTGTCACGAAGGCTCTTCAGTATGCACATTTGTGTGTGTGGGGGGGGGGGGGGCAGTGCTGTGCTATAGTTTCCAGGGAAATCTGCTGCTAGCTGCTCTTCTCCTGATGGTATAAACTGAGGAGAACAGCTGTTTTCAGGAAGTCTTAATGAGCTCCCAAATAGACTCCTGCTTTAGGATCATCAGGTAAGCCTCTAACATCCTTGCGAAACACAGATGTGGGATACATCGCTGAGTTGGAAGGGTGAGGGCTTGGCACTCGGCTCTGGGTGGTGTAACTAACAGCTCTAAACCTATGTCTCTGGTTAAGAGGCTGGATGTTAAGGGTGGGTTGTAGGAATTTGTGGTGACACCTGGCCCGTCACTGATCTCTAAATGAGCTCAGCCTGATGTACTGATGGCCTGAATTGTTACTATAACAGTTCCTCTTGGGAAAGATTGCTCAGTAAAGTACAGAGTTATGTTTTATGAAAGCCAACAGGGAAGCAAATTCACAGAGCACCATAGCTAAGCAAGCCCCGTGGCAGTGGTTCACACCTAGGCCAAGACAGCCCAACCAGAGGGTTCACACTGAAACCAGGATGACCCAACCACAGAAGATTCATACCGAGGTCAATACAGCCTGATGGCAGAGCGTGCACACGAAGGCCAGGACAGCCCAGCAGGCTTCGGCATCTTAGGCCTGGTGCCTCTTTGCTCAGTAGCAGGAGCCTCACCTAGTCACTGGGTTCCTGTCAGTCTCTGGAAGGAGGTGGACACCTCTCCCTACCGTGCAGTCTGGCAGGGGCCGGTCTGAGCCTCGGGAGAGGAGTGGGTGCAGTGGGAAGCCTATGAAATGTATTCACACAAACCATGCCCATGGACTCTCAGCATTTGTCATGTGGAGCTTTTGTTTCTTACTATTTAATGAAGAAAATATGTTACTCCAGACTGTTGTTTGGGGAGGACACGGTCATTTGACACTATTCTCTAATAGTGACTTAGAATTCAGCACTCATGTAAGAGTATGTGATCTGGCAGAATTTCAAGGGCTTTAAAGTACCAGAGATGGCTCTTCTAATATTGACTTAAGGTAAATAAGTTAATCTTAAACTTTTAATATTTTAAGAGGAACAAATTGGATGGAAGAAACTGTGTGTGTGTGGTAGGGTAGAATATTTTGGCGAAGGCGGGCCGGCCATTTGTATAAACTGTAGAGGGAGCTGAGAATTGACACAGCAGACTTCCAGAGAAGATGTGCCCCACAAGAGCAGGGAAGCAGGCAGGCACTGTCGGCGCTCTCGGGGGCTCTCCAGGAAAAGGAAGGCGAATGCTCTGCTTTGAGGTCTGCTGTACTACGTGTTAAATGAAGTCCCTGGAAAGTAGCTGTGGGCTCTTCAGGTGCTGTGTACCTGACACTGAATCTCTCCCACGTTCCCTCTGCACCCAAGTCCCCAGAGAGCCAGCAGCATCTTTGTGTGTCTGGCATTGTTGGTCTAGGACAGTGATGGGCAATCTTTTGAGCTTGGTGTGTCAAAATTCGCCAAAAAAACGAGCATAACTCGGGTGGTGTGTCACTTTGAGAAAAACGGCCTAACCGGAAGTCCCAGAACTAGATGCTCTGTGCCGGAGTTCTGTTGTTTTGGCCTACAGACCTCCGGCACAGTGTCTACACTAAAGCAAATGTTTTATCCTCGGCTATTGTACCTGGCCGTGCAGGAGCCGAGGATGAAACGTCCTTCTCGGCATGCGGCCCCATACTTCTCTGGTATGCGGTCACATGCGGCCATGTGTCATCGAAAATGGCTACGCATGTCAGTGCTGACATGCATGTCATAGGTTCGCCATCACAGGTCTAGGTGGTGGCTTACTCATGAGCTCATACCTAGTGGTCTTGGTTGTGCCATGGGCTGGACACTTCTTGGGACTGACTGGACATGACAGAGCAAGCCTGTCCAGTCAGTGGTTGTTCACTGCCCACTTAGCAGTGTCTTTCCTTTTTTGTTTCCTATTCTCTGCAGGCTGGGGACTCCCTGGTAGATGGCGGCTCTGTGCTGGATTTCATGTCAGTGAAATCGTATTCTGACGTCTCTCTGGACATCTCCATGCTCAGTTCTCTGGGTATGTTATACTGGGCACATGCCTACCTCATAACACTATAGTCGAATTGTCAGGCTCAGCTGAAAGGAAGGGGCCCCACTTAGCCGGAGGGGCAGTCTTTAGGGACAGGGGCTGTTACATTGCTGCCTGTCCTTGTTTCCGGGATGGTGGCCCAGCCAGGTCAGGTTGCATAGAGAGGGCGCTGCTGTCCTCAGGACCATCTTCAGATGACTGCAGAGGAAGCTCTCCCGGATTTCCCTTCTGGCTTCAGGCTCCATTTTTAGGATCACTGGGGTCCTTCCATTCTGTTGGTTGGTACAGGCATTTAGGCCTTAGCCTGTTAGTGCATAAGTGTGCTCATGTGTGCCCATCAGGATGTTCCCCCATGGACTGTTGACCCCCACTCCCCATGTGAAATGCCCTTTGCATCTCACACAGCACTCGATGCTCTGAAATCCTCTCTGCCATCCCAGCTCCCTGTTGACCAGTGGTATTTGTGGTCTGTTTTCTAACCTTTTATTTTGGACACAACTGTGCTTTCATCTGGGAGCAGCTCCCCCCCACCCCTGGGGGACTTGTGGCAACATCTGGATACATTTTTGGTTGTCACAGTTGAGGTGTGGTACTTCTGGCATCACATGAATGGCCAGAGGCACTGCTAAACCTCTGAGACGCTCAGAGAGAGTGAGCCAGCCCTATCGTCTGTAGTGCAGTGAGTTTCAGCTGCCCGTTTTAAGAGCGTAAGTCCAGTCTTGCTTTGTCATCTATTTGACATCTTTTTGACAGTTTCTGCCTTTTGGTTGGAGTGCGTTGAGACCATTTTTGTGTTTAAAGAAGTTATTGGTATGATTGGATTTGTGTCTGCCATCTTGCTGGGGTTTTTTTCCACTTTTCCAGTATTTGAAGGTCTCCAGAGCCACCTCCAGGTTTGGTGATTTCCCTAGGACTTAGCATATGGTTGTCTTCATGGTTTGGTTTATTACAGTGAAATGACCCTGACCAGACTCCCAAAGGAAAAGGCACATGGGGTGCATCTAGAGACCAGGCACAGCTTCCAGGACCCCCTCCCCATGTGTCCTGCGGGATGTGCCTAACCCCCAACGTGGCTGTGACAACGCAGCAGCTTTGCTTTGCACAGCCCAGATTCCAGGTGCCCAGAAGGAAAGCGGTATTCAGAATAGGCCTACCATTGTGCAGACAGTTTAGGCTAGGGAGCCCCTCCTGTGTTTGGTTTTTGTTCGGTAATGCTAGCGGTCTAGAGCAGCTATGATAATGCTTTTCTACATGCTAGCTATTCTTATTTCTTCTGGCTGTATTTTAAGATTTTTTTACTGGTTTTCAGTAGTCTGGTCATAATACAGCTTGTTTGCTTTTCTTTAGGTTTATTTTTCCTGGGTTATATTCAGCTGCTTGATCCCAAGGATTTTAGAGGTTTTATCAAATATGGGCGGTTTGGCTATACCCCAGTTCTGCCCATTTGTTGTTAAGGCTGTTTTGGGCTGTCCTACACTGCATCCTCAAAGGCACTGGTTGTCCCTTCTGCCGCACTGACCTGCTATTGTCCTTCCTGGGGTGTCCTTTTCTATCTAGCTTTATTCTGCTTTTTTAGTGTCATCATCCCTTTCTTGCCTCGTGGCCATGTTTTTCTTGCCTTCTCTACACATGAAGTATGTACCCAATTGTTGTTTTAACACCTTGTCTGCTCATCCCGTGTCTCTGCTGGGGGGCGTGTTTTCTTGCTTTGTTGCCTACCTAGTGGTTAATTGGAGGCCAGACTGCAGTTATGCTGTTGGTGCTAGATTGGGTTGCCCGCCTTTGAACTATGGTGGACCTTGTCCCAGTGGGCTGTTAGGCAACTCAGAGCTGTCATCCCTTCCAAGGTGTGTGCTGAGGCATTCTTAGGGCGGGCATAGAGTCACAGGGTAGGGTGAATGTGGTCTCACCCATCGGCTGCATCCTTCCATGTGCTTGGAAGGATGTGTGTGAGCCATTGAACTCCATGGAAGGACTCGTGGGGCAGTGCTTGGCCAAGACTTGCAAGCTCTCCAGGCAGCCTGTCTTCTCCAGCTCTTAGCTCCCTCACTGTGCGGCCATGCAGGTCCCAGTATGCCCAGTTCTACTGCCTGCAGGCCTCGGTTGTATACATCGTCATGTTTTCTCGTTGTTTATGACAGGAGTGCAAGGTCTCTGTCCATAAAATGGCTCAGATTGACATGGCGCCTGCTTTCCTGTCAGGCACGTTGCCCTCTCATCATTCTCCACCCTCTTCTGCTTGCTTGTGTTCATCTGCCTTCACTTAATGAGGAGTGGTTGTCCTCATTGTGTGTAGTGACAAGTAAGAGATTGCAGTTGCAGACCAGAAGTGCCAGCATGTAGTGCTTGACAGGTGGCTGGGCCAATGTCTCGTCCTGTGCTTGAACAGGGAAAGTAAAGAAGGAGCTGGACCATGATGACAGCCATCTGAACTTGGACGAGACGACAAAGCTCTTACAAGACCTGCATGAGGCACAGGCAGAGCGCGGGGGCTCCCGGCCGTCATCCAACCTCAGTTCCCTGTCTAACACCTCCGACAGGGATCAGCACCACCTGGGTAAGGCGGTCCCTGGCTTGACCTCTGCCCCACATCTCCCAGCATCAGTCTGGGAGGAGAGCAGGAGCATGACGGTCAGGAAAGGTAGAGATCCTAGGAGGTTGGAGCTTGTGCGGGCAGCAAGGCCAGGCCCATAGACCTGCATCCCCCTGGAGCTTGGAGAATAGGCCTCCCTTGTCATGTGGCTGTACTGAGTGGAATTTAGTTAGTGTTATGAATCTGTGGCCTTGGCCATAAGATGCTGGCAATCTATATGTCAGAGGGAGTCCCAGGGGGCTTCATACTGAAGCCCTTTGTGAGGCCAAGGCTGCAGACCCCTTACAGCCATGTGGGGTTAGATGTTGAGAATATTTGTTCTTCCTGCTGTTCCTGTTAGTCCTGAAACAGTGTATTGACATGTTTGTTCCTCCAGATCCTTAATTTGGGGAAAGTGTGACCCTCCTTGACCAGGGTGCTCCTGTGTTTAGTGAATGTCATAGGCTGGCCAGGAGGGGCACCAGACAGTTTGCTTCATGGCTCCTTGAATATGTCTGTGCTACTATTTCAGTTCTCAGATACTAATGTTAAATTATTCTTTCAGAGAATAATTAGTGGGGGAGGTAATCAGCTACAGAACTTTGGCAGATTGGTCCAAATAAGGACCAGTGTTTTTGGTCCTTGTGATAAACAGTGCATGAAGTTGGTCGCAGGTGGCCCTGGATTGGCTTTAGATCTGAGGACTCCAACATCCTGGTGGACTGAGGGTGACACTGAAGCCCATTCAGGGAGTTAGGGTTTGTCTGAGGGATACCCTGGCCAAGGAGCCTTTGTTCCTGCAGAAACAATGATTGTGCTATGTGGAGGGGTCAGGGCCAGCCTACCGCTACAGGGTGTCCACAGCTATGTCTGTGAAAAGTGGCCTTCTGCCCCCTCTCCAGGAGTGATGGGGGTGGCCTATATCCTGGGAGTGGTAAGGGTTGTGACTCATACCTCAGGGGTGATGAGGGGGGTGGCCTGTCCCCTGGGAGACATTGCTCTGGTTGAGTCCTGGGCTTTACTAACAGCCGTCACTCAGACACACGATTCTGGCTAGGCGCCTGCACCATATGTACAGATCTGATGAAATGTCTCATCTTTCCCATGATTGCAGGAAGCCCTTCTCGCCTCAGTGTCGGTGAGCAGCCAGAGGTGACCCATGACCCTTACGAATTTCTTCAGTCTCCAGAACCTGCAGCCTCTACAAAGAGCTAGCATTGTAGATAGTCTTTGTGGTTTTTTTTTTTTTAAGTTTTTATTTGCATGTACAGAGTTTTTGTCGAGAGATAGACTTTCATGTTTCCTCTGGCATGTGGGAGGCAGCCTAGGGAAATATGGTGAATTGTCTCGGATATCATGTCGGCCGCACGTTGATCCAGTGTTTCTGTAGATAGCCCCTGAACTCTGAATAGTGGAAATCCTATATAAAGGCTGTGACTGGATCATCTAATGCTGGTGTAGTCTCTGAGCTTTGTGGCATCAATAAAGCCCTTCCCTGTGGCTGGTGTGGATGCACCTGTCCTGCCCCACATCCTCCACAGTGGCCCTTGGGAAGCAGACATGATAGAACCTGTCTGCATTCTGTTGGGGATTCTGTATGTTCCTTCCTGCCCATCCCCCATGGCCCCACATTTCCAAGGCAAGTCACGGCGGGGTCCACACAAGAGCACGTGGGGAGCCGGTTGCACACCCTTCTGGCCCTGGATAGGCAGGGCATTGAGTGCAGCTTCCCCTGTTCTCTTTTCAATTCATGAGTCTGAGGAAGGAATACATTCTGCTGGAAGACTTAGAGGTCAACTGCCCTGCCAGTCGTGATGAAGTGTTGTGTCCATAAAACATTTTTTATACTGGGTGTCTTTATATTGGTAAAATATAAATACGTACGGCTCTTAATAAAATGATGCACAAAGAGTAATTGCTTAGAATTATTTACAGCATTGCCAAATATCCTCTTTTTATTTTTTGAGATAGGCAGGGTGAGAAACAGGAATATTGAGCTGCTCCTGTAAGTGCCCTGATCAGGGAATTGAACCAGCAACCTCCACACTCTGGATGACACTCTAACCAACCGAGTTATCTGGCCAGGGCTTAATCTTTATTGATTTTTAGAAAGACAGAAAGGGAGGGACAGGGAAGGGAAGCATTTGTTCCACTCAGCAGTGCATTTTTTGGTTGTTTCCCATGTTGTCCTGACCTGAGCGCAAACCTGCAACCTTGTTTCAAAACAACGCTCTTAATTAACTGAGCTAGCCAGCCAGGGCCTAGGTACACTTTTAAGTGACATTTCAGTAAAATTCCTTTGTCCCATGAGGTTGACAGTGTTCGTTCCTCCTGCCTCTCCTCAGCATGTTGCCTGGTTCTTGTCTTCCATAGTGACATCTGGGGTCACACGCATCCCTGCACAACTTCCTGCTCTTCCCTTATTGTGGAAACAATAAACCAGAGAGCTGGTGACCTCCCAGAGTAGGAGGCCCTAGGGAGAAGATCTGTGATTGCAGGGCAGTGTGGCATGTCTGGGCCCATGAGCACTGCTGGACAGGGTCTTGCTGGCCGCTGCCTGCCTGGGCGAGGGGGCTGGCTGCAGTCCTGTCTGGAGTAGATAAGGGTGCCCTGCAGGTGTTTGAAAGGGGAGCAAAACCTGTCCCAGGTAAGACATCGGGAGGTAGCTATAACATGGGAGCAGAAAAGGATTTTTTTTTTTAGATTTTATTGACTTGGGAGGGAAGGAGGGAGAGTGAGCAAGATTGGAGATGCTTCTGCCTGACCTGTGGTGGTGCAGTGGATAAAGCGTTGACCTGGGAACACTGAGGTCGCCAGTTCAAAACCCTGCACTGGTCTGGTCAAGGCACATATGGGAGTTGATGCTTCCAGCTCCTCCCCCCTTTCTCTCTTTCTCTCTCTCTCTCTCTGTCTCCTCTCTAAAATGAATAAAATAAAAAAATAAAATAAATTTAAACGTCATCCCAAAAGTGTGGTTGATGATATTGGGATCATACATTAATTTAAAAAAAAAAAAGATTGGAGATGCTTCACTTCAGTTGTTGACCAACTGCTTCTTGCATGTGCCTTGACCAGTCAAGATCAGGGTCTCAAACCAGTTACCTCAGCATTCCAAGCAGAAAAGGATTTTTTTTTTTCAATTGATTTTAAAGAGGAAGGGAGAGAGAGAGAAACTTTAATCTGTTCCTATATGTGCCCTGACCAGAAATCGAACCCACAACCTTTGTATATCAGGACGATGTTCTAACCAACTGAGCTATCTGGCAAGAGCATATGCTAAGGACCGTGACCCCACGGGCCACAGAGCTGCCCAGCCCTGCAGCTTGCCCTCTGCCTCAGTGCCGCTGCTGCTTCACTGCCCCCAGCCTCACCCCACCCCTGTTCTCTCCACTGGCACCCCAACTGCAGAGAAGCTGGGAGAGGCAGAATCTGGATTTCCGGCCTTGGGGTGGGGGGTGGGCTCTGCTTCCACCAGGACTTGGTCAGGTTCTTTGAAGATGGATGGAGCCAATTTTGACTGGGTCCTGCGAGCCTCTCAAATGAGGGTGCTGGAGTCTTCTTCCTGGAGCCTTTACTTCTGACGCGCGTTCTCCATGTCTGCCAGCGTGACATCAGGTGTAGTTCATGCTGGCACCACCCGAGCTGCAGACCCCAGGAAGGAGCGGTCTCCACCTCTAGGGTGAGCCAGCAGTGCACACAGCAGCTGTGGGAGCTGCTGCCCTGGAGCCCGAGCCTGTGGTGCAGCCTGGCACAGCTGGGAGCACACAGTGTGGAGGGGGTCCCAAGGCCTTTTTGTCAGAAAGCTGCAGTCCCACAGGGAATGAAAGTGAAGGAAGCATCAGGACTTGAGGAACCTCTGACCCAAGGTCTTCATGTTTTAAATTTTTTTATTTTGGTAAAATTCACATGACAAAATTACCATTGCCCATTGTCAGTATGCAATATAGTGGCCTTTGTCCCTTCACAGTGATGTCACCACCATCTCCAAATCCAGAGAATTTCTGTTATCCCAAAGGGAATCCCTGTACCCAGGCATGTGTGTGTGAGTGCCCAGGCCTGCAGTGACCTGTGCCCATTTCCACTCCCCCATGTGGCTGCTTCCTGCCCCTCCCTGTTCACACCATCCTCACTCACCTGCCGTGGAGACCCTTGCAGTGGGGGGGGGAGGGGGGTGTTACAGAACCTTGGACGTGTGCAGCAGAGCCACACACAGGTTCTCAGAGTGTTAATGATAATGGAAAATCATGGACGACCTGAATTTCAGGCGTGTTGATCAGTCACACATGGTGGGGTGTTGTGCATTCTATGAAATCAGTGCGCTGGTTCTTTGTGGAGGGAAGGGACGACCACATGCTGCAGTCAGGACAGAGTGGGCTGTAACATGGGTACCACAAAACGCTTGTCGTGTAAGTCCTGTATACCCATCTATGCACAGAAGACGCTGGTCCCAGGGTAGGGGTCTGGCTTTGCAGGTTCTCAGTTCTTATCTCTACTTCCTAATGTTTATACAGTGGGCAGGCCCTGATTTTGTAGCTTCTAAAGTTATTTTTGTGAAGCAAAGATGTCCATGAGGTAGGGTTATTTCTCAAAGTTGTGAGCAGCTGACATTCTGGCTCTGGGTCAGTCTGGAAGTCCCCACCATCTACAGATTTAGGGTTCCCTAGTAATACATTTCCCACCCCTGATGCCTGGTGGCCTTACTCCTCATCACACGGGAACTGCCCTGGGCCTGTCGACCTTTGAGACACCTGGTGTTGAGGTCACCGCCCTAGAGTAAGGACTGTATGGCCATCCTGCACCATCCATCGACTGTACGTCTGTGTCTGGAGAAGCATGCTCTGTGCATGAGGCAGAGACGGCGTTAATCTTAAGTCACCAGGAAGCACTTTCAAGAACTGTGAAGGCCACACTGACCAGCAGCTTGAGAGATGAATCCACTGACACAGGAGCTGTGACATTGCCATCCAAGAACTGTTCTTTCTCAAAGGCACATCTTTTTGGAAGTATAGGTACCTTGAAGACTGACCACCCTCTCTGAGGGGTGCTGCCCCCTGGTTTTAGTTACCAGTGATCATGGCTGTAATATCTCCCACAACCTGGGGCCTCCATATGCTGTTGACTTGATTATCAAGTCTGAGAACCAGTTGGGCAGCTCGATGATCTTCCCTGGCTCTCTTTGGTAGCTCATTGACCTGGCACCTGGTGGGAATGTAGCCACAAGGGCATGGCCTGGGCAGTACCATGGACAGCAGTGCCCAGCTGTTGGGATAGCTCTCTGGTGAGCTGTGGGTCTCTGGGCTTTTGCCTCACTTGGACGTGGTTTCTAGGTGGTCAGTGCAGCAGACCTTTGTTGGTGCCAGCTTGGGCTTGCCCAGGCCTGCCCACAAGTGGTATTGTCCAGGGGTCCTAGGAGGCAGCCACCCACTGCACAGTGGCCGGGTGACTAAGCCTCCAGGCCCTGTCTCCTGCTCACCTGTGGTCAGGCCAGGTTTCTGAGACAAGTGTCCCTGTCATCCCAATGATGCTTTGCTCCTTTGCTGTCCCTTATGGGGGCACTGTTGCAGTGCGAAGAAATGGAAACCCAGGTGCGCTGAGACCAGGAAGCTGGGTAGAGTGGACTAACCACATCAGAGGCCAGGCTCGGCAGCAGCCATGTGAGCCAGCCCTCCAACCAGCAGAGAGGTTCCTGGGCTCTCCAGAGAGGCTGTTGCAGCCACGTTATGTGACACATGCCCTAACTCATGGAAAGCCTCTTCCTTCCAAATGACCCCTGGCCCCACCCAGGTAGCTTTGTAACCTGCTGGCTTCTTTGTCTTGTGCCTCTACGTGCCCGGGCTCAGCTGCACGCCGGAAGACAGGTCGCTGGCCACGCCAGGCAGCAGGGCTGCACACAGTCATGTTTTGGGAGGAGGCACAGCCTTCAGCTGCAGACTACATCCCTGGCTCAGGTGACTTGCCCAGTGGCCAGGGGCCAGTGAAGCCCACTGGAAGCCATCTCTGCTGATGGAAAAGGGACATGCCCCATCTTCCCTCCCGATCCCTACCAATGAAGGAGTGGGTGATTGGCCAGAATCTGGGGTTCTTCACATAGGAGTCCTTGGACCCCACAGATGGGAGCTGAAATTTTCTTGAGCTTAAGAATTGAGCCACTGAGGTGAGAAGCAGGGAACAGGGACGGTGCTGTGAATCCGGTTGGTTGGCAATCCTCCAGAGAAAACCATCCCTGACATATGACTCCCCCCTCAGCACATGGTGTTCACATATCCCTCACTCCCTGACCCTTCTGTTGTGGCCACCACGAGGACAGCCGGCAGGGCAATCAGGCTGAAGCATCTGTGTCTGTACCACAGTCCCCAGGTCTGATTCAGAGGCACCCACACTCTGGACAGTGTGTCAATCTCAGTTCCTACAGCCAAAACAGCTGACGGGGCCAAGTATGACAGGTAAAGTTGGGACTGGCTTCCTGACCACCATGACCTGTTGAAGCAGGTGGTCAGGGAGGGTCATGAGTTGACTGCTTTGTCACTGAGGGGCTGTGATCAGAAATGTTCTACTCAACACTGAGAACCACGTAAAAACGGACTCAAGTGCAAGTGGTGAAAGGTGCTTCCTACCAGCCCACCCATCTGAGAGCCTCCATGCCTAATTCTCAGGGTCTCCACAAGGTCTGCTCTAATCTTCCCTTTCACATAGCGGGCAATAGACATGTCCAGGGAACTGGGCTTTATGAGGTACCTTGGATTCCATTGTTGCCATGTCAACCAGGGAGATCCTGAGGTCCCAGTTGGGTGGTCTTCCTCAGTTTGGCCTGGGCTGAGCCAGACCATGTATGCTTTTTTGTTCAGTCAGGACATCTTTGATAGCTGAGCAAAGAAGAGTATGTTTTGCCTGCGAGAGAGGTAGGTATTTCACTTCTGTTCTCACCCGGGGACTAGCAGGTTTAACCTCTGGAAATCCAGGAAGATAGTCCAAGACCCAGCAGGACACAGAGCAAAATAATAATTCAGAAATGTTGGGGTCTTTGTTCAAAGATGGGTTCAGAACTGTTTGCGCAGTGCCTGACATGGTGGTGCAGTAGATGGAGCATCGACCAGGGACACTGAGGTCCCAGGTTCAGAAACTCGAGGTCACCAGCTTAGCGTGCTCACCCGGTTTGAGCACAGCCTCACCAGCTTGAGTATGGGGTCACCTGCATGAGCATGGGATCATAGATATGATCTATAATCTATGGTCTCTGGCTTGAGCCCAAAGTTCACTGGCTTGAAGCCCAAGGTCACTGGCCTGAGCAAGAGGTCACTGGCTCAGCTGGAGCCACCCGGTCAAGGCACGTATGAGAAGCAATCAATGAACAACTAAAGTGACGCAACTACGAGTTGATGCTTCTCAACTCTCCTCTCTCTTTCCTCTCTCTCACTTAAAATGCACAGAAGTCATGATGTCATAAAGATACCAATGGTGTGTGTGGTATGTATGGGTGTATAGTGTGTGTGCGTGTGTGTTTGGTGTATGTGTGTAGGCTGTAGTGTGTGTGGTGTGTGAAGCGTTGTGGGTGTTGGTGTGGTATGTGTGCGTTCACATGCAGCAGCAATATCAGAGCTGTGTGTCACACTGGGCAGGAAGGAGAGCATTTTCCCTTGCTCTCACTGTTGGGCTGACCAGTTTGTCTTCATGGCAGCAGTGGAAAGTGAGCTCACTGAAGGGGGATGAGCCTCCTGGCGAATGCTGTTGCTGGTTCGGCGTGGAAACCTGGCGTGGCGCTGCCTTCTTCTGTCAATGGGGGCATGCAAGCTTTATACTGCTGCTCAGCCCTGGGTCCGCACCAGCACACCTCCTCAGAAGCATGGAGGAATGGCTCTGTGCCACCAGTGGACAAGACAGCACTATTGTTTCATTTCTCTAAGTGTGGAGCAGGTAGGATAGCGCTGAATCTCCAGCAGGAAGTGGTATTTCCCAGAAGGCCCAGCAGATGTTTTGCAAAGTTGGATGGATGGGTGGCTGGAGGTGGATGGCTCTAAATTCCTCTAGGGCAGGCGTGGTCAACAGTTTTTCCTCCGGAGCCAGATTAGAAAGAAAACCTTTTTTCACGGGCCAGATGAAATATTAAAATTAAAAAATGTTAAATACAGCCTGACCAGGTGGTGGCGCAGTAGATAGAGCATCAGAATGGGATGCGAAGGACCCAGGTTCGAGACACCAAGGTAGCCAGCTTGAGCGTGGGCCCATCTGGCTTGAGCAAAAGCTCATCAGCTTGAACCCAAGGTCGCTGGCTCCAGCAAGGGGTTGCTCGGTCTGCTGAAGGCCCGCAGTCAAGGCACATATGAGAAAGCAGTCAATGAACAACTAAGGTGTCACAACGAAAAACTGATTGTTGCTTCTCATCTCTCTTTGTTCCTGTCTGTCTGTCCCTATCTATCCCTCTCTCTGACACTCTCTCTGTCCCTGTAAAAAAAAAAGTGTTAAATACAGAAACGATTCGTTTAAGTAAACAAAATTTTATTATGTAATTTGTTTATGAATAAATGTGAGTGAAAAAATTTTAATATACAATATTATTTTAATAAAAATATATTTTAATAAAAATATAATTATATACCGTATAAATATCCGAATTGTACTGCAATCAATCGAAACAATATTTAATTAATAAAATGAGCTTGAAAGGGTTATATTGCAAATAAAACAATTATTTTGTTTTACAAACAGCCTGGACACGTTTTCAGTTATCAACTGCAGCTATTGTCTATGCTACAATGCGACTTGATTCAGCACACTTGACCACAAAAATAAAGAATTGTTTGACCTTGGGTGCGCACTGGCAAACTCCACCTGGCAAAAGAATGTGGGCTTCACATTGCCGCTAAACGTCAAACAGTTCATATCGAGTACAGATGAGTACCAAAGTTGTAAATCTTTATAATGGAATTTTTTTTAAAAATAATGAAGTATCACGAATCCATTCAATCAATTATTGAAAGTTAACCCTGGATTAGTCACATGCGGAATTCTTTTCCGTGTATCGCTGCTTCCACTTCTGAGTAGCTGAGATTTTAAAGTAATGGAGAATATTAAAAATTTAATCGCAGGTCGCATAAACTCACTACGCAGGACGGATCTGGCCCGCGGGCTGTATGTTGGCCATGCCTGCTCTAGGGGGAACTGGGGCTGTCTCCAGACAAGGCACTTTGTCCACAGGGAGACAGTGGGGGTGCTCACAGGAAGCCCACTTTAATTGTGCCCATTTTGTCCCAGAAGGAAACAGGAAGTGCCACATTTGTAGACAGCTAGGTATTTGGTCCCCAGTATTTTTTTTAACTGATCTGATTTCCCAAGAGATAAGAATTTGAACTAGAAAAATACACCTTTTCTCTTTAGCACATATTTCAAACTGAGTGAAAAGAACACTTGGTTTTAATTACTGGAGATGAGAGCAGACCCTGCTAAGAGGAGAGGAGTGGGATGAAGGTGTACAGCACCTTAGGTGGGGGATGGCAATCCAGCCCTTCTGTTCCTGAAGAATTCATTTAGATCCCATAGCCTGGCACAGCACCTGGGAGAGCCTCAGACTTCAGCTACTGCCTGCAGATCATCTGTGTCCTAGGCAACTTGGGGTAAGTGTATGCCTCGCACCCATAGTTTTGGTATATGTCATCTTGCTGACACTCTGCCTTCTGACCAAGCATGCCTGCTGACAGTTGCAGACTCAGCTCTGTCACCGGGTGTTGTTTCAACTTGATTTCATTGTAGATTTGATTCAAACATAAATGTAGATTCATTTGCTCACCACTGTGGATAATTTTCATATTTGATGGCATGAACTTTTTCGGTGTACTTTGGGTCTCACGCCTTTCAAGATCTTTCAGTTTGCTGTCACACTTTAGTGATAGTTTGGTCACATCTATTTTAGGTTCAAAAGACTATCAGAACTTGAAGAATTGCTCTGTTTTAAATACTACAAAATCTGAAGCCAGTTACAATTCTTAAGTATCCATCTCTTATAGGGAATTTTATTTCTTATTTTCATTTTTCCTGCCTGGTTCCTGGAGCATACTCTGAGTCTAAAGTTTTAAATCTCTTTGAAGTACGGGCACATTGTCTCCACTTGTTTTGTCTCTTCTCTTACATCCTCTCCTTGGCCTCTTCTGGGAACCCTAACAGACAAGATTGTGTCTCCAGCTTCTGTTCTCCGTGCCACTCAAGTTTCCTCTCACAATTCTCAATTCTTCACCTCTCTTCCAAGATCTGTGATAATTCCTTGATTTCACTTTCCAGGTTATGGAACTTTGATTTTTGCCTATGTTTTTTATTTTTCTGTTAGTTGGCTCTTCTATCTGCATGGTGGTGTTATACTAACATTACCTTTTTACTTGGTCTTTTCTTATAAAGGTGCTATTCTCTCAGGTCTCCCTGAGATCCTCATGTAACCCAAATAAACTCAGGGCCACTGTGGTCCATGTCTACCTGGTGTCACACCCAGAGAACCAGAGCGGGTGACTAAAAGCAGTGGACAGCATCTGCTCTTAGGAAAATATCCAAGAGAATTCACAATTCATAAGAAAGAGTATTAGAATATTTTTCAATATCTCTGTCTATTCCCAAAGAAATACATTTATGTCAGTTACATTTTCTGGGCATAATGTGGCAAAGTTTTCTAAAAGCTGTGGCCATGGTGAAGCATGGTCCCCCATCTCCCACACACCGGCACACGCCCTGCAGTCTCCGTGAGGCCGTACCCTTTCCTTTGTCCACGGCTCCTACCCACCTGGCCACCAGAGGGGCCATGGCTCCTTCCCAGATGCCTTACCTGGGCAACACCAGGACGACCCAATGTCATAGGCCTTCTCTGTCCCCACAGAAGGAATAACACAGAATTCTACGGAAACATAGTCTCTGGGTCTGTTCTTAAGGGGAACATAATGTTTTTTGTTTTCTGGAAGAATTCTCAGGGAGGGTTTCTGTCAAAAGCATCACCTCATCACACCAGCTGAGTTTACTTTTCCTGCACCACCTTGGTGTCCCCAGGAAGGAGGGCCTTGTGCTGGTGCGGGTTTTCATCTCATACTGATGGGTCTTTTGATGCGTCTGTGTACATTTATAAACAAGCCCTGGACTTGTTTATAAAGCCACTCCTACCAGGCAGTGGTCTGGTTCCTGTTCCTGATCTTAGCCTTAGCCACGTTCTGCATCTCTGTAAGCAGTCCCCTGGCCATGAGGTTCTGGTAGCTGCCCACACCTACGGTCCTGGTGGGTGGGAGTTCCTTCTGGTTCCTTGGCTGTATGGGCCACACACCCTCGTAAGAGCTGTTTTCCACTGCTGCCTTGTGGCTGTGGCCTAGGAGGACTCTGCAGGAGTTCCTTTGGTTCTCCTGTGGAGGGCCCTCTGCCCAGCCCAGCCACCTCTGCCACCAACAGTGGTCCCAGGCAATGCCGGGCAGCGGGTTCCTACCCCTGGGGTCTCCCCAGCCATGCGGGGCTGCAGCAGTAGGCCCACGGCTTTCCATGCTCTCCTTCATCTTGAACTACTATGGCAGGAGCCAGAGATGGGTCTTCTCAGACTCCACGGCCAGCAGGGTGAAGTGGACATTGCTGCCTCGCCTATCCAGAGTGAACAGCTGGTGGAAGCCCCTCCATAAAACCCATGTGATATCCTAGTTAGGATCATGGCCATAGCCACATTTTGCATTTTTATTCCCACGCTGCTGCATAAGTAGAAGTATATCACCTACGGAGTATCCTTTTCCTGGGGCACCACCTGTTGTCTAGAGTGGGGAGGGACATAGGAAGGACTTCTCCTGAGCTGACTCCAAGTGCCTGCCTGTGATGCTCTCCTTCTGAGCTCTGTCCTCTACACTCAGTCACCTGCAGGGGCCGTCTCCTACTCCCCGCCTCTCACCCCATGCACCCGCTAATTGTCATGGTGCCCAAACATCCCACATACACTCATACACACACTTCTGTTCTCAGTGTGGCTCACCATCTCAGGGTCCCAGCTGAAAGTGCAGATGTTTACACAGGAATGTCTACCCCTCACCTTCTATTGTTGCAGAGAGAGTGCGCCAGGCTACAAGGGGGCAGGGAGGGGCTTCTGGGGTGGGAGACAGAGCCATGGGGACAGGGAAGAGGTAGAAACCAGGACCACCACAACTTTCCCAATGATGCACAAGGTTTGATCTGTGTTGCCCAACTGAGAAGAGTGAGTTTAATAAGAACTTTAAAGGAATGCTGAAGCCTTGACAATGGGCAACTCAAGTTTGCTTATCCCAAGGCTCTGCCAGGCGTGTGCTACAGGATCCTGTCTCCCCAACAGAGCTTTTCAGGTCAGCTCTTACATGGCTCGCGGGTGGGTTTTCAGGTCTGAGGTCGCCCTGGGTGGTTGCGCTCTGTGGTGCGCCCAAGAAGACATCTGCTTTTGTATCTCAGTGGTTTGCGTCACGGTGGCTTGAGGTTTTGTGTTTCTTGTTCAATTCTCTTGCAACATCAGCCTGCTTGCAGGCCAGGCCTGTGAGTGCCAGCACCTGCCTTAGCACCATGGACTGTGTATGAGTTTCCCCTGGCTGCTGCCATAACAAGTACCACACACTGGGCAGCTTAAACAAAGACATTTATTCTCTTGCAGTTCTGGAGCCAGAAGTCTCAGATCAAGGTGTAGGCAGGGCCATGCTTTTTCTGAAGACTCCAGGGAAGGACCTGTTCCAGGCCTCTCTCCCAGCTCTGCTGGCCTCTTGCTTGTAGATGGCCACCTCTGTGTCCTCACATGGTCACCCCTCTGTGCATGCCTATGTCCTAATCTCTTCTTTTTATAAGGACATCAGTCGTATGGGTCAGGACCCACCCTAACAACCTTATCTTAACTTGATCATTTGCAAAGACCCTATTTCCAACAAGATCACACTTGCAGGGTTAGGTCTCTGTCTTTTGGGGACACAGTTTAGCCCTTAACTGTAGGTCTTGCTTTTGTGCTAGATTAACCCATTATCTTTTTTTAAAATTTTATTCAGGGAGGAGGGGAGGCAGAGACAGACTCCCACATGCACCCCGACCCAAATCCATCCAGCAAGTCCACCAGGGGTTGATGCTCTGCCCATCTGGGGCATAGCTCCTTTGCTCAGCTTAGCGCCTTAGGTAGAGGCCATGGAGCCATCCTCAGCACCTGGGGCCAACTCACTCCAATCGAACCATTGCTGCAGGAGAGAAAGAGAGAAAGAGAGGAGAGGCAGAGGGGTAGAGAAGCAGATGGTCGCTTTTCCAGTGTGCCCTGACCAGGGATTGAACCCAGGACATCTACACGCCAGGCCGACGCTCTGCCACTGAGGCAAACAGCCAGGGCCTAACCCATTATTTTCATTTACTTTTGACTCAGAACTCAGCCCTGTTTTGGCCCCGTGTTCCTTGTCCAGTGGTCATGCTGAGCTTGTATCTACTTTATGGTGCAGCAAGGAATTTGGGCTCACCTGCACTCCCTGCCCACACCTGCCCTGGCCCTCTCCCACCCACCCATGGGAAGCTCAGCACCCAGTCAGGGCTGCCTCTCCCATTTGTCCTAAGTGGTGGATGCAGGATGGCTTCCCTGCCCAGTTCCTACCACTAGGCACACCCCCTGTGTCACCCACCAGTGACATCCCTCAAGCCTCAGCTGCACTTGGAATCTATGCTCTGGCCACTGGGTGGACACCAGCATCATTCGGCACCTGCAGAGACTGCAGCCCATGCCTAAGGTAGGCAGGGTGGGGCGCCCAGTGGGAATAAGGAAGGAAGAGCAAAGGTGGACCTCTGTACAGAGCAGAGGTCAACACCCAGTGTTGGCTAATCTCCAAGTCAGTGCTCCTCTTAGCTGTCTGATCCCTATGGGTCACTGTGCAGAAGGCACTGGATCTGATGGAATTTTATTTAATCTGGGCATCCTGTGTTGTGACCAGAGGCAAAATAAACTTGGGCACGTGGTGGAGAAGCTCCTAGTGAGGACAAAGAAGCTGGTATCTCCAGCATGTCTGGCGCTGACTCTGGGCTGGCCCTGGAGGGGGAGATAGGACGTGACTGTGGCAGTGGGAACACTGCTGTGGGCCCTGCTCTCCGCCTCTTCCTGCTACAAACAGGACAAGAGGTTAACAGTGTGACGAGGGCGTGTCCTGGGCTGGCGCCCTCTGCGCTGTTTGTTTACCAAACACAGATTGTTGCTAGGGGACCTTACAGCCGGTTCTCAGAACAGCTCCTGTGAACCCTCAGGGCTGGTCAGGCAGCTCCTGATTTGTAATGAAAGTGTGATTATAAACCCCTTTCCTTTCTATTATAAACTTGAACCTAAGATAAAATTGCCTCTGAAAGTTAAAGCAGGGAACCTGAGGGTGTGTGTGGCACCTATCCTGTGACCTCTCCATTCCAGGGGGCTCAGCCCACCCTCAGTAAAAAGGCCACTGAATGTGAACGGCCAGGTCATCTTGTGCAAAATGTGACCAACTTTTGCTCAGCAATCGTTCCTGTGGGTGATCTTGTGCTGGGGGCCAATTTAAGCCTGGTTGCGTGCTAAGTGCTGGCCGAGGCGTTTAGTCAGGCAATCGGGTGGTTTCTCTTCCACATGAAGTGCAAGGTGTACTTGTTTGTCCTTGGTTCAGACAGCTTCACGTCCAGGGGGCTGTGAACAGCTTTGCCCACTGCACCTAGGCAGGACACCACCCTAGAATCTCAAGAGTCCCTTTTCTCTGAACGCTTCACCTCTTTGTTCTCAGGGGACATGTTCTGAGAGGTGGACTGCTGGGGAATTGGCCACAGGCAGCTCTATAGGGCTGGCCATGCAGGCCCTGGTCGGGTGCCCCAGCAACTCCACTTTGAGACTAAGGATCCCAGTACAGACGATGCTGTCCCCACACACCCTGGCAGTGGTCTCGTATGTGAGCTGAGTATGGATGTAGGGGCAAAGGTTGGCGGCAAAGGCTTGGGCCACACAACTGAAAACCAGCCTTACCTGCCACCCAGGAGGAGGCCCCATCCAGCCACCCGCCCTGCTGGCTAGCCCATCACCACCGCCGCGCCCACCCATCTCTGACAAAGGCCATTCTCCTCTTGCTCTATAGAGGAAGGGCCTGCACCTGGGCCACAGTGCTGCTTCCTGCTGTCTCATTGTCCTCAGCTGGCTGTCACCCTCCTGTGTCCTGCCACTCAGGACGTGCCCCTGTTACCCCGGTAACTACACAAACAGTGCTGCAGGCTCCTTGGGCTTCAGGGACCAGGTGCAGAGAGACCAGCGTGCCAGGACCTTGTTGGTATTACCAGCTGTGACAGTGAGGCCTGGCCCAGCCGCTGGCCACCTGCCCAATGGCCCCACACCCTGTACATGAGCCTGACCTCGGTTTGCTCAACAGCGAAACAGAGGAGGCTCAGGCCTTTCCTCTAGCCCTGCAGGGAATAGTGGCCATGGGAAGGAACTAGCTGTCACCTTGTACCCCTCATGGCACCAGAGGAGTCTGGTCAGTCCTATCCCCTGCATCCATCCCCAGACCATGGCTGGTTCTCAGTCATCTCCCCCCCCCTTCCCTGGGCCCACACAGCTCTGCACCGGCCCACCCCGGGCTCAGGCACCAGCTTCCCTATCTGACCTTCTTGGTGCCTCCCCTCACCCTTTCTCAACTGTCTCAGGGCACCCCAGCCAGGTAGACCCCATGGCCCTCGGTCGACACTTGCTTCCTGGAGGCCAGAGGATGAGGGAGGAATAAGCAGCTTTGGTTGGACCAGCTTCCACTCAAGCTTGTTGCACATTTTAGACACTTGTGACTGGACCCTCATCAATACAGGGCCATGTATATAAACCTAAGCCCCAGAGCCCCCAGGTGGCTCCACACAGAAGCTGACCTTGCAGACAGAGTGACAGACTGAGCAGAGCCTGAGAAGGGGATTCCATAGGATGGAGCCCTATTCCCACCATTCTATTCAGAGCCCGCCCTGCTTGTGACCCTTCTGTACAATCTCTGGAGCCTTTTGCATACAGTGGTGAGTCAGATGACACCCTCTGGGCACAGAGAAGGAGACCCTGCTGGCAGGCAGCATTGCCCACCATGCTCAGGCTGCCCTCTGTCCTTCTGCAGACAGGCCTGTAAACCCTGAACCCTTTCTTCCTGACTCACAACTTGTTCCTGGGAAGCAGGGTAGGGCTGATGGGGAGGCAATGCCAGTACTTCCGCCCCCTCTGTTTGGTTTCCATGGGGATGGTATGTTGGTCCCCAGGGGAGAGGAGGTGGAGAGGTGGGAGGTGAGGGCTTGATTTTACCTCTGAGCCCTGTAGAGTGTGAGGGGACAGAAGCCCGAGGTGTCTTGGGGGAAGACAGAGACAGCATACCCCCTCACCCCAAAGCACATTGGCTAGGTGTTTGAGTTATCCATCCCTCCCTCCCTTTTTCCTTTGTTTCTGATGATACGCTTTTTCCCTGATGCCTCCCACACTCTCAGGTCTCTGCTGTCCAAAGACCACGAAGCCCCAACCTTCAGCTTGCAGCTTGGTTCCCACCTCTGCACACAGACCTTCCCCTTAGTGTGGGAGCCATACTCTTAGGTGAACAACTGTTTGCCCATTGTGAGGCCATGGTTCTAATTTGAAAGCCTCCCTCTAGCAGACCTTGCTTTGTCCTACCTGTAGGAAAGAATGGGGGGGGGGAGAAGCTGCCCTCAGTCTCTGCCCCTACCTGGGCCCACAGCTCCTGGCCAGACACCAGGGCCTGGATACCTTGCGCCAGGCTGACCAGGCCTAGGGCTGAGTTATTTGTTGACCCTGTCTTCCCGCCCCCAGTCGATGGGGTGATAGGTAGAATTTTCTTTCTTCCTCTCATCTGGCACGTGGTGTCTGTCTCCATCAAGCTGGCTGAAGCATCAGACACCAGAACAACTACAGTCATCCACTGCCTCCCTTCAGCCACTCCAAATGCTGCCATGTCACCATAGATCAGTACTGCTCTCTGTGAGGTCGCGTGAGGCACTGGGCCAGGCAACACTGATGGCCCTGTACCCACTTGGTGGACAGCCAGCTTGAATTCTCCAGTCACTTGTGAGGGCCACTGCGACATGCAGGTGTCTAGTGCTGTGGCCCCCAGTCCCACAGTCCCTCCACCGCCCTGCCCCTTGCTGATCTAGGCTCAGGGAAGCACTGTCTGTCTTGGGGTTTCTCAGATGAGTCCCCTGGCCCCACTGGATCACAGGGCTGATAAGGACCTGGGCCCCCGAGGGGCCCTAGGGATGTAAGCGGTTGACTGGGAGAAAGGCCCAGTGGCTCAGATCAGGACCCTAGCCCAGCTTCCAGGCCTCAGACCCTGGCACCAGATGGAGGTGAGGCTGAGGGAGGTGCCCCACCACTCAGGCACAGGTCCTCTCTGGCTCATGCTACTTCCACCCAGCTGCTACAGGCAGAGGGGTCTCTGACCCCATTCTTCACCTGCACAGGTTGCTAACAGGCTGCTCCTCCAAAATATTTCCTTCCAGAAGCATGAAAGCCAAACATTGTAGCACCTGCAACAGGTGCATCCCTGGCTTTGACCACTACTGCAAATGGTTCAACAATTGCATTGGGAGCAGGAATTACTGGTGAGGAGGACGAGGGCGAGAGAATGGGGGGGGGAGGATGGAAGAAGGGGTAGGGAGAAGGGAGGACGGAGGGAGAAAGGGAGGAGGAAGGGACCCAGAAGGGAGTCTGTGGGCCGGGGGCCTTGTCAGTTAGAGCTGGGGGTCCATGAGGAGTGGGGGGCTGTGTCTCATCCCCTGGCAAAGCAGCTCTCAGTGTCCTTCCGTTCTTGTCTGGCTCTGAAACATGTTTGGATGGAGCTGTCCCTGGACGTGCCATGTCAAGCCTGTCTTGACAAAGTAAGTCACTGAAGACCCTCATTAGGTTTGATGAGGCGCCGCCCCTGTTCACAGAACACAGACTGGGCTGCCAGTCCTTGGCCTGCTGGCCTGGGTCCCTGTGCTTTCTGCCTGCCAGGCCCCGAGCACAGAGGATGTGTGCCAGGAGCAAGCACCCAGCTATGACAGAGGCATTTCCTCTGTGAGATCAGGGTGCAGGACCTATGGGTTTCACCAGACCTGTTAGTCAGTGCTGTTGGCCTTAAAGAGCTGCGTGTCGCTAGGAGAAACACAAATGCTCTCACCCTAATCCGTGCTGGACTTGGAAATAAAAGGCCTTTGCTGGCACATCTCATGGCCTTCTGACTGGAGAGGGGGCTCCATTGCTTACCCACCTTCTGCAGTGCACGTGCATGGGGCTCCTGCCACCAAGCAGGGGAGCCCACATGAGAAATCAGCACTCGTTCCTGCATGGAAAGAAGCTTTGCTGCTTGGAGCAGAAGGAAATCCAAAGGTCTCATAATGAGGAAAACCCAAGCAGAGTTGTGTGACTGGAAGGGACCTGGGAGCCCTCCTCCTACCTCCTCCCCTACAGAAGAGGAGCCCCAGAAGGGCAGGGTGGGACCCCATCCTCATGGTGGCACGTGTCCCTTGCCCTCCACGCACCTCCTTAGGGCTGTCTGGTCATCTTGAGGTCCGAGATTCAACCAGATCTTGGGAGAATAGATGAGGTTGTGTGGCCCTGACCTTGAGGAAGACAGAGTGGCCCAGGCTCCGGTGATCCCAGTTTCAGACACAGCGAGGCTGAGCTGGGTGTTTCCAGCGGGACCCTGAGTCTCAGGAGCCCTACCCACAACCACTGGCAGGGTCGGCAGTGCACATGCCTGGCACCCAGCCAGGAGAGGTTGGGGGAGGGGCGAGCCCACCTCCTGGACGGGGCTGCTCGCTGCACCTCAGGGGCTCCCAGAGATCAGAGCCAGCTGTGGGGTCACAGGACCGGGCCTGGCGTACCCACACTCACACAGAAGAGAGCCAGCCTGTGCAGGGTTATCCTGAAGAGACACCCAGAGGGACGATGGAGGGGCCCCCAGGGCTGTCATACCTGGGGTTGAGTTCATGTCCCCCTGACCCTCTGAGAACACATTGTTATCCTCTGCCACAAGACTGTGCAATAAAACTTCAAGAGTGTGTTGCCAGTGGCCGAGGCCAGGCAGGTTCACACTGGATTCGGGCAGATGGTAGAAAAGCTGCGGAGCCGGAGCCGGAAAGCGTTGGGCCGTTCCATTTAATAAAGTCTCACAACAGCGGACAAGCACACAGGCAGGGGAAACCGCCTCTCAGGCAAACAGCAAAATGGCTGCTCTCACTGGTAGGCAGGCAATCGGAACATCCACAGTCCCCCTGAACACAAGCACCACAGCCTTATACAGGCCATACATGGTGCTGCCACGTCGTCACACACTAATCAGGCAAAGGGCTTAAACATGGCAACTGCACGAGCAAGCTTAACCCAGCTGCTGCCTCACGATCTACATGACAGGTTTCTTCCATGATGGTTCCTGTGCGAGGAGTGAGGAGCAGTACAGTCTACAGCAACAGAATTACAAACACAGCTATGGACGAAATGATAGAGTGGTCAGCAGCACCAAGAGAGGCAAATCTTTCCCTTCTGGCAGAATACAGGCCAGAGTTCTGTCTGCAGACAGCACAGTACCAGGTACCAGAGGCTGTCCCGGGTGGGCATACCAAACCTTTATGTCTAGTACACCAGGATCTGCTGGTTTGATGTACAGAAAATGGGAGAACTCATTATATGCCTTAAAGAAATTACAAAGGTGCCCTTCATAATGCTGTCTCCCTGAGCACTCTGCCCAGGGAGTTAACTAGAAGGCCATCTCCAACTCCCCACCCCACAGTGCCAACAAGGCCACCCATCATAGGTGGGGGCCTGTACAGTCCAGGGCCATGTCCACTGAAACCAAAAGGTGTCTTTGGTGCATCTTTGCAGGAGGGTGTCCACTGGAGCTGCCTCCCCCATCAGGGTCTCTCATACTGTCCAAAGACGGCATGTCCATCCAACAAGGGAGCCAGTGCCCCGCCCCTGGTTGCAGTCCAATAGTTAGTCTGCGATAGACAGCCCAGCTGTCTGTGAAAATCACCAAAGTAAAGGTCAATTACAGGCAACTGGCCATACAGCTTTTTATTAACAGACCTCAGCACTTTTCCATAGTGTGCTGTGTGTTGCCACAAGCCCTATCCAAACCCCTCAACAATCTCACAGGGCCTGGTGGGTCAAACACATATAAGACCTGTGTCACCTTAACAGTTCTCTTAGCTGCTGCTGTAAAAAAAAAGCACCTATTACCTTCTAACCCAACACCTGCTGCACATTAGAAGGGGACCAGTAGACTGCAAACTTCACATGAGGCCTCTGGTCCTCACCCGTCCCTGTCAGACAGGTCCCTTGCCCTTCCCTCTATTCAAACTGGGACAACGGGCCTTGGGGATCCTGTAAACTGAATGCCAGCCATTTTCCTGGCAGATGCCAGGCCACCTGCTTCCCCCACTTTTTCAGTGGCTGGAACCTCTGTTCTGCCTCGAGCTGCCACCAAAGCTCTAACAAGACTTTATTAGGCGTGCCATCTAATTTCTATCTGCCCCAACTGCAATCAAATCTACCCACCTCTGTGTTTGGGTAATTTTCACAGGCCCATTCCTCTTGCTAGTCGGGGGGAGGGGGCAGGCAGCATGGGCAGCAGCCCTCACAGTTTTGTGATTCCATGCTACCTCCAGCTCCCCCAAATCTGCTACCATCTGTGTAATCATGTTTATATGCTATCCCATGTAGGGGCCCAGGATAGCCGCCAGTTACCCAAAAAGGGCTGATGGGGCACTGCAGAGGATAAGATCCCTCATCCTGGCCATAAACACTTCCTCGTCTGGTCCACGAGACTTCGGGTGGAAAGCATTCTTCATACCTAGTTCCCTAAGGACCTTTATTAACTCACCATAGCACTGCCACCGTCTCACTGCCCCCAGCAAGTCCCCAGCATTGTGCCAGAATGTACGAATGGCAACTATCACCTATTCTAATAGGGTATGGTTTCCTGGGTTGTCATGGCAGTTCTGAAGATGCTGCCTCAAGGAGGAGTGTGTGGTAATGGCGGCCAATTTCTCTACCTCTGTTTCAGAGCGCATGATGCCATCCACCCCTATGTCCCACAACCTCAGTAACCAGGCTGCCAGTGGCTCCATGGGTTTCTTCCTGAATTGTGCCCCCAACTCCATCAGCTCTGCCTGGGTGTAGGGCCGGACCACAGAGTGCTCCACTATCTGTGGAGAGGCTGTGGTTGCCCCTGAGGATTCTTTGCTGCTGGGATTTTACCTTCTTGGCAACCACCAGGCAGGCTCTGAGTCAGCAGATGGCAGTTGCAGCCCAAGCCTTCCCCTCAGAAGAGGAGGAGTCAGAAATGTCTGCTTTCACTGACTCAGAGCCGCTCCGTTGGCAGGAATGCAGCTCCATCTTCTGCACCTGCTTCTGCTCCTGCAACTGTCGGCTCTCAGTCTGCACCCGACTCTCAAGCTCCTGAACCCACAATTGTTTCTCTAGCAGCTGTTGCTGCTAATGTTCAGTTTCCAGGGAAAACTGCAAGTCGCAAACCCATAACTCTTTGTCCAGAGACCACTCCAGTTCCAGATGCCATTGGTGTTCAGCCTGCATCTCACACTGCAACTCTCGAACCTGGTCAGCCTCCCTCTCCAGCACTGACTCCAGATCACACCGTCATTGGTTCTCAGCCTGCAGTCTGAGTGGCAATTGTTGGATCTGCAGCTCTTTCTTCAGTGACCAATCCAGCTTGTGCCATTGTTGCCACTCGATTCACAGCTCACCCTGGAGCTTTCAACCTCAGGCCGCCTCTCGCACAGAGCTCTCAGTCTCCTCTCACAGGGCTGTAAAAACCAACCAGCCTATGGCTCCCAAAAGGACAGCCACAGGAAACCATATGCTGGAGAACAGCAACCACTCCTCTACCCTACCCTTTAAGGGTGTTGGTGGCTCCATACCATCTGCTCCAAACCCTGCCCACTATGCCAGATGTAATGCTGGTAGCCGAGGCCAGGCAGGTTCACACTGGATTCGGGCAGACGGTAGAAAAACTGCCGAGCCGAAAAGGGTTGGGCCATTCCATTTAATAAAGTCTCACAACAGTGGACAAGCACACAGGCATGGGAAACCATCTCTCAGGCAAGCAAACAGCATAAAATGGCCCCTCACAGCCTGAATAAGTGGGAACAGGGAAAGCAGACAGGCAGGCCCGTGGGCTGCAGGCTGGGGACATGATGGAACTCTGCACTGGCGTTCTAGATGGGCCCAGGTGGCTTGGGCAGGTAACATACCACTTCTGAGACTTGGTTTCCCTGTTTGTGAACTGGGGGTGGCCCCCATCCTCATAAAATCTTGTGAGGATTAAATGAGATCATGTTATGTGTTGTGAGGCAATATAAAACTGCAGCGTGATCAGTGGTGGTCACGAATCAGTGACATCACCCAGAGTGCTGGAAAGGAATACTTGGGACAGAGAGCAGGAGGAAAGGGCTGAGCTTTAAGAGCAACTGGAGCAGAACTCAGAGTATGCAGGCTTGCCCATGCCATGGGGACACTTAGGCACTTGTTTTCAGCCACCTGGGCTGACTAGACCCGCATACTGTGGAGATGTGCAAGCGCTGGTCACTGCACTGTCAGGGCCACAGGTCACCCACTCTGAACCGTGTCTGCTTCTCCTGCTGCTGCTTCTTCAGCTCCGTGGCATCTGCATCGGCCAGTCACTGTGGTGGTACCTCCCTTTGCACATTTTCATCCAGGACCACATCAACCTGCGGAAGCTACACAGACTCCCCTCTGGCAGGACATGCTGCTGCTCCCCAGTGGGCTTGTCCTCACATTCTCATGTGTCTTAGCCTCACCCTCCAGCCGTATTCCGGGTCAAATCGTCCTCCAGGGTGGTTTCCTGCCCTCCCCCTGGGTGAGTGGGACGAGGCACTGGAGCAGGAGAGTGTGCTGGCGCTCCTTCCGGGCAGAGAGCCCAGTGCACACATTAGCCCAGCAGCTTCCCAAGTGCCAAGGAAGCAGGTTTGGGGCACAGAGGCATCAGGCATCAAAGAGTGGGGTCTGCATCCCATCCCCCCACATTTGGTCATGGGTGGGAGCAGGGTGGGACAGAAGGGAAGGGCTGTCTGGGTACAGGGCCCGGGGTCATACGTGACTGCAGGCTCTATGGCCTCAACACAGCTATCCACTCATACTCTGCCCCAGGTGCTGCCCACAGTCACAATACAGCTACTGATGGCCATCGACTTTGGGTGCCACATAAGAGACCTGGGCTCAAACCCCTTTCTAAGTATTGTTGTAGAAAAGAGCCTATAGCTGAAATCAGTCTATACTACCATGCCCATACAAGCCCTCAAGGCTTTTCTCACATTTTTAGAAGCAATGTGGCTGTGAGCATCACAGGGGATCATGTCCTAGAAATGCCCTAAGGTGGCAGTTGTAGCCTTCTAGTTCAACTTGAGAGTGGCTGGTGCAGAATGGACAGGGCCCGGTGAGACTGGGCCTGCAGGACAGGCCAGTGCAGAATGGACAGGGCCTGGTGAGACTGGGCCTGCAGGACAGGCCGGTGCAGAATGGACAGGGCCCGGTGAGACTGGGCCTGCAGGACAGGCCAGTGCAGAATGGACAGGGCCCGGTGAGACTGGGCCTGCAGGACAGGCCGGTGCAGAATGGACAGGGCCCGGTGAGACTGGGCCTGCAGGACAGGCCGGTGCAGAATGGACAGGGCCCGGTGAGACTGAGCCTGCAGGACAGGCCGGTGCAGAATGAACAGGGCCCGGTGAGACTGGGCCTGCAGGACAGGCCGGTGCAGAATGGACAGGGCCCGGTGAGACTGGGCCTGCAGGACAGGCCAGTGCAGAATGGACAGGGCCCGGTGAGACTGGGCCTGCAGGACAGGCCAGTGCAGAATGGACAGGGCCTGGTGAGACTGGGCCTGCAGGACAGGCCGGTGCAGAATGGACAGGATCTGCAGGATAGGGCGGGTGTTGGGGGTCAGGATCTGTGACCTGGACATAGTTACCCTCTCCCAACCTCACCTTCCAAATTAATAAAGTGGGACCATAGCACCTACCGCAGACAGGAAGGGCTGCAAGGACACTTAGGTAAAGCAGGGCATACACCTGGTTAAGGAAGAAGGATTCAGCTGGGTAAGGAGGCATTCACCTGAGCAGGGAATACTCACTTGGGCAGGGAGGTTCTCCCTCAGGTTGGTATTCGCCTCCCAACCCAAGCTCTGTCCTGTAGTGCTCACCCGAGAAGAGGTGCTGCCATGTCAGCAGATGTCGAATGCATGCGTGTCTGCCCTGTCTCCATAGACATTGGCAGAACACATGGCTGTTCCTGCCTTATTTCCACCTAAAGGCAAAGACCCCAGTGGTTGTGATAATCAGGGTGTTTGTGTTGGAGCTCATCAGTCTCCTGCTGATCGGTCACCTGTTCATCTTCCACCTCTACCTAAGTACGTGTCCCCTTAGGCTCCCAGTCCAGGATGACTAGACTTTGCCCCCTTGTGTTCACACCTGTCCCAAAGCAGATAGCCTCTCAGCCAGCCAGAGGACAAACTGACACCCTGAGAGGCAGCAGGGCAAATTTTGTCCCAAGAACTGCAGTAGAGATGAGATTTAAAAGCCGTAGATTAACATGTTCAGAGAGATAATAGGATCTATGAGGCAGGAGCAGAACACCATGGAAACAGAACGAAGATTGAGAAGAGCATTGACCAGAAATCCTATCGATGCAAACATTCAACTCAGTGACAGGGTGTCCACTAGCCAGACATGCTGCAAGAGGACTGGTGGTTTTCTTGTGTCCACACAGCTGTGTCCTATCTTGTCCTTGGATAAAGGAGGGCGTGACTTTCTCCACCCTATGAAGCCTTTCTTTGGAAGTCAGGGTGGTTACTCCCTGTAGCCTCTAAGAGAAGAATTGATCTAGTATGGGATGTCCCCAGCTAAGCCAGAGAAGTGTACAGATTGCCCAAAGCCCTGGTCAGCCAAGGCTCTTCCCAAAGCTTTTGAGCATGCTGGTGGGGGTGGGGAGAGTAGTGGGTTGATGGGGTAAGGGACAAATTTTGGAAACAGTGCCCTGGCAGCAGGGTGTGTGACAGCCTGAAGGTGGCATACGTGCTGGGGACACAGAGAACTCAAAACCCATCGGAAGTAATGGCCAACTGAAGATTTGAGGATGGAGCTCTAGAATTCTAACTTGGGCAACCAGGAGGGTAGTGGTGCCCCACTCACTGGGAGTGGGGACTCATAGGAGGAGACTTCCCCTTGGAGGGAGAAGTACACTGAGTTCAGGACTGAACATGCCTTAGGGCACTTAGACGAACATCAAAGAATAGATTTCCAGGAAGAAGTTGGGATATTAGTTCTAGTAAAATTACCCTAAAATGCAGCTACTTAAAACAACACATACTTATTTTTTTTTATTGAATTTACTGGGGAAACAACACATTTATTACCTCATAGTTTCTGTGGGTCAGGAGTCCAGCATAGCTTATCTGGGTTATCTGGTCCTGGATCTTTCTTAAGACTTCAAAGTGCTGGCCGGGCCCGTGATCTCATCTGATGGAAGAGGACCCGCTCCAGGATCATCACCAGGCTATTGGCAGGGTTGGTCCTAGTGAGATTTTTCCCAGTGGCCTCCTTCCACACCTTGTCACATGGATGTTCCAGCATGGCGGAGCATCTCAGCATAGGGCAGTTGAGCAAGTGAGAGGGCGAGAGAGGGCAGCAGGATAGAAGCCAACCTCTCTAACCCACTCATGGAAGCGGCATCCCATCACCTTTTCCGCAAGTTGCCAGAACAAGCCACACTCCATAGGACAGACTACACAGGGAACCAACACCCTGAGGTGGGAGCTATTGGCAGGTGGATGCTCCATTTTGAAGCTTAAGACAGTAACATCCAGATGAGTCCTCAGAATTTAAGTGGGAGTGAAACTGCGGGGAGGGTGAAACCTGCTGGGAAGACAGGCGGACATGGAGGGCACCCACAGCAGAGGCGGGAAGAAGAGCCACATTCACAGAAATGGAGGAGAAAGCATCCTGGAAGATATTAAGGAAGAGCAGGATTCTACAACCTGCCCCAAACTAATGTTGAAGGAAACACGGGTGGATACCCATTTAATGCATGCTGCTCTCTGGCGTCAAAGTTTCTCGCCTGTGCATTTTGTTTTGTTTTATTTACAGAGACAGAGACAGAGTCAGAGAGAGGGACAGAGAGGGACAGACAGACAGGAAGGGAGAGAGATGAGAAGCATCAATTTTTCGCTGTGGCACCTTAGTTGTTCATTGATTGCTTTCTCATATGTGCCTTGACTGTGGGACTACAGCAGACTGAGTGACCCCTTGCTCAAGCCAGAGACCTTAGGTCGAAGACATTTGAGCTTTGCTCAAACCAGATGAACCCGGCGACCTTGGGGGTCTTGAACCTGAGTCCTCTGCATCCCAGTCCGACGCTCTATCCACTGCGCCACCACCTGGTCAGGCTCGCCTGTGTGTTTTAAAGTTCTGTGCTGTGTTTCTTCTACTTTACTGTTAGGTCAGATGTAAAGATTTTGCATGAAACTTAGAATGAGTGTGAGCTCTGGGAGACATGCAGGGCATGCTTTACAAGCTGATTTTGATGGTATCCATGCAAACCCATGCGAAAGAATGAATGTTTCCACTAGAATATACACAAGTACAAGTTTGTATTCTCCAACTGTGACCCAGGTTCAGAGGGAATGTGGAAGAATGCAGGGGGTGGAGTTAATAGAAAAGGTAAGTCAGACCCAGATACAACAAAAACAAAAGCACTTGTTGAGACTGCCCAGGGAATGGGATGGGGTTCTGCTCCACGGAGCCTCCAAACCCGAGAGAGCAGCCCAAGGGTGTCACTGGGGCCTGCGGGGCAGCCCACCCATCCTCTTGCTCCTCAAGCTGCAAATAGGCTTCTGTGGGCGGCCCTTTTCACTTTCCAGAAATAATTGTAAGCCATCTGTTCTCATGTTTGTTAGTTTTTAGAGAAAGAGAAATGGAAAGTCTGACCCCTCCATAGAAGCATGTGGCTGAAACAGGCAAGGACCCGTTTTCACTGGCACTACCTTTCTATTGACAAACATGTCTCAGATTTGCAGTAACATGGGGTGCACCTGCCACATGCTGGAGACAGTGTCTCAGCTTAATAAAGAGCGTGCTGGGCCACACATTATAGACTGTGACGCAGGCAGGGTGGAGGCCGCCCAGGAGCGGGGGACCAGCTGGCCTCGGGTGAGTGTGAGATACTGCTGCTGCCCAGAGAGCAGGTGGTCTCTGCAGTGGCCTTCCAGCAGCTCCCCTGTGTTCTGGGTTAGGACCCAGCCCCATACCCCCTGGGGCGGAACCCCAAGGGGTTGGGTCACATGTGCACAGTAGATGGTTGGTAACTGCCCTTTTCTTCTTTCTCCTTTCTAGGGTCCAGCGGCATGAGTACCTTTGATTATGTGACATGTGGCCTCAGATGACAGAGGTCAAAAGCCTCAGCTAGGAACAAAAATCTAACCTTTCAAATACGAGGATTGCCACAGGTACAGCTATCCCCGCGCTCATTCTGTTTACCCAGAACTGGGACAAGCCCCAAGGTTGCCTGTGGTTAGGATCACTTAGACACCATCCTTTGCTCCTGTGTGGGCATGGTGCTATGAGTATGATGTGGAGTGAGTGTGAGTGTGTGTGATGTGGAGTGTGGGTGTGTGTGGTGTACTCTGCTTGGGATCACCCCAGCAGGGCTGACTTTGTTAGGCCCATTTTTCTTTTTTTTTTTTTATTCAGTGAGAGGAGGGGAGGCAGACAGACATACTCCCGCATGCACCCTGACTGGGATCCAGCCAGCAAGCCTACTAGGGGATGATGCTCTGTCCATCTGAGGCATTGCTCTGTTGCTCAGCAAAAAGCTCTTCTTAGTGCCTAGGCAGATGCCATGGAGCCATCCTCAGCACCCAAGGCTAACTCACTCTAATTGAGCCATGGCAGCAGGAGGGGAAGAGAGAGAGAAGCATGAGGAGGATGGAGGAGAAGCAGATAGTCACTTTTCCTGTGTACCCTGGCGGGAATCAAACCCAGGACATCCACATGCTGGGCCAATGCTCTACCACTGAGCCAACCGGCCAGGGAGGCCGATTTCTTGAGCTTCTCCTCATCAACACCATAAACACTTACTCCCCAGAGGTCACCATTAAGAAAAGAAAAATATAAGCCACGGACAAAATATTTGTAAATTATATACCTGTATCCAGATTATATAAAGAACTTACAAAGTTCAATTATGAGAAAAATTACCCAGGTTTTAAGTGGTTTTTTTTTTATTTTATTTTATTCATTTTAGAGAGGAGACACAGAGTGAGAGAGAGAGAGAGAGAGAGAGAAAGGGGGGAGGAGCTGGAAGCATCAACTCCCATATGTGCCTTGACCAGACCAGTGCAGGGTTTTGAACTGGCGACCTCAGTGTTCCCAGGTCGACGCTTTATCCACTGCGCCACCACAGGTCAGGCCTACCCAGGTTTTAAAATGGACAAAAGATTTGAACAAACTGGTTGCCAAGGTGGATCTGTGGGTGGCAAATAAGCACAAGAATGGATGGTCAAACTCATTTGGCACTGGGGGATGCAGTGAACAGCAGAAGGGACCACTATAGACCGTGAGAGGCTAAAACCAAAAAAGCCCAACAATACCAAGTGCTGATGAAGCTGAAGGGCAGTTGGGAGTCTCACACATTGCCAGTGGGAAGTTCAAATTATACCACTTTGGAAAGCAGTGCGCCATTTTCTTAAAAACTAAAATATGTGTTTATCACATAAACCAGAAGTCCCATTCCTAGTTTCTCACAAAAGAGGAAACACAGGTACACGTGTGACGACAGTTGGGAGAACAAGTGCTGTCCCCACAGTGAGGTCCTTTTCCAGGACCCAGGAGTTTGGAATACCAGTACAAAAATCGACTAAAAATTGGCTCTAATGTAGTGTAAGATAGGCTCAGTGTGAATAACTTCCTTTGTAATTCTGTGATTCATCATTGACCCCCCTTTCCCACACAAATACTAAATACTTCCCCTTTAGTCTGGAAGCAAAATACAGATGGCCACTCACTTATTTAACAATGTATTAAATTTCCAGCACCAGTGCAATTAAGCAAGAAAAATAAGGTCTTACAGAATAGAAAGTGAAACTGTGTTGATTTGCAGGCAAGATAATCCTAAAAGATAAAAAAAAAAAAACCCCACAAAAAAAACCCCAAACCCTATTAGTAATAATAGTTGATCAAGAAACAGCTAAAGAGCCTGACCTGTGGTGGCTCAGTGGATAAAGCGTCGACCTGGGAACACTGAGGTCGCCAGTTCAAAACCCTGCACTGGTCTGGTCAAGGCACATATGGGAGTTGATGCTTCCAGCTCCTCCCCCCTTTCTCTCTCTCTCTCTCTCTCTCACTCTGTGTCTCCTCTCTAAAATGAATAAAATTTTTAAAAAAAGAAATAGCTAAAGAGCTTTCCAATAAGCTACCTTTAGGATATTTGTTGTCAGTGTTATTTGGAGCACAGCAGAAATCAATTATAGCCCCCAACTGGCTTCAGGAACCTCCAGCCACCTCCACAGCAAATAGCCTTAGCCATAGTCAAAGTCAGAATTTTTCAGTTGTGTTGGTCCGCCTAGAAATGTTTTTATGTAACTTTCCATTATCTGGAATGGAAACAGTTATTAGAAAATACATCTTTTTTTTACTTCACTTATTAAAAAGAAAATTGCAAGTTTGTAGGACACAACATCAATGTATAAAACTTAATCATATTACTATATATAGCAAAGAAGAATCTAAAAATAATGTATCCTATACACAACAGCATAAAAATAAATTTAACAAAACTAGTACAAAATCCTTACACTGGAAATTATATACCATGGCTAATAGAAGTTGAAGACATTTGAAATGAGTGGAAAGATATAAAATGTGAATAGATTGGAGCAGTCATTATTGTCGAGATAGCAATTTTCCCCCAGACACAGTCCCTATTGAATTCCCCAGCAGCTTTTTTTTAAAAAGAAAATTGACAAGCTGATCCTAAAATATGTATAGAAATAATATGTATAGAAATTTAGAAAATCTAGAGTAGCTAAAAACAATTTAGAAAAAAACAACATTGGAGTAATTATACAACCTGACTTCAAGTTTTCCTACAAAGCTACGGTAATCAGGAAAATGTGGGACTAGCATGAGTAGACATATAGACCAATGCAATAAAATAAAAATTTCATAAGTAATCCTTTACATTTATGGTCAGTGGATTTCAAACTACAATGCCAAGGCGATCCAGAGGGGAAATGTGAGAGACCAGTGGTGCTGAACAATTGATACTCATATTGAAATAAAAATAGCTTAACACCCTACTTCAACCATAGACATATTAACTCAAAACTGACCATACCACTTAATTTAAGAGGTACAACCTGACCACTTCTAGAAGAAATCATGTCATAAAATATTTGTGATCTTGTACTGGGCAAAGCTTTCTTTGATATGATACCAAAGCACTATCTATTAAGGAAAAAAATGATATATGTATACATTGTGAAATGAGCACCACAGTCATATTAATGAATACATCTATTGTCCCACATAGTTACCTTTTTTCTTTCTCTCTCTTTTGTTTGTTTGTTTTGGTGAGAACACTTCAGATCTAGTCTCTTAGCAAATGTCAAGTACAATCACCATGATATACATAAGCTTTCTTTTTAAAACAGCTTGCTTTGAGTACACCCATTAATAAAACTTTGACCCACAAATTGCACTCCTGAAAATGAAAATAGACTCTAGGCTTCCTGGGCTCAGCCTGCTTTCCCAGTTACCTGAGTAGGGAAACTCTTTCACCTGTGCTTGTCTCCTCATCTGTACAACAGGGATAGTAAAGTTACCTACCTGTAAGGTTTTTGTATAGATTAAATGAGATGGTCCATGAACTAGCACAGTACCCAGCATACTCGTTTACTACCTTAAAGACCCCATTACAAGTATAGACACAGCCTGTGCAAAGATGCTCAGTGTAACACTGTTTTTAATAATGAAAAATATGAGGCAATCTAAAATTCCAAAACTAGGTGAATTTTTAAATAAACAATTAACTAAAATAAGACTGAATACCTAGTCCTGAAAGGTAATGGGACCACTGAAAATCCCAGCCTTGAGACTACATAACAATAGTTTTAAATGCTTATGGTATAACAAGTAGGAAGAAGCAGTATATAAAATTACATGTATGGCATATTTGCAACTGTATAAAGCAAAATTCAAATCTTATAATATATAGGAAAGAAAATTGACAGGAAATGCATGAAAATGCAATAGGATAATTGAACTTTGGGTAATGTTTTAGATTTCTCTATTTTCCCAAGTCATATATATATATGGTATATTTGCCAGATTTTTAGGATATATAAAATAATATTAAAATATTGTCTGACCAGGCAGTGGCACAGTGGATAGAGCGTCGAACTGGGATGTGGAGGACTCAGGTTCGGGACCCCACGGTTGCCAGCTTGAGAGCGGGCCCATCTGGCTTGAGCAAAAGCTCGCCAGTTTGGACCCAAGGTTGCTGGCTCCAGCAAGGGGTTGCTCGGTCTGCTGAAGGCCCGCGGTCAAGGCACATGTGAGAAAGCAATCAATGAACAACTATGGTGTTGCGACGGCAACGAAAAACTACTAATGATTGATGCTTCTCACCTCTCTCCGTTCCTGTCTGTCTGTTGCTATCTATCCCTCTCTCTGACTCTCTGTCCCTGTAAAAATAAATAAATAAAATATATGAAATAATATTTTAAAAATATTTTAAAGTTAAAGAAGAAAATAAAATATGGTACATTGGATTGCATCAAAATTTGTGGTTAGGGTTAGATTTGAACCAAGTCCTCACCAAAGAGGATCCACGGATGGTAAATAAGCATGTGAAGAAACGTTAAACATTACTATTAGAGAAGTGCTAGTTAAAACCACAGCAAGATATCACTGCACACCCATTAAAACGGCTATGATCAACAAGATTAACAACAGCTTGTGCTGATTAAGATGTAGAGGAATTGGAAGTCTCACGTGTTGCTAGCGGGGATGTAAAATAAGAATGCGAAATGAAGCCACATTGGCAAGCAGTCAGGCAGTTTTTTAAGTAAAATATATGCTCACCCTGTGATGTAGCCACCTCACTGCCAGGTTCTTCTTACCAAAGAGAAGTGAAAATGTGTACACGTAACACGATGTGTTACTTTGCTAGAGCTGCCATCACAGAGTACCACAAACTGGGTGGCTTAAACAACACTTATTTCCTCACAATTCTGTAAGCTAGAAGTCTGAGATCAAGGGGTAGTCAAGGTTGGGTTCTTCTGAGGCCTCTCTCCTTTCTATCCTTGGCCATCTCCTTCATGTCTTCACCTGGTCTTACTTTGGTGTGTACTTTTGTCTTAATCTCTTCACTGTATAGACACGATCATATTGGCTTAGGGCCCACCCTAAAGACTTCATTTATCATTACTTCTTTAAAGCCCCTCTTTTCAAATGCAGTCTCATTCTAAGTGAGTAGTGGTTAGAACTTCAAAATATGAAATTGGAGGGGACACATTCAGGCCATCACACAAGGATTGAGAGGGAGGGTACCTCCTATCGGAGATCCTTTCCCTGGACCTGGGAGCCTCTGGGGTATCATTATTCAAAATTGTCTAACCATGGACTTGAATTTTGTTTAAGAATAAGCTCAATGTCAACAACTTCTTCTCTGTTCACTTTATGAATTATCATTTATGCCCTTATAGCAGTGGTTCTTAACCTGGGTTCTATCGAACCCTAGGGGTTCAATGAGTTGGTCTCAGGGGTTCGGAGAAGCCTCTGCCGCGGAGGCCAGAATAAAGTAATACCGTAATTTGTTGTGAGTTCATGCACTTTGTTGGTTTTGTTCTTTGAGCAAGGTGATGTTCATGCACGGCTCATTTTGTGCACCAGTAAAAAAACATATACCTATGTCTTGAATTTGGAAAAAAAATCATATTTTATTTATCACTAAAGAAAGGTTTGGTGAATGTGCATATGAAACTGGTGGGTTCGGTACCTCAAAAAAGGTTAAGAACCACTGCCTTATAGGAAATAGAGTTCACTTGCACTTGGATAAGTTTGTAAGCTTACTAGAGTTGTTTTACCTTTCTGAAAAAGAGCTATATATATACTTGTCTTAAGTAAACTTTCTTAGAAAAATAATTTATATGTGTGGGATATTTAAAAACATTGTGATGACATAACAGAAAATACAATTGTTTCAGTTAACATCAGTTACACTGATAGCTGTTCATGTAGCTTATTCTATTTACCTTACTTGAAAGATTATAATTCTCTATATTCTTTATAATGAAAATCTGAACTAATGCACAAACATAAGTAATGCCCATTTCTCTTCTATCTTCTTGCAAAATTCTATGTATGGATGCTCTTTTAAAAGTTTATAACTGGCCCTGGCAGGTTGGCTCAGCAGTAGAGTGTTGGCCAAGTGTGTGGAAGTCCTGGGTTTGATTCCTGTTCAGGGCACAAAGGAGAAGTGACCATCTGCTTCTCTACCCTTCCCACTTCTCTCTCGCTCTCCCCCCACCCCTGCAGCCATGGCTCAAATGGTTTGAGCAAGTTGGCCCTGGGCCCTGGGCAACTTGGCTCCATGGCCTTGCCTCAGGTGCTAAAATAGCTAAGTTGCCAAGCAACAGAGCAGCAGCTCCAGATGGGTAGAGCATCACCCTATAGGGGGCTTCCCGGGTGAATCCTGGTCAGTGTACATGCCGGGAGTCTGTCTCTTGGCCTCCCCACCTCTCAATTAAAAAAAAATTTTTTTTAAGTTCATAATAGCGTTTGGTTAAGTAGGGCTTGTTCTTTACTCATTCCTGCGTCGAGTTGATGCTAAGTAAATATGTTCCTGATGACAGCCCTGCCCCATAAACACTGCACACAGACCAACCCGAGTGCATGTGACTTCTTTACCTCTTAATATCACCAAAGCAGCAAGTTGGTCATTATAAAGTTCACGATCCACGTTCAAGTACACATTTTAAAGAGTATACCCTGTCCTCATGACTAGGCTGTGTACAGCCATGGAAAGTCATCTTCTCATGAAATATTGAATAATAAGAAATATGTTCACAGCATTAATAATGTAAGTTATATTCTCTTTGTCCCCCACAATATTTACCTGATCATACAATGAGCACATATCACCTTTGTAATTAGAAGGTAGTTCTATGAGACATTTTCCTGTGTTTTAAGTGTGTGAATATGGCATTCTTATCTTCTAATCTCAACAACTTTTCTTCCGGTGCCCCTGTGGCAGGTTAGGGTCTCAGTTTCTAGAGGTCAGGGCCTTTGTCTGTCTGAACCATGCCAGTGGGAGACAGTCCACTCACTAATGCCTGTGGAGTGACAGGGTGTTAATCACAGTCACATTTTACTGTAAAGCATAGTTTGGATTTTAAATAGTGTCTTTCTCTCATGGTAGTTATCAGACAAACTTATTGGGAGCTTCTCTTCTGGTCTTTTTATCTATTATGGGATATTAAATTAAATGGAGATAAACCATGCACTAATAAAATGAAGGGAAAATATGAACAGGGAGTAGGATTAGTTACACATATGAAGCTACTGCTTGTCTAATTTTGAAGGAGCTTCACTCAGCTAAAATCCACCACCTGGCTTGTTCTGACTTTCTGTTGGTGGAGGGAAGTGTCTCTTTGCGCCATCTCACCAGCAAGCCCATGGAATCCTTTCCATGTGAGGCAGGGTCCTGTTTATGGCACAATAAACTCACAAGCACTCAGCCTCCCAGGAGCTGCCTGTCCCAGAGATTGTGCAATAAGAGGGAAACCACAATAGCCAGGCGTTTGTGTGGTACTTTGCAGGCTCAACAGCCTCTGTAAGGCCACCCCCCACAGCAAGGGCCTTGTTTGTTGATATGTGTTTCTTTTTTTCTACCCCATTCTAGCAAAGTGAACCATAAGGAGTCCCAGGGGCTGTCTAAATGCTTCTGGGCTTCATCACTCCCACCAGCCCAGAAGCGCCCCGCCATTAACTATCAAGATCAGTCAAGGCTGCTGGTTACTGAGCCTACAGTGCAAAGGTGAGAGCCAAGCAAGCTCTAAAGCCACCCAGGAACTGAGGTTGGACAATATTCTGGGTGCTTGTTTGACTGGTGTCAAGCATTTATAGTGTTTCCAGGGATGCTACTGAAATGGCAATGAAGGTGAGTGCGAAATAGAAGAAAAAGTGAGGGACAAAACATTCATGTGTGATGCAAGCAGATTGAGTACCAAATTGTTGTTGCTAAAACTGAAGCATCATATGCTTGTTTTGGTGAAGTGTACTGATACCTGCCACCAGCTTTGAAATAAACCAGCATAAAGGGACGCATCAATGGGCAGTTATGCAATAAAGGACATAGGGCAAATGTTAGCAATGATAAAATTTTGGTGGTGGGTGTTTTGTGGGTGTTCTCTGTAAAATCCTTTCAACTTTTCTGTATCTTTGCAATTTTTCATAATAAAATGTTGGAGAATAACTGGAGGCACTGGTCAGTTGGCTCAGTGATAGAGCGTCGGCCCAGTGTGTGGATGTTCCAGTCAGGGCACACAGGAGAAGTGCCCATCTGCTTCTCTACCCCTCCCCCTCTTGCTTCTCTCTCTCTCTTTCTCCTCCTCTCCTCCTGCAGCCATGGCTCTGTTAGAGCGAGTTGGCCCCGAGTGCTGAGGATGGCTCCATGGCCTCCGCTTCAGGTGCTAAAAAATGGCTCAGGTTACAACAGAGCAAGGGCCCCAAATGGGCAGAGCGCCACTCCCTGGTGGGCATGCCAGGTGGATTCCAGTCGGGGCGCATGCAGGACTCTGTCTCTGTCTCCCCTCCTCTCATTAATAAAAAAGAAAAAGAAAACTGGGGGAATAAAGATGGTGTGTGTGTAACTAATGGTAAAAAGATAGCACAGGTCAGTGTGCGAGGGAGACACATGCAGGGGTCAAAGGCAACTGAGTGAGGAAGGCTGCAAGTGAGACATGCTGTGAGGCCCAGGACAGGATGTTTGGGCGGGACCAGGTGCTGCACACTGAGGCGCACAAAGCAGACCCACTACGATCTGTTGCTAGCAGGTGAGTGTAAAGACCTGCAGAGTGCTGGAAGTGAGACTGCCCTAGGACTATGGGTAGCAAGTCCTCACAGACTTGGGTGCTCCCTTTCAGGGAGACTTAGGCAGCCACAGGGAGTCTGCAGAGCTTGACTTCCCATCCCCTTTTGGCAGTGGGACCCCATCTCTCTTCTGTGGCCAGAGACTCAGAAGGATGGGCTTGAAGTCTAGGCTTTGTCCTTGATCCCACTTAGGAGAACCCTGCCCAAGGAAGGTCAGACCTGGCCCTAACTGCACATCCACATTCACTAAGAGTGAAGACACCCCAGTCCCCGCCTGTGACCTCCTCTCAGTGCAGGCTCAATGCAGAGCCTTTGTGGGATTCTGCTGCTCTAACAGCCCTGGGCTACCCCCAGGCTCACTTCTCTGTGGGTGCCTCCAAAGCCTGCATCTCTTAGCAGTGCGATTAGAGATTAATTGGCCCCATAAAGTGTACTTGGACTTCGGCATTAGACAGGCCCAGAGTTCCACTCTAGTATAGAGATGTTAGTGGTGCTATATAACCTTGAATACATTTCTTAAACCTCTGTGCATCCTATATTTCTTCATGAGAAAGTAAGGGGGGTATTAATAGCTGCTTCCCAGAGAAGAATGAATGAGGAACCCTGGACACTGCTGCCCAGTGTCTGGCTCAGAGAGATGCTCAGTACATAGTAGTTGCCATTGCTCCCCCCACCCTGCCCCCAGTTCACTACACACTTGTTTGGGACCTTGATGCACAGAATTGTATTAATTATAACCCTTGTTTGGGTCTACAGACTCATCATAGATCTATGCATGACCTGCTTTTAAAATTTACTCAATGTAGGCCCTGGCTGGTTGGTTCAGTGGTAGAGTGTCAATGCGGCATGTGTATGTCCCGCGTTTGATTCCCGGTCAGGGCACAAAGGAGAAGCAACCATCTATTTCTCCACCCCTTCCCCTCTCCCTTCTCTCTCTCTCCCTCTTCTTCTCCCACAGCCACAACTCCATTGGAGCAAGTTGGCCCCAGGTACTGAGGATGGCTCCATGGTTTCATCTCAGGCGCTAAAATAGCTCAGTTGCCAAGCAATGGAGCAATGGCCCCAGATGGGTAGAGCATCACCCAGTAGGAGGCTTGTCCAGTGGATCCTGGTTGGGGTGCATGCAGGAGTCTGTCTCTCTGGCTCCCGACTTCTCACTTAAGAAAAAAAATTACTCAATGTATTATTATTATTTTTTTTTTGATAAGAGAAGAACCACCACTCAAAAATAGGGTAGGGTCCTGACATGTTCTACACCTAATGATGTGGCCCCCATTCCAAGTCCTAGCACCCCACCCACTTTCTTCATTCTCATATTTTCCTTTTAATTTACTATTTTAGATGATATGTATTTCTAAAAAGTATAGGCAATACATTGGTTACTTTTATTTTACAGACAGGACACAGTGTGTATGTAATGTTTGAATATATGGGGAATCACCTTTTTCACTGGATACTAAGTTGCCAAGGCTGTCCATATTGTTTCATTGTAGCCCATTTGCTTTTGCCTCTGTGGTTATTTCTTTCCATACCTTTACCCAGCCCTCTGCTGTAGAGGGACCTCAGGATGGTTCCCAGGGTTTTGGTACCAAACTGGTGCTGCCATGCCCAATTTCAATGCGTCTCCTGTTGTAAGTGTGCAAGGGTTACTCCCGCAAGTGGAATTGCTGAGCACGATTGTTCAACGATACAAGACAAGGTCATACTGTTTTCAGAAGTGCTCGGCGACCACACAAGCCCCATCCTCATTAGGCAGAGCATCGACGCACATGCAGAAGAAACACATCCTTCACCCACTGCCGTCAGTCAGGGTAACAGCCACGTATATGATGAATGTTCTGACACTCAGAAGGTAAGGGGACTGCCCATGTCCCAAAGCTCACCAGGGGGAGAGCAGGTTTGTGTGTCTCTAGAATGTACTTTGTTGTTACATTTTGCTGTCTTTGGCAGTATAACAAGTACTACATCAGATGTTCCCTATTATTTCTTTCTGTAGGTTGCAAGCAATCTCCTGCCTGTGGAAGGAGTCTGTGCTAAAAATGAAGGCGTAGCATCAGGTAAGATATTTTGCAGTTTGAGTGGGTTCTGTGGGTAAACCTAGGTGTTCTCCCCAGGAGCCAGCCCTCACCTCCCAGCAAGGTGTCCCAGGAACCCAGCCATGGTCTCCATTGCAAATAGGACCAGGCTCTGTTCCTGTGTGCACTCTGTTCCCTTGTGGGCGCTCACAGTAACTTTCCTTTGCTGTGCAGGAGCTGAGAGGGGCTGACATTGGCCGAGTGACCAACCTAGGAATCCTTCCCTGAGATTCTGATCCCAGATTGGGAAGTCAGCCATGGAAAACCTGCTGCTCCTGAACTTGCTTCATGACAGCAGCCAGAATGTGCCATTTCAGGAGCCCCCAGGACACACTCCCAGACGGCCAGGAGGCCCACAGTGTGCCGTCCGTCCCCCCCCCCATTGTGAAGGGCTAGATGACGGCAAGCCCCCAGGATGAGCGCCTCCTCCAGCCTAACCATCTTCCAGAACCTAAACAGGAGGTGACTCTGCTGGGCGAAGTGGCTCAGCCGCGTGGGCCTCTGCATCCCTTGGCGATGGACAGGAGCCAGCTTGTGCCTGGTCCCCAGTGTGAACTTAGCTGCTGCTCTAATGAGTGCACTGAGGTTGAAGCAGACACTTCTCCAGAGTCATCCCTGACCATAATGCCTGACATCCTGGAGCTTGGGCAGAGGATTGGTCCAAGAAGGTGTTTAAAATAAAAGAGAAAGTGTGTGAACATCTCCCAGATTCTTTCTCTCTCTACCCACCCCCAGACACCAGTGCCCAGAAAGGGCACTCCAGACCCACACCTGCATGGGTCTCTGCTCTTTCTAAGGGAGCCAAGAAAAGAGGGAACCAAGGTTCCTCTTTTTTGGCTACATGTGATTTTAATGAACTGCATGTACTCAGTTTGGAAACCACATTATTAAAGACATCCATAGTTTCCTAAATAAGTCTGAGCTGAAAGAAAATTCACAGTGGACTTGCTACAATGTTTTTATTCTTGCCAATTCGTAATGCTGATAAGTTTCCGAGTTTAAGTAGCTTTTAAAGAAATTTTCAGCATTCTTTAGAAAGCTTTATAGGAAATAATAAAAATTAATTTTGGTGGCAATAAATTTAAAATCAGTCTTGGTAATTTCAAATCTTTGGCTCTTGGGGGGCTGATTCAGTGTAGGCCTAGCAGGGAGCCTAGGGGTACCCTTCCCTGGCTGCTGCCACCTGACCCACCTACTGCTGACTGTCCTTCATGCCCCCAACTGTGTGACAAAAAAAAAAATTTACTCAGGAAGCCAGGGAGGACAGAAGAGGACTTGGAGACTTTTCCTGGTGTGCTGCCATGGCTGCTGGGCCATGAGGACCCTTGCATGGAGACCCAGCAGGAGCACTTGTGCCGGGAGTCCACCTGCACCTCAGATTGTGACTGCATTTACAGAAAGGGTCTCTGCAGATGTAATTAGAGATCTTGACATGAGATCATCCTAGATTATCCTGGTGATGCTAAATCCAATGAGAGTGTTGTTATAAGAGACACAGGGAAGAAGACAAATAGGGGTTGGGGGGAACATGTGAAAATGGAGGAAGGGGTTGGCGTGACACAGCCACCGCCACAAGCCCAGGGACACCTGGAGCACCAGGAGTGAAAGAAGGCATGAAGTCCCCCTTAGAGCCTCTGGAGGGAGGGTAGCTTGCTGACACATTAACTTGGGAGTTTTGGCCCCAGAACTGAGAGGATTTCCGTAGTATAAATTGCCAGTGTGTGGTCCTTCATTCCATGGGCCCCAGACAACAAGCAGTGTCCTTCCTACAAATGTAGATAATTCCTGCTTATAGGCAAAGCCTCTGTGTGGTCACTGTGTGGACCCACACCTGTCAACCGTGAGTGGGGTTTTAGTAACTGGAGGTTAGACGTACATTGTCCAGGCTTCAGTGGACCAAGAGTTGGGGTGCATGCAGCATCCAGCAGGAAGGGCTGAACCTGGATAAAACATGCAATTCCATCATGAAATGGGACTTACTAAGGTTGTTAAGACCCTATGCCACTGTTTGAGGTGATTTTCTAAGTGCAGACTGGACTGACTCCTTATTAAGAAGCAACACACCTGTGATCTCAAAACTTCATTCACAAAGAACCAGGAAGGGCACAGACAGCAGCCCTGTCTCCAGCCACCGACAATCCAGAAGCAAAGTGTCAGGCCTGGAACATGGGAGTGGCACCTACAAGGCTGAGCCTCCACCCTTGTCCTGGGGCAGGTGTGCTGACAGCTTGCTTAGGGCCCTGTAGGGCTGCCCTCCACCTCCCTTCACATGGCTTCTGCTTCCCAATGCCTATGTCCTTGAACATTTTTGCTTCTGAAGCCTAACACTCACCTCCCACTGCCATTTTACCGTTGTCAAAACTACCATGTTTTAGGTCAGAGCACTTGGGCAGGTTTTAAAAAATGGAATTAAACAATCACCTGGCTAATATGATTATGGGAACGTATTAGTAATGCTTTCCATTATTTTATTTGCATTACCAATAACTCCCAGGCAACAGCAGTGCTTAGAGCTGTGTGGACACAGAGAAGGCACAGCCCAGATTCAACCATTTAGCTGAAATAGAACAGAACCATGAGTTGGGAGAGTGGGACCTCAGGAGGATATGCTTGAGTTTTCCCTATTCTTCCAACTCTTAAGTTTTCAGACTTGCCTGGTCTCTTGGGTTATGGAACTATTCAGGGGAATGAGAATTAGAAGTCCATTTTTGGGCCAGTCCTAAGTGGAAGTAGAAACCAGAGGAGTTGAGAGGAAGGCACTGGGACCCAGGATCACTGTGGGGATGGGTGGGGGCTGTGCAGCAGCAGCCTGGCTCTCCCTGAGCATCAGCAAACCACATTCTCTTGTGGTCTGGGGGCAGCCACTGTGCATCACCCCTTCTTTGGCTTAGCACCCCAACTTCTGCTGACTTTGCCAGGCTCCCTGCTCCCACATGCTGACTCCTGCCTTAGGCACTTCTGATTCAGATGAGGCGCTGACAGCAGACACACCTGGAGGATGTGTGTGTGTGTGTGTGGGGGGGGTATTGGGAGAGGGCTCTTTAGCAAAGAGGGCAAGGACAGAGTCTGGAAGTATGTTTATGGAGAGGGTCTTTGCAGCTGGGAGAGGACAGTCCCGTGTGTGTGTGTGTAGTGGGGGTTGGGGGTTCAACAGCCAGATGGGCCGGAACAGACAGAGCCAGGAGGTTTGTGTGGGTGGGTATGGGGGGGTGTTCTTCAGCCAGGAGGGTGAAGACAGAGCCTCGGGTGGGGTTCCTTGGCTAGCTCCAAGGGAACCATAGCAGTGAAGCTCGAAGTGATCTCAAGGATACCATCTCTCTGAAAGATGAGCCTCTCAATAGCCTGAGGAGACCTCCTCTAGTAGAGGGGTCCTGGAGGGTGAGAGGGAGACCCCTGTACCCTAAGTCCCAGAATTCAGACTAACACCTCCTCATCATCCTGGCTCCAGAACCTTTTGCTGAGCAACCTTCTGCTGAAGGCTGACATCGCCCTCCCCTCTGCAGAGCCCGCCAGGTGGGGAAGGGACAGCAGGTGTCCCCAGCAAAAGAGGAGAAATTGGAAGAGTCTTTCAGGATGGTGCTTTTCACACAGGTAATCAGGGGAGGTCCAAATAGTTCGTTGGAAGAAGGAAAGCCTCTAGCCGGAGTGGAGGGCTGAGGTGGGGGCGCAGCCGCTGTTCCCCGTCCCGGGGTAAGGAAACCCAGCTGTGCACTGTGGTGGTCTCCGGCATGGACCTGCTTCTTTTCCTCGGTATCGGTGCTCCAACTATGCGCTCGCCGCGCACCCCTGCCCCGGTACACCCCAACTCTCGGGGCGCGGCCCCACTCCTCGTCCCCTGACCTGCGCACCTTCTGTAGGGTCCAAGCCCCGCTCCATCCCGGTACCCCTCGTGGCCCGAGCGTCTCCGCGGAGAGGCCATCGCTCCCGGCTGCTCCAACTGGGATAGCCCCTCCGAGCACCCATTCATCCTCCTTCCGCGGCCACCCTGGTCCGCCCGCGTCCTGGGGGGAGGGGTGTGGAGACCAGACCCACTGTCCCCGGGGCCTCGGAGGGCCAGCTGCGGCAGGACGGGCATTTCCCTGCTAGGTTCCCACGGCCCTGTGCGTAGAGCTGGTGGCCGCCGGGCCTGCGCCGAGGCCTTGTAAGGCAGAGGAGGCGCTCGGACCAGCCTCGGTGTGTCCTGCGCGCTCCCGGGACAGGGAAGGACCCCGGGCGGGGCCGCAAAGAGCGCTCGGGTGGGCTGGGTGGGGTCTGGAGACTGGATGGATATGGGGGCTGGGGCGGGGCCGATGGCGAGCGCGAGCCAATAGGGGCGGGGCCGGAGCAGGCTGGGGTGGGGGCTCGGGACGCGCGGGGCGCGTGAGGCACACCGGGTTGGGGCCCGTGGAGCCGGGAGGGGCGGGGCTGGGGGGGGTGCAAGAAGACCGGTGGGGCGGGGCCGGGGCGGGGCCGGGGGCGGGGGCGGCGCGAGCGCACGGCCAGGCACCGGGTCGCGCGCGGCGGAGTCGCGGAGGCGCCGCCGCTGCAGTCCCTGCGTCTGCGAGGTAAGCGGCAGCGGGGCTCGGTCCCGGGTTACGGCGCAGACGGACAGCCCTCAGGGACGCAGGGTCAGGTTGGCGCTCTCAGCCCGCCACCTGCGCCCTTGCTCTGGGGCTGCTGCTAGGCGGTTGGTGCTTTGTTGCGTGCGGGTCTGGGGCCGTGGAGGATGCGGGCGGGAGTGACTGGCAGTGCAAAGGACAGGTTTATAATTGGACCCCAGGTGAGGCGCTTTGCCTTTCTTAGTGTCGGTGCCCCTTGGAGTCCCATTTTCCAGGCACCTCACGGCAGCCCCTTCTCCCCCCGCCCCCACGTTCCGCCCTTCATGTCCAGCAGCAGAAGCGCTGTTTACGGACGCCTGGGCCTGGGATGCCGCTGCCCTCGAGACAGCAAGAAATTAGGAATAAAAGGGTTTGAAATGAAACCACTGTCCTACAGCACGAAACAGCCGTTGCGTCCAGGGGCCCAGAATGAGCGTGATCCTGGGGTAAGGACTGCGCTGCCCCACTCAGGGTTTGCGCCTCTCGATCAGGCACAAACGTCACTATTATGTCCCAGGCAAAGTGTCAGGCCTACAGTCTGCGAAACGAAGCTTTCAGAGGGGTGTTCTGTTTTCTTATTGCATGTGAGCACAGAACCCGCAATCAAGATTAAGAGATTGGCAGCCGGTGCATTTCCCACGCACCTCTGGGGGCACTGCTCGCCTTTGAGGGAGGGTCCTGTGAAACCCTTCATTCTGCGGTTTCAGTTTTGTACAGAAGCCTGCGACGTCGGTGGGAAAAAATTCATTCGCGCTTCCCTGTTGAGGACTGCTATTTTGATAGGCGTTGTGTGTTCTCCAACGATCTGACACCTTTTAGGATGAGCCGGCTATGCTGTCATCCACCTGCGCATTTCATTGGCTGATTCCCTTGACATTTATTGGATACTTGCGGAGTCCCTTGGGGGCGCTGATAAAATAACCCAGCTTCCATGGCCTCCACTGTCTCCTGGCAGTCCCCATGGCCAACCTCTCAGGGAGGACAAGCAGGGGAGGGGGCCTCCCCAGAGCCCAGACCAGCCCCTGGCCTCTAGGACATGATCAGTAAACACTGACCTGAACTCTGGGTGCACTGGGATCACATCCGGGAGGATGAAGTGATAGGGCTGAAGAGGGGGAGCTCCCAACAGCAGGAAATGATGGGAGTGAAGTGGCCATGAGACAGACTTAAGGCTTCTCAATGCCTTAAACTGGAACCCATAATCCTGTCTCTGGTCCCTGTTCCCATCACATGGTTGGAATCACAGGGCTAAGTGATGGGTAATGGCGGGGAGGGGGGTGCTGGTGAACTTCCTGGGAGCACTGAACGTCTGCAAATGCACGCCACATGAGGGTTATGTATGCATTGTTTCCTCCAGAAAGGCCCCTTGGCTTTCACGATTTCCAAAAGAATCTGATTCAAAAAGGTACCATAATTTAAGGACTACAATAAAAAAGAAATTCTTTTCATCTTGACAGAATGATGAGGTGATGGAGATTAGAGGAAGCTGTGATGACTGTATTTTTATCTCCCCTGAGTTGTTAGCTGATCTTCCTGAATCCTTTAAAGTTGCAAAAAATAACTGTTTTAACCATGTACAAGGTTTTAAATGCTAATGGTGGAAAATGTGCAAATTTCATAAAGAAAATGGAAACACTCATCACTGATAGAGGTTTAAGAGAAATCTTTGAGTAGCCAAACTGTCCTCAGAGGCATGTCCATATGGCTTCCCTTCCAGAGGGGCAGCAGAGCCGTTCCCTGTAGAAGAGACTGAGAAGTACTGGAAATACCAAGGGAAACACTTTGTATTGTACACATGAAACCAATACTAACTAATATTGAAAGTAAACTGTAATTGAAAGATTAAAAAAAAAAACACAAAGAGGCTTCCTGGGGAGAGGCTATGCTGACTTGGAGCCAGGCCTATATATAGCTGCTGATGTTGCTGGTGAGGCTGGAGGAGCATGCACAGAGATGCCATCTGGGGATCTGAGGCGAGGGGCCCTGCGTACCTTGAAGTATCAGGTCCTCCTCAGGCTGTGAGATCTGGGCCCTGAGCTCCTGTCTGGAAACCACTCTGGAGCCAGGGTGGCTTGGGCATGATGCCAAATCCACTTGAGACTACAAATCCAGGACCAGGCAGACACTGGGACTAGGAGGAGAATGGACACCCACCCAGATCCTACTGCTTAGGCAACAGACATTTGCTGGGAAGGAAGGAGTGGGACTGCCATGGTGGGGCCCACCCCTCTGGGCTCCAGCTCCCATGTGGGCCCTCTCTGTGGTTCAAGCCCCTCCTGGGGAGACCAGCTACCTCCTTGGGTGGGGAGGTAGCCACAGTGTCACAACCCACACCATCCCTAACTGTGGTATCCCCACTTCACAGCACCTCCTGGGCAGTTTTCTAGGCAGCTTTCAAGTGCCAGTTCCTGGCAATTGCTTTAATTGGCCCTACTGGGGTTGTGGGGGAGGGGGCAGGGTCTGTGATCCATTGGTAGCCCCCAAGAACCACATATGGGGGTAGAGCAGTTCCCCATAGGAATGCGGCATACTGTCTTCAAATCTTGGTCCCTGATACGGGAATTAGGACTTTTTGCTTCCATATTTCCCCTTTTGTTATACAACGGCATGTGATGGCAGGTCAGTTGTGACTGATTGACTCTAAATGTCCTAATGCAGGGCCTTATTTGGTGAAGAAATGTAAAAAATCTTTAACAAAGTATAAGAAGATGATAGCTTTCTGACTTTTTCGCACACCAAAATGTGCCCTGCAAACTACCCCCCACGCTTGCAGATCTGAGCTGCTTAGCGGTGGGAAGTGTGAGCTCGTCCTCATAAGACCATGTTCATGCTGACTTTTTCTTTTTATTAAAATTAGATTTGTGAGAGGGAAGGATGAGCCCTTACCTTTTTTTAAGCCTAAAATTTAAAACCACCTGGAGCCCCTTTCTACTTTGCTGCTGCTTTCTCCTGCAGCACAGCGTCTCTGCATGTCCCCAGTGGTGCCACATCTCTCATTTTCTTGGCATGATAAGTGGGGCACTCCGGGTGGGCTCCACGTGATCTCCCCTCACCCTGGGCCACCTTCCCTGAGATCTCAGCCTGTAACCCTGTTGCACCCATTTGTTCAACAGATGTCTGAGCACCTGCCAGGTGCCAGGTGAGCCAGCCTGGCCTCTGCCCTAGGGAATTCTCACTCTAGCTGGAATGTCACAAAACAGCCAGCATCCTCTAGGTGACCTCATTTAGGCCACACACTCCCCACTGTCTCATCTCCTCTTGGCAAGGGATGAGCCAGCTGGGTGGGTTGAGCTTCACTGTGGGGGTGTGCATGTAGGCCTCACACCTAAGAGTCTGGCCCCAGAGCCTCTGTTAATTCAGACGCCCCCTCACATCTGACTGAGTGAGCTCCCAGAAGCCTGTAGCCCTGGGTCGTGTGCTGCCCTAAGGAAGCATGTTTCACACAACATGTGTGTGTGGCCCATGGTCCTCACCACTGTTCATTTGGTGACCCTCAGCCCCTCCCTGTCCCCCACCCCACTCCAGTTTTTCATGCTGGGCCACAGCCCACCCCAAACCAGGGGTGAGACAGTGACAGCGTTCTGTTTGCTCTGTAATTTGCCACCTAACAGGGCTTGGCACGGGGGGAGGTCTCCATTCTCTTGGCTTGGCTGTGGCTAAGTGGCCCACAGGCTAGGTGGACCGTCTGCTCAATCTCATGTTTGGGTGATGGCTGGTGGCCACAGCAGGGTCTCTTCTGTCTCTGGTGGGGTTTTTCCAGAATGCCAGCTTCAGGCTGTCTTTGAGCCATCATTGCTTTCTACCTCAACTGTTAGTTCAAGGCTCCTTGTGACAGGTCCCTAGAGAACACCAGGCGAGGGATCCTTACCCTTTATGCCATGACTTCAGCAGTCAGCAGCTTCCTGCCCCTGCATCCTGTGGCGGAGGCAGTCACCGAGGTGTCCAGGTCCCGGGGAGGAGGCACTTGGTGGGAGAGGCATCAGGGTAGCAGCAGTCACTGGGAAGTGTTGTCTCCCCTTCCTTAATGCTTCTGAAGACCTCTTGTGCAGACCCAGTGGTCTCCCATGCCCATGCCTGCAGCCTTTACTAGTCACTGGTGGCCTGCTCATGCCTGCACCACACTGAAAGTCTTCAAATTCTGTCCTCCTTTTGCCCCCAGGGTCAGGTGTCCACCTGGTCCTTTCCTGCCCTGCTCTTCCCCTGGCCTTGTCGCCTTAGCCACTTGTTCTCATTTCCTGGCAGCAGGGCCCACCTCGAGAGAGATGGCCTCATTGGTCACCTTCCCACTGCACCCTGGTCCTGATTCCCATTGCTTGCCAGGACACCCCACGTGGTAGCCTCCTGGTCTGGACCTTGTCCTCCCTGGCGTCAGCATTCTCCATCTACCCTGGCTGTTTTCTCTTTGAGAATCTTTGCTTTCTTTTTGAATTTCCACACAGCTGACTCCTGCCTTCCACCCAGGAATCCCAGCTGCAGTTCACAGCCCCACCCTTAGCCAGGCCTTCCCTTGAGCCCCGGAACCTGACAGCTCTTTTCACTGTGCCCTCAGCACCACAATTGGCGTACTGAGCTCTCACAGGTGACTGACTGACCTCCTTGGGGAACCTGGCCTCACTTCACAGCCTGCGCCACATGCTGGTTCCCTTGTTTTTGGGCACCCCTGCCGCATCCACTCCACTTCTGCTTGGGGCCTTGGTGTCGCACGTGCAGGATGTCCCACCTGCCTGTGGTGAAGTATTGGCTGCAAGCCTCTGTGCCTGTGCGAGGGGTGGGCTGTGGACAGAATGGCACTGGAGGAGGACGGGACTTAATCTGAGCCCCCTGTCCCAACCCAGCCTTCCCTGGGATGCTGGCACCCAGATGTCCCCAGACCGATGTGATGGCTACCACTATAGTTGTGTTTAGCCTTTAAGTCTAGGAAGCCATAGAGCACACAGTCTGCGGTGCTGGCTTGTTTCAGCCAGCACTGTGTGAGTGGTTCATTCATGTGGTCTTGAGGGGCCAGAGTGTATGTGTGCCATGCTGGGAGCCCGCCACTGTCACTTACCTGCTGTGTGGCTATGGGAGTGGGACACATCCATGTACTGACCATTGTGAATGGAGCTGCCCAAGCCTTCCTGCCATGCTCTTTGTAGCATACATGTGGGCATTTCTGTTGGTGAATGCTGACTAGAGAGTTGGCCCTCAGTTACCCAGATGTCCTGTTACAGTCTGTGTCACCAGGGCAGCTGGAACCATGTGCCCGGCAGTTCTCTGTCACTGTTCATCCCAAAGCACTTGGCAGCACCACCCTCTTCAGTTGCCAGCCTCCTGGAGGGTGTGCTGTTATCTGCCTTGGGGTTTATTTGCACTTTCTGGGTTATGCACATCCTTGTGGTACTTACTGGGCATCGGATGTACTCTCATTGAATGCTGGGCCAAGTCCTCACTGTCCTCCTAGAGTCATCTCTCTCTCTCTCTCACTCTCTCTCTCTCTCTCTTTCTCCCTTCCTTCCTCGGTGATGAGCGGTGTTCCTCATAGATTCTGAGATGAGCCCATGTTCATTGTAGGTCACAGACTCCTCCTTCTCTGTGGCTTGCCTTTTCTTTCCTTCCATAATATTTTCGGACGAAGAGCTCTTAATTTTAATCTGGTGCCTTTTAGAAACCTTCTCCTTTAGGGGTAGTGATGCTTGCATCCTGAGTAATCAATCTTCCCCTGCTCCAAAGACATCAGATGCTTGTGTGTGTTATCTTCCTGTAGCCTCATTACTCTGCCTTCCCTGCTTCAGTGTGCCGTGGACCTGAGCTGATGGTGTCAGGAGCCAGTGTTCTATTTTTCTTTTCATGTGTCTATTCAATCAACCCATATCCATTGACTGAGAACGTTCTTTGCCACCTTTTGTTCCCTGCAGGGCCATCTTTGTCATACTGACTGTGTCAGTATATGCTTGGGTCTGTTTGGGCTTTATGCTATCCCACTGGTTCATTTCTCTCCTAGGGCCAGGGTCACTATTGTTAAGTATGATGATTTTTGTAGGGTTATTTTTCTTTTTTTTGGTTAGTACCCTTTATCAAATTAAGGAATTTCCCTATTTCCCCTAATTTGCTAAGAATGTTTATGGTCAAATGATTTTTATCCTCTATTCTGTCAGAGTGATGAATTATATGATGATTTATGTTCATGTTAAACTAAGGTGACCAGATTTTAAAATTGGTAAAGCGGGACACCATTGATGGGGATGGGGGGTCTTGATTAAAAATTTGGTCTATATGGAGCAAAAAAAAATTTTCATAGAATGCAAAAATAGTATTGTAATGTATTTTTTTAAATCGGGACTTTTTAAAAACGCTGTAGGACGTGGGACAAAAATTGGGACTGTCCCACCTAAAGCGGGACGTCTGGTCACCTTATGTTAAACCAACCTTGCATTCCTGGTGTAAACCTGACTTGATTGTAAGATACTGATGCTTTTTGTCTATTACTGGATTCAGTTTGTTAATATTTTGTTCAGGATTTTTGCATCTATGTTCATAAGTGAGATTAGTATAAGTTATTCTTTACTTATAACACCCTTATCAGGTTTTGGTACCAGGATTATTTTAGCCTTATAATATGATTGACTGGGTGAGGGGGTTCCATTTGTTACTCTTCTCTGGAAGAATCTGTATAAGATTGGTATTATTTCTCCTTTCAGTATAAAGTAGAATCTGTTGGCCAACCCATCCATAACTGGATTTGTTTTAAGAGAGAAGTTTTAAGTAAGGATTCAAGTCCTTAATCATTATAAAAATAATTCTTATACTAATTATAACAATATCTGTTTCTTTATATTACCTTTCAGCAAGGTGGCTTTTTTTGTTTTGTTTTGAGGAATCTGTGCTTTTAGGAATTTAAATTATGAAATGTGCTGGTTTAAAGTTGTTTGGAATATTCTCTTATTATATTTTAATCTTTTACTATCTGTAGAACTTGTAGGAATGTCCCCATTTACCATTCCTGACATTGTATGTTTTGACCTCTTTTATTTTTCCTTGATCGATATACCCAGTATTTATCAATATAATTAGTATGGTTTTTTTCTTCTTTTCCAAGTGAGAGGAGGGGAAATAGAGAGACAGACTCTTGCATGTACCTTGACTGGGATCCACCTGGTAACCCCTGTCTGCGGCCCATGCTCTGGCTATCTGGGGCCATGCTTGCAGCCAAGCTATTTTTAGCACCTGAGGTGGAGGCTCCACAGAGCCATCCTCAGCACCCAGGGCAAATGTTCTCAAATCATTCGAGCCATGCCTGCAAGAGGGGAAGAGCAAGAAAAAGAGAGAAGGAGGAGGAGAAGAGAAACAGATGGGCACTTCTCCTGTGTGCCCTGAATGGGAATCGAACCTGGGACATCTATATGCCAGGCTGACACTATACCATTGAGCCACCTGGCCAGGACCTAATTAGTGTTTTAAAACACTAACTTTTGATATTGTTGGTGCTCTGTATTGTAGGTTTGTTTTCCAATTAATTTTTATTTTTATCTTCATTGTTTCAATGGTTTTTGTCCTTATATACATGTGTGTACATGCACACACATGTTTTCACCACATTTTTTGGGCATTTCTAATTCATGAGTTCTTTTAAATGCTGTGTTGAATCTGCTCTGCTGTTAAATCCATCCACTGAGTTCTGAATTTTAGTTGTATTTTTAGTGCTAGAATTGCTAAAGTGTTCTTTTTCAAAGTTGCTATCTACATTTTTATATTTTCTAGTCCTTTGTTGGAATTTTCCATCTTGTCCTTTTACTTCTTTGCCCATGGCACAAACTGCCCTATCTTCTTTGCACACGGCACATGCTGCCCTTTCTTCTTTGCCCACGGCACATACTGCCTTTTCTTCTTTGCACACAGCACATGCTGCCCTTTCTTCTTTACACACGGCACAAACTGCCCTTTCTTCTTTGCCCACGGCACATGCTGCCTTTTCTTCTTTGCACACGGCTTACATAGTTACTTCAAACTCAGTGTCTGATCAAGTACCAGTAATTGGAACTTCTAGGTTGCTTCTATTGTCTGTTGTTCTGCAGATTCTTGGCACTTTCCCCCCCTTGTATGCCTGGTTATTTTTTACTATGTACTAGCTATTATAATCAAAATACGTTCATAGAAATATTTTATGGTCTTGATGACAGTCTCATTCTCTGGAGAGTTTTCTGTGTGTCCTGCTGGCATTCTGGGGCGCTAGCAATCCAATCACCTGAATCCAAGTTGCGAGTTGAGGAACTGAGCTGTCTGGGTCTCCTGTCAGCTCACCCTCACCCCTACACATCCCCTCTAGGGACAGCTGTGGAGCGGTGTGCTCAGCCTGCCCCACTCCTCCTCCAGTCCCAGCCCATGCCTGCAGAGAGATGGCCTGGGGCATCTCCTCTTTCCTTGAGCCTGGCTGCTTACATTTCCTCTTCTGTTAGCACATGGGTGTATTGAGGAAGATGGGTTTCTAATTGTCCATGCTTCCTTGCTGCCCTGTGGGCAGGTGGGCCTGGCCTCATCACAGGAAGTAGGAGTGCGGCATCTGCATTTGCAAAGCTCCCAGCTGGTTCTGATGGGTGGCCTGGCTGAAAACTCCTTCACCGAGACCCGCGTGCAGTCTCTAGGCTGAACAGTGTCTGGCCAGGTGGAAGATAGTATTTACAGGGAACATGCCCACGGCTTCTTGTTGATGCTCCCTGTACTTCACACCTGTGCCAGACTCCTTGGTGTCTCACCCACAGGGCGGTGGGCCCTGCTTAGTGCTTAGGGCAGGAGATCTTTGAGGCCTAAAGGTACAACACGTTGTGTGTTCACTGTGAACCAGGCAGACCGGGTCATCAGCCCTTTCCTGCAGGTCCTTTGTACTTTCTTTTCACATTCTTGTTGCCCCTGTGGTCACCTGACTGCTCTGGCCTAAGCAAATTTCAGTTCTTTCTGACCTGCCCTCAGTTACCATCCTTGTCAGTGTGTCCTCAGGTATCTCTGAAGCAGGACTAGTACCAGGAGCCACTCTGGCCTCCAGCTCATCCAGCAGGGTTGGTGCCCTAATCTGGAAGGGGCCACTTAGTATGCGCACAAGTAGTTTAACTTTTCCCTGAATGAACAAGTTTCCTGCCAAGGTCTCAAGTGCTTCACCCAGTATTTTTCCTCACATTGAATTTGTATCCATTTTTGTTGTTGTTGTTGTTGTTCTGCCCAAATACCTCCAACCTGAGGCCACAATGGGTGTCTTAGAGGACAGATGTCATCTGGTAGCCTCCTGCGTAGAGCCCATCCTGGCATAGGGTGACCTCCAGGGACCTCTGAAATCCACTGCACTGGCCCTCTGCTGGCTCTTGCCCTGGGTTTTTCTGTGCCACCACCTGATGGCATTGCGTTCCCTGGACCTTTCACACTCTCCTCTGTGAGGGATGCTCCCATTCTGGTCTCACCTATATGAGGGTCCTGGAGCTGCTATAATGAAGGACCACAAACTGGTGGCTTAACACACAGAAACTTATTCTCTCCCAGTTCTGGGGCCAGAAGTCTGAGATCAGGGTGTCCCAGGGGGACACTCCCTCCAGAGTCTCTAAGGGAGGGTTCTTCCTGTCTCTCCCAGGTCCTGGTGCTTGAGGTGTCCCTGTGCTGTGGCTTAGTCACTCCGTCACTGCCTCTATCATTATGTGGCCTCCCTTCTGTGTCTGTGTCTCTCCTCTTCTGTCTCATAAGGACACTCTCATTGGATTCAAGGCCACCCGGATGACACAGGCTGATCTCATCTCAACAGCTTTGGCTTGATCACATCTGCAAAGAACCTTTCCCAAACAAGATCTCCTTCACAGGTTCTGGGGTGAGGACAGGGCACCCCTAATGCAGGGTCATTACTCATGCCACTGCACTTGCCCCCTGCATAGGGAGCCCTCCTGACCGCTAGGCTGGCTGCCAGAGAAGACACACCCCTACCCCTGCTGGTTCCTTGTGCAGCAGGGAGCTTATGCTGATTGACCAAGGAAGGGATCAGTGACTAGAAGTTTCTCTGAGTGTCCTCATCTAACCATCAGGATGCTTCCGGCAAGAGGGTGGGTATCTGACCCCCACATGGCGGATGCCTGTTGGCATAAAATGAAGTACCTGGTTCTCCATCCTTTCTGTGCTATGCCGCACCTGTATTCCCTGGGTCTTCTTTCTCTCCCACTTCATGCTGGGTGTCCTGTTGGCAGAACATCTTGTGATAGGGGGTTTATTCTGTGCGGCCCTGGACCGGCAGCTTAAAGCCAGGTGCCATGCTGGTTGGGGGACTGCTCCGAGGACCTCGTGAGTCCCCAAGTGGTCAGGCAGCAGCAAGCTCCTTGCTCTTCTGTTCCTGTTGGTGCTGAGGGAGCTGTCCTTTTAGCCACTCCTCTGTCTTGGGTCCTGAAGGACCTGTCTCAGGAGTGGGGTGGCTAGTAGCCCTAGAGGACTCCCTCTTGCCCTCAGAGAAACTCATTTTCTTAGCGACCTGTGCACGGGTGCTGCCCTCAGCCACCAATGGCCAGCTGTGTTCTTGGACTTCATAGGGACATGCTAACAGAAACCAGGATGACTCTGGGGGCCGGGGTAAAGTGTGTCTCCTAGGAAGCCAAGGGGTCCCAGCTGAGCAGGTCCCCCTGAAACCCCACATAGTGACCAGAGAAGTTCCAGCTGTGGACACCAATTCTTCTGGTGGGGTAGAGGAGGATAACCCCACCTTCCTCAGTTTTTCTTACTGGAAAGCCTCCTGGCTCCTGAGGCCATCTTTAGGAGAGTTTACAGCCTGTCCTGGGGCTGCCCCCATCATGCCCAGCTCTGTCCTTTCCAGCCAGCTCTGCCTAATGGGCCACTCAGCACCGGACTGTGAAGGGCCAGGGTGCTGGGGTGGCGGGGCTGCTTTCCACACTGCGCTGGGGCTCCAGAGACCTTCCCCGTGCACTTGGTAGACACCCGTGTACTCAGAAAGGCTGCTTTGTCCAGCTCTGGGAGGCTCTCGCTGCCTGGGACGGCCCTCAGATGAGATGAGTGGTCATTCACATTGAGTGTCCAGGCAGCCACGGGGTGGGTGGCCACGTTATGATTAAAAATGTGAACAATTGCCAAAGGGCCGCGTTGTACTCAAATGGACTCAAATAAAGAGATGTAGATGGGGGGGCGGGCATGCTGGCCTGTCCTGGGTGGGGGGGCGGGAGAGCTGGGCTTCTGATAACCTTTGTTCCCCTGGGCTGTTTACTGCCCTCTCCAGGGGCAGCACCTATACTTCTAGACCTTGACGCTGGGGGCCTGTTCCTCCAGTGGGCACAGGGCCCTGGCAGGGTGGAGGTGAGAATGGAGAGGTGAGTTAATCGGACACCATCTGACTTCCAGCCTGAGGCTCCTGTGGTCTTTTGAGTTTGTTGTCCCACTCTGACCCTGCCTTTGCATTCACTCACACACCCGAATGCCCAGAAAATGTCATGATGGGAGGTGGAGGTGAAGGCCCACGTGAACCTGGAAGGTTGTCTCAGTGAGCAAGAGGCTCGCCTTAGACCAGCTGGCCAGGCCTGAGGCTTCCTTGGTGCCTCTGGGCCAGTTGTGCTTGGGACTTATCTGGGGCTCTTGCATTATCTCCCCAAGCCTCTCTTCCTCCCAGCCAGTGTGCTGGGACCAGGCCCTAGTGGGGCCCATGGAGCAATCTTGAGAGGGACTTCCTGGATCCTTTGTACCTGGGGTTCCAGGACCTGTCCGCCTTAAAGGCCTCTGAGGGGAGGGAAGCACAGGCTCTGCCCCATCTCCTTTCTCTCATTCACACTTTGGTTGGAGCTTCCTGGTTGCCTTTGAGGGTTCAGCGGCACCTGGACGGGTGCTACCCGTGCCCACAGCCTCCTGGCAGGTGCCCTTAGCTCTGCTCCCATCACCAAAGCAGCTCCTTGGCTGCCAGTCAGCCCTGCAAGTGTCAGGCACTCCTTCAAGGTCTGAGCATGAGTCTGTTTATCACACCCTCAGGAGTGCTTGCCTGTCCAGGGGCCGTGAGGTTTCCCACACAGACCCTGGGCCTTGGGGTCACATCAGTGAGCCCAGAGACAGCCTAGGGGTTCTGGTCCCCAGCCCTGGTGGTGGGCAGTATCACTAAGTAGGTGTAAAGATTCAGAGGATTTGGGTAGCACCACACCCACCCTTCAGAAGCCCAGGGGGCTGAGAACCAGAGGCACCCAGGCACATGCTCAGGGAACCTGGGCAGCTTCTTTCTGATGCCCACTTTCCCAGGAGCCCTTTCCTACCCTGCATGTATGATGGCATCTGCCACCAGCCCAGGAGCCCTTTCCTACCCTGCATGTATGATGGCATCTGCCACCAGCCCAGGAGGCACACCCCATACCCACAGAGCACAGCTGGCGTATCCGCTCGTTTCCCAATCCGGCTTGCGACATGTGCATCCCTGTACCCCAGCCTACCTGAAGGAGCTGGCACTGGGCCTTTAGAGGAAGAGGTTCATGACAAGAACCCAAGCTGCGGTCCTGCGCCTGGAGAGCAGAGCCGCTGCCAGGAGTAGCCACAGTGAAGACCAGGCAGCCTCCAAAAGCTGAGCAGGCGTGGCTACCCATCCAGGCCCCCAGACATCTGAATCATAAGGGCCCTGCTCTCTTTACAAGGGGAATTCTCCAGTGTGTTACCTTAATTACATCAGAAGTTTCTGGAGTTAAGATTGTGAGACATCTCACCAGGACTAGAGGCTCCCAAAGAATATTTCTCTTGTGTTCATGGTAGAATCCAGGTGGCTGCAGAACGTTTCTCTGTAGAGCAGGTTCATATCACTAGTGCACAGGTGTCTTCATTCCTCCACGTGCTCTGAGCCCAGATTGCTTAGGGGTGGAGGGCAGGGTTGTGGCCCTGTCAGGGATGAGGACTGAGTTTCTAGCAGTTGGCCGACTCAGGCAGGATGGAGCTTGAGGCCCAGGTGGCTACCCGCTGTGGGCATCCTCCTGAGAAGGGGCCCTGGGCCATAGGGCCTCTCTTTGTGGGCCTTCCTGGGAGAGTCTCAGAGCAGGGCCCAGAGCAGGCCAGCGGACAGAGAACACTCCAGGAGGAGAGGCTGGTCAGGCCCAGCATTTCTTGGAGGGGTCCCAGGAGGCTGTCTGTACTGCTGCTATGAGGCAGAGGTTTTCCCAGGGAAGGGACCATCTGGGGGTCTCCCACAGCCCCCAGGGAGGGCAATGGGAGTATTGGGTGGGGAGTATAAGACAGATCCTGTGTGAGCTCTGGGAACCCTGTGGCTGGTCCCAGTTCCCTGCCCATGCGTCCTGCTGGCCCATACCTTGCCTACTCTGCACACTATCTCTGGCTGCTCACCCCAGTGTTGGTGCAGTGTGAGCATAGGCCCTCACTTGAGCAAGGCTCAGCCATTTGGGCGCACCCAAAGCTTACCTGGGGAAGACAGTGTGTTGGTCATCTTGATAATGCCCAGGTTGCCACAGACATTGGCACCAGAGGATGCAGGGTTGATGGGAAGGAGCTACAGGTTGTGAGGGGTCTTGGGAACTGGAGGGCACCTGGTTATAAAACACAGATGGTCAGCCCACCGGCCAGGTCAGATTGCAGGAGGGTCAGCAGGTCAGGGTGTAGACTGGGACAGGGCAAGGGACTAGTAGAGCATCAGGGATGAGTTGCTGAGCATGTGCTTGGGGGAGCCTGAGAGTAGAGGTGTTCACACCTGAGAAAGCAGGTACACACCCCTCTTTACAGTGAGGGCACAACCACCACCCGTTTGGGAAGGGGAACCGAGAGCACAGAGCTGCTGTTGCTGCCACCTTTAAAACCACACCTGCCCATGCTCACTGGCACCTGGCCTTGATCACAGACATACCTGTCCCTGCACACAGACTCCTGGCCCTGCTCACAGACACACCTGGGCCTGCACACAGACACACTGGCCTGGCTGACAAACACCTGGCCCTGCTCACAGACACCTGGGCCTGCACACAGACACACTGGCCTGGCTGACAAACACCTGGCCATGCTCACAGACACACCTGGCCCTGCTCACAGACACCTGGCCCTGCTCACAGACATACCTGGCCCTGCTCACAGACACCTGGCCCTGCACACAGACACACCTGGCCCTGCTCACAGACACCTGGCCCTGCACACAGACACACTGGCCTGGCTGACAGACACCTGGCCATGCTCACAGACACACCTGGCCCTGCTCACAGACACCTGGTCTTAGTGCAGGCATGTCACTAACACGAATTTTCATTCCTCCTGGTTGGGGTGTTGTATGCTTATATCATGTAGCAACCGTGACTGTTGTCTGTCAGGGTCTTTCCTGTGCCACCTTCTGTATATGGGTTTTTTTCTAGAAAAAGTCATTTTGAAATGGGGTCTAGTTCATTCTGGAAATAGGAACCCTGTCATGGCCCATCTTTGGAGAATCTATAGTCTGTGAAGGGCAGTAGGCCAGGGAGAACACACGGTACCTTAGAGATAGGCCCACCATAATGGTGGGACGGTCCTGGATCCTGGTGGACACTCAGGGGGCAGGTGTTCTCAGGTTTGGATGGGGTCACCTGGCCAGTGGCTTTTGTCACTGTTTCCCGGGTACTGCCATCTGGGCACCAAGCGCCTGCCCTGCATCTCCGGCCGCTCTGGTCTGTAATTCCACCTTTCCTGATCTGTAATTCCACCTTGCGACTGCCCTGCCCTCTCTGAGTCCTTCTTTGAAAATGCAAATCCGGTAACATAGTCTGTCCCCACACCCAGTGTGAGTACTTTATCAGTTCTTTCCTGACCCCTCTAGGTCAGCGCCAGCTCTGCCTCAAGCAGCACCTGGCAGAGGCTAATGGCTCACACAGAACTGGGCACATCGGCTCCCTCCACCTTACCTGCCTCCCTGCCCCTCCTCCACTCCTGTTTGATACCATCAGAGCCCTGAGCTACTGACAGGCTTGCCGGTAGGGTTCCTGCCAGCGAGGGTCCTGTGGTGGGCTACTTGGTCAAAGGTCCAGGGATGGAGAGGGACACAACTCTCCACCTCCTGTCCAGGGCCCCTAAAGCCAGCAGAAGAGGGGGCCCAAGGGAAGCCAGCTCTTGTCTGGGAAGCCATGTCCCACCTGCCCTGTCTGCCGCCCTGCCTTCCTATGTAGTCCTCCTTCTCCGTCTCCACCTCCCAAGCATATATACATCCCAAAGAATTGGGGGTCTTTCCAGGAAGCAGATGAGAGAGGACCAGGAGAGCGACTGGGCTTTCATGTGGAGCTGGGGGTCCTGGACCATGAAATAAATTAGAACTTTGTTCACTGGGGCTTTGTTGAGCTGTTGAAAATCCTCATGTTGAGAGAGCAGGAACAGAGCTTGCTAGGCATCCAGACTGCCATGTCTGTAGCCAGTTGGAGTGATACATCATCATACCCAATCAGTCTACACTCCTACCATATGCCATGTAAGTGGAACCTGGGCCAGGGAGGGTCAGCTCTCCTAGGGATGCAGGGCATACTTCTGAGGATGCAGTGCACACACCTGGGGCACAGGGAAAACACCTGGAGACATAGGGCATATACCTGGATGCAGGACACACACCTGGGGCACAGGCAAACACTTAGAGATGCAGGGCATATACCTGAGAGTACAGGGAACACACTTGGGGTGAAGGATACACACCTGGGAACACAGGACACAAACCTGGAGATGCAGAGCACACACCTGGAGGTGCAAAGAACACAACTGGGTGCAGGGTACACACCTGGAAACACAGCACACACCTGATAATATGGGCCATCCCTCAGAGAACACTGCATTTGGTGGGCTGGCATTTTGACTTCCTGACAGCCTATCCCTCTAAGTGATTTAATTTTTGTCTTGATGGAAAGGGGGTGGCACAGGTGGGAATAGGCATGGAAGGCCACCTTGGGTTCAAACTCACCTCACCCCCAGAAACTATGGGGGCAGGAAAGTAGAGGGGAACTACAGCCTCCATGGTGAGGAGAGAAGCCAGGCAGGTCAGGGGCTGGAGGGAGGCCCCCGTGTGCAAGCTGTCATCATTCACACAGAAGGGCTCTCTGGATACCTCTGTATGCCACTAGCCCTCTGCAGGAGCTCTCAGCTTCTTTTTAAATTAAATTTATTATTATTACATCATTATGGAACTAGCACATGGATTTATTGGAGCAATTCAAACAGCAGAAACATGTGGCCCCTCCCCTCAGCCCTGGCCGCCCACAGACCTCCTGGCAGTGCCAACACGTACCTCTGGTTGCCATGGTCTATTTTTCCAGAGTGAGTGCGTGATTTCTTTTCTTCCCTGTCCTGCTTCTCCACACAGCAGACAGTAATCTCAGATATCTTTCCCTATCTGCACATAGGGTCTAACTCCAGCTGTTATTTTTATTAAAATAATTTAGAAAAAGATCTTATTTATTGAATTTTTAGAGAGAGGGTAGAGAGAAAGAAAGGCAGGGGGAGGAGCGGGAGGCATTAGCTCATAGTAGTTGCCTCTCTTATGTGCTTTGACCGGTCGAGCCCGGGGTTGCAAACTGGTAACTTCAGCATTCCAGGTGAATGCTTTATCCACTGCGCCACCACAGCTTGGGCTAAAATGATTTTAAAACATATTCATAGTGAAACAAAGTAGAAACCCAGAACAGAGAGCTGTGTTTTGGGTCTTGTGGCCGCGTCTCCTCCACGGCTTGGAAGTCACAGACTGAGTGGTTGGCAAGGGTGAGGGCAGCAGGGGCAGCAATGGCAGTCGAGGTGGGGGGTGCTCTGCTCCACCCACCTTCCATCAAAGTCGTTACCCCAGGACCTTTCTGTCTATCATCACTTTGGACGTCTCTGAGAACAGACTCCAAGCTGATTCCTAAGTGAAAACCCATCACCACGCCCAGAAACAGCCCAAAACAGCTGTGATAGAGGCACGCACGTGAGGCCACAGCTCCAGACGGCACGTTGCAGGTCAAAGTGGCCAGCTTCCTGGTGGAGAAAGGCCCTGGGCCAGTCGCCAAGAGTTGTTTTGAAGGCTTGTGCTTGAAGTTCTCCTGTTCATCCCCTGGAGTTTCCCAGCTTCCGTGATCCTGTCTGTCCGCTCTTCTCAAACTGTCCCCAGGTGCCCTTCCCAGGGCTGCTGCTGACTCCGGGGCTCCTGCACCCTCTCCAGGGCTGGCCAGGAATTTCTGCCATGCTGACCGTCACCAACAACTTTCTAGACAAGCGTGGTAGAGTCACCGAGCTCATCTGTGGCAGCCACCATGTCCCCTCACGCCTGGTGCCGTGGTGTGAGTATAGAAGTTCCCAGTAGGAAGGGTTTTTCTTCAGAACATTTAAAGCATGGTCCCTTTTCTCCCGGTGCCCAGGGCAGCAGGTGGAGACCTGATGCCAGCCTGACCATATTCTCTCTGCTCTTTTCTCTTCCCTCTGCTCGCCACCATGTGGGACTTTGAGTCTGGGAGGAACCTGCACTGTCCGGTGGGCTTCATGGCAGCACTGGCGTTAGACGCTTCACGCACATTAGCCCATGTGCCGTACCTTCGTGTGGCCTTGTCTCCACTCACACTCCCCCTCTAATCCATCTAAAATCATACTTGCAGCTGCCATCTCATGCTTTAATTTCTTCTTGGTACACCTCTTACTACCTGATGTCATACCCCTTATCTGTTTGTTTACTTATTTATTGCTTGTCTCCTGTCGGATGGTAAAGCTCGTGACAACAGAAATATTTCACATCTTGTTCAGTTCTTCTCACCTTTTAATTGACTGTGGAGGCTGATCTCTCAGCTTGTTAAAGCCTTGCGCTCAGCGTGAGTTGGGCTGAAGGCCATGCTGTGCCTGAGCAGGGTGGTGTGGCAGGCCTCTCCTGGCTGTTACTCATGGCCTTTATCCAAGGGTCCCTGGGGGCTGACGTTCCCAGAGAGGCTACTCTGCCCGCCAGAATCAACGTATCTGGTCAGCATGTGTCCAGGGCACTTCACAGGGATTTGTTTTGTCTGTGTCATTGGTGGGGCACCTAGCCCCCCACATGTGGCTGGTAGGAGGGCTTGCTGTTAGTTCCCATGAGTGCTGGCTCAGTCCCAGACACTGAGCGGGGTTCAGGGGGCTTTGGGGAGGAGCCCTGGCCTCCCCTACCTGGGTTCTTGCTATAAAATAGCACTTCTAGGAAATCTGCAACGTACAGAAAAGCACGAGAAGAATGACTCATAGTTCTGAAACTCTAAGACAGCTATCCCTGATGTCACTTGGACATGTTTTCTTCTCATGATACGACGTTTTCTGGATCATAGAACATGCATTGTAAGAGGTTTCCTTCTCTTTGACCAAGTTGAACACACGTGCACAATCTCAAGTCGACTCACAAGTTGAATTCTGGTAATCTTTTAAAAATTATTTCTTTATTTTTAATTGATTTTAAAGGGAGGGAGGGAGAGAGCAAGACAGCAAGAGAGAGAGGAACATCAATATGTTCCTTTATGTGCCCTGACCGGGGTTTGAACCAGGAACTTCTGTGTTTCAGGATGATGCTCTAAACAACTGAGCTATCCATCCAGGGCTCATGCTTCTAGTAATTTTAACCACTTTTCCTTCCTGGGCACCAAGTGCTGAAGAGATGCCATGTAAACACACTCGACTGATCCCATAAGAAGCTCCTGTTTCAGACAAAGAAATGGTGTCAGCAATAAACTTGGAAGCAATTCTGCTGACACCTGAGTCCTCTTCACCTTGGTGCCCAATCCCTCAGAGAGAGCACTCCCTATCCTGCACCTGTACCTGCGGGAAGCCAGAAGTGCTGATCCAACTCTCATTCATGTCCAGAACCAGCTGTGCTTTCTCATGGGGTGTCCAGGATTTCTCTCAGCAGCAGGTGTACTTTTTGTGCCATCACAGAGGATGGGGGACAGGGTGGGACTGCAGCCCATGAGGCCTCTAAGAACATTCAGTCCAATGGTCGAGGGCATTTGACTTCTTCCTGTTGGGAATTTGTGGGATCTTGAGCTCAGCAGAGCTACCAGGACCCCCCGCCCTCCCCTCCCCCACAATACCTGGTCAGCCATCCTCCTCTGTCCTAACTGGTGTTGAGAAAGCAGATTTGAAAGAGATTTTCAGTGAAGGCAGAATTGTGAGCAAGCTCACTATTCATGGCACAGACCTTGCCCTGGATTTTGTGTTATGCACTAGTGGGTCCTGAGTTCTGTCCTCTTATTGAGCCCCCCAAGGCATCTGTTCTTAGTGAGGCAGAGATGAACTTCCTGGCTGCATTCCTCTAGGAAGCCTCCCTGGAATGCCAGCCCTGGGGCTGGGCATCTGGGATCTTGTCTTGGCCTCCAGCCATGATGCTGTGGGAGGCTGCATGGCTGCAGACATGTGGGAGGCATCAGTGTCCTGTGCTCCTGAAACCTGCTGGAGGCAGTACGGGCTGCTGTCTTCTGAGTCCCCAGGGACCCAGCCCAGCTTTGAAGATCAGGTCCCTCACAGAGGCAGAGACTCATGGGCTGGGCTGGCTCCCTGAGCTCTCCACACAGGGCCACGAGTCATGACTTTGTCCCAGTTCATGAAGTTCCTCCATCCTGTGCCTGGAGCACAGCCATGCTCGGCCCTTGGGGTTCCTGGGCAAACACTCGAGGGTCTCCCTCTCCACACACACCCACACCCACCCACACCCCCCCCCACACACACACGAGGGCAGCAGGCTCAGCCCTGAGGTGAGGGTAGCAACTGATTCTGGATCCTCCTCCCCAAGGGTGGCATCACTCCATGGACCCTGGGAAGGGTGTCTTTCTGGGAAGTCACCCAGCAGATGTAGCCCAGGGTGGAGACTGTGATGGGGGAGAGATGGGCTTCCTGAGCCCCCAGGTGACTGGGCTGGGTATAGCACCTGTGGCCCTCCCATTGCTGATGGCTTTGACTATTTGAGGAGGGGTCCTCAATCTACTAACGACTGGCAAGATGCTGGTGCTTGGGGACAGTGCCGTGTCCAGCAGCAGGACAAGTACTCACTATCCTGCTGTGGTCACCTGGGCAGGGATTCTGCCCCCTCATGCCCAGGGCTTAGTCCCAAGGGGCCCAGGGGCCCTGCCACATCCTGGGTGGCTGCCAGCCTCCTGTTCTATGAGCGGGCAACTGGGAGAGCCATGGACAGCGGCTCTGTGGAAACAGAATAACCCCTTCCTTCTCTCTTTCCTCCACCAGAAACATGGCCGACAGCAAGGCCAAGGCTGCCAAGGCCGCCAACAAGACACCCCCCAAGTCCCCAGGGGACCCTGCAAAGGACAAGGCAGCTAAGAGGCTGTCACTGGAGTCAGAAGGTGCCAACGAGGGGGCAGCTGCCATAGCCCCAGAGCTCAGCGCCCTGGAGGAGGCCTTCCGGCGGTTCGCCGTGCACGGGGACACCCGAGCCACCGGGAAGGAGATGCATGGCAAAAACTGGTCAAAACTGTGCAAGGACTGCCAGGTGATCGATGGGAAGAATGTGACCATCACCGACGTGGACATTGTGTTCAGCAAAATCAAGTAAGTGTGCCAGGGCTCTGTTGCCTCGGAGCCGGCTGCTGGCTTCCTGGAGGCTTGTGGTCGTCCAGGTCACATATTCAGGGTCCATGCCTTAACGGGCTATGAGGAGTGTGATGCTTTGAGATCCTTCCCTTCCCAGAATCAGGTGCCCAGGAGTTGGAACCAGAACAGGCTGCCTTAGGCCGAGTTAGGAACCCAGGAGTGGGACACTGCTCTGCCCTTGGTAGCTTGGAGGGGTCTCAGTGGCAGGGCCCTGGCCCACAGCAGGCTGAGTCTGAGAGAACGCGCTGTCCCTAAGGTGTGACCTGCATCTCATCTGCCCCTGCCCGCTGCCCCTCTGCCCCTCTGCGGGGCTCCCGTTTGCTTTGGGGGATGATCACACAGGAAGAAGAGTGTGGGTAACAGAGCAGTTAGCACCTGAGTCTTTACCTGTGACTCAGTGACATTGAGCATTGTGGCCATGTGTTTCCTTTGTGTGCATGTGCACCTGTGGACATGCAAGTGTATGTTCCTGTGTACCTGTGAAGGCACCGTGCTGTGTGTGTGTGCATGTCATATGTTTCTGCACACTCCTTTCTATTGGATGTTGGGAACACGTGCAGGAATTATACACACCCAATTCCCATTCTGCCGGGCATCTCTGGAGCATGAGGATATTCTCCTACCCTCCTCAACCCATGACCACACATGTCCTAGTCCAGGTCATACATGTTGCTGGAAAATTGCTTTATTTCAGCTTATTTTTGGCCCGTGTCCATTGCGGTCAGTGTGGCCCTCTAGTTGGATGTTGCTGTGACCTCACCATCTTTCATCTCAGATGCCCCTGAGCCCTCCCCATTAATGGCCTGGCCCCTCGCTCCATCCATCCCTCCCCCTCCGAGCACAGAGGCAATGAACAGGGTTTCTCTTTCCGCCTCCAGAGCCTGTGACTTCATGTCACCGCTTTGCTTGTGGAAACGTTTGGTGTGTCTCCATCACAGTGAGGTATCCCCGACTCCCCAGCCTGACATACAGTCCTGACAACCACCTGAGGCAGATGGGAAGCTGTCACTACCAGTGGCCATGGAACCACGGGCCAGCTCTCCTGGGGTCGACTCATTCCCACCAAGCAGGAGGTTGGACGAGATGGCCTCACTGAGACAGCGTGGAGGTGGCCCCGCAAGTGGCCCCCTAGGGACAACCATTAGGACCTAGTCACAGGGCCCAGGAGTCAGGGACTCAGTCTTTCCAGTCTCACCTGAAGAGGTGGACCATTTCAGATTTATTACAGGCAGGCCAGAGCTCCAATGACACAATAGCATAGGATATGTCATTCTGCTGGACTCTCTATTTCCTGTGAACCTATGCCTCTCAAGGCCCAGGATCAGAGGAGGGTGTGGGGCCACGAATTGAAGGAAGAGTAGATGCAGGTAAGGATATCAGCTGCTCAGCAGGAGCTGGAGGTAGGTGAGGAAAAGGAGCTGGGGGCAGGGCTGGGATGAGGCCCAGCATGGACTCTTGGTTCAGTCCCCTGGGCAGGTCCTCCAGGCCTTTGTAAACCCAGTGTGTCCAGGAGACAGAGGGGCTAACTCAGGGTCTGACAAACCCCAACAGCTGTGTCTGTTAGGGAATCTACAGAAGGGCTGGGAAGAGGGTGATAACTGGTATGTCCAGGGGCAGGTCACCCCACTAGGGAGTGTGACAGTTTTCCAGGGTCCCACACCCTTGGGACTGGCCCAGGCATGCAAAGTGTTGGGGCAGGTGGGGGCGATTCTTTTCTTCACCCTCAATTCCTTCTGCCGTAAGTTGCCTTTAAGCTGCTGCATTCAAGCATGTGCACACATGTGCACACAGGAGCTCATCGCCCACACACATACACACAGTCATGCCTGTGCACACATATGCACATGAGCTCACAGTACAAATTTGCGTACCCATGCACAATACATGTACATGCACATAGGTAGAACTCAGGCTGGCCACACCCTTGCAGGAGGGGTGGTGGCAAGTATGGTGATGACTCATTCAGAGAACAAGTACCCTGGACAGGCCCGTAGACCCTGTGTGCAGGAGGCATGTGAACCCCACCACCCACATGGGGGTGCTGGCATCACAGGAGGGAGTGGGCCCCAGAAAGGACCCCGATGCTCCCCATGCTTGTCCTGGGAGGCAGGATATCAGCTGCTCAGACCCGTAGAGGCCGAGGTGTGGCCTCCTGCTCCTGAGCATGAAGGGCTCCACATTGCAGAGCCTAGTGCTGTTCAGGGTCCCCTACTGTTTCTTCCTCAGCTCCCTATAGGGGTGACATGGAATAGGGAACAGGTAGCGGTGGCCCCAGCTCAGTGAGAGGTTGTGGTCACTACACAGTGAAGACCAGCCTGTCGTGGCTGTATGGGCCCCTAGAAGGGAGCAGGTGGGGCCCCCTTACCTGCTGGCTCGCTGGACACCACGGGGCTGTGGTATGAGGGACTCACACTCTTGACTCTGGGGTGGGAAAGGTAGGCAGTGCCCTGGGCAGCATCGTAGGATCCTGCAGGACGGGCGTGGAACCTCAAAGTTGCTGACTTGGTGGAGAAGAGCAGCTCTTTCTGTTTGGGGGCGGTTGCCAGGGCTCCGGGCGGTGACGCCAGCCAGGGTATCTGCAGGCTTTGTTTAGGTCCTGTCACCATGGCAGTGCCTGTTTGTTTTGATGTTACTATGTGTTAAATTTTAAACAAATTTCTTGCAGCTCTATATCAGGTCTTGATTGAAGACTATTGTTACCTAGACAAAGACTCCAGCATCCTTTATGCCCCAAAGGACAGACCATGGTCAGTCTGACATGTTAATTAATCAGGACCTCCTATGCATAAGCAGGAGTGTTACCCAGACAGCCCCATTCAGGGGGCTGTGGACGGCAACATCCCCTTCTGTCCTGCCTGCACCTGTCAGCATGTATGGGGTCTGGCACTGGGATCCCTACCCAGCAGGTGGAAAGGCCAGACCAAGGGGGCAGAGGCGGGCAGGGGTCTCTGCTGTAGCTTCTCCTGGCCCACGCACATGCCTGTCTGGTGGGTGCTGTGTGCTCACAGAGAAAACAGCCTGTTTCCCGTCACAACAGTGCAAGGAGACAGCTCCGCCTGTTTGGTGTCTGGATCCCAGGTTAGAAGTTAGCAGGTGGATAGGGCTCCCTGTCACCGAAGACCTGGAAAACTGCTCAATTTTTGCCATTCCTGCTCTAGTCACAGCCAGGACACAAGGGAATTGTCTGGAGCCCTGCAGAAGCTCAGCACAGAAGTGCAGGCCTGGAGCCCAGATGCCATCTAGCGCCTGTCCAGAGGCTGGAGCAGGCTAAGCCTGTAGTAGGAGCCCCAGCAAAGCGCAATTGTGGGGTGGGGGTGCCACGGAGGGGCTGGTGGAGTGGGCAGAGCTCTGAGTGTGAAGTGACGTCTGAGAAACAGCACCGGTGACATAGTGACCGGTGTATGAGCAGGTAGTGTCTGCTCAGTGCCCTGAGACTTCCCCAACCCTGCTTTATTCCTGGGCCTGAGGGCTGACATGGCATGCTCCTGGAGGCTTTTCCTGACCCCCTCCCGTGCTGGGCCTTTCCTGACCCCAGCGTCTCCCTCCAGGCTGGTGGCGAGGTTGAGGCATTCGGGTGGATGCACCCAGCCTCCTGCTGTGCTTTCAGGTTCATGTTGGGGTCTCCCAGGATCAGGGTAACCATGGTGGGGAGTGCTTCTCTGTGGCACCCTCATGTAATCACGGACTGCAGTGCAGGGCGTCCCGTGGCTTCCACCCTGAGCCTCTCCTGCTCCACGCTGCCCAGGGTGAGTCCAGCCCGATGCCCCTGTCCCCATGACCCATGTCACTGCAGGCCTGCACCAGGCAAACACAAAGTTAGTTAGGAGGAACAGTAAGGGTGATTTTTCCCTACTTTGGGAAAGTAACTAAATGTGGGGGTGGGTGTCACAGCTGCCTCTTCAGGCAGGCCACGGCCTTTGGCAACCAGACTTGTGAATCAGGTGGCTGTTAGCATGTCTGATCTACTGCAGCTGGGTCTGCATCCCTGGCTCTGTGCCTCGGGGCCCAGGCAGGCGGAGCCCGTCTGCCGAGGGGGCGGCCCTGAGCAGGGGAAAGGGCGAGTGTCTGCCAGGAGCGCCTGACCAGAGCAGCCCTCCTGGCAGAGCCCTCCATGAGGAACAAGAAATCCTCCAGGCAGGGTTCCCCCAGAGGTGCGTCCCTACCAGACACAGAGCCCCCACCCCCACTGGCCCAGGGGATGATGGGAATGTCATGGAAGCTCCTGGCTCTGTCAGTGCCTTAGGTCTCTCCCTTGACACCTCACTTCCTTCCCACAGTGGTGTCCTAGCTGCCCAGGCTACTCTCTGGACAGGTCACTAGGTCCCAGCTGCTGGTGGTCAGGGAACCTGGGAGAGCCCGTACCTTCTTCAACACCCTGTCTATCCCTACTGGATCCAGTAGGCTGGACACTGCCTCTCAGCAATGGGCCCCTGGGAGTGTGCAGTTTGCCCTGATTCCCTGGCAAGGAAAGGTGTGTGTGGGGGAATTCACAGTGCTCCGTGCTGGGATGCATTGGCTGGGAGCCTTTGTGATGTTGGCCCTGAAGGCACACAGGTCTGGGTCTGTCCTAAGAGGGCTGGGCTGGACTCTGGTGTCCCTGGGTGACCTTTAGGAACAGCCGGTTCAGCCTCTTCGCTTGCCCTGACTTGGTCCAGGAGGCCCAGGGGACGCAGGGGCCTTGTGTGAACATGACCCTGTCACTGCTGGGCTGGTGTTCCAGCAGAACAACAGCCTTCTGAGCAGGGCGCTGGTGGGGAGACACAGGGCTCGATGTGGGGACACCGCCATTGTGTGCACTCTTGAGAACAGGCTCACTCTGTGTATGGAGAACAGCGTAATGTGATCACGTCTCTGGGGAAGAGACTGGCATTGTCACTCTAGAACTCACCAGGGACTCTCTCAGCAGCAGGGCCCCGAGTCCCCTGGGGAGGGTTCCAAGACCCACCCATCGGTCACAGTGGAGACACTGGGGCACACCTGGCCCAGCCAGGTGGGGTGGGAAAGTCAGGACCCTGAGCCTGTGCATTCACCCAAATCTGAATGTGCCCTTTGACAGGAGCCCCTGTGGGCAATCCCCCCAGCCCTGGCCCAAATGACTCATACTGGTGGTGCCTGGTGCCACAGTGCCCAAAGAGGGCTGCATGCTCTAGTGGCCGGTCACCAGGCTGGCCATCAAGCCTGATGTCTACATGCCAGCCCAGGCAGGCCATGAATAGGAGACAGGAGTGCCTGTGACAGCCCAGGACAAACAGGCCTCCTCTGGGCCCTGGAGGTTACCCACCCAGCAGAGTGGAGAGGAAGAAAAGAGGCTGTGTTTACACCATCCCGGGCACCCCAAGCTGGGGGGCAGCTGCCTGGAATAGCCCTCAATGCTCACAGACCTCAGTGAATTTGTGGGTGGTGAGTCTGAGAGCTTCGAGAGGCAGAACCCACAACCAAACACCATGGGTCTGATGAAGCCCTAGTCCAGCCTGTTCGTTATCCAGCCCCTGCCCTGTGGTCCTTGTTGGTAATGGCCTCGGGGCAGGAGGCTCTGAATGTGCCGGAGGGCCCAGCTCCCCATCCTGCCTTCCCAATGGCCTGAGAGGTGAGGTTGGGATGCAACTTCCAATCAGCTCTCTCCTGACCATGGGTGTGTCAGTTGGTGTGTCCTGTGTCTTCAAACACTTGTAACATGTGAGGGAATCCCAGTGCTTGCTGTGAATGTGCCAAGGCATGTCTGTCTATCCACTGCTGAAGATCAGGGGGCTGTTTCTGAGTTTTGGTGACTTAGGAGCAGAAGTATGAGTAGAGCAGCGATAACATGTGAGCTCAAGTTTTCATTTCTCTTGAGTGGGAACTTAGGAGTGGGGTCTTGGAGTCATGCCACAGGTAACCTGTAAGAAACTGCCGAACTGCCTTCCATAGAGGGTGCCACATTGCATCCTCACTGGCTGTGTCTGAGCTCCTGTGGCCCTGTGTCTTTTCAGCACTGGGAATGTCGTAGTATTCATCTGGTCAATCGGTCCATCTGGTGTGAGCAGTCTCCCTGGGAACTAACCATATGCAGACTCTCCACACGGCTCATTGGCCACCCAGAATTTTTTTTTTTTTTTTTTTTAGGGAGAAGAGGGGAGGCAGAGATAGACTCCTACATATGCCATAACTGGGATCTACCTGGCAAACCCACTAGGTGGTGATGCTCTATCCATCTGTGGCATTGCTCTCTTGCTTGGCAAACAAGCCATTTTTCTTTTTTAGCACCTGAGGGGGAGGCCATGGAGCCAACCTCAGCACTTGGGGCCACTTGATCCAATCGAGTTATGGCTGCAGGAGGAGAAAAGAAAGAGGGAAAGGAGGAGGGGTGGAGCAGCAGATGTGTGCTTCTCCTGTGTGCCCTAACTAGGAATAGAACCCAGGACTTCCACACACCAGGCCAATGTTCTACCACTGAGTCAACCAGCCAGGGCCTGCCACCCACAGATTTTTAGCAAAGTGTCTGGTTCAGATATTTTGTCCAATTTTTTACATTGGATTTCTTCTTTTTGTTGAGTTTTAAGAGTTCTTCATCTATCTCCAATACAGTACTTAAATGTGTTTTATATTTTCTTACTGTCTGTGGCTTATCCTTTGCATTACAATGTCTTTCAAAGAAAATGGTTTAAAATTTTTTAAGTCTAAGTCATCACTTTTATTTTAATGGACTGTTTCCTGGTGTCATTTCTAAGACCTCATTGTCTAACCTAGTCATAAATATTTTTTCTTAGATGTTCTTCCAGAAGTTTTATTGTTTTAGGTTTTATAATAAACTTAGGACTGAACCATTTTGGGTTAACTTTTGTACATGGTGCAAGGCACAGATTGAAGCTCATTACTTTACATGTGGATGTCCAGTTATTACAGCTCCACTTGTTGAAAAGATGATCCTTGCTCCATTGAACTGCCTTTAGTTTTACTGAAAACATTTTTGCCATTTTGAACTGGGGAAGATCCATTCAAAATGGCAAAAATGTTATTTAGTTAAATTATAAAAGGTGAAGAGCCAGTTTAATCTTTTGAAAGGATTTGACTAACCTCCCCGGGGAACCCTGTGCTGTTATGGGAGGTGTCAGTGGTGCTACACGCAGCCCACTGCCCGGCCCTGTGGCCCACCAAGCTGCTCATCTGGACCGGCACTGGTCAGACCCGTGCAGCTTTCGGTCAGGGTGCCGTGGGGGTCCCAGGTGGTGGGCCTAATGTGTCGGCCCTGGGCTGACCTTGCTGGGTGTCTTGGGATGGTGCCCTCCTCTTGTCCCAACGTGGTTACTGAGACACAGACCACCTGCGGTGCTTCAGGCAGGACCAAGTTTTGTTTTTCTTTTGTGACAGAGACAGAGAGAGGGACAGATAGGGACAGACAGGCAGGAAGGGAGAGAGATGAGAAGCATCAATTCTTCGTTGCAGCTCCTTAGTTGTTCAATGATTGCTTTCTCATATGTACCTTGATCGGGGGCTACAGCAGAGCAAGTGACCCCTTGCTCAAGCCAGTAAACTTGGGCTTTGAACCAGCAACCTTGTGCTTAAGCCAGTGACCATGGATGGGGTCGTGTCTATGATCCTGTGCTCAAGCCCGCAACCCCACGCTCAAGCTGGTGAGCCCCCGCTCAAGCCTTGGGGTCTCGAACCTGGGTCCTCCGCATCCTAATCCAATGCTCTATCCACCGCACCGCTGCCTGGTCAGGCAGGACCAAGTGCTCTTAGCTGTGATTTGGATCCAACAGGCTTCTCACCCTAACTTTCTCCAACAGCCCTTCCCTGAGTGGAGGCCACACGCATGTTCCATCTAGAACCAGACAGCGGCTTTGTTTGAATGTCCAGTTGTTCGTAAAGGATGTGCTTCCTTTAAGCTTTTTTCCAATACAATTTATATTTGCTGCTGTTGCCGATGGCAACTGACTGTGCATGTAAACACTGCACGAGAGAGGCATGTTCTGTGTTTTAATGCTAGACTTGCTTTCTGGTATGGGAAAGAGGCAGAGTGAGGGGTCTCCAGGCAGGGCTGGAGTTCCCTAATATCAGTGAGTTCCTGGGCAGGGCTAGGCCCCCCGATGTCATCAGGTCCCTGCATCCCAGCACCGTGAGGCAGGTGGCCAGTGCCCCTGAGAACTCTCTCCCTGCAGAGGGAAGTCCTGCCGGACCATCACGTTTGAGCAGTTCAAGGAGGCACTGGAGGAGCTCTCCAAGAAGAGATTCAAGGACAAGAGCAGCGAGGAGGCTGTGCGGGAGGTGCACAGGCTCATAGAGGGCAAGGCCCCCATCATCTCGGGGGTGACGGTGAGTGGCACTTGAGAAACCAAGGGTAGGTGGGTTCCTTGGGAAGTGGGGTCCATGAGGTCTAGGGGACAGATGGCAGTGTCCTAAAAAGGGGGTGGGAGCCTTAATTCCCCAGGTGTAGGCTGACCCAGGTTACCTCCCTAAGTCCAGAGCCTTTAGTGTCCCTTGTGCACGGGCTCAGCCCCTTTGGTTGGAATGTCCCCTCTCTGGCCCCCATGACACATTCATTCCTCTTCCTGTGGTTTGGCTGTAGTAACCCTTCTCCTTGCTCTCCTGCAGAAAGCCATCTCCTCGCCCACTGTGTCACGGCTCACAGACACAACCAAGTTCACAGGCTCCCACAAGGAGCGCTTCGACCCGTCGGGCAGGGGCAGGGGCAAAGCCGGCCGTGTGGACCTGGTGGATGAGTCAGGCTACGTGTCAGGCTATAAGCACGCGGGTACCTACGACCAGAAGGTGCAGGGTGGCAAGTAGCCAGTCCCCGGGGACAGAGCCTTCCTCAGTTGCTGGCCCCATATCACCTCACACTTCTTTACATTCCTGGGCTCACTGGGGCAGAACTCTGACGCCAGGGCACAATGGCTGTGGGTGACCCCCAGGCCTCCCTCCTGCCTAGGGCCCTGGCGTACTACTCTCCTACCCCAGCTGTGGTCCCCGAACTCACTGACCTTTCTCTAATGCACCTGCCTCGTCCCATGTTGGGAAGTCAACAAATGGTCATTTCCAAAGTGTCTCCCGGATCCAGACCACACAGGCCACCTGGTTTGCAAGCAAAAGGGGTGTTTTAAAGGAGTGGGTGGGACAGACCCTGTCAGAGGTGATGCTGACCCCCTGACCAGCAGACCCCTCCCAGGAGCCACGAGGGCAATATGCACTGATGCACTAACCAGCAGCACTAGGGAGATGAAGAGAACCTTGAGCAGGACACAGTGGCATCTGTGAGGGCTCCACGCAGGTATGCGACACACCACTGCATGCTTGCACACGCACACACATGCTCATACACACAAACTTGTGCATTCACTCAGACACATATGCTTACACATGCTCATGCATACACACATACACCCCCACACACATGCTTACACACATGCCTATGGACCAGGTCTGTGCTAAGGGCGGTCATGAATGCAAAGGCTGGTGTGCAAAGGAAGGTGAGCCAATGAAAATGCTCCTCAGGAGACCAAAGGAAAATGATCGGAAGTGTGAAGTTAGAAGTTTTTAAGATGGAAACTAAGGATGGGTCATTTTATGTTGCTCTTTAAAGAAAATAAGAAACAAGGAGAAACTGATTGTTTATTCTCACAACGGGTCAGGGAAGATTCAGAATATTTTGTTTCTGTGACTCTCTCTCCCTTCTGTCCCTGTGTCTCCAGATCACAAGACCCTGCTGGCCTTGAGGCAGGTGTGTGATGGGGCATCTCCTGCCTGTCCTCACTCTGAAACAGGGGCCTTGAGGCTGTGAGTCAACGTGGCCACTCCCTCTGTGTTCACAGTTCGGCATAAATCTCCGTGGCTCCAGCCTTTGCAATTAATTTCCACCTCTCTGGACTCTCCCAACCTGAGTGCAGGAAACCACACAACCAAACCAGGCCAGGGAGGGCCCACAGCATTTGCTGGGGTTGAAGGAGTTTTCATCGTGGCCACAGGGCGACACTGCCATTTGCATCAATGCAGGCCATGTCACCCCAGAGCCGGTCCTGGGAAAAGCCCACGGCAGCCCCAGGAAAAGGCTTCCTGGGGCCCGGCTGCCACAATGGCTATCTGCTCTGCAGACACACCTCTTCCCAACACACAGCCCCATCTGACAGGGCAGCCGAAGTACGGACAAGCACTGCGTGGCACAATGCTGGCTCAGCCCCTCCCCCACCCCCGCAGATACAGCCCCTTGCACATGGGCCTCCCCTCACCACCCAGGGCAGCCTGGACTCACAGATGAAGGTGGCCTCCATAGGCAGCTTCATTCTGAGGTTCTGGGAGCTCACAGTGTGTGGCATTAGAACCCAGATGATAGAATGCAGACTCCAGGGGGCACTTTTAGGGCTAATCTCACTATTGTCTTGAAGGTTTCTAAGCTGCTAGGTTAGACCACTCCACAGTAGGGAAACAGAGGACCAAGGGCTAGGCAAAGGCAGGCAGAGCATCAAACCCCCACCCTTGGCCTCTCTCTCTTCCCCCACCCCCAGCTGGACCTCTGTGGGAAACACAAAGACAAAAGTAACCTGTGGGAAATGTGTCTGACACAACTGAACATGCAAAGTGTCCCAGTGCTGGCGAAGTCTTCATCAGTGGCCACAAAACGGGCTGCTCCCTGGGCCTGGAGGCAATGCCCACTACCAGAGGCCGTGGGTCTCCTGGTCTTAGGCTGCTTCTCCTGCCCATGAACAGCCCAGCTCCAATCATCAGACCCCGGAACCAGCAGGACCTCGGCCACTATAGCACGCATGCTGGTGAGGGCAGAGGAACAGGGTCTGCAGGACACAGCCCATAGAGATGTCACCTGGGCCTGCCATGAACACAGGCCCTTCTGAGCCCTTGCTTGCCTGCTGGACCCCAGAGAGAGGGGAACGACACCAGGATGTGACCTCCGGTCCCAGAGCATTGTCTTCAGCCAAGAACGACCTCCACACAAAGGTTCCAAGCACATCTGAGGCCCAGGCTGCAGAAGCACAGTGGGAAAGTAGGCTCTAAGCAAAGGAAACAGCATGAGTGCCTGTCCCTGGGGACCCCGCCACAGCGCTCTCGGCTAGCAGCTTTCTCCCACGACGCCTGCCCCAGAACTGAAGCCCCCATCTACCCGTGAGGCAGGTCTCGGCCTTTGGAGCACTGACACCATCCACCTCAGGCTGGTGGAGGTAAGCAACTTCATTAAGAAACGACTGGTCCACTTCTAAGGGAAATTTCAAAACACTCTGCTAACCCTGATAGCAGCAGCTTCTCTTTGGGCTTAATGAATGAAATCAAGTGTACATGCACAGCTGCTGCCCCTTGGTGACCCTGCCTATCCCAGCCCAGGCAAGTTCAAGGGAGAACCCCATGCCCCAGGCCTGATGCCCCCACATGCCAGGGCCGGGAGCCTGGTCTACAGCACTGAGGTCCTGCTGGCCACACAGGCACCGTGGTCTTCCTGTGTCTCCAGGCTTTATCAGGCACGCGCGTGCACACACACATACACACACACACCAGGATGCATCAATCTTCAGTCAAAGTATAGCTTCGAAAACCCACCTTCCCCTGTCAGAGGAGGAAGAAGGGGTAAAATTAAGTCATGAGGATTAGTAGTGACCCTTCTGTTCATTTAAAATCATCAGGTAAATGCATTAGTGCATCTGTGTGTCACCTCTGAACACACTTTAGAGCCTGGACTCCAACTTCACTGCACAAAACATACATATGTGCATGTTCCTCCATCAGGCTCTGACCATTGTGAATACATAGGCAGAGTGTATGTCTGTGCTGCATGTTTTTATGCAATGCCAGTCAGCTTCTACTAACCATGGTTAAATACAAATTAAATGTCTATCTGTGAACAAACTGTACAGCAGGCACCCCAGGAGACAGGACACGCTCTGAGGGGGACACCTAGGACACAGGATGCGGCCTGAGGGGAGGACACCCGGGACACAGGACACGCCCTGAGGGAGGACACCTGGGAGACAGGACACGCCCTGAGGGAGGACACCTGGGAGACAGGACATGCTCTGAGAAAAGGACACTGGGGAGACAGGACATGCTCTGAGAAAAGGACACTGGGGAGACAGGACATGCTCTGAGGAAAGGACACTGGGGAGACAGGACGTGCTATGAGGGGAGGACAGTGCTGACGGTGTCTGAACATTAGGAGAGAACAGTAGGAGTGTGTTTGAGAACACTGATCATACCAGAATACTTATTTATTTCTATTTAATGCAACTAGGCAGTTGTCAGGAGCAGAGCTAGCGTTATCAAAACTGAAGTTCAAATTACATAATTTTAAAATATTATAGCAAGATATATATTTATACTGGAGTATTTTTACACCTTTAGTATTCTCGGGCTTAAATTTTGAGACAGGTGGAAATTATAACAGATGCTGACCCATCCACAGAAGTATTCCACTGGCACCGCTTGCTGCCTGTGCTGCTTGTCCACACCGCTGTGGCTGAGAGCCCCAGGCTGTCTGAGCCCCTGAGGAGACAAAGAGACAGCGGCAGCAAGCACAGGCTCACCCACCCAACACCCTGGGCCAGTACAGGCGCCTGTTTCCGTGAAGAAAGTTCTAATGGAGCAGGCCAAGTACTGTCCGTGGCTGCTTGCGCAGCAACCCTGGCGGTGGAGAGTTGACACAGATGCCATGGCCCATGGAGCCTAAAATATTCACCATCCATCCCTTCATGGGGGAGCCCCTCAAGGACCCATTAGGGCTTATTTCCTCCTGGGTATTTACACACAAGCTGGCTACTTTCCTGTCCTGCAGCACACGCCACATGGGGATACCCTGTTGTCACCTGTTCAATACAGTATAGGTCGACAATTTAGCTGTAATGTGAAATTATCAATAGGTTAAAATGTCCTTAAAATACTAACCCTGAATAGTTTCCTTACACTGATTTACTACCAAACGCTTTGTGAAATCTGGTGGTCCAGGGGCCTGACCATTGTCTGTGGGCATGTAGAGACCGTGGCCAGGGTGGTGGGTGGTGGGCAGCGGTCACTGTGCTTGGAGATATTTTAGTTAACTCTCTCTCTCTCCCTTTAGACTTTTGAAAAACCAAACCAAGCCAAACAAAGGAAACCCGCACAACTTAAAAGAAACTTGAAAGGGATCATATACTACTAGTTTGTACTAAGTTTTTTCAGGAAAGGTAAATAAATTTATATATACATGCAATATATTTTTACACCATCTTATTAATGTTAGGGAGTACTGAGTGTATCACTTTATCAGAGTGATGGGTACGGTAACGTCAATGTCATGGGTGTTCTGACTCAGAAAGTCTAAGCTGCACTCAGCAGGAACGTCCGTGGGGCTGGAGGGACCCTGCTTTCCCTCCCATGGAGTGTGAGGCTCAGAGTCACCTGTTGGGTCGCTGTCAAGGCCTGGCCTACAAACCTTTAGGGAAACAGCTCATGTCTGTCTGCACATAGCTCCTTATGTGTTCGCTGTTGTTAACATTGTGTGTCAAAAGTGATAAATAAAGTGTTAAATTGTGGATCTCTTACCCTCAAAGTGCACTATCGGTATGAGCAGTCACATGGGCACCAACATCTAACATGGGACAAGCGCTGGGAGGGGCCGTGGAAGGGAGTGCAGAGCCGTAGCTCCCGGGGCTGAGATCCTCCTGTCCCTCACCCAACAGAGCCTTTCGCTTCCTCATTTAGACAGGCCACCACTGACCTGACCCCTTGAGAAGGTGGACTGACCAAACCTGCTACGTCCAAGGCCTGGTTTCATTCTAGTGCAGCCCTGGGTGGGAAGGGGTCTAGATCCAGGCAGATGGGACACACACTACATTAAAAACAACACAGCATCCCCAACAAGAACACGTCATCAAATAACTGCCAACCTGAAATCTCAGCCCAGAGAATAATTTTCAAAAATAAAGATAAAATAAAGGCATTTTAGACTATAAGAGGGGAACTCCCACCAGGAGACATGAATAGAAATTTTAAATGCAGAGGGAAAGTGACTGTAGATGGTTGTTTGAGATGTGAGGAAGGAAAGTGAAGTCAATAAGTAGTAAACTACAAATACATAGTGACTACAGAAACGCTTTCTGTGGGATTACCAATATTTCATTAAAATGACTGAAAAGCATCACATGTGAGCCATAAGAGGTACTTGGGGAACTACATGCTCATGTCTGCTGTGTGATACCAGAGCAGACAGAAGGGCTGATTAAATAAACATAAACATATAATAATACACCAGAAACAGAGTGCACAGCTTCCAAACTAGTAGAGATAAAATGCTAAATGATAGAAAATCTAAAAAAAGCAAGAGTGGCAAGGGGGAAGAATGACAAGAAATTGAACACAAAATGATACAGCATATTTAAACTAAAATATATCAATTCCATTAGAGGATAAAGCAAAAGAAAGAAACACAGACAATGAAAATTAATAAAATAATATTTTTAAGTCCAGTGTATCATTAATTTCAACATAACTAAAAATAGAAAGGGAAGAGCAGAAAATGAAGAGAAGGCAATGGAGACCGAGGCTGGTTCTTTGACAGGAATGGTCAATTTGACAAATTTCTGGTGGATTAATGAAGAGATCAAGTTCAACCAACCAATGAGAAGGATGACTGAGGGGAGTGGGAGCTGGATCCAGGAAGAAGATGTTGAGCACTTAGCAGTTACTTGGAGGATGCAAGAGCAGAGAGCCCTCCAGACCATAACACATTTTTGACAAAGTCTTGTCAGCCCAACAGAGTCTCTGGAGATGTCCGGTTTGAGGCCATCCCCATGGTAGGAGGGCCAGGCCCTGGTAACCCACCTTCTTGATCACTGGCTAGGGCCCACAGATGAAAGCTGAGGTGGAGCCTGAGGCCACAGCAGTTGGCGGTCAGCTCTTACATGCACAGTAAGGTCTTACTTGAAGGGACACAGCTGCTCCTATGTCTCTGCCACAGGGATACAACTTCAAATGCTAAAGCTATTAAAATTCTATTAAAGATTGAGTTTTATGCCAAAAAATTTGAAAATTAAGCAATTGAACAAATTCCTAGAAATGCATAACTCATGAAAACTAAGTCAAGAAGAAATGGAAAGCCTGCACAGTCCTATGATTTAAGGTAAATAACTACCAGCTGTAGTGGAAACCCCCCAAAACTCAGTGGCTGTACACAGCAAAAGTTATTTCTCATACACAAAAAATCCAACTGGGATCAAGCAGAGGTCTCTTCAACAGAAGAGAAATGAGCTCCCTGATCTCGTGACATAGCTAGCAAGGTCAGTGGATGGAAGCTATTGGAGTGGCCTACCACACTAACAATTACATCATGCTTACTATGTGTCAGATACTGTCCTAGAACTTTATTTATAATATATCATTTAACCTTCACAACAAATTATAAGGCAGGCAATGAAGAAATCAAGGAACAGAGAATTTAAATAATTGACCAAGGTTAAATATTAAGTGGTGTATCTAGAATATAAAATCCTGAACAAAGTATTAACAAACCAAATGTAACCATATATCTGTAAATTAAAATCCATCATTACTAAATTGTGCTTATCCCAGAAATTAAAGGTGGTTTTTACATTAGCAAATTATTATAACTAACCACATTAACAATAAAGGATAAAATCATATGGTCATCTCAATAGTTACAGAAAAGTATCTGATAAAATCCATCTATTCATGATAAAAAATTCCTAGCAAATCAACAATAGGAAGGAACCTGATAAAAACCCATCTATAAAAAAAAAACCTATCACAAATTTAGTGACGAAATGGTGAAAGCTCTCATTTTATTATCTAGAATAAGTCAAAAGAGCCCACCATTACTATATCTAATCAATATTGTCCTAGAATTATTAGCCAGCATGGAAAAGCAAAAAACAAAAGAAAACAATGAAGTAAAAACCCAGAGTAAAGGAATGGAAAAGAAAACCCATTACTCACATGAAACATGACTGTATGCTTAGAAAAGCTAAAATAACTACAGGTAAATTACTAAAATTAGTTAAGAGTTTACCAAGATTGCTGGATATAAAACATATGAAACTCAACTAGATTTCCATGTAACAGAAACAAAAATATAATTAGAAAAAGAAATCCAAATAAATTAAAAACTATATCTTTTAGAAATGTCATCACAAAATAAGAAAAACCTAAGAATAAATATAACAAAAGACACATAAAACCTCTATGGAGAATATGACAAAACTATAATGATATATATTAGAGATCTAACAAGTGGCTAGAGACAATCCATTCATGATTTGTAAGACTCAGCATTACCTATATGTCAAGTCTTTCTAAACCAACCAATGCAATGTCAAATGAAATCCCAACTTGACCAGCTAATTCTAAAATTTATGAAATGCAAAGGGTCAAAAACTGCCCAAACATCCTGCACTTAAGATAAAAGGTCTTACCATGCAAAGTGTGGACGTACACAGAAATGAACAGGGAGGCCATGGGCCGAACAGAGGCTCAGACACACACACCGGTTATACCCAAGGAGTCTTGTCAATTATGATGCAGGGTAACTGGACTTAGGAAGACAACAAAATTTGGTCTTTAACTCTTACAACATGTACAAAAATCAGTTCCAGGTAGAACATATATCTTTTGGAAGATAACACAGCAGAATATCTTCAAGATCAGAAACAGAGAAAGATTTCTAGATATTTGGATCTAAAATTATCAAAGCATAATGAAAAAGACTGATAAATTGGACCAAATTAAAGTTTAAAATTTCTCTTCATCAAAGGACACCATTAAAAAATGAAAAGACAATAAAAGCTATTAGCAAATGTAAACCACAAAGCATCACTATCCAGAATTATAAATCATTTCTGAAAATAAGTAGTAAACAGACTATCAATAGAAAAATAGGGAAAAACACTTGAATAGGCACTTTACAAAAAAGGAAGTCCAGATAGTCAATAATCATGTAAAAAGGTGTTTAACTCCCTTGATAATTGGGGAAAAGCAAATTAGAACCACAGGAGGTATATTATACACCCTCAAGAATGAAGATATTAAAAACTTTAGAAATATGTGCTAAAAACATGGAGCAATCGGAATTCTCAAATACTCTGATATACAACTAATAGGAGTGTTAGTTGGTATATTCACTTTGAAACAATTTGAAATTACCTATAGTGAAGCTATTAAGAATATAGTTAATGAGTTAAAGGAAACATGAACATAATGGGAAATAAAACCTTAATAAAATGAACCAGGCCCTGGCCAGTTGGTTGAGTGGTAGAGTGTTGGCCTGCCATGGATGTCCCAGGTTCGATTCCCTGCTTCTCCACCCCTCGCTTTCCCCCTTCTCTCTCTCTCTCTCTCTCTCTCTATCTCTTTTCCTCCTGCAGCCATGGCTTGGTTGGAGTGTATTGGCCTCAGCACTGAGGATGGCTCCATGGCCTCGCCTCAGGCACTAAAACAGCTCAGTTGCCGAGCAACAGAGCAATGATCCCAGATAGGCAGAGCATAGCCCCATAGTGGGCTTGCAGGGTGGATCCCGGTCCGGGCACATAAGGGAGTCTGTTTCTCCACCTCCCCACTTTCTCACTTAAGAAAAAAAAAAGAACCAAACAGAATTTTAGGATTAATAAATGATTATTTCTGAAATTAAAAATTCACTATACAGGCTCAGAAGCATATGAGGCCGAAGATCAGTAAACTTTGCAACAAGGCAATAGAACTAACCCAAACTAAAGCACTGAGAGAATTAGAATTTAAAAAAAGCCAAGATAAGTGACCTGTGGAGACAATATCCAGGGTCTAAGGTAAGTGTAGCTAGAGCCCAGGAGTACAGGGAAAAGGATATTAGGTCAAAAAAGAAATCTGAAGAAATAGTGGCCAAGCTCTTCCAAATTTGATTAAAAAAATAATAACAACAACAAATATATATATATAAACTCACAGATCCAAGAAGTCCAATAAAATCCTAACCAGAACATCATAAGTAACATGGTGATTATTCTCTACAAGCTTAAAATGCATTAATACTACAATCTTCTAAATAAGCTTAAAAAATGATGTGATGACAGAAATTCCACCCTCACACAAAAACTACATTTAGTATGGCACATTTTCTAGCAACGTTACAAAAACTGGTGCTGTTGGAAACAAGTGTGACCAGACAGACACGTGACTGGAGAGGACATGTGAGGCCCAGAGAGCCCCTCCCTCCCTAAGCGGGAGACCAGACACACCTCTGACTTCCCGGTGATACAGCTTTGACATGCAGTTACACACAGCATCTTCTCTGAGGCCTGTTTCTCTTCCTAAATCAATTAAATATTGCTCTAAAAACTTACTGTTTTACCAAAGAAAGTATTACATAAGATATAAAGTTTTGAAACTAAAAAATCTAACTTATGCTCTATTATGACATAATTTTCAGAAATACATTGTAAGGAAAAGAGAGCCAGAACTTGGGTAGATATTTTTACTGTAGAAAGTTAAATATCACAAAACATTTTAAAATGTTCCCCACACTAAAAAATAAAAAGAAAAAAACTTAAAAAAAATGTTCCCCACACTATAAATGTTACCTTTATTAAGTCCTGAAACTTGTTTTTGCTCACCAACCATGGAGCATAGCTTATTTTATAAAAGAATTCCATATTAAAATCAGTTATAATTTATAAAGAACCACTTTTTAGAACATATTCATTTATTAAATAAGGATTGCTTGTTATATAAGAAATTATTTTCTTTAATCATCATACATAGTTCTCTTTTATATTAGACAGAAAAATACTGCATTTTCTTTATCTTAAGATATTTGATGAAAGATTAATAATGTATCTTAAAATATTTCAATGTGCTTTGCCTCAAAACATGCGAAAGGGCTTGGATTAATCTTGCCTTTTTAGAATGTTTTAGAAAACTAAGCTGTGGGCCCTGACCACATTTCAGAACTCATAGGATAACTGCAAACAGAAGAGACAACTGTCATCAACAAGTACACCAGGTAAAGAATACACACATGCATGGCTTCGAAGGTCAGGCTTAGGAGCCGCCACCGAGGTGGGCGCTGCTGAGTGGAAACAGGGCCATGGTCTTCTTGAGCTCCTTGTAGCTCCAGTGCAGCTGCTCCACCTCAGCCCTATGCTGAGCCCGCACCTGGGCCAGCTCCTGCAGGAGGTGCTCGTTGGTGCTGACCAGGGAACTGGGGGGAACACAGGGCAGCCATGTCTCGGCTCTGCTGTCCTATCTACCAGCATCCTCCCTCATCTGGCCAAGCCTGCACATTGACCCCACACACCCAGCCATGCCCAAGCCTGCACAACTGTCCCCTCCTGCTTCCTCCTGGCAACCACCCATCTGCCCCTTGCCTCCAGATCAGGTAGGACCAGGTCTGACTCAACCCCTCAGCCACCACACTACCCTGCAGGTACTGCCCAGCATCTATGAAATGGATTCATGATTCAATGAATAGACGGGTCCCTCAGTGCTCCAGCCATGCGTGGTTCATTGAAAAGAACATCATAGTCTATGGCTGACAAATCAATGTCCTAACTCTAGAAAGGACCCAAACACTGAAGTATTTCTAATTTCCAGTCAAATATAAAGGACCCTCTTTAAAACCCTGATATTATAACTGTACAATTGAAAAGTCCTGATTTTTTAAATATTGTTAACCATTTTCAATTATAGAGGGGATTTCAGAGCTATATTTTACCAAATTGGTCTGCTCACCCAGTCAGCAATGACTCAAGCACATTTGTGGCATCACAAGAAATGGGCAAAAGTCGGGCCATTTTCTCCACAAAGGTCCCCCCAATGACAAACTCCTTGTGCAGGTGGCAGACCTGTTTGCTTGGACCACTGCGACCGCCACTGACCATGCAGAAGCTCAGAGCAAACAAGTCCCTGTAAACCCAGGGCACTGCACTAGATGCTCTGCCCCCTGCCCTGTCCATAGGAGTGCCACGGTGTCAACGCCACAAGCCAGATGGGCCGTCAGGCTCCAGGGAGTGATCTTGCCGTGCCTGCACTTCCCTGCACTGTGACTGTTTCACTTCCCTTCCTTCTGCTCCCCCATCTAGTCTCAGCTCAGCCTCCCCTCTCAGGGGACATGGTCTGCATCATTGCTCACCATCGCTCACGTGCCCCTCACCTCTCAGGGCATGACAGAGACTCGCTTTTGATTAGGAAGAGGGAGCTAATGTTAGTGCCAAGTCGGCACAGCAGCCCATGTGGGCCCAGAACACGGGACACCAGCAGCCGCTGCTCCTGCACACCAGGCCTCGGCCCCGCAGCCCTCCCCCCTGTGCCCCGGCACCCAGCCCTCCCCCCACAGGCACCTGTGGCTCTCCTGCAGCATCTGTGTGAGCTGCTGGACCTTGTCGTAGTGCTCCAGGTGCTGCTTCAACTCCACAATCTCATCAGAGAGCATCTTCACGTTTGTTTGAAGCCCTAAAAAAGAAAATAAGCAGAATTATTTAATGAAACTAATTTATATGTCTGGAAAATTAAAACAATTCTGAGTTTAAACTGGACCTGGGACACAAGAAAAAGAATATACCTCAGAAAAGGTCATTTTTTTAAAGCAAATTCAAAGACGGGGTAATCCAGCGTTTCTGCCCGGGGCCCAGCTGTGGCTCCCTTCGTGGGGTTGACACTGTAGGAATCTGTCCTGCAGAAGTCCCCCGAGGAGCCACACCCCTGTGTGGAGGGCAGAGTGATAACAGAGGTGGGCCTGGTGCCAGGTGGGATCCCTACGTGGGCCTGCCTACCAGCAGCAGAGCACTTCAGGGTGTCTCTTCCACAGAGCAGGAAGCTCTGCTGAGGGGAGGGCTAACAGCTCTGAGGAGAAGCGACTGGAAGCCCTTGGTGGCTGCAGGTCTCTGAGTGCACTCTGGTCCCATGTCCATCAGTGATTGAGCATGTGTTTACGTTCCACATATATGACTATTGCCTCTCTCTGGGTTTCCTTCTTGTTCATGGCAAGGAGAAGAAATATAATATTTACTGGCCCCTAAATCCAAAACCTGGATACAAGTAACTCCACATATAGACACGCCACTGCAAAGCACAACGCCAGAGACAAGAAGAAAGGCAGCACAGGAAGGTGATGAGCAAAGGGTCCTTCTCAAACTGCCTCAGCGATGCACAGACGTCCTCCTACACTCAGACAAGAAAACCCCACTCAGAATCTGTGTCTGCCCAAACCTCCCTAGAGAGGTGGGGGCCGAGGCACGGGTGGCGCAGAAGCAGCCGCTGCTGGTGTCCTGCCGAAAGTGCGTCAGGGAAGAGGGAGTGATGGCATGGGTCAGCTCTCCCAGAACCCATTAGTCAACACCAAGAGTAATGAGATGACAAGACCGGAACCCCACAGCCAACGTTATAGCACCTGGTGATACAGTAGCCTCAAGACCCCAAACACAAGACAGCCACAGCCATACGCGGTCTCCACCTCTGTGTGGGTGCAGTACTCAGCAGTGGGGCAGCTGGCAGGCCTGAGGACAATAGCACCCCCAAGTGTTCCTTTTCATGGAAAATCCTTGCAGGCCAGCTAGGGAACCAGGGCTGGCATGAAAGGGGTTCAGCCTCCTCTAATGAGGTAAATGCAGAAGATCCTGTGTGGTCTGAAGGGGCTGGAGAAACCTATGAACCCTTGAGGCCCACCTGCCTGGACCCTGCTGGAACAGGGCCATTTCACAGAGAAACAGCTGGCGAAGTTCCAGGTTGAAGTGGACAGGACACCAGAGAGAAGTGGGGAGGGAGCAGGGCCAAAAGAGGCCACCATACTTACCTGTGAAGTTAGAGAAACTGCCTGACCTGCTCCTTCTAGACACTCAGGAAAACAAACCTCATATGTCAATGACTAATAGAGATGTGCTGAGGTCAAACCCCACACAAGTGACCGTATGGGAACAGCAGCAGCCCTTCAGACAACAAAAGCCACACCCAGAACAAATCAAAACCACCACCAGCCGCTTCAGAATGAACCACAAAAATCAGAGAATGTTGGAAAGGAGGTGGCTGAAATCAGGCAAGAACACAAAATGAAAGCTGAACTAGAAGGAACCAAAGAGCAGTGAACACAACAATGATATCTCAAAGAAACAGAAGGTAAAAAGGGAGACGTTTTTAAATAAAAATTTAAAAAAAGAAGATTGTAAACAACACCTACTACTCAATACACTTGCCCAATAAACACAACGGGCAAGGACAGACCAGGGCAAGTCTCCATGGCTGCATTCATGCGACAGAGGCCACAGTGAGTACTTGGGACAGAGGCAATACGAACCTGAGATGTGAGAATGGGAAAAGATGCTCAGCCTGTCTTTCTGCAGTAAAACTAAAACCTTCATGAGATCCCACTTCACCCAGAGAAGGTTACCATGGAAAACAGACACACCGCCACTCCTTAGTCTAAACCCCTGTACCTTAACCTGAAATACCAAGAGTATACCTTTGTAAAATGGCAAAACAGAATTAAAAGTGAAGAGAGGGAGATGAAAGTGATCTGGGTCTGGAAGGTACAGTGGTCAAGGAGAAGGGCCACTGTGCCTGCTGGGAACAGACAAGGCTGAGAGAAGTGCTATCACCCTGCACACAGCAAGGGGCAGACAGGCTGGCAACACAGTCCACAGCACAACAGTGATAAGTAGATTCCCAAGCTCCTAAGTAGTCAAAGCATCGGAGCAGTGAGGACCCGACAGCCCACAGTGGAGGTGCCTCTCCCTCAGCTCAGGCACAGGCTCCTTCCACACACACCTGGGCATGCTGCGGGCAAGCGTGCGCATCACTCATGGGTCAAGACAACTCACAGAATAACCAGGAAGTGGCCAGCACTCATTTTACAGTATTTGCTGGGTCTGAATTCTGTGAATAATTTAAAATGAGGTTTCCCTGAGTATTTGAACACTTAACATTTCATTAACATTTCACCAACTAGTGGTACCAAACAAACCATAGACTCACCAGTGATCTGCAAATTTAATGCAGCTGAAATGTCTGCATTCTTTACTTCTTTTTTCATGTTGGACAAAAGAGACTTTAAGCTACTATTCTCCTCAACAGATTTGTCTAAAAGCTGCCTCAAGTCATCCTAAGGACACAGAACAATATAATTAAAAAAGACAAGTTAAATTTAGCAAAATACATATAGAAAATTAAATAGAACCCTTTGAAATACCCACAGGTATTAGTTTCCCTTTACATATCAGAATTGCTGAATCGCAATGCGAAAAGTAGTACAGTCATGTGTCACTTGACAGGGATACATGCTGAGAAATGTGTCGTCAGGCAATTTCATCATTTTGCAAACACCATAGAGACACGTACACAAACCTCCCACGTAGGCTATGTGGCACTGCCCGTTGCTCCTCGGCAACAAGCTGGTGCAGCAAGTTTCTGTACTGAATAACACAAGCAACTGTTACTCATGGGAGCATTTGTGTGTCTAAACATACCTCAACACAGAAAAGGTCCAGTAAATACAGTATAAAAGCTATAAAATGGTACACATGGGTAGGGCATTCTCCATGAACAGAGCCCGCAGGACTGGAAGTGGCCCTGGTGGGTTAGTGAGTGACATGAAGGCCTAGGTCATTCCTGCACACAACTGTAGACCTTATAAACACTGTGCACTTAGGCTACAAATGACAGGATTTCCTTCTTTTTATGGCTAAATAATGTTCTGTTGAATACATAATTATTATCCATTCACCCAATGGACACAGACTGCTTCCATACCATGGCTACCATAAATAATGCTGCAATGAAATGGGGGTACAGAGATCTCTTTGTGATATTAATTTTCTTACAGGTATCTATCCAAAAGTGGGTTTGCTGGATTGTATGGCAGCTCTATTTTTAATTTTTGATTAGACTCCATACTGTTTTCCACAGTGGCTGCACCAGTTTACATTCCCATCAACAGTGCATGAGGGTTCCCTTTTCCCCACATCCTCGCCAGCACTTGTTATTTGTTGATTTATTGATGATAGACATTCTAACAGGTGTGAGGTGGTGTCTCATTGTGGTTTTAATATCCATTTCCTTGATGATTAGTGATGTTTAGCACCTTTTCATGTACTTGTTGGCCATTTGTATTTGTATGTCCTTTTTGGGAAAATGTCTGCCCATTTTTAAATGAGGCTATTCCTTTTTTTTTTCCTGTGGAGCTGTGTGACTTCTTTCTATGTATATCCTGTATATTAAAGCCTTATCGGATATATGGTTTACAAATATTTTCTCCTATTCTATAGGTTGCCTTTTTATTCTACTGAGTGTTTCCTTTGCTGGGCAGGAGATTTTTAGTTTGATGCAGTCTCATTAGTTTAGTTTTGCCTTTGTTGCCTGCAATTTTGGTGTCAGCCAAAAAAGTCATTTCCAAGTGCATGTCAAGTAGCTTTTTCCTATCTTTCCTTCTAGGAGTTTTACAGTTTCAAGTCTTACGTTCAAATCTTTCATGCATTTTGAGTAAATTTTTGTGTATGCTGTAAGATAAGGGTCCGGTTTCATTCTTTTGCACGTGGCTTTCCAATATTCCCAACATCACTTATTAGATTATCCTTTCCCACTGTGTATTCTTGGTATCCTTGAGGAAAATTATTTGTACTGAGGTTTACTTCTAGGCTCTCTATTCAGTTCCATTGACCAATGTGTCTGTTTTTGTGCCAATACCATACATATTGTTTTGATTACTACAGCTTTGTAGTGTAACTTGAAATGAGGAAGTATGAGACTGGTGGTGGCGCAGTGGATAGAGCACTGACCTGGAACTCCAAGGTCACCAGTTTGAAACCAAAGGTTGCTGGCTCGAGTCTGAGGTTGCTGGCTTGAGCCCAAGGTCACCTGTTCAATCCCCAGTCAATGCACATATGAGAAGCGAAGCAATCAATGAACAAGTGGAGCAATGAGTTGATGCTTCTCATCTCTCTCTCTCTCAAAAAAAAAAAAGAAAAAAAAAAGGAAATGAGGAAGTGTGATACTACAACTGTTCCTTAAGACTGTTTTCTTTGGCTATTTGGGGCCTTCTGTGGGACTAGAAGAATAATATAATTTATAAGAAAAATAATTACATAAATTTTAGAATTGTTTTTTTCTGTTTCTGTAAAAAATCCCATTGAAATTTTTATAAAGATTGTTTACATTGTACATGGATTTGGGCAGTATGGACATTTTGATATTAAACTTCCAAACCATAAATAAAGGATATTCTTCCATTCATTTGTGTCTTCTTCAATTATCTTTCATTATAAAGTTTTCAGTGTAAGATCTTTAAACTCCTTGGTTAAATTTATTCTCAATATTTTATTCTTTTTGATGCCATTATAAATGGGATTGTTTCTTTGGTTTCCCTTTGGGATAACTGTTGGTATAAAGAAATGCAACTGATTTTTGTTATGTTGGTTTTACATTCTGCAATTTCTCAGAATTTATTAGTTTTAACAGGCTTGAGTGTGTGTGTGTGTGTGTGTGTGTGTGTGTGTGTGTGTGTGTGTGTGTGTGTGTAAGAGAGAGAGAGAGTAGTTTTTAGGGTTTTCTTCATAAATGACCAGGTCTCCTGCAAACAGAATTTTACTTCTTTCTATCCCATTTAGATACCTTTTCTTTTTCTTGTTTGCTTGCTCTGGCTAGTACTTCCCATGCTACGTTAAATAGAGTTTTTCAGAATGGGCATCCTTGTCTTGCACTGGCTCTCAGAGGAAAAGCCTTCGGTTTCCCTCTATTGATCATGTTAGCTGTGGCTTTACATATATGGCCTTTTATGTGTTGAGGAAATTTTCTTTCATACCTACTTTGTGTAGGGATTTTATGTATTTTTTTTTATCATGAATGAATCTGAACTTTGTCAAATGTTTTATCTTCACCTATTGAGATGACTGTGTGGTTTTTATCTTCTAATCTGTTAAATTAATTTGCATATGTTGAGCAAGATTTCCATTCCAGGGGAAAATCCCACTTGATCACAGTGTATAATCTTTTTGATGTGATGTTGAATTCAGTTTGCTAGTATTTTAGAGGGTTTTTACTCTATGTTCATCAAAATTACTGGCCTATAGTTTTCTTTCTTGTGGTATCTTTGTCTGGCTTTGATGTCAGGTGATGCTGCTTGCTTCATAAAATGAGTTTGAAAGTGTTCCCTCTACTTCTACTTTTTGGAACAGTTTAAGAAGGATCAGTACTCATTTTTCTTTGAATGCTTGATAGTACTCATCCATGAAGCCATATGGTCCTAGGCTTTTTCATTTTGGGGGAGCTTTTGGATTACTGCTCAATCCCCTTATTTGATATTGGTCTGTTCAGGTTTCATTTCTTCTTGATACAATCTTGGTAGACTATATGTTTCTAAGACTAACCATTTCTTCAAAGTAACCCAATGTGTTTGCATACAATAACTCATAATAATCCTTTGTTTTTTGTTTCCCTGAGGTATCATTGTAATGTCTCCTTTCATTTCTCATTTTGAGTCTTCTCTCTTTTTTTTAGTCTAGCTAAGTCAGGGGTGCCCACACACTTTCAGCTTGCGAGCTACTTATAAGATGACCAGGTCAAAATGATCTACCTACAATAAAAATGCAAAACATAAATTTATTTTGTCTATATTATCATTATTTAAGTTACTATTATTACTATTTAATATTGTGTATTCTTCTTTCACCTTTCTCCTTCTCAGCTCTCTTTTCAGAGGAAAGTCAATGTCATAGTTTTTATGAACAGTCCAAAAAAGCCGCTCCACATTTCCCTTCTTTGGAATAGCAATGGCACACAGACAGATGAGGCAAATGCACTTAGAATATAACATAGTGAAAAAAATCCCCTCCCATTCTGTATGAAAGTGGTAGGTTTTAGGCTTCTTACTCAGACCAGCTACGGCACTCATTTTTATACCCTTTGTTGTATTTAGTTTAAATAAATTGAAGGCTAACTACGCAGCAATGTAACTGAACAAGTTAGCGCGGTTTAACGTGCATGCGTAGGGTCTCAAAAGTTCAGATGTCAGATTGGCTACCCTGTATGCCAATCAAAAGACAAATGTCTTTTTAATGTCATGCGATCTACCCACACTTCCTTCGTGATTGACCAGTAGATCGCGATCGATGGTATTGAGCACCCCTGAGCTAAGTATTTGTTGATTTTATATATTTTTAAAAACCCAACTCAGTTTTGATTTTTTTATATTGTTTTTCTACTCTCTGTTCCTGCTCTGATCTTTATTATTTGCTGCCTTCTGTCAACTTTCAGTTTAGTTTGTTGTTCATTTTCTAGTTCCTTGAGGTATAAATTTAGGTTAATTCGAGATCTTTCTGCTTTTTTAATGTAGACATTTATACATGATGATCTTACAAAGGTCAAGAGTAGTCCTGTCAGCCAGAAGACTTAAGTTCTGCTGGTAGGCCCAGCTGTGCTGGCTCTGCCTGCCCTTGGGTGCCACCTGGAGGTAGAAGTTCCCTCAAGTCCAACAGAATGCTCAGGTCACGTGGCTGGCTGATACAAGCAGGACAGGAGCAGGAACCCCAGGATTACCCAGCTAACTGGAACCTCTCTCATCAGTGGTCTAGGGAGCCTGGGCCAGGGAACATGAGGCCACAGAACTCCACCTCAAGCCTGGCTTCTTCTTCTCTGTGTCTCTCCCGCTTCTCCTCTCTCGGGAGAGAAGGGAGCAGCTCAGGAGAGACAGAGCTGGGAGAAGCGGCGATGCCTCCATCTGTAAACCATTGTTGCCGTGGGGTCTGGGAGAGACACAAAGTCAGGCTTGAGTCCCCACAGGAAAGCCTGATGGGAGGGTTTGTGGTCCTGGAAGGGCAAGAGAGGAAGAGCCCCAGTGCTGCAGCCCGACAACAGTTAAGGGTATGGCAGAGTTGAGAGTCTCCTCTTGGTCTGTGAAGTCAAAACAATCACCCCATCTGTGAACAAGGAAAATAGAAGGGTGCGCTCACCATCTCTTTCCGAGCACTGTTGAGTTCTGCCACCACCTCACTCATCTTCTCACTATACTGCTGCTGTTGCTCAACCAGGTGATTTTGCAAAGATTTATTTTTGAGAGTCAGATAGCTAATTTCTTCGCTCACAATTGTCGAATTGTCCTGAGTTGCTGTAAATCCTTGAACAGATGACATAATATGTCTTGCCTGTGCTAGGAGTAAAAGTCAAGTGTTATTATTGCATTTATCCTGAAAGGGTAAGGTATAAACAAAATACGTTCAATACATTTTGAACAAGACCGCATGCCTGGAAAACACTGACAAGCACGGAGACGGGCACCTCCGTGCACCACTGAAATGGCTTTTGCTCAGGTTTTTTTACGTGCAGTCAAGGACAAGAGGCAGAGGAGAGCAGAAGCTTTCTTCTAGAGAAAAGGTTCCCCTTAAAAGAAGGCTATGAGTGGGACAGTTTGGCTGAATGTCCTGGCAGCACCCCCCACACTCTTCAACAGCCCCGACTGCGCCCGTGCCTGGGCTGACCCTGCGTGCAGACACCATCTGGCAGCTCCACGACCGGGAATAGCAGCACCCTGGTGGCACAGACCAGTCCTGCTGCTGCCCTAAAGAGAAGGTGCAGATCTATGGGGTCAGCATCCAGGGGCTCCAGCTCTTTCAGGCATCATGATTCCAGGAGAAGGTGAGGGGCTATAAGGTTGAGTAGCTGAAGTGCTCAGGAGTCTTTGGCAGCAGCTAAGATGGCAGCTCCAGGCAGGGCCCAGGGTCCGCCAAGAAAAAGAGAGCTGGCAAGTCCCTGCTCCTACTGGGACACTAGACGCCGCACCCAGACTTCCCCTGCACCTCTAGGGTGTGGTATCCTGTTTCACACCCCAACTCTAGGTAAAGGGGTCTCCAGTGTGCCTCTGTACCCACATGCCAGAAGCAAACCAAACTCCTCTCAGGGGAGGGGCTACCTCCTGGACCTCAGTCATTTCCAACAAAATCTTGGCAAGTCCCAGATCCTGCATCTGATCAAACTCTCAGATTTGGAGAAGACAGTACCAGACTTTTATTCTTCCCAAATCCTCACGTGAAAACAAGGCCAAGATAACCAAAAATCTGTCAATGGCACTTCCAACAAAATAAGGCAATGAGGCATCTCCCTGAATCCAGAGCCTGTGGCTGGATAAAACAAAAGCCACACATCAGGGGAGCCCCAGCTGTTGTGGGGCCCAGGACCAATGGGAGAACAGGTTCCTACTAACACAATGCTGCCCAAAGGGTGGGCCCATGCATGCGGCCCGAGCTGACGAGCTGACTCCCCCGCTGACTCACCCAGGAACGCCTCATTGCTGTGCAGGGACTTGCAGCCACTCCAGTACCTGTCCACCAGGTCAAGGAGCGCTTCCAGGAGCACCACCTCCAGGGTGGCCTTCTTCCCAGGTGGCACAGCTGAGTGCAGTGTGGGAGATACCTGCGATGGGAACAAACCGACACTGGCTTTCAGTTCCTGAAACACACTCCTAACACTGTGTGTGCATATCCCACCAGGCATCATGCCGACACCCTAGTCCCACGAAGACTGCAGCAATGGGGCTATTCACAAATCCGCAGACACTGACTCATGGAAGTCACCTCCCCACGCCCTGCATCATGTGACCATGGGTGGTTATAAGAGCCCTGAATGTCCACAATGGTGGGGATGGGGTGACCTCTCACAGCAGGAAGAAAGGCTAACAGAAGATGCAAGTGACCTAAACTATAGGTATTAAACCGTGTTTGGCATTGGCACACTCTAATGAAACCCACAACCACAGTTTAAGGGCTAAGGTTGTGGGAATGCCATAGCGGTAGCTGTTCTTGTCCAGTGACTCCTGGGGGGACCCCTCAGAGCCAGTCTCACCCTGCATGGTCACTGGTGCCTATAAGGCCCTGAATGTAATAAAGTCACACATGTAGAAGAGGCTACGGGGCAGAATGTCCAGGCTGCACCCAGGGCCCGAGTGCACATGTCCACAGGCGCCTCAACACAACCAGTCTTCATCGGCACTCACCTCGATGCTTTATTTTCTTCTCTTTAGAAAACTTATTTTACCAATTTGAAAAAAATTATTGAAGGTAATAGCTCGTGCTTTCCTGCTCACTTTCCAAGTGTAAAGGATATATTTACTGTGAGAGGGGTGTCTGGAGAGGGAGGGAGGGGATAAAATTTCTATCTGTCCCATAGGCCATGACCAGAGTTGGGGACACAGGCTGATCCCAGGTCTGCAGGAATCAGATCCAGGCAGAAGGCCAGCCAGCGCCCCTCACTCTTCTCTAACAGACAAAGGGACTTATACTGAAGAACTTCTGGAACAGCCAGGGATACCCTGAGTGCCAGGAGAACGTGAGCCAGGGTAGGAAAAACCACTTCAGTAAGATATTCCTCAACTCCCACCACCACTGCCTACCCCATGAGTCCCATGAGCACGGGGTGGGTAGTGGAAGGACCCCTGTTCCCTCAGGAGCAAGCCCACCAAGAGCTCTTCTCTGCCAAAGTTCACACTGGCGTGGGACAGCCCATACCTGTAATCAGACAGCATGGTAACACTAAGGACTGGCTGCTTGTCCCCAAAACCTTAGGCTGAGACCATCTCAGTGTTTTGCACAAACACCGCTATCGGTTGAATGTGGACACTCGGCCAGGGTGACAGACATAGGTGACAGAACTAAGGCCATCAGGGTGAACAGTACAGTCACTCAGATTTCTATGTTCCACCTGAGGAGCGCGGTGGTGCCCTCTCCAAGACAATGACCCCCCATGAGGTCATAGCCCTGAGCTGAGAGGAGGGGAGCCCTAGGCAGCACCCTCTCCTGCATAGCAAGTATGCAAATCTGCCAGGTGCAGCCCTGTACCTGACGATGTCCACCCCCTAGCAGGAAAGGCCTGTGCAGTTTCAGCTTGAGCACATCCCATTTTCCTTCCTTCCTTCAACCTGGACAGCGAGACAGAGAGAGACTAATGTAACAACGGACAACAGCCAGACCCTTTGTAAAAGCAGACTCTGAACTAACCTGCAGTGACCAGCCAGGAAGCCAGCCCACCATGTCTGGATCCCAATGCCTAAAAGCACACTTTTAGCAAAACAGAGGGACAAACACTAAGGAAAAGTGCATTTAGAGCTGTATTTATTTTGGGATCATATTACTGTTGAAAATAGAAGACAAGGTGGTAGCAAAGGCTGCAACCCTCCAACTCTTAACATCCAGTCACCCTCGGCTCTCTACTCACCTCCCTGGCACCATTTGTGCTGTGGGGCCTCTGCTCTTCAGGCTCAGACGCCTCTAGGTGAGAAAAGGTCCTCTCACTCCTGCTCTCGCTCCAGCCCTCGGAGCCACTCTGCCTGCTTAGACCCTCCTCCAGGCAGCTAAGGTACTCCTGGTCTGCAGACGCCTGCGCTCTCCCGCCCGGCATTCTCCGTCTCCTATACTTCTCAGGGGCAGGCAAAGGATTTAACACCTTCTGTGTTGACAAACTTGACTTCTGAGAAAAGGAGGCTGAGTCCTCACCGTCTGTGGAGTCTAACAGAGGGGAGAACACAGCCCCCATCAGACCAACTTCTCTGGGCACAGCAACCAGTGCTATTATGCCTATGTAAGCACATGTATCTTTGTGGGCACATATGCGTAATCCATCAGTGACAAGAAGTAATAACTTTAACAAATGAACTGACCAATTATTATGTTATCTTGTTAAAATTACATATAACAAAGATGAGTCAAGTGAGTAAAAATCTAAAATTTGGAAATTAGAGAGGACTCAACAATTTGTTCCTATAGGAGAATTTGTTAGTGTTATAGGACCAGGGACGCTCCCTTCCCCAGGGGACACAGCCCCATGTCCACTGAGAACTTCCCCAGAGAGGCTCACATGAGCGACTGCATGAGAGTACCTGGGTGTGAGGGGAAGTGCACGTGCAGCCCGAAGGAGCGGCCGGCCTCAGGCTGGTGTCCCTGCTGCGGCCAGAGCTCACCACAGTACTGGCTCTGAAGCCTCTTTTCCGGACAGCACCCTCTGGAGCTGCTTTTCCTCTTGTCATGGCCCTTCTTTATGGAGTCCCCACACTGGTGCTGCACTGAGTGAGGACACAGCAGGTGTCTGGATTCTATTTTATTAAAGAACATTTTAAAAGTTTTAGTTCATTAAAAATTACATCTTATGCTTCAGACTATATATTATTAAGTATATAGATTGTAAGAAAAAGATAACTAAGTGAGTTAATAATGCAATAGCCAAACCTGCAGTTAGTCTAGTGGTCACTGCAAACAGCGCTGCAGGTACAGGATTGACACTGATCAACTCACCACTCACTACACAGCTGAGGAGTCAAGACTGTGGGTATCGGTACAAAGACAGATGTAATGACAGATAAAACAGAATCCAGAATCTAGAGAGGGACTCGGGTCAACTGACTTAACAAATGTGCTAAGACTATTAAATGAGAATAAGAGGCAGTATTTTCAACAAATGGCATTAGCACAACTAGATATATGGAGTGAGAGTAGGCGGGAGACAATCTGACCCATCCCACGCTATATTCACAAATCCACTCTAAGAATGGACCACAGCCTGGCCCACGGTTGCACAATGGATAAGCATCAACCTGGAATGCTGAGGTCACAGGTTCAATACTCTGGGTTTGCCCAGTCAAAGCACATATGACAAACAACCAATGAAAAACTAAAGTGAAGCAACTATGAGTGAACTTCTCACTCACCTCCCCTCCACTCTCTGTAAAATCAATCAATAAAAAAGAAAAGAAAAACAAAGAATAGACCATAGACCTGAACACACTGGAACCACAGGACATCTATATGTCCATAGGACAAAATCTTCACAAGCATGGGGCAGACAAAGATGTTTTTACAGGACACAGAAAAACACAAATCACATAAAGAAAAATGCTGAGAAACTGGACTTCACTGAAATAAAAACTTCTGCTCTTCAAAGCACAGTTAAGAAAACAAAAGGCAAGCAACAGAATGGGAGAAAATTTGTAGCAGTTATATCTGAAAAAGGGTTGTATTTTTGCAAAGAGACAGACAGGAAGGGAGGGAGGGAGATGAGAAGCATCAACTCATAGTTGCGGCACCTCAGTTGTTCCTTGATTGCTTCTCATATGCACCTTGACTGGGGCTCAACCTCTTCTCAAGCCAGTGACCTTGGGCTCAAGCCAGCAACAATGGGGTCATGTCTAAGATCCCATGTTCAAGCTGGTGACTCAGGGGTTTCAAACCTAGGTCCTCAGCATCCCAGGCCAATCTTTATCTGCTGCTCCACCACCTGGTCAGGCAAGAAAGGGTTGTATTAAATAAAAATAAAGAACTCTCATGACTCAATACTAAGAAAAGAAAAAGGGAGGGGAACAGACTTGAGTAGAAACCTCACAGAAGAGAATATACAAATGGCTTGTAAGTACATGAAGAGATTTTCATCATGGATCTTCAGGAAAATGCAAATTAAAACCATAATATAAGACTAATACATACCCAGAAGAACAGCCAAAAAAGAAAGACTGACAATACCAACAGTTGGCGAGGACACTCAAAGAGCAGATGTCCTCATGCCAGCAGGTGAATCCTGGAAGTTAAGCTCCAACTTATACTTCAATCTGTTGTCACCATCATGAAAAGCACTGAGAAACTCATAATGGAAGAAGAAATGGTTCTACAGCTTATACACAGGTCCTAGTGGAAAACAGTCCCTAGCAAAATGGTGAAGCTTGCACATGTGCTGGAAGACTTCAGTGTCCTCACCGGGTTTAAAGTTCTAACGTGGCAGCATGAGCTTTAAGTGCTCCCTAAAGCTAAGCGAACACCTCCTCGTGGCTGACACAGATGTTAGTTTCATTAGCCACAGGTCAAGTTATCAACTTGTCCACTTGAACATTTTATTTCCTCTCTGTAATTATAATTGATCTGAGAAATGATACAATTTAAACCACCCTGCAGTATGACTATACTCAACTTAAATACATGACTTTTTCTTTTATAATTCTATAATCCAAATTGCTGATATTTACAAGTACATAAGACTTTATGAAGATTCTATATTAAAAGGTGATTTTTCTAAAAAGTGCAAATGTGTCCAGAGCAAGCTGGACCTCTGGGCCTTCAGGTGAAGTAGAAGTATACCAAGTATACCTTGGGAACTGTGGAAGTCATCCTCTCGCTCCTTCTGGCTGGAACTAGTACTCCTAGGAGGGTTGCTCAAGTCCCACTCACACTCGGCAATGAGGTTCAGGACCGCCTCATCATCAGCATCCATGACTAAGCACTTCTGGGCTGAGGAGTCAGTGCTCATAGCTCTGGAGGAGTGCAGTCTGCAAAGAAAAGCCAACTCACTGCTGTTGCTCCAACCAGGGCGCACTCTTGCCCACACAGTCCCTGTGAGGGGAGATAACTGCATTGCCACCACAGCCACAGGGTTCTTGGGAGGAGCAGCTGGTGTAACTGCAGGAAATGGCTCTTGTGCCTCTACTAAAGTGAGGGCTAGGAGGGACTCAGCAAAACAGCTCATGACAGAAAGTAAGGGCGTGTGATGTCACCACACCGTCTAGCATGTGCAGGGTTTGTTCACAGAAAGTTCAGAAAGCTCCTCTTTTCCTAGCACATCATAGCAAGATACATATGATCAGAAAGTTAAAGGATAAGGTGTTACAAATTTCTACTTTTACATTAAGTGACTAAAATGTGAGGTATTTTAGGAGATGACCTTCCTCCTAACAATGACCTTCCATAAGTACACTCAAAGAGGACCTTATTTCCTAAAAGGCAGCTTCAAAATAATCCTCAATCGTAAGTTATAAATACTGGTTTTATCACAATTGATCATATATGAAGAGGTCAATAATATTCGCTATCTTCTGCTACTGAATGTTTTCCAGATCCCTGCAGAAAGCAGGGTTTCTTCCTGGGTATTCCCATAGAAACCTAACTTCTGATACATTTCAGACCCTCTGGGCCTCCACTGCCACCTCTGGATAATGAGGAGGTTGCATCAGACCATCTACTAGATCCTTTGAACTCTAAGCTCTGTGATAACTCAGTCTGGAGATTAAGGGCAGGTACACTACAGAACATGGCTAAAAGAAATTAAGACATAAATAAATAGAAATGCATCCAAAGTTAATTGATTAGAAGAATTAACATTGTTAAAATGTCAATACTACCCAAAGTGATCTACAGAATCAGTGCAATCCCTATAAAAATCCCTATGTTTTTGCAGAAATAGAAAAACCCATTCTAAAATGCACTTGGAATCTCAAGGGACTCCAGAAAACCAAAAACAATCTGAAAAAGAAAAGGAAGCATTAGAACCAGACACATATATGGCAGAAATGCTGGAATTATCAGATCAGGATTTAGAATAACTATGACTAATAATGCTAAGGGCGCTAATGGAAAAAAAAGGAAGACAATATGCAAGGACAGATGAAAAAAATGGATATTCTAAGAAAAGATAAAAAAGAAATACTAAAGATCAAAACACTGTAACAGAAATGAAGAAAATTTTGATGGGCTCATTAGTGTACTGAACATGGCTGAGAAAAGAATCTCTGAGCTTGAGAATACAAAACAGAAACTTTCAAAATTAAAAAGCAGAGAGAAAAAGTGAATGAAAACAGAAACCCAGAATACTGAAGAATTGGGACAACTACAAAAAGTATAATATACACATAATGAGAAAATCCATACAGAGACAAGAAAGTAAGAGAAAATAATATCTGAAAAAGTAAACTGTAAATTCCTCAAATTAATGTCAGACACGAAACTGCAGATCCAGGAAGCACAGAAAATACTGGAAGGATAAATCACTTCAAACACATCCCATCAAGAAATATAAGATACAAACTGGAGACTATCAAGGACAAAGAAAAAAAATCTTGAAATAAGCCAGATCATACAAAAACATTTTACAACAAAAATAAGAATTACATTTGACTTTTCTTCAAAAACCATGCAAGCAAAAGAGTGGAGTGAAATATTTAGAGTCTTTATTTATTTATTTATTTATATTAATATTAACGGGGTGACATTGATAAATCAGGGAAAATTTAGAGTCTTGAGAGAAAAAAAACTATCAACCTAGAATTTGATATCCTGCGAAATTTTCCTTCAAAAATAAATACTTTCTTAGGTAAACAAAAATTGAGGGAATTGTTACCAGTAGACCTGCCTTGTAGGCAATGTTAAGTTTTTTAGAGAAAAGGAGAATGATACAAGTCAGAAACTCAGATCTACATAAACAAAGGAAGACCATTAGAAATGAAATTAGTGAAGGTAAAATAAAAACTTTCATTTTTCTTAGTCTTAATTGTCTAATGTGTGTGTATGTATAGATAAAATATATATGCTTATGTATAAGAAAAATGAATGATAGCAATGATACAAGGGACAGGAGGGAGGAATTAGGAGCATTTAAGGTACTTTTACTATCTGTGAAGCAGTACAGTGTTATTTGAAAGTAGACTTGGATTAGTTGTAAATGTATATTGCATATTCTAGGGCAACTACTAAAAAAAGTAAAAATATAATTGATATGCTAAGAAAAGAAAGAAAAAATATAAAATGCTCTTAAAAACCACAAAAGAAAAAGGGAAGAAGATAAGAATAGGAAAAGGAAATGATGGCAATGAGTAGAAAGTAGTAACAAATACTGTAGATATTATTCCAACTGTATCAATAATCATCTTAAATATCAATAGTATAAATACTACAACTAAAAGACACAGATTGTCAGAGTGGAACAAAAAACAAGATACAACTATATGCTGCTTACAAAAAACTCACTTTAACTATAAGGACATAATAAATTTAAAGTAAAGGAATAGAGATAAATATACCAGGCAGACACTAACCAAAAGAAAGATGAAGAAGTGATACTAATTTCAGACAGAGCACACTCCAAACCAAGAAAAGTTATCAGGGATAAAGAGGGGTGTCACATAATGATAAAGGAGTCAATTCTCCAAGAAAACATAACAATCCTATTGTATATGCACCTAACAACAGATCGTCCAACTCAGACAAAAACTGCTAAAACTGCAAGGAGAAAGAGAAGAACCCACTATCATAGTTGGAAATCTCAACACCCCTCATCAGAAATGCACAGAGCCAGCAGGCAAGAAGTCGGTTAAGGACACAGTTGAACTCAATGGCACCATCAATCAGTTGGATATAATTGACATCTATAGACTATTTCATCCAAAACAATAATATAGTGTGTCCGTAAAGTCATGGTGCACTTTTGACCGTGTGACCAGTCAAAAGTGCACCATGACTTTACGGACACATTGTACAGATGCTCAAGTTCGTGTGGAATCCTCACCAAGACAGACCACATTCTGGGCCATAAAGCAGACTTTTACATATTTACAGAAGAAAAATCATATAATATCTGCTCTCACACTGCAATGAAATTAAACTAGTAATCAATAACAGAAGATAACTGGAAAATCCCAAAAGACTTGGAGATTTAACAACATATTTCTAAATAACACATGGGTGAAAGAAGTAATCTTGGGAGAAATTAAAAAATATTTTGCACTGAATGAGAAAGAAAATACATCTTATCAAAATGTTTAGAATGTAGTGAAAGCAGTGCTTAAAGAAGAATTTATAGCATTAAATGCACATATTAGAAAATAATAGTAAGAGCTGAAATAAAAAATCCAAGTTCCCCCTAAGGAAACTAGAAAAAGAACAAATTAAATCCAAAGTAAGCAGAAGAAAATAAATAATAAAAATTAGAGCAGAAATCAATAAAATCGAAAATAAGAAGTCAACAGAGAAAAATCATGTCCTGCTTCAAGTGCGCATACCCAGAAATAGCGATTGGTTTGCATTGTCTGGGGATGAGGAAGCAGCTTAAACAGAACCTGGAAGCAGCGACGATTGCAGAAGTGAATGAAAGCGGCTGTTCTGAGAAGATGGTCAGGCAGTGGGGAGAGGGACTGCCATTTCTCATCACAAGTCTCCTGCGCTATTCATTTTACATGTATTATTTTAATATTAAAAAAGAATTTATAGAAAATGTGGACGACAGAGAGACTTTGTCCCACTGTCTCCCTCCTTGAGCCCCCAGCTAGTATTGGGTGTTTCTCCTGCCCTCTTTTCCTATGTGTCTGTCCTTTAAGTGGCGATCAGTGCACAAAAACAGTTACCTCTTTTAGTTACTACAGATTTTTATCTTTTAAAATAAAAAGAGGTTAAACAGTCTGTGAACAGACAAGTCTGAGCATCTTCTTTCCATGTTCCATACCACTCATGTCCATACCTTCCACCTCTGCACACAGCGGGGAAGCACTGGGCGGAGCTGAGTGAGTCCTCTGAAGCAAAATGCAGCTGGGATGCTCTCCGCTCACTCTCTCTGACTGGGCGGTCATCTAGGGAGACAATACGCTGAGAAACTGGCAGATGGCACCATGAAGCAGGGGAGCCTTCCGGCACCCCAGCACCGCCCTGCAGCACACTACACATGGCCAGGGCTGCCCCTGCTGGTTCAGGGGCTTCTGTCACCTCGGGGCTGGCCCTGCCAGTGTCCCCCATAAGCACTAAGCTGACCCAATAAAGAGATGCAAGGCCTGGTGGTTACACTTGGTTTCTCGGAGATGCTGAGTGCTAATTCCAAGAGGGTGCCCTGCTCCCACAATGCTCACTCCTCAGACGGCGCTTTGGAGGCCAGCTGCTGCCGCAGGAAAAGAAACACACAGACCAGTTCACACACAGGCACCTCCTTCTGGGCTTCCTTCTTTTAAAGTAGATTCTGGGTGCTGCACGAGGTTCTCAAACCACACTGAGCACACCTAAGAATCCGCATGGGTGAGAAACCTGAACACGCTAGAGAGAGAAGACGTCCTTGTTGTCTGTTTATGCCCACCATGTGCCTCCTCAGAGCCTCAGGACTAGAAACAGAAATAGGCCCGGGCCTCAGAGGCCGATCCTCAGCAACGCCCAGACTTCCCTCAGCAAACACTGATGAGGTGATTCATAAATGCTGAAAGTCAGGGCTGTGGCACTTACAACATATTTGAGCACAGAATTAAAGTTACAAATGGTGGTTAAATTCCAAAGCTACTTCTCAAATAACATTTAACCTGTGGCACAACCCAAAAGAACACTCTTACAGTATGACATGAGCAAATGAGTGACAGCATAATAATTACCTTCAAAACAGAAAAACAAAGGATCTGTGAAAAGCACGCATAAATGCTTCTGTGCACTGGGGCTCCTCCTTGGGACACAGCTGCCTTCCTAGTCCTGTCCCTGTCCTGTCCTCAGTGACTCATACCCTCCCCCCGCCCCCAGTCCCATCCTTGGACACGGTCTGGGATCTCCTGGCCTTTTATCTTCCCATGTTTCTCAAACAGCACCTGCTCTCATGGTGTGGACACTCCCTTGTGTTAACGATGCATAACTCTACTTACTAAGCCTTAACTTCACTTTGAGCCAGTTCCAAATCCCTTACTCTATTTCCCTAGACTATTCCACTATAAATTCAAACTCACTATGGCTAAACCCAGATGCAAACTCATTCTCCCCAATACTATACCCTGTCCTGACTTTGTAACATTCTCCCAGACTCATAGCACAATCCCTAGACCCACATGAACTGCTTGCTCTGCTCCCAGACCCCGCTTCCACCCCACAACCCTTCCACGTCACCCCAGACACCCACTGCTGTTCTCTGTACTCCTCCAGAGCCTCTTAGTTACTGACCTGGAACAAATGACTGAGCTCTGATCTTACTGGGCACCCAGGTAGGTGTGTGTGTGGGGGGGGGCATGAGTCCTGCAATGACTTTGACTTTCAATTATGTTTCTTTTTCATGTCTGGAAATATCTTTCCCATGTGGGAAGACTCTCATATCCCTTTTCTATACAAACATTTTAAGATTCTGGACCTAAAACTTTTACAACAAAAGAAAAGTAATGATTTAAACTGAGGATTGTAAAAATTTCCCATAAGGATTTTAATGCTTCTGAAAAAGAGCCAAAGTTAACTATTTATAAGTTAGAACAGGAGCATTCAATCTTCCCAAATATTTGAAAATTAAAATGAAACACGGAAATTCTAAGCAGTAGGTCTGACACTGAACAGGGTGCCTTTGGGGGCCAGTCACCCATATCCCCGGCCCAGGCCCACCCTCAGGCCCAAGCAGCACAGAGAGGCCTGGAGGATTAGCAGATACACATGTGTGGCTAAGATATGCACAAATCCACTTGTAGCCAAGACATACAGAACACGGGTTTCTACAGACACTGGCTGGACACAGACAGGGCAGTAACAGCAGTAGCAATCTGCCCACAGCTCACAATTTACCACAGGGACAGCGATGCAGTAACGCTTTCCATGCTACTTTTATGTGGGTCTCATTTTGGTTTCTTTAGGTCAGAACCCAGGAGATGGAGATGCCCCAAATGCATCCTACCTCACTGAGAAGTGAATGGGCCCACAGATTGAGGACACACTGTGATCACTAGGGCACATGATGACACTCTCAATCAGACACTCTTGCACCACAGCTACCCAGCACTTACGATCCCCCTTCACACAGGAGGACTAAGGGTATGAGGCCCCCACCCTACCTTCCCCATGACCTGCATGATCAGTGCATCCTGGGCTCATGCTCCAGCTCTCTCCTGCTGAAGTGGGATGTGAGAGAGCATCAAAGTGCCACTGGCCACACTGCTCAGGGCAAAGACCCCCTCACCCAGGTCAGTGGGGAGGTAGGTGGGAAAGCGCTGATGTGTCTTCCTTAGTGTGAGCCTCCTGACTTGCCATGTCCAGTTGGTTCCCAGCAAGCTCCATCTGTGAGCCTGTTACAGAGATCCATTTCCTTTAGAAAAATGGGTTACTAAGCCCAGGTGGTGGCTATACCCACCAACAAAAACTCACCTTCTCTCACCCCTGTCACCTGGGGGAGGGTGTGGCACAATGAACTTCTAGTCCTGTATCTTTCCAGGTAGATGCAAAACCAGTAGGATACAGCTGTCCAGATGAGCCGAAGACAATGCTCTGGGCACTAAAAAGTTCAGGAATGTGCCTAACTCAAACAGCTAGAAAACGGAGCCAGAATCAGAAGCATCCAGCCCATGCCTCTGATCCAAGCCTCCCTGTCACTTTCCCAGGCGGCTCTCCTACAACTCTCATCCTGTGATACAGGAACTCATGCTATCAGAGTAGAAAGCAACGTCCCTTTTCAAAAAGATCAACAGTGCAGTCAATCTGACAGCAATAAAAATGAGTCAGGGGTCCACTGAGCAAGGGTGTGAGCACACTGCACCTACCCAGCTGCCTGAGCTTTGGGAGCATGCGCACAATGAAGAGGCGGTAATCAGACTCATTCTTCACCACGGGGTTCAGTCGGAAGTCCACATCTGTGAGATCAGGCAAGCAGTGCAACCGGCACAATTCTTCTAGTGAGGAAATGCAGTTGTAGTAGAGATTGAGATTTTCCAATGCAGCCAGGTACTGAATGCCCTATTAATAGGACAAATGCTGAATGAGTTCATGCTTTTAAAAATAAACACACAGTAAAGTGGGCCTTCAGTATGAACTGATCAATCAACAAACCCAAGTAATGAATACATACTGCTGTAGGAAGAGATGAAATGTGTTTGTATCTATCAATTTCTGTCCTGCACACAGTGATACAACTGTTCAGGGAAGTCTGCAACAGCTGTGACTACTGAGGACAGCTGGCAGTCTCAGCATGTGCCAAGTTAAGTGATTTACACAATTTCATTCCATCACACACAACCCTACAGAGTAAGCCCTACTACTGCTCCCATTTTACAGATTAGAAAACCAAGCAGAGGGGCTGCAGCTGAGCCAACACTGTGCGCTGTCTGCATTGGAATGCGCCTTTGACTCTGAGCAGACTCTTGACTCCCATGGCAGGGGTACTGAAAGTATCATGTTCTAGGTAAGTCCTGCCATTCTTTCAGGTAAGAACCCCTCTCCATATAAGCAATTTGCCATCACCTGGGTGGCTTCTTACTCACCAGGACCAAGCCCCTGCCAGGTCAGGGCTTGCTGCAGCAAGCCTGTACTTGCTGTCCTGCTATTTTAAGCAGGCCACTGAGAGACAGGTTATAAAGAGGTACAGTTCAGAAAATGAATGAAGAAAAACATAGCCAATGGAAGGATGGAAAGTGATGGACACACACAAATTAGTCTTTTGGATCTTATTTTAGTCCTTTAAAGATACAACTGTCTTCACCAGAGAGCTATGACTTTTGGCTATCAAAGCAGTTTAAAGATATAATGTAATGCATAAGAAATTTAGTTCACAGTAAATGCAACATAAACAACCCTACACTTAAATCATTAAGTGTATAGTTCACAAGTATTATAAGCATAGTTATAAAACAGGTTGCATTTTTAATTTAAAAATGTGCTTTCCACTACTATTGATAACAATGAATTTTCTTTTAAAAAACCTAAAACTTACCTCTAGACTAACCAAAGAGTTGCGTGAGAGATCTAAAGATTTTAGGCCTGTTAAATTCATCAAAGAATTTCCAAGATGAGTGATCTTTTCTTGGTAAGTTCCAGGAATAGACAATGACCGAAGTTCAGCTAAGAATAGAAAATTATGATATTTTAACCTTATTTTTTAATTGAAAATAAATTTTCATAAAAGTGAGATATAATCTCAAGAATAAGAATTGCATTTAAAGTTTTATCTCATGTTCACCTCCATGTCTGCAAACTCATGCCTGCTCCTCATCCCACTGCCTCTTGGTCCAACCCTCTCTGTCACCACAAACACCCTCCTGATTGGGCTCCCGCTTCCACTGTTGGCTGTTCACCCCATTGCCTGTGTTAGCTTCCATGCAGTGATCACTACTTAGCTGACCTGGCCACTCCATGCCCATTACACGTGAGGGCAGACTGCATGCTCTGTGTACTATATGCCCCTGCATGGCACATCCAGTAAGCAGCCAATAAATAAATGTCACTACAAAAAAATGTTTCTGTAATCAAAAAGATAGTTTGGGTCTAAATACACCAATACTTTCCCAGGAACATTTATGTTTTAAAATACATCTTTATTAAAGAAAATGGTTTGTGGGATTTAAGTCCCAGATAAGACAAAGTAGACACATTTCACCCTATTTCTCCTCATTTATCATCCTAAAAACCCTGGACAACAATAGAGAAAACAATACCAGACAACTCTGAAGGGTGGAGAACAGAAGGCCAACTATCTACAGACCTCAAGAAAATGGTCAAAGGATCATACACCATGATCAAGTGGGATTTATTCTGGGGATGCAAGATTGGTACAATATCCACAAATCAACTAATGGGATACACCACATAAATAAAACTAAGGATAAAACCACATTATGCTACCAACAGATACAGAAAAAGCATTTGATAAAAATCCAGCACCCACTTATGATAACAACTCTTAGCAAAGTGGGAATAGAAGGAACATCCCTCAACATAAAAAAGGTCACATTTGGCAAATTCACAGCTAACATCATACTGAATGGGGACAAACTAAAAGCGTTTCCCTTAAGATCAGAAACAAGACAGAAATGTCCACTTTCTCCACTCTTATCCCACAAAGTACTGGAAGTTCTAGCCACAGCAATCACACAAGAAGAAATAGAAAGCATCCATAATGGAAAGGAATAAGTAAAATTGTGATTATTTGCAGATGACATAATATGTATACTGAGAACCCTAAAGATTTCACACACACAATCTAGAACTGATAAATGAATTCAGTAAAGTTGCAAGATACAAAATAAATATTCTGAAATCAGTTGCATTTTTATACACCAATAATGAACTATCAGAAAGGTAAAGTAATATAACAATCATATTTACAAATGCATCTAAAAATAAAGAAAATACCTAGGAATAAATTTAACCAAGGAGGTAAAAGATCTGTATGGAAAAATATAAAACACTGAAGAGCAAAACTGAAGATAAAAAAGAGAAGCATATGTTGTATTCACAAATAGTAAGAATTAACATTGTTAAAAGATCCATACCACCCAAAGCAATATATAGATTCAATGCAATTCCTATCAAAATACCAATGACATATTTCACAGAACTACAACAAATAATAAAAAAATTTATAGGGAACCACACACACACACACACACACACACACACACACAAGAACCCAACCCTAACAGCCACAACGATCTTGAGAAAGAAGAAAAATATTGGAGGTATCATGCTACCTAGTATTAAACCATACTACAAGAACATAGTAATTAAAAACAGCATAAAAACAGGCACATACATCAATGGAACAGAAAAGAGAGTCCAGAAATAAACTCATGGCTATATGGTCAATTAATATTCAACAAAGGAGGCAATAACATACAATGGAGTAAAGACAGTTTATCCAATAAATAGTGTTGAGAAAATAGGACAGATACATGCTAAAAATACATGCTAGATAGACTACCTTCTTACACCATATACAAGAATAAACTGAAAGTGGGTCAAAAACTTAAATGTAAGACTCAATACCATAAAGCTCCCAGAAGAAAACATAAACAGTAAAATCTCTGACATCTCTCTTGGCAATATTTTTTTTGCTATATCTCCTCAGGCAAGGGAATCAAAAGAAAAAATTAACAAATGGGACTACAAAAACTAATTTTTTTTCAAAGGAAACCATCAACAAAGCAAAAAGACAACCTACAGAACAAGAGCATATTCACCAATGATACATCCAATAAGAGGTTAATATCCAAAATTTATAAAGAACTCATAAAACTCAACATCAAACAAACAATTTAAAAAATGGACAGAGGATCTGAATAGAGATTTCTCCAAAGAGGACATACAGAAAGATACAAACATATGGAAAGATGCTCAAAATCACTCATCATTAGAGTAATGCAAATTAAAACCACAATGAAATACCAACTCACACCTGTCAGAATAGCTATCATCAATAAATTCACAAATAACAAGTGTTGGTGAGGATGTGGAGAAAAAGGAACCCTCATGCACTGTTGGAGGGAACAGATTAGTGCAGTGCAAAACAGTACAGAGGATTTTTAAAACATTAAAAATGGAACTGTCTGTTGAGGGGAATACGGGAGAGGGGGGATGCATTCGGGGCGACACTAGAATCTATGTAAACACAATAAATTAAAATCAATAAAAAAAATTTTTTTTAAAGAAAATTAAAAAAAAAAATGGAACTGTCCTAGGACCCAGCGATTCCACTTCTAGGTATATACTCAAAGAAATCCAAAACACTGATTCAAAAGAATATATGCACCCCTATGTTCATTGCTGCATTATTTACAATAGCCAAGATATGGAAGCAACCCAGGTGCCCATTAATAAATGAGTGGATAAAAAAGCTGTGGAATATACAGGGGTGGGCAAAAGTAGATTTATAACTGTTTGTATGGAAAAAACATTCAGGTTATGATTATTACAATAGCTTTATTAACTCAAAAGAGTATCCACGATACCATAAAAATTACCAAGAACTACTAACATCTCAATTTGAATGAGAAAAAACAATCAATAGACACCAACACTGAAATGACAGAAATCAGAATTATCTAACAAGGGTTTTAAAGCAATTATTATAAAAATAATTCAATAAGCAATTACAAACAGTCCTGGAACAAATGTAAAACTAGGAAGTCATGGCAAAGAAACACTATAAAGAAGAAACAAAGAAAAATTTCAGAATGAAAAATAACTGAAACAAAAAGAAACCACGGGAGTGGCTCAATAACAGAATGGAAATGACAGAAGGAAAAATTCAAAGAGTAAATGCAAAGATAGATTAACCAAAATTCTACCATCTGAACAAAAGGTATAACCCATAGGGGGGAAAAAACTCACATGACAGGGAAGTATACTTCAGAAACCACAAAGGCCTTAAAGAAAAGAACTTTCAACTCAGAAGTCTATACCCACCAAAAACAGCCTTCAGGACCACAGACAAAATATATTCTCAAATGAGGAAACACTAAGAGAAACTGTCACCAATATACTTGCCCTAAGATAACGTCTAAAAAAATGAAAGGAAAATAAATAAAAAGCTATTTAAACATAAAAGAAAGATACAGGAAGGATACCTGAAACATTAAGAATGAAGAAAAAAAAATAATGAAATGGGTAAACAGATGGGTAAATATGTTTCCTTCTGAGTAATTTAAAATGTTAGATGGCTGTAAAAAAATCATATCATGAATATAGTTCTGAAGGTATGTACAGGAAATACTTAAGACAACTAAAATATAAAGGGGGATGATAAATAAACCTAAATGGTGGTAAAGTTTCTCCATTTCAAGTGAGGTGGTAAAATATACACACAAGTAGACTGTAATTCATAATGCAACCACTAAAAAGGCTACACAAAGAGATATGCTCAGAAATATAAAAGATAAATCAAAATGAAAAAACTAAAAAACATTCAAATATATCACAGGAAGGCAGGAAAAGGAAAACAAAACAAGAAAAACGAAAAGAAAAAACAGAAATCAAATAATAAAATGGCATACTTAACACCTACGATATTGATAATTACATTAAGCGTAAATGGTCTAAACACAATATAAAAGACAGAGATTAGCAGTGTATAAAAATGAATGAACTACACACTGTCTACAAAATACTCATTTCAAATACAATGATATAGGTAGGTTAAAAGATTATAAAGTAAATAGTTGGGGAGGTCCTGGCTGGTTGGCTCAGCAGTAGAGCGTGGGCCCGGCGTGGAAGTCCTGGGTTCAGTTACTGGCCAGGGCACACAGAAGAAGCGTCCATCTGCTTCCCCACCCTTCCCCCTCTCCTTCCTCTCTGTCTCTTTCTTCTCCTCCCGCAGCCAAGGCTCCATTGGAACAAAGTTGGCCCAGGCACTGAGGATGGCTCCATGACCTCCACCTCAGGTGCTAGAATGGTTCTTGCCGAGACGGAGCAACGCCTCAGATGGGCAGAGCATCGCCTCCAGGTGGGGATGCCGGGTGGATCCCGGTCGGGTGCATGCAGGAGTCTGACTGCCTCACCGCTTCTAACTTCAGAAAAATTATTTTTAAAAAAGTAAATAAGTGGGGAAAGATATGCCTTGCAAACACCAATCACAGTAAGGCTGGAATAGCTACACTAATATGAGAAACAAAATTATTATGCTACAAGAGTCGCTCCAACAAGAAGACATAAAAATCCTTAGTAGGCAACAAATAGCACAGTTTCAAAACACATGAAGGGAAAGGAGAAAGATAAATTCCCAATTACTGTCAGGCCCTCACCTGACCCCTCCCATCCACCTACTCCCACATCCCACCTCCTCCCCGCATGGGCCTCCACGCCCAGCTCTCCACCCCTCACCACCCAGGCCTGTAACCCCTCGGTCGGTGTGCAGGCGCCTCTGGCCTGATCCTCTGGCGGGAAGCTCGCGCCCTCAGCCAATGTCCCGCGCCCGCCCGCGGGCCGCCACGCACCCAGATCGTGGTGGGGCGCCAGTCCGCTCTTCTCTCGGATCTTCTCCTCACACAGGACCAGCCGCAGGCCCCCGGGCGCCATGCTTTCAAACGGCACACACCTGAGCCCGCGCCTGCGCACTTCGGAAGCTGAGGGAACACGGGGCGGAGCCAGGACCCAGGACAGGGGGTCTCCAAGAGGGCGTGGCCAGGGTCCCGGACAGAAACTAAAGGGCGTGGCCAAGGACCTATTGGGGTGCGAACCGGGTGGGCCGCGCCACCCGCTACTGGGTTGAATTGAGTTGGCACCAATCCTAGGGCGCGGTACAGCGACCCCAGCCTCGGCTCCGGCCTGCTCTGCCCACGCCGCCCCTGGGATGCTGCCGCTTACTGGGCGCTGTGTCCTCGGCCCGGAAAAGACCACATACTCCACCTGGTGACCCGCCCCACTTGGAGACTCTGCCCTACCTTGCCCGCGTCCTGAGCGGAACCCCCACATCTGGAGCCGCAATTCTCTCCAGCCACAGTCACTCTGCGGCGCCCAGTCCTTTGTCCCTATCCTCAACTTCCTAGCGATCTCTGGTATCCAATCTTGCGGATCACCGGTTAACCCGAAAGTTCGTTGCGTGTCTGTCCCTCTGGGTGTGGGCCTGGCCAGGACACGCCCGTTTTAGGGTGTCAAGAGGAGCCTCAGAGATCTGCAGGATTTAGGGAAGACCTCATTACGGTTCTGAACCTACCCCACCCAGCCGGCGCCCTGGGCGCCCCTCCCTAACACCCTCCTGGTGTGTGCGGATGCCCTGCTACCTCTCACCTCAGATTTAACCAGTTCGTTGGTAAAGTCCCCTGGCATGTCACAGCCCAAGTGGTGGAGGCATAGAGGGGTAGGGTGCAGATAGGCTATGCAAGGTGTCCCATCTCTCCGGAGCAGAGCAGAACTTCAAACCTGGCACACAGGCTTCCTTGGGCACCTGTGCGGAGTCATTTATTGAGACTGAAGTAACACTGGGTTAATTAAGATTGTCCTGTAACATAATCTGTCCTGAGACTACTGAGCTGTCCCCTTCCTACAAGACTGGAGGGATTCCAGAACATCTCAGGCCAGCTTGTGTTCACCACACCAGGTTTCCACCGACTGAAACTTTGTGCAGCCAGGAGACTTAGAAAGAGTGAACAAATATCCTTGCTTTTCAGAAGTAAACAAAGGCAGACAAAAGGCTTCTGTTGGCCCCAACCCAAGACAGGTAGCTTGTCAGGCACAGCCCACACTCCAAACACCTGCTGCTTCCTCCTGGCTGTGGTCACTTCAGGTCAGGTAGCCCAATCTTTGAGGCTGAGTTGTGGAGAAGAAACCTCTGCACAAGTCCTGTGGGAGAGCACCACACAGCATTTGTAATGAAAGTGCCAATAAAAACTTTGAAAATCATGTCTTCCACTCCCGAAGTATAGCCAGTTCTGGCCTTTTGGGGTAAAGTTTTGATTTTCTGGGAAAAGGAATCAAAAAAGGGTAGCACATGATATGTTCCCTTTCTCCTTGCCTTGAACACAATTGTGATGCCTGGAGCTGTAGCAGCCATCTTGGAGCAATGAGGGAAGAAAAAATGTTGAATTTACAGAGGTACCCAACTTAGGCTCCAACCCAACATTAGCTAGTACTTGCTACCTCTGGGTTTCTGGTTCAGTGAAAAAATATGAATTAAAATGACTGCTGCTGCAGCTGAATGCATTCTCACCCCATGCACCTCTCTGCTGAGGTCGTGAATGAAATGTGTGGATAGGCTATGCCACATGCCAGTGGGTAGTTGAGAGTACCTGTGAGATGGCAGATGTGGAGTGGCCACAGTGCCAAAGAAAGGGCTCCCTTTCCATGTCGGGGAGACAGAACAGGGCTGCAGAGGAGGGGTAGGAAGGGGACATGGAGCTGGGTGTTCTTAGTTAAGGAATGAGAAGCAAGAGAACCACACTGGCCACAAGGCTCAGCCAGAGGGGAGGAGCCTAAAGGGATGGGCTCGTCTCTCCCTCTGTCTCAGGAGGTCTGAGTGCCAGTCTAGCCTGGCCAACTCCAGGCAATTTTTATAGATGATGGAGATGATCAGGGAAAAGTACAAACAGAAACCTGAAACTCAATTAACTGGTTTTCAAACTACAAAGTGACTTAGAATTCTGATCACCAGCTCTTCTGCCCTTTGTCATTTATAACTATCAGTAGTCGAAATAGTCAATGACGATACTCCAGAGGCAAGGATGGATCCCGGGTTTGTTGTTACAGGTGGCATTGAGAAAAATGAAACAAGTGGAAGAAGATCTTTGCTTTCAAGAAGCTTACAATTGACTTGACACTGTGTACTGGCAAAGACTGTGATGGGAATGCTTGTGACACTGCCTTCCCTGGAACGGCCTGCCCACACGTTGGTGTCTAACTTCTGCCTGTAAAGCTGTGGGAGAGTAAACTCATGTGGTTTTCAGCCACTCCACCTGTGGCAGTTTGTGGTAGCATTCCCAGGGAACTCATACTCACGTAGTCCAAATGTGGCAACCTGTCAAAACTCAAAAAGATATTAGACGTCACCTTGATCATAAGTCTGCTTACGCAGAAAACTGATGTTCACAGATGTCAAATGTCTTTGGAACCAAAGAAAACCAATTGTTTTATTCGTGAGCACTACTGCTCTGTGGGCTTTTTTTTTTTTGTCTGGGCCCTGTCTGTATAATAAAAGTGAATTGACATGTGTGATACAAAGAACACCGTTCCACAGCATCCTGCATCCTGTCACATGTCAGGGCTTCTGGGTAGCAGGACTGACAGTGGGATGGGGCACAAGCACCCTAAGAGAAGAGTCTCATCTGCTTTACTGAGTGGCAGGAGCTACTAGGAGCAGATTGAGCCTTGTTGAGTCATGGCAGGGACATTGCAGGTGTTGTCGGAAAGATTCTATGGGAGGGAAAATCACTCTCTCACGTCCATTTGACAAAGAAGTGATCTGGGTTTGAAAGAGCCATGAAAGTTGACATAATTCACACCCAGTTCTGCCTCCAGATATCAGGTCTTCACTCATGGAGACCATCTTCCAAAGAGACTCAAGCCTGCAGTATATGGAGGGACCCCAGGGAGCCCTGAAACTTGGGGTGGGCAGTCACATCACCGCCAGCCTGCAGCAGTATGGCCCTGCAGTGTACACTTTCTAATGGCATACTCCTCGCTGGCCTGGTATTGCTCCAAGAGGTGTCCACTTTCCTCAGTACCCCACAGGAAACTGAGTTGCCTCTTGTGGTTTATATGCCATTTTCTATACTTATTTAACCTCCAAAGCCATTTTCAGAACTCAATCCCTATAAATAATTTTTTCCCCAAAGGCTCCTTTTCAGTCTCAAGGAGCAGGAAGCAATATTCTTTTAAAAACCAATTAGCCACATATTTTTCCTCATTAAATAAATATTTTTACTTTGGATCCAATTGATTTTTCAGATATGTGGAACAATGGGCTGAGTCACCTGTTTGCAGGTCTGCAGCCCCTTTCTTCCCCCGACCTTTGAAGTTCATGCAATGTGGCTACACCTGGCACACGGCGGGGCCCAGTCCTATCCCGCAGACACACACCCGCATTCTCTCCAGCTTCACAGATATTTAGAAATTGGCTTTTAATCTGTTAACATACCCTTTTTCTTGGAACCCCATGACATGCCCTGCAGAGACAAATGCCAAAGGGATGAAAACAGCTAGGAAAGAGTGCCAGGGAAGTCTGCCCCCAGGAGCTCCTCACACAACTGCCACTCCTGCCTGCGTCTCCCAGCAATGTCAACCCAAGATCTTCACCCAGCCTTGTTTATGAAGACCGAATTGCCTTGTTTCCCGATATCTCTTTCTGTATTTCATGGCTGCCGGTACCAAAGGAAGGTAGGCAAGCAAGGCCAAGACTTGTTCAGTTCTGTAGAGGAAGCCTTCATTCATTCATTGAAGCATGTTTATTGAGTTCCTGTTTATTTCAGGTCCTGCTCTAGGTACTGGATATAGAGTAGACCTTTGTTTCCAGTGAGGGAGGCAGGGACATGGGCATTGATAAGTGATACAGCATGCCTGAAGGTGAGAAGTGCCATGGAGACAATGAAGAGGGGAGCAGGGTTAGGATACCAGCACTGAGCAGGTTGTGAGTTTCATGCAGACAGGAAAGGCCTGATCAGAGAGGTGCTGTTCCAGTAGAGACCTGATGGAGCTGAGGCGTAACTGTCTACACCGAGGCTCTGGGGAAAGAGCAGGTGAGATCTTGACACGGGTGCTTGGGGGGGAGTGGTGGTGACCATAGCTGGCCACACAGGTGGGTGAATGGCACAGGTAGTCCCGTCCACACTAGTTCTGGCTTGCACTGACTGGCATTAGCACCTCTTCAAATCAAAATTCCAATCAAGTGTTTGTTTTTTTTTTATATATATATTTTATTATTATTAATTCTAATGGGGTGACACCAATAAATCAGGGTACATATGTACAATGAAAACATCTCCAGGTTATCTTATCATTCAATTGTGTTGCATACCCATCACCAAAAGTCAAATTGTCCTCTGTCACCTTCGATCTGGTTTTCCCTGTGTCCCTCCTCCCTATCCCACTCTTCCCTCCCTCCCCCCATCCCATAACCACCACTCTCTTGTCCATGTCTCATATTCTCACTTTTATGTCCCACCTATGTATGGAATCATGCTGTTCTCAGTTTTTCTGATTTACTTTTTTCACTCCGTATAATGTTATCAAGGTCAAGTGTTTGTTTTGACCCCTTCCAGCATCTTCTTCTTCTTGCTCAGAATTATTTTTCTGCAGATCTCCATTAAATCTACATCCCACTTAATCTTATGGCTCATTTGGTCTTTCTCCATTTCTGCACGGACCAATGGGACGCCAAACCAAGTGACAGGACTTACAGAAAATTAATTTAGTTTAAATAAATGTCATTTCAGTTATTTAGATAGTCAAATACTCTTGAACAGAAATAGTCATAGGAATAAATAAAGATTTAGAGTAGAAAACCAAAGAAGCAGAATTGGCAAATAATACAGTATAGGTGAACAGGTATCTTTCAATTTTTAGTAATCCTCTGTTTTGTTATTTACACATTCATAAGATGATTGTGATATTAATAGAATCCATTTAAGTGGTTTATTTCTAATTCTTGAGATGAGTTTAGAACTGGCTTAGGGCTAATTTCTAACCCTCAATAAGGGCTGTGTGTCATTAAATCCACATAGCACATCAGAAAGATACACAAGAAAACAGAGGAAAACCATAACTTAGTATTTCTAAAGAAGCTAAAAAGAAACAAAATTATTAAAGCTATAAAAGAACAACATGGTGATTTACAATTAGAAAAACTTAGAAAAGAAGTAAGTGGAGAAAGTATTGATATTTGAAAAGGCAAATGACTGAACTCGAGAAAGAAACATATTTTTAAAATTTAAAGAAAACTAAACTAGAAGGAGCACAACAATGAAAAATCACAATGAATATTGCCTTAAGAGTCATAAAAGAAATGAAGGTCTCTGTTTCAAAGTAAACAATGCAGGAGGAAAGGACTCAAGAGGAAGCAGTATGGTGATGGGCAAAGGAGCCCATGGACACACTGGTGCTTGAGGAAGAGAGCAAAGCACAAAACAATAACACAAGGGTAATCCAAGAAAATTTTCCTGGACAAAGAAAAAACATTTGAAAATACAGATGAAAGAGTGCACTGAGTCCTGGAAAACCAAAGCAGAGCTACTGGCACCAGGCAGTTGTTAACAAAACTAGTGGACTTGACAGAAAAAGGAGAGCTTAGTTGATTATGAGACAGAAAGATCAGCTCACTTACAAAGGAAAGAAAATCAGGGTCATTTTTTTTTTTTGGCAGGAGTGACATATTTAAGACAATTGAGGAAAGAGAATATAGGCCAGGCATTTATATCCAGCCAAACTGGCCTCAGAGTGTTGACAGTAGGGTTGCAGACACACACTGAATGTTCTTGAGAGCCTGGTGGATGGTCAACAACATTTCCCTACGAGCAAGATGGGAAAGAATCTAGGCTCAGTGGGCCAAAAGGCAAACTAAAGGGACTATGTATAAGGACCTTCCAGGACCAGTTAAAATATAACCATGTAAAGCCCATTCTAAAAGGAAGGACTTGCCTTTGCCCTGATTCGGGCTATGTTGACCTCTGCATTGTGAGAACGAGCCTCAGACAACCGAAGTGACAGGGACGGTGATCTTGGAAGTAAGATCTAGAATCTAGAATCTGGTTTTGGATTCGAGATTTTACACACAGAACTTGGAACCCAGAACCTGAACACAGAGTACATGGTTCATAATGTTCCCTTTCGATTTTTTTAGTGTCTGTGGGTACTTAATGATGTCTCCTCTTTCTTTACAGATATAATTTAGATCTTCTCTCTATTTATCTCTCTAGCTCTCTTTCTTTGCTTAGTCTAGTTAAAGGTTTATTAATTTTATTGATCCTTTCAAAGAACCAACTTTTAGTTTCACTGATTTTCCCCCCTTTATTGTCTTTCTGTTTTTAATTTTATTGATCTCTCTTATCTTTATTATTTACCTTCTGCTTGCTTTCAGTTTAATTGGTCGTTCTGTTTCTAATTTCTTAAGGTGAAAGTTTTGATTGTTGATTTTTAATTTTTTAATTTTAAATGTAAACATTTCTTTATTCTTTCTAATTAAATGCTTTTTAAATTTATTTTTTATTCAGAAAGTTAAATTTTACAGGGTGAAATTGATCAGTAAGAGTACATATGCTTTAGGTAAATATTTCTATAGCATTTGCACTGTTGATAATGTTTTATACCCCTCACTCAAAGTCAAATCATTTTCCGTCACTGTATATTTGTCCCTCTTTACTCCCTTTCTCCCACGCCCTCCCTCTGGTAACTACTTCACTTTTATCTATGTCCATGAGTCTCAGTTTTACATCCCACCTATGTGTGGAATCATAAAGTTCTTAGCTTTTTCTGATTTATTTATTTCACTCAGTATAATGCTCTCAAGGTCCGTCCATGCTGTCGTAAATGGCACTACACCATTTCTTATGGCTGAGTAGTATTCCATTGTATATATGTACCACATCTTCTTCATCCAGTCCTCTATCAAAGGACTCTTTGGTTGTTTCCATGTCTTGGCCACTGTGAATAATGCCGCGGTGAACATGGGGGTACATGTGTCTTTACATAACAATGTTTTCGAGTTTTTGTGGTAGATACCCAGTAGAGGGATTGCTGGGTCATGTGGCAGTTCTATTCTTAATTTTTGAGGAACCACCATACTTCCATAATGATTGTATAGTTTACATTCCCACCAGCAGTGAATGAGGGTTACTTTTTCTACATAACCTCTCCAACACGTGTTATTTATTTTTTGTCTTGTTGATAATAGCCAATCCAACAGGTGTGAGATAAAACCTCATTGTAGTTTTGATTTGCATTTCTCTGATAGCTAGTGAGGATGAGCAACTTTTCATATATCTGTTGGCCATTTGTATGTCCTTTTGGGAGAAGTGTCTGCTCAGGTCCTCTCCCCAGTTTTTAATTGGGTTGTTTGCTTATTTGTTGCTGAGCTTTGTGAGTTGTTATATATATATATATATATATATATATATATATATATATATATATATATATATATATATATATATATATGATATTGATCCCTTATCAGAGCTGTTACTTATAAATATCATCTCCCATTTGGTTGGCTGCCTTTTTGTTTTGTTATCAGTTTCTTTTGCTGTACAGAAGCTTTTTAATTTAATATAGTCCCATTTATTTATTGTTGACTTTACTTCCCTTGCCTTTGGGATCAAAATCATAAAATGTTCTCTATAGCTAAGGTCCACAAGTTAGTACTAATGTTTTCTTCTATGTAATTTATTGTTTCAGATCTTATATTTAGGTCTTTGATCCATTTTGAATTAATTTTTGTGCAGGGGGACAACTATAGTCAAGTTTCATTCTTTTGCATATGGCTTTCAAATTTTCCCAGCATCACTTATTAAAGAGACTTTCTATTTTTACCATTGTGTATTTTTGGCTCCTTTGTTGAAAATGATTTGTCTGTATATATGTGGTTTTATTTTTGGGCTTTCAGTTCTGTTCCATTGGTCTGTATGCCTGTTTTTCTGCCAGTATCATGCTGTTCTGATTATAGTGGCAAAATTTGAAGTCAGGTAGTGTGATACCTTTGGCTTCATTCTTTTTACTCAGAATTGCTTTGGCTATTCAGGGTCTTATGGTTCTATACAATCTGGTGACTTTTGTTCTATTTCTTTAAAAAAGGACATTGGTATTTTAATGGGGATTGCATTAAATTTGTATATTGCTTTGAATAACATAGCCATTTTGACTATGTTGATTCTTCCAATCCATGAACATGGAATATTTTTCCATTTCATTGTGTTTTTTTCAGTTTCTTTTAATAATACTTTGTAGTTTTCAAGATATTAGGTCCTTTACATTCTTTGTTAAGTTTACTCCTAGGTATTTTATTTATTTTGTTGCAATTGCAAAAGAAATTGTAATTTTTTGTAGTTAATTTTCTGAAGTTTTATTGTTAACATCTAGGAAAGCAATATACTTTTTTATATTGGTTTTGTATCCTGCAACTTTACAGTATTCGTTTATTATTTCTAATAGTTTTTTGGTGGAGTCTTTGGGATTTTCTATATACAGGATCATATAAAAAAAAACTATAAAAAGCGATACTTTTGCCTGCCAGGCGGTGGCGCAGTGGATAGAGCATCGAACTGGGATGCAAAGGAAACAGGTTCAAAACCCTAAGGTCGCAGGCTGGAGTTCAGGGTCATCTGGCTTGAGCACGGGCTCACCAGCTTAAGCGTGGGGTCGTTGTCTTGAGCATGGGATCATAGACATGATGCTGTGGTCACTGGCTTGAGCCCAAGGGTTCCTGGCTTGAAGCCTAAAGTTGCTGGCTTGAGCCCAAGGTTGCTGGCTTGAAGAAGGGGTCATTTGCTCTGCTGTAGCCTCCTGCTCAAGGCACATATGGGAACACAATCAATGAACAACTAAGGTGCTGCAATGAAGTATTGATGCTTCTCATCTCTTTCCCTTCCTCTCTGTCTGTCCCTATCTTTCCCTCTCTCTGACTCTCTCTGTCTCTGTCAAAAAAACAACTGATACCTTAACTTTTTCTTTTCCGATAAGGTTGTCTTTTATTTCTTTCTCTTGCCTCATCGCTCTGGCTAAAACTTCCAGAACTATGTTGAATAAGAGTAGAGAGAGTGGGTAACCTTGTCTTATTCTTGATTTTAGAGAAAAAGTCTCCATTTATTCACCATTTAGTACGATATTGACTGATAGTTTGTCATAGATGGACTTTATTATGTTGAAGTTCTTTCATTCTATACCCATTTTATTGAGTGTTTTAAACATAAATAGATGTTGTATTTTATCAAATGCCTTTTCTGCATTTATTGATAGGATCATATGATTTTTGTCCTTTCTTTTGTTGATGTGGTGTATTACATTAATCGATTTATGCATGTTTAACCATACTTGTGCTCCTAAAAACAGTGGTTCTTAACCTGGGTTCTATCGAACCCTAGGGGTTTGATGAGTCAGTCTCAGGGGTTCAGAGAAGCCTCTGCCGTGGAGGCCAGAATAAAGTAATACCGTAATTTGTTGTGAGTTCATGCACTTTGTTGGTTTTGTTCTTTGAGCAAGGTGATGTTCATGCACGGCTCATTTCGTGCACCAGTAAAAAAACATATACCTATGTCTTGAATTTGGAAAAAAAAATCATATTTTATTTATCACTAAAGAAGGGTTTGGTGAATGCGCATATGAAACTGGTGGGTTCGGTACCTCAAAAAAGGTTAAGAACCACTGTCCTAGAATGAATCCCACATAATCCTAATATACTTTTTAAAAAAAGTATTGTATTCTAATTGCTACTATTTCATTTAGGATTTTGCATCTGTATTCATTGGAGATATTAGTCTGTAGTTTTCTTTTTCTGTGTCGTCCTTGCCAGGTTTTGGTATCAAGGTTATGTTGGCTTCATAAAATGTGTTAGGAAGTATGGCTTCTTCTTCTATTTATTGGAAGACATTGAGAAGGATAGGTACCAAATCTTCTTTGAATGTTTGGTAGAATTTACTACTATAGCCATTTGGTCCTGGGCTTTTATATTTGGGGAGGTTTTTCATAGTTATTTCTATTTCTTCCCTGATAATGGGTCTATTTAGGTGTTCTACTTCTTTATGACTCAGTCTAGGAAGATTGTATAGTTCTAGAAACTTATCCATTTCTTCTAGATTGTTAAATTTGGTGTTAAATAATCTTTCATAGTATTCTAGTATGATCCTTTGTATATGTATGATATCTGTGGTAATTTCTCCTCTTTCATTTCATATTTTGTTTATATGAGTCATTTCTCATTTTTCCTTAGTGAGTCTAACCAGGAGTTTGTCAATTTTACTGATGTTTTTAAAGAACCAGTTCTTTGTTGTATTAATTTTTTCTATAGTTTTTTTTTTGTTCTCTATTTCATTTAGTTCTGCTCTAATTTTACTATTTCCTTTCTTCTGCTGATTTTGGGTTGCCTTTGTTATTATTTTTCTAGTTCTTCCAGATGTGATGTTATGTTGTTTACTTGGGATTTTCATTTGTCTGTATATATCTTTTCATCTCTGCTTTTATTTTTTCTTTGACCCAGTCATTTTTATAGACGTATGTTGTTTCATTTCCACATTTTGTGGGTTTCTTTATTTCTCTTTTGCACTAGAATTCTAATTTCAAAGCCTTATGATCAGAAAATATGCTTGGTATAATTTCAATCTTCTTGAATTTGTTGAGGTTACATTTGTGACCCAACATATGATCTATCCTTAAGAATGTTCCATGCACACTGGAAAAAATGTTAATCTGATGTTTTGGGATAAAATGTCTTGTAAATGTCTATTATGTCCATTTGGTCTAGTGTGTTGTTTAAAGCTGATATTTCTTTATTGGTTTTCTGTTTGGGTGATCTATCTAAATTGTCAATGGTGTGTTGAGATCTCCAACTATAATTGTGTTTTCGTCTGTTTCTATTTTTAGATCCGTTAGTGGATGTCATATATTTTGTTGTTCCCCGATTCAGTGCATATATATTAAGAAGTGTTATGTCTTCTTGATATAGTGTCCCCTTTATCATTATGAAATGTTCATCTTTGTCTCTTGTTGCCTTTGTTGTCTTGAAGTCAGCATTGTCAAATATTAGAATGGCTACACCTGCTTTTCTTTGGAATTATTTGCTTGGAGAATCATTTTCCAACCTTTCACTTTGAGTCTACTTTTGTCTTTGCAGCTTAGATGTGTCTCATGAAGTAAGCATACAGTTGGGTTTTGCTTTTTGATCCAATCTGCTACTCTATGCCTCTTTATTGGTGAGTTCAGTCCATTTATAGTTAGGGTAATTATTGATGTTTTAGGATTTTCTATAATCATTTTATATTTTGTTTTCTGGTAGTTCTGTGTCTCTTTTGATTCTTCTCTTTTGTGTTTCTGTCAGTTGTTTTTGTTTGGTGGTATTCCATGCTTTTTACCCCTGCTTTTTATTTTTGTAAGCTATGTGTTTCAGTATTGGTTTTCTTGTGGGTGGATACCATTAAGTTATTATGAGAAAAGTTTTCATATATACAAGAGTCATTTGTCTTATGAGTGCTTCTGTACTCCATCCTCCTTTGCTACTGCAGATCTTTATCCTTTCCCCTTTTATGTTATCATTGTAACAGATTATCCTTGTTTTAATTGTAGTCTTTCTGGAGCTTTTACTTGTAGTTTTGTTCTTTGTATCTAATAGAATAACCCCCTTGCATATTTCCTGCAGTGGAGGTTTCTGGAGATAAATTCCCTCAGCTTCTGTATGTCTGGAAAAGGTTTTATTTCTCTTTCATATTTGAAGGATAACTTCAATGGATATAGTATTTTTGGCTAGTTATTCCTCTCTTTCATTACTTTGAAAATTTGGGTCTACTCTCTTCTGGCTTGTAGTATTTCTGCTGAGAAGTCTGATAATTTAATGGGCTTTCCTTTATATGTTATGTTCTTCTTTTCCCTAGCTTCCTTGAGAATTTTGTTGTTGTTGTTGATTTTTGATAATTTTATTATGAGGTGCCTTGGAGAAGGTCTGTTTGGGTTGAGATAACTCAGCGTTCTGTTTGCTTCTTGGCTTCAAGAATCTAACTCTTTCCATTGGCTTGGGAAGTTCTCACCAATTGTTTGTTTGAATAGGCTCTCCATTCCCATCTCCCTCTCTTCTTCTGATATATCCATTATTTTTATATATTTTTTTCTGATGGAGTCAGACAATTCTTATAGAGCTCTATTATTTTTTTAATTTGTGAATCTCTTTCCTCTTCTCTCTGTAGTACCTCTTGTTGACTATCTTCGATTTCACTAATTCATTCATCTATCTTGACTGTTCTATTCTCTAAATTTGCTAGCTCATTTTTCAATTCAGGTATTGAGTTCCTCATCTCTGTTTTTAAAGTTTCAATCTCCTTTGTGAAGTATTCATTTTGTTCATTAATTTTTTTTGAGCTCATTAAATTTTCTGTAAGTGTTTTTGCTTATCTCATTGAGTATTTTCAGAACTTCAATTTTGAATTCTCTGTCATTTAACTCCAAAATTTTCATGTGATTGACACTACTTTCAGAAGATTTTTAATTTTCTTTCTGAACTACATCTCTTTCTTGTGTAGCCATGGTGTTCAATTTCTTCTTCTTGATGACATTTGAGAATAGTAGCATTAAGAAATCTAACAGGTGATGGGTATGCAACATAATCAACTGTCAAAATAACCGGGAGATGTTTTCTCTGAACATATGCACTCTGATTTACCAATGTCACCCCATTAAAATAAATAAAAACAATTAAAAAAAGAAATCTAACAAAAAACCCTAATAAATAAAAAAATACAACAAAAAATAGAAAAATATTAAAAATAATAAAGAATTAAAAAGAAAAACCACAAAAGAACAGAAAATAAAAACAATAAAACATCCATAAAAATAAAGATAAAAAATATAAAAATTAAAGAAAATGAAATTTAAAAAATGATTACAGTTTTGAGATGTTTTCTGGTTTCTTCCAGTACATGGCACTATATTACATGTTTTAGCTCTGTGAAATTCTGTGCTGACTTCTGCAGCTGAGATGTTGCTGACACAGTGATGTAGGTGGGGCTGCAGTCATGATAATGGGTGAGACATATTGTGAGGGTTTTGTGGCTTCAGTAATGGCAATCTTGGGCTTCTAGGGCACTCCTTCCCATGTCTCAACAAACCAGGGACCAGACACAGAGCACCTTTGTTCTTCAGGTGTGGCTTAAGTCCCAGCAAGGTGAGAGAGGCAGGATCTGGAAGGCTGTGGGGGGTTGCAATTTGTTTTTTACTGTTTCTGTGCCAAGTGAGAGCTTCCAGCAGACCAAAGAACACTGAACTTGGCCCCTCTTTCTGCCACTGCTTTGGTTTAGTATTTCCCTTTGCCCTTTAATCTCATCATTCTTCCCAGCATATGAAGACCCAGTCACTCTGGATTTCTACTTCTTCAGAGCCCCAGAAGACAAAACCCAGACATTTTGGGCCTCTCTCCTCTCCAGAGCCAACCACCTGTGTGTCTTGTCTTCTATCCTCCTTCTCAACCCTTCCACCTTTAGTCCATTCCATGTGTATCTTTTCAGGCATGTCTGCGAGCCCAGCTGAGGTTCCTTTGCTGAATTATAGCTGTTCAATTTGTTGAAATTTCAAGAGGAGAGGTCAAATGTATCTCTCATGCCACCATTACTCTGATGTCATCTAGTGTCCTAGAAGGATATTATGCACATGTCTGCCCACTTGTTTTTTTAAGATTTTAAAGTTCATTTTAGAGAGAGGGAAAAGAGAGAGGGAGAGAGAGAGAGAGAAAAGTGGTGGTAAGGGGTGGGAAGCATCAACTCATAGCAGTTGCTTCTTATATATGCCTTGACCAGGCAAGCCTAGGGTTTCAAACCAGCAACCTCAGCATTCCAAGATGATGCTTATCCATTGTGCCACCACAGGTCAGGCACAAATAAACATCTAGGTAAGAAAAATATTGTTTAAGAGTGTCAAGGGGACATATCTAATTATACCTGATAATTTCTATCTTGCTTACAGTGATTCTGACATGGTATGGTCCTTTCTTCCAATCTCTGATGGCTCAATTTTTCTTTATTCATTTCTCCTGCTCCCAAATAAGCTTTCTTTATTGATTAGTCCAAACTCTGCCCTTGTGTGCTAAGATCTCCACTGTTTTTCTCTTAACTTCCTTGTGGAATGGTAACTTCTTGTATAGTTTGTGAAAAATACTAAGACAATGATTCTTTATTCATGCATTTGAAAAGCATTTCTCTTTCCAAGAAAAATTTTGAATTCTTCCTAAAGGCAAAGATTGTGCTTCTTTTTTAGAATCTGTGCAGGGTGAAATAGAAATGGGAATTACAGATAAAAATTCTGGTAACAGCTCTATCACCAGCTAATTGTGTCATTATATCTGGGATAAGTTTCTGACCCTCCCTAGAAGGCCAGTTCTTTCTGCAGAAAAATATAAAAATTAAACTGGGTGATTGTCAAGGTTTTGCCAGATATATGATTTTTGGCTATAACATTTAGCACAATGTTATAAACACATCAAGTTCCTCATAAATGTTTATTTACAATAAAGGACATCCACCTAAATGGTCTCACTTTGCTGGTTTTTACCTCCTTGGTGGTCCCATGATAATGCTCCTCAGTTCACACCACTATGTAGTTGTTCTCATCACACTGATTTGGACTGTAGTCAATAGGAAACAGCAGGTGTAAAGGATGTTACTTTCAAGTTGGGTGCCTATATGTCTACCGTGAGTGCTGGCTCTGAGGTGGCTGGTTCTAACAGATGGTCCAGCGGCCTCTGGAGAAAAACTGGACCTTCCTGCCACTCACAGTGGAACCTCAAGGTAGATCCATAGTCCCCAACTGGGTCTTCAGATGAGACCACAGTCTTAGTTGAGAGCTTAACCGCCACACTAGAGACACTGAGACAGGCAAGCCAGCAAAGCCACTCCCATATTCTTTGCCCACAGAAACCTCAGTTTTAGGGTCGTTTTTTGTGCAATAATAGACAACTACGACTATTCCAGTAATATGATTTGGGTGGAGCCCAGACAGTGGTGGGGTCATGTGTGTGGTGCTCTTTTCCTCTCTCCTTTGTGAGTGAGTGATGATTTGGAAGCTGTCTTTCTTTAGAGCCAAAACAGTGTGTTCCCACTTGCATTACTTATGGCTTAGCAAAGCAATGGCATTGCTGCAAAACCAGGATATAAATCACAGTGTCCTAAGGGGTGGTTGTGAAAGGACCTGGCTCAAAGGGGCAGCTCAGAAAGTAACATCCTGCTTTGCCCGATGTTTCTGAGGATGCCGTCCTGACAGCTCAGGGCCAGACAGGATAGAATTAGACCCTCTCTTCCTGAAGGTGGAAACCTTATGAGCTGCTGAACCACAAGCCAACCCCCAACATGTTAGTAATGATTGTGGGTGTGAGGTGGGTGCTGAGAACAATACATTCCCTCTGCCTCTGATCTGGAAGAGCAGTCCACAGCAGCCCATGCTGTTGTTGGTCACAGTGAGTTGCAGGCCACTGGGCAGCTCCTTCTTGGTGAATTGCCCAGTGACATTTTGTGCGCTAAGAGATGAGTGTGACGTCTCACTCTTTTATTTTAGGGTTATAGTTTGAAAACATCACTATTTTTAAATCTAATGTCCACAAATGTTTCATAGCATTCTTAAAGTAAATAGATCACAGAGAGGTGGCATTATTTGCCATTATTTGTGCACAAACACAGTAAGATGACAGTGGGATCCTTCCAATAAAACAGACAGGGTGGGGAGGGTTTTGTGGTCAATGAGCTTTAAAAACGTTGAGCGCTAGGATCCTTCAGGAAAGACACACAATAAACATGACAAGAAGCCGTGTAGCAAAGAAACATAGCTTTATTCAGACCATACCAAGCTGATGTGAAACTTCTCACCCAAGCTGTCTGTGACCATTTCCAGAAGGAAAAACTGGACTCATTGCTAGAGGAACAGCTGCTACGAAAATGACTCTATGTCCATGTCTCCTGACATCTAATTTACCAGATTAGAAAAGAAGTTTGCATTATTTCCTTCTGTTGGAAGAATAAGGACAGAGTTGGATGGAAAAGCCATATGGAAAGAAAAGAATTGGGGTTGTGGTAGCTGATAAGGACGTGTCTTAATTTTATCCTTTTCTTTCCATTTTTACTCTTGGAGATCAGAGGACATCAAAGCCCCCTGGGGCCCTGGGACGATTTTAACTTTTGGTGCCATCCAGGGCAATTTGCACCATCTGAGTGTGATCAGGTGTAGACCTGGCTGGTCAGATCCAGTGGGAGGATGGCATCTGGTCTTAACCTTTGACACTGTGTCACGTACCTGGTTGTTTTCCTCTTGGCGGTGTGTCTTGTGTGGCCCCTGCACTTCACAGAGCATTGTGGGGAGTGACTGAGTGAGCATGCGCGTCCAGCGCTTGAAATATTGCTTGGCGTAGAGCAAGAAATATGTTACCTACTATTTGAGTTTCCTTAAATTTTCTCCAACTTCCATCTTTTCAAGAATGATAACTAAGCACACATACTAAATTTAGGATCACACAGAGGTTAACAAAGCCCTACATGAGGCTGGCAGCATGTATGTCAGCGTCCCATGTTTTTCTCTTCAGCCACTTCTTGTTCCCACTTGTGGGACAATGTCCACTTCAAAAGGAAAAACTAGAGCAGGGCATGCCCTGGGTCCCTTGGAAGTTACAGCTCCCTTTTCCACCTTTCCACTGTGCAACCGACTGATTATGACACATCCAGAAGTCTGGCGGATTTAAAGACGGGAGCAGCGGGCACATGCCCTGGGTCCCAACTCCTGAAGGACCCCGCAAAACCCCAACTTTACACTTTTTTCTAATGTAAGGGCCCAATATTTTCTTCTGTGCCCGGAACCTCAACAGACCTCAATCCGTCTCTGCCAAAGTAGCTGATGGTCACCAAACACACAGCACCAATAAGCCTGAAGATGATCTCCAAAAGGAAGTTAAGCAATGAGAAATACAAAGTGTCAGAGCAGGTCACCTCCAAGTGGGAACAGAGTTGCAAGCAGGACAAGAGTGTCTGGACACACAGATGTGCATGTGCACACACATGTGTGCATTAGTGTGTGTGTGTGCAATTGTGCTTTGAAAATATAACATATCCAATATAAAATATAAAATTCCCGAAAGCCATTTTGCTATTACTGAATGCTATTACTACATGAGAAGCCTGCTATAAAGCACATGGCTATCTTGACAGTTTAGCTATTTCCTGTAGTACACATGCTCCCTATATCATATGCACTACCTAATTCTTATTATGGCCAGATGCTCTCAGCAGCTGTATTGGGGAGCCCTAGTCAGTTGTAGATTGCCCTGCATCTGGACACTCATGTGGGGTTTAAATGTATACACCACCCCAATGATTTAGCAGGTGAAGGAAAGACCATTTCTATTTTAACATCTTGCAAACATACAAGTAACATGTAAATAAAATTTTACAGTTATAACTGCTGTACATATTTTATTTTCTTCAAATCCTGCTCATTTTTGCCCATCCACCCAGCTTCTTCACATGGTTTCAAAATGTCTGGAGGTTGTACACCTTCCACACTTGCTCCAGTGCCTGGGCACCAGGTAGTATCCCCAGCGGCAATACCAAGGACGAGGGCCCATGAAGCTTACCATGCGAAAGGCACAGCTTTATTTATTCTCTTGCTTTTAATTCTGTAGCAAACAAGAGCTTAATACCCGTGTGAAGGTTCAGGAATTGAAAATATCAAATATCAGCAGAAGTTGAAAAATTAGGAGCAAAGAAGGGAAAATCTTGGGCTTTGTGTCATGTGAATGCTCTAATAGGGCAGAACAAATGTAAAGAAATCCTTAAAACACACATAATGAGACTGAATGTAATTCAAAACAAGGCAGAGTTTATCAGAAGAGGAAACTCTGCCCACCAATTTAAGGATTACAACAAAAGGATGTGATGCTTCCTCATGTGACCAGTTAACTCTGTGCTCACTTTCATGCCTGCCAGTGGAATCCCTGGTTGCCTGCTTAGTGGGACTAAGGCTTGGTCAAAGGTCCTCATCCTTCAAAGGGAAGCAAGGGCAAATGCTTGATGCAACCAACAGCTGCCATCTGTTGAACACCTACTGTGTGTCAGGCACTGTGCCAAACATAAGGACATCTCTAGGTGGGAAGGTGCGTCCAGCCTGCAGGCAGACACTTCCCATTCAGCATGGAGTGATAGGCGATGCAGGGCTCATCCAAAGACAGTGAAGAATCTGGAGACATCAGGTCTAATGTCCTCATCGCAGCCCAGGTATTATCATGTCCCCAAGAGAATGAGTCTTGACATAGCTCACAAGAGGCTGGGACCCAGCCCACATAAGTCAGAAAGAGGGCTCGAGTGTTAAGGACCACATCCCAGACCTGAGTTAAGTGCTGGGCACTGACCCTCAGATACCCCACTTTCAGGGGCTGGACTATCTCTGACACTGCCACATACAATACCTCCCAGACCCCAGGTTCCTTAGGCCAAGGGCACAAGCCAGAATCAACCAGCATCTCAATCCTGAAAATTCAGTGAGAAATCCCCCAAAAGATGTCTACAGATAATATTTTCAGTCCCTTTAAATTCTTCAAAGAACAAGATGGTGATAAGGAAATAAAAATATAACAGTGGAAGACACTCAAGCATATGTAATAAGAGCTCAAGGTTCAGATCAAATTCCAGTACAGTCTCCATTCAGCTGTGTGTATCTGGTCAGGTCAAGCAACCTGTCTGTGCTTCTGCTTCCCTATGTAAGAGTGACTACAATAGCAGTTGTGTCCCAGGCTGACTATGAGGAGGGAAACAGAGCAGGGCACTGCTAGTTATTGCTTTTGAAGACTGACTTTTTAAATCCAGTATCTCCCACTCCCCACCTGCTCAGTGCTCTGGACCCCACACCCAGATTAGTTCCAGACATACTGGGATTATAGTTGGGGATGCATTTATAGTTGAACTTGGGTAGAATTTATATCTTAGAAATAATGAGTGTTACCATCTATTAAGGGTATTTCTTCATTTGTTCAGGTCTTCTTTATTTCCCTTCGGCCGTGTTTCTATTTCTTGTATATCTTTTGTTAAATTTAGTCCTAAGAATTTTATAGTTTTGATGCTATTATAAACTGAATAATTTAAAAGATTTATTTTCATATTTGCTGCTAGTATACAAACATATAAGTGATGGTATCTCTTTTTGTATTAAGACACAGCTAAACTTCTATTAATTTGCCTGACCTGTGGTGGTGCCATGGATAAAGTATTGATTTGGAACACTGAGGTCATTGGTTCAAAACACCGGGTTGTCGGGTCAAGGCACAAATAAGAAGCAACTACTATGAGTTGACACTTCCCACTTCTCCCCTTTTTCTCTCTCCCTCCCCTCCTTAAAATCAATAAATAAAATCCAAAAAAATAAAAAATAGATAAACTTCTATTAATCATAGCAGGTGTTTTGAAGATTCTTTTCAATTGTCCATGTTAATAGTGCATTGTCAGTGAATAGAGATATAATTTTACTTCTTCCTAATCAATCTTTACTTCTTTTTTTTTTTTTTTTTTTTGCTTTGTTGCACTAAGATCACCACGAAAATATGAAATAGAAGTGGTTGAAGCTGCCTTCTTTCCTTTCTTCCTGGTCTTAGAGAAGCATTAACTATTTTGCCATTTGGAAGATGTTTGCTGTATATTGGTGCTTCTGATTGCTGAGCATTTTACCTTGTATGGACTTTGAATATTGGTAAAAGCTCTTTCTGCTTCTACTGTGATGTTCTTATGGTTTTCTCCTATATTTTTGTCAATATGGTGATTTCCATTGATTTTATTTTCAAACCAAAATTTTATATTCCTGTGAGGGGGAGACATTATTATTTTCACAATTCTGGATACAATTTACTAGTATTTTGTTTACATTTCTTTGCATCTATTTTCATGAAAATGTTCATCTATAATTTCATATCTTAGAACATCTTTGTCAAGTTTTGATATCAGAGTTAAGCTGACCTCATACTACAAGTCAAGAAGTTTTTCTTCTCCCTAGTTTTGGGAATAGTTTATAAAATTTTGGCTTTATATCTTCATTAACTATTTCATAGAATTTAATTTTGAAGTTATCCAGCTCAGAAGTTTTCTTTGTAGGAAGGTTTTTGATAACAAATTCAATTTCTCTAATAAATATAATGATGTTGATAATAGTGTTCAGTTTATTCAAGTTCTCATATAGGAGACAAAATAAAGGGCTGTTTAAATTTTCTATTTCACCTTGTGTCAATTTGGTAACTTGAGTTTCCAAAAGAATTTGCTTGTTACATAAATTGTCAAATTTATCAGTATAAAATTGTTCATAATGTTCCAGTATTACTAAAATCCATAGAATTTGTATTGACGTTCTCCCTTATTTCTTGATAGTGGTTAATTTATGATTTTTTTATTAGACTTGCTAGCATTTTATCAATTTTATTAATCTTTTTAAGAAACAAATTTTATCTTTACTGACTTCTCTGTTTTACGATTCATTTTTTCTCAATTTTTTCCTCCTACTTATTTTGTATTTAATTTGCTCATCTTTTTTAAACTTAAGGTAAAATCTTAGATCATTTCTTTGAAAATTTTATTTTTTCTAAAGTGAACATTTCGATCACATCTTGGCCTTTTGGCTAAGATCAAGTGTAAAGTGAACATTTAGAGTTGCAAATTTTTCTTTAAGCCTATCTTATAGATTTGATATGTGATATATTAATCAGTTTGAAGTATTTTATACTTTGATTATTTGAACCCATAGATTATTTAAAAGTGTGTTATTTAGTTCTCAAATATTTGTGTGTAATTAATTTTGATTTCTAATTTAAGCTCACTGTAATAAGAGAATATACTCCCTAAGAGTTCACTTATTGGAAATACTTAAGACTTATTTTATGACTCAGCATATGAGCCATAGTACTCTTAAGTTCCAGATTTTCTATTTGATTCTTTTTAAAAAGTAATTTTTGTTTCTCTGCTGACATCCCCTGTTTATTCCTTGTGACTATATTTTTTCTTGAATTTCCAGAACATATTAAGATCACTGTCTTCTAGTTTCAACTCTTTCATAATCTGAGATTGGTTTCTGTTGACTGTTTGTTTGTTTGTTTTTTCTTGTATCTAGGTCACATTTTTCTGTTTCTTCACATGGCTAGTAACCTTTTATTGTAAACTATCATATATCAGATATTGTTGTCAGTATGTTGTAGAGGCTCTGTATTATGTTACTTTCCTCTGAAGAGTGTTCAGTCTTGTTCTAGCAGGTCATTTACCTGGCTGAATCCAAGCACCAGCTCTTCTTCCCTGCAGTGGGTCACAGCTGCCACCTCTGCTCAGCAACTTAGGACTTGAACTACTATTTTTTTTCACTGGGATCCTTGGCACCTTCTCCATGCATGCAATCAAGAATCAGCCAAGGATCTGGAGGAGATTTCCACATGAAGCTGATGGCTTCATTGTCTATGGCTATCTCCTTTCAGGGATATTATCCTTCATTTTCCAGCATCTGACTCTTCAAGCCAGTGAGGCTGCAGCTTCCTTCCTGGGTTACAGCAGCCCCACATCATATCAACCAGGTGTGTCCTCCAGCAAAAAGCTATACATGTGGATCTCTCCTATCTCAGTTCCATTTTTTAAGGGTTGTCTGTATTTAAGTTTCTGCAATTTAGTTTTTCTTCAATATCTTCAACTAGTGTTTTATATTTTTTTCCAGAATAGATAATTATCATCTATGAGAGAGTTAGTCTGATATAAGCTATTTATGAAGCAAAACTCTGTGCATAATTTTGTATACCCCTCCAAATAATTTCTAATTATTTACATTTACTAATAGGATTTACTTTTTTTGTTTATTTAATTTTGGTTATTCCATCACACTCTTTCCTTCTGGATAAAATATATACTTAGTGTTTATTTCAGGGAGAGTCTGAGAGTTACATACTCTCTTTTTAGTCTTGATATGTTCCAGAGTGCCTTTATTTTATCCTTATCCTGGAGTGATAGTTTAACTGGAGGATTAGTGGTAACTTACTTGCTCTACACATAAAGCAGCCATGGTCCTTTTGTTTCCTGGCATGTATTGCTGTGGATGAGAAGTCTGCCGTAGTCTCTGATTGTCATCCCCCAGTGTGTATGTGGGACCATCTTACACATATCCACACAACCTCTCAGCCTCACCTGCTTTCTGGACTGCCAGGACTTGCTTCCTCTCAGTCTGCTCTTCACAGTTACCTACGTATCTGAGCTGCATCCATATCACACTTTCTAGAATGAGTTATTCACATATATACACTTGTCAATCAAAAAAGTTACACCTTCTAAGTTACTAATAGAAAAATAAAGAAAACAGATTGCAGGACATGACACAGTTAAGGATGACAGTTCAATAGGGTCTATTTTGAAATCCTTTCAATGGAATGAGACAGAAGTATCAGGTCACTATGAAAAAAACAACAGAGGCTCATTGTCCCTTTATTACCTTTATTCCAACAAGACAATGCTGAGCAATGTTTATGAGTTCCCTCCCATCCTTTGCCTTCTGCCAAAGGTAAGATTTTAATGAACTGAACAGTTTGAGTCCTGAGTGCCTTCCAGGAAGTAGTGAGCAGGCACAGAGAAGTGTTCCCATAGCCTAGAGCAAAGCTTTGGAGGAACAACTAGGCATCTGTCCCAGAAGGAGTAGGTGTTCTGGCTGCTCTCAGCATCTTCTGTTAGGGACCTTATGACATCTTATTATAGCTTTCTTTCTTCATTTGGAACACTTGAGAACTAGTTTCTTTTTGTTTCCCTTTGAAATATAAGTGGTAAAAGGTGTTATTGGAAGAACCTTAGGGTCAAGAGAGAGGTGTCTCCCTGAACCCATGATGCTGAGTCAGGAAGCTTCACCCAACTCCAGGCCATGCAAACCCAGGAGACCCCAGGGTTTGATCTTCTCTTCCAATGTCATATGCAAAGGAAGCAGGTAGTTAGGGACATGCCTTACACGTTCATAAGACCAAAAACACCAGATCTAAAATATAGCTGACCTAATATTTCTAGTCACTGTTTTTCAACTGAATTGGAACAACCACTCACCTTGAAGGAGGAAATAAGGTTAATTTAAGGCTGGGTAGTATTACAACCCTTTAGAATGAAGAAAATGTTATGGAAAGAGTAAATGTTTCTTTTAGAAGTGGATGAGAGAGAATTCTAGGAAGATGGCAAAGAAGTAAGGAGTGGGAATATATCTCCTCACCTAAAAACAATTGCACTGGAAGAATCTGTCTGCTATAACTATTTTGCAACTCTGGAGTCTACTGAGGGCTTGCAACTTCCATGGTCAATTTCAGCTTTTGGCACAATACCAGTTATCTCCCAGCCACGTCTGCCATATGTTTCTGGAGAAGCTTGTGAGAGTCAAGATGGGCAAAAAGGACATTGCTCTCCAAATAATTCAGATCTGTGGTCCAATTGTTAACTGCAACTTCCTTTTTTAATTAATTTTAATGAAGTGACAGTAATAAATCCGAGTACATATGTTCATATAAAACATCTCTAGGATATCTTGTCATTCAATTATGTTGCATACCCATCACCCAAAGTCAAATTGTCCTCTGTAACCTTCTATCTAGTTTTCTTTGTGCCCCTCCCCTCCCCTCATGCCCTCCCCCTCCTCTCTCCCTCCACCCCATAACCACCACACTCTTGCCCATGTCTCATAGTCTCGTTTTCATGTCCCATCTATGTATGAAATCATGCAGTTCTCAGTTTTTTCTGTTTTACTTATTTCACTCCATATAATGTTATCAAGGTCCATCCATTTTGTTGTAAATCATCCGATGTCATCATTTCTTATGGCTGAGTAGTATTCCATAGAATATATGTACCAAAGCTTTTTAATCCACTTGTTCTCTGACGGACACTTGGGCTGTTTCCAGATCTTTGCTATTGTGAACAATGCTGCCACGAACATGGGGGCGCATTTCTTCTTTTCGAACAGTGCTATGGTGTTCTTAGGGTATATTCCTAAAAGTGGGATAGCAGTTCGATTTTTAATTTTTTGAGGAATCTCCATACTGTTTTCTACAGTGGCTGCACCAGTCTGCATTCCCACCAGCAGTGCAGAAGGGTTCCCTTTTCTCCGCATCCTCGCCAGCACTTATTCTGTGTTGTTTTGCTGATGAGCGCCATTCTGACTGGTGTGAGGTGATATCTCATTGTGGTTTTAATTTGCATTTTCTAATGATTAGTGATGAGCATTTTTTCATATGCCTATTGGCCAACTGTATGTCCTCTTTGGAGAAATTTCTATTCATTTCTTTTGCCCATTTTTTTATTGGATTGTTTGTCTTCCTGGTGTTGAGTTTTATAAGTTCTTTATAAATTTTGGTTATTAACCCCTTATCAGACATATTGTCAAATATGTTCTCCCATTGTGTGGTTTGTCTTTTTATTCTGTTCTTACTGTCTTTAGCTGTGCAAAAACTTTTTAGTTTGATACAGTCCCATTTGTTTATCTTGCCTTTTATTTCATTTGCCCGTGGAGATAAATTGGCAAATATATTGCTCCGACAGATGTCGGAGAGCTTACTGCCTATGTTTTCTTCTAAGATGCTTATGGTTTCACAGCTTACATTTAAGTCTTTTATCCATTTTGAGTTTGTTTATGTGAATGGTGTAAGTTGATGGTCTAGTTTCATTATTTTGCAGGTAGATGTCCAATTTTCCCAACACTATTTGTTAAAGAGGCTGTCTTTACTCCATTGTATGCTCTTTTCTCCTTTGTCAAATATCAGTTGTCCATAAAGGTGTGGGTTTATTTCTGGGTTCTCTGATCTGTTCCATTGATCTATGTGCCTGTTCTTTATGCCAGAACCAGGCTGTCTTGAGTACAATGGCCTTGTAGTATACCTTGATATCCGGAAGAGTGATACCTCCTGCTTTATTTTTTCTTTTTAAAATTGCTGAGTCTATTTGTGTTCTTTTATGGTTCCATATAAATTTTTGGAATATTTGTTCTATATCTTTGAAGTATGTCATTGGTATTTTAATTGGTATTGCATTGGATTTATAAATTGCTTTGGGTAATATAGACATTTTAATGATGTTTATTCTTCCTAACCATGAGCACAGTATATGTTTCCACTTGTTTGTATCTTCCTTGATTTCTTTTATCAATGTTTTATAATTTTCCGAGTACAAGTCCTTAACCTCCTTGGTTAAATTTATTTTTTTGGTTGCAATAGTGAAGGGTATTGTTTCTTTAATTTCTTTTGCTGACAGTTCATTGTTGATATATAATAATGTCTCTGATTTCTGAGTATTAATTTTATATCCTGCCACCTTGCTGAATTCATTTATCAGGTCCAGTAGTTTTTTGACTGAGACTTTAGGGTTTTCTATATACAATATCATAGCATCTGCAAATAATGACAGTTTTACTTCTTCTTTTCCAATTTGGATGCCCTTTATTTCTTCTTCTTGTCTGATTGCTGTGGCTAGGACTTCCAGAACTATGTTGAATAAGAGTGATGAAAGGGGGCACCCCTGCCTGGTTCCTGATCTTAAAGGGATTGCTTTTAATTTTTGCCCATTTAGTATGATGTTGGCTGTGGGTTTGTCATAGATGGCCTTTATCATGTTAAGGAATGTTCCCTGTATTCCCACTTTACTGAGAGTTTTGATCATGAATGGGTGCTGGATTTTATCAAATGCCTTTTCTGCATCTATTGAAATTATCATGTGATTTTTGTCCTTCCTTTTGTTTATGTGATGAATCACATTGATTGATTTGCGAATATTGAACCAGCCTTGCCTCTCCAGAATAAATCCCACTTGATGGTGGTGTATGATTTTTTTCATATATTGCTGAATCCGGTTGCCTAATATTTTGTTGAGAATTTTAGCATCTAGATTCATCAGGGATATTAGCCTATAATTTTCTTTCTTTGTGCTGTCTTTGCCTGGTTTTGGGATCAAAATTATGCTTGCCTCATAAAAGGAGTTTGGAAGTCTTCCTTCCTCTTGAATTTTTTGAAATAGCTTGAGGAGGATAGGAGTTAGTTATTCTTTGAATTTTTGGTAGAATTCACTTCTGAAGCCATCAGGCCCAGGATTTTTTTGGGGGGGGAGTTTTTGATAACTGTTTTGATCTCATTTGTTGTAATTGGTCTGTTTAGGTGTTCTGATTCTTCCAGATTGATTTTTGGAAGATTGTATGATTCAAGAAGTTTGTCCGTTTCACCTAAGTTGTCTAATTTTTTGGCATAGAGTTCTTCATAGTATTTTCTTACAATACTTTGAATTTCTGTTGTGTCAGTTGTTATTTCTCCACTGTCCTTTCTAATTTTATTTATTTGAGTCCTCTCTCTTTTTTTCTTGGTGAGTCTAGTTAAAGGTTCATCGATCTTGTTTACCTTCTCAAAGAACAAGCTCCTGGTTTCATTGATCCTCTGTGTTGTTTCCTTAGCTTCTATGTCATTTATTTTCACTCTGATCTTTATTATTTCCTTTCTTCTACTAGTCCTGTGCTTTATTTGCTGTAGTTTTTCTAGTTCTTTTAGATGCAGGGTCAAGTTGCTTATTTGAGCTTTTTCTAGCTTCTCATGTTATGCCTGTAGTGCTTTGAACTTCCCTCTCAGTATAGCTTTTTTGCTGTGTCCCATAAATTCTGAGTTGATGTATGCTCATTTTCATTCGTTTCTAGAAACATTTTCATTTCTTTGTTGATCTCATTGTCAATCCATTCGTTATTTAATAACATGCTATTTAGTTTCCAAGTGTTTGAGTATTTTTCAGTTTTTCTTTTGTGGTTAATTTGTAGTTTCATGCCATTGTGATCAGAGAAAATGCTTGATATGATTTCAATCTTTTTAAATTTGTTGAGACCACTTTTGTGTCCTAACATGTGGCCTATCCAAGAGAATGTACCATGAGCACTTGAAAAAAATGTATATTCTACTGCTTTAGGGTGAAAAGTTCTGAAGATATCTATTAAATCGAGTTGATCTAGTGTATCCTTTAAGTCTGCTGTTTCTTTGTTAATTTCTTTCTTGAGGATCTATCCAGTGATGTTAGTGGGGTATTGAAATCCCCTACTATTATAGTATTGCTGTTAATATCGCCCTTTATATCCATCAAAGTCTGCTTTATGTATGCTGGGGCTCCTATGTTCGGTGCATAGATATTTATAATGGTTATAACTTCCTGTTGAATTGTTCCCTTTATCATTATGTAGTGTCCTTCTTTATCTGTTACTATAACCTTTGTTTTAAAGCCCATTTTGTCAGATATAAGTATTGCTACCCAGCTTTTTTGTCATTTCCGTTAGCATGAAATATTTTTTTCCATCCTTTTACCTTCAGTCTATGTGCATCTTTTGTTTTAAGGTGTGTCTCTTGTAGACAGCATATGTATGGGTCCTGTTTCTTTATCCATGCAGCTACCTTATGTCTCTTGATTGGATCATTTAATCCATTTACATTTAAGGTTATTATTGATATGTAGTTGTTTATTGCCATTTTATTCTTTAAAGCTATATTCTTCTTTTGCTATATTCTTTCCCCCCTTTGAACTGTTCACAACAGGCCCCTTAGCATCTCTTATAGGATTGGTTTGGTTTTAATGAATTCCTTGAGGTTTTTTTTGTCTGGGTAACTCTTTATTTTTCCTTCAATTTTAAACATTAGCTTTGCTGGATAGAGTAGTCTTGGTTGTAGGTTCTTGTTCTGCATTACTTTGAATATATCTTGCCATTCCCTTCTGGCCACAAGTGTTTCTGTTGAGAAGTTGGATGTCATCCTTATGGGGGCTCCTTTGTAGGTGATAGCCTAATTTTCTCTAGCAGCTTTTAAAATTTTCTCTTTATCATTTAGCTTTGGTATTTTAACTATGATGTGTCTTGGTGTAGATTTCTTTGGGTTTCTCTTTAATGGAGTTCTCTGTGCTTCTTGAATGTGTGAAACATTTTCCAGTCTTAATTTAGGGAAGTTTTCAGCTATGATTTGATTGAACAAAGTTTCTATCCCTTGTTCTTTCTCGTCTTCTTCAGGAACCCCTATGATGTTATTTCTCTTCATGTTGTCACAGAGCTCCCTTAGAGTTTCATCAGATATTTTGAGTCTCTTTTCTTTTTTCTGCTCTGCTTCTGTGCCTTTGTTTATTGTGTCCTCTAACTCGCTGATTCGATCCTCAGCTTCATCCATCCTGCTTTTAATTTCTTCCATTGTGGTCTTCAGTTCTGCTACTGTATTTGTCATTTCTGTCTGATTCATTTTTATTATTTCAATTTCCTTTTTATACTTGCTATCTCTTTATTTAGGTGTTCGTAATGACTATCCATTGTTGCTCTAATTTCTTTGAACATCCTAACTATCATTATTTTAAACTCTGCATCAGGTAGTTTGGTTATATCTGATTCATTCAGGTCCTTCTCTGGGGATTTCTCTTGATTCATTTGGGTTGTATTTCTCTGCCTGCCCATTTTGTCTATATGTAAGAAGGGATTGGTTACTGGAGTCCAGTAGGTGTTGCCTCTATGTTCCCTAGGTGTGGTCTTTCTGCAGGCCTGCCACCCCCCCTGCCGCTGCCTAGGGCGGTTGGATGTGGGTGTTGCCAGTGATGGCCCCTGCGGCTGCTGCTTCGGTCTCTGCCTCACCACCTCGCCTCCGCAGGAGGGGCTATGTTCTCATGCCAGGCTCTATAAGCCTCAGCCGGTCTTGGCCTTCGCCCTTCTCCCACGGGTGGGACCTCGCACCACACTTGGGCCACAATCCTGGGCACCAAGGACAAGGGTGAGCACTTTCACTCAGCTGCAGTTCCCTTTCAGCCTGTTCCTCCAGCCCGGAGGGGCTTCTGGTGTGCATGCTCAGCTGCAAGCCAGGCTTCCGCCCGGCTCCCGCCAACCTCAGCTGCTAGGTTGGGAAGGGCTGCCGCTACTTGCTCAGCCACCTGCCGGGCTTCCACCCCGCCCCCGCCATCCTCGACTCCTCGGCTGGGCTGCTGGTGTGTGCTCAACTGTGAGCCCAGGCTTCTGTCCCACCTCCGCCGGCAAAGCCGGTTTGTGCAGGGCTTCAAGCCTTGGAGGCTGGGTGAGGCTGCACACCTGCTTGCCCCTGCCCAGCGGCGGATCTCTGCCCATTCTGGGCTCCTGCTTTACCCCACAGGTGGGGTCTCAGACGGGCCGTAGCCACCGGACCACTTCCGCGTGTCCCCTTTGCCCCCGCTGGGCTAGACCAAGTTCATGCCAGCCGGCTTGGCCTCTTCCCCCACCGATGGAACTGCGCTTCCGCATTCTGCTGCCGCCCACCCTTTAGCAAGCCTTCAGCAGTGTTGGTGGGGTGCTGCAGTTCAGACCCTAACACTCCATGCTGTAGTCCTGAAAGCTCCCTCCTTCTAAGCAACTGTGCTATGATTGCTGCAGAGGAGCCTGTTTGGCTGGTGTTCTGCTTCCCCTTGCTGGTTCCAGGGGAAATACTGTTTCAGATTTGTGGAGTGACTCAGTCTAGGGTTTAGGGTGGCTGTCCCTCAAAGCTTTTCTCCCTGTGCCTTCCAGACCGCACTCTCTTCCCGCTGCTCCAGTCCTCTCCTCTCTCTCTGTCTCCCGGAGTCCCAGGTGAGTGGTTGTGAGAGAGGTTTTCTGTGCCATCCCTTTAAGGAGAATCCTGGGTCTGAGATAATTGTCTCTCTCACAAACAGTATCCTGACCTGTTTGACAGCTAAATACTGTCCATATGCCTCTTCTAGGTTCTGGGGTTGTAGGCTGAGGCTTTGTTCCTGGGACCCAGGTCCCTACCCTTCCTCTGGCCTCTTTTCCTGCCACACGACTCTCTCCAGGATGCCTTTAGCTTTGGGGAGCTGGGCAGCCCTTTCCGTGTTATCGCTTTTCCTACCAGTCTCAATGTGGCTTCTTCAGTGTTCCTTGGTTGAAGAGTCCTCTCAGTTCAGTTCAACATTGGTTTATCTAGATGCTGGTTCTTAAAATCAAGTTATAATCCACTTTGGTTCTGAGAGTTGGAAGTTGGTACGTCCGCTTACTCCATCGCCATCTTGCCCCCATTAACTGCAACTTTTAATCAGAGATTTGCAGATTTAGAGGGGGTTAGTCATTCTTGCACCTCCATTGTTCTATTGTTGCCAGACCCTCCACCTCCTGCTGAAGAGACTGCCTGGAGATTTAAAGGGCCAGTACCTTCCCCTTACTTCATAGCTATAAAATATACACAAAAGGACATGACAAAAGAATTTAAATGTTACACTACAAAAAAAAAATCAGCTAAACACAAAAGACAATAGTAATGCAAGAAACAAGTGAGAAAAAACTATAAGGCACATAGAAACCAAATAGCAAAATAACAAAAGGAACTGCCCCATTGTCAATAATTAATTTAAATGTAAAGGGATTCTTTAATCAAAAGATCGAGTGTGGCAAAATGGATAATAACTCATGTTCCAACTAACTATAGGCTGTCTACAAAAGACTCATTTTAAATCAAAAGACACAAATTAGATTGAAAGGGAAAGGGAAAAAAAGGATAGTCCATGCAAATAGTTACCAAAATAGAGCAGGAATTGCTATACTAATGTCAGGCAAAATAGACTTGGAATAAAAAAATTCACAAGAGGCAAAGAAGAAACTATATATTATTAAAAGGCTCAATACATCAGGAAGATATAACAATTATAAATATTTACACACCTAATGAAAGATAATCAAATCAGACAAAGCAGAAATGGAAAATAGTTCTACACTAGTTCTACAATATGAAGACTTCAATATCACACTCACAACAATGGCTAGAACAACCAGAGAGAACATAAGTATGGAAATAAATGGTTTAAACAATATAATAAAGCAATTACATCTTACAGAAATTTACAGAACACTCTACCCAACAACAGCACACACATTCTTCTTATGTGTACCTGGGATGTTTTCCAGGATATAGCATAGGTTAGGCTGCAAACTAAGTCTTAATAGATTTAAAAAGATAGAAATCATACAAAGTATCTTCTCCAACCACAGCAGAATGAAGTTAGAAATCAATAACAGAAGGTAAATCAGAAAATTTTCAAAATTGTGGGAATTTAACCACACTTTTAAACAGCCAATGATCAAAGAAGAAATATATCAGGAAAATACTTAGAGACAAATGAAAACACAACACATCAGAACTTTGGAACACAATACAAACAGTGCTAAGGGGGGAATTATAGCTGCACATACTTAGATTAAAAAAAAGAAATCTCAAACCAGCAACCTAACTTTATAACTTAATGAACTAGTAAAAGAAAAACAAGCTATTAAAATAATTTGGCATGAGCATCCACATAAAAAATGCATGGATATATGCTTTCATTTCTCATGATATATTCTCAGGAGTGGATATTACACAACCTATGGTTACTTTTATTCCTATAAAGTATATTTATTCTCCTCAAACATTTCTTTTAAAATTTTTTATTATGTTAAAATACACATAAAATCAAATTTATCATCCTGTCTATTTTTAAGTGTACAGTTCAGTGGCATTAACTATAATCAACATCGTACAACCATCACCATCCATCCCAGAACTCATATCATCTTATAGAACTGAACTCTGTGCCCATAAAGCAACACGCCCCATTCCCTGGCACCTACTGTTCTATTCCTATGACCTTGACTACCATAAAGGTTAGAACTGAGATCAATGAAATAGAGAACAGAAAAACAATAGAGAAAACCAATGAAACCAAAAGTTGGCTTTTCAATAAGATCAACGAAAGTAAGAATGATCCAAATGACCAGAGACTGATAAATGGATACATAATATGTGTAAATCCAGACAACTGAATACAATTTGGCAATAAAGATAAGGGAAAGATAAGGGAAGCACTGACATGCTACACTAGGAATGAACCCTGGAAACATGCTGAGTGAAACAAGCCCTCACAAAGGACCGCATGGTCATCATGATTTCTTTTATGTTAATTGTCCGGAACAGGCAAATCTGTGGAGACAAAGTAGATTTGTGGTTGCTTAGGGCTGGGGGAGGGGAGTGGAGGTTGGAAGGTTACCACGAAGGGGAGTAGGCTTTCTTTTGTGGGGAGCAAAAATGTTCTAAAATTTGTGGTGATAGATGCACAACTCTAGGCATATACTAAAGCCATTGAATTATACACTTTCACAATAAATTATGTGGCATGAGAAATATCTTAATAAAACTGTTTTTTAATGAACAAACAAAAAAGAAATTATGTCAACAAATAACAATTACTGAAGTTTGTTGACTCATTGAATGAGTCAACTTGGGGGAGCTTGCTCAGCTCAGAAGAAAGTGTAGTTTGATAAATGTGAAATCCTAATTTATGGAGGCTATTGCATTGAGAGCCAAGCCCACCAGTAGGTGACCAACATGAGCACTCCTGGCCACCACAAGATAAACAGCAGTCTCCTTTAATTGAACAATTTTGTGTGAAAATCTAAGCCATGGAGAGAACATGTTACTTGAATACGTCTGATGTAGAGGAAGGTGTGGAGCTGGGAGAGGGTGAGGGTTAGGTCGCAGGCCTGGCAAGCTGGTCAGCGGTCACACAAAGGAAAGGTATCCAGCTCTCTCTCCATCCTTTTCAGGGACAGCTCATGTGTAGGGAGAAAAGCAATTGCCATTATATCACTTTCTAAAGTTACATTTTATTTTTCAAGACAAAAGCACACATATATGACAGAAAATTCAAAAGGAACAAAAAAAGCTTACTGTGAAGAGTGGTCCATTAGCCATCCAGCTTTTCACTCAGAAGCAATTAGTTACTGGGTTGGCACCTGTCCTTCCAGAGCTTTTTATACCTACATAGTCTTTTTTCTTCATTTGGCACAAATAGAGCTGATTCATACTTCCACACCATGTTTACTCCACTGATGAGAAAGATGCCATTGTCATAAACCAAGTTCTCCCGGGCATCTTCTGCTCAGCTGTCCCTCTCCTGCATGGCTGATCTGGGCTGATCTGTTCATACACAAGCACTGGTTTTATTAACTAAACCTGAGATTTTCAAATGGAGTGCCACAAGAATTTTTAGAACATGCAGTATCTGACTACTTAGTCAGGTACACTGACCTCTTTTCCCTTAAGATTGGCAAATAAAAAAAAATGACAACAGCCAACACAACAATACCTGTCCGGTGTGAATGAATCAAAATTATACCTATTTTTTTTTTGTCAGATTGGCAAAAATATTTTTTAGTGTGCCACAGAATTTCAGTAATTAGTTTATGTGTGCCATGAGATGCAAAGTTTGAAAATCACTGATCTAAATAAACTCTAGAACATGGTAGAGCCAGTTTCACCTCACACTTCATTCCTTTCCAGAATCGTCCCGGCTATTATGTTTTTAGCCATAAAATCTTTTATTTCATTTATTTAAGGATTTTTAAAAAGCCAATATAGTTAAAAGTATTCTCTTGGTATTTTTATTGAGATCACTTTAAATCTGTAGATTTACTTAGCTACATTTTTATCTTCATGGTACAAAAATCTTTGTGTTCAAGAATTATATACTTTTTCATTTGTTTTATTTGGGGCTCTCAGTAGCACTTTAGAATTGTCTTCATGTAGATCTGACTCCTTCGGGTTATTCCTAGAGATTGTTATCCGCTTGTTACTATTATAAGTCAAGTCTGAACAGTTTATGTTCATTTACCTTCTTCCACCATTTTTGCTATTGATGTCATATAAACATTGTTTAACCCACAGACGTTGCTATTGTTGTTAATCAGTCAGTAATCAACCGTATTTATATTTACCCATATAATTGCCCTTTCTGGTGTCAGTTATTCCTTCCTGCACTTTGCTGTCTCCAATTTGGGGCCATTTTCTTTCCACCTAAGCAAACTTTATTATTTCATCACATGAGTTTGGCTGACAACAAATTCTTTTGGTTGTCTGACAATATTTTATTTACCATGATCTTTGAAGGATATTTTCGCTATGTATAAAATTCTAGATTTGCAAGTTTTTAATTTTGTTTATTGGTTGGGTTTTTTGTTTGTCAATTTGGTGGATGACGTCCTTCATTGTTTCTGTTGTATTGACAGCTAACATTTTAATTGTTAATCCTAGGGTAATGTGCCTTTTTTTCTCTGGTTGCTTTTAAGATTTTCTCTTGACTTTGTTTTGCAGGAGTTGGCTGTGTGGTTCTAGGTGTACATATTCTGCTTGGGTTTTACTGGGAGTGGAGAATGTATGCTTAACATAATTTATCAATTTTGAGAAATTCTTGGCCTTTACCTTTCAAGTATTGCTTTTGCCCATTTCTACTCCTTTCCTGGGTCTGGGTTTCATTTACAAGAGTTTTTTTTTTTTTTATTGTTTGACTATTTTTCTGTCATTTCCATTTATACATGGTAGTTACTACCTTTGACTAAGGAGGGAGAGACCAGTCCTTTCTATCCTATGAAGGACTCCTTGCTTTCCAGTGGCTATTTGATGGGTTTCTAAAAACTATAAATTTATAGCTAAACCAGTTTGTTTCAGTTGTTAGGTGAAAATAGTCTCCTTTGACTTTCTACATTGTTACTGAAGAAACTAAATGTGTATTTTTATATAAACTCATTTATTTATAGGATTTTAAAAAGTAATATATTTAAAAAAAATTTATTTTGACAGAAATGTTGTATGAACAATATAAGTAACTTTTTCCTTGAGCTTTTGAGAGTAAATTGCCAAAAAGATGTTTCATCATTCAAGTCTCAACATACAAGCCAGAATATTAACTCAATTCATGGACCTCAGATTCCACAAATGTTCCCCAGTGTCCTGGGGTGTTCTTCAGCAGAGAATCCAACCAGAAATCAAGTTTTGCTTTTAGATGTCGTGTCTCTTCAGTTTTCTTTGATATTTATAGTTCATTCATTTTTTAATTTTATTTTTTTGAAGGAGGGGAAGGAGAGGAGGGAGGGAAGGAGGGAAGAGAAGAGAAGGGAGGGAGAGAGAGAGAGAGAGAGAGAGAGAAGCATCAACTCATTGTTCTTCTTAGTTGTGCACCCACTGATTGCTTCTTATATGTCTCCTAACCAGGACTTGAACTGTCAATCATGGGGTCAAGATGGTGCCCTCAGGATCTAGTCAGTGACCCTGGCCCTCCAAGATGATGTTTTATCCACTGCACCACCAGCCAGGGCAAGTTCTCTCATTTTTTAGAAGTTCCTTGAGATTGGGTCTGTCTGATGTTTCCTCGTGATTAGATGCAGGTTAAAAACTACTGCAGGAGTATCACAAAAGTGATGCCTTATTTTTCTCATGGAATTCTATCATTCAGCACACAATTTCCATTGTTCCATGGCTGAGAGGTTTATGTGTTTATTTTGCCTTTAATTGAAGAAATGTTTTTAGGGATCTTCACCATAAAGTTCATTTTTTTCTATTTATTTTAAATTTTTTAACTTATTTTTTATTTTTTTGAGTGAGCAATAGAGAGAGAGAAAGATGGACACAAAAAATTATGAGAAGCATCACCTCATAATTGCATCAATTTAGTTCTTTGTTGATTGCTTTTCATATGTGCCTTGACCCCAGAGCTCAGGCTGAACCAGTGACCTCTTGGTTGCTCAAGCCAGCAAGCTTGGGATCAAACCAGCAACCTTGGGCTACAAGCCAGCAACATTTGGGCTCAAGCCAGCGACCATGAAATGAAATGATCTCACAATCAAACCAATAACTCCACACTCAAGTTGGATGAGCCCGTACTCAGGCCGGTGACCTTGGGGTTTTGAACCTGGGACCTCAGTGTACCAGGTCAACACTCTATCCACTGTGCCACCACTGGTCAGGCAAATTTTTTCTATTTAGAAACAAAGGTCTGGGCACTGGGTGTGCTCATTATTATTGGGGTGCTGCTGCTCACTGGCTGTCTGGCTGGTCACAGGTGAGGGGCACAAAAGCACACATGCACACACACACAGAATTATTTACATTTATGTCTGTACAATCTATACATTTTGAAAACAATAAGTTTGCACAGATACTGTCAATTCTAATCTAAGTCAGAGTTTATAATCATTTTCTGTCTTTAAAAATTGTGTCACTCCCTTTTCTGAAAATAAGAAACTCAGCTTTTGTTGCTCAGTATAGTTTATGTTTGACCCCTTCCTTTAGGTAACCAGTCTCCTGATACCATACCCCTCCTCACCCTTTGTGACATTCTTTTAATCTTACTTGGGTCTGACAATCCACACCAGGTCACCCTGAGTGGATACCCCCTCATCCTGTTGGGTTTCAAAACCACATGTGAGCCCAGGCCATTGAACCCATCCCCATCTTCCCAGCATGCTCACGTTTGACCATACAGGATGCCCCACCCCACCCCACCCCCAGGCCTCTCGTCAGGGGCTCTTCACCTCAGTGGGCAAAGGCACCTGGGCACAGATAAGAGGGATCCAGCTGAGATGAGGGCCCAACAAACCTGAGCTTGACTTGGAGGGAGGGGTCTGGCAAAGGCAAAGTCCTGGGGTTGCTCTGATGCCAAGGAGCACCAGAGCAGGTGGGAGGGGGCTTTGTGAGGTGCACATTTTGCCGTTGACGCCACACAGGAACTACACTGCTGGTACTGCATTTGCAGCTTATGTAGTTGGGTGTGGTCCCTTCCTGTGGTTTCCCCATCCCACAGCAATATTCCAAACAAAGACCAAAACACCTGATAAAGGTCCCATTAAACCCCATTTCTTCATCTGCTTTTATTTTATGTGACAGGCAAAACTTAATCTCATGGGGACGGGCAGCCCCTTATCTTCCCAACACAGGGAAATGGGTGCCCCATGCTGGCAAAGGCTTTGAACTCCTGCGGGGAGAGAGCCAGCACCACGGAAGGCCTCCTGGCCAGAATTAATGGGCAAGGAAGGAACCAGGAGCTTATCTGGCAATGACCTGGGGGTCAGACAGCTGCCCAGGATAAGGCTGGTCAGCAAAGGAAAAGTGGTAGGGAGATGGAGGGCAAAACCAACTCAGCTTTAGGATGAGGTGGTTGGAGGGATTTGGGACCAGGGGCTGGCAGAAACCAGCTGGGGAGTTCCCTGCATTCACCAGGTTGCCACCAGTCGTGAAAACCTGTGGTGGATATTCAGAGACTGGTTGGGAGCATGACACCCCATGCCCAGCATGTGGGTACAGGGGTCTGGTCTATGCGCCTTAACATTGCTGGCCTTGTTGATGGGTTTTGTTCACCCGTGAGCACTCATTAGCTGGAAGCCAGGATCAGCACCCACTATGCTCTAAACTGCAGTGGAGTCCTGGTGGCCAGCCTGCAGTGGCCCTCCATGTGAGCCCCCTTCCTTGTTACCCTGTGGACTTGCATGGCCCCTTCATCCTTGTGGGTAAGACACAGCAACAGTTTGAGTGCTTCACAGAACAAGGCTGTAGAAGCACTGTCATGCTCTTTGGTCTGCAGGACCTTTCCGGTTTTGTTTCATGATTCCTTATGCCTTGTAAATATTCTGCAAGCAGCAAACAGACCTCCCAGGCCAGTTAGTGGCTGAAGAACACTGAGAATTCAATGTCCCCCTTCCTGTACTCTGAGATCCTGATGCCCTCTCAGGCTATCTCAGTTTATCACCTACCCAGCTGGGTATGGAGGAGACTGAGGCTTGGAGCCTGCTGAGCTTTTGAAAGCTCCTTTGAGGTAGAATGGCCCATCTGAGTGCACACAGTCTCTGTCCTAGTGGGTGGAGGGCCTGCCTGCCTGGCTGCCGTGTGTCTGTGCACAACTGGGATCAGAGAAGGCCATGCTCCTTTGCACAGGAGTCAACTGACCTCTTGCAACTCTTGGTACATTTGTTTAGCATTTTTAAATATTGATTATGGAAAGATTAATGTCAACCACTATTTTCACAAATGTCGGAGTCTGAATTTGTGTTTATTCCTTATAAAGCATGTAGCCTTTCGGTAAAATTGCACAGGACAAATAATTCAGCTGTAAGGGTATATTGAATTTTGGGGCTATATCTTAAATTAAATTGTGACCGGATTAAGAAGAAAGACAGAGTATATTCATTTATGTCTTATTCCAATGACCTCTTCTTTATAAAGAGAATTGATTTGGCACTAATGTCCCCCTGTCTGTGCAGTGGACTGGTGAACAATAAGTGTGTGTGCTGTGACCAGGAGCAGGGAGGGCCAGGGGACTGCAGGCTGAGTGTTTGCTCCCAGTTCTGCCTCACTGCCAATGGTCACATGTCCTTACTAAATGGTACAACTGGCTGATGCTCAGGTGGCAGTATCTTCCTTCCTAAGGCACAGGTAGCGAGGAAAAAAAGGAGAAGTGCTTTGCTAATTGAAGAAACACCTACTTAGAGGCTGTGCCATGATTGCAGTGCCGTCAGCAGACAGAAGCTGAGCCCACTGGGCTCAGGTTGCATTTGAACCCCACCCTTCCCAGCAACCACAAATGTGCAGTAACATCCCTCTACTCTCCCTCAGAGAGAGCTTGAAAGGGCTGGGAATTGTCTGGCCTGGGTGGCGGACCTATCTCTGTCTGCTGAAAACAGGCTTGAGTCATGGGGAACACCCACAGGCACCCAGCTACAAGGGGTAAGAGCAATTTATCCACAGTGCAGAGAAATTTCACTTCAGATCCCTACCCCTTACCTACCATCTGAAACTCAGACAGCACTGAATATTGGAAGCTTTTCATGTTTGGTGCAAAATCTGGCCTGGACTTTATGTAGTCCTTATTTCTCCCTGTGAACATTCACAGACATGTTTGAACTGGGTGTTGCCCGGGGGCTCATCCTATGTGGTGTGATGCACCACATTAGCTTCTAAACCCTGGAAAGGCCTGCATCCCCAAACCATCCTTCCCGAGGGTCCTCCAAGGAGGGTGGGTGCAGTTTCAAGTTCCCAAGTAGTGGAATCTGAATTAGGGGATTTCTCATCATCCTTTGGGAAAAAAATCATCTATTGAGCAACAAAGAAAACTCCCCGTGTCACAGCAGGAGGGCTTAATTACTTGAGTACAAGTGAACTTTGCTTGTGGCTGGGGCTTTTTAGGAAGCAGGAAGATGTCTGTGAGCCCCGATTGGCCAGCTTCCTGAGGCTTCCGTGCAAACTGCACAGTGGAACCCACAGAATTACCTTATGGAGCAGAACCTGGGGTTCTAATATTTGAGAATAGATTTAGATTTGGGAGACTTTTTATTTATTTTGTAACATGAGCAGCAAGCTCCGAGGAGCCCAGAGGAGCCCAGGAAATAGGTTTTAGGGCTGCAGGACACTGAAGAGGTATGGAGACTGCCCAAGGCAGTGGCCTGACCAACAGTTCTGAGTTCTTGAGGGGTCCATCTGGTGCTGCCTGGGCCTCTGCCTGGGGTGGCCACAGTTATGGCACAGGAGCTGGAGTGAGTGTAGACCAGACAGAGAGGGTGCTCGCCACCGACCAGTAGCTCTACAGGGAACCAATGGCTAGTGTAAAGGACAAGTCAAAGGGAACGGCCTGGGAATCCTCCACAGAGGGCTGAAGAAGAGCAGCCTTGGAGGCCACCCTGACTGAGCCATACAAGGCCACCTGGGCCCCAATAACCCTTACTTTCCTTGTGTTGAAGGAGAGGCTTGGAGACAGCCAGGCCATGCTTTGAAGGTGGGATACGTGAGAGGGTACCTACTGTGGGTCCCCTGGGGGGGATTAGTCTGGTAGAAAGAAAGTGTGCCTTCTAAGATAGGAGAGATTCAGAGCTTGTCTACAGGCCAGTAGGTATTGTCCAGCAGAGAGAGGAGGATGCTGGCCTGGAGCCCGAGCTGGGCTGCACCTGCACTTGCAGGAGGCAGTGGGCAGGAGGTAGAAGGAAGCAGGCAGTAGGAGGGCACTACAATGATGAAGTGGAAATGGAAGGAATCCAATGAAATGTGAGGGTGCGACTGTACTAGAGAGGGGGTCCGTGGGGACAGGGCACTAAGAAGACAGAAAAGTATGAGGATCAGTGGCCTGGAGGTCCCTGCTGCTGGGTGGTCGGGGAGTAGGAGGCTTGCAGTTGGCTTGGAGGGGTGCAGAGGTTGGCAAGACTAGGCCTAGGATGTGATTGTGGGAGTGAGGGGCCCAGGTGAGCAGAAGGCAGACTCCTGCAGCTGAGGGGCTCAGGAAGAAGCCTATGTGCATTTCAACAGTGACAAAATTCAGATAGGGATGAAGTGGGGAGAGTAACACTGAGCCAGAAGACAAAATCCTGGAGAAATGAGGGGAAATGACCTGGCAAAGGATGCTATACAATGTCTCAGTTTTTGGTGAAGAGAAGAAAGAATATGGTCTGGAAGCAGTGGAAGGATTTTAGGAGTCAGGACAGGTAGAATGGGATGAGGAGAGCCAGGTGGGTATGCAGTGTGTGAAGTGAGGGTGCTCCAAGAGTCTGGCTCCTTATAATGGGCAGAGATGGAAATAACAGGCACGGTGGGGCTACAGTGTCCTCTTCACCTAGACCACAGGGTGGGTGTAGGCTTCACCCCATGCAACCCTCCTCCTGCCACTGTACTGGGGTAGAAGATTTAGGGGTGCCAATTTGGAATAGCTGAACAGTTCTTGGGTGTGCCTACAACGGCTTCAGACTTCAGAACTGGAGCTGCTGCCGTGAGTGCGCACAGGCATGGATATTCAGCCAATACACATTTAGGAAGGACTCGCATAAACAAACCTCCACCTGTGCCTCTGTTTTTCAGCGATGGAGACTTCAAAGTGTCTCTTCCACAGCTGGGGGAACTGTGTAGAGGTTCCTCTAATGACAGGTAGAAAGGGCTTCAGGGATGTCACTTCCCAGGCCTCCAGAGAAGAGGGTCCTTCCACCAGGTGTGCGCTGTGTTGGCGGATGGGTGGGCCCACAATGAACATCCCCACAGTGAACATTGCTTCTCTGCAGCGGGCTGTCTGCCACAATGTTACTGTAAGTCTTCCTGAACTCCTCCCTGCTGAAATGCGCAAGAGTTTTGCTGGGGAGACGTGGTTGTGGGTTCATGCCCTTTGGTAGATAATGCCTAACCTAGAGTAGTCTCACGGATTCCCACCAGTGGTGGAGGAGATCCCCAGGCTCCGTGTCCTGACAACTGGTGTTTACCAGACCTCTGAACTTTAGATAGTCTAGCGGTTTTCATTCTGGTGTTGCTTGCATTATCCTTATTGCTGATGAACTTGGATTTCCTTTCTGATGACATCTGTTGAGTCTATTGTTCACTTTCCTCATTCTCGTTTTTTTGGTAGTTTTTTACATAACCTGGAAACTAATTCTTTCTCACTTACATATCATCATGGAACTTCTCCAACTCTGACTTACCTTTTCCTCTCAAACTCATGTCTTTTGAATGACTACTTTTTAATTTTAATGTAGTCAAATTTATAGATATTTTATGGTACAATGCATTTTGTGTCCTATGTAATAAATCTTTCCAAATGAATGTCTAGGTTTTCTTTGTTTATTTGTTTGTTTCCCATACACCTTTTCCTTACAAAGATCACACTGGGGAACAAAATTTTTGTTGCATCCACAAAAACACTTGTTGTTACCTAATTTGAGTGTACTGATCTCAAATCTGACATTAGTTTTTCTCTGTAAGCTATGGTTTTATTGTTTTGCAATTCAATATTTTAGGTTTTTATTTTATTGTAAAATTTTCAACATTTAGTTTAACATAATGAAATAGAATGTCTTCTTGGCCATCATCTTTGTGAAAAGATAATAATTTATATAATGCAGTAAATACACTAATGCACTGAAAGATATGATTGCATCAGAATTTGTCTACAGTTTTAAAATAGAACATATTAAAACACTTATTTTAATCATAAAATTTGTGCAAAACTTATTTAAGTTCTATTTAGGCAAAAATTTGCATTTGTAGCTCTTGCGTTTGTGTACTAGTTGAGAACAATCTCGTTTGATGCTCCAGCAGTAGTCTGCCATCATTTAGAGCTGTCAAGAAATAACCGCCATTCTGTTGGACTATATGTGGTAACAACTAGTTGGCTGAGAAGACTATTGATATCATGACATTAAACAAAGTGTTTGTCTTCGGAAAAAAAGTCCACAAAAATTTGTTCATGCTTCCTAAAATGGGATACTGTAGCTGACCGGTGAAGTACATTCTTTTCTTGAAGCCTGGAGGCTAATAACTCAGCTTCTTCCTTTGATAGGCCCAAATCTCTTCCTAAGTCATTCAATTCAGGTTGGCTAAACTGCTGAGGGGTTAATAACTGCTTGGCATCAGAAGAATACCCTTCAGATTCTACAACCATTTCCTCATGCATTTTATCAAAATACACTTGATCACCATGTTCACTTTCTTCGTCCTTAGAAGAAATAAAACCATTGAAAACTGAAACCGGGAGTGTCTCAGAGTGTGGGATAGGTTGTATGGCTGAAGGAATATTAGGATATGCGATCATATGCCGTTTTTTCTTGCCGATGCCCTTTGTATGGATCAGACAGAAATAACAGTCACTGCTGTAATCCTTAGGTTCACACCAAACCATGGGAACACCAAAAGGCATTCCTTTGCATTTTCCTTTTGTCCAGTCACGAAGCAATTCCTCACAATTATGACACACAATATGAGGAGCCCAATTCTTGTCTTGATCACCAAGAGGAACTTGAAAATAGACAATATATGCATGTGTCACAAATGATGAAATATTGCGCCTTTGATGTTGAAGTGTGTAACAGCCACATATATGACAGAAGGTGTCAGGACTATTCTTACATTTAGGCCTACTCGAAGAAGCCATGATTCAATCTTAAAACAAAATAAGAGGCTGTTTTCATTAGATAGTAATTTTTTACATTTAAAAACAACTACAATTATGTCAAAGTGATGTTTGTAAAACATCAATTGCCTTGTGGTTATGTTCAATCCAAGAGTCTTTGCCCTTTAACTCCAATTTAAAAACCAATATATGCCATTAACTGTAACAAAAAGAAATTAAAATTGCATAAAACTAGAGCATGCACCAAGAAACAGATTTCAGATTTGGAATCAGGGATGCAGAAATATATAGGAAAAGTTCTAAAACCTCATGCAACAGAAAATGGAAAAAAAATTGTTCACCACTGTCATCCTTCCTCCACTGGCCTATAATGCAGCTCTGTCACAAGTTAAGTGTCCATACACACTGTACTGGGCTATTTGTTTCCTCCATGCAACGTCATGCCAGAATCCAACTCTCTTAACCGTGATAGTTTTATTAGTGTGGATACCAAGTAGAGCATGCTTTCCTATAGTCTTAGTCTGCTTCAGCTGCCATGACAGATACCACCAGTTTAAAGAACAGAAACTTATTTTCTCATAGTTCGGAGTCCAAGGTCAAGGTCTCACCTGGGTTGGATATATTTAATATAGAGGAAACGCCTAAAACTCAACAACAACAAAACATTGCAATTCAAAAATTAGCAAAAGACTTGAAAAGATATTTTCCTAAAGACAATGGTTGGTAAGGACACGTGAAGATTCTCAAAATCACTAGCCATTAGGAAAATGCCAATCAAAACTATGATGAGCCACCCCTTGGGAAGGTTTCTATAGAACAAAACAAAATAGAAATTAGCGAGAATTGTCAAGGATGTGGAGAACTTGAAATCTTTGTGCCCTGCTGGGAGGAGAGGGATGCAAAATGGTGCAACTGTTGTGAGAAACAGTATGATGGTTCCTCAAAAAATTAATAATAAAATTACCGTACAATCCAGCAATGCCGCTTCTGAGTATGTCCTCAAAAGAATTGAAAGCAGGGTCTCAAAGGCATCTTGGTGCACCCATGTTTATGGCAGCATTACTTATGATAGCCAACAGGTGGAAGTAACCCAAATGCCTACCGACATCTGAGTGGATGAGCAAAATGTGCTGTACACACACAATGGAATGTCATTTAGCCTTAAAAAGGAAGGAAATTCTGACACATGCTACAACATGGATAAAATCTTGAGGACTTTATGCTAAGTGAAATAAACCAGTCACAAAAAGACTAATACTGTGTTAAAAAAAAAAAAACCAACAAATCACTTATATGAAGTATCTAGAGCAGTCAAATTTATAGAGACAGAAAGTAGATGGCGGGTATCAGGAACTGGGGGGAGAGGGCGGAGAGACAGAGGCTCAGTTTGAGAAAAAGAAATAAATCCTGGGGATGAATGTCGATGATGGTTGTACAATAATGTGAATGTGGTTAATGCCACTGAGCTGGGCATTTAAAAATGGTTCAGGTAACAAAGTCCACGTTTAATATAGTTTACCACAATAAAAACAATTGGGAAGAAATATCCACAATGACTCCTGAATGCTCAAGCCAATATTAAACCTTATGTGCACATCTATGCACATCCCAGCTGGGTCCTTCTCCCACTGGACTAGCATTCGGACAGCCTATTTCCATGTCTTCCCAGGCTGGCAGGCTACTTCCTCATGCATTCCTGTAACTTGTCACCTGTCCCCTATATTTTAGTTCTGGTGGTCTCCACTGCCTCCTCCCAACTGGGGCCAGTTCCTTCAGCCCAAGGAAACTTCTTCATTGTGTGTATAGAAAAGCTTTGCTTTTGCTGATCTGAAAACACCTTTATTTGCCTTCATTTTGAAGACTTTCCATGAGTACAAGGATTCTAGGTTGCAGGGTTTCTCTTTATTTCACTACTTTTAAGGTGTCACTCAATTTTTTTCTGGCTTCCATAGTTTCAAGGTCAGGAAGACTTGCCATACCATAGGAAGATTTCCTTTTTCTTTTTCTTTTCTTTCTTTCCTTCTTTCTTTCTTTCTTTCTTTCTTTCTTTCTTTCTTTCTTTCTTTCTTTCTTTCTTTCCTTCTTTCTTTCTTTCTTTTTTTAACTCAAGTGAGAGGTAGGAAGGCAGAGAGATAGATTTGCGCATGTACCCCGACTGGGATCCACCTGGCAACCCCCATCTGGGTGGATGTTCTGCTCATCTAGGGCTGCCATGCCATTGCTCAGCAACCGAGCCATTCTAGCACCTGAGGTGAGGCCATGGAGCCCTCCTCAGCACCCAAGGCCAACCTGTGCTTATTCGAGCCATGGCTATGGGAGGAGAAGAGAGAGAAAGAGAGGCAAGAGGAGGAAGGATGGAGAGGCAAATGAGCATTTCTCCTCCTGTGTGCCCTAAATAGGAATTGAACAGAGGACATCCACATGCTGGGCCGATGCCCTACCACTGAGCCAATCAGCCAGGGTTCAATATTTCCTATAAAAATCATTTATTAAGATGGTGTTACATGGGCTCAGGAAACGGAGAATAATAAAACTGGATTCTTCAAACAAAAACTTTAAATTACTTGTTTTTCTCATATTGATTTATGGGAGTTCTGTTTTCCTGGATTACCAATCTTTTGTCTATTTTATGAGTTACAAATACCTTCTCCTAGTCAATAGCTTAAAAAATGTGTATTTCCTTGATGACTAGTTGAAAATCTAAAACTAATTTACTGTTAAACCTATCCTTTGAGTTCTTTTATTTCATTTATGGTATCTATCCCCCACTTCCCAGGACCACATGGTTCTTATTCAGCTCTTGTTTTGCAAACTTGTTGAATTTAGTCTGTTGGTTATAAAATAATGATAATCTCAAAAGTGTGGAAAACTATGCTCTCATCTTGAGATGGGGTCAGGGATCATCTTGCTGCTTAGGATGCTCCCCAACCCAGCTCTACTCCAGACTAGGCAGTGTCTACTCAGCAAGAGCTTCAGTTCTTATCTCTCTTTAATTGTATCGAGGACGGAGAAGACCCTCGCAGGATCACATCCCGTCTATTCCTGTGAAGAGGACTGCTTGGTTAGAGAGGTGGCACAGAACTGTGCTTCCTTGCCTATAAAATAGCACAGTTATAACACCAACCTCACTGAGTGTGATAAAGACGAGCTATTACAATGTGCTTAGAGCCTGTCTGGCACACAATTACCTCCTCACCATGTCGGCTGTCATTGTCGTTTTCCTAGAGGGCAGATACACTGAGCAGAGTGGGTTGTCCAGACTATGCAGGTGGTCTGTGTAATGTAGGCGAGCATGAGGTGTGGGTGAACCATGCAATGAAGGTGGTCTCTGCAGTGTAGGAGTCATCTGGTTACTGCTGATGGTCTTTACAGCATACGTGGTCTGTGCAGGGGTGGTGGTTCGTAGAGACTAGGTGGTCCAGGCAGAGGTGAGGCTGACCAGAGAGATGTTAAGCTCTGTCTCTTTCCTCCGGAGCAAGGCTTAAAGAGCCTTGCATGTGGTCGGGCACCTCAGTCAAGTCACAACCACTGGGCATTCTCCGGAAACCCATTGCTCCTCCCAAGGGCCTTGACTATGGCTGTGGCTTGGGGAAGCATAGACCTGCCAGCAGGTGGCAGGCCGTCACTTCCATCACTTTCTGGCCAGGGCCACCAGGGCAGAAGCCCCTTCCTTTACCGTTCTTTCTCTGCTTTTTAGTCTACAGCATATAAGCAATTTCGTTGCCCTGGTCACTTTCATTTATCTTGGGAATGTATGTGCTTGGTTGGCTTCTTCTCACAGGTGACTTTTATAACTTAATCAGAATTAGGGTAAGAGGTCAGAGTACAGCGAGCAGAGCAAAGAGAACCCCACCAGAGAAGTGCAGGATTCAGACTGAGTAATTTTTAAAAAATCATTTCTATTTTTCAGTTACAGTTGACATACAATATTATATTAGTTTCAGGTGTACATCCAGTGTTAGACATTCTATAACTTACTAAGCGTTCATCCCGATAAATCTCATAGCCATCTGCCACCATACATAGTTATTAGAATATTATTGACTATATTCTCTGCACTGTGTTTTATATCCCCACAACTATTCTGTAACAACCAAGTTCTATTTTTAATCCTTTTACCTTTTTCACCCATCCCTCCAGCCCCTCTTCCATCTAGAACTATCAAAATGTTCTCTAAGAGCCTGTTTCTATTCTGCTTGTTCATTTATTTTGGTGTTTTTTTAGATTCAATTATTGATAGATATGAATTTATTGCTATTTTATTGCTCATAAATATATATATGGGGTTTATTTTACTTCCACATTTTTTTATTTAGAAAATTAAATTTCATGGAGTGACATTGATCAATAAGAGTACATAGATTTCTATAGCCATCAACCTTGGGCTTTAAGCCAGAGACCTTTGGGCTCAAGTCAGCGACCATGGGGTCATGTCTATGATCCCACTCTCAAGCCAGCGGCCCCTCACTCAAGCTCATGAGCCCGCATTCAAGCCGGATGAGCCCGTGCTTCAGCCGGCAACCTCGAGGTTTCTAACCTGGGTCTTCTGCATCCAAGCCCAACACTCTATTCACTGTGCCACCTCCTGGTCAGGCAGGTTTTCCATTTCTTGCTCTCTCTCTTCTTCTGGCACCCCCATGATGTGAATGTTGGTACCCTTGAAGTTGTCCTAGAGGCTCCTTACACCACTATCTTTTTTTTTTTTTTTTTTTGGAGTCTTTTTGTAGTTGCTGCTGCTGTTCTGATAGGGTATTTTTTGCTTCCTTATATTTCAAATCACTAATTTGATTCTTGGCTTCATCTACACTACTGTTGATTTTCTGTAAATTCTTCATGTCAGTTAGTGTATCCTTCATTTCTGAGAATTATTTTTTATAGTTTCTATGTCCTTTTTCATGCTGTTGAAGTTCTAAGTTCCTTGAGCATCCTTATAAACCATTGTTTTGAACTCTGTATCTGGTAGCTTGCTCACCTGCATTTCATTTGGGTTTTTTTCTGGCTATTTCTCCAATTCTTTCATATGGGACATGTTTCTGTGGCTCTGCATTTTGGTTTCTTCCTTATGTTTGCCGCTATGTATTAGGTAGAGCTGCTATGTCTCCCAGACTTGGCAGATTGGCTTTGTGTGGTACATGTCCTGTAGGACCCAGTGGCACAGCCTCCCCAGCCACGAAGTTGGGCACTCCAGGTGTGCCCCTGTGTGGGCTATGTGCACTCCCCTGTTGTAGTTGAGCCTTGGTTGCTGTTGGGGTCATGGGGAGGCATTGGCCCCAGGCCAGCTGGCTGCCACGACTATAGCAGGGGAGCTGCTGTGCAGGAGCCGGCCCACAGAGCAGGACTTGCTTCAGTGGGACTGTGGTGTCACTGGGTTTCCACCCAGTGTTGGGATTCAAGTAATTTAACAATCAGTTCTCTGCCCTAATGACTGTTTTAAGTATTAAAAATATATATCTGAAAGGTAGTTTATTATTTCATGCATTTAATACTTAAATAAGAACAATAAAAGAGATACACAAAATTAGATTATGTTATAATAAAGTTTTAAAATATTAATGAAAAAATATTACCTAATACCTGACAAAAAACAATAAAACTGTTATTTAAGATATTTCCATATTGCTTCTTGATGGGCGTCCTCACTTGCAATTTTCTTCACTTTTATGCGAGCATCATTAGCTGTGTGGATGGAATGAACATTACTACGGGCACTTAGAATATGCTGTTGAGCAAATGAACGTTAAAAAAGAGTAAGGAAAGTAAATTTGTAATTTCTACATTGGGCGGCTGCCCAGGCGCCCACCTTTGAGAGAACCCTAATTACAAGTGCCATTTGAACAACCAGTTCACCAAAATCAACAAAATATTAGGTGTTGGTTTTGTGCGAACCGGCTGAATCCCACCAGTTCCACCTTTGAGTCTGTCGCTTGTGCAGGTATTAGGATTTTAATTCAGCATGGTGTGAAGCTGTCCACTGGGTGCACTGGCTCTGGGGCCTTGTGGGAATTGCAGGGTCAGCCACCACCATGCCTTTTGGCAAAGGCAAATTGCAGGGCCACCCAATAGGAGCTATAGAACAATCTGCACATGGCTGCTACTTGTTCCGGGCTTGGCGGTGCCCAGGAGATGCCAAACCGCAAGGCTACTTAGCAAGAGGCATGGGGTACCCAAAGGCCAGATGTTGTTGCTTGTTGAAGAGATTTTTGGAAAGTCCGAAGCATGAGGCAAGAGAATCCATTTGTATGGAAAAGCCACTGGAAATGGCTTGGATGGGCCCGCAAGTTGGGTGGAGTGCGGCCTCAGGGAATCACAAGGCTGGGGTCAATAGTGAGAGCCAGGTTAATGAAGACTCAGACATGGCGCCCATCTTCTGACTCTGTTGGGGGCGAGGGAATCTGCAAAGGAAAAATGGCCTCTGCCAGCACTTTTGTCTGGCAGAAAGCTGCCCCTCCCAGCTCTCGCCCTGATGCAAGACAGACCCAGTATGTCTCTGGAATCTTTTGAGCTGCTGCCCCAGTGCTGGAGCTCAGAGTGAGTGAGTCTGAGTAAGTCCATGTGTGGGCCCTTTACAAGGAACACCTCGGGTTCCAGCAGTCTTCCATCTCCCTCAGCCTCAATCCCTGCTGGTTTTTACAGCCAGAAGTTGTAGGAACTTCTCTTGCTGGCTCTGGAACCCTGGGCTGGGAGGTCTGATTACTGCTGGGACTCCTCACTCCTCAGGGGTACCTCTGCAGCCAATATAACCCTCCCAGTTTTAAACCACCACACGTGAGTGCAGGACAAGCACATCCTGGTGTCTGCCCCTCCTCCCAGTCTAGATGTGGATTCTTCTTTAAACCCCTAGTCGCAGGACTTCTATCCAGCTAGATTTCAGGTGGTTCTGAATGATGGTTGTTCTGCAGTTTGGTTGTAAATCTGATGTGGTTGTGGGAGGATTCGAGTACCGCTTGCCGCCATCTTGACTGGAAGGCCTGAGTACTTTTTTATGATTCCATTTCATCTCTTTTGTTGGGTTTGTCTGTTATTGGCTGTGTGTTTGTTATGTTTTCACAGTCACTTTAGGGTTTGTGATGCACACTTTAGTTTATCACACTCTGCCTCCCAGTGGTGTCATACCAGCTAAGAGCTTCACAACAGGTGCTTCTTCTGCACATCTCGCAAATTCCAGAATACATTGTCAATTTGTTCCCCATCTCTCAGGGATCACTGTCTAGATGACTTGATGTCCAGTGTCTCCAGAGCCGTTGTGTCCTGTTTTATTCCTGTTCTCACTTGTCTCAGTAAGGCAATACATCTGGCCCTATTTACTCCAGCTTGACTTCCAGCTGGAAGGGGGAGTCAACCCACCTTTTAAAATAACTCTTTTTTATTTGTGTGTAAGTTGTGCGTGTTCACTGTAAAAACAACTTGGAAGCTATAGAAAAGTAAAAGTTAATATAAAAAAACCCATCCTAGCCTGACCTGTGGTGGCGCAGTGGATAAAACGTCAACCTGGGAACACTGAGGTCGCCAGTTCAAAACCCTGCACTGGTCTGGTCAAGGCACATATGGGAGTTGATGCTTCCAGCTCCTCCCCCATTTCTCTCTTTCTGTCTCTCTCACTCTGTCTCCTCTCTAAAATGAATAAATGTAAAGAAATTTTTAAAAAACCATCCTAAATCCTACTCTCTAGAGCTAACTACACCTTCATCCATTTACTTTGCTGTGAGTATACATCTATGACATTTTTCTCCTCTGCAGTTACGATCACAAGATGTATACGTGGATCCTGACTGTTTTTCTCCTAACATTGTCTAGGGAATATTTTCCCATGTCATTAAAATTCCTTGGAATTTACAACATCCATCGTTTGATTATACTGTAATTTATTTAGTTGGCCCCCTTATTTAGATTGCTTCCCTGTTTTTCTTGTCTTTGTAATTCATGGTTTCTTTAGGGTGGATTCTTAAGAGTAGAGCTCCTAGATTAAAGGAAGCCCAGGGCATAACACAAAAGAAAAGTGTGTGTGTGTGTGTCCATTCGTGCACATACCTCCCCAGCAATTCCCCATGACTGGCTTGGGGAAAGAGGCCCCTGTGGTGTTAGCTATACCATAACCTGAGTGCAGATTAAACAAGTTTCTTACATGTGTAAAATGAGGAGGTAGCTATGGCCATTAAGGCTTCTCTTTGTGGTATTGAGACCCTCGTGTGGAAGTCAGCAGGTGACTTCCCACCGGAAATATGGGAGAAGACTCTGTACTGCCGCAGCCCCGTGGGCATTTCTCAGAAACTACTGGAGGGACAGAGGCGAAGGTCTACCTCAAATTTAATGTTTGATATGATGGCTGGACAATTCAGTAAATATAGCAAGACTACAGCATTGTTTATTTATGCATCTTCACAAGCTCACCATGTTGACCATTTAGCCGGCAGAATATTAGGAGGGTGATGGATACCAGACTGATGGGAACACAGACCAAGGAAGGGTGAGTCACAGCCTGGAGGCAGCCCCGAGTTCACAGAGGGCTGGGGCAGCATACGGCGGCACTGCAGGCTTGTGGAGAAAAGATTTGGCCACTGAGATTGTGTGACTTCCCCTTGGGCATTTGGAAACACAAGACCAGGACCACAGCCATGCCTTCTGCCAGTCAAACAGTATAGAAAATGAATGAAACTTATTGCCACAGACCAGCACAGCTAGTAATTCCAGGTCTTGAGTGGGAATGGCTCGGAATTAAGAAAATAGGTTTAAAGAAATAAAGGATGGGGTCGGGAGGGCTTTGCAATTGCTGCTAGCAAGAAAAGAGCGCACTGCATGCCCACTGATTATTGCTTTATTTATAGGGCCATTAACCCTATAAATAAAGTGAGGCCATTAGCAAATCAATGAGATCTCTGATCATTTTACCAAGGCAACCCAGGAGTTTTACCAAGTGCAGAAACCCCTACCATACATAACATCTTAACTTCACACAAAACAAAGGATGGAAGAAACTTGCCTCCAGTCTTTCCAGGGAACATGGGGGTAGGATGAGTACAAACAACCCAGCGTCACAGCTTAACAGCCTTTTGCAATCTAATCAAGCAAGTGAGGTGGGGGGATGGGCAGACTATCAGCTTACAGCCAGTTCCCCGCACCTCTGTCCCCCCAAAATCTAAACTGAAAAACATCCTGTTGGCTTTTCGGTCCCCAACAGTTTACAGTCACAAGGACAACCTTCTTCTCTCTGTCCTTGCCTGCAAGCCCATCCTCAGGTCTTACTTCAGTGTCAACTGCTCCAGAAAGCCACCCATCCCCTGGCAGGTGCCTTCCCTTTGGGGCCCACAGGGTCTCCCACATCTCTGACAGACCCTGCACTAAGCTGAAATGTCTGGAGCATTTTGAACGTCGGAACCTAGTTTATCCACCGTGAAATCAAGAGCCTGGCCCTGGCCGACACTCGGGGACTCCCAGTGCACAGTGCACAAGCTTTTGCACAGAGCGCTGCCAGTGAGGAGTTGTCTCCCTAACACAGAAAATGTATGGACCTGTTATAGACAAAGTGACAGCTCTTGTAGCTCCAAAACTGTTCAAGGCGGCATTGGTGATTTTTTGGGTCTGTTTGCTGGTTCACTGTAATCAGACCTAAACTTACCAGGACTATCAGAATCCTAATTGTAACAAGAAATCTTGTATAAACTGTACCCAATCCAAAAACAAGATTATTGTGTGGCAGGATTAAAATTATCATAATATGAATAGTAATTCATTACACTAAGTGGAAAATTATTCTTTGTGCACTTATCAGTAATAAACCGTAGTGATTTGGTGCCTGCAGATTATTTAGTCGGGGGTCTCTGCAGGCACCAAATCACCACGGTTTATTACTGATAATAATCGGTAGGACAGACACCATGAAGGCGGAGGAACAAGGCACTTGGCTCCTCATGCAGGTATGAACAGAGGGGGCTTTCCCCAACTGGAGTCTGAGCCTCAGGTGAGATGGGATTCCCTGGGCTGGCAATACCACACACATCAGGTCGTACCTGCCGACAGACCTGTCATGAGAGCATCATCCTGACCTGACCCCATGGGCCAGGCTGCCCTGTGCCAAGTCCCCTGTGAGCAAGTAGGGACAATACTGCTGGGCCCACTGTACTACACATATCCCGCACAGCTTATATTCCTACCTGACCCCAAAGCTGCATGCAGCTGGGACCCCAGGACAGGCCAGCCCACCAATGAGGGTGTCAGAACACTGCTTGCCTTGTCAGTCCCATTCCGAGGCAGCTTCTTTTCCCAGGTCACTGACCACCTCACAGCCAGGATGTCAGAGTTCAAACGCTGTGGGCTGAAATTGACCTCTAGGCCATAGACCCCCAGAGGCTGGACCCCAGACTTGTCCTCTTCTGTGTATCAGGTTTGAGCAAGCTTCATCCTGGACCCCTCAACACAGCCAGAGTAAGAACCTGGCCCTTCCCCATCCCCTGGGGCTGTGTGAGCTGCTGTACTGAACTGTCTGATCAGCACCCCGGCATACTGTGGCTAAGCCTGGGGACGCTAAGACCACTGGGCAGTACAAAGGACACAGAGGGTCTCCTGTTTTCATCATTTCAGTGATTCTAATGTCTGGTCTGTGAAATACTCAAAACTTCATTTAGGGGTACAGCTTCCCTACCCCAGCTTGGTGGGTCCAGAGGGTTGGGGTGGGTGGGTTGAGGGGAGCAGTGGGCCATGGCCAACCCCATTCCCTTACAGGCTGCTTGCCCCTCCAGGGGCAAGGCAGGCCGGCATGAGACCCTTGTCTACTGAGTTCCACCTGGTCCCGGGAGGCCCCTGGAGCCCCCCTTCCACCTGTGGGACCCACACTTGTTTCTCCCTGCTGCCTGGGAGCTTCAAATGCACCTTCAAGGGGCCCCTTGCACCTCCAGGATGGATCCATAAGTTTTAAACTTGAACAGGCAGGAAGCAGCGGCTGGCAGGCACCATATTCCTGACCATCAAGGAGGTTCCAGGGCCGCGCTGAGCTATGGAGTCAGGGTTTCTGCCTCTTATCAGGAAGCAGGAAGTCAGCACGGCATGTCTGAGCAGCAGGAGTCATCCAATGGCACAAAGTCCAAGCCTGGAACTCTGTGAACTTTATTGGCAGGAGGGGCCATCTTCCAGGCCCCCTGACCCCTATTCTAAAACTGGTTTTGGCACCAAGTATGTGTCCCAGTCCATAGCAAGGCCATTCAGGGCATAGGACATCTGTGCTCAACCTCCATTGAGGCAAAGGGCAGAGGACATGGAAAACCAGGAGAGCCCAAGCTGGGCCTCAGGGGTGGGGCTGGCACTGGAGTTGAAGCTGGGCAGGCTAGCCCATTGCTTAGCCCCACGGTCACACATATGTGAACAAAGTCCCCAGCGCAAACCAAGGCTCCCAGTGTCAGTGTTGGGGGCCACAAAATGACAGGCAGGTGTGGGCGGACTTTCCTCCTGATAAGTCCCTGGCAACCGCTCCAGGACTTGTCGAGGACAGACAAAGTGACTTTCCACCCCCTCCTTCCTGGAACCTTCCCAAAGCTGCTGAAGGAGGCAGAGACTGAGCCTGCTGAGAACCAGAGGAGCACACTGTGAGGTTGTGGAGACACCCTCTACCTGTTCCCCTTGGAGTCCAGGGTTGATTCTGCAGGCTCTGCAGTTGAGGTCCTTGTGGCTTTGTGAAATAACCCTCAAGTTTCCTGTATCCCCTGTGCTTTCAGCTGCCAGTTGCTGGCTTCTGCAGGACCCAGACAGATGAGGGGTGGGCCGGCCAAAGGTCACTGTGCTGGAACAAAGCCCCATGAAGGAAGAACCCATGCTGGGAAGAAGGAATATAAGAAACTGCTCAATGCACACTTTATACAGGGCTCTCCCTAACATGTATTAAGTGGGGTCCGATGTAGATAACAGGTTTAGGAGAAACATTCTGGGACCAACATACTTGCACACAGGGGCAGATGCCTGGCCTCTCAGAGGCACCCTCCCCACTCGGGCAGGGAAGGAGGAGATTCTGGGCCCAACACTCAATGCTGCCTCGACAGAACACCTTGCCCCTTTCCGTCTGGCTCCAATGCACAAACTCAAGTCTGAGGCTCATGGATGTCATTAGGTTCCTGATGCCCACTTTTGGCATGTCCTGGACCACCATGACAGTCACACTCCCAGGGACAGTTCTGGTCAGTGGGAAAGATGAAATTATCTTAGCTGATGGCTGTCATCAGTGGGCATAGATGTCACATACCACCCTAAGATCATCAATGATGTCTGGCTTCCAGGCCCTGTCCACTCACGTGTCCAACCAAACATCAGTTCAGCAAATGCTCAGCAGAAAGGGGTTTCTTAATGAACAAGTTTGAGTGGAAGAGTCTACATGCTGTAAGTCCTTAGTAGGTCACCTGCTCATACTCAGAATATAGTGAGACCTCTCTGGTCATGACTGACTAAAGCCTGCACAGCTGATGGTCATGCACAGATGGCTCTAGTGTGGCCTCTGGGAGACAGGAGCTGCTCTTATAAAGACCAACCCTGTTTATGTCCTTCTAATAGGATTGGAGAGTTTAAGCACCAGAGAACCCCCAGGACATATGCCAATACTCTGCCCTGGAAGTATATAGTAAAAGAAAGGCACAGAGACTAGAGCAGCAGATACAGGGCACCAGGGTTGTCATTCAGCTCTGCTCCCCAGCCACAGTCCTCTTAGTGAGAGGTGATTTATCTGGGTGGTCTGGGGTGGCCTAATCTTCCATTTGGGTTTTTGTTGTTTACCAGGCTCATGGGACAGTTTGGGTCCACCTTACATTAGACTGGATGAGCCCAGAGAACAGGAAGTAGTGTGGCATGGGCAATATAGGCTTTTGGGTGGTGTGGGCCATCTTGGGCCTTGCTAAGGAACAGCCCTGACTTTTCTCAGAAGTCTCTGCAATGGCTCTTCACCAGTAATGATGATGAAGCAAGCCAATGTCACCCCACTGTCTCCTGCCCCCAGAGAGAGGGCCACTACGCATGGTCACTTTTTGCTCACATTCCAGGAGGTGGATCTGCCAGGCTGAAAACCCCAGTGTCTGACTGTTACAGTGGCAGGCGCCACCCGCCCTCCCCACTCTACTCCCATAATTATAAAGTGAGTAAAAATGAAACAAGAGGAGGAACTGGAAGGCACGGGACCTGGCTCCTCCCAGAGCACAAGGGCCAGAGCCTTGAGCCTGCACTCAGCCAGCATGTTTACTTCCCTGAATTGATCCTTTGCCTTCTAAAGAGCAAGGTTGGGCCATGGCCAGGTTGTTCAGTGGATAAAGCATCGAACCTGGCACACCAGAGGTCATGGGTTCGACCCCCAGTCAAATCACATACGACAAGCAATCAATGAGTGTACAACTAAATGAAACAACAAAGTGAAATGAGTTGATGCTTCTCTCTCTCTCAAATTAATGGAAAAATAAAAATAAAGAGTGAGGTTGGGTCCTGGCTGGTTTCCTCAGTGGTAGAACATCGTCCCAGTGTGTGGAAGTCCCAGTTTCAATTCCCTGTCAGGGCACACAGAAGCACCCATCTGCTTCTCCTCCCCTCCTTCTCCCCTTCCCCCTTCTCTCTCACTTCTCCTCCCATAGCTATGGCTCAAATGGTTCAAGCAAGTTGGCCCTGGGCACTGAGGATGACTCCATGGCATTGCTGCCTCAGGCGCTGAGGTGACCCAGTTGCCTGAGCAATGGAGCAATGGCCGCAGGTGGGCAGAGCATGGCCCTTTAGGGATCTCGGCAAGGGCGCATATCTCCTTACCTCTCACTTAATGAATAATATAGAAAGAAAGAAAAAAAAAGAGTGAGGTTGGCTAAAGGTGACTTGATCGTAAAATGATTTTGGAGTCCTCAGTGTCCACACAGGAGCTCTGCCCATTAGAAGCCATCGCAGTGACAGTCCTGTTCTTTGACGAGCTCCTGCCACACCTGTTTTTTCTTTCTGTTCAAATGACGGGATGGTGTCCAATTTCACTAATTGCTCCCTGCAGTTAATCTTCTCTTTTGCTGACAAGGGTGTCATAAACCACATGAGGCTTATGACTGAATGTGCAGAAAGCAGAGTCTCTGGGTCTCCTCTGAGCCTGGACATGATGGATGTCCAGATGGGCAGTGTTCTGGGGAGTGGCCCGGCTGGCCGCCAGCCCAGACCCTCCATTTCACCCCAGCTAGCCCAGTGACCCCAAATCTTATTTTCCCAGCTCAGGGTCCACAGCATTACCCTGCTGAGGTTCTTGGCTCACCGTAACCTCTGACCACTCACTCTGATGTCTGAAGGTGACAAAGACTCGAGGAGCGTCCACAGGAAAGGACATAGCCCAGGAACAAAATCTCCCACCAGGGCCCAGAGCTGCTGTGAGTCCAGCTGAGACTCTCACACAGGCTGCTCTCCTGCCAGCCCGAGGTCCGGCGCCTCCACTGCCATCCAGCGCCCCATGGAGACTGCCTTTGCAGAAACAAAGAAGACATCATCTGCCCTGGGCTATCTGAGCAGTCAGCCAGAGTGCCTTACTAATAAAGAGAGAAGCAGCCTAGCGGATGTCCCCTCAACAACTTTAAGGCAAAAGAAGCTGAGAAAAGCCTGCTTTCAACATTGTACCTGACTAGCAGTGTGCAGCTCACCCTTGGCCATTTGGGAGGGGAGGGCATTGTGCCTTCCTAGGGCGGCCAAGGCATGAGATGACCCTGGTCGGAGTGAAGCATGGTTGTTCCTGCCCATCCTTGAGAAATCCTGTCCCACAGAGCACTGAGTCAGAGGGGACAGACTCTACACCAGCAGAAGGGAGAACATACGCGATGTCCGATAGTGGACACAGTGGTGCAGTGGTGGGAAGGGTGCTGTCTCCACAGCTGGGGCCTGGAGGTCACTCAGCCCCCAACACAGGTCAGGACTGAGGGAACAAGGGCTGAGCATAGGCTTTGGAGAGAGGACGGGTCCCACAGAGGCTGGAAATGGCGGGAGTGAAGGATGCAGTGGCCAGCAACAGGAGACTGAACCCCCCCCCCCCCACACACACACCCTTTTTAAAAGGCTCTCTTGGCTTCCTGTGGGACCAAGGTTTCGGAACCACCAGGGAGGTAGTCCAAGCAGGGCAGCTGAATGCCATGTCCTACAAGCTTTCCTCCAATGGCCATACTCTCAGTTGGCCCAATCCTATCACCAAGTTCTGCTTCTCTTTGGGGATTAACTAAACTCCATTGTCCCTTCTAGACACTTTTTATTGTCTTTTTTTATTTTTCTTAGGACTATTTTTTTAGAGCAGTTTTAGGTTTGCAGCAAAGTTGGAGGAAAGGTATAGGGATTTCCCTTATACCCCCTGCCTCCCAAAATGCACACAGCCTCCCCCATTACATACCCCACCAGATGGGACACTTGTCATAACTGCTGAACCTACGTTGACACGTCATCATCACCCAGTTCATAGTTCACAATCACTCTGTGAGTTTGGACAAAGGTATAATGACACATATCTATCATTATAGTGTCATACAGAGTAGTTTTACTGCCCTAAAACTCCTCTGTGATCCATCTATTCATCCCTCCTGTCCCCAAACCCTGATAACCACTGACCTTTTACTGTCCCCATAGTTTTGCCTTTTCCAAAATGTCATAGAGTTGGAATCATACAGTGTGTTACCTTTTCAGATTGGCTTCTATCATTTACTAATATGCACTTCAGTTCCTCCGCATCTTTTCACAGCTTGATAGCTCATGTGATTTTAGTGCTGAATAATATTCTATTGTCTGGATGTACCACAGTTTGCCCAGTCACCTACTGAAAAACATATTTTTTTCTTTTCTTTTCTTTCCTTTCCCTTTTCCCCTTCCTTCCTTCCTTCCTTCCTTCCTTCCTTCCTTCCTTTCTTTTTGAGGGAGAGAGAGAGAGAGAGAGATGAGAAGCATCAACTTGTAGTTGTGGCACTTTAGTTGTTCATTGATTGTTTCTCATATGCAATCATGCCTTGACCAGGGAGCTCCAGCCAAGCCAGTGACCTTTTTTCTCAAGCCAGAGACCTTAGGCTTCAAGCCAGTGACCTTCGGGCTCAAGTCAGCAACCATGGGATTATGTTGATGATCCCACACTCAAGCCAGCCACCCCATACCCAAGCCAATGACTTTGTGGTTTCAAACCTGGGATCTCATCATCCCAGGTCAATGCTCTATCTACTGCACTACCACCAGTCAAGCAAAAAACATCTAGTTATCGTCCAAGTTTTGGCAATTATGAATAAAGCTTCTGTAAACACTAGTGTGCAGGTTTTTATGCACACACAAATTTTCAGGTCATTTGGGTAAACACCAAGGAGTGTAACTGCAGGATCATACACAGTAACAGTACATTCAGTTTTATAAGAAACTGCCAGCTCTGTTCCTAAGTGACTGTACCATGTTGCATTCCCACTAGTAGTGAGTAGGAGTTTCTGTTGCTCCACATCCTCACCACTCTCTGGTGTTGTCAGTACTCTGGAGTTTGTCCATTCTGATAGGTGTATAGTGGTATCTTGTTGTGTGTATTTATTTTTTAGATTTTACTTATGATTTTTGGAGAGAGAGGGGAGAGAGAGAGAAGAACAGAAAGAAGGGAGAGAAGAGGAAAGCATCTACTCATAGTAGTTTCTTCCTGTATGTGCCTTGACCAGGCAAGCCCAGCGATTTGAACCGGCAACCTCACCGTTTCAGGTCGACACTTCATCTACTGCACCACCACAGGTCAGGCTCGTTGCGGTTTTAATTTTTATTTCCTTGATGACATATAATATGGAGCATCTTTTTCATATGCTTACTTGCTATCTGTATATCTTCTTTGGTAAGGTGTCTGTCAAGGTCTTTGGCCAATTTTTAAATTGGGTTGTTTGTTTTCTTATTGTTAAGTTCTAAGAATTCATTGTATATGATCAGACTTGTCTTTTGCAAATGTTTTCTCCCCGTCTCTGGTTTGTCTTTTCATTCTTTTTAAACTGTCCTTTGAACAGCAGAAGTTTTTTATTTTAATGAAATCCAGCTTATCAATTATATTTTTTGTGGATCATATCTTTGGCGTCAGATCTAAAAAGTCATCTTCATACCCAAGGACATCTAGGTTTTCTTTCTCCTGTGCTATCATGTAGGAGTTTTATAGTTTTATGTTCACAGTTATGTCTGTGAAGAGTGAATGGTCTGTGTCTAGATTCATTTTATGCATGAAATATCTTTGTTCCATAGTGTTGCTTTTACTCCCTTGTTGAAGACCAGTGAATATATTTATGGGGTCTGATCCTGGGCTCTATTCTGTTTCATTGATCGATTTGTCTGTTACATCACTTACACCACACTATGTTGATTACTGCAACTTTATAGCAAGCCTTGAAGTTGGGTGATGTCAGCCTCCAATTTTTTTTCTTCTTTTTCAATGTGTGTAGGCTGTCCTGGGTCTTTCGCTTCCATATAAACAATTTGCCCCAATCTATGGATTACCCCCTGGATGATGTTACTGCCCACACACCCCTGCCCCAACCCAGAGCTGCACATGCTGCCACCCCCTCAGAGTATGATCTCAGAAGGCTGAATCCATCTGAACATTTCCTGGAGCAAATCAATGATTAGTAGCACTTTCTTTAGGAGTGAATACAAATTTTGCTTTGAAGCCAAACATGACTGTTGGAGCTCCCTGGCCCAGGCCTCGTTGCCCAAGTGGGGTCCCTGGACAAGTCTGACACTGAGGAAGGAGGTCTGTGGAACCAGAGTCCAATGCCATCAGGCTTAGGTCCTGATCTGGGCAGGGTGGTCATCCGGGAACAAGTGCTAGGGTCCACAAAGAAGGCACAGCCACACCCTCCCCTTGTTCTGGGGTCCTAGAGCTTCAGCTTGAGGAATAGGGAGCTGAGACAGGAGTGGTGGGACAGATGGACAAAGGGTGCAAAGGCAATGGGCGTCCTGCTGGGGTCAAACACTGGACCAGGCATGCAAGCCAGTTCCTGGGGAAGTCTGAGGTTTGTTTGTGGACCCCAGCCCTCCCCCAACCCCATTTATCCCCACTGACCCTTACTCTCACCTGGCTATCTCACCATTTGGCCCTATGCACACACACACCCCCCAGACCCTACCGCACATGGGGCTCCTGCTGACACAGAGAGGCAGACAGTCCAGGTTCCAGGTCACCGCTGGGCACCTTCAACTGTCTTTTCTCCTTGGAAAGGCCCGTCACTCTTGAGCAGTGCCAGGCCCTGTGTGGATATCCCCCTGCAGCGCCCCTCCCCCACCTGCTTGCTCACTGGTAGCTAGTAGGCTGTGCCCTGCACACAGTGCCCCTGGCCCCACACAGCTCAGGTCAGAACACTCCTCTGAACAGACCCTGCTCAAAGCGGCCAGGCATAGCCTTGCCGAGCTGGAGGGTCAATCCTTCCCAAGAGGAGAAGCTCCAAGTGCCCAGAACCACTCCTGGAAGGCCTGTCTTTCTACTCACCATGCCCCGTGTACTTACAGACATTATTTCTGCTACTGTTATTATTAATCAGTATTATTTTATTTATTTATTATTATTATTATTATTATTACTGTGGGTGAGAGGATAGCATGTCTGGATGGCTTCTAAATCATCCAAGGGAAGTCGGGGAGGAGGAAACTCGAGGAAAGTACAGTGTGGCCATGGAGGAGAGGGGCAAGGCCTTGCAAGTAAAGCTGTAGGAGAGAAGACTCTGAACCCAGGAAAAGGACCCAGAGCCCAGGCCTGGGCTGGGCTTCAGGAATGGGGAGGGAGCTGCTTCTGCTGCCACCAGAGGAGAGATGGTCCACTGAGGCTGAGACCGTGGACAGGCTCAGAGGGGACAGTTCCCCCAATTGCTCTTGTTGCTCTCAGAGGGGAGGCCCAGGGGCTGTTTGGGGCAGTTCCTCAAGTGGGGACAGGGAGTACAAGGGAGGGTCTGGCCAGCCTGGAGGGCCGGGTTTTGCAGCTGCCCAACCCTGCGCCTGAAACCAGAGTGTCAGCCGCTACCTCTGTGTGGAAGTCACTGTTGTAGATGGTGGTCCAAGGCGCCGTCTGCCGTAAATGGCTGCGTAAACATTAATTAGCACGAGTTAATATATAATTCTGCTCACACACACACCCCCCTCCCGGTATCTCACCAGTGCCAGCACTATTGTTTGATAAGGATTTAATGAGAAGACGGAAGGGAAGGCGCCTGATAAGAGCCTTCCCTCATTGTGAACGGCACCAAGGTCACGGGATGGGGTGGTCCCAGGAAAGGGCACAGACCCCTCTTGTTCACTGCCCGCTCAGGACCTTGCCACAGGGAGACCCCTACAAACATCCAGGCCCTGATGCCCCAGTGACATCAGCACCCACCCCACAGGGACTTTGGGGTGACACCTTAGCACACATCTTCATTGAAAGTTTTGGGGGTATTTTACTATCATTTTGTGTTAACACTCACCACAGGCTGCAGCTTTGCTGAGGGGCTTGTCAAACAAGTCACCGCAGGCACCAAGGCCATTCCGACTCTGCATGCCTTGCCCCTTGGCGCACAGACAGCAATCCCAGGAAGGCAAGGTCAGGGAGCGGGTGATTTGTAGAGTCATGCATTCCCAAACAGGCAGCTCCCCTCCTGCAAGCAGGTTAAGGTGGCAGGTACGGCAGAGCACAAGTATTTGGATTTTAAGACAAGAATATAGCATATCATAAACTAGGCTCACCTTCCATCCGGGGGATGCCACCACACTGACTGATTCCAGGCCAGCTGCCAGCGGGCATTAGGAATGGTGACTAAGTACTGATACCTGCTGTTTCCCAGAATATCCTGAGGGGGGGCGGGTAAGGGAACAGCGGGTGGGTGTTGGCCTTCCAAGGGGCAGTGGAATGTACCTCAGGGAAAGGAACAAGTCATGGGCACCTCTCCCTGACCTGCTCTCTGTCTCTGGTCACCCCAGCCACATAGCGAGTGACTGTCGGGGCCACAACTTCACTCTCCTTTCTGGAGAGGCAGGCAGAGCCCCTACATGACCCTCTGGGTGCAGCCCCCTTCCAGATGAGCTAATCCAGAAGGAAAAGTGAACACATTTGTATGTCAGGGGATAATTCATGAGACTAGTCCTCCAGGGACTCCCCACCAAGGGCCCTGCTCAAATGTAGACACGCAGAGGTCATTGTCCTGGTCTGGAGGCACATGCATGCACGCTCGTGCGCGCGCACACACACACACACACACACACACAGCTTGATTTTAAACATCTGATTCTGGTCTCAAGGACAGATTTCTGTACAAGTGTTATTGGTGAGACTCCTTTGTCTCCTGTGCTGTGGGCAGGTGGACAGTGCCAGCTTGGAAACACATTTAGGGCTGGGCAGTGGGAGAGCATATCTGCACCTAACTCCTGCTCCGGTGCAGGCCTCCCCACTTCCTCCAGCTGACCGTAGCCAAGTCTGGGCTATGGGCTGGGATCTGCGAAACACTGGACAAAACCTTCAAGTGCACGTGCATTCTCTAGCTGAGCAAAACCATGGCTGCCACATACGATGATACACCAGACCACACCTCTAGAGCATTAGTGGTTTTCATAACAAGTCGACTGTAATCTTTAGCAAATGTTTAAGTGATCACTCTACTGACCTGATGCTGGAACAGAGTCAAGAGAGGTATTTCTCCCAATAGAGCCACTCTTGTGCTGGGGTGAGTCTGGGTATCCTGAGGCAACCTCTTCCACAGGCACAGGGGATGTGAACAGGCTGAGTACTCACCCAGCTGCTATTCCCTACATGTCTCTCAAAACCTGTTATGTGATGGGCTCTGGCTATTGGTCAAGGACTCATCAATCCTTTTTCCCTCCCTGACCCCCTGCCACCGCCCTGAGCCACCTGCCCTCCTCACCATGCAGGCCTTCCCCCTTAGCCCTTTTGCTTCTCCCATTGAGGACTCCAGACTTTGGAGAGAAACCTGGGTGCCCTCCTGCAATGATGCCATCGAGAGAGACAGGGAAGCTCCACCCTGAGGCCTGTAAGTGTGTTGTGCCTGAGATGGGGCCCTGCACAGCAGAATGCCTGTTGCCCAGGGATGTCTAGGCAAATTAGTAAACAAGATCACTATTAGTACCATCATTTTAAAAATAAACCAGCCACCCACCAGTGCCCCTAGAGGGGGTGAGTATATTCATTCAGGCTAATCTTTGTGCTGGCCCCATGTCTGGGCAGTGGCTTCATCGGGACCATCACAAGTGTCCTTCAGTACACATAAAGAGCCCCCTTCTGCACAGGATGGCTAAAAGCTCACACCTGCATTCACTGACCTCAGATGCTGGCATGAAGCTGGTGAGCTGGGTGCTGCTGCCATCACCTTATCTGACAGATAAGGTAGTTAGGCATGGGGAGGTTCAATAATTCCTCAAAAGCAACACATCTGGCAAGTGCTGGGGGCAGGATTCCCCCAGGCCCTTGGGCTGGTGCATGCCCACCCACCAGCGTGCTGCCTCTCAGGGAGAAGGTCCGTGGCCAGGGCAATCGAGGTGCAAGGCCCTGGCTCCATGACCGTGGGATCTCCTGCAAACCACTGAGGGTTTCTCCTTCCTTGCTTTAAAATGAGATCTGGAGGCATGCAGAGAGGGTGTCAGTTGGACCTGCTGTGTAGGGTTCCCAGGGGTATCAAATGAAACTAGGGGTGGGGACGTATGAGGAGTAAGCAGCCGAGCTGTTGTTATTTTTCTGTGTAGCTAATACCCGATTTCTAAATAGGGAAGTTCAGAGACAGAACAATGAACATATTCATTTGCAGATGAGCAGGAAGGATGGTTCCCATATGAAGTGGGGGACCCCGTGGCAGCCAGCACTGCCTGAAAATAGTGGGTGTCGGGTCTCAGCCACACAGTGGACACACACCTGTGGGAGTAGAGCGTACTCTTTCTTGGAACATTTTCAAAAATGCCAAAGGCTATGTTAAATAAAGGAGACCTTGGTCCCAAGCCATATATAAAAATCAGTGGGACTAGTGAATTCCTGTGGCAATGGTCTGCTCAGGTGAGCGGGCGCTGGTCATGAGCAGGACATGATGCCTTCGAGATGATGTCAGAATGGCAGAATTACTGAAATAAAACACAGGCATTTTTATGTAAGGGAAATGGTGAGCAAGCCACCATGCATTTTATTTATGAGGTTGGTGACATCTGTGATTCTGGGCAGGTGATCCAACAGGGGCAAGCCGGGGGGGGGGGGGGGGCTGATGACGGTGGTGGCTGTTCTGCAGGAGGACACCATGCTTATCCAAGGAAAACACCCTTGTTTTCACAAGCTGAGATGGCAGATGCAGGAGAGATTGATTTTTGAAAATATTATTCTTGAAATCTAAACTTGCAGCTACTGTTTCCTGGCAGCTTGGCTGTTTGGGTATCTTGGCCTCAGGACATCAGCATGCACCCTGGGGTTTGGCTGAACTGGGTTGAGGAAGCAAATTGGAAGTGAAGAGGAAACACTTGAATTTACATAATGTCCACCCTAGAGTTGGGGGGAAGGGGAGGAGCATGGGCGTGGCCTCACATTTTCTCACCTTGTACAACCTCTCCCGGGCCACTAAACGGTGATTCAGACTGTGCTGGCTTTCCAATTTTCCTCAGAATTATACTCAATAAAACTGGTGACTCTTGTTTCTGGAGAGAAGTCCTAGTTTATAACTAGGAGATGTGCCATCAATCACATCTCCTTTACAGCCCAATTGACCTTGGCCCAGTCTGTACCCACAGGTGCCCTCACTGACAGGCACAGGGCGGGTACTTGTGGCCACCTTCAGATTCTGTCCTGCAAGATCCCAGAAAGCGAGAGCGAGGATGGGCTGCAGAGATAAATTCAGTGTGGGAGAAGTCTTCTCTGGAAGGGGAGAGGATGGAGGCCACAGGGGGCCACAGCTGGACTCAGAATGGACCCCTGGGCTTCAGCTGGAGCTGCCTAAATCACAACCCAAAGCTTCAAGCAAAGGAGGCCAAGTGGTCTTCCAGGACTGCCTCTTGGGATGACAGGCTCAGTGTCCCTCTCCCTTACCTCCTTGAGCTAGATGGACCTTGGCATGTGAGAGTCCTAATCTATAGGGTGTCAGCTACCACCCACAAGGGTCCCCATAGAACCTGGGGACAGCACAGCTCACCACACGCAGGGCAGGGCAAGGAAAGACAGAGAGGCACTGCAAGAATAGGCTTATGTACAGGCCACCAGCACTCATGTGGGCTGGGGCAAAAATCTGCCATCTCTCTGTGCCTCAGTTTTCCCATCTACTAAAAGGGAGGTGTGGTCCATGGTTTTGCTCTCCCTCAATCCTGCTTTCACATTCATTTTACAGATGTGGAAACTGAGGCAAGAAAGATCAAGTGTTCAACCAAGCTCCATGACTCCCCATGATGCCCCCGTGTCTGGTGAGCTCAGTGTGCAGCAAGTGCCTGGCAGGCCTCAGCGCCACTGCAGATAACCGGGAGAGCAGGCAAAGCAAGCCAGGTGGAACAGATGCTGCAGAGCACCTATCACAGGCCCACAGTGACACTTATGGCAAAAAAGTGGAGGCTCAGACTCACTGCCCTTGGAGACAAAAGCTGGTCTTGGTCACAGAGGTCCTGAAACCCAGTCTTGGTGTTCCCTGGCTGTGGGGCCAGCAAGGCCCCCAGGTGTCTTGGCTGGGAGGTGGCGTCCTGGAGAGGCCCTAGGGCCAGGGTGCCATGAGAACCGCAGTATGAAAATCACATGCTGGGCCTGGTGGGGTCTCAGGGCCCCAAGGGGTTGGAGCAGGGAGGGGACAGGAGGCAGATGGGGAGTGTCTGTGCACATAGCACCCGCTGGGTCCTCTGGCCACACGGTCTGTGCAGCCTCACCCTCCTGCTTGCTGCCACAGTTCAGGTCATCCAGTGGGAGTTGCGTTGAGAGGACAGAGCAGATCCACCAAGCTTTCCAAGCCCTGGAATCCAACACACACCAGAATGCAGGGTACTTGCAGGCTAAGAATGGGTAGCCTGCGTACCAACTCAGGAATGCCCTCCCCTCTGCTCCACCCTTCACTAAGGAGGCCAGAGGGCTGAGCAGACCCCACCACACACACACACACCTCTCCTGGTCCCTTGGCCTATAGTAAAATACTGGGGGTCAGGGACCAAGAGGTTTTTCTTGGGTCCTCTTCCTCCAGTGAGGACAGGTTTCTCAAGAATACATATTCCTGTGTTTGTGGTGTTTCTCATAGAAACCTGAACAGACAGATGTGCTTGTGCAAGTCTGGCCAACACAGGGAGGTCCCCTGGCTGGATGTTCTGCACATGTCAGCAGGGCTGGGTTACAGAAACTAGGGGTAGGACAGAAGGGATTCTACCCCTCCCACCCTTGCCCCTGGGGCAGCATGAAATACTCGTCCCCTGTGGTGTCCAGACATTAGGCCTCCCTCCCACCACCATCTCAGGCCTTCCCAGGACTAAGAGGTTTTAAATGGCCCCAAGCACCTAGGTGGCCCCAGGGAATAGCAGTGAAAGAAACTAGATAGGACAATGGTGTGCTTGGGCTGAGGGTCCACCTCCTGCCTGAACACCCATGAGTCCTTGCTGGGCCAGCACCCACCTAAAGACTGTAAAGAATTGTGTGAGGATCTCAGGTGACAGCACAGGCACAAAGCGTTCTCACTGAACACAAGAGCAAGTCCCTCTGCTCTAAAATCACCAGCAGAAGGGCAGGCCAGAGAATAAAGGCAACCACAGTCAGCCCCCATCCCCACCATCCCCACCATCCCCACCATCCTTACCATCCTCACCATCCTCACATCCTCACCTTCTCCACCATCCCCACCATCCTCACCATCCCCACCATCCCCACCATCCCCACCATCCTCACCATCCTCACCTTCTCCACCATCCCCACCATCCCCACCATCCCCACCATCCTCACCATCCTCACCATACCCACCATCCCCACCTTCCCCACCATCCCCACCATCCCCACCTTCCCCACCATCCCTACCATCCCCACCATCCTCACCATCCCTACCTTCCCCACCATCCTCACCATCCTCACCATCCCCACCATCCCCACCATCCCCACCTTCCCCACCATCCTCACCATCCTCACCATCCTCACCATCCCCACCATCCCCACCATCCTCACCATTCCCACCATCCCCACCATCCCCACCATTCCCACCATCCTCACCATCCCCATCATCCCCACCATCCCCACCATCCTCACCATCCTCACCATCCCCATCATCCCCACCATCCCCATCATCCCCACCATCCCCACCATCCCCACCATCCCCACCATCCCCACCATCCTCACCATCCCCACCTTCCCCACCTTCCCCACCATCCCCACCTTCCCCACCATCCCTACCATCCCCACCTTCCCCACCATCCCCACCAACCCCACTATCCCCACCATCCCCACCATCCTCACCATCCCCACCATCCCCACCATCCCCACCATTCTCACCATCCTCACCATCCCCACCTTCCCCACCTTCCCCACCATCCCCACCATCCCCACCATCCCCACCATCCTCACCATGCCCACCTTCCCCACCATCCTCACCATCCTCACCATCCCCACCATCCTCACCTTCCCCACCATCCCCACCTTCCCCACCATCCCCACCATCCTCACCATCCTCACCATCATCACCATCCCCACCTTCCCCACCATCCCCACCATCCTCACCATCCCCACCATCCTCACCATCCTCAAAGTCAACATATACCAGTGACCAGAGGCTGCTTGTCCTCCCTGTGGTCCTCCTGATGAAGGCAGTCAGTTTGCCCAGTGGCCTGAAGGGAATAGGCTGTGTGGGGGGAGGGGGAAGCCAGCCTGTTCAGGGACCTTGACTCTGTGCCCGGGACGCAGAGTACCCCCAGAACTTGTTCTGTGCTGGTCAGGTCTTGCATGAGCAACATTCCCATCTGAAAGGCTAATTTGTGCAAATGAGTGTTCTGCTCACCTCTACCTAGGAATTCCTGTACTCACCACACAAGCTGCAGACATTCCTCTCTCTGAAAACTTTCCACTGTCAGGTAAGCCTTGCTGGTCCCATTGGAGGGACCACATGCTTCTCCTCTGGGCTAGCCTGGCTTTCACACTTCTGTTTCCACTTCCAGCACTTTCTTTGGGTTAAGGAAGTGGTCAGCAAACTATGACTCATGAGCCACATGCGGCTCTTTGGCCCCTTGAGTGTGGCTCTTCCACAAAATACCACGTGCTGGCACTACCTCAATAAGGAATGTAAGGAATGTACCTACCTATATAGTTTAAGTTTAAAAAAATTGGCTCTCAAAAGAAATTTCAATCATTGTACTGTTGATATTTAGCTCTGTTGACTAATGAGTTTGCCGACCACTGGCATTAAGGCAACATTTCAGGAGGTCAGGGCCATTGACAGGGAGGTCTGGACAGAGCTGTCTTCACCACAGGCCTGGGGTCACGGGCTGGGGTTCTTGGTCTGCTGTTCTCAGGCTAAGCAAAGCCAGGGCAGAGGGGCTGCAAGTTCTCAGTGGTGGTTTGGGTATTTAGACCCAGTCACCGATTCTGCCTTTGAGTCCTACCAGTGTCCCCGTGGGGTCCTGACTCTACTGGTGAGAATCTCCGTAAACAGGACCCAAAGTGTGTGTGTGGGGGGGGGGTGGCAGTCACAACTTGCTTCCTAAATGGGGGTCCCTCTGGTGACATTTCCAGGCCCCAGGAGACAGCTGTGGTCAACCAGCCATCCCAGCCTCTCACTTGCTGAGGACAGTGAGGGCTCTCCGGGCCGTACTGCTGGGTGACCAGGTCCTAATTTTGCCAGCATGGTTTCCAGCAGTCCACGGTGGAATCATAACAGATGAAGGTGAAAATAAAGCTTGAAAGGGGCCATGGGACATGCTGCAGCTTGACCTGTCCCTTTGTACACAGCCCCTACTTGAGCCATGACAGAGGCTGCTGGGGTTCATCCCTGTTCCTCACTCACCTGCCTCCCTGATCAAGGAGCCTACCTCTCCTAGGTTCTCCAGCAGCCTGAGGCAGGAAGACTGGAGGGACAGGGCAGAACCGAATGGGCCACCATGGCCCCTGCATCTCTGTGCCACCTCACTCCCCAATCTCCTCAGCACCATCAGGGATGAGGGAACCTAGCCCTCACTTTGAGGCCTCCAATTCTCTGGAAATCTGAAGGCTGCCAATCAGACTTTAGCCTTTGATTACACTTAAGAATATAAATAAAAGTACAAATGCACAAAAATGTTAATAGCCAATTTGCATCGCACGTTAGTAGGAGTTCTAAAGTTATTCTCATCAATAAAGTTGCCGTTCCTGGGAAAAATTTCTCTGAATTCTTTTCAGGAGAAATGCTATCAAGAGTAAACATGTTAACAAAGCTTCGTCTACCTCTGTGAACAGGGGCTACCAGTCTCTCCAGGGACACTGTACGTCCCCAGGATGGCACTAGTTCCGAGGGTTCTAAATCCTCTGGCATACTACAGCCTTAGACAAAGCCCGGCTGTCCCGCTCTCCCTGTCAAACCATTGCCACCATGTTTCTGGGTGTTTGCTCTGTGCCTGGCCTGATACTATTGACCGACAGGTGAGCTGGGCTCCCAGCCAGGCAAGGACCACAGCGGTTTTCAGGCCCAAGGGGACCAGGCCCACCTCTAGTAGCCCCTGCAAGGGTTCTGCAGGCTTTTCCACACAGTGATATCTTAGTTGTGCCTCTCCCCATCTGGGAGGTCCAGGGAGCAGGAGACAGGCTGGCATTCCTGCCCCAGGTTATTCCCAGTTTCTAAATGAAGACCCACCCTAGTGCACAGCACAGGCTGCAGATGAGGTCTCTGGGTCCAGCGCAGAGCCCTGTTTATGTCCATGTACCACAGTGGGTGGCCACTGAGGGGGAAACTGAAGCTCTTCGATGTAAACAAGAACTCCCCCAAGGCTGGTGTAAGTCTGGGCCCAGGGTCTGTCTCCCATATCAAGTTCTGGTAAGAAATGCCCAGTGACTTCCAGGCACTTTTGGTCCAAAAGAAAACTATGGAAGTTAGAGTAATGGGAGCATCAGTACTCTCCTAGAGAAGAAAGGTGTCCCTCTGGAGGGTGAGTTAGTATCGAGTGAATAATTGCCTGATAAATCAATTCCTTCCTTCTTCAATAGTGTCCATGGAGCTAGAGTGCAAGGGCCTTAGAAGGCAGATGCAGTAATGACCAGGGCCCCATAAGCAGGGCCCAGCTCCTGCCTCTATGGTGACCGGCAGGAATTCCACGAGCAGATAGCAGGAGTGAGTGTCCTTGTACGCAGGCCCACCACATGCCCCCTCTGAGCACAGGTCAGCATTCTGAATGATAATTCACTCCCAGCAGGCACATCCTCGTGGTCCAGACTCTCAGCCTACTGAGGTGGATGGGAACCAAGAGAGGGCAGGCTACTCACAGTGGATGGTGGGGCCAATACTGGGCCACCCCCTCCTGAGTATCTGCTCCCAGCTACTTCACAACACCCTGGACGATTCAAGGGATCCTAAGTACCTGAGTGGGTCCTCAGCCAGCACGAAGCCTAGGGTCAGCTGAGGGCTGTTATGTTGTCTTTGTGGGTGAATGAACCCTCGCAGAGGGTGTGCCTTGCAGGGCTGGAGAGGGGCCAAAAGCAAGTCTTCTGAAAAATGGGCAAATCCACAGATGAGCCAGGTCGAAAAGCCCAGTCCAGAAAACCCAAATGTGTCCAGCTAAAACTTATTGCGGAGCTCCTAGGGTGGGGCGGGGCTGGGGTGCTCTGGGGAAGAAGCTGAGGAGGAGACCTGGATGACCACTCAAGCGTAGGAAACCTCCGGGGTTTCCCAAAAGCTGAATTCTGCATGAGCAGTGACTGTGAATGCAGCTGTGCAAAGCAGAAGACAGGCCTGGATCTCAGGGACATGTGTGAGGCCCCAATGTAGTGCTGCCTCCTGGATCCCTCTTCCTCTGTGTCTACAGGCTCAACTCTGTGTGCTGTCCTCTGACTATTACATGCGAGGGCGAGGGTCCACTTCCCATGCATTGACGGAGGGCGTGTCTGGGCTGCACACAGAACCTAGCAGTCCCAGCCAAGCTGGCATAAGAGAAGTGACTATGACAAGAGAGCTTGGGGAAATTTACAAGGCCTAAAGGAAGAAGAAAACATTCAAGAACAGACATGCGAGTGAATTCGCTTTTTGTTGAGTGGAGTCTGAGTGAGTGATGGACCAAACAGAGCTGAGTCTGAATTAGTGATGGACCAGATGGAGCTGAGTCAGAATGAGTAATGGACCAGATGGAGCTGAGTCTGAGTGAGTGTGAACCAGACAAAGCTGAGTGATGTGATGGACCAGACAAAGCTGGGTCTGAGTGAGTGGTGGAACAGACAGAGCTGTGTCTCTGGCAGGAAAGTGTAAACCATCAGAAAGACAAATGTCTGCTACTTGTGTAAATAGCAAGAGGTTAACTGCAACGTCCAGATCTTAAATATAATATAGATGGGCTATTTGTGTGTTATTAGTTAAGAATAGATGCACGAGGATAAATCATGTCAGACTAGATGAGAAAACAAAAAAATGCACTTTAAATATACTACTCACAAATATTAGGAGATCAGGGAACGTGCAGATACTCTAGTACCTTCAGCCTTTTGTAGAGTGCATTTTCACCAATGAAGTAAAAGTTGGTTTTGTATTTTATTTGCATAATCAAACAACTTTCTTTCATTTGTCATTTGCTTTTCTGATGTTCTTGTTTAATAAAAATAAAATCAAATGTTCCTTTTTTATCGCTTCATATTCATCTTGAAATATCTCTTAATTTTTGTGAGCAGTATATAAGAACACCAGTAGGTTGCAAGCAAATGAATGGAAAATTATAGATCCTACATGCATTTGGCAAAAGAAAATGCCAAAAGAAACTCTGAATAATCTTAAATTTATTTAATAAATTATATCCATAATTTAAAATCTTTCCACATAGAAAACTGTGGAGCCAGCTGGTGGGTTGGAGAAAACCCTACCATAAGAATCTTGTATATCTTATTGTTGGATTTCTTTCCCCCTAGGTGTTTCATAGTTTTTGATGCTGTATAAATAGTATTTTCAAATTAGCTTTCATTTTCTAAAACATTTGCTGTAGTGTACAGAAACAGAATATTGATTGTGTAGCCAGAAATCTTGCTGACCTAACTCTCCTTAATCCTAATACTTTGTAAGTCCTTTTAGGTGTTACGTACATATAGGTGACATTTCACATGCTAAGAGCAACTTTGTTCCTTTTCATAGCTTTTCTTCCTTTCGGTTCACAAGCATGGAGAACAACAGTGAAGGAGGCATCTGGACCATTCCTTACCTCCAGGAGACAGGTCCCAGTTTCATCAGCACTGTGCTCACTGTGGAGTTTGTATATGCTATTTGTCAGGATACACAAACTTGCTTCTGTTCTAAATTTACTAAGAGTTTTCCTTCTCACATGTTTTGTCTTGAATGGATTTATCATTCTCCCAAAGGCTCTTTCTGCCTCTGCTGACACATCGTTGAGCTTTCTCCCTTAATCTACTGAGGTGATGACTCACAGAGCAGCTCTTCCAATATAAAGCCAGCTCCTCGCCTGGCACCTTCTCTGCACTTTGCAGAATTCATCTGGTTCCCTTGCGTTTAGAATGCTTCCAGTTGTTGGTGACTGGGCTGGTTTCTGGGCTGGTTGACAGGTGTTGGTTGGGGGCAGATGAGGGGACATAGTTTGGTCACTGGCCCCTGAGGCCAATGAGGAGCTCAATTTGAGGGTCCTTGCTGATCACAGGTGGGTAGGGGGCTGGGGACCACTGCACAGGCAGGTTGCAGGGCATTTCCAGGGAAAGAGTTCCAGCCAGGGGATGTCAGGGGTCATGGCCCATGGAAGGGGTTCCCTCCCAGGATGGGGGTCTTACCTCCATAAAGGAGGGGGAAGTCAAGACACCTTGGAGGAAGGGGAAAGCCTGGTGCCCACCAATGGGTGTGGCAGAGTTGGCAGGACATCACAAGGGCAGGAGGTAGGAAAAGGGAGTGATAGAAGTGATTGGGGGAGGGGCTTCCATATAGCTTAGTGAGGGTTCCTGGTGTCCCCAAGGGTGGAGGGGGTGCTAAGCCAGGGACACGGGGGTCAAGACAGGCCCAAGATCCCCTGGACCTCAACTCTACTTCACACTACCTCACCCACCTGCTGCCAAGCTGCCCACCAGCAGGGCAATATGGAGTATGAGTGCAATGCCAGCCCCCAGGTGATCCCAGGGCCTGGGGACTCTGTGGCTGAGGTAGCAACATTGGCACTGCTGCTCGGCCGGAGACTCTGCTGCCCCAGACACTTCTTCAACTGTATGCTGGTCACTGGCCTGGGCTGGAGAAGCTTCAGGCTCACCTGAGGCTCGAGGGCCACCACAGACTGACCATGGAAGAGGCTCTGCTCACAATTTATTTTGAGAAATACAGATGTGTTACAGCAATTTGAGAGGGAAGGACAAACACTTGCAATGGTGGTCTGCTCACAGAGTGGCCTGGTGTCTAGGTAGGAACTGGGCATAACAAGCACTCAGTTGGATCACTGGCTGGGAGTAAAATAACACTGGGGTCCTTCCCTTCTTGAACAGCTAGTGTGTGGCCCCTGGAGCACTGAGGTCGCTGTTTTAGTCCTAGGCTTGATCCCAGGGGCGCTGGTTTAAGCCCTGGTCCTGGCACATATGAGAAGCCATCGGTGAGTGTGCAACCAAGTGGAACAACGAGTAGATGCTTCTCTCTCTCCTTCCCCTCCTCCTTTCCTCTCTCTCTCTCTCTCAAAAAAAAAAAAAAAAAAAGAAAGAGTTAGTGGGTGAATTTTGGGGTTTAAAAATAAACTTTGAAGATAGGTGGTGAATGCCTGTGTGTGTGGCCTTAAACATTTTAAAGTTACATTAAAATTTAACTTTCATCTCTTGCATATTGTCAGCAAAAGCATAAATAGATTCTAAAAGTTTTATCTCTTTATTCACCAGATATTTTTCACAAGCCACGTGAATGAAATACATAAGCAGAAATTAGCATGATGGACTAGATGTTTTCCACTTTCATTTTCTCAGTTTTGAATTTCAGAAGCTCATGGCAGATTAGATAAATTGTAGTTCTTCTTGGACTGGTTACTTTAATTATTTTAACATTTTTGAGTCAGCCATGTGGTCATGGCATCTCTGCATGTGCTATGGGGCTGAATGTCTGTGTGTTCCCCAATCCATATGCTGAAGCTGGAGTACCCACTGTATTTGGAAATGGGGCCTTTGGGAGGCAACTAAGGTTAAGTGAGTTCACAAAGATGGGGCCTTAACCCAATAAATAGGGTTGGTACCCCTATAAGAAGAGGATAAGAAAGAAATCTCCCTCCCTTTCCTTCCCCCATGCCTGCACCCTGAGGAAAGGCCACGTGAGGACATAGTAGCTGTCACCAAAGCAGGAAGAAGCTCTTACCAGAATCAGAACCTGGTCCAAAACTTGATCCACAACTAAAACAAGGTGATCCTCACTACTGGGGAGCGAGAGTGGGGCCAGTCTGCAGTGCTGCTCAGCTCTGCCTGATGGCGGTGGTGAGGCAGTTGTCAGATCATCACACACCCACAGGACCCTGAGAATATCTCCCAAAACACACACAAACCCAGGCCTCTGGCTACATTTGGGCACGTGGCCATTTGGATTGTGTACTGTATGCTCATAATAGAAGTCCTGGAGTGGTGGTGGGATGTTGCAGCCCTGCTTAAAAAACCACAGCCCCGTTGGAGGAAAAGAGGCTGTGGGGGCTGCCCATTCACCCTGTGGCCCCAGTCCTCATGGAGGGGGTCTCTATGGAGAAGTGGGTCAATGCATAGGTGGTGTGTCAGGAGGAATGGGGCAGTGCACACACTCCCCACCCACCTAAACTGACTTTTGCTATAAGGGCGGCTGTTATCATCACCACTGCATCATTCTCAGCCATGGGCTGAGCAGCGTCTTCTGTCCTGCAGCCTTCCAGCTATCTGGAGCACAGAGGTGTTCATTTTACATGTTCCCAAAGATCCCGCAACAGCCTGCTTCTAATGATAACTTGCCTGCCCTGTGCGGTCACACCATGCTCCCACCGTGCCATAGCAGGGGCTTGCTTCCTTTCAACTCTCCCCTGTCTTTGGGAAGGCAGTGGCCACCTCTGCAGCACACCATTCAATGTCCAATGACCAGCATCGACCTTCACTCTGAATCTGAGAGTCTGTGCTACAGTGCTCTGCTCCACTGCCCTTTGAACTGCTGCCTGGGTCTCAGAAGCAGCTACTCAAGGAGAAACATCATGAGCTCTTGGGATAGCTCTTGTAAAAAATAAAAATAAAATAAAAAATACGAGAGCAGCATGGTCAGAGGGTCACTGGGCATCATAGTACATGCCATCTGGTGGGCATTTGGCCTTCCTGTGGAATGAAAGCGCATCGTTTTTAAAGAGGATGTGCTTGTTAAGGCTTCACCCAGGAGCCATGAGAAAGGACAAGAAGGATGTCTGGGTTGCAGATAATATGATCATGTCCAGCTGTCTCTACATCTGGGACAGGAAGCTAAAAATGGAGCTGGGAACAGAAACAGGTGTAGCATGGACAGGCTTGAGCTGGGAGTGACTACAACTCACAATGGACCATCAAGCAGAGCCATCTTGGCAGCCACCAGTCACACACTCCCATTGCCAGATGCTGTGGACCAGATCCTGTGCTCAGCTCAGTCCAACTTCGCTGTCCCCCCATGTTCAAAACAACCCTTGAGGTGGACCTTCCTCTCCCAACAAAAATCCCTGTGCTACTACAGAGGCCCTTAGCACTGGCAAGTCCTCCCAGGACCCCCAGTGAAAACTGGTGCCCTCTGCAGCATCCTCCCAATGGTCACCCAGCTTGACTCACCATTTAACATCCATCTATGCAGCCCAGTGAGCATGATTTGAATGTACTCTCTTTCCACTACATGACTGATGGTCACCTCTCATCAGTAAGAACATGGGGAGAGAATTCAAGGAGTGAAGTCCTCCGGTTCAGTACTGTCCTCCACACCTCCTGAGATGCCAACATATACTTAGAGACTTTAAAGGATATGCCTTTTCACCCACCTGTCGATCCATTGTCCATCCACCTAACCAACGTCTCCTAAGTGCTCCTGTGTGCCAGGCAGCATTTCAGGCACCGGGGATGCAGCCATGAGCCTGGTGGGCTTTGTGTAGCCCCTCACTCGAGGACAGATGTTCTCATGGAGAGGCCAGACAGTCAACAGGCCAATCGAGTGGACAGCATGTGGGAAGCCTGGAAAGCATGGAGGAACATGAGCAGAGGTGGAGGGGGGAGATGAGAGATCACTGAATGGGACAAAAAGGTGACATTGGAGCAAAGACCTTCCAGAGCTAAGGGAGCCTAGGAGAGCAGAGCTCCCCAGGAAGGAGGATCATCTGGCAGGGGGAGGCTGGGAAGAGGTTAAGAAAGGCCCTGAATTGTGATAGTTCCTCTTAGTTGGAAGGTCCAATAGGAGGGCAGGGCCAAGCAGTTGAAGGGGGTGTCTTTGCAGCAGTGGGTGGTGGCCAGAGGTGCTGAACAGTGGACAGTTCCCTTTGTATTTTGCAGGTAGAGCGCCCGGGTTTGCTGAGATGGAAACAGTGGAAGCTGAGGAAGTCAGGTATGCCTCCTAGGTTTGGGGCTGAATAGGAGACAGGGCTGCTCTGGCTGAGGCTGCAGGGTGGGTTTGGAGAAGATATGTGAGGTGCGTTTGCATGTGGAATCTGAGACGCCCAGTTGAGCCATCTAAGGATTCAGTGCAGGCAGCAGGAGCTTGAGGGCAGAGGCTCCTGACCCCCATGTCGGTCTGAAGCCCACCCTGTGTTATAACGGGCATTTAACGTCTGATGCTAGAGGTCTGAGCAGTGCCACTGGGCTCTGAGGTGGGGAGGACCAGGGACAGGTCTCTCACAGAAGAAACAGGGGCGATGCCTGGAGAAGGGCAGCGACTTAGATTCTGCAGCAACCATGGTTGCAGGGTGGGGGAGTTCTAGTTTCTGACAAGTTGTTGGATTTTGTTATGCATGTTCATAAGGAAAGAAAACAGCACGATGTTGGGGGTCCCAGGTCCTGCGTTTATGGAGGAGAGGCTTTGGGGTCAGTGTGCCCACAAGTGGCCTCAGACAACTTCAGGAGCTAAACGAACGACACCGAGGGGCACCAGGGGCACTGAGCGCCACACCCAGCAGCCAAATGGGTAGGGACCCCCAGCCTCCGGTGCTGCGTTCCGGCCCCAAGGGAGGTGGCACCCATTGCCCAGTGACGGCGCGTACCTCCCGGCCTGTGCCCTGTAGCCCTGGGCTCCAGGAGAGGGCGAGAGTGCGCAGAGCGGAGAGTGTGCAGGCCAGTGAGGGAGGGGGACAAGGGGGACCGGGTGCGCGGGTGTGGGAAGGTCAGGTCAAGGGGCCGGTCAGGCCGGAGGTAGGCGTGCCGAGAACGCGCTACGGTGTCTGCGCTCTCCTGTGCGCAGCGGGGGCGGGAAGGCCCCGCCCCCCGGGGCGGCGGGATTAAAGGCCACCCCGGCGGGCGGGGACCAAGACAGCAGTCTTCACCCTCAGCGCTCTCCGCTGCGTTCCGCCCAACACTAGTCCCGCCGGCCCGCAAGTCCAGCGGCCCCGGAGCAGCGCGTTCCGCAGAGCGCAGCCGAACTCCCACGACATGAGCATCAGGAGAGGGCACTGATCTGTGGCAACAATGTCACGGTTCGGGGCCCCAAGTTCTGGCTGGGGGCTTCTGCTGGCGTTGCTGCTGGTGCTGGGCGAGCTGCCGCAGGCGGGGGGCATCGAGGAGGACCCTAGCCAATCTTCAAGCCAGGGCTTCCAGGTGGTCACCTTCAAATGGCACCACGTAAAGGACCCATACATCATAGCGCTCTGGATCCTCGTGGCTAGTGTGGCCAAGATCGGTAAGCGACACTGGGTCGGACGGTCGTGGGGTTCTAATTTCGCCGCGACTTTCCCTGCATCGATCCCGTCTAAGACCCGGGGCACAGATTGAGGCGCATGCTGTCCTCCGGGTCTGTGCCGGGTCCACGGTCTTCAGTGTGAAGGGGGCGCGTCCAGCATCGGATGCCCCGAGGTCGGTCCAAGAGCACTGCGCCCAGCCCCTGGGAATCACCCCTTGGGTCAAGTAGGGCGAGGCTCAGGGGCTGCGAGCCTGGCCGGACTCGGAGCCGCCTTGCTGGTCCCTGATAGTCACCCGATTCTGCCTGGCAGGTGCAGTCTCGGAAGCCCGCGCGCTCCGGGCTCCCCGGACCCCTCGTTGGGGACTCAGTTTGCCCATCCAGACCTGCGTACCGCGTGCGGCTCTGCTCCTGCGCGGGGTTTTCTGTCTGTCTGGCTCCTGGGGCTCGGTCCTGCCCTGAGAGAGAGAATGTCCTTGCCATCAAGCACTGAAGTGATACTTTGTTTCCAGAGCAGAAGGGAAGACGGTGCCACTTAAAATTAAACCCAGCAAAATCCTATTTATAGAAGCGATTTTTTCCATTGAGAGTGTTTCTCTTTTTAAAATCCCTGTCACTTTTCTCTTAATTTGCTCCAGTGAACCAGCAAAGTGGGGATTGCCCTTACTCCCGGGCAAGGTGATGGGAAGGTCAGCTTCCCTCAGAGCTTAGAAGGACTAAGGTGTCTAGGTGTTGGTGAACACCAGGGAGGGTCTTAGTTGAGGTGGCGGAGGTGTGAAGGCATTTGTAATTTAACTTGAGGGAACCCTGGGGGAGGACCCATTGAGAGGTGCTGTAAGGTTCCCTTCATCCCCCCAACCCCCACAGAACAGTAGGTGACAGGGACATATCACCAATGATTTTGGAATAGGAAGGGGCAAGGCAAAGAGAATAGGACCCCTTCTGGCGCCTTGGGGAGTACTGATGCCCTGGGCAGGACAGGAGGGACAGATTTGGGGCAAGACCTCAGAGGACTTTGGACCTGGAGCTGGGGGGGTATCTGGCAGAGTCTGGTTGCAGCTTGTTTTCCCTTCACTTCCTGCTTGTGCCAATGGCCTCTCTTGACGTCCCTCTCATTTCTGCTCTTAGAAACTCTCTGGATCCCTCTGCCTCCTCCCTCCTTGTTCCTGGTGTCTGTGCAGCACCTTGGCCCTACCTGCCTGGTCACTTTGTTTACTTTGCTCCCCACTGGGCTTTCCAGTGAGGGTTGGGGTTGTGATATCAGGAGTGAAATGTGAGCACCAAGAGGGGGGTCTCATGCTGTGCCTCTGCCATGGGGAGACCACTGACACTGGTCATGCCCAATGTGACATTTACTGGGCAAGTTCAGACTCAACCTGAGGCTCTGGGTGCATCCTGCACTGATATTCATACTGCCCACCTAAGAACTACATGTTTCTGAGTCAGAGTGTGTGTATGTGGGGGGAGGGGGGAGTGTCTCTCCCTCTGCCACCTCTTTTCTCTGTGAAACCACCATAAGGGTAAGGACATGTGCAGGATGTCCCCACAACTCTCTGGGAGGTACAGCACCCCTGTTGTGCAATCAGACACGCACTATCTGTCTAGTCTCAGTGTCTGCACAGGTGTGGAGCCTGGCATATGAAAATCCAGTTACAGCCATCAGGACACTAGCTGGTCAGCCTTGAGTGGGGGTGGGGGCACTGGGAAGGCAGCACTGACCCAGAAGTTTGTTACTGGCCCAGGAAGAGCCATGGCCTGCATGTCTGTGATCACTTGAACTGTCGGAAGAGGGCTTTCTCTGGGATGGAGCCACCCACTCCAGCAGCTCCAGCTTCGTCTCATGGGCAGGGCAGAATGTGTTTTCCTGCCAGCTCTCACCATTTAAGAAGGCTCACCTGAACAGCACCACACCCCATATGTTGTTGTAATCCTGGGAGGCGGGGGGTGGGGGGCTCTCAGGAGGATCCCAGAGAGAAGACCCATGGGACTGACTAAGCATTCCTGGAGTACCCTCTGGCCCTGACTAGGCCTTGCCCCATCCCTGCCCACACAATTATTCTGTATTTGGAGGCTCCCACTACAGTGGCATCAGGGCCTCACCTGGATAGGCAGCCCTGCAGACACTCAGTCTCTCCATCTTAAAAAGTAAGCTAGGACTCTCCCCATGCCCACCCCTCTCCCATCCTTGCTCCCTTCCTGTCTTTCCTTGTACTGACCTTTCTTAGGTCCCCCAGCTCCTCTTCATGGCTCAGCATGTGCCTCACATGACCCCACCTCTTTTCCCCACCCACTGGAGTCCTCCCACCCCTACTGTCTTATCCTGTCCCCATCATCTAAGGCTGCTTTTTCTCTATCCACCTTGGGGCCCTGTTCCTGGGCCTGGCCCCAGGCCTACCCTAGTCCACTCTCCCTGCACCGCCCCACGCCCAGCACCTCCAGGTACTGGCTTGGTGCCGGCGCCCCATCTCCAACCGGGGTTCCCTATAAGTGCAGCAAGTAATCAGGCATCTCAGCACAGACATCTCCCCACACTCCAGATGGACCCACACAGACACATTTCTTGGCCCTCTAGGTTCAAAACCAAAGCTTAACAAATAAGCTGGACCCACTGCTCACACTTAGTCCACAAACCAAGAGTCAGCTTCAGCCAGTCGCCTCATCCCCATGATCCAGACTCACTCCTGACCAGACCCTGCTGTGCTCCATGCCCTCCATGGCTGGGGCCCCACCCCTACTTGCTCTCTGCAGTGAAAGCAGAGCTCTGACCTGATTACTGCAGGACTAAGTCAGGGGCTTCCCACTGCCCAGCCCTCTGCATGTGTGTCCCCCTGTCCCTGAAATTCTGGATGTACACTTAGGTCCTGACCCAGGGAGCAGGCTTCCTCAGATATCTCCCTCCCTGTGCAGCCATCCCTAGCACCCATCACTAAACCCCTAAAGACCACTCACACCCATGCCTTCACCTAACTGGAGGCTACAATAGCTGTGGGTCCAGCCTGTGCACAGATGAGGGACGTGTTTGGATCATAGTGCACTTCCTTCTGCCCCACAGTCCAGGGTTCACACTTGTGAAGTTACTTGGCCCCTGTCATCATTTAAAATGGTCAGGGATCATCCAGACTATTTGAGTCTCAAGTTATAGGAACAGAAAAGCTGAATTGGTATTGATTTCCAAACATTTGTTGTGCCTCCCACATGGTTCTCAGCTCTCAGCCACATATGCTCCTTGTGTTGGAAAGGTTAGATTGTGGGAGAAACAAGGTACAGGGAACCATGAGACACAGCCAATAACTCATGCACATGTTTCGAGGCGGCTTCTCTGCTCAGTAGCTGGGGACAGAGAGCAGTGGAGAGTAGGATCCTGGACTGGGTTCTGCCACTCTGCAATGCAAGGAGCAGGTGTGGCTGCTGTGCCCATAGATGCCCGAGACCCCGTGTCTGCAAGCTCCCTACATGTTTATATTTGGGCTTATTAGTCAGGTAGAGAATGAGATTGAAGATCCTTACACAATGGGATGATGTCTGCCCATGGGTGGATGGGAGGCTTCCTCTAGATTAGCCTAGAACCCTGGGACATGTGCTTCCCTGGGGGTCCCAAGTCTATAGCTGCCCACACCAGGATCATTTTGGACCTTGGATCAGACCAAGCTTTCTCTCTCTAATAGTGTTCTCAGTCCTCAGGCATCCCCTGGCTGTGTGACTTCTATCTAAACACCCTGCCTAATAATGGATTTCTCTGAGGTATAGCTATTGGGCACTGGGCATCTTCCCTGACCATGTTCTGGCTGTGGGGGAAGGCTTGGGTAGTATTTACCTCCTGGGGTTAATTTCATGTGCTCTGGGCCCCTGGCTGCACCTGATCCTTGTACTGCTCTTTCTTCTGGGCTCCTGGGCACCCTCTGCCATGCTCTCCTCCATGCACCTACTAAGTTTCCCTTGTTTCTCTGAAGGTAATACATGAGAGGGTCTGGAGGAAAAGGATGGCCTAGAAGGGCAGAGCAACCAGCAAGAGTTCCCAGTGAACCTTATCCTACCAAGAGTAAACAAAGTCAGTGGGCCCCAGTGGACCCCAGCCCTGACAGGACAGATGGAGTTAGAGGACGCATCATCCAAGGCCTGGAACCAAGGACTCTCCGAAAAGTCTCTACAGGAGGGAGGGTTCCATGCTGGAGGTATAAAGTCTCCTTTTTCAGGAACTGCCCATGGGAGAATTAGCCCCCGGCTGTAAAATAATTCATGGGCATTTGGAGCTAAGGTATTCCCTCTGGAATATACTGAGGAAGGGGGCAAAGGTCAGGAAGTGCAATAGCACCCAGTCCTGCCTGCTCCATGGAGGGGACTCCCCAGGGAGCCTTCCACCTGGGCCAGCTTCCTGTAAAGAGTCCAGGAAACACTCACTACCTGTTCCCAAGACTTCAAGCCCCTCTTTGGAGTCTGGCCCTAGGTCAGCCTCAGCACACACAGGTTCTATGATGTGAATGCAGGAGTTTGCTGAAACTTATCTCAGGGCTCTTTATTCTGGCTTTCAGTCAGCCTCACATTTTATTTCTTCACAGATGTGTCAGCCCCCTGCCCCGCCCCCAGCTCTGGCACCTCCAGGAAGGTTCTGCTTGTTCCTAGTTAGATGGAGGTGGATTTTCCTGCCACATGTGCAGAGGCCTTTGCCATGTATTCCCCAGGAGCCAGGGAGTGTTTAAAATTGGGGTTGTCATCTTCACATCCTTTCCCCAATGTCTCCCCATTTCAGCAGCAAGTTTTACCAGGAGATGTGCTCCCAAAGAGAGTGGGGGTGCTCCGGGTATGACGAAGGAGGCCAGCCGAGGTCAGGGCCAGCTCTCTTCAGCTCCTCCACCTGCCTTATCCTGACAGGTGTGAGTTTCTCTCAAAGGGGATTCCTGGCTCTGCTCCGGCTGGGATGCTGTAACAGGCTGCTCCCAGGACCAGCATGCCCACGGCTCTGAGTCTGGCAACTGGCAGCTCTCTGGTCTTGGGTCTCAGACACCAGGCCTTGGGGTGCTAGGTATTGGGGTGCTGGATCTCAGGTACCAGGTGTTGGTGTACCAGGTCTCAGGCAACATGTCTTATTGGGCACTGGCTCTAAGTAGACCCCATTCCCCACCCCTCAGCAGTGGAGCCCAGAGTGGGTGGTTTCCTGCCTGAGCCATACTAGGCACAGTGGGTCCTAGTCTCCTGCACTGGGAAAAGCTTCAGGGAAGCTGGGTATTTTCCTAGTGTTTGAGTTTGAGGTTTACTCAACTGGGACAGGTTGCTGCCCCCACCTGTGCCTGTTCCTTGCTCACCCTCTGACTTCCAGCCCTTCTGAGCTCCCACCTTTTTTCCTGACCTCATGTACTTATTTCCAGCCCTTCCCTATCTTCATAGCTTTGTCCTCTATCTCCTCCTGTCCCTGTTCCGGCTGAGGAGAGAGCAGCGCTGGGTGAGTCCAGGTGCCTGCAGTGCCCTCCCCACCCAGCCCTGCTTGCAAAGCCCAGCAGGTTGGGGGTGGTGAGCTCCAGGGGCAGGTGCATGTGGGCTTGGGGTGGGTGATTGCATGCAGCTTCCCATCCACGCGCTGTCACCCTGCGCGATGGCTTTTCTCTGGCTTTACCTGAAGCTCAGACTCTGCACACACACCCCTGCACACACACCCCTACACACACACACACACACACACACACACACACACACACCGCCCAGTCAGGCAGGTTGCCAGCATGCTGAACCCCACCTACCTGGGATCTCTCCTGCCCCACCTCTTCTGAGCTCAGTACCCTCTATCCCCCAACCCCCAGCTCCCGAGGATCCCTCCACAACCAGGACGGTCCTTCTGTTCCTGCTGTGTCCCCAAAGCCTGGAGCCTTTGTCACCCCAGCAGTGCTCCTGCACATCTGCTTGTGCAGAGGTGATGGATGAATGAATGAATGAATGAATGAACACATGAGTGAATGAATAAATGAATGATCTGATGAATGTCAGCTTCTTACCTGTCAATAAGATTTCAACAAACTGTTCAGATGCTAGGCCTGGGAAGTGGCTACATAAGCTTCTCAAGCAAAATTTTTTCCCCAAATTGCCACACAGCCTTGGTGAGCTGAGCGGCACACCCTATGACAACACCCTCCAGGCAGGCAGACCATTGACAAGCAGCGCCAGCGTCAGCTCAGAGCACTGTGGGTGTGTTGGCGTTCAGGGTGGGGAGCAGCATCACTCCACAGAGAACTTGCCTGGGTGGGCCGGGTCCCTGGGAGTCGGCATGTTCATCAAGGCAAGTCTTAAGTGCCCTCCACCACAAGCAGAAATCTGCCCTGTTTGCATCCCCATCAGACCTTCTGAAACAGGACAGAATGAATCTGTCAGGTCCTGACATGTTGATGTCTGGAGACACAGGCACCTACCTGCACAGGTCTTGGCTATTGTACCCTCCTGGGATGCAGCCTGGAACTTGATTTCTAGGCGGGCCAATTACTTCAGTACAGCCTCAATTCTTTGGGGCTTGAACAGTTTGATTTATCAATGCAATTCAAAATGCTTGAGTTTTTAGCAGCCACAGCTCTGGGAACTAGATGAGCTCTCACCAGTGTAATATTCATTTCACAAATGCTAGTGTCACTATCTGCCTGGCACTGCTTTAGACCAGGAGGCAACTTGGAACAAAACAGGCCCAAACCTTGGAGGGTAGGATTCCTGTGCAGGGACAGACAGACACAATCATGCCATGGGATAATGACATGAAATGCAATAGTGAACAAATGACCGGAGGACTGAGCCCTGTGGGTGAGGGGGGAAAACATTTTCAGGGGTGGGACAGCCAGTGCAAAGGCCTGCAATGGGTGTGTGTGGGTGTGTCTGAGGAGTGACTTGGAGGGCCACCAGGGGATGGGTGGGAAGGTCAAAGGGGACAGGGAAGTGGGGCCATGAGGGCTTCTGACCCTAGGAGAACTTGACCCTAATGGGAGAAATAAGACACCAAGGAGGGATGAGGGCCACTCAGACCCATCAGCCCATAAGCTGAGCTACCCCAATGTAATTTGTAATGTGGCAAAACCACTCTGATTGTATAAGGTTTTTTCCAATAACACTTTCAGAATAAACAAGTGAGGACACCAGTGCCTATGTGTGCTAGGGTCTGGTCAGAGGTGCAGGATCTTTCCTGAGGAGCTGCTGACGGCCCGGGTGAGACAAGGCCTCTGAGAGTTGAAGGGCCCACCAGGCTGTGGTTTGGACCTCTGTGCCTCCAGCATCCCAGGAGGGCACAGGCCTGGGAGGTCAGGAGGGTGTATAGTGCCCAGCTCTGTCAAACCTGAGCTGCATGCAGGGGTGGCATCTACACACAGTGACCACTGGCAGCACCAGGGCTATGGGACCCTGTGGCTAAATCCTGGGCAGCACTGGAGTAGGGGGAGTGCTGAAGTGGCCATTCTTCAGGTCATGGAAGGCAAGGCACATGGGCTGGGCCTAGGGTCCTTCCCTGGAGCTGACTGTGTCTCAAGGCCGCATCTATAACCCAGGTATTCATTCAGTTCTTTTTTTTTTTTTTTACAGGGACAGAGAGAGAGTCAGAGAGAGGGATAGATAGGGACAGACAGACAGGAACGGAAAGAGGTGAGAAGCATCAATCATTAGTTTTTCGTTGCCGTCGCAACACCTTAGTTGTTCATTGATTACTTTCTCACATGTGCCTTGACCGCCGGCCTTCAGCAGACCGAGCAACCCCTTGCTGGAGCCAGCGACCTTGGGTCCAAGCTGACGAGCTTTTTGCTCAAGCCAGATGGGCCCGTGCTCAAGCTGGCGAGCTCGGGGTCTTGAACCTGGGTCTTCCGCATCCCAGTCCGACGCTCTGTCCACTGCGCCACTGCCTGGTCAGGCTCATTCAGTTCTTGAAAGAGGTGAGAGCCCCATGGTTTACTGGGTGAGGGGTCAGATGTTGGCCAGGTGCAGGCTTCCCTTTTGGGGGACAGCCAAGATGGGCCTTAGAGGACAAGAGAGGGCTGGGGGGAAGAATGCTCAGACAGAAGCACCAACCCAGGGGGCCCCAGTGGGTGGGGGTCCAGGCCATTTGGGCTGTAGTGGTAGGTGGTCAGGTCCTGAAGATGGAGATGGGGGACAGGGAGTGATTGAGCCAACTTGTCTCTCAGGTACCCCCACCCCCAGGAGAAGGCTCTGCTTCAGGCACGGACATGACCCCTGCAGACACACCCATGTCAGCTCCAGGAAGGTGTCCTGTGAACTGTTCTAGCCCCAGCCTCTAGCCTCTGGGGGCAGAGGTAGACCAGCTCCCATCAGGGCCAAGCCGGAGCTCAGGAAGAAGGAGCAGGGCTGCTGGGGGAGGGTCGGGCTCTGTGTCTTCCCTTCGTGGATCCACCACCTGCCGAGCTGTCATGCCAAAGTCCAACCAAGTTTGAGTTCTCAGCTGGAAAAAGCTATCTTGCAAAGGCAGGATGGGAAAGCTGAAAGTGCCCGTTTCTAACTGCTTTTGGAAAAATGCAAAGAGTGGGAACCACCAGCTCAGGGGACTCTTTTTCTTCTTGGATTTAGTTAGCTCCGGTTCGGGGGTGCAATAAGCACAGTGCTGTGAGCTCTCCCTCATGCTTTCCCTTAGAACTTGGCCCCCATGTGCTAGGCACTTAGCACAGTTCACCTTCACCCTCCCCATCACTGCTTGCTATATAGACATGGGATGTGAACAGGGCAACACCACCAGGGAGACCCACATCTGTGCGTGTCCATGTGTGGTTGTACATGTGTGTGCATGTGTGCGTGTGTGTGCATATGTGCATGTGTGCGCTAGATTTTATAAGGTTGAGGGTTTCAGTCTGTGACACTAAGATCTATTCCCCATGTGTTCCTAAATGCTGGGCCTGGGTTTGAATCCTGGCTCTGTCACTCCCTGGATCTGCGGGGCGCTCAGTTACCTCTGTGGCACCAACACTTCCTGGGGAGCTCAGTAAGGAGTGGGTAAACTTCAGGCCAGACAAATGGCGGCAGGCGCTAAGGGGATATCTGCCTAAGTATTGAGTTCTTGTCACCCCCACACACATCTGATGGGGTGTTGGCGTGGTTGCTATGGAACCCTGGACTCAGTGTCACCAGGGAGGTTCTATGATCCAAGCCTTATGGGAAAAGCTGGGTTCTCAGGGGAATAGGCTACCGACGAGCTGGGGGTTCAGGAAGAGGCTGAAGCCATTCCTTGGCTGTCCCTTGGCTGCACCCGTTGGAGCTTTGGTGCACTGAGAGTGTGTTGTGGGGTCACAGAGACCTTCCCAGCACCCCCAGGGCAGAGCCTTAGAGCAGGCGTGAACAGCGGGCTCAACACTAGTGTACCAGAGAGGCCTCAGTCTCCTGCTACTTCCCAGAGGCAAACTCACAGGCTGGGCTCCCTGAAGGCAGATATCATTCTGTGGTGACAACAGTAATTCAATAACTGAGCAGAATATGCCGTAAAGTGCACATTCTGAAGCAAAACCACACTTCCTTGTATGGAACTGGTGCCCATTTCCATGTCCTGCTTCTTCAGCCAAGAATCTGGATGAGAAACCAACTGCCCACATCACCTGTGGCAGCAGCTAGAAGCCTAGTGGGACCAGCAGAGCTTGGCCTGTTTAGTTGCCTGGGGGCAGCTTCAGCGATCTCAAATCAGAGCTTAGGGGGTTGAGGCTGGGCCAGGACCCCAGCTCATGGATCTCCTGGGGGGAAGCAGAAAGGAAGAGGCTGATCATTGTACCCAAGTTGATACCACCTTACCTGCAACTTCATGGAATTTGAGGACTCTTCAGGGCCTCCCACACCATGACTCCTGCCTGGTGTGTGGCTGCCTCTGAGAGGACTCGTGGTCACCTTGTCCAAGGGCAGGCTGCTGTGCCCTCTGGATCTCGGTGTCCACAGCAGGATTGTGACCACCAGCAGCACCTCTCTCCAGTTTAGCTGTGAGGGTGGACTCAAGCAGGTGAACGAGTGCACGGAAAGCACACGGGGCCTGGTGGGCTTTCTGTGAACATTGTAATTACCCTGCACAGTGCCCAGCATGTAATAAGAGATCAATGAACAATAGTTGATTAAAAATGAAAATGTCAAGACAGCTTTGCAGTAGCTACAGACACCTATATCTGAGGTAGGCCTTACAGGACCCAGCAAGGTCAGGGGCCAGTGTCCTTCAATGCCAGGTAAGGAGGGGACACAGAAGTTCTGCCCCCACACACCTTTTACCTGCAGCATCTTGGTCCTCACCTGTCCTTGAGGTGGGAATGATTTTGTGGCCCCATCCAGGTAGATGCTGGCTTCCACCCACTGAGTCCCCCAGCTACAGGGTAACTTCAGGTAACTTCACGGACCTGGCCAGGCTTGTAAGGAGTGGATCTCCTGTGATGGTGTTGGCCCCACCCAGGTGCACCTCACACCATGCCCACTAATTTACCTTTTTTTCTTCCACCGTCTAACAGTGCTGGCGCTGGCTGGTACAGTGTGGTTAAGATTTATGGTGATCATCATGACTGCCATTTAAAAACAGAGCAGTGGTCAGATATGGGATGGGGTCTCTGGACACTGTCATGATGTGTAGGTGTTGGCAAGTCCAAGCACAGCCCCCTCACTGTATTCCCTCTCCCCCCATAAAGCTTACTTTTCTGGAGATAAACTGGAAAATGAAGACAGTATAAAGTTTCTGAGAAGTCCCTGGGGTTGTCAAAATCTTTTACTCATTAACTCAATAATGCTGAGAATGTGCAGACGGCCAAGGCACCCTCAGCCCTGGTCTGGCATGAGCATTGTCCTGCATTCTGCATCTCAGGGTCTTGGGGTCTGAGAGGACCATGTCCTGACCAGCACTCCCTCTGGCTTCTGGTTGTTCTCCATAGGAGGCACTGGCAGGTGAGGATGGATGCATGTGGCCCGCCATCCAGGGACAGGACAGGGTATTTTCTCTGAATGAGAGAAGCCACTCCAACCCCAACCACCAGCCCGGGCCAGGAAGCCCCCAGCCCCAGCCGGTGCCCCACCCATGCTCCACTTCCCAACCATCTGTGGCATCTTCCAGCTGGTGCAGGGTGGACTGGGGGTGGGGAAAAGGGGGACTTGTCTTTGCATTCATCCCCCCTCAAGAGCCCCGTTGCACTACCCATGTGGGGGGCACCTCCAGCAGGCTTTTTATTTAAATTCCTGTTTTGCTCCTGATCTGAAATTTTGTTTCAGTGTTAATGAGCTGCATGTGAATCTACCTAGAGAGCAGCATGCCTTCCCGAGCCCATGCTGGCATCTTGCTAAGTCTGTGGTGTGTCCTCTGTAATCCTGAACTGTGCTCGTGGCCTGTGGCTAACACAGACCTAGTGCAACTTCTTGGGGAGGCCTGATATGACACAGTCGTGTTTGCTCCCAGGAGAGGAGCAGGAAGGATGCCAGCTGCCCTGGAAGCTCTGTCCTTGACAGAGGCCATGCCTGTGATCCATGTGTGTGGTGGCCACCATCAGGGGAGAGGCGCTGAGGGCAGGCAGCCCTTGAGCTGAGTGGGCCCATCTACCAGCCCAGCCTCCTGCACGAGCCTGAGGGCTGTGTTCAGCTGTTTTCAGCTTAAATCCATGCTGCTGGACCTCAGCGCCTGACTGTGGGTGGTTAAACAAGACACTCTCCCAGGGAAGAAGGGTAGATGTGTGCATGCTGTGGTGGGGGCATGTGTGGGCCATGGTGGGGGGTGTTGTGCATCCTCGGGGGAGGTGGAAGATCCCTCCTTCCTGTTGCCCTGGCCAAAAAACTAAAACTATGAAAATAATGACAACATTTCCCTTTTGCTTTCATTGGGGAAGAAGCACTCAATGCATTTTCCTTGCAGGAGTCTGATTTTCATCTTTACAACAGCTCAGAAAGGTCTAGACTATCACTTTACAATGAGCAAACCAAGTCTAAAAGAGATAAAATACTAATAGCTTGTAGTAAGTGGCAAGACAGGTCCCTCCTACAGAAAGCTGTCCAATGTGCAGGAATGTGACCTGGACTCCTGCATAGGTGCGGTTCCATGAGGGCCCCTGCAGCAGTAGGGTGCGGGGGTGGGAGGCAGCTCCCAGCCCAGCCCTTCAGCAAGGCTGCCCTTGGCCCCCGACCCTCCTGCATCTGGGGAAAAGAGTGGGATGAGGGGACACGAAAGCTGCTCCCCATGAGGGTGTCTTGGCTCCGGGTTTGCCTCCAGGAGCTTTGCCCGCATTTGCCTCAGTGAGCTCTCCAGACTCGGTGCCCAGGTGGGACCTCTGGGTTGGTGGTGTCTCATCCTCCCACCTTGGGGAGTCCTTTGTCCTCTGGCTGTGCTGCATCAGTATCAAAATCAACAGTGCCATCACTTCATGCTGCTTTGTGGCCTGTGACAAAGTCCTTACTTCAGGGGATGGTGCTTGGAGCACCCTGATAGTGGTGATTGTGGGGACATTGTGGCCACGTAAGCAGTCACTGCCTTGTTTACAACACCATGGGACATTGCCCACATGTTGTGTCTGCAGGAAGACGTCCTCAGGGGAAGTGGCCTTGCTGGGATTTTTACATGAAGCTATAAAGGTTCATGGGATCCAGAATTGCTCCCCTTCGGAGCATCTGTTTGCCAAATCCTTGTAGCTTTTTGGGGGGTCCGTCTCGTCCCTACAACCCCACCCCAAAGTTAAGTGCCTGCACTTTTGCTTTGGTGGATTTCACAATGAGTTTGATGGTAACAGTCAGTCTCCAGTCAACAACATCCCCAACTGAGGGCAAGATTTTTCTCCCACAAAGGCTTCCCATGATATAGTGAACCTTTACTTTCCTGAAACTTAAAGCCTTGAGGAAGAACACTCCCCTTGTTTGCCCAGCTGCAGAGTCTTCAGCTTTCACATTCTGTGAGAGGTGCCCACCACAGGTGCCCTTCCATGGCCTTATCTCCATCACATGCAGGGAAAGGGAGCTTGTGTGGTGCTGGCCCAGACCTGCGTGACTCTGAGGTGACATGCTCGCTTCTACCTGTCTTCTCTGCTTTTGTCACACTGGGGCTCAATGAGTCATTTGTCGAATATGGTCTCAGTGACCCGATCATCAGCTACTTACTGAAGTCATGCCCATGTATCATTCAGTTATCATCTTGATATGTGCCTAGGCTCTGCCCTCCCTCTTCTGAGAGCCTGGTGGGGCCTTCGCCTCCACCCAACCCACCCCTAACTCCAGGTACTGTTTTTATAGGCCCCTTGCCTCACCCAGATTTACCTGCCCTGGACCCTCAGCTTAGCTCACACCTCTGTTCCAGCTTCACTTGAAGATAAATCAGTAGGAATCATCTAATCTGAAGAATTTCTCTAATCTGTAAATTTGTATGTTTTACTAAATTGGGGGCATTTGGCTATTATTTCTTCAGATTTTTTTCACCCCATCCATTCTCTCCTCTCCTCTTAGGACTCCAATTACTCATAGATGGGCCTTTCACTGGTACCCTGCAGGCTACAGGCTCTTCATTGTGTGATTGTCTCTTCATTCTTCAGACTGGATCATTTCTATTGATCGATCTTCAAGTTTACCATTTCTTCTGTCATCTCTATCTGCTGTTAAATAAGCCTATACATTGGATTTTTCATTCCAATATTGAACTCTTTAATTCTAGAACTTCAATTTGGTTCTTTCAGATATATTCTGTTTTGGGGTCAGTTGACTACAACGCATAGGTTAGTCACCTGTTTTTGTAAATACAGTTATTGGAACACAGCTGTGCCCATTTGGTTATATGTGTTAAGGCTTTTCTTGTGCTAAATGGTGAGCTGAGTAATTGCAAAATAGACTGGACAGCCCACACGCCTAAATGATTTACTGTCTGGTGCTTTTTTGCCATTTATTTAACCCAACCCCCACTCCCTTTCTCTTTGGTAACCATCAGTGTTTCCTCTATACTGATAGGTCTGTTTCTGATTTGTATTATTTTTTTTCAGATCCTACATGTCAGTGAAATCATATGGCTTTTCTCTTTCTCTGTCTGATTATTTCACTTAGCACAATACCCTCTAGGTCCAGCCAGGTTGTTGCAAGATTTCACTCTTTGTATAGCTAATATTCCATTGTATATATGTACCACATCTTCTTTATCCATTTATCTATTGATGAACATCTCTGTTGCTTCCATATCTTGGCTATTACTAGTAATGCTTCAATGAACATAGATATTTTGCATGTATCTTTTCAAATAGTGTTTTTGTTTTATTGGATAAATACCCAGAGTGTAATTGCTGGATCCTGTGGAAGCTCTATATTTAACTTTTTGAGGAACATCTATACTGTTTTTCATAGTGGCTGCATATTTCCTTTATATTGTCACCAACACTTGTTAATTTATTGATGATAGCTATTCTGACAGGTGTGAGGTTATTTCATTATGGTTTTGATTTGTACTTCCCTGATGACTAGTGATGTTGAGCAGCTTTTCATCTATTAGTCATCTGTATATCTTCTTTGGAGAAGTGTCTATTCTGATTCTCTGCCCATATTTTAAATTTTATTTTTTAATTTTACTTTTGGCATTATATTGTGTGGTTCCTTATATATTTTGGATAGTAACCCCCTATCAGATATATCATTGACAAATATCTTCTCCCATTTGGTAGGTTGTCTTTGTGTTTTGTTGATGGTTTACTTTGCTGTGCAGAACTCTTTAATTTGATTAAGTCTCATTTAAAAATCTTTAATTTTGTCCCTGGCTGGTTGACTCAGTGGCAGAGCGTTGGCCCGGTGTGTGAAAGTCCCAGGTTCAATTTCTGATCAGGGCACACAGGAGAAGTGCCCTTCTGCCTCTCCATCTCAGGTGCTAGAATGGCTCCTGTTGCAATAGAGCAACGCCCCAGATGGGCACAGCATTGCCCCCTAGTGGGCTTGCCAGGTGGACCCTGATAGGGCGCATATGGGAATCTGTACCTTCCCACTTTTCACTTAAGAAAAATACCAAAAAAAACACATAAATTTAATTTTGTTTCCATTGTTCAAGGAGGCATAGTCAAAACAAATTTTGCTAAGAGAGAGGTCAAAGAGTTTACTATCTATGTTTTCTTAAAATAGTTTTATAGTTTCAGGTCTTACATTTAAATCTTTAATCTATTTAGCCTGACCAGGTGGTGGCACAGTGGATAGAGCGTCGGACTGGGATGTAGAGGACCCAGGTTCGATACCGCGAGGTCGCCAGCTTGAGCGTGGGCTCATCTGGTTTGAGCAAGGCTCACCAGCTTGAGCCCAAGGTCACTGGCTTGAGCAAGGGGTCACTTGGTCAGCTATAGCCCCAGGTCAAGGCACATATGAGAAATCAATCAATGAACAACTAAGGAACCCCAACAAAGAATTGATGTTTATCATCTCTCCTCTTCCTGTCTGTCTGTCCCTATCTGTCCATCTCTCTGACTCTCTCTGTCTCTGCCAAAAAAGAAAGAGAGAAAGAATAAATCTTTCATCCATTTTGAATTTATTTTTGTATATGGTATAAGAACGTGGTTCCATTTTATTTTTTTGCATATATATGTCCAGTTTTCCAACAACACTTATTGAAGACACTGTCTTTACTCATTGTATTTCTTTTTCTTCTTTGTCATAGATTGACCATATAAGTGAAGATTTATTTCTGGACTTTCTATTCTATTCCATTGATCTATATATATGTTTTTATGCCAGTACCATACTATTTTAATTCTTGTAGGTTTGTAATGTAGTTTGAAATATGGGAGCTGAATACCTCCCCCTTTGTTCTTTTTCAGCGTTTCTTTGGTTATTTGGGTTATTTTGTAATTCTATATAAATTTCAGGATTACTTATTCTAGTTCTGAGACTATGCCATTGATATTTTAAAAGAGATTGCATTGAATCTGTATATTGTTTTAGGCAATTAGGACAGTTTAACAATATTAATCCTTTCAATCAATGAGCAAGGTATAGTTTCCATTTGTTTGTATCCCCTTCAATTTCTTCAATGTCTTATAGTTTATGGAGTATAGGTCTTTCAGTTCTTTGGTTAAATTTATTTCTAGGTATTTATGCTTGTGGATGCAATGATAAATTAAACTTTTTCTTAATTTCTTCTTTTGATCATTTATTATGATATATAGAAATGCAACACAGAGATTTTTACATACTGATTTTGTATCCTGAAACTTTGAATTCACTAATTAATGCTGAAAGTTTTTTGGTAGAGTCTATGATTTTATATATATATATATGAAATATCATTTGCAAATAAGAGTTTTACCTCTTCTTTTCTTATTTGGATGCCTTTTACTTCTTTTTCTTGTTTGATTGCTCTGTCTAGGACCTCCAATACTATGTTGAATAGAAGTGGTTAGAGTGGGCACCCTAGTTTTCTTCTTGATCTAAGAAGAAGCTTTCAGCTTTTCACCATTGAATATGATGTTTAGCTGTGGATTTGTCATACATGGCCTTTATTATGTTGAAAAATGTGGGGTTTTTTCCCTATGCTCACGTCGTTGAGAGTTTTAATCACAATTTGAATTATGTCAAATGTCTGAATTTATTGAGATGATAATGTGATTTTTGTTATTCACTTTGTTAACGAGGTATATTATGTTGATTGATGTACTAATGTTGAATCATCATTGCATCCCTGGTATAAGTTCCATGTGGTCATGGTATATGGTCCTTTTAAAGTATTGTTGAATCAGTGTGCTAATATTTTGTTGAGGATTTTTGTATCTGTGTTCATCAAGGATATTGGCCTATAATTTCTTTTCTTTGTAATGTCTTTACCTGGTTTCAGTATCAGGCTAATTCTGGCTTCATAGAATGAAATTGGAGCATTCATTTCTCTTTGATTTTTTGAAATAGTTTAAGAAGGATAGGTATTAATTTTTCTTTTAATTTTTGAACTCATCTGTGAAGCTATCTGATCCTAGACTTTTATTTGTTGGGAGTCTTTTCTGATTACTGCTTCAGTTTTATTGCCAGTAATCAGTCTTTTTAGATTTCTTTTTATTTTTTCTGGTTCAATCTTGGAAAGTTATATGCTTCTAGAAATGTATCCATTTCTTCTAGATTGTCAAATTTGTTGGCTTATAATTGTGTTATTCTTAAATCATCTTTTATATTTCTGTGGTGTCAGTTGTAACTTCTCTTTCACTTATGATGTTATTTATTTGGGCACTCTCTCTTTTAATCTTGATGATTTTGGCTACAGGTTTGTCAACTTTGTTTATCTTTTCAGAGAACCAGCTCTTAGTTTCATTGATCTTTTCTATTTTTATTTTAACTTCTATTTTATTCATTTCTGCTCCAATCTTAATTATATCCTTACTTCTGTTTACTTTAGGTCTTGTTTGTTCTTCTTTTTCTAGTTCCTTTAGGTGTACAATTAAGATTTTTCTTTAATTTGAGATTTGTCTTGCTTGTTGAGGTAGGCCTGTATCGCATTAACTTCCTTCTTAGAAGTGCTTTTACTGCATCCCATAAAATTTGGAAAGTTGTGTTTTCATTTTCATTTGTCTCAAGGTAGCTTTTACTTCCCATTTGTTTTCCTCTTTGATCCACTAATTATTAGTAGCATGGGCATGTTGTTTGGCTTCCACAGATTTGTGGGGTTTTTTCTAGTTTTCTCCCTGTAGTTGATTTCTAGTTTCATGCTATTGTGGTCAGAAAAGATGCTTAATATAATTTCAGTCTTCTTGAGGCTTGTTTGTGGCCTAATATATGATCTATCCTGGAGAATGTTCCATGTGCGCTTAAGAAAATGTGTATTCTGCAGTTCTGAGTAAAACTGTTCTATAAATTTCTATTAAGTTGATCTAGTGTAATGTGACATTTAAGGCCATTATTTTCTTATTAATTTTATGTCTGGATGATCTGTCCACTGATGTCAGTGGGTTATTAAAATTCCCTAGTATTATTGTATTACTGTGAATTTTTTTCTTTATGTCTATTAATATTTGCTTTACATATTTAGGTGCGTTGGGTGCATAGATATTTATGATTGTTATATTGGCCCCTACTTGGCTTGACCCTTTTATAATTAAGTAATGTCCTTCTTTTCCTTTTTCTACATTGTTTCAAAGTCTATTTTTGTCTGATACAAGTATTGCTACCCCTACTTTCTTTTCATGTCTGTTTACATGGGGTATCTGTCTCCATTGCTTCACTGTCAGTCTGTGTGTGTCTTTCAACTTGAAGTGAGTGTCTTGTAGGGTGCCTATAGATAGGCCAAGGTTTTTAGTCCATTCAGCCAGCCTGTGTCTTTTTATGGGAGCATTTAAGCCACCTACATTTAAAGTAATTAGTAAGTATGCATTTATTGCCAATTTGCTAATTGTTGTGGGGTTTTTTGTAGTTAAAGTTCTCTGTTCATCTCTTTCCTTGTGACTTGCTAGTTTTCTTTAGTGTTTTGTTTCTCTTTATTTTTTGTATATCTTTTGTTGGTTATTTTTGTGGTTATCATGAGGTTTATGTATATCATTTTATATCCATAGCAGTATATTTTAAGGCAATAAACATTTAAGTTTAATATTTTCTAGCAGGGAGGCCTGGTGCATGTGGTAGTGAAAAGGCTTTATTTTTATTCCCCCATCTATGCTTTATGTTTCTGACATCACATTTTAGATCTTACTGTTTTGTGACTCTCGTAATTACTTATTATGTAGTTTGAGTGGATTTTGACACTTTTGTCTTTTGATTGTCATAGTATATTTTTTAAGGTCTGATTCACCATATTTATTAAATATTTGGCTTTACTTGTGAGAATATTTTCTTTCTCACATTTTCTTATGTCTGATAAGGCCTTTCCTTTTATGCTTGAAAAATACCCTTTGCCATTTCTTGTAAAGCTGGTTTAATGGTAAAGAATTCCTTTAGTTTTTATTTATCCAGGACACTCTATCTCTCCTTCAATTCTGAGTGATAACCTTGCTGGATAAATTATTCTAGGTTGTTGGTTCCTTTTATGCCACTCCCTTCTGGCCTGTGTTGCTTCTGAGAAATCAGCTGATAGCCTTATGTGGTTTCCTTTGTATATAACTAGTTGTTTTTCCTTTGCTGCCTTTAAAATTGTCTGTTTTTCTTTAACTTTTTCCATTTTAATTACAATATGTCTTGGTGTGGGTCTCTTTGGGTCCATCTTGTTTGGGAAGCACTATGCTTCTTGGACCTGGATTTCTATTTCTTTCCCAAGTTAGAAAAGTTTTCAGCTATTTATTTTTTCAAATATAGTTTCTATTTTTCCTTTCCTTTCCTTTTTCTTCCTTCCTTCCTTCCTTCCTTCCTTTTTTTCTTCCTTCCTTCTTTCCCCTTCCTTCCTTCCTTCCTTCTTTCCTTCCTTCCTTCCTTCTTTCCTTTTTCTTCCTTCCTTCCTTCCTTCCTCCCTCCCTCCCCCCTCCCTCCCTTTCTTTCTTTCCCTTCCTCCCTTCCTCCTTTCCTTCCTTCCTTCTTCTAGTATCCCTATAACACGAATGCTTGTGCACTTGATGCTATCCCAGAGTTTCCTTAAACTATTTTCAAATTTTTTTTTAATTCCTTTGTCTTGTTGCTGTTCTGATTGGTTGATTTCCACTAGTCTGTCTTCTAGGTTGCTGATCTGTTTTTCTGTTAGAGTATTTTTCATTTCAGTTATTGTGTTCTTCAGCTCTGCTTGGTTCTTTATTACACTTCCTGACTCTTTGTTGAAGTGTTCCCTAAGTTCCTATATTCCACTCTCAAGTTTGGTAAGAATCTTTATGATTGTTTCTTTAAATTCTTTATCAGGCAAATTACTTAGCTCAGTTTGATTAGGGATTTCTTTCTGGAGATTTTTCTTGTTCCTTCATTTGAGAGATATTTTTCTGTCTTTTTATTTTGTTTGGCTTTCTATGTTTGGTTATATAAATTAGACAAAATAACTTTCTTCCAGTCTTAAAAAAACTAGCCTTGTGTAGAAGCGACCTCTGTGTTGGCTCTGTGCGCTGGGTAGTTTTGGCAGGCTGATTGGAGCCTGACAAGTGCCTACAGAGCCCAGGGCACTGGCCTGTCAGGCTGGAGCAGCTCTGGGCAGGGAGGCCAGGTCTATGTGGTGACACCTGTTGATCCTGCTTGCTCCCTTCAGTCAACAAAAATGGACTCTGAGCAGTGTGGCTGGGAATGTGCTGCAGTGGTGATGTAGGCAGGGCAAAGCACCCGAGTAGGGCTCCCACCTGCCCTATCAGGGTGGAGAGGGATGCAAACAACGGTGCTCACTGGCATCTCTGACCCTGGAGAATTCCCACAGCTCCCGTAGTGCTCCCACAGCATCCAAGACTTCTCTATTTGGTCTTCATCACTTATTTGTTTTTCAGAAGCTGTTTCTTCATCCCTCATTTGTCTCTCAGAAGGAATTTCCCTGTATATACATGTATATTTCAGTGTGCTTGTGGGACAAGGTGACTTCACTGTCCTCTTATGCTGCTGCCATCTTGAATCCCACTATCTAGCCTTTTAGAAAAATATTGCCAATCCCTGTTCTATTCCATTGCTAAGATTTACTAATTTTTAACTTATTATATTTTCCTTAATACCCTTTAGCATATTATATTAGGGGCTCTTAAATTCTTGTCTGCTAATTCCAACATCTATGTCATCTTGAGGTCTCCATTGATTTATGGGTCCCCCTTTCCTGGTTCTTCATATGTTTCGTGATTTTGGAGTGTATCCAGGACATTATTACGGATACATTATAGACACCATGTGTTCTATTAGGTTCTTCTGACGAATATCTATTTTTGTGGTGGTCATTGTTGCTACATTGTTGTCTTACCAGGACTGAACTGAAACTTCAAATATGTCTCTCCTTTGGTGATAGCAGCTGACATTTCTGTCCAGTTCTCTTGGCTTCTGTTGGCACGTGGGCCTGCCTCTCTCATGTGTAATTCATGGACCACCCAGGGATCTGGAAAGAGTTTATACACAGATGACTCTGGGGTTCAACCTCTCCGACTCTTCCCTTTCGGAGATTTGCCCCCTCACTCCTCAGCTGCTGTGCTTACACTGATCTTTGTCCTTGGTTTTTCAATCCAGAAGAACTACAGGTTTCTTTCTAAGTTTAAGCCACTCTGCTGGCCCTGGCTGGGATCTGCTCTCTGGAAAAAGCTATTTTAAAAAAATAACAGGGAAATTACTCAGTGCTTGTTCCTTCCTTGAAGTTTAGATTCCTCTCAGTTTTTGCTTTCTTTTGGTCTCTCCACAGCGTGTTAAGTAGTTTATATATTTTCAGAGTTTAGGCTCATTAGTTGAGGGAGGAAAGACCACCAATTTCCAGCCATAAAGATGTACAGGTACTGTCCCCACCCCCTCCGCAATTCTAAAATGCAATGTGACTATGAAAATTTTCTTAAGCCAATATGACATAAAGGGGAGAAGCAGTTACCATTCATTTATAAGAAAAAAATTTTGAGTGTTCTCAGACTGAGAAAATAACCTACCAAATCATGCCAAATAACACATTAAATCTAAAATAACACTAACATGTAATAAAAGCATTGCCATTCTCCCTGCTGAGGGTGTCACTGCCTCTGATGGCCACTGCAAAACAAATGCTGAATGCTTTCTACGCTTTTCGCCATTTTTCATTTAAAAAAAATCCTCTTTGAATTTCTTCCAGTTAGCAAACACTGGTCCTAGTATAGGTCTTTCATAAAAGTGAAGTGGCATAATGTGAACTTCCGAAAAGCAGGAGGTACCTGTAATTGTCACAAATCCCATCTCAAATCTTTAAGTTCAGCTGTATACCGCCTTGCGCGTGGATCACTCTGGGAGCAGACTGATGCCAAGGAAGCACTGGGAGGAAGCAGGCATCTGGGGAGCAGGACGCTGCAGTGTGGTGGCCTGCTGCTGCAGGTGTGGCTGGGATCAGCTCCTATGGGAGAACCACGGCCACCAGCCATCTGCTCGTGGCTTCACCTGACAACACAACACATACTATTTCATACTATTGATGTGCATAACCACATAATATATCAGTAATAACTTCCAGGTGGTTGCTACCTGCCCTACAAGGAACAGCCTTGGGGTAAATGCCTCTGCATACAGGATTAGGATTATTTTAAATAAAAGTGATCCTCTGGGTCTCTCGCTAGTGCTTGAAGAGAAATCTAAAACTGTCCTTTCACTTTACTGCTGTCCCTGAAACCCCTGCCCCGAACCGAGGCCTCAGGAGTTACAGCATGAACACCCAACCAGCCACCCGCCACCAGCTCCCTGCTGGGCACCAGAGAAGCAGTCCACTGAGTTTGTCTCACAGTGGCATTCTAAGCTGACTCCAGAGGACACATTTGTTAGTGACTTGGGTCACAGGGAAGCAGTGGGGCTCTCATCAAAGTTGCCCCCAAGCCTATTTGAGTAACACTCTGTACAAACATATTTATGGGAGATGGTATGACAAATAAAGGGAAATAATGAGGACAACGAAATAATTCAAAGCAGCAACATGTGATTCAAATGTTTTCTCCAAAAAGAATACAGGAGGGGCCTCAGTGCTTCAGGACTCAGGCACTACCTCAAAACATAGGCCCAAAAGGCTTTCTGAGCTCATCAGTGTTTGTGACCAAGGGAGGCAGGGTCTCGCTGTCTGTTGGACATGAGGGGCACGATGTAGACCAAAGGCCGTGGCTGACCCAGAGAGGCCCAGCCTTCCTTCTGTCCTCATGTCTGTTGCTCACATTGCCTCAGAATCAAAGAATCTGCTGCTTCCGTAGGAAAACACTAACAATTTTCATTTTTTTAATTTAAAAGTTGACAACGTTTGCTTGAGTTCTGTAAAGATGTGATGTTTAAAACATTTTGTGGTTTGTAAAGGGCCAGTCCTCCAAGCCGTATGCATGTGGTGTAGGAAGTGGCCACCTCCCCACCCACCAGTGCGCACCTGCCAGGGAAGCAGGGTTGCCGACCTGCACAGCCCTTCCCAAGGAGAGGCCAGGGTCTCCTTCTGCTTTGTCTGACGGTGACCTCAGAGCACTCATCTAGAACATCCTTGCAGGCAGGAGGTGTGGGGTTAGTTAGATAATACTTGTGGACACTATAAATACTATTGCCTCCTGCCCTGGACTCGGCTGACACATTTACTATCATTCCTCACAGGGTGCCCAGTGAGTTCAAGAGGTCAGAGAGGAGTAGACTGGTGGGGAGTGGGTCCACAGAGCCAGCCCTGTCCTGGAGGAGAGCTGAGGGGACACGATATCTTGTCTGTCGAAAATGCTGGAGAGTTAATGCTGAGGACCCATGTGCATGTGTATGTGAGTGTGTCTATGTGTGTGTAATCCAGTGGTTCTAACCTGGGTTCTATCGAACCCTAGGGGTTCAATGAGTCGGTCTCAGGGGTTCAGAGAAGCCTCTGCCGCGGAGGCCAAAATAAAGTAATACCGTAATTTGTTGTGAGTTCATGCACTTTGTTGGTTTTGTTCTTTGAGCAAGGTGATGTTCATGCATGGCTCATTTTGTGCACCAGTAAAAAAAACATATACCTATGTCTTGAATTTTGGAAAAAAAATCATATTTTATTTATCTCTAAAGAAGGGTTCGGTGAATGCGCATATGAAACTGGTGGGTTCGGTACCTCAAAAAAGGTTAAGAACCACTGGTGTAATCGTGTCTGTGTGTGTCCATCTGTGTCTGTTTCTATGAAGGTGTGTGTATCTGTCTATGTGCATGTGTGTGTGTGTTTGTGTCTGCATGTGTGTCTGTATATCTGTGTGTGAATCTCTGTGTGTGTGTGTGTGTGTGTGTGTGTGTGTGTCAGTGTATACTTGAGTGTGTGACATTTCAAGACCAGCCCTGACCTGCTCTTCCTACCAAGCGACATGGGTCCCAGGAGCCTCTCGTCTCTCCTCTGGAAAGGTGTTACTGCTTGTTTGCTCTGGGTTTCTTTTTCCCAGTGCAGGGTTAATTTACCTGGCTCGCACATGTTAAAGTAAAACCAAAGGATTTACTGTGCTGCTGCATTTGCGTGGACTCAGCTGAATCTAGTGGAGAGGTCCTTGGAGGCGGCAGCGACGCTAGCCTGCCTGACCCATGGTCGAGGGCCTGGCTGAGTCTTGAGGGGGCTGACACACATCAGTGATGACGTTAGCAAGCCCCTCAGGACCAGCTTTGTCCAGGGCCTGCTCCAGAAATGGCTGTCTAGCTGACCAGTGCCTCCTGACCTTTAACATTGGTCAGAGTTTGTAATGAGGACTAAAAGTGTGTATCCCCTGTTGTTACCACCCAGTGGCCATGCCATTGCGCTTAATTAGCTGTAACTCTCCAGCCTCAGCAATCAGTTACCTGTGGGCTTGGAAGTCACTTTGTTGAAGTTCTTTGCTGGAAGAACCTGCCACAGCTGGGGAACTTCATACCCGTGTGGGACGTATTCTGCTGTTTGGTGGTCTCATGTCCTTGGTGCACTTTGATTCTGTTCTGATTCAGGCTGCCTCTCATCGTCATTGTCATTCAGTGCTGTCAGCCCAGGGTGGGCATGTCAGTGTTTGTCAGGTCAGAGTTGATGTTGGTGAGTTGCTGCCAAGGAAGCATTTGAGTTGTGCAGGGAGCCAGTGCCTCTCTGCAAAGCTTCGTCTTGGCTCTGGCTCTGGCTGCAGCTGCGCAGGCTGACGTATTGCTGAATGGTGCTCTGCCTTTTACACACCATGAGGCGCCAAAGCACAGCTCCTCTGCCCTTTGAATTGAAAGGGTCTGAATTCTGCCCAGCAAACGTGGAATTTTGATGCACAAGGCAACACCATGTGCTCACGTCCCAATCACGGCCACCCTGGTAGTGCATGACCACAGGATACTTTTTCTGTGTTCATGGCTCAGGCCTTGGAGAGACCAGATATGGACCCCAGAGATGTGGGTCCTGAGGAGGTGACCAGGTTATGGCTCACACATGCCTGCTGGTCTCTTGTCTTGTAGGAGGTAAAGAGAATAAAGGTTAGGCAGGAACTATGGAGCTTCCCATTGCCATTGGTGTCTGGGTGGCCAAGTCCACCTGAGTATGTGGCCCCTATAGCATGGGCTGAGGTGCTGGGTCTTCTGGTGACAAGAACAGTGGTGGGGAGCAGGGTGAAAACCTGAGCCCCTCACCTGACCTCTGTGTCCTGCTCCCACACTGTGGTGCCCTCCTTGCAGGCATCTCCACGAGATCAAGCGACCCCAGGCGGTGGCGGCAGCCCAGCTGTTAGATTGGAGATTGCTACTACACAAGTCCTGGGTGGGAGTCCTCCCCACCTTCGCTCGCACAGGGCTGAGGGCTGCGGACCAAGGGCTCAGAAAGGGAAGTAAGGCCCCGTGTGTGGTGCTGACAGTCGCTCCCACCCCGTTACCTTGGTAAATTTTTACAGTAACCCTGAGACATGAGTATTATTACCCCATCCTGGAAATGTGCAGGCTGTGGCAGGAAGGAAGTGTGTGGCCTGCAGTGACTCGGGTCCTGATGGAGAGCCGAGTCCCTGCCTATGTCCGCAGACCATGCCGCACTGGCCAGCCCAGTTCTGGCCTGAGAATCTCGCCTTCCGCAGCGGGAGCGACGCTGGAGGGCACTTTGAGCCAGAACATGGCTTTCTGACTCCTAAAATGCCCATTATGTGCTTAATTGCTAAACCACTAGCAAATTGCCGCTTTAAACCTATCAAGTCTTCAGTTTAATTAGCTCGTTACAATGTAGCCTGCTGTCGAGGGTGCTCATGGGAGATGAGGAGAGCCACTGGGGGCCTGACCAGTCCCAGGCAGGCAAGACACGGTCAAGGAGAAATTCCATCAACCAGAGACCTCCACGTTCTGGGTGAAAACGGAGAGCCCAGACAATCTCAGACTGCCACCCTCCCTTTGTCCTCAAGCCAGAATAATAAACCAGCAAACAGAGGCCGACCATTAAAATAGAGGGAGGACAGCAATTGCAGCTAAAAAGACATCCCCAATATTAGGGAGAAGAAGGAAAATCAGCGTTGAGAGGTATTCCTGTTTCAAGAATGTTCTCAAGAAGGAGAAAATTTCTTCTGACAACCAGCCACAAATAAACAAGCCAACAGGTGACTCGCACAAGTGAAATAAGTAAGTGAAAACAGCTGACCTACCCTTCCTGCTCACACCACTCAGAGCCCAATGGTGGTAGGCAGGGTCTGTGGGAGGTTCTGGACAGCTCTGCATCCCAGGACACGACCCAGCGACACAGGCATCAGACAGATGTTTACAAATACGCGAAGGCAAAACCCAGCCACTCTAGGATGCAGGAAATGAGAAATGTGGTTGCAGGGCAGCGGCGAGCTGTCTGTGCCCAGGAGAGAACACAAGACCATAGTTGGCTGGGCACCCACAGACGGGACAGTGTGGAAGCCCCAACCACGGCACAGTGAGTTGTCCACAGACACTCAGACCCAAGGGAAGCCTCTCTCTGGGGTTAGTTAGGCAGGTTCTTCAGTTTCATGACTATTTTTAAATATTTTCCCTGTTAAATTCAAGTAAAGTTAAATTGAATGTTAAAAGTTTAGTACAAATTCGAGGAGTCGGAATAGCTTTCTGAAGCATAACACTCAGAAGCCATCAAACAATACATTTACCCCAAGAGAGAAGATGTCTGCACATTGCAAAACAACACAAAGTGAAACGATTTAAGTGGCCATACCTTTAACTGGAAATATCCCTGGACCAGTATATGAAGAGCGATGTGTTGACAAGAAAAGGTTTGAGAAACTATGAAGTTGTGGACAAATACTGTGAAGAAACAGGTCACAAAAAAAGAAAAGAATGTCTTTTAAAAGTGAAGTTAGAATAAATCTGCCAGGGCAGTGTGTGTGTGTGTGTGTGTGTGTGTGATATTTCCCACCTGCCTGAAACAAGGACAGGGCCCCGCCTGCCCCTGTGGGCAGATGTGACAAGCACTTTCACACAGGAAGACAGGTGAGTCCTCAACTTTAAATGCGCCCACTTCCAGGATCCTGCCCTCACAGAGTGTGCCCAGCACTGACGGCAGAAGTTCAGAAAGAAGTGTACGTGCAACACACTGTGTGGACGTATGTTTCTTTCTCAGTGAGTAAAAAGTGCAAATTATTTTTTTCTGTAGATTTTTCAGTGCTTACTTCTGACCAAGTGCATCTGGTCTGAAGCTGACCTGGCTCTCATTCGCTCATTTCCCAAATTAATAAGATTTTGTAGTAACCAGCTGCTATAGAGGAATGCAGCAAAGGATTAGCAAAAGGTGCCAGTGAGGACTTCGAGTTCCTAAAGTGCAAAGTTTGTTGTTGTTGTTTTAAGGATAAGCCTGGTCCTTCGGCACTCTCTGGCCATGCGGCCCTGTAGTTGTCAAAGGCAAATTCTCAATGCTCATGATCTGTGCTACATTACTAATCTTGGGAGAGACTGTGACTAAACACTAAGTCCTGACTACACAACCTGAGCCAGCTCTGGGGATCCCTTGTGGCCACCTCAGCAAGGCACCTTCCAGAGTTCAGAGGTCACTCGGTGCCCCCAAGTCTGGCCCTAGGCCCTGTGACCCACAGTGCTGTGTCTTTTGGTCCCTGGATTCCGTCTTCCAAGAGGCCTACAGACCAGCGAGCGTAGAAGGTCCTAGCTTCCTGGCTGTCCCGGGAGCTTTGCTAGATAGTCACCCATCGTGTGGTCCTTAAAAGGTGAGAGGAACAAGTGAGGAGGTTGCTACAAATACAGTCTCTGCCGGAGCCTGGCCAGGACATGAAGAGGGATAAAAAACATGCATTTTATTAAAAAAAACAGTGACTTGTATGAGTGATGAATGGAGCTAAAGCCTCCAGGAGGGTAGATCCAACACAGCTTGCACGAGAATCCTGGGAATTCACAGAGGCAGGAGAAGATGGAACCTCCACCCCAAAGAGAGGCATTGCCTCACCAACGGCCCAACCAAGAACAGAGAAGCAGGGCCAGACAGGGGCAGGGACCACTGGTTTTCTAAACCCAGCTCCCAGCTCCTAGCTCCCAGATGCCAACCCCTTTAGGAAAGAAGAGAAGACTGTCGGCTTGGCTCTCTCTGGATATTAATAAACAATTAGGGAGAGTCCAAATGGAGGGACACGTGACCCAATCCTTTCCAGAGTCCATCAGGTAGGGGCCTTTAGACCTGTTAGAATGCAGATCCTGGGATGGCCCAGGATGTGCTGAGTCTGGTGTCTGGTGGGACCCTGGGACCTGCAGGGGGTTCTTGTGCTGCCCTGTGTGGTTGGATGTCAGGGCCACAAGCCACAGGGAGGCAAGGCCTCCCAGATCTTTTCCCAAAGCATATAGGTAGCCCCCAACGTTCCAGGGCCCAGGGTAGTTGGAGCATGCTGTCACAGGAAGAGGTGGTCTCTCTGTGCCCTTGGCGGTGGTTAGCCCTATGCGCGGATCTGGAAGGCCAGTTGTTGCCAAGAATGGGGACTCTGGGCTGCTGTTTTGTGGGAGAAGAACTGGGCCTGGGGTAGGCTGTGCTGGACACCTGTCCTTTCTCACCCACATCATGGCCCCTCCCAGCTCAGGGAGAACAGCCCCTAGGGGATGTGAGCCTGTGACTCTGGTGAGGCAAGGCTGTTTTCCTGTTGAGCAGCTGGGGGAGGGGGGGAGGAACAGCCTCCTTCATTTCGAGTGGTTCCCCTCTGGTGCCACTTGTTATCCATCCTCAGGCATGTGGCAACGTCCAGGCCCCAGCCTTGTGGGTCTTTGAGTTTCTCCACGAGGGTGGAAACTCCCTCTGAGGGCTTTCTGGGAGGCTCCCCTGGGGTGGAGTGAAGAGACACTGCCTCCATCTGACTTGTGTGTGTGATCAGAATGCAAGATGTGCAGCCCGGCTGGGGGTTCTGGGGTCCTACAGCTCTGTGGGAGTGGGACCCTAAGCAGGTGCTCAGATCCCAGAAGCACTAACCCATTCTGCCTCGCCTGGCTGAAACCTGATCCTTAGCAAGCATGTAGGGGACCCTTTTAAGTCATAGGTCGTAGGCCAGAGGCCACACTACCTAGAAGGGCCTGTGTTAGACCGGTCACTCAGCTTCTCAGGCGATCTGGGGGAAAAAACAACAGTGAAGCCAAGAGACCTTCTTCCGTGGGGAGCCCCCACAATGACCCATAATTATAAGTGAGGAAACAGGCCAGGGTGGGGCAAGGCATCCTGACAGCAAGGGTGGGGCTGGATCAGAAACAGTAGGACCCAGCCTCTGAGCCAGCCACCTCCTCTAGCCTCACCCAAGACTCTTCTAAGTTGGGACAGGGTCTGCACAGGGCAGGACCCCAGCAGGACAGCGCCCCATGCTTTGCACCCTTCTCCTCCTCACTGGGGATTGGGATCCCAGCAGCTTGGGAGAGAGCTCTCCTTAGAGTTTCCAAGGCCTCTCAATAAGCAGAACCTAGGTGGATGAAAAAGATAATTATGCCAAATATTGCTTAAGCAGAAGGAGTCTACCACTTATGTCAACATTCCAACTATTTTGAAATCAGGCTTAACATAAGAATTATCACTTTTTATCTGATTCTTACAATAGAACAAAGGAGAAATGGGCTCCAATAGACTTGTACAAGTGGAACCTCAATACCCTAAGATCTTTGCTGGGTTGATGGTCCAGGGGGTTGAGGGGGCTGAGTGGCCAGCTGTGGGTCCCCACAGTCCCCTGAAAGCTAGATGTGGGCAGTGGAGCTAGTTCCTTTGGGGAGCCCTGGAGACCCTGGCCTTAGAAAGCTGTGTTTCTGGGAGGGGCCACTCTCTGGGCTGAAGATGAGGAGACCCCTAAAGGGAGTATACTCTGGCCAGGTCCCTAGGGGGCAGCTAACAGCCTACTGGCTGAGCCTGCAGGCCACATTATTGGGACCAAAAGAAGTGTCCACAGACTGGATATGGGGCCTTGCTTCTAGGGCCCATGTCTGTCCTGCAGTGCCAGGACTGCCCCTCCTATGGGGTCCCTGTCCCAACCCTCTCCCTGTTCTCCCTCCCCCATGGGGTCCCAGCCCCCCCTCCCCGTCTCTGTGGGGGGGTTCCTTATCCCCAGCCCCACGCTCCTCCCCCAAGGGGTCCTGGCCCCATTGACACCCCTCTCTCCTGCAGGCTTCCACCTGTCCCACAAGGTCACCAGCGTGGTCCCTGAGAGTGCACTGCTCATCGTGCTGGGCCTGGTGCTAGGCGGCATTGTCTGGGCAGCCAACCACATCGCATATTTCACACTCACGCCCACCGTCTTCTTCTTCTACCTGCTGCCGCCCATCGTGCTGGATGCTGGCTACTTCATGCCCAACCGGCTCTTCTTTGGCAACCTAGGCACCATCCTGCTGTATGCCGTCATTGGCACCGTGTGGAACGCCGCCACCACCGGCCTGTCCCTCTACGGCGTCTTTCGCAGTGGCTTGATGGGTGAGCAGGTACCCCGGTCCACCAGGCGGGTTCTGCAGGCAACCTTGAGGTGGGCTCCGCAGGCTGGATTCTAGGCAGCTCTATTTTAAGAAAGCTCAGGGTGCAAAACACAGACCTAAAAGGTGGTGTTTAGGGTCAGTGAGAAATGTCACCTGTGGGTCCACTTAACCCTCCTGTTTGTTTCAAGTAAGGTTCAATTCATAAATAACTGTTCCACGTACAGCCCAGCATCCCCAGGCCAGGGCACGTGTCCTGCTTGGGAATGAAGTCCAGTTGGACCCGATCAGCCAGTGGGCTGGGCAGGTGGGAATGGCCCAGTGGCTGTCCGCCCCCTTGGCAGGGAGGTGGGATCCGGCATCGCTTCCGATCACCCAGCCCCCAGAGACAGAGCGGACGGGGCCTCTCTGGCAGAGGCCTGCACCCAAGCCCCACAGTCCAGGTAAACATATACGTAAGCAGAACATTTGGGTGTCCTTTCCACCCAAACCTTGAAGAAAAGGCCACACCCTATTACATGCACTTGAAGCTCCTCCTCTGCTGTGTTTCCTGCAGTTTGGTTAACTCAGCCCTGGCGGACCTGCAAGGTACACCCCACCCACCAGGGAAGTTGGTCATTACCTGGGAAACTGGAGCAGGTGAGGCCAGAGATTCATCTGAGGCCTCGCACAGATGTGCTGGCATGGTGCCGCCCTAAATGATGGCCTGTCCAGGGGCTGCTCCAGCTGTCCATGTTGTATCATGGGTCTGCAGGTTTGCTGCTGATCCTGGGGTAACCAGGGTGGTGAGAGGGTGGAGGTCAGCATCCACAGGCGCCTGTCTGAGCATTCAGCCCCACCTCATGCACTTCCTCCATCAGAGCCAGACTCATAGGGATGAGCCCAGATCGGCGATTTCCCCTCTGAATGAAGGAAGAGCCTCATACAGTGCCCCACCACCATGTGGATTAAGACCTTGAAATCCTAGTGACAGAGCAGGTGGATTGAGGAAAAAGGGAACAAAGGCCCCTTGATGAAAACAGGCACCTCACCTAGCACATTTGTCAACTCAGGACTTGTCCTTACCATGCTCTCTCAAGCCCCTCACCATTGGCACCACCCACCAGCCCAGCCCAGAGAGACCCACCAAGAGTGACAAAGGGCCACACACTCCTAGAAGCTGCAGGACCATGCACGGCAATTAGTTTATGTTTATTGGCAATGCCTTTAGGTGGTCAGGACATACCCAAAATGACATGGCCATCTCTGGCCACTGGGGAAAGTCTCAGGGTTAGAGTAGGGACACTCATGACTGGCATCCAGGACACAGCTGGTGAGGCTGGGCATCAGCCCAGGTCGTGGAGCAGAGCAATGCCCAGGAGCCAACATATCTGTTCTGTTCCTGGGTAAACAGAGCTGGAAGCCAATGAAGCTAGGAGGACAGGGCCCATCTGTGCAGACCTGCGGCTCAAGGTCCGGTGTACCCCTCCATGGAATGGTCAGCGTGGGCGACCTGGGTCACTGTTCAGGGGAGCCAGCTCAGGGATAGGCCCTACAGAAGCTCTGAGCGATTGGAGAGGCCCCTGCAGGTGGGCAAAGCCACAAGTCTTCTTGCTCTAGGTGGAGAGGGGGCTAGAACACACAGCTTGGTGGCTGTGAGCCCTCAGTCCAGTCCACAGAACCGTCCTGGCAGGGCCAGTGGGTGGTGGACTCCCCTACCAGGGAGGCAGGCAGGCTACTTCCAGCCCTAGGTCGTGTCTTGCTTGGAGTGCCTGGCTTCTGGAATGTACCACTGGGTGGGTCAGGGTCCTCCCTAGCTCAAGGCTGATGTTCAAGACTTTTAAGGATTGACTGGCCTGGACAGAAAGTGTGCATCTGGAAGCCCCTGGTGTTTGAACCCAAGCAGAACTGTGTTCTCACATCTGCCCACAGACAGTGTCTAGGGTGGACAAGTAAAACCTATGATCCCCACTCCTAACGAGGCATTTTAAACTCACTGAAAGCTGGTTCTTTTAATACCTGTCACTTCTTCAGGACACTGTGACACTGGTACCAGGCTGTGCGGCTCTCAGAAAACTCCCTCTGGGGGAAAACCTCTGTGGAGACCATTTTCCCCAAATGGACCTGGGCTTGTGGCTGGGCCCTGAGGGAGAACTTGGCTCCCGCAGATGCCCCTGTCCCAGAACTCAGGGCGTCCAGCCCATGTGTGTTCAGCCTCACCTGCCCTCCCTCTAGCTTCCCTGCCCTATAGGTGGAGGGTCTGTTCCAGCCCTAAGGCCTACCTAGCTCCTGGGCTTTTGGGGTCCACTTGGGTTGGGGAAGGGACTCAACACTAACAAGGCTGCAGGAATGCCCACAGTCAAGGTCCTCCTACAACCAAGCCCAGCTGAAAGCAGGCCTGGCACTCTGACTAAGCCAGACAGACACCCACATGCACCTCCCTGAGGTTGTGGGTTCTTCACTGAGAAATGGGGTATGCACATGGCCTGTAGGTGATCTGGGACCTGAGATACCTCTGGGAGGATTACAAAGGGGGAAAGTGCAGTTCAGCATGACCTCCCCACCCAAAGGCACCCAGGAAGCCCTTGGAAGGAGCTGTGCTGCAGAAGGAAGCAGGAGGCTGGGCTCCACATGGACCTGCTCTTTCCAGGGCCTCCTTCCTTCCCCCCTCTCTTCCCAGCATCCCAAATATGTCATTCATTTCCCCCCTCCCCACTCCCCTATCCCCCTATAGCAACTTATGTTGGGGGACCTTGGGATTTTCCAAGGACAATCATGATTCCCAGGGTCCTGTGAGGCCTGCCCCCACCCCATCACCTCCCCTTAGGCCAGTCCTAGTTCCAATCAAAGCTGAGACATCATTTCCAGGGGAGCCTTCTCCCACCCTGTCAAGTCACCCAATGCCCCCCAGCCCCTATGATTTTGCATCTGTGCTCACATTGACTCAAGCTACAAACTCCCCCGGGGCCAGGTCTGACTGCATGTCTCATGGCCAGGCATCACCAGAGCCCCTCATCTGCCTGCAGCGGGCTCCCCGGTAAGCCAGCCAGGAGCGGTCAGCCAGGCCCAGGGGGAGAGGAAGAAGAGAAGCAGGAGTAGTCAGTCTCCTGTGGATGGGCTGGGGCTCCCTGCCTTTGCTGCAGGATGGTGGGAGCCCCTAAATGAGGCCAGTGGTCTGACTCAGATTCCCACACTAGCCAGCCTGAACCCTAAGAGTCAGAGTCCCCATCCTGGGGGTTCCCAGCCCAGCAGCCAAGACAGCATGAGAAGGCCGAGGATGTGCTCCTGCCTCTACTCCCCTCAGCCCCTCTTCTCTCCCAGGTCCTGGTGGCCCTGGGATGCTACAGGGACCCTCACCCATCCGGCCCTCTAAGGCTCTCTCTGAAGCCCCGCTTGTCTCCCAGGAGACCTGAACGCCGGGCTGTTGGATTTCCTCTTGTTCGGCAGCCTCATCGCTGCCGTGGACCCAGTGGCTGTCCTGGCCGTGTTTGAGGAGGTGCACGTCAACGAGGTCCTGTTCATCATTGTCTTTGGAGAGTCGCTGCTGAATGACGCTGTCACCGTGGTGAGAGGATGGGGGAGGGTCCTGGACTTGCCATAAAGCATCTCAGAGCTTTAGGTGGGAGGAACCATATCTACTTAGTGCTGGAAAATGCAGAACCCCCATTCCCGGGCATGGCCAGTGCCATTGCCAGTGAGCACAGGAGGAGCTTTGCTAATGTTGCCCACGGAGCCCGAGTCTGCTCATTGGCCCCAACATCCTAAAGATTTCATGGTTAAACAGCAGTCCCCGGGCCAGCTGCTTTCATGGAGTGGGGGGTGGGGCCTTTTCCTCCGCTTCCTCCTAACTTGGAATGACTGGTTGTTTTAATCAGATTGCTACATTTGTGCTTTTACAGTTCTTACCCTCGCCCAACACACACGCACACACACACACACACACACACACACACACACACACACACACACTCTTCATTTCTTCACCATGATGATTTCACTGTTAAAATCCCATGGTCTCTATTCCCAGAGCAGAGGGTCTTTAACTTTGGATTCATAGTTGGTGTCCTTCTTCCTGATTTTTCCCAAGGGAATAAATAAGTAAACAGACAAAATCTCACCAGAATGAGGGAGCACTGCCACTGTGCCCAGGACAGTGGTTTTCCCTCAGGAGGCAGTGGCGCCAGGGAGCTTGTCAGGGCCTGTGGGTGGCCAGGGCCAAGAGGCCAAGTTAAAACTACAGGAAGTAAATAGAAGATTCATGAAACCTAAGGAACTGTCTCAGCTTTGTGGCCATCATGAAGTTTTGGAAACCCATCCCCAAATTGGGACCCAACCTTCCTGGAAGTGACAGTGTCTCTGAGCCAGATCTAGGCCAGGCTGCAGGCCCCACGGTCCACAACCTAGGTCCACAGACTTTGCAGACACAGTGGGACCTGGAGTTCCCTGTTTGCTCTAAATTTGCCTGTGGCTTCTCTTAAAAAATTCTTGTCCCTGCCATTCCTTCAGGGTTCAGGAAATTGAAGAGCTTAAGGGCAGATTGCACCAGATTCCTTTTGTGGCAGAGGAGATAATCACCAGGGAATTGAAAGTAATTTGAGACTTAATCAGAAACACAGTGCATGGCCCCTTTAAGGCTGGAGCTGCTCTGTCCTGAGGCTGTCGTGTCTCTGTAGAGGCATCTCCGCTTATTTCTGACGTGAGTCCCCATTTGAGTTTTTATAAAGAATCAGTGGTCTGGTTCCCAGTGACCTTTATGTGTGGGCCACATCCCTGTGAGCAGGGATGTCTCCTTTTGTAAATATGCTTTATGTGCCCACCCTTGGGGGTCCTGGAGAGCACAGATTTGGGGGCACAGAAATAGTTTCTTCGCAAGGGGCCACAGCCCACCCAGGGCAGCACCTTGGCCTCCCTGGGATAAAGCCTGACCGCCTCGTTTAGGAGACCTTAGGCTCAGAAAACACAGCTGTCTCCACAATTGAGGCCTAGGATAAGGTTTCTGGGCGTTTTATCTCAACGTCTTGATGGGATGAAGTTTAAATATCAACATGCTAAGTTTAAATATCAACATGTTGATCCCACATCGGGGGGGCAACATAACAGCAAAGTCACCAAAGACAAAACTCGGGATTTGTCTTGGAAAATGAAATTGAGACTTGAACGCAGTAGGTTAACTTTGTGGCCGCCCCTGTTTTGCCTAGCATAGGAAAGGGCCAGGTTTGCTCCCGAAGGTTCTAGCTCCTTCCAGAATGTTCTGCCTCCCAGATCCCCACTGCTGGCTCATCTTTGACCTTCTTCCTATTGACCATTACTGCCCTGTGGTGATTTTACTCCCAGCAGTTTTCAGGTTCCAGGATAGATGACTGCTACAAGCTCCTCTCTCCAGCCCCACATTCCCCAAGGCCCAAGACAGGGAGGGGTCAGTGCTGTAGAAGGGCTGACCCTATGTCTGGTTTGCCTCTCTGTCCCCCAGGTCCTGTACAACGTGTTTGAATCTTTCGTGACACTGGGTGGTGACAAGGTGACTGGCGTGGATTGCGTGAAAGGCATAGGTGTGTGGCTGGCGGGTCCGTGTGTCGGGAATGCCCGGGCCGCGTCTCTCTCTCCAGATGCGGCTACCGCTTGTCAGTGTCTCTATGGGCTGTGGAGCTGGGACAGGATGGGACAGGCTTTGGCACCAGCCTGCTCCTGGGCCCCACAGCCTGACAGTCCTTTCTGTCCCCAGCATGTTTCACAAACATGGTTTCACTGGGTTCCAGCCACCCTGGGAAGCCCGAGGGTCATTATCCCTTCAGACCCACAAGGATATCAAGTTGGAGGACGTGGGTCCTGGTATCCTGGAGGGTCTAGGAGGGTCCTAGGTGTTTCTCTGAGCATGGATAATGGCAGTCTGGCTGTCCCTGTGGGTGCAGGGCTTGGTCCTTGCTGCTGACCCACGCCCAAGGGCCATTTGTCACAGTGCTCTCTCTGTGATGGGAACAGGCAGCTGGACCTCCTATGAGCCACAGGACTGCCCTCTCCCCAGCTTTCCATGTTGAGGCTGGAGGAGTCCAGGCCTCTCTTCCAGAGAATAGACCTCTTGTTTACTGAGCTGTTGGCGCCTCTGTGGGGAGGGTTACCAGGCAACTGCCATGAAGAATGGCCTGGAAGGAAGGCCAGCCTGACCAGCCTGGCCCACGCCACATGGGTCAGGCCACACTGAGGCCACAAAGGGCCATTCAGGCAGCCCAGCGTTGCATCCTTGCCCCTTGCAGTGTCCTTCTTCGTGGTGAGCCTGGGGGGCACGCTGGTGGGGGTCGTGTTTGCCTTCCTGCTCTCCCTGGTGACCCGCTTCACCAAGCACGTGCGCATCATTGAGCCTGGCTTCGTGTTCGTCATCTCCTACCTGTCCTACCTCACCTCCGAGATGCTGTCACTGTCTGCCATCCTGGCGTAAGTTCTCCCTCGCTCACGCAGGCCCAGGAGCCCAGAGCACACCCTGGTGGCCCTGCTGAGTGGGGTGTGCTGTAGAGCTACTGAGAGCTAAACAGGGAGCAGGGCCCGCCCCAATGGGAGGGGGGCAGGAGTGATGCCTTTGCTCCCCTAGCCCTCCAGAGGCACAGCGTCTCACAGCCCTTCTCCAGCCCTCTGTCTGCCTGGCCCACTTTGCAAGCTAGGAGGAAAGTCCCTGAGGGGGCAAAGAATTTGATCTATTCAGCTTTTTAAATATGGAGTTGGAGTTCTGATGCAATTGTCCCTGCTGCAAGCCAGCTCTGAGCCAGAGGGGAGGGGCTTTGTGTTCCTGGCCCACACCCTACCCCTCCCTCCCAGGTCTGCCCTGCACCACCCCTCAGAGCCAGCCCGCCTGGCTTGGCCAGAAACAGGCTGCCTGCTCTGCAGCTCAGGGTTCAGGCCCCAGAAGCTCAGAATCAGATGGCAGTGATGTCAGGTGCCAAAACCCGGCACGGGCCCAGCTTAGGGTACTGATTCCCAGTAGGAGTCCAGAGTTCATGGACAGAAGGGCTAACCCATTAGGTGGACATTTGACCAAGACACAGAGGCCCTGAGGTACCACCAAAGAACAGTAGGCACTGAGCCTTGGGAATGACCCCACAGGGCCCAGGGGGAGCAGAACATGGCCCGTGGCCTCACAGCAGGCCATCCTGTCCCCCAGCATCACCTTCTGTGGCATCTGCTGTCAGAAGTACGTGAAGGCCAACATCTCAGAGCAGTCCGCCACCACGGTGCGCTACACCATGAAGATGCTGGCGAGTGGGGCCGAGACCATCATCTTCATGTTTCTGGGCATCTCGGCAGTGGTCCCCCAGATCTGGAGGTGGAACACAGCGTTTGTGCTCCTGACGCTGGTCTTCATCTCTGTGTACCGAGCTATTGGTGAGGGCATGGTGTGGGGGTGTAGTAGGGATGGCGGAGGACAGTGTGGGCATGGGGGGACCATAGATAATGAGAGGTGTTGGAGGACCATGAGGGACCATAGGAGATGGTGGGGGACAGTGGGGATGGGGTATGATGGGGGAGATGGAGGGTAGAGAGATGGGGAATAGGAAACTATAGAAGACAATGGGAGATGGCACAGTATCAGGGTGACATCAGAACTGGCTGAGGGGAGCACGTGGGAACCAGGGACTTGGTGTTTGCCCCAGCCCAGTGAAGGTAGCTTCAGGAGCCCCTGAAGAGCCTCAGACAGACCTTCAGTAGTCCTCAGAGAGGTTCCAGGCCATCTCCCAGTGTCACCATAGTGAGACTAAGGTAGGACAGCTGAGGGGCAGGATGGAAGGCTCCAGAACCCAGAGGAACCCATTTGTTTCCCACTGACTCACTCTGGATGTGGCAGAGTGACTCAGACACAGTGTAGTCCCTGAGGAAATGACCATGGCATGTGTGAGGCAGGAGCCCACATGGCCGCATCCAGCACCTGTCACCATCCCTGCTGGGTGGTGCCTTGGGGGCCTCCGTGGGGGCCAGTAGGGTTTAGAGGTTCCCAGTGATTACACCTGCTCCTACCTCAGTCTCTGGGGACTAAGGGCTCCAGGGAGCAGATGCCGTGATGGGATAGTCACTCTCTTCCTGCTGCCCTCAGTGTGGCCTTTGGTCCTGGCGCTGCCTGAGGCAGCAAGAGGTCAAGACAGCCTTGGTCCCACTGAGACCGGAGAGTGTCAGAGCTGCCCACTGGCCTGACACCACCCACTTGGAGTGTTGGAGTATCCAGGGAGAGACCTGGTTCCAAAGGGGAACAAGGCACATGGTGAGCAGGACAACAGTGTGGTGTTTTCACCATTCACGAGGCTAGATGCCGCTGTCACCTGTCACTGCCTTCCATTCCAGGAATTCCCAGGTTGGAATTCCCAAATGTTACCTTTCCAATGCAGCAGCTGCCAGGGAGGGCAGTGGCGGGGCACACAGCCCCCTGTGGGAGCTGAGTGCATGTCTGGTCCCTGCAGGTGTTGTCCTGCAGACCTGGATTCTGAACCGGTACCGCATGGTACAGCTGGAGATCATAGACCAGGTGGTCATGTGCTATGGTGGCCTGCGTGGGGCTGTGGCTTTTGCCCTGGTAGTCCTTCTGGATGGGAACAAGGTCAAAGAAAAGGATCTCTTTGTCAGCACCACCATCATCGTCATCTACTTCACCGTCATCTTCCAGGTAGCTTCCCTGCACCGGACCAGCCACACCTCGCTGTCCTCCTGACAGCCCTCCATGCCCCACCCCGCCAGACGCAGGGGCGGCCCCACCATCGCCATGCTCTCCAAAGAGCCTTAGCGAGTTCCAGGCCCTAATTGGATTTTATAATTTTAGTAAGTAGGAGCTGTTTTGTAGGTTTTCATGTGGCCCCACAGGGGACACAGCATGATTTGGCCTAAAAATGTCCTTCCTTAGCTGTCACTGGTTAACGGAGCCCCAGTTAATATTTTATCACCCCACTTGACCTTGCTTTAGGCTCATCTGAGGAGCTGGTTTCAGGCACTCAAGAGGCATCAGTAGACCTCCAAGGGCTGTTGTGGGGGCTCCTCAGCAGGAAAGGTCACAGACCTGCTAGGTCCCTGGATAAGGTGGCCCACTTTACCGTGTGTGAGCGGGGGAGGGCGTGGATTCATACACTGGGGGCCCACTGGACTGGAGCAGGGTACCCTGGGGCCTGCCCAGCCTCTCAGTGTACCCCCATCTCCTAGGGCCTGACCATCAAGCCCCTGGTACAGTGGCTGAAGGTGAAGAAAAGTGAGCACCGTGAGCCCAAACTCAACGAGAAACTGCATGGCCGGGTAGGGGACGGAAAGGAGGGAGGGAGAGGTGGAAGAGGGGGAGAGTGTTGGCAGGAAGGGGCAAGCATGAGCAGTGGCATAGGGAACATAACTGGCGCCCAGGGCACAACACTTTATTGTCGCCCCCTGAGGGAGTAGTTTGCTTTTCTTGTTTGTCTTGGAGACCGTTTGGCACTCCTGTACGAGCGGCGCCCTGGGCATGATAGACCCCCTTGCTCCCCCTCGCTATGCTGCCAAGCATGAGGAGCACAGGGAGGGCTGTCAAGTGACACCAACCCTCCTATCTGTTCTGGAAAGGCTTTTGACCACATCCTCTCGGCCATCGAGGACATATCAGGGCAAATTGGACACAATTATCTCAGAGACAAGTAAGTGGCTGGCATGGCCCCTGCCTGGGTGAAATGGGAACCTTGGAAGACACTTTTGTCTCAGGTGCTCTTTTCCCTCCCTCCTCCTTTACCCAGTGTCTGACTTGAGACCCTCAGGGTAGACAGTGCTGCCTTTCCCTTTAAATCTAATTTAATCTCATTTAATTCTATATTGTAGAAAGTTTTCCAAAAAACCCTAACTACAAAGAACACTGCACTCAAAGGAGCCAAAATGTCCAGGTCCCCTCCTCCTGGGGACCCCTTCCTCCCCCAGTGCACTGAGCCTTTTCTGGACGTTCCTCTTCAAGTCTGGCCCAGCCATGTCTTCTGACCCAAACAACTGGTCACTATTCTACTTGTGTTGAATTTAAAAACTTCTGAGCAGCCTGGTTCTAAGTGTGAGAGCTGGGGGCAGGGCATTCTCATCCCCTGGCCTGTGCCTCATGCAGGTACATGTACCCTCCCCCACACACCCCCATCTCTAGCCTGAGCTCAAGGCCCCTCCCCTCCCCCCGGTCTGACCCTGTCTTCAGCCCGGGAGTTTATTGGAAAACTCTCTGCAATATAGAATTAAATGAGAAAACAGAACCCACAATTCTATGTACATTCTAATGAAACTGTCATCAGGTAGGAAGGTAGTAACAAAGTATAGAATTGTGAAATAAGCACAGTTCTGATTTATTGCTTTTATTTTAAAAGTCATCTGTGTGGTTGTTATAAATACTACGTAAAAGCCTGGGAGTAAGGGGTCTTTGTGTCCACCCAGCTCTGGGAGACCATGCTCAGTAAGTCTGGGTAGTGGATGGGGAATGCCCTGCCCATCCTCCTGGGGCCTTGCCCACCACTTACCAGGTGCTGACACTGTCTGGTTCCATCCCCCAGGTGGTCCAATTTTGACAGAAAATTCCTCAGCAAAATTCTTATGAGAAGGTCAGCCCAAAAGTCACGAGATCGAATTCTTAATGTTTTCCACGAGCTCAACTTGAAGGACGCCATCAGCTACGTGGCTGAGGTACCAGGCACTCCACAAGTTCTCTGTGTTGGAGGTGGGGGCTGATGAAGGATCCAGACATGGGATGTGGACAACCACCGGGGTCTTCCTGCATGGGTGGGTGGGTAGGTGGCAGCTACAGGTGGCACCATACTGTTCTTGATGATCCACACATAAATCTACATGAGGCTCACGGGTCCTCCAACACCCTGGGAAAGAGTTAGGTGACAGCCCTCTCTCTCACACAGGCAGCTAAGGCACAGAAACTTCCCCCTTATTCTATAGGACACTCTACAGTGCTGACCTCTGAGGCCAGGTAGGGAGGTATGGGACCATGGCACCCAACATCCAGGCACACAGACATGCATACTCATGCATGCACACATATGAATGTGCATACACATGTGTGTGTACACATGCACGCACAGAGAGAAACAGCAATGATGTCTTCTTGAGTCCCAGGGGGTGAGCATGGAACACACCCGTGGACAGGCTGTGGTTGTGAGGTGGCCTCCTCATCGCCTTGTCCCTCCAGGTGAGCAGGACTCCCTTGCATTCACAGAGCCCCCTGCCTTCTCCAGGTAAATGGGTCCAGCCCCAGGTCTCAGAGAAGGCTCTCCACCTCCATGCATCCAGGGTGTGGCGTTAACGAGCAGGGCTCAAGGACGCCACCCCCTCATAAGGGATGAGCCTGTTCTGGAGGCTGCATGGTGCTGCAAAGAGCACCTTGCTGTTTCTCACACCACTTCTCCAGCAGCAGCCACTCAGTTAGGACTCAGGATTGTCAGATAGAACGTGAGTCATGATGGGTCTCAGGTTCAACCTCACCCCTCATGGGACACACAGCCTGGCTGGCCACTTCCCTAGTATCCACACACCTCCTAACAGCACTTCCTATCTTCTCAGTACACCTGTCTACCACATGGCCGTTACACTGATCACCAGGCCGCCTCTGCCACATGCATGTCTCCATGCATGCCCCTGGGCCTCAAGGTCACTTAATGCCCTGCATGAGCTTGGGTCTGGGCAGGTCCTGAGCTTGCTCCTCCCTGTCCCCAGTGTGTGACCTATGACTGACTTCCAGGCCATCCCACACAGCCCTGCTAGGCACCAGTGCCCACAATGGCACCTGGCATTCACAGCAGCAGGGTCAATTCAGAGCCCTGCCTAGGCCTCCTCTGAGGGGTAGGGACCAGGCCCTCCCTGCCTTCCCTCTCACCCCAGTCTGCAGGTCTCATGCCTTCCCTTTGTCCTCTCCCATGCCAGCTGAGGTCTCAGCAAACCCTGTGGCCTCAACACAGAGGTGCAGTTAGAGGACTGGAAGCGTCTGTTTATTCAGAGGGAAAATGACTGCTGCCCCTGTGGGGCTCCTCTGCCCCACATGCACCAGACACTGATGCCAAGTTACTCAGAGGGACCAGGTGCCCCTGGCAGAGGCCAGGGAGCTGGGAGCCACTGGGAAATAAGGAGAGGGGCCCCACAGCCATGCACTGAGCCAGCGCCGGCCCGACCCACATGCTCCAGACCTCCAGCCTCACCTGTACCTGCTACTCCCCATAGCCAAGCCCTGACTGTACCAGTGGGCTCCTCCCTGGTCAGGCCTGCTCAGACAGCACGAGGAGGTGAACTTGCACCTTGCTATCTGTCCTCAGCAGGTTGGCCATACCTGGCCACCCTTCCTAGTTCCAGCCCCCTCCCCTAAGGGGTGACCCCAGCACGTGGCCCAGCCCCCACCAACAGGAGTGCAGCTATGACCTTGTTCCTTTCGGGTGCTGCTGTGTGTGGTCTCAGTCTGAAGGTTCAACTCCGGAGGATTTCCATGTTGGAGAAATGAGGACAACTGGTTTGGACCCCCAGCCACCTTCCTAATCCCATGGGGATCTGTCACACTTTCCCCACACGCCCAAGGTACCCACTGAGGTACTGTGTCCTTCACACACAGCTGTATGTTCACTTTCCTCTTCAATGTAATGGCTAACTAACTGCTCAGCTGAGTCCAGCCTTGGCTGTGGCCTCTGAAGTCTAGCTCTCCAGGCTGAGGTGTCCTGGATCCAGGAACAGGGTAACATGGCTCCAGTGCTGCGGGCTTCCCTGGACTCTGTCGGAGTGCCCAGCCTGGCCTGGGGTGCTCCCTGTGCTCGCTTATGCAGGCTGTCCCCTCACAGGGAGAGCGCCGTGGGTCCCTGGCCTTCATTCGCTCCCCCAGCACCGACAACATGGTCAACGTTGACTTCAGCACGCCGCGCCCCTCCACCGTGGAGGCCTCCGTCTCCTACCTGCTGTATGTGCCCGAGTTCACCCGGTCTTCCACGCCCCTCACCCCATGGCCCTGGAGGCTGCTGCAGGCAGGAGTAGGGGATGGGTATTCCCTGCCCAGCACTTTCCAGTTCCTCCTGACCACAGCCACACCAGGGCCCCTCTGAACAGACACTAGTCAATGGGCATGTTGGGGTCACTGAGAGGTGTAAAAGGGGCAAGTGGAGACTCCCAGCTCAAACACCATGCGGGAGGCATGGAGTGTGAGGAGGAGTACGGGAAAAGGTGGGTACCAGGTGTTCCCCTGCACAGACAAGGTCCCTGCTATGATCCCGTCAGTGTGTTAGTGTTGGCAGAGGGAGAGAGGGAGGGAAGAGGGAAGGGAAGCCAGGCAGCAGATCTGGGGCCAGGGCCTCCTGTCTTAGCTGAACCAGCTGCTTGGCTGGGGCTTGTAGGCAGTGGAGGGCTGTTCTTGGCCTTGTCGGCCAGTGCCCAGATGCTGGGCAGAGGCAGTGGGTGCATGGGCACACAGGTGAGCTCACAGCTGGGGTCTTTAAAGGTACTGTGGGAACTGCACACAGGTAAGGTCAACCTTAAATAGGATAGATACCTCCTGAGGGTCAGTCTGACCAAAGCCCCAGGGCGAGGAGTCTCAGGACCAACCTTCGAGGCAGCAGCTGGTGCCCAGGCCAGGGGGCGCAGGGGCAGGAGGGGCTGGCAGGAGAACGATAGAGCTCCCGGACACTCCACATGGTCCCGTGTAGGAGGGAAAACGTCAGTGCGGTGTGCCTGGACATGCAGTCCTTGGAGCAGAGAAGGAGAAGCATCCGCGACACTGAGGACATGGTCACTCACCACACACTGCAGCAGTACCTGTACAAGCCCCGGCAGGAGGTGGGCTTGCCAGGGAGTTGGGGGCGCCTGCCCAGAGCCCCTCGGGATCCCAACCAGGGAGAGAACCTCGGGTGGGGGCATAGGTTCTCTTCTCTCCCTGGAACGAAGAGAGAAATCCTTATCTTTAGGGTAGACAAGCTGCAGGGTCAGGACTCAGCTACCAGGCAGGTGGTCCAGGGGCTCTGTGTGGCCAGCATCTCAGGGAGCCTGCCCTGGGGCGACACTGGGTGGAAAGGTTGGGGTACCTCCAGCTCTGCAGATCACCACCAGCTGTGACTGTCCCTCTCACCTCCCCCCCTTCCCCAGTACAAACATCTCTACAGTCGACATGAGTTAACTCCAGAGGAGGACGAGAAGCAGGACAAGGAGATCTTCCACAGGACCATGAGGAAGCGCCTGGAGTCCTTCAAGTCGGCCAAGCTGGGCATCAACCAGAATAAGAAGGCAGCCAAGCTGTATAAGCGAGAGCGTGCCCAGAAGCGGGTGAGGCTGCTAAGCAAGCGAACACGGGGCAAGGGAGACCATGAGTCCGGGGGTGGCTGGGCGGGGGTGCAGAGTGTGAGGAGAGGCATGTGGGTTGAGGTTACCATGGGGCCGACCATGCTGGTCAGCAATGGAACCACCAAGGCACCCCCTCCAGGGAAAGGTCTGGGCAGGGAGGGGATCGGGCTGTACTCTTACCTGTAAGGGGTGTCATTCCATGTTTCAGAGAAACAGCAGCATTCCCAATGGGAAACTGCCGATGGAGAGCCCCGTACACAATTTCACCATTAAGGAAAAAGGTACCTACCTACTGGGGCCATGGGAAAATATGCTTGTCAGTAAGAACTCAGGAGACCCTCTGCAGGCCGTAGCCCTGCTTGTCAGAGTGGCAGTGATGACAACCCCCAGGATGTGCTAGGAGCACTGGAGCAGGCCTTCCCTGTCCCAGCGCATTTCCCTTGTGCTGCCCTTCCTTTGCCGCCAGATTTGGAACTTTCAGACCCAGAGGAGACTCCCAACTACAACGATGAAGAGATGAGTGGAGGGATCGAATTCCTGGCGAATGTCACAAGGGATACAGCTACAGACTCCCCCTCAGGTGAGGGGATAAGGGGTGGCCCTCTGCTGCCTCAGAAGTGAACACAGTGATTGGATAAGGACAGGACTGGGGAGGTCTGTGACTGTGCAACTGCACGTGGCATGCTAGTGGTTTCTGCTCTGAGAGGAGGCAGTTCTCACTTATACTGCCCATGGTGTGGGGAGGGAAAGCATGGGGTGGAGGACCTGAAACCCCAAAGGCACATGACCCTGAACTTCCAGGTAATCTCCAGGTGATGGCTGCAGGACACACCGATGTCTGACCCCTGGGCAGCACCGTCCCTCTTGCCATTCCAGGTGCAACTGAGAAGCTGATCAGACACTGCCCTTTCTTGTAGGAGTTGACAACCCTGTATTCTCTCCGGATGAGGATCTGAGTATCCTGTCCAGGGTGCCACCCTGGCTGTCTCCTGGGGAGACTGTGGTGCCCTCCCAGAGGGCTCGTGTACAGATCCCCCACTCTCCTGACAACTTCCACCGCCTCGCTCCCTTCCGCCTCAGCAACAAGTCCATGGATTCCTTCCGAATGGCTGAGGGCTCCAAGGAGCAGCCCCACACCTCTCCGCCTGAGTCCACGCACATGTAACTGGATCCTTGCCCATCCCTAACCCCTAATGCCTGCTTTCTCCTCAGCTCCTCTCCCCAGGCATCTGCCTCTCTCTTGGCCCTGGACCTGACCTCTGCAGACTTTCTCCAGCTGCTCTTCCTCTTGTTAAGCCTGTTCCCACAAGTCTTTTTGTTCTGGCCAGACATTTCTTAGGAGACCGTCTGAGTCTCTGCTACTCCATCCGGGATACAGAACTGGTTGAGGATTTGTCATTTTTGCCTGTTGGTTAGAATTTCCTCTTATTAGATTGTCAGTTTGAACACTAACTACTCTAAGTATTTAATCCATGCAGTCAGACAATGAATCTAAGTCACAAGCTCAGAGGGGACAGGCATGGTCTGGCTGGGGTGCTATGTGGATTGGGAACATCTATTTTTCTCCCCGAGGACCCTGGGAAAAGCCCACATGACACAAGTCCAGGAGAGACTGGTCCCCTTAACCCTCATACAGAGAGGAGTGCAGTCAGTGTGCCCACATCCAGTATTGAGGGTGTCCTCCTGGATCAGAAGTGGAAGGAAAAAGGCAAGGAAAGGGCGGTAGGCAAGGGCGGTGGAAAAGAGGAGGCCCCCATTCAGTAAACGCTGCAGAGAGGCTATTTCTAGGTCCTAGAAGGGGCTGACTCCACTTTGCCTTCTGCAGGGAAGAGGGCTCAGCCCCCCTTGGGCAAGGTTTTTGGCTTTTTTTACACATATCTTGAGTGTTTGGTGGGAACGTGGGAGGACAGAAAACAAGACTTACCCCAGGTGAAGCTGATTTGCTCATGGGGGTTTCATGTTGTCTCAACTTAAGAAGTAACACCTTTTTTTGTTTGTTTCCTCCTGTGGGCATTTGAAGAGGGGTGATTGTCAGTCCAGCTGGGGGGCCGCAATTGTGCTGGCCGGGCTGACGAAGTGGTTTCTAGATACAGGGTCTGGTCTTTCTCCCCAGACTTTCCTGGGACTAGAGACGAGTGCACAAGAGACGAGTCTCGCACAGTCCCACTGCCAGTCCTGGCAGAGAGCTTGTGGGAAGGACCCTGCTGTGCTTCTATGCTCTTTCTGCCTCCTCCTGGGGTCTTCTTGCACACTCTGGGTCTCCGTGCTGGGTGCTGTACGGTGGCGGGCAGAGGGGGTACCTTTGAAGGTCTGCTGACTCTATCACTGAGTATCCTGGTGGTCACTCAGCCTGGATGTAGCCTGCAAGTGTCCCAGAACGTTGCAGGTGGTGGGGTGGGCCCCAAGCTGGGTCTCTGGGGACTCTCTTGTGCCCCCAGATAACACACATTCACTCTCGTTTCTCCCGCAGGTGACACAGGCTCTGACGCGCCGCTGACTGGACACACATCCCCGCGCGAGGTACTGCCGGCCACAGAGAAGCCCCGGCGCCCGCTCATTCCGCCCCCGCCCACTGCGCCCCCGGCCCCGCCCACCTCCCAGAACACTGTGTCGGCCGCACCGCGCGACCTCGATCTGGGGGCGGGGCCTGTGTCAGAGGCGGGGACTGCGTCAGAGGTGGGATTTGTGCTGGGGGCGGGGCTGGAGCGCCGCGGGTTGCCGGGCGCGCACGCGCGTTCGGCGGCGGCGCGCCGCGTGCACAGCCGGCGTTCTTTCCAGCGGCCCCGCGCGCGCCGCCGACCGGCGCTGCTCAAGCTCGCGTCGCTCCCGCTATCTTACCACATGCCCCCGCACGCGCTGGAGCAGGAGGAGACGCCACTGTGACCGCCGCAACTGCCTGGGTATTCTCTCCATGGCCGTGACCCTGGAGGTCTTCTCTTGGCCTCCTCCACCTGGGGTCTTCCTTCAGTGGCCTGGGTAGCCTTGGATATGCCCCAATCCAGAATCTAGGTGTGGTATAGGCAGCAGGGGAACCAAATGCCTGTAGAGTGGACAGGGGCTAAGCCAGCAGCTTCTAGGAGGTCTGGGCAGGTGCCCTTGTAAGGAGACTGCACACCTTCTGTACACCTGTCCTGGTTTTGAACTGAGCCTGCACTTGTTTCTGTTCCCGTTGTCACCCCTGACTCAGGCACAGGAAGGGCCCTGGGACCGACCCCCAGAGGCCAGGCTCCGTGTTTGAGTTCTTGCCACTTTGTGTCCATTCTCTCATCAGCACTGCCGGGGAAACAGAGACCCAAACAAAATGAGATTTGCCCTCTATAATATCAATCTGATTCCAGGCCCAGGCTGACTTCTCTCAGGACCCCAGGAGGTCAGAAGCCATGACTCCAGGAGTTTACAGGCCAAGGGAGTTGGGCCATGTCCTCCGTGGCACTATGTGATATCATGTCCAGTTACCAGTTCTGTGAGCCGCCTGTCACCTTATGAACTGGAACAATTTTAGAAACATGTTTGTTCATCCTTTTTGTGTTGAGACTCCCAGAGCCCAGCACTTGTTCTTTCTGGGTATTCAGCGCCTCTGGGTACCAGGTGCTGCCCGATGGTCAAATACCTACTCTCTGGCCTAAGCTGCCCCATGTGACACTAGCAGATGGCCCAGGCTGGGTTAGAGGTTGCTCTAGCTTCAGCTAAGTCGAGTAGGGCCTTCATTTAGTAACTCTTGTTCAGAATTATAGCCATTCCTTAAGTGGACCTGGGCCAGGTGGTTGCTCTGGCCCCTCCTAACCACAGCAGGGAGACACTGGCGAAAGCCCTGACTTTGGGAGCTGCTGTTTCGTGGAAAACTAAAGGACTTGAAGGAGGGGTCAGACCCTTGGCCCCACCCTGAGGATGTTATAGCACAGACCTCCTGCCACCTCCTCTAGGGTTTTAGGGATGTGGCCTTAAAGCTGCCCCACCCTCATCCCCCTTGCCAGACCTCTAGAAGAAAACCACTGTCTACCTGTTCTGTGGGGATCAGTGAGTCAGGAAAGGGGCTGCCAAGTTGGCCCTCCTCAGATGTAAGGCTTTGTGTGAAGACAGGTAGTGAAGGATGAAAGGGACAGTGGACTTCAGAACACTCCTAGGGGCTTTTCTGAAGAAACCAGGCTCAGCTCTGCTCAGGAAAGGAGACTTCATGCTGTGTTTAAGGTCTCACAGCCATCACAGGTAAGGACTATTAACAGTCTGTAGTGTTTTCCTGGTGCACATTGAGTTCCTGATGGAAAAGTCTCTACAATTTGCCATTGAGAAAAACAAGTGACAGCAAAAGGGACGTTTCATGTGGTATTTGTTCACCAACACAGAAAAGGCTCTTTATCCCAAGGGGAGCAGAGCTGCTCATTATTTGACTCATTAGCTCAGCCATCACAGATAAAGGAGTGATGTGTGGTTTTCAGTAGTTGTTCCCATACTCTACAACCATTTTAATCAACACAAAACCCAGCCATCATCTGCACAACAAAACTGCCTGTGAGTGATCCCAGCCCAGCTGGTGGTGAACCACAGCCACTAACAGCAACTTCAGGAAGGCAATTCTCTGTCTGCTCCCTGCAGGAGTGGTTTGTCCAGAGCAGGCTGGGTACAGGTACAGATGGTCATCCAGGGTCCACAGTCCAGCATTTCCAGCTGCCTTAACAACTCCTCTGGACCATTGGACCCAGATCCACTTTTTGGCTGCAGGGCCAGAGGCTGAGTAGGGTAAAACAGCTCAGGGGCAATTCCTGGATGTCCTACTCACCCCAGGTGGTAAATCTATTTGACAACTGTTTCCTGGACAAACCCTTCAGCCCTGTGTTTCTGTGATGGGTGGGCAGATTTTGTTTGCTGAACTGCACAGACTAAGCACAGCCATAATGGAACCTAAGTTCTAGACATGAAACCTCACTTTGCAGAACCCTAAACCCTACATTTCAGTGATCGAAAGACAGCTCCGTCTATCGACACAGTGTTATAAACCCTAGTACTGTGGATACATTTCATAGATGAGAATCCTAGCTGTTCTTGTCACTGTTAAACAGAATGCAAACAATGTCTTATGAATGTATTTCCTTAGGAAAACTGTTGTAAAATTTTTTATTAGGAAAGAATTCCTATTTATTTAATACTGAACTTTGGCCTACTTTGTGGTAGACTATAAATTTAGGAGTTATTTCTCATTTCTGTATCTTGAAAATAATTTTGTCATAGTGCTCACATACTGTGTACTGTTGATCTATTGTGAAAGGAGATGTAAAGCAAGAATTTTACTGAAACTGGAACTGAAGTGTATTATGAATGGTGAATTGTGAATTTAATTTTGTGAAAGTGATCTTAGTCAAACTTTGTGTAACCCTAATCACAATTGATGTGCCTTAAAGTGCCCCCCCAAATGTGCTGTTGGCAGTGTCTGGGCAAGGGTCCCATCATAGATCCTGCCACAACTGCCTGATCAAATCTATTAAAAACATTTCAAGGCATTTTTTGGTGCAAATTTTATCAATGAGAAATCATATCAAGGAGAATGTAAGGAACAGTGTCCTGAAGGTAGACATTGCTCTGGCACTGGAATTAACAAGTGTGTGCATATGTGTGTACGCAGGAGAGAAAGGAGGGCCCTTCTGGATAATTCAAGGTAGTGGGACACACAGCTGTGGGCACAGCCTAGGCCCTGGAAACTAGTTCCTCCTCGGCAGAAATAGGTGGACACCACCACTCACTAGCTTAGACTCGTCACTGCACACTGAACAGGTTCCAGGAAGGAAGGGAGCAGTGCCCACCCCATCTAAGTGGGAGATGAAGCACCTGAAATATCAAGGTGGGTTGAGCCTGGGGCTGAACCAAGAGCTGGGTGGGGACAACGGGGTCCAGAGCCTAGGTGAACAAGGAGGGTGCCTGCAGGGTCGAGGTAAGGATAGCTGGGGAGGCATAGATGTGGGTGGACCCAAAAGACAGAGCCATGTGCCTGTCCTAAAATGTCCCAATGGATCCACCCCCCAGGTGAATCCCCCCACTCAGGTGGATCCAGCCTCCCCCCAAGTGGAGCCATACAGGGCGGCCTAGGCAATTATCTTGAGCAGGTCATACTTGAGGTCTTGGTGTCACAGAGAAATGTCTTTTAATAGTTAAAATTTTGAATGTTCATTATAAAAAGAAAATAGTGCATAAAAGTCAAGTCCATTGATAACATTTATGTGGAGTCTGACCTGGCTCCCTCTGCACCCTATAGGGGTGCTCCCAGCTCTAAAATCTCTGCCGCTCCTAGGCTTGTGGAAACATCACCCCGAACCTGTCCTTGCAAGGACACAGTAATATCAGATTAGGGTTCCCAGCTACTCTTGCCCCAGTTGGCTACCAGAGGGAGCCATTTTCCAGCTTCTTGCTCTGTGTCAGGGGGCGTCTGTTGTCCCGTGCCATCCTGGCCAAGGCATGCCGTGCATAGGAAGGCAAGGTAAAGCAGCCCTGGTGATGCCTACTAGGCACAACTGGTTTCCTCTGGATAGAAATCCCCATTCCCCATGCTCTCAGGCCTTGTATTTTGGGGTTTCCTCATTACAGTTGCCTGGATGGTGCATTAGCAAATGCGAGGGGACAGCAGGCGAGGGGAGGCTGACTGGCAAGAGCTATTCGCACTCTCGTCAATTAAACAGTCAGGGACCCTTACCCACTCTCTGAAAATCCATTGAATAAACTAAAGAGTCAAGGAAATTTCCTAAAGATTAACTTTCTCCTGAATGGCACGTTTCTATAGAGAATGACCCCGAGACTTAGTGAGTAGACAGTGGCCCAACGAGATGGGATGCAGCTGGTGACTCCCAGTATAAGCTGCAGGCTGCCTGTCTGTGGGGCAGCTGTGTGAGGCTTGCCCGCTGCCTGGGTGTGGTTTTCCATGCTCCCTTGTTCTTACTGCGAATACCAGATTTTCCTTTATTAGCTCTTTCCCTTTTGTTATTTTGCTCACCTGTCCTTGTGAGACTTCAATAAACGGGTATGGCCCAATGCTTTCTGGCTCCACAGTTCCTCTACCATCTGCCCAAATCCATTATGAACCTGTGTGGGGCAGCTGTTAGGCTTGCTCGCTGGTTTACTGGCTGCAAGCCCTTTGCCTGATAAGTGTGTGAGCACATGGCAGCACCATGTGTGGCCTGTATAAGGCTGTGGGTGCTTGTGCTCAGGGGGATTGTGGATGTTCCGATTGCCTGCTCACCACTGTGAGGGGCCATTTTGCTGTGTTTGTTTGCCTGAGAGGCGGTTTCCCCTGCCTGTGTGCTTGTCTGCCGTTGTGAGACTTTATTAAATGGAATGGCCCAACGCTTTCTGACTTGGCAGTTTTTCTACCGTCTGCCCGAATCCAGTGTGAACCTGCCTGGCCTTGGCCACTAGCGTTACATCTGGCACAGTGTGCAGGGTTTGGAGCAGATGGGTGTGGAGCCACTGACTCCTTGAGGGGTGGGATAGAGTGGCTGTTTCTGATGGCTCTCCTGGTGGGGGCTGGGTGTCACAATCCTGCAACAAGAAACCAAGAGCCCTTTGTGAGAAGCTGAGTGAGGTTGAAAGCTCCAGGAAGAGCTGCATAATGAATGCCAACAACGGTGTGAACTGGAGCAAGTGCTGGAGAGGAGACTGACCGGGTTTGAGAGTTGCAGTGTGAGGTACAGGCTGAGCATCAATAGCGCCTCGAACTGGAGCAGTCTCTAGACAAAGAATTGCAGGTTTATGAGTTGCAGTTTGCCCTGGAAGCTGAACGTTGGCAGTGACGGTTGCTAAAGGAACAACTGCGGGTTCAGGAGCTCAAGAGTTAGCTTCAGGCTGAGAGCTGGCAGCCACAGGAGCCAAAGCAGGTGTGGAAGATGAAGTTGCATTCTTGCCAGTGGAGCAGCTCTGAGTCAGTGGGAACAGGTGTTTCCAACTCCTCCTCTTCTGAGGGGGAGGCTCAGGCTTCAACTGCCGTCTGCACACTCAGAGCCCAGCTGGTGGTCACCAAAAAGGTAAAGACACAGCAGCCAAGAGTCCCTCAGGCGGGGAGCCACAGCCTCCTCCCCAGATAGTGGAGCACTCTGTGGTCTGGCCCTACAGCCAGGCAGAGCTGATGAAGTTGGGGGTGAAATTCAGGCAGAAACCCACTGAGCCCCTGGCAGCCTGCTTGGTGTGGCTGCGGGACAAAGGGGGTGGATGGCATTATGCTCTCCAGAAGAGAGATGGACCATAAGGCTATGAGGGCTGCTGCCCCCACCCCCCAACTAATAAGAGCAATGGGACTGAAAATTACCCAAACACAGATGTAGGTAGATTTGATTGCAATCACGACAGACAGAAATTAGGTGGCAAGCCTAATAAAGCCTTGTGGCAGTTTGAGTCAGAACAGAGGTTCCAGCCACTGAAAAAGCAGGGAAAGCAAGTGGTCCCAGCATCTGCCAGGAAAATGGCTGGCATTCAGGTTACAGGATCCCCAAGACCCATTGTCCCAGTTTGAATAGAGGGAAGGGTGAGGGACCCATATGGCAGGAACAGGCGGGGGGCCAGAGGCCCCATGTGAAATTTGCAGTCCACTGGTCCCCTTCCAATGTACAGCAGGCATTGGCATTAAAAGGTAATAGGTGCTTTTTTTTACAGCAGCAGCAGCAAAGAGAACTGTTAAGGCAACACAGGCCTTGAATGTGTTTGACCCCACCAGTCCCCATAAGCTTGTTGAGGGGTTTGGATAGAGCTTGTGGCAACAGAAAGCACACTGTGGAAAGGTACTGGGGTCTGTTAATAAAGAGCTGTATGGCCAGTTGCCTGTAATGGACCTTTACCTTGGTGATTTGCACAGACAGCTGGGCTATTGTGGACTGACTCTTGGAGTGTGACTATGAGACCCTGATGGGGTATGGGGGAGCATGGCACCTGTGGAACACTTTCTGCACTGGGAAACCACTCTCACTCAGTTGCAGAGATGCACCAAGGACACCTTTTGGTTTCAGTGGACATGGCCCTGGACTGTACAGGCCTCCCACCTATGATGGGTGGCCTTGTTGGCAAAGTGGGGTGGGGAGTTGGAGGTGAGCCTCCATTTAACTCCCTGGGCAGAGTGCTCAGGGAGACATTGTGAAGGGTACCTTTGTAATTGTCATTTTTTGGTATGTATTTAATGTACCTCTTATGAGGTAAGCAACCCTAAAGGGGTGGAATGTGGGGCAGCTGTTAGGCTTGCTCACTGGTACCAGCTGTAAGCACTTTGTCTGGTATGTGGGTGCATAGCAGCACCGCATGTGCATGGCCTATATAATATATAAGGCTATGGGTGCTTGCGCTTGAGAGAGATGGGGGATTATGGATGGTGGATTGCCTGCCACCACTGTGAGGGTCCATTCTTGCTGTTTGCCTGATAAGTGGTTTTTCCTTGCCTCTGTGCTTGTCCGCTGTTGGGAGGCTCAATTAAACGAAATGGCCCAATGCTTTTTGGCTCTGCAGTTTCTTTACCATCTGCACGAATCTAATGTGAACCTGCTTGGCCTTGACAATGGCATTACAGTTCCCAAAGCTGATGTAGCGAGTGACCATCATATAATCAGCGCAGGACACCAGCCAGAACATGTGCCAATTGAGCCTGTTGTTCTCAAAATAGTCACCCTGGACATTTATTCCAGAAGTAACTTGAAATGAAAATAAATGTATTTTTATTATTATAAGGGGCAATAAATGATTATTAACTAATTAAAAACATTGAGTATTGCTAAATGCTGCTTAAGGCATGTCATGAGTAGAGAACTAGACTAATATGAATATCGACAGACTGTACATTAGCTAGATGTCTTTAGGAAGATTACATCTCTTCTGAGCCAGTAATAATCAAAATAACTGGATTTCATTTTTAGTTAACCACTTCAGTTTTGATTCTTTCAAGAAAAAGTCCTGCCTGTGATATTTCCATGTCACGTGAGAGTGAAAGTGTATACACTATCAACTTTACCGTCTGGAATGTGTCTTTGAGGAAACAAGCCTATCCACACACACTCGGATGTCCAGAGTAGCCCGACACCACGTGCACGAGTCATCCTGCAGGGAAGGAGTAGCACAGGCACATCCCTGAGACTCTGAATCGGGGTTTGAGAGGACCTGCGATAGAGGAACAGGGGCAAATGCCTCTGCTTCCTGGTTCAGCCAGCACTGTGCAGCTGAGCCAGAACACCACTGGTCTAAAAAATCCTCATCACTGGATGGTGGCACGAGGAAGGTTTAGGGAGGCACATACAGGGGCTCACTGTTGATCCTGGGTGGACCTTTCCATGAGCCTGGTATGAAGATTAATGCGTAAAATGAAGCTACAGCTGAAGACAGCCACAGAGAGACAGCTGAATGGCAGAAAGAGGGTTTCAGGGACCCTGTGTTAGGAATAAGCAGGGCCCATTGATCTGAAACACAGAAGGCTGTTGCTTGTGTGGGTGCCGAGCAGCAGACCGGAGGGACACCAGGGGGACCCCACCCAGGCGGGTGAGGGCAGGGGCAGCTTTCAGATGCTGCGTCTGGGCCCCTTGCAGTCACCACTAGTAAGAAAACCTCACAGCTAGGAAACTCACATTCCCCTGAAGCATTTACTTTTATTGAGCAGCAGTGTCAGAAGCACTGACACTACAAAAGGAGTGAGACCAAGAGGCGAATGAGAAGTCAACCAGGAGCCTGCTCACAAAGCTTGTCCACAAGATGAGAGGGCCAGAACCCACCACCAGAGCACCTGTCCATCAGAAAGCCTTGAGCTCGGCACCGTGAGTCACTGGCTGTCACACATGGGTGGTGAGTGAGGGACCAGATTCAGACCAGAAACTGAAAGGCTACTTGAGGAGCTTGGCCACATTCAGACTGGGAACTATGATTTCCCTGAAGATGGGCACATAGTTGGGATTCGCCTGTGTGGGGCCCTGCTCCAGTGTCTCAATGATGGTCTGCTTCATGTCCCGGCTTGCATCTCCTCGCATGGCCAGCAGTGCACCAATATGGTCATCCCTGGGGAATAGAGGGAGGAAAAATTGACAGAAGTGTGGGGGGATGCACCGAGATGCTCACCTTGAGCCTGACTCGAGATCCCCCACTCTAGGATCCCAGAACAGATCAACAAGTACAGGTGAAAGGCAAGTCTCCCTTGTCATGTCAGAGAGAGAGAAGCCCAAGTTTTCATATTAATGTGGTCCTTTGTCCAATCTACATTGCAACATTTTTTTAAAAGGCTGCATTTTTTTTTTTTTTCTGAGAGGAGAGGAGACAGACATACTCCCGTATGTGCCCCAACCATAATCCACCTGGCAACCCCATCTTGGGCTGATGCTCAAATCAACCAACCTATTTTTAGCACCTGAGGCTGATGGTCTGGGATCAACCAAGCTATTTTCAGTGCCCAGGGCCAATGCTCAAACCAATTGAGCCACTGGCTACAGGAAGCGAAGTGGGAGAGAAGAGAGAGAAGCAGGTGGTCACTTCCTTGTGCACCCTGACCAGGGATCAAACCCAGGATGTCCATATGCTGGGCCAACACTCTAGCCACTGAGCCAACTGGCCAGGGCCAGGCTTACTTTTCTAAATTTTTGTTTAATGGACTGTCTCACTAGAGCAGGAGAGCAGGAGACCCTGGAGAGCACAGGACCACTGGTTCTTCCTGCTCAAAGCCAGCTCAGAGTAACAGCAGGAAGAGAAGACACCTGGTTGAAGCGACCTGAATGGGTCCACAAAGGCTGGAGGGAGGAGGCAGCCAGCAGCTGTGGACAGGCCCCTTTCCACACGAAGGCTGGAAGGTGTCCTGGCCAAGCACGACACACAGGCTCCCTTCTTTGAATCCACCATAAGCACAACACAAGCTTTCTAAAACACTCTGCTCAGTCTCTTTGCACCCACAACAAGGCCCCACCTACACCTGCGCTCTGTCACTTGGGAGGTACATGAACCAAGGCAGGGCTGACAGAAGGACATAAGACACAGGCATGTCCATTGTCGTTCTCAGAAGCCCACTCTGCCTGCAACTGTTGTCTGCAGAGCTCGTTCTCAAAGGTGCCCGGATCTGCCATACTGTCATTCCTTGGGGTCACGACTAAAGCCAGGACTCTAGGAATGATCCGGCTGCTCTGGTCCCTGAATTCTAGCTGAGACAGAAGATCGTTACCTAATGTCTGGGTATTTGCTGACCAGAGTCGAGACTTCCAGGTAGAGCAGGGACGGGTCTGTCAGCTTTATCACTTCTGCTATAGCGATGATCGTATCACAGTATCCATCTGGGTCTTCGCCAAATCCCTAGAAGTGAGTGTGGAGCCCATGAGCAGTGCATGGCACTACCATGCCTCCAGCCAGACACAGGCTAGTCTGGAGTCCGTCAAACCCTCTCCCTAGCTGAGGACGCCTGGCTATCCAGCCCACTCCCTACTCTCAAGTAAACACCAAGACTGGTTCTCAGAGGGGGCTGTTCCCTTGGGAGTACTCAGCAGAGACTGCGGCGGGGTCTGGGTAGGTCATGAAGTCAGCTTAGCTCCTCATGAGGGAGGAGGTGTGTGAGCATTGTCTCTGAGCTGGAGTCTGGTTATGTGCTGCCACCAGAGGAATCTAGAAGCTACTACGCTGAGTGCATGTGCCCCACTCTAGGTCAGAGATCTGCCCACAGATCTTCCTGTTTGCAAGAAAGCAAGAATCAAATGGTCACTTGATTCCTGTTATGACTGATCCTGATCTACTGGCCCAAAAGTCCTGGGGGTGGAAAGTGAAAAGAAGCCATAACAACACTTATTAGTGACAGTGACTCTGAAAGGGCACGAGGCGATGGCACTCACAGACGCCAGCTTGCGGAACAGGAAGCGCAGTTGCTCAGCCTCCCGGACCATCCTCTCCGCACCCTCCTTGCGCTCCTCAGGACCGCGGAAGGAGATGCGCTTCCCCATGACTGCCCGCAGGTACTCCACCACGACACGTCGGTGTGCCTCGGCCGTCATCCGCTGAGGAGCAGACACGTTAGCAACATGGACAGGCAGGCTTCAACTTAAATCTAGGTTGATATGTGAACAGAGCACAATCCTTCCCATTTCCCATCAATACAAACGGAAGAATTCATAGTAAATACAGTAAGTAAATAAGCACATCTATGACTTCTAATTATAAATTTTGACTTTAGAAAACCATAGCAGTATTATGTTTCCCTAAAACCCAATGGTGAGAGGGAATCACAAAGGCAGAGGGTAGCATGAGCCATGCACGTGGACACCCACAGAACTGACCTTGTGCCTCAGATACTGATGGTCACTCCAAAAAGCAAACAAAATAAAGGTCCTCAAATGACACCTGCTTACAGACCCCTGTGACACTTCCTTCTAGAAGCAGTATCACTGCAGGAGCACTTCCCACCAGGTGCCCAGCACAGCGCCTACTTTCCCCAGACCCCTTGGAGGGCCTCATGCCCATCCCTCTGGGTAACTCTGGTCAGCTCCTCTAGTTGCCGCATCCTGCACACATCTCAGAATACTGCACCCCCAGGGTGGAGTGCTGGGTCAGTACAGCAACTGGGATGTCCACATTTCAGTTCTCAGAGTGGGCTTCTGAGAACGATAGTGGACATGCCCGTGTCTCTACCCGAGGTCAGGTCCAGGCAGGTGGGCTCCACAGGAGAGATGTGCGTGAAACACATACATCGTGCCTTGTCCACAGAGAGCTGTTTAACGACCAGTCTGTGGAAATGGTGACGGAGCTTCAGAGGAAGAGGGTACCCCTAATCCATCCATTTGAAGACATTTCAAAGGAGGCCACGGTTTTCTCCACAACGTGTGGACACAATGTAGATCCTGGCTTCCACCAGGGCCCACCCTCCAGCAACATATGGGCATGAGGCAGTCATCCCACAAATATGTAAATAAAACTCTTTGGTCTGAGGTTGTGATACCCCATATGTGGCATCACAACCTCAGACCAAAGAGAAACTGTATCTTCCTGGGGAGGCTGGATGCTCTGCTCCCTGTGCCAAAGGGATGGGAATCCCAAGGACCCCAAACAAGACTAGATGGCACCCAGCACCCGAACAGGGCTGCAGCCGAGACCAGGGGTAAAGGACTGTGTGCTGCTCTAACAGTCTAGACTCTCAGGACTCTCTTGAGGCACAACTTCCAATCACACCAGGAGATGAGCCACCAAGACTGAGAGTCTACAGAGACAACAAACTCCCAGAGCGAGGACTCCACACGTAGACCCCAGACATCAACTGTTAAATCAACATTCAAATTTTTAAAGAAATAAAACATAAAAATAAAAACTGTGCAAGCAATAAGAAATAAAAAATTGAGCTGGTCCCACCAATCTCTAAGCACCAGAGGCTCCTGACAGCTATGAAGGAACCCTTCAGTCAGGTGGACTTAAAAACAACAGAGTCTCCATTTAAATACCACTTTTAATGACAGAATTTCCTTTAAAATTAGGAATTAGAAAAAAAAAAAAAAAAAAAATTAGGAATTAGATGTGGGTGCCCACTGGGCTGGGTGCCTACTGCAGTAAGACATGGAGAAGACATAAAAGCTATAAAGACCAGAAATGAAAACACAATGACACTGTTCATAGATAAAAATCGCATAGAGACCCGAAAACATGTGGAGACAATTCCTAGGAACAATCAGAAAGTTTTAACAAAGTGTCTGGATATGAGGTCAGCATATCAAAACTACTTACTTTCTAGAAACAAAAAGTTAGAAAGCAGGATTTTATAGAGTAACACTTTTAATGGCAGCAGCGAAAACTACACAAGGCTGAGTATATACGGGAAAGATGCCCAAGTCCCAGATGAGCACACAGTGCTGTTTTAAAGGTAAGATTTGGAGGAGACTCAGACAAGTAACACAGGAGCTCCCTGTTTTCATGGCGTCTCTGTGGAGTGGAGAAGGGCCGGCAGCCAATGTGCCCTGACACGGATCTGGACAGGGGACCATCCTTTTTCTGTGCTTTCATCAGAGCTACAGCTACTGCCCCCACAACCTGCAGGGTTCCAGGTCTGCGGCCATATGTCACTGTGGGTTTAGTGGAGGCTTAGAAAGCAATCAAGTCGCCTGACCAGGTGGTGACGCAGTGGATAGAGCGTCGGACTGGGATGCGAAGGACCCAGGTTCAAGACCCTGAGTTCACCAGTTTGAGTGCGGTCTCATCTGGTTTGAGCAATAAAGCTTGCCAGCTTGGACCCAAGGTCGCTGGCTCGAGCAAGGAGTAGCTCGGTCTGTTGAAAGCCCACGGTCAAGACACATGTGAGAAAGCAATCAATGAACAACTAAGGTGTCACAACGAAAAACTGATTGATGCTTCTCATCTCTCTCTGTTCCTGTCTGTCCCTTTCTATCTCTTTCTCTCTCTGACTCTCTCTCTCTCTCTGTCCCTATAAAAAAAAAGAAAAGAAAGCAGTCAAGTCAGATGAATGGTCTCAATCTTCACTCAAAGGCCAAATCACCTCTACCTCTATCTGATCTTTAGATTCTCATGCCTTCTACCTACATTGGGTTCATAAAACCCACTACCAGTGAACTTCTCACAGATCTAATTTGACACCGAATTCTACACAAGATGCCACATGGGCCCCAGCGTACAGGTGAGCTCACACCACACACTGTGTCTCAACCTTACCTTTTTATACGGTTTTTTAATTTTCGCAAAATCATTGAAATAGTCTTCCACGGTGACACAGATGGTGTCTACAGCATTCGATCCCAACAGCCATTTTTTTGTCATCAGCTCACTCAGATGTTGCTAAAAAGCACAGATCACAAAAACATCATCTTGACATTGTTCCCAAGTCATATGTATCAAAAGGGAGGCGCTGCATGTCTGCCCAATGTGACAGTACCTGGTATATACACGCACTACTAGTTTGTGACCTGCAAGTAAGCACTTTACATGGCTCAGACACCCCCCACCCCCATGAAGTATGCAAGCATCTGTGTGCATACATTTCACAGGTGTGTGTACATTTCACCTAGAATGACTGCATATACATGGCTGGGCAAAAATAAGAGTTTATAGTTGTGAGTGTGCAAAAGAGTTTATTCTTGCATTATTATTATTGTATTATTTTCCATACAAACAACTGTAAACCTACTTTTACCCCACTCTGTATTATTCAAATACTCTGTATACCCAATTTTAATGGACATTTAAAATTTTTCACATTTTGCAATAAAAAACAATGCTTCAGTGAATTTTTACACTTCTGCAGGTGAAACTCCTAAAAGTGGAATTGCTCAAAAAGTATGCAAGTTAAAACCTCAATTAACTGTTTCCAAACTGTCCTCCAAAAACTGCACAATTCACATGCTACACAGAACAAAAGACTGTCCCTTTGCTCATGCCCTTGACAACACCAATGGGTATCAGTGTTTGCCATCCTTGCCATCTTGATAAGCAACAAATATTTTTAAAATTTGCATTTCTTTATAAGACCAATAAAATTGGGTGTTTTATTTTGTAGTTAGGACATTTGTAATCCTTTTACTGTGAAATTTATGTCCTTTGTATACTTTTCAATTCTTTTCATATTTTAATTTCAAATTCATACATTTCATCATTTTCCAAACCATTTTCTAGAATGTTACAGACATCACGAAATTATCCCACCCATCATCCTAGGAGCTCATTTCTAGGGGATCCAAATAATTATGGTTTTATTTTTAAATATATTCTGGTTTCTGCCTATATAATAATGTTGAGCCATCTTTGTAGTTCTGAACTAAACCTTACTGGTTCACAGGGTATTTATGCCTTTGGTATGAAACTAAATGTGTTTTGTATTGACTTTGTTTTGTATCTTTATTCAAAATAGACTGGTCTATGTTATGTGTATGCACTATGTACATGTTCTGTTTGGTCTGACCTCAAGACTCTGCTAATAAATATAGTAATCTTCCTGTGACATATCTGATTCTAGTTTGTAATTCACTGATATTTATTGGGAGTCTCTATTTAATTGTGTAAAAGAAGGACCAAAACTTGGGCCTACACCACAGAGTACACCACGTCCCAGAAAAGCCGCAGTGCAATAACTGTGACCGAGAATGAAGCCAAGTGCATACTCAGCTCGAGTGCAGTCAGGGGCCCCACCTCCAGGTCCAGGAAGACCTCCTCCAGCAGGCTACTGCAGCCCTCCTTTGCAATGGCATCCAGAATCCCATCCATGTTTGGCTGGCTAAGAGACACACCTTCTTCCACTTCGTTTTTTAAATACTTCCTCTTTAAACTGACTATGGATTCTCTGCAAGGGAACAGTTGAGGCTCAGTGAAGTGGTTGAGTATACTCAAATGCTTGTCTTCATCCCTAATGGTCACTTACTTGAAGGTCTGGCAGTTGTTGATGATGGCAATCATGTACTGGACGTAGCAGTGTGGATGCTGCCGGTTTCTCAAGTGTTCCTCTTTATACAACTGAGCTTCACCTTTGTATCTGAGGATACACAACCCACATCAAATGCTATCAGAAGATACCTTGCAGTGTTTCAAGTGCCACACTGATATCATGCCTAATAGCTAACATCACATCACTAATACTTGACCAGATGAGCTTTAAAAAAAATTCTTTTTGGATGCTCTATACTAATACAAGAACAGAAATGTTGGTCATTTTAAATGAATTATTAAAAACTTCATATCAACTCTTTGAAATAGGTTCAGCATTCTGATTATGCAAATATTTTAAAATATTTGATTTTGAGTAATTGGGAAAGTATTACCTTATTTTATCTGACACAATTTGCCTAGAAACTTATACAACAGGAACACTATCAAGTGTTAGATAAAATGTCCCTTTCTGAAACTCTCCCTGAAGAAATCAAATTAAAAATAGACTCTTTAGATGGCATGAAAACAAACCACTGCGATGGTTCCATACTTTATTTTTTAATTTATTATAGAGATTTTCAAACATGTACAGGAGTAGAACAGTACAATGCACTACAGATCTTAAGAAAGGCTGATCAGCCCTGGCTAGCTGTCTCAGTGGTAGAGCGTCAGCCTGGCGTGTGGAAGTCCTGGGTTCAATTCCCAGTCAGGGCACACGGGAGAAGAGACCATCTGCTTTTCCACCCCTCCCCCTTCCCTTCTCTCTCTTTCTTTCTCTCTCTCTCTTCTCCTTCCACAGCCATGGCTCCATTAAGCAAGTTGCCCCCAGGCACTGAGGATGGCTCCATGGCCTCGCCTCAGGCACTAAAAAAGCTTGGTTGTCCAACAACAGAGCAGCAGCCCCATATGGGCAGCGCATCACCCAGTAGGGGGTTTGCCGGGTGGATGCAGTTGGGGCACATGCGGGAGTCTAACTCTGCCTCTCCACCTTTCACTTAATAATTAAAAAAAAAATAAGGAAAAGAAAGGTTGATCAATGTTACCCTGTTAAATTTAATTTTCTAAACAATAAGAAAAAAGGGGAGAACCAAATGGAAAAATTGGCAATTAAAAGAAAATTATTCAGTACTTATTCTATTCTGTCCAAAATGTGGTTCAGGAAATTAAATGCCTGAGGTAAAGGAGGAAAACTTCCTTTTTACAGAAGAATCCCACTTCATTCCTCTAATGAAATGACTAACTCAGGCCATGACACCCAGAGGGACGGCTGATGGGGACTGTGAGGGCCTGGCTGTCAGCACTGAGTCACCAGAAGAGCATGGAGGGACATGCATCTCTTGATGTACTGCCATGTGTAACACACACACATCACCTATACATGATTCTTACAGAACAGTTAAATAAATACAGGAAATCCCACAAGCCTTTAGATACAACTTGTGGTTTGGGGGCAGATGACAATCTGAGACCTGGGCTATACGATGCTAGACAATGTATGTGTCTCCACAGCCAATGGCTTAAAGAGGGGAAGAGACTGTTCTCCTGTACCAGAGATCTGAGAACCCAAGAAACCACATGTGATGTAGAATACATAACTATAAAGAGATATGTCTGCAACCACTAGGGAAACCCAAATACAGACTGCGTGTCAGATTGTACTGTAGAATGACTGTACAAGTTTCATGTGGGTTGACAGCACTGTAGTTAGGGTAGAGAATGCAGAGGAAATGCCACAATGTCTGAGATTTTCTTTAAAGTGACTTCAGCAGAGAAGGGGGGCAGGGGGAGAAAGACCAGATGAGGCAAGAGGTTTAAAGAAACAACTTTTGAACCTGAATGATATGTAAAAAAAATTTAAGTAATTTTTTCTTATTTCTGCACAGGATTGAAAATCTTCATGAAAAATTCAAAGGGAGGGGATGTCCTGGAGATCCAGTCCCTCTGAGCCTCCTGTTCAAGGCTGCCTCTGCTGGGGGTGCTTCCCACTGGTAGAAACTCAAGTTACCACTGTGCCTAGAGCTGTCCTCCCACCCCAGAAATTCAGACTACAGGAAAGGTGAGTGTTTCAGGATAGGCTCTAATTCCAGTCCTGCAGCATGCTGACTACACTGCTGGGGATGTCGCAGATTAGATCTGGGCTCTCAGGGAACTAACGAAATACACATTCAATAGGTTGCCTTTCTAAATAACAAAGGACAGTGACTACAGTCAACCTGGGCTTAAGTTCTTTTTTAATATCAAGTATATCAGAATCAATACATTTTTGCTTTTAATTTCTAAAAACATATACTTTCTAAATTAGTACACTAGCAAAAATACATACCTACTTAAGAAAGAATTCATTTGCTGAAGACACAAAACTAGTACCTTTGTTTTCAAATCTTCACTTATCTGAGCAGCAACTTGAAGATTCTGTTCGAACATCTAAAAATTGGAGAACTTATTAACTCTAACATAAACTCATAAAAGCACAGATTTCCCATTATATAAAACCCTCATCTACTAACTGGTAGTTAGGACAGTCCAAATTCAGAGAAAAGAAATGAAACCATGTGAAAAATAAAGTTAAACATAATTCTCACTGAGTAAAAAACCAAGTGAATCATTTCCTAATTTCCGGCAAATGGCAGGTCTCCTGGAATGTGGAAGCTGACAAGATGATGGTGGACCCAGAGGGGCAGCATGAATGGTAGGGGCTGCACTGTGATTAGTGATGTAAATTTCTTAAAAGAATTAGGGCATATATCGGAGCTGAGGCAAATCAGACCTGGGAAGACAGAGAAGGGCCAGCAGGCAGAACTCACCCCAGGTCTTTGTTGCAAATGGGCTGTCAGACTTTCCAAAATAAAGAAAAGGTAAGGACCAATCTGTGACTAACTAATGGTATCACCTGGAGAAAAACACCACCAGCACTCACTTCTGTTGGCTAGAGTCCCAGCACTGTGAGTAGCCAGAGACCATACAAATAGTCCAATAGGACTCAGTCCTCTTACTGTCAAGATACTCACTCAGAGGAAAATAATTCCACAGGCCAGAGAAAAAGGACACTGGGGGGATACCAGAAGGTGGCCAGGGATTAAAAAGTAAATTAACTGTAACAATGCATAATTATTGTTAAAATCTAAAGGACTCTTCCCCAGATCCATCAGATTAGACTCAATTTTGTGGCACTTACAGAAATATATCTTGGCAATTTACAGTATCAGGAAACTCCAAACAAGCAAACTCAAATCTGAGCGTGAGACACAAATAATAGAGAATTCGATTATACTTCAAATCCAAACGGATTGGGAAAACTAAAGTGACCTAGGACAGCACTACTCGGCAGGTTCGACCCTCAGTTTCTTTGGCTCCAGAGAGACAAGGACCCGAGGCACTAGGAATGGTTCTTTCTATCTTCGCAATGAGATGAGGCACTTGTGTTCATCTGTAAAACCTGCAGACCCTACTAACTACCCAGAATGAACCTCAGCATCCACAGCTGGTACCTGGAAGACGATGGCCGGGAGTGTTGTCTGGTAGTACCCATCTTGGTCGGCTTCAGGTTCAGTCTCTTTTATCCAGTCTTTCTTGTCTGTTTCTAGAGCTTTCCGCAGCCAGGCAATGATGTTTGACTAAGGAAGTTTAGCATCAAAGGAAGGGAGAAAAAACAGGTCCTCTGAGCCACGGATACTGTGGTGTAGCTGAAGAAACCAAACACAGCACCCTAGGAATTCCTGTTCCCAAACAAGGGAATGCCAGAAAAGCCATCCCTAAAGCCAGCTCCACAGTGGCAGTGCCCCTGCCAGCCTCCACTGACTTAACCTTTTGGAGGACAGGATGGGTTTGTCAGAAGTACATGGAAGATGGAGGCAGACCTGTCCGTGGAAGACCAGATACCAGTACCATCACCTCATGTGCGAAGAACCCCTCCCTGCTTCCCAGACGTGGGCCTCTGTCTGTCAGAACACTGGTGAGCAGGTGCACTGCTCCAAGAAGCAGACCCTGACCTCCTCATCTTACTGAGACTCCCAGGGGTCACTGGGCAGTATTTGGGGCCCTAACTGCCACCCTCTCACTCCCAGGTTCAGTGCTAAGTGGCTGGCAGGTGTTACCACACATCAGCAGGACATCCTGGGGTCTTGTCAGCCTACCAGGGACAGGACAGGTTAACTCCTCCAACAAAAGATGGCTTCCATAACTGTGGAATGTACACCTTAGACTATCTCCAGATCCAGGGCCAGAGACTGGGTCACTCTCCTCATCTAACTGGCAAATGTACGTATCAAGACCTAATTTCCCAGAAATATAGCACACACATCTTTAGGAGGCAAATGTCAAGGCAGGGTTTTACCCCCTTCTTTTGCTCCCTGGCAGTGGTTCTAGGCTGACATGCAGAGACCCAATGCAGTGTCTGGGCAATAGACACAGACCATGTTGGGCCCACACGCTGTTCTACTCACAGTAAGAGTTGACATGTATGTGTCCAGCAGCCCAGAGACCACGTCTGGAGAAAGCAAAGGTTCCAGGGTGCTAACATCCACTTCCGGGGCCAGTTCCACATTTCCCATCATCTCTGTGCTACAGCAAAACCCAGGAATGAGAAAGACTAAGAACCAGGAAAACAGACAGAAAATTCTCAGGTAAGTGTTGCTATTGCTTTTCACACACAAATACCCAACCACCCTGATGGCAGTCAGCAGAGGGAAGGTGAGGCCTTGGGATGAGCGATGGCCCAGGAGCCCCTGTGCCACGTCACGGGGTACTGGAGGCCCACTTAGGAAGAAAGCACTGTGAGGGTGAGATTTGTTTGTTCCATCCATAACACCTCCCATGGAACACCAGGGGCAAATAGGAGGTGCTGAACAGACACATCCTGTGAAACAGGAAAGTAATTTCTAGTGCAGAGAACACGTGACATCCATAATGAAACTCAAGTCAGCAAGGAAAATGTCACTGTATCCAGTCTACCATGCTTAAGAAGGCAGGGACCTGTGTACGTGGGTTCTTAAAAGTCCAAGGTTCAACTTCTCAGAAAATTCATATGACTTATGCTGCATACACTAAATGTGTCTTTAAATGACACTAGTTCACTCTCTGTAAGAAATCCAAAGTCTTCGTGACTAAAAAAGCACTTTATAAAATTATGCCAATCAAAAGAATATTTACTTAACCCAGATTATACTATATCCCAGGAACCTTAATTCAGCATGAAAATGTTTGCAGTATGAAAGCAGTTCAACTTTTCCCATAATATAATCAAATATGACAGAAAGGTATAACAACAGGAAGTTGCCCAAGAGTTCTCAAGGAAAGAAAAGTGCTTATAATGTAGTGAGGGAAAACAAAATCAACACACAAAACTGGGCATGTCACACAAAACACACGTACCCTGATCAGGTGGCTGGAACACAGGCAAAGGCCCTGGGTCCGGATGTGAGTCCTACTCCCCATTTGACTTGCTGCCAATGTGAAGTGGACACATTACTACTCCCTGTGCCTCAGTCCCCTCACATACAAAAGGGAGATAATCATTACAGTGTCTTCCTCACATGCAGGTCACGGCTGCATGGAGATGACTACCAGATGTGGCGACCACGGCTGCTGTGGACTCCTAGGCTGTGTGAGAGCAGCACGCAGGAGGTGACAAAAGCTGCAGCCACAGGGATTATCATTAAAGGTAAGATATTTCCTCTGTATTATTCTGTGTTGAAATGTGTAAATTTCCTACACACACAAAAATAATCCTAAAACCTTACTGAAAAAACAAGAGGTTTAATTAATTTCTATCTATGCACGAGTGAAAAGACTAAAAAAGAATTCTGATACAGTACTTAATACTGTTGTCTATTCACAAAATCATGTAAGGCTGTCTATTCACAAGATGATGTTTTCCTCTCAGCTAGCTCATCTTAAAGAATTTCAGAATACCTTACCATTGCTTCATTTTCCAAACCCTACCTCAAACTAATAGATAAATAAAATGGCTCATGTCCCTTTTTTGAAGTGACAAACCCAAAGGTCAAAATGTGAAAAGGATAACTGATTTTCCCAGCATACTGAGAAGAAGAAACCAAACCTGGGAAGGAGCAACTCCTCCCTAAACACATGACTCTGAAGGAACTCCTAGGCCCAAGTGTCCTCAACTGCCCACTGAGGTGAAACTACCTGCTCAGTGCCACCTTGAGGAGAAAGCAGGTTAGTGCATAGTGAACACAGTACCAAAGGAAAGTCCAATCTGAACTACTCAATATGGACTGGATGTCAAGAGCAGAAGCACCACCCAAACATAAGAGCATTCACACAACCAGAGGCTGCGCCCTGCCCTCAAGGACAAGCCCTCATAGATGGACTAGAATAAGGATTTCATCAACCACAAAATAATACCTATAGGCGCTGGCCACCTGACCGGAGCAAAACAAAGTAGCCATTTAGAGACGGTCAGTATGTTATTGTACAGTTTCTAAGTAAAAGAAAACACAAGATGTACAGTTAGTGTTACCTCGTGTAGGTGTTTAAGACCCAAGTCAACAGGCTCACAATCTCATTTGCTTCTAAGTCTTCCGATGCAAGCTCCTGCATCCGTGTGGTCAGGGCCTGGTGGTACATGCTCAGGAGATTCTTGAAAATTTCATAATGAGGAGGAAAACACTGAACCATCAGGTTTTTAGCAACAATGAGGTCATCTAGGACATACTTCCTTATGATTTCTAGGTGGCGAACAAGCCACATCTTGTCAGACTCCCTGGTGTCTGCTTGTGTGCCCTCGATTCTGGTAGTTACGGTTCTGTCCAAGATGGCAAACATCTTTTCCTTCCAATTCTTGGGCCTCCCCGGAGGAACAAAGCTAGTCTGCTTTTTTCGGTCAAGTATGCGCCTGTCAATCTTTTCTTCTCTTTCGATGATCCTGACAACTGACACCAGCAAGGTGGGGTCACGGCGGACAGTGACCAGTGATCTCTGCAGCACCATCCACAGTTGCTTGGCCAGCTCGTCGGAGAGCCCCTGTGTGCTCCCGAAGTAGCTGTGGATGAGGGTCATGTCACGAGTGTTCCCACTGTCCATGCGGTACTGCTCATACATCAGTCCATCCCGGGAGCACTCCAGATCCATCAGCTTCCGGTGGGCCTGCAAGAGTGCCCCTTGCTCTATGAGGTCCTGGGTTTCCCTCACAATCTCAGGCACTAGGAAAAAGGGCACAAGATGGCACTGTATAAAACCACATAAGGCTGTGCAAGATTCTGGGAAGATGGCAGAGAAGGAAGCCCTAGGAATCTGTCTCCCCTCTATCTGGAAAGCAATTGCACTGACAGAATCTGCCTGATGTAACTATTAGAGCTATGTAACTATTAAAGCTGTGGAGTGGCTGGTACACTGGGGAAGGGCAAAGCCTCCTTTCAGCTTCTCTTGGCAACTGGCAGGTCGGTATAAACCCTGGACTAGGTCTGACCAGGAGAGAACCCCAGCGGACTGCCCTATCCTGTATGAGATAGCTGACAGGCTAACCCCCTTCTCAAGTCTATGGGTGGGCACCGAGGAGAGTCGAACTGAAACACAAGGCTAGTGTATTCCAAAAGGATAGTTTATTTAAAACGCTTAGGCATAAGCGTGCCAAAACGAACCCAAATGCCATGTTGGCCAGGGGAGGGTGGAGTAGGATATTTATAGTTTAATCAGGGGTCTTGAAAAAAGTGGCTAATGTCACTGCCTCTATAGGAACAAAGTAATATTTTTTCCTTTGTGGACTGGAGAGGTGCCACAGTTTCTCCAAATTGTTTATCTCCCGACTCAACTGTCTAAAGGAGGTCTGTGCTAGTTCAAAAAGTCCCAGGCCCAGCCCGGCAGGCCTAAGCTTCATGGAAGCCAGTCCCCCTTCCTCCCACTAGCTTGCATTGCCCTTGGAATGGGGCAAAGGAGGGGAGGGGGCTGATCTACTATCAGAAGGCAGTGCCCCTGGGCCTGTAGCCTGGCTTTTATTGTGATTTAAACTCCTCTAATTATCAGGCCCCTTCCCAATGTAAGCTTTACCTGACTTTTGCAAAGATAAACCTTTTGCTATATTTCAAAATGAAGGTCAGGAAGCCATTAAGTGAGAGAATATAAAGCCAATTAACTACAACCTCACAGTGCGGGGAGGAAAATGTACTGCTTTGAGCCTGGGTAAGAAATTGGGTGTGGGGGAATTTTAGTTTTAAAGGGGATTCTGGTTTTAAAAGCCAGCCTGAACCCAAACCTTATTGTAACTATTCTGGAATTCTAGTCTATTGAAGGGTTACGACTTCCAAGGGAAGGCTCAGACAATAAATTGCAATTAACTTTGGTAAATTTCAGCTCTTAATATAACAGCAACTACCTTTCCCCCACCCCCTACCATATGTTTCTAGCAGCAGCTTACATACAGCTTATGGGAGCCAGAGTATATAAAAAGGACCCTCCCCTCCAAATATTGGGGATCTGTGCTCCAACTGCTGATTGCTGCTTCGGATCACAGAGGCAGGCACCATTACTGCTGCAGCCCACCCCCACTGTTCCAAGCCCCTCTCCCACAAGGTGAAGAGGGAGAAGTGACTTCCAGGGGACTTCCAGGACCAGTACCGTTTTACTCCCTTCATTTTTCTCTTTTTCCCTTTTGGAAGCTAGATGTTTAAAGACTAGGACGTTCAAAAGCAACCTCATTTCCTGGGGAATTTAGAAAGTGACTGCACAGGCCCAGGGAAAGGCACAGGCTCAGAAAAGACCTGAGAAGACCTTAAGTTACATCTCAGGCTGATCCTCAGCACACACAGCCTATAACAATAAAAAACCAAAACAATAAACAAATATCAGCATACTTAAGGAAGAGGAGAATTGATTTTGAGTTACTGAATTATTATTAATAGCTTCAAATGTCTAGAGTTCAACAACAAAAAAAATCACAAGGCATACAATGACACAGAAACATATGAAGGATCAAAGTAAAAAATAAACCAACAAAAACTGTCCTTGAGAAAGACTAGATGTTGAATTTACTAAAGAAAGACTTTAAAGCAAGCTTAAATATGCTCCAAGAACTAAGGAAGACATGGAAAAAGCTAAGAAAATGACACATGAACAAAATGGAAATACGAATAAAGAGATAAATGGGGGGAGTGAACATACAATACAATGTACAGAAGATGTGTTGTAGAACTGTACACCTGAAACCTATATAATTCTGCTAACCAGTGTTACCCCAATAAATTCAATTAAAAGATAATAAATAAATAAATAAATAAATAAATAGAAATCTGAAAAGAAACAAAGAAATTGGTGAGCTAAAAAGTACAATAACTGAAATTAAAATTTTACTTCAGGGATTCATACAGATTTGAGCAGGCAGAAGAGAGAATCAGAAAACTTCAAGACAGTACAACAGTCAATATTAGGAAGAGAAAGAAAAATTACTAAAGAAAATAGTAGGGCCTAAGGTACCTCTGAGACACCATCAAACAGGCCAAAATGTGCATTGTGGAAATCCCAGAAGAAAAGAAAGTAAAAGGGGAAGGATTATTTGAATAATGGTAAAAAATTTATCAAGTTTGATTAAAGACATGAATATAAACATTCAAAAGTTCAATAAACTCTAAGTAGGAAAAACTCAAATGCCCATACTAAGCCTTTATAATCAAATTATTGAAAGCCAAAGACAAGAGAATCTTGAAAGCAGCAAGAGAGAAACAACTTGTCACATACAAAGGATCCTCAATAAGATTATAAACAGCTTTCTCATCAGAAACTGGGGGTAGAGAACAGTGAGCCAGTATATTCAAAGTGCTAAAAGAAAAATAAAAACTGTTACCCAAGAATCCTAGATCAGGCAAAACTATCCTTCAGAAATAAAGGCAAAATTAAAACATTCCCAGATAAACAAAAGCTGAGGGAGCTTGTGACCACTAGACACGCCCCACCAGAAATGCTCAAAGGAGTCCTACAAAATAAAATGAAAAAACACCAGACACTAATTCAAAGCTATATGGAGAAATAAAGATCTCAGTAAAGATAAATATATGAGTAGTTGTAAAAGCTAGTATTTTTGTAAATTTGGTTTGTGATTCTACTTTTACTCTACATAATTTGAGACTAATAAATTTAGAAAAAAATAAAAATATTAGTCCAAAGCTAGTATTGCTGTAACTTTGGTTTATAATTCCATATTTTGTTTCCTATATAATTTGAGAGACTAATGCATTAAAAAAAACTATTAGTCTATGTTTTGGGACACATAATGTATAAGTATATAATGCTGTGACATTAGTAACTGAAAGGAGCTGAAAACAGAGCTGTAGAGATAGAAGTCTTATACGTTATTGAAATTAAGCTGGCATAACTTCAAATTAAGAGTGTTACAACTTTAGGATGTTAAATGTAATCCCCACAAGAACCACAAAGAAAATAGCTATAGACTATACATAAAAGGGAAAAAAAACATTGAAATGTTTCAGCACACAAAAAATCAACTACACACAAAAGTAGACAATAAATGCAGAAAATGAATAAAAAAGCTCTAAGGCATATAAAAAGCAAACTGGAAAATGATAGAATTAAGTCCCTCCTTATCAGTAATTACTTAAAATGTAAGTATATGAAACTCTCCAGAAGACAGAGACTGGAAGAATTGGTAAAAATCACACAATCCAACTACAAGAAACTCACCTGAGATCCAAAACCACAAATAGATTGACAATGAAAGGATAGACAGATAATCCATGCAAAATACTGCTCACCAAAATTAGGGGATCAGGGACCGTGCGGATACTCCAGTACTTTCAGCCTTCTGTATAAGTACATTTTCACCAATGAAATAAAAGTTGGTTTTGCATCTCATTTGCATAATTGAACAACTTTCTTGAACTTGTCGTTTGCTTTTCTGATGTTCTTGTTTAATAAAAATAAAATCAAATACTTTTTTTTTATCACTTCATATTCATTTTGAAATATCACCTAATTTTTGTGAGCAGTGTAGTACCCAAATAGAGCAGGGGTGACTATACTATTATCAGACAAAATAAACTTGAAAATTTTATTTTAAAATTGAAAGATTACAAAATCCAAAGAAGAAAGTATATATTAATAAAAGGTTCAATCCAGCAGGACCATACAACAATTACAAACATTTGCACACAGACCATCAAAATATATAAAGCAAAAACTGACAGAACGGAAAGGAGAAACATATATAATAATAGTTGGAGACTTCAATACACCACTCACAAAGATGGCTAGATTAGAACAATTAGACAGAAGGTAAGTAAAAAAAAAAAGAGGATTTAAACAATACAGTAAACCCAATAGATCTAACAGACATATACAAAACACTACACAACAACTGTATACACATTCTTCTTACATGTACATAGGATGTTTTCCGGGATAGGTTAGAATACAAATTAAATGTCAATAAATTTTAAAAGATAGGTATCATACAAAGTACCTTCTGTGACCACACTGAATAAAGTTAGAAAACTGTAACAGATGAAAATTCACAAATTTGAGGAAACAACATACTCTTAATCAATGGGTCAAAGGAAAAATCACAAGGAAAATTAGAAATCCTTAGGGACTAATAAAAATGAAAACACTTATTAAAGCTTACTGGCTGTGAGGAAAGCAGTGCTAAAGGACAAGTGTTATAACTAAAAAACACTCACGTTAAAAAAGATTTCAAATCAACAACCTAACTTTACAATTTAAGGAACTAGAAAAAAACAGCTAAACTCAAAGCTACCAGGAGGGAATAAGAATGATTAGAGCAGAGATAAACAAATAGAGAACAGAAAAATAATAGAGAATATCAATAAAACCAAAATATGGTTCTTTGAAAAGATCAACAATTTAAAAATCTTTAGCTAGATGGACTAAGAAAAAAAAGGCTCAAGTATTAAAATTGGAAATGAGAGTGTCGACATTACTATCAATTCTATAGAGATAAAAAGGATGGTAAGAGAATAGCATGAACTATGTAGGTCAACATATTGGATAGCCTAGATGAAGTGGCAAATTATTAGAAAGATAAAATCTACTGAGACTAAGTCACTAAGAAACAGAAAATCTAAATAGACCTCAAACTAGAAAGGGGCTGGCGGGGGGGGTGAATGGGGAGCTATCAGTTAATGGGTGTAGAGTTTCGTGGGGTTTTTTCTTCCAGTTTTGAGATACAACTGACCTACAGCACTGTACAAAGAGGTTCCGTTTGTAAGATGAAAAGAGTTCTGAAGATTGATGGTGGTGGGCAGCACAACAATATGAAAGTACTTAATACCACAAAACTGTACGCTTAAAATGGTCAAGGTAGTATATTTTATATAATATATATTTACATTTTTAAAAAGTGGGTGAAAAAAGATTGTGTACACAAAACTACTGAATTACAGACAATAAGAAAAGTCTGGGGACAGCTAAATAATAAGCCCAATACCCTCCCAGGAAAAGTCCACTCCTAACAAAAAACACATATACAACATAGGCACATTAGTTCATCATGGGAATAAAATTATTTTAAATTTCTGTGGATGAACTGCTTTTCAGAAAAGAAACTCTTTGGTCATTTGGCATTAGCTTTACAAGATGGAAGGAAATGTTGCCAGTCAACAGGCAAGCACAAGAGGAGGAAATTAATTAGGAAGGCACTGGTTGATTGTTATGAAGGAGATCCTGGTGTGAGGACTTTGTTCCAATTCCAGGCAGTCCACAGTCATCAAGAGGAGCTGCTTCCTAGGCACCCACCATGGAATCAGTAGTATTATGCCATTCATAGGGGGATGCAAGAAAAGACTCAGAACGTGGCCCCAGGAAGATGAGCACGCATAGAATAACAGGGCCAGGTACTCAACAATGCTGCCATCTGACACAGATATGAGAACAGGACACACCAAAGAATGACGTGGCAGGAGCAAAGCCTCCTGTGCTATGGATTTACAGCAGTGGGTGGGTGGGAAGAACTGTACTACATTACACTCAGGGGTCAAGCAGAGTTTGGAGAAAGACAGAAAGAACTCAATGAGACCAGAAATGACATAAAGGCAGGGAAGTGCTCAGACTATCCCGAGGATTTTTGCTGGGATACTGATGGAGGCAAGGGGACAGGGGAGGGATGGGCTCTGGACTGGGAGTTGCATGAGGAGCTCCTAACACTGCAGACCATGTGAGGAAGCTAAGCTAAACACCACAGGAAGGCCACCCAGGTCAGGTGAGAGTTGACACTTTCCTAAACGGGCCATGGAGCACTTTCCACCACTATGGAGGTGTTGGGAGATTACTCTGAAAGAGTGTTATTCCCACACTTTCTGCCCCTACACCATCCCCACCAGCCCTACAGCCTCCACCAGGTCTGGTACCATCTAAGACTGAGGCTCCTGGGGGTGCCCCAACCCTGCTCTCCAGGTCCCTGGCCTGTGCATACTCTTCATCCTCCAAGAAACTGCTAATCTCCTTCATCACCTCTCCCTCTGGGGACTGCTCCCTCTCTGTCCTGTTCAGAAGGCTGATTCTCTCACAGACCACAAGATCCTTCCTAGGGTGTGTTGTGGTGTATCTTCAGTCTTCTGTATCTGGCAGAACCCCAGCTGGAATACTGATCTAACAACAGCCACCCTGCCACTGAGGGAATGCAGCTTACACAGTACTGTCTTGATAAGCACAGAACTAGCCTTTACTTACTCAGTTGATCATTTCAATCCATGTCCAAAATAAGACACTAACTGTGCAATCAGGAATCACACTTACTGCCCACTCTGAGACAGATCTATAAAACAGTGCCCAAAGGTGGACCGCCTTTGCATCACCCACAGAGCAAGAAAAACCAGGCAAGAGCCGTAGGCATGAGCCAGCAGCACTCTTCCTTGTGATGCCCAAGGTGCCCACCAGCCCCATTATCAGCCCAGCTACCTGAGAAAATGTTCTTGAGGTTCTCCACGGCAGCGGCAAGCTGACTGTGCCGCACCACAGCATCCTTCACGTCCTTGAGGCTCTCGATAGTATTAATGCTCTGTCTCCAGTCCTTGCTGACATCGGCCAGGGACCGCTGGATGTCCTTTACATCGTTCAGTGCATTGTGGAGCTGGCTCAGGCCCGTGCGCACTCCATCTAACTGCGACTGGATAGCTGCCTGGGGGGCACATTGGCCAGTGAGCAGCTGGGCAGCCACAAACAAATCTTCCCAGGAGGCTCAAGTACAGAAATGTCATTTCAGTAACAGGGAACAGTCAATACCCAAGAAAAGAGAATAAAATTAAAACTCAAAAAGTACCCAACTGATTCCCAAGGGAACTTTTTCTTTTCTTTTTTTCATTGTTGCCTTGGAACAAAACAATGACTTTTAAAGCTTTCTGAGAAAACCTTGCAACACTCCTCTTCCAGCCCCTCTGCCTAAAGACAATAGATACCACCATGGCTGCACCTCAGGTCCTGTGGACACCCCTTAAATGTTATCTTTAGAAGGACACCTCCGTGATCTCCCAGATGCCTCTCAGTTTCCTAAAAGGCCTTATCTTGGTGCTGAAAACTGTCAGAATTTGCTCATCAGCTTTAGGGATGAGAGGTCTCTTGTCATTCACCCTGAGCCAGACTTTACTCAAAGACTACCAGCCCCACTGCACAGAGCTGGTACATGTAAGGTTGGGACTCACTCCATGAGCCCACCAAAATGCAGAGCTGTACAGTCAGAAGGGAGAGGGCCTGACAGAACAGTAGCAAGTGGGTGGGAAGAAAAGGGAAGGGCCAAGTAGCACAAAAAGACCAGGAACACCTTTCACCCAGGAGTCTTAAGTTGTATAATTAACAATGACTATAACAGACTACACAAGGTTTCTAAGTCACTGCTGATAATCCTTAGTTAACCCCAGAAGTTCCAGAATTGATTAAAATTCTGACTAAAAAATGCAGCAGATCCACATTCTCTATAAAATTAATATGAAACTGCTGTTTCAAATCCATCCCGTGGGTTTTGGGATGCCTCTTTGGTACAAATGAATGGCCTTATTCTGTCTCTTCAAGGCTGCCATTACCGTACCTGGATGCTAGCATTATCAATGGAGAGCCGACCTCACTGAAAGATCAGTGTAAAAATTAATTTTCCTCAAAGACAAATCCTCATGATTATTCTGCTGCCCGTCAACCATAGCGCCCAGGATTTTAACATTTTTATACCTATTCTCAATGCGTACTTTTTTTCTTTTAAAAGTTACTTTTAAAGGGACAGTTTTATTTGTATTTTTATTTACATTTTACTAATTTACAATTTAGTTTTTTAGTTAAATTATTGACCCTAGCCAGTGGCGCAGTGGATAGAGTGTCCACCTGGCGTATGGATGTCCTGGGTTTGATCCCCAGTCAGGGCATTCATGAGAACTGATCATCTGCTTCTTTTCCCGCCTTTTCCGTTTTCTCTCTTCCCCTCCTGCAGCCAGTGGCTCGACTGGTTCGAGTGTGGCCCCAGGTGCTGAGGGTGGCTCAGTTGGTCCAAGGTTGATCCAAGTGCCTCAGCCTCAGGCACTAAAAATAGCTCTATTGATTCAAGCATCAGCCTAAGACAGAGTTGCTGGGTTGATCCTGGTCAGGGTGAACGCAGGAGTCTGCCTCACTATCTCCCCTCCTCTCACCAGTCTCAGTGTGGCTTCTTCAGTGATCTTTGGTTAAAGAGTCCTCTTAGTTTAGTCCAAAGTTGGTTTTTCTAGATGATTGTTCTTAAAATAAGTTGTAATCCACTTTGTTTCTGGGAGGTAGAAGTTGGTACATCCGCCTACTCCATCGCCATCTTGCTGCCTCCTTCAATGCGTACTTTTTAATAAAACCTCTCTTTTTTGTATGAATTAAGTCGAAAGCCAATCCAAATCATAAAATATCTTGAAAAAAATGATTTTCTTTCTTGCCCCCACTTTCACACACTCTTAATAAATGTGTGTCTCTTTCTCCCTCATACTCCAGAGCCAGCAGAATACCTGGCACATAGTCAACCAGCCACAGGGCATGCTGAAGTGATTTTAAAAAATTTTGGAAAGCACTCTATAGAAGAGCTTTCAAGAAAATAAAATAGCTGTTATTCTTCTAATATTTTTTAAAAAGTTAAGTGAAATTCCAGGTGCTTAAAAAGGTTGTTCCCCTGGTGTTTTTTTGTTGTTTAATTTAGTAATAGGAGGAGAGACGGAGACAGACTCCTGCATGTGCCCTGACTGGGATCCACCCAGCAAGCCAACTAGGGTGTGATGCTCTGCCCATCTGGGGAGTTGCTCCGTTGCTCAGCAACTGAACTCTTCTTAGTGGCTGAAGCAGAGGCCATGGAGCCAACTTCAGCACTCTGGGCCAACTTGCTCCAATCAAGCCATGGCTGTGGGGAAGGAGGGGAGGGAAAGACAGGGAGGGAGAGGAAGGAATGGAGAGAGAGAGAAGCGAGAGGGGGAAAGGTGGATAAACAGATGGGCACTTTTCCTGTGTGCCCTGACTGGGAATCAAACCCAGAATAACCACATGTCAGTCTGACACTCTACCACTGAGCCAACAAGCCAGGGCCTCCCCTGGTGTTTTCAATATTCCTACAATCTTGTTTATAAATCTACTGATTGGTAATATACTGTTGGAAGGAACATGCCAAATAAAGGTAATTCTCTATTCTACCTCTTTCTAGATCATCATTAAGTCTATAGAAAAGTTATAATAATGAAGCTAAGCATAAAACCTAAAATTTGCAATAAATGGCTCTGTCCTGCCTGGGAGTGTATCAGGTGCCTGTGGCCTCATACCTTCAATCTGGCCTCCACAGAGGCCTTTTTCCGGGCCTCTCTTCTGCGATACTGCTCCACTTTGTCCAGCTGATCTGGGCGCTGAAGCATCCCAGCAACCCTTTGGACTGCTGTTGCAACAGCCTCCCGGTCTGTCTCCTTCATGGTTAAAAAGCAGGCAGAATCTCTGAATCTGTCATACTAGAGTTACGTACCCTGTGTGCATGGGGGAGAGGGAACAGGAGGGGAAGATGTGTTATAAAAGGTAGAAATGTTAGGTACAAAATTCACCTGTTCCCCATAGTTAGTTGTTCATAGTGGAGCTAGGAGAGCATTTGATTAATCCAGTAAATCTGAAAGAATATTTAACTTCATAAGAAATGCAAACCTTCAGAACTCAAATATGGTGAAAGTTCTACCTTTAAAGGGAGCAGAGGCATGCATTCAGAGGTATAAGATATGAGCATATGAAAGATGCCTCTATGTGAACTCAGATCACTAAGCCTATCAGATGTTGGTCTCCAAGGCATTTTTCTTGCTCAGACAGGGCCAGTTTCTTATTTCCAGAGTTTTCACACCACCCCTTGGCCATGCTGGTGGAGCAGCTGTACCAGAATGTCTCTGTGAGGACATTGAGGCAAAGGGACAGCACTCCTCACCACCCCAACCAAAGTCCTGGCACACATCCTATGATTCACCTCAAAAATCACTACTGCCTGTAGTACCCAGATTTCTGTTCCCTACGATTTAAGAGCCTAGGTAAACAAAAGTAAGAGGGCACAAGGCTCAGGTACAACACAGAGCACAAATACTCTGATATCAAGCAAATCTGCCTTCCACCTCAGCTCCACCAACATCCTAGTCATGGAATCAAAGGGAGATATGGTTACTGTCTGGCGAACGCGAGGATAAAACAGGAATCTGTTCCTCTTAATTTCAGCCATTGAACTTCTATTTCCATGCATGTTTTCTGTACATAATTCTCAAAGATAAAAAAAAAGACTCCCCCTCTCCCAAAATGTTCCTTTCCCCATTCCCACATGCTTTCAGAAAAACAGACATCACGGAGGATTTCCTGAGGGTTCAGTGTTAAATAATTCCTCCGTTTGTACGTGATATGCCTTTTTATTTTTCTTTCAAATGGAACTATATTGCAGTCAATGTCTTTTTTTTTTTCCTGATTATGAAGTTATAGACACCAAGGCAGAAAATCTGGACAGGCAACCAGCCTTAGACCCGCCATTCAGAGGCAGCCACTTCTACCAGGGCTCCCGGTTTTCCCTGTTTTGCAAAGTTGACATCCACCTGCGTACATAACCCTGTATTTGCTTTTGTTTCCCTGTTCCGCTGACATGCTTCCAGCATTTCCAGCAACATTAACACCTGTACAATTTTCACTCTGTGGGGAGTCGCACAAGGAGGGGCCGCCAGTGGTCGCAGGTGCACAAAGCATCAGACCTTGCCGGTGGTTGTTAGCGGCTGCAGCCCAACAGTCGTTTCAAGACAGTCGGGCGCCCTCAGAACTTGACAGTCACTTACTCGCGACAGGACCCCCGGGCGAGAGGTGATACTGCGCCCGCCGCTCATAAGGAGGCGACGACCAACTGCGGCCCTAACATAACTGGGGCGATGGGGCGGCGGTAGCTGTTGCCCGGTCTGTGCCGTCCGCCTTCAGGGCAGCGCCCCGCCCGCCCGCCTGAGCCCGGGGAGGGACAGAGGCAGAAGCCAGCGACCACCGCCCAGGAGACTCAGTACGCCCCCGCCCCCTCTTCGCAGACCCCTCACCGTCAGTACAGCCTCCGCCAGCCGCCCGACCGGAAATAAGGGACCCGCAGCCTCTTCCGCTTCCGGCCGCACGACCGGAAGAGCGAGGCTGGTAGTGTTCCTGCCCACGGACCGCGCCCACCTGTGGCGGCAGCCAGGATTCACGCTGCTTCTCTCTCAGAAGGGGTATGGGAGGAGCCCTTCGGGCCTCTCCTCAGTGCAGCGGCCGTCCCCTCCTCCGGTCCCTGTCCTCAGAACTCCTTCACCCGCGCCGTGCCGCTCTTGCCCTCGGATGTCCTCCCTAACCTCCCTCTGCGGGACAGCCAGACCACACTTCGTTTCGAGTCTCCACCATGGCCTCCACCTCTGATGCTCCCTGGTCATCTGCTACACCTGTTTGCCCGGCACAGTGTGGCGGGGCCCTGTCCCCAGATCAACGGTTGGCACGTGGCGGGCGTTCAGTAAATGAGTCATGTGTGACACCCGGCAACCTCCGTGTCATTCAGCAGCTTCTTCGTGAGCTGTCGTCGTTGCACCCTAGAATCTGACGTGAACTAAGCTCATCAGGGACCACAAACAAATCAGAAGACCACGTGGGAGCAGCCCAGCTGGGAATGGCAGTCACAGAATGCGGGAATGCGAGGTCACAGGCCGAGCCCGCGGGTCTTGGAGCATGAAAGTGCCTCGCTGGCCGAGTTGCAAGGGTTGGGGACTTGCAGGGGATGAGCTGGAAAGGAAACGGAGGAGGAAGGTTCCTGTGTTACTCCCTGAGGGAGAAACATGTACTAATAAGATTTAAGAACTTGTCTGTTGTGGAGAAAAGCACTATCTGCCTTAACTAAAACTGAAAAGGAAACCTTTCACTGTTACAACTAGACTGCATGATAGGGACCTCCTGAAAGTCCGCGGACATGGTACAGGAAGGGACTGGATCTGCGGGGGAGGAAGGCAGGGCAGCAACAGAGGGGATAGCTGCCTGCACACTTACATGCACTTATGCACACACCTGGGTGTACAGCGGGGGCGGGAGTAAGATGGAGGTGCCACTTACTCATGCTACAGACCAAAGCCGAGGAGGGACAGTACCTCATTCTAATTGATGCCTGATCCCTTTATTATTTCATCTGTGCCTAGAAATTGTAAAATTAGAGCATTAAGTTGAACAATGAAGCATGTAAACAAAAAAAGTTACACTTGAAGTTCTAATTGTAAAGGTATTTTGAAAGTAATAAAAGTGTCAAAATGATCAAAACTTTTAGAAGTGTCACTTCAAAACAGCAAAATTTAACACAAGAAATAGAGACTCATGCTATCAGCGTCTGTGTTTGGATATAGGACTCCCTAATTTCCTTAGTTCATCCAGATGGTTATAAATGCAGTGCTCTGGCCCTGGCAGTGTTGCTCAGTGAATAAAGCATCCTTCCAATGTGGCAAGGTCGCAGGTTTGATCCCTGGTTAGGGCCAGAGCACATTGCAGAAGCAATGAATACACAACTAAGTGGAACAAGTTGATGCTTCTCTCTGTCTCTCAACTCAATGGGAAAAAAAATTTTTTTTTAATGTGATGCTTTTATCTGGCCTCCAGACCATGAGAGAGTAAGTTCCAGTTGTTTTCTAAAAAGAGAGATGCTTTGTTAGATGACTTTTTTTTAATTCTTAAAAACAAAATAAAACATTAATTAAAAATATTTTTGACTTCTGTTTTTTGGCAATTCAAATAACTGAAATCCCTCCCATAAAACATTGGATAAAAATAGCAATCACCCTTTTAAATACACAGGAGAATTCACAAGCAAACATCGGAAATTACCAGGGTGACTAAGCAAAGAGGGAAGGGAGAGTGAGGTGAGTGGAAACCTCCCCTGGAGTAGGGATGAGAGGGTGGTTCTGATTTCCAGGGTGGGGTTTTCACACGCACATGGGACAGATGGGTCCACAGCTCCAGCAGGTGGAGACTGGACTCGGGGACTCCTCCATGGGGCCAGGATGCTCAAAGGGTACATCACTGCAAGAGTGGACCAGGGAAACAACAACCCCCAAAGGCACCTTCTTCCCAACACTGGGGTCCCCAGTCAAGGAAGGTGCCCAAGTACTCACAGCGACTGGCCTGCATTTCACTTGGGTTTATGCCCTCCTCAGCCTATAAGCTTTCACTGAAACTTACCCTTTGGCAGAAGCAAACCAGGAACATTTTTAGAGAGGCCCCTCCAATGCTGGCACGAGTAATGGGAGTGAGGTGGCCTGTTCTGAAGCGTCCTGAGACCCTTGTCTGTTCTGGCGTAATAGACATCTTGATTAACTCCAACTGAGACTTTGTTATGTACACACATGTATGATTACCACAAAAGAAATAGAAATAGAGTTGTGACTTCCAAACAAGTGGGGGAGGAAACCCAGCAATGGCACAAGGAAATGTTCATATGTAACAGGGAACATAAAGAAGAAATATGTTCAACTATATCAATTATCAGAACACAAATAAATAGATTTTATTAATAAGAAAACTTAAAACATAAACAGTATGGCTAGGTATGGAGGGGGTTTGCACAAGGCCAGTTGGGGCCTAGAAAGCTGGTGTCAGAAAAAATGAGCCTGACCCGTCGTGGCACAGTGACTAGAGCAGTGGTTCTTAACCCTTTTTGAGGTACCGAACCCACCAGTTTCATATGCGCATTCACCGAACCCTTCTTTAGTGATAAATAAAATATGATTTTTTTTCCAAATTCAAGACATAGGTATATGTTATTTTACTGGTGCACAAAATGAGCCATGCATGAACATCACCTTGCTCAAAGAACAAAACCAACAAAGTGCATGAACTCACAACAAATTATGGTATTACTTTATTCCGGCCTCCATGGCAGAGGCTTCTCCGAACCACTGAGACCGACTCATCGAACCCCTAGGGTTCGATAGAACCCAGGTTAAGAACCACTGGGCTAGAGCATCAGCCTGGGACACTGAGGTCCCAGGTTTGAAACCCTGCGGTTGCTGGCTTGAACACAAGTTGCCAGCTTGAACATGGGATTGTGACATGATCCCATGGTCCCTGGCTTGAGTCCAAGGTTGCTGGCTTGAGCAAGGAATCACTGGCTCAGCTCAAGGTCCCCAGTCTAGGTGCATATGAGGAGCAATCAATGAACAACTGAAGTGCCACAGCTATTCGTTGATGCATCTCTCCTTTATCTCTCTAGAAAAGAAAAAGAAAGAGAGAGAAAGAGAAAGAAAGGGAGAGAGTGAAAGGGGGTTTAGGTCAAGGCACTGTCAGAATTAAGACACTAAACACCTAAGACATAAAGAAACAGTTTGCTATTATAAAACCTTAACCTTTTGTCGCCTGACCTGTGGTGGCGCAGTGGATAAAGCGTTGACCTGGAATGCTGAGGTTGCCGGTTCAAAACCCTGGGCTTGCCCGGTCAAGGCACATATGGGAGTTGAAGCTTCCTGCTCCTCTCCCCCTCCCCCCCTCTCCCTTTCCTCTAAAATAAATAAAAATAAAAAAAATAAAACCTTAACATTTTGTATAATTTTTTAAAAATTCTTAACTGAAAAAACAAGCTGCAGAGACAGCTATCTGTAACTGAGGGGTGCTGCTATCCTGAACAAAGAGAACCTCAAATCACCTAGGGAAGGCAACAAGTACAGGAAAGGGGAGAAGAAACCAGTCCTGTGCCTCCCCAGGCCCTGGTTAGTGTCCTCAGGAGGCCGTGAGGCCCCAGGCCCCTCCTGCCCTGCAGCCCTCACAACCTTCAAACCATAGCCGAGGGTCATTCCCATTTAAATCCCTGCCGTCCCCTCTCACTCAGACCTACCTGTGACCTGCAGGCTCTACAGGACCACGTCCCACCCTCTCCTCCCCTCTTGCTTCAGCCCATGGCCACCTCCCCCCCCCCACCTGCCTGAGCTGTTTCTGTGCCTGCAAGTCAACCTCAGCTCTTGGCTCAAACGCAGCCTCTCAACACAACTTAACCACAAAACTGTCACGTGGGCTGCCCTGCCCCACCCCAGCTAATCTATTTGTGTGGTATCCATTCCCTTCTGATGACTACAGAACTTAGTGGTTCTGTGGCCACTTCTCTTCCCCTTCCCCTGTGCACACACATGGGTGTCAGTTCCAGCTCACACTAATGTCTTTATCCTTCCATCTCTGGTGTGTCCGCAGCCCTGTCACAGGGCCTGACATTCAGCAGGAACTCAACAAGAGTGACCTCCATCTCGTGTCTCAACACAAGTGAGTCTGAAGAACATGGGGCAAGATAGGCAGGGGACACAAGAGAGGAGAGGTGGCCACTACAGAGGGAGCAGCTGGGTTTGGCCCAACAAATGGGGGCTGGCTGGCCTACTCTCCCCTGGGAAGGACACAGAAGTCTCAGGACCCCAAAGGAGACCTGGTTGGGGCTCACCCTGCCACAGGCAGGGGCAGATCCATGCTCTGTCCGGGGCACCTTAAACTTGTTCAGTCTCGGTGGTGGTCTTTGACAAAACAAAAGAAACAAAACCAGTACTCCCAGAGCTTTGGGAGGGGTCTGTGCCTGGGCCCTGATGACCTTTCCCACTTCTCATACACCTATCACCAGGTCCTGGGCCAGGCAAAGCTGACCCCACAGTGTCCCCCCTCCACACACACACACACACACACGTGGGGGGGGGCACCTGTTCTCATAGGAAAGGTTGAGTCTGAGGAGTCCCGAAGGCACCTAATAGAATCCCCTAGCAGGAGAGCTATCCTGATAGGCAGGGGAGAGGCTGATGGAGGGAGGGAGAAAGCACTGCCTGGTCATGGCAAGAACGCTGCCTAGGTCGTCGGTGTCCCTCCTCCTTGCAACTTTTGGCTCCACCATGTTCATTTTTACTTTTATTATTGCCTTGTATCTGTAGTGAAGGGACTGTCTTAGAATGTAAATTAACCAACACATACTTTAAAGGAAATAAAGTGACTTCATTTGAAAAATCTATTATATATTTCCATTTATGATAAACCCATATTACCATGATTTATTTTACATCAATAATGCAAATGTAATGAAACAACAGTTTCCGAGATACATTTGAAAGTTCCTTCTAAAGGCACCAAGAAAATGAAAAACTTACATTACAGTTATCCATTTGTAAAATTAAACAAATCAGTCTAGATATCAAAAACTTTTTTCTTGCAATAGAAACTGCAAAAATATAAAATATAATTTGTGTTTATCTCCCCACCCCCCACTTCATCCCATTCTCTCCTGTTTCCGTAATACAGGCAAAAGCTACAGACAACAGAGCACAGCATGTAATTAGTACCGCTACTGACATCTCAGAGCAGAATGTCACAGCTGCACCTTCTGCCTCCCGTCATCATCTTTCCCTCACAGGACAGGCAAGAATGAAAAATAACAGAAATGCTGACTCAGAGAAGTTTTGCTGCTGCTGACCCAGCAGCAGAAGGGACCTGGGCCCAACCACAACGGAGATATCAAGGACAGAAAACCTGCGGAGTTGAGATCTAGATGCTGAATTCTACATCAGTAAGCATGACCTGTCCGCCCAACAGTGACCAATTGGGTGCACATGGTCCAAGGAGAATGCAGACCAATGCGTTCATCTGAATGTCAGGGGAGGAAACGGGGCAGCATGGGCACTGACACAGGCAGGACAGGGCAGTGCAAGCACCTTGGCCCCCAAGGGCAGAGATCACTGACTGTGTTTGGAAAGGTTTCTCCTCGCATGAGGTTCATGCCTGCAGCTCTCCTTCAGTTATGCTGGGAGCTGGCTACAGTGTCCAAATCTGCAATGACATCTCTGAATTCCATCTTTCAGTCTCACCTTTTCCAGTACTGCCCATCTGCTGCACTCTGAGACAGGAAGGGCAGCGGCCCGCATCACCTCCATTGAATGAAGTGAGTGGAGGAGTTGAGGGAGAGCCCCCCAGATGGGAAGCACAGAGTGGACAGTGACTTCTGAGAGATGCACAGGGGTTCCCCGTGATAAGGAGCAGACACTCAGTTTGAACAGAAAAAAAGCAGGAAGATTCTGAAACTCCACCCCTCGCCTTTGAGATTAAACCTGTAGGTACCAGAGAGCAGAGATGTGCTATACCCAGCCAGAGAACTGAGTAGACAGGGGACACTGGGCCAGCATGGGGCGAGAAAGGGAAGTGAGTGGTTCTCAGAGTGGGCAGGTCCTCACAGGTGGCAGGTCCTCTGGATGGATCCTTCTCAGGGTTACTGGTCCTCACAGATGGTAGGTTCCCAGCGTGACAGGTCTTCAGGTGGCTGTTCCTCAGGGTGGCACTTACCAATTTCAATAGTAACCCAGAAAGTGAACACTAACACCCCAAAGCCACCAATGACAAAGAGGAGAACCCTGTGCTGAAGGATAGAATTTCCAGATGGTAGAACAACAATTCCTCACCTGGAGGCACCTGGCACATCCCAGGTCACCGAGCTAGAAGTGACTAAGAACAGATGTCCGCCTGACCAGGCGGTGGCGCAGTGGATAGAGCATCGGACTGGGATGCGGAGGACTCAGGTTCGAGACCCCAAGGTCGCCAGCTTGAGCGCGGGCTCATCTGGTTTGAGCTAAAGCTCGCCAACTTGGACCAAGGTTGCTGGCTCGAGCAAGGGGTTGCTCGGTCTGCTGAAGGCCCGCGGTCAAGGCACATGTGAGAAAGCAATCAATGAACAACTATGGTGTCGCAACGGCAACGAAAAACTAAAGATTGATGCTTCTCATCTCTCTCCGTTCCTGTCTGTCTGTCCCTATCTATACCTCTCTCTGTCCCTGTAAAAATAAAAATAAAAAAAAAAGGAACTGATGTCCCTGTCCATATAAGCAGGCTGGGCCATAGGGAGACCCCTGACCCCAGGGCCTCCCTACTGTGGCCTCTTTCTGCCTGTTGCTGGTTTTCCTTTGCTGATGGAATGCCCGGGGTTCCCCCTGGAACTTCCCTGTCAGCCACAAGCCATCTCTGCGTGGGTACTGGGGTCACCTTCACTTTCTGATTTATGCTTTGTATTCAAATTTCCTACAATCAGAATATTTTATCTTTTCAATGAAAATAAAATTACCTGCCTGCTTTTTCTCTAATAATTCTTCCTTGGATGGTAATTAGAGTTCTCATTTGAAAAACAAGACAGCAGGACAATGCAACCTCCTGTTTGTTTGTTTGTTTTTCTCTATGTTTTCAACTTCAGTCTACTTCCAAACCCAGGCTCTGTGAGCTCTAGGTTACACAGTGTGCCCAGAGACAGGAGAGCATAAAGCTTCTTTAGAGGCCCCCTCAAAGACCCTGAGAGACTTCCAGAAGGGCCTGGACATTACCCTGTGAATTTTTACTCCGGTATGGCCTCATACTCCACCGCAGGTCACAGAGGACATACTGCAGGACCGCTGCTGACAGCACCCTCTGCCTGGAGCGTCCTGGGTTCCTTCCATGAATGGGTGTAAGGTCACCTGCAGCTCCATGAGTGGCAGCCCTAAGTTACCATCTGGCAGTGGAATCCCCAGGGTGTGGCTGTTCTCTGAATCTGACCCAGGGGCTAGGAAGCAGGTATGAGTGATAGGAAACTTCACCCTAGCACACACTGTGGACATGCTTGCCAGTCGGCTGGGAGCATGCTTCCCCCATCTCATGCCTGGAGTCCATCTCACCAGGCCCGCATGCCTCACTGTGGCCACTTCCTGAAAAATTTTAATCCCTCAGAGAGAGGAAAACTGTCATACTTGAACAGACTTATGACCACTTTGCAGTTAAGAACTTCGGTGATATTTTACAAAACACAGAACACATTCTAACATCTGTCACTCACATATAACAGAGGACTGGACCTGTGCAGCTCTGCAGAATTTCACCGAAGAAAGGCTCCGACTTGTACCTGCCATGCCAGCTGACAGTAAATCAGAGTGTGGACAGATGCCACTTTTAACAAATGCCCAGCTTTAAGGTAGAAAAGTGCACTCAGAGGCTTTGGGCGGCACCAGTGTCGCCAAGGCACTTTTGGGGAACATCCTGGGCACCCCACCCTGGCTGTGAGTGGCCCATGGGGGAGAGTCCAAGGGCTCAAGCTTGACTATGGGTGTGGTCCCGGGAGCTCTGCAGTCACAGCCCAGATTGGGGGGCTGGTGGTCCCGCACACAGAGGCAGGGGGGCGGCTCTGGTTCGGGAGGGCCATGCCCACGCTCCAGGCAAACAAAGTGCGTAGGGTGGAATGGGACCAGATCCCTGCCAGGCCTGTGGGGAACCCCCAGCATGGCATGCCCCAGGTGTGTGGGGTACAGGTGGTGCTTGGAGCCTGGCTCTGTTTTCAGGTGCATCCTGGTAGGGAAAGTGACCAGCTGTCTCTTAGCCACTTCACTGGCTCCCAGCCACACCTGGCTTGGGGACACAGAGTAGCCATCTGTTGCGTCCTCAGACCCAGAGTCACTCTCCATCTTGATGGGCACACTGAGTGACAACATGGGGTTGCCTGGAGCCTCTGGGGGCATGGGCATACCTGGCAACTTGATGTCCTCCATGGAATAGCCTCCTGCTGGCAGACACTGCACCCCAGGCTGAGAAAACTGGCTCTCCAGGCTCCCCTGAGAGAAGGGGCAGCTAGTAGGAGGGTGTACCTGGCCCTGATCACCATCTTGCAAGGCTCTGCTGGGCCGGCTGGCATAGGCACTGGGGGACTGGTGAGAGCCAAGTGAATTCCTGAAGGCAGGGATGGTGCCCGGGGCGCCGCCGGGAGAGGACATGCAGGAGCCCCGGGGTGTGGCATGCACAGAGAATGGGTCACTCCTGCTGGGCTCCAGCTTCAGCTTGGTGCTATCCTGGCCATGTTTCCCTGTTGCCCAGTTCAGCTGCCTCGTGGGTCCTGGTGTCTGCAAGCGGCAGTTGTACGTGTGTATTTCTCTCCTCCTCTTCGCCTCGGAAGAACTGCTCGGCACCCTCCTGTGCTCCTCTCCTCCCCAGTCCCTGCAGAGCGGAGACGGCCCATTAGACAGAGCAGGGGCAGGGCTAAGGGAGGGCTCTACATTAGGGTGACAGTGGCTGAATCTGTGAGGGCTGCTCTGTGTCCACACTACACTGCTGCTCTTAACCTGCTTGCAGCCCTAGGGCGCCAGTGCCAGCATCCTCCCACCTCTTCTGGGCCCGGCAGGGCTCTGAGGGCCTAGGGTGGGGCAGGAGTGCAGGGGACAGCATCTCTGTGAGGCACATGCCATGTGGGAAGGGTCAGCACACCAGCAGCTTCTAACACTGGGAGAGGGGGTTCCAGGTGGTTTCTGTCACTGAGTGTGCTCCTGCCATACTCATTACATGGCATGGCATCACCTGTGGTGACAGGAGAGACCGTGACCAGGAGGGCGAAGTGGAATCCCTGCAACCACAGCCATCCCAGTCCTCCAAAAGGAGAGCCACTGTTCACGGAAGAGGGGCCTGAGCGGCAGTACAGAGGGCTTCTGGGCAAATGTGAAGGTGGAGGACTGGGCAGTCACCCAGGGTCCAGGCTAGAGGCAGAGAGTAAGTCCAAAGGTCCTGGTAGCCGAAACTGACATCCCCTCCCCAGTCTCTAGCCAGTCCCCACACACATAAGACAACTTCTAGGCCAAGAAGCATGTTTGGGCATGTTCTGTGTGTATATGCATGTTCCACTAAGCATGAGGTTTAGCCATTATGGTCAAGGCCACCAGTACCTCTTTTCTTTCTTGACACCCAGCTGTGATTTAGCTAGGTGAAGCTGGGCAGAGGTACCACTTACCTTGCAGCCCCCTCAGGGTAAAGGACGAGGTCGGGACCACCCCTGAGGCATAGGCATGTGGCCCTGGCTGGAACCCGGGCCCAGCGGCAGGCATCCATTTGTGCCCTGAACACTGAAATGCCATTTTCTCCGTTGTTTCTTCCTGTCAGGATTCAGAGAAGCGAAAAACCATCATTGCATGAACTGAACAGCACCTAGACCTGAAGAACTGCTTTGATCTCCATGGACATGACTCATGGAGTTCCTCAGAAATGTGCAGACCAGTGCCCACGGCAACCAGCCATCGTCCCCAGCCTCCCTCACTTCAAATGACTTTCCATAGAATACATCACGGTTTCCAGGAACAGGGAAAGCTCTATTGGAGACACAGACACATTTTACCCGTTTAAAAATGAGTGAACTTTTAAAAGTACCTGCTAAGTAATTGGGTTTTCCATGCAATTCTGACACACACAGACTCCTGGTGGCTTTTGCTCTGCAAAAGACAGATAATAGTAAAATAATAGCAGATTACACATGTTGATGGTGGGAGCTAACAACACCACAGTATTACTGCCATGGCTGTGAGGGGGAGTCACAGCAGTAACTCACACTTTAGAACTTTGTATATAGATTGTAAAGCTTTTTCTCAGATACAGATTTGCTGAAAATTTTAGGCCATTAAAGGGCCAATGAATTTGCTTCAGCAAGTAGACATGCACACAGCATAATTTTTCAGTGCTTTTTGTTTTATTCTGGATGGCCAGAATGAACATACAGTTGATTCTTCTTATTTACTCTAGTTATGTTCTACAAAGTCACCGCGAACACTAAATTGGTGAATACTGAGCCACTGCCCTTAAGTGCACGCGCACATGTGTGCACACGTGCGCACATACACACACTCACAGAGCTTATGCTGAATCTTAAGCCCAAAGCAACCCCTCCTGCTTGGTTTTTTTAAAATTATTTTTCAAGAGAAAAGATGAGGCTCAGAAGTGTTAAGTGGCTTGCCTGAGGCCACCCCTCTAACAGGGGCAAGAATGGGGTTCAAGCCAAGTCCACCCGACTGGCTCCAGAGCCAGAGATTCCTGCCCTGCCCTGTCCTGTCCACACCTCTCCATCCTCTGCTCATCTCTGTAGGACAACAGGGACAGGAGAAAAGAGATGAGAAAGAGAGACTGATAATAGAGATGGGAGAACAGAAACAAGAAAAAGGAAAGGAAAGCAGAGAAAGAGGGAGAAGCACAAATAAGTGTCAGTGAGTAGGGATTCACATGTACTGAATCCATGGACAATGGAGAGTGAAGATGTGTCACAAACTCATGGGAAAGCTGTGAAGGTCTTGACCCCAACACCACAGGTCCAGAGCAGGCCTCAGGGTCTCTGATCCTCTGAGTTTGCACCTGCCATGGTCTCTGAGCTCAGAGGGAAGTGAACATGCCATGTGAACTAAACCCAGCTTGGGAATTCCATTCAGAACAGATGGGAATTCCAAAACAAGGAAGCCAAGGAAGCTGTTTGCTTCTTTCTTAAATGCTGGGTAGAATCAACATTCTCCCAGGACCTCTGTCTTCCCTTCATCTGAGTTTTAATGATGCTCTGTACAATATGACGTCTAGTATTGGCTCAGCCGTGACTGTGAGTGCCACCTTTCTATCCCTCACTGCCCTGCCAAACTTCCTGCCCACTCTGTGCTGGCAGCCCCAGTGCAGCCAGCCTGCACTTCCCCGCACGGGCGCCAGGGGGTGGCGGGAGCCCACCTTGCACACCGACGTCTATGAGGCACCGGGAAGGGTAGAATTTTCCTCTCTTTTGTTTGTAGGTTGGAAAAACATACGCATAAAAAAGAAAACTCATTGTGTGTGGGTTTCAATTATAATTATCAAGCCACAACAGCTTAAAAACGCAGAACACTCAAAGACAGTAAGTGAAGATGGAGAATATTTCGGAGTATTTTAGTGTGTTAGTCCAGGTGGCGAGAAAGCAGGCATGCATGGACTCGTCCCCCGCTAGGCACATGCGACCTTTGCAATGGGCTTTGCACAAGTGTGTTGGTCTGTGGGCAATCACTTCTGCACTCAGCATACCCTCCTGATTCTGCTTCATCCCTTATGCTTACAGATCTTTAAAAGTAAAAAGGCATAAGTTACTTAAAACCACGGCACAAAACTGCATGCTGACATGTGTCGGTAACCCGGAGGACAGCCCCAGGCTCACGGCCAGCTGTGTCCCTGGAAGCCACCTTCAGTGCAAACATGTGAGGCCAGCAGCGGAAAGGTGGGGGCTTGTGCCATGAAGGCAGTGGCCCACCTGCCGGCCCAAGGTGGAACACATCACAGGGAGTGGAAATGAGAATGACGGGGCACAGTAAACCAGAGCAAACACCAGGAGTGCTCCAATCACCGTGGCCACTGTCAGATTTTCTAATGGTCTACATCAGGGGTCCCCAAACTACAATCTGGTCCGTGGGCCGCATGCGGCCCCCTGAGGCCATTTATCTGGGCCCCACTGCACTTCCAGAAGGGGCACCTCCTTCATTGGTGGTCAGTTAGAGGAGCACAGGATGCATCCGCACCCATAGTTCCCATTGAAATACTGGTCAGTTTGTTGATTTAAATTTACTTGTTCTTTATTTTAAATATTGTATTTGTTCCCGTTTTGTTTTTTTACTTTAAAATAAGATATGTGCAGTGTGCATAGGGATTTGTTCATAGTTATTTTTTATAGTCCAGCCCTCCAATGGTCTGAGGGACAGTGAACTGGCCCCCTGTGTAAAAAGTTTGGGGACCCCTGGTCTACATGCTCGCTGAAGATGTCAGAGGTGAATCGCGGATGCTGAATCACTAGAGTGGAGGGTTATGAAGGTGGCCTTTGGGTCTTGCAAGAGAAGCCTTCTGTGACTGGGCTGTCACTGGATGATTTAGGGATGAAGTGATATAGGCAGTGTTTGCTGCCACAGTTCACAAAAGCATTTCCTTTTTCTAATAGTTGCTTTCATCATGTGCTAGCTTTAAAAACACCAAATTTCTCATTTTATTGCTTGCCGGGAATGGAGAAAGAGTGGGCAGAAAGTGCTACATGTTAGGCACTTTGCTTTAAGCACCAGCGACAGGGAGTGTGGCTGCTGAAGGCTCGTACTCACTTTGTGTCCATCGTGCCCGAGATGTCTGCCCTGTGCTTCGCCCTCAGAAACGCACCCTTCATTTTCACCTCTGCCACAGAAGGCAGGAGGACGGGCACCACAATGCAGAACAGTGAGAGCCGAGGTGACAGGACGGTCCCTGATGATGCCTTCCTCTTCTGTCCAAACAGGAATTTTAGTTTTCCTTGAAACTGCATCGTCTGGTGTTTTAAAGACAGAATCATGTTCACAGAGCAATTAGTGACGTGGTCAAATGACATGAAAATGACATTCTTGGGGACAGAAACATGGACAAGAATCTTATCCTATGTCACTGAGGAGACGCTAACCAACATTTCTCCATGTTTGGCCTCCTTGGGAGAGTGATCCATGGTTTCCCTGGATCTCTTTAATATCCTTTAACTGACAATCAGGTTCTCATGTGAGCAGTCACAGGTGTGTGGGTAGTGAGTTGACCCTCACACATGAGCGTGAATGTGCATCAACTTGGGCTGTCACTGATCCAGGGCACAGCCATCAGTCTGCCCCCCTGGTAGGGTTTTCTGGAGCGGATAATCTCTGAGGACTATTCCATCTTTTACCCTCCATTTCCAAATTATCATTCTTTCACTCATGATGATAAAATTTAAGGACAGATTGATTTTGTTTATCTATAGTATTTAGTGTAAGTTTAAAAGGCAGCAAGTAACACTTTGTGATAAAAGAAAATAAGATCTTTCTATAATAGGAAAGCTGATTTATGATTAAGTTAGTTACCAAGTGCTTTCAGAATGCTTGTGCTCTGGCCCTTGTTAGAAGAATGACCCCACAACACGGCCCCATTCTCTCCCTATCCTTCCTTCCTTCCTTCCTTCCTTCCTTCCTTCCTTCCTTCCTCCCTCCCTCCCTCCCTCCCTCCCTCCCTCCCTCTTTCCCTCCCTCCCTTCCTTTCTTTCTTTGTTCCTTTCTTCCTTCTTTCCTTCATCCTGTCCATCCATTTATCCTTCGATCTCCCCACATATCAATCTGTCCATTGCTCCATTTATCTATGGGTTTATTAAATGAACAAATACCTGAAAAGTACCTACTATATGCCAGTCACATGCTTGGTACGGAGGATTCAAGGTCTTAGTATGCTGGGATATATTTAACATCAGGCTCTCCAGAGGAAAAAACACCTGATTTGTACTGTTTGCGAATTTTCTTTGGTGTATATATTTCTGCCATGGTTGATTACAAGCTATCAACATAATGTCAACTGGATCTCTAAATTCCTGAAATTTTAACTAGCCAGCTCTGTGTAACACCTTGTCCAGTCTATGGAAACAGGGGGTTCTCCCAATCACAGGTCATGCAGACGCTGTGCTGCCCACGTGCTTGCTCTCAGCACAGTCCTTGTAAGTGCCTGCGCATGCATGCCGCTGGACAGTAATGAACTAAAGGGTAAAATATAACCAGACACTTCTCACCTAACTCATTTTTCTTGTTTCCTCTACTCAGTACTTTTACAGTTTCTTTTTAAATCTCTGACTGTGTAGTCAATTGTATCTATATCTAGTTAAGTAAAACTATCTTAGTTTCCTACAAAATTTAAAACAAAGTAAGACTTTATGAATAACTAGTTGCCTAAATAAAACATGAGCAATTATGTGCATGTCAGGATTGTGGTATAAAAAAGCAGTTGCTTTTCTTATGAAGGATCTTGGTGAGGACTGGGGGTCCTGCAGAAGCAAGTAGCTGCTTTAAGACACTCCTGTGGGGCTGGGCCAGAGTCCTCAGAGAGCTGGTTCCCACCAGTCACCTTCTTCACTGTCCCCTTGAACAAAGAATAAAATTCAGGGGCCATGTTCTCTACCAGACGGTTGAAGCCAAAATATTGCCATAAACAATATGGTTGCCCAGAGACAGCCAGGAGTGACTCGCTAAGCTGCCTCACTCTGGGAAAATACAAAGCACTTGGGCAGGTTGGGTGGCCTGAGGCAGGTGAGGTAAGCCTGGAAGCACAGCATCTCTGGTGGGGACCCCAGTTTGGAGAGAGGTCAGTCAGACAAGGCTTGAGGAGAAGCACACACAGGGCTCAGAGTCCTGGGGAGGGTCTCCCAGACCCAACAGCAGCTCAGCTTCCTCACTGCCCAGGGCGGAGCAGAGAGGATGAGATGGAGGAAGGGAGCAAGAAGCTGGGGAAACACCTGCAGAAGGACTGCAGTTGGGGTGGTGAAGTCTGGAGAACGGGCCTGGGCAGCCAAGGAGGAACATATTTTTCATTCTCTGCTGTTCTGAAGTGACTGAATTTGTATTGTGTACAAATAACATTTTTTTGTTTTACAGGAACAGAGAGAGAGTCAGAGAGGGGGATAGATAGGGACAGACAGACAAGAACAGAGAGAGATGAGAAGCATCAATCATTAGTTTCTCATTGTCGTTGAGACACCATAGTTGTTCATTGATTGCTTTCTCACATGTGCCTTGACCGCGGGCCTTCAGCAGACCGAGCAACCCCTTGCTGGAGCCAGTGACCTTGGGTCCAAGCTGGCGAGCTCTTTGCTCAAGCCAGATGGGCCCGCGCTTAAGCCAGCGAGCTCGGGGTCCCGAACCTGGGTCTTCCACATCCCAGTCTGACGTTCTATCCACTGCACCACCGCCTGGTCAGGCCAAATAATGTTTTTATTAAGAAAAAACCCACAACTGTTAATGCAGAAACAAAACAATCAACCAACAGGAAAAGGTTAATTGAAACTACAGCCACCAAAGCTGGTCACAGGCCTCTCTGCACAGAGCCCAGTATGGAGAGGACTGGCATGCCAAGGGTCTCAACCCCTGAGGGGCCTTGCCCCGCCGCCAGGACCAACGGGCATCTCCCATGTGGGATGATTTGGGTGTGCACTTTTCGAAGCCCTGGGGCTCTCCAAAAGCAGGAGCAAAACAAGAACAGCGAGACAGGCACTGATGCATTAGCCAGTAGGTGGCGCTCGAGAGCTGGTCTGCAGGGACTACTCCCTCTTCCAAAGCCACTTAGAGGATAATCCACAGATACAACACTGTCCTCAGCTCTCCTTCCCTCCTTATATGCATGCTGAGCACCCGCTAGAAATGGCAAGCCCAGCCCTAACCCAACACTCAGGGCCTTTGCCAAACACGAAACACCAGGGATTCATCCCTCCCAGGGCCACAGCCCAGGTGGGGACATGGACCCTTGAGGGACCCATAGTCCAGATGGGGACATAGACACCATGTAGGGGCCCAAAGTCCAGGCAGGTGAGACAGACCCCTCAGGGGCACACAGTCCAGGTGGGGCTGGGGAGGGATGGGAGCAGCAGTGCACTCACCCAGACACTGGAAGCTGAGCCCAAAGGGCTTACCCTGCAGCACTGATGGCAACAGGCCCTGGGGTCATAGGGTCTCCGTGTTGAAGTGCTGCCCAAAGCTGGGGGAACTGGGGCTCTTGAGAGGCTGTGACCCAGAGGAGAGTGTGGGGACCTGGTGGCTGGGGAGGGGGTAGCGGCAGAGGCTCTGGAACACCAAACAGCCTGGGAGGTCGGCAGAGCTCTCGCATGGGATCCCCAGCCCTGCGGTGCACCCAGGAGGGCGTCTCCTCACTTCAGTGAGGAGCTGGAAGAGGAAATTGTCAAATATGCTGAGTGGGAACCCAAGTATCTATTTCCAAGAAAAGAGGTTAAACCAATGAGCCTGACAGGGACGTGGTCTCCGGTACTTGTGGGTGTACTGGGAAATTTTTTTTAAATGAATTTGAAATAATGGTATGACTGAGCATAACTGAAAACCCAGCAGAGTGCAGACCTACCCCAGATTTTTAACATTTTAGCTGCGCCGTGTCATCGATCTGTAGCAGATGTCACATGTTCACTTGCTCACCCACGCAGTCCTGCCGAAAACCGTGCGTAGTTTACCCCAGAGCCTATCACTTCCCCCTCTGTTCCTTCTGCACAGGACACAAGGCACCCAGACCTCACTGGAGCCCCTGCTGCTCACTCACCAGGAAGCCTGAGGTGCTGTCCAGCAGGCAGCGGACCCGGCAGACGAAGCAACGTGTCAGGAAGGCCGAGTACTCGGTGGGGCCCGTGCCGCCCTCCTGGGCCTTGAGCAGCCTCCTCAGGATGGCATCCTCTCCTGTCCAGGTGGGCACAGGCAGCAGTAAGAGCCAGGTTGGCAGTGACCATGAGAAACCGGAGAGAGGCTGATAAGCAAGGTTGCCCATGTAACAGGCAGCAGTCACTATATAACACGCTGCCCGGCAGGGCTCAATGCGCATGCCTTCTGTGCTCCCACCCACCCCGGTCCCCATGACCTCACAGAGACAGCTGCTCTGACAAATGTGTTCACAGTCCTTTGCCCTTAAAAAGTCACTTCACTGCAACTGTACGTGTGACACCACCGGTTGTTAAGTCTGTCCCTTTCGAGCTTTATAAAATAGGATTGTGTGTTGGCCTCTAGGGTGTGCTTTCTTCACTCAGCTTTATGAGGTAAATATGCTGTTGTGTGAGGTTGTGTTGGAAAATTTTCTTGATTCCCTTACAAATTTCTGGGGAGACATGTGAAGGAACTGGGGTGGACTCTGCCCTGCTGGTGCCCAGGTGGATGGCGCCCTGTCTCCTCATGTGAAAGAACTGGGGTGCACTCTGCCCTGCTGGTGCCCAGGTGGACGGTGCCCTGTCTCCTGGTGCCTGAGGGCATTGTCCCCAGAGCGCCTGTCTGCTCTGCTGCCTCTGCGGGAGCCGGACACCTGCCAAGCACGTCCTGAGTGGTCAGGGACCTGGGTCTGCTGGGGCTTCACAGGGAGTCCTGCCCGCAAGGGGCAACATCTATGAGCAGACAACAATCTTTGGGGGCTTTTTAAATAGTAAATCTTAAGTGGGCGAAAGGAATTTCCTGGAAGACTATGTCCGAGGGAAGGACAAGCACTGCAGCGTTTTTGGTGAGGGCTTCTCAGGTCTTGGCAGAGCACAGAGAAATGGCCAGAGATGCCATCACACTCAGGAGCCCGGGAGCCACGTGGGGCTGCCTGTAGGAGACAAGAGGTGTGCGGGAGGAGGTCTCTGAAAGAGGTGGGACACTGCATTCAATGGAAGGCAGGCCGGCAGTTTCTTGGGCAGTGTCTATGTATTTATGTGAAGGGCTCCCAGTCTTGGTGAGACGCACGCACCTGTCTCTGGGCGTAGGGGCTGCCCACACACCACCTGGGGAGGGTCCATGGCCCAGTGGAGCTGCCGGCAGAAATCCTGGCGGTCATCCACATGGATGTAGTCATAAATGTTTTGGTGCATCACGTCCGTCTGAAACATTGCAACAGTTATTTGAGCCTTACCCTGAAGGAGTTTTCACATCTATCCAGTGATTACTATCTGTACAAATGCCTCATCCATCTGTCAAGAGCAAGGCACATCCTGAAGAAATTCTTTTCCCCCACAAAAAAGGCCAGAGCTTGGCCTCAAGACCATTCCTCCCCTGGGAAGACAAGCCACAAGCTATGCAGCCTGGAACACAGAGCCCCTCAGCCCCCCCGCACCACCACCTGCCCAGCAGTACCAAAGTTTCAGAGATCAGACGTCTTCTAGGGCTGAGAGAACCAGTTTTCTAAATTGATTCTGACCCACAGTGACTCGGGGTACACATCAAGCTGAATTATTTGGTCACTTTGCAGCCTGTATATTATACTCGAATCATAAAAGTTTATTAGGAAATCACCCCCGGGAGGTGAGGTAGGAACCACCAATGCCACCTGACCAGTGACTTCCTTCTTCCTGGCACCTCCAGGCCACATCCACCGTCTCCCAGGATGCCACATGGACCCACCAGTCCACAACCCTCTCTGTGGTCCACTGTCCTCCCATTTGCTTGGGCACAGAGGCTGACCCTCACGAGCACCAGGCCGACACTGGGCAGCCACCGTCTGGGACACAGAGGTCACAACCACAGGTCATGAAGGCTATTGCCATTGTCAGTAAGCAATGAGGACCTATATACACCTCACAGTACCTTCTCTTAACTGTAACTCTGTGTCTCAGGCTGGCCAGGAAGCCCTGAATGTCAAGCAAGTACAACTTCAGGAAGGTAGAACAGGAATGTGACTGAAGATTGGGCTCCAGTCACCTGTGTACCTCATAGTCCAAAGAGACTATGTTTTCACAGCAAGAAGTAAACAAAGAGGTCAGAAGTGGTGTTGTCGTTGGTCATGTTGTCCAGAGTCAGGGTTCTGGACATAAACATGGGACCAGCAGGCAGAGACCAACCAGGCTTTCCCTCAAGCTCCAGACCTGCCCACTCTCAACTCACCTGAAGGTTTTTTTCTCAACTGGTGGCTTCCAGCTCACCTGATGGCTGTCACCTTACCTGGAGGCTCTATGATCACAAGTGCACTTTCCACAGAGATGTTTTCCTAATAAACTTTTGTGATACAGGCATAACATATAGGCTGAAAAGTGCCCAAATCATAAATATACAGCGTGATGAGTTCCCCATATAACCACCAGGAAACAGGATAACAGCAGCACCTCTGAGTCCCTTCTCTCCATCCTCCCCGGAGGCAGTCACAGCACGGACCCCACTGGTTCCGTACATACATGGAGCACTCTGCTCTTTGGTACCTGTCCATTTACCCACATTGTGTGTGTGGCAGGTTTCACCCCATCATTGTACAAGTTTCGCTGTGCAGATACCCTACCTCTGGCTAATCCTCTCTCCTGCTGATGGACATTCGGGCTGTTTCCTGTCTGGGCCCATTACGCGTGACACTGCTGCATCTCTGAGTGCACAGACAGGAGTGGAATTACTCAGTCACCGTAGCTGAAGTGCAGCTTCAGTAGATATTGCCAAACAGCTTTCCAAAGGGCGTGTACAAATAGTTCTGCTGTGGCAAGTGCAAAAGTCCAGTTGCTTTATATTCTGGCCAGCACTCGGCACTTGAGCCTTCCACGTTGGAGCCGCTGTGGCACACGTGTCACGGTTTCTTAGTGTGGTTTTCATTTGCATGCCATGAGATCTAAGGAAATTGAGCATCTCGCATATTTACTGGTCTTTAGATGTGAGGGTGTGTGTCGACACGTGTCACGTGCATGCGTGCATGTCTCCCACTTGTGTCTTCTCCATTTTCCATGGAGCTGTCATGCTGATATGCCAGTGTTCTTTGTCTGTTCTGGACACGAGGACTTTGCTGGGTGTGTTCCATTGCAAACATCTCCACTCCCTGGCCTGCCTTCCTACTCTCTTAATGGGTCTAACACAGCTTAATTCATCAATCTTTCTTCAGGGGTGGTGTTTTGTCCTAAGAAATTTTCCTCATAGACCTAACTCTGCCCTGTTATCTTCTAGAGACTTCTATCATCTACCTGATATTTACTGTGTATGGTATGAGGCAAGAATCAAGTTTTATTTTTCTGTCAGTGAATCTAGTTCACCTAGCTCCGTTTATTTACAAGACCAACAGACGGTCGTGCCACCTTTATCATAAACCTTATCCACACACTTGCAGTTCTCCTAGGGGTCTATTTGTCTGTCCTCGCACCTAGGCCACACTGTGAAAACTGATGACTTTTACAAGAAGTCTTGCATCTGGGATCATAAGTCCCCCCAAATCCCTCCAACACCTTTACCCTGATCAATTGTTGTAGTTTTCTGTACTTCCAACTAGCTTGTCAATTTCCAGAAAAGCTGCTAAACTTGTTCTGACACCTTTATAATAATATTGAGGGTCCTCCAATTCATGAGTATGGCATATCCCTTAATTTATCTGAATCCTCTTTAATTTCTTTAAAGAATGTTTTATATTTTCTGTGTGGTTGAGTCATTACTGAGAATTTGGTGTCTTTCCATCCATTTGTAGATGGATAGCATTTTTCCCTCTGTTGTTTTGATTAAAGAAAAGACTATGCTGACTTCTGACGCTGGGTAGTCATAGTTCTTCTCACTGTGGTTCATGTTATTCTCTCATGAGTTTTAGTCAGTGACCCCAAGCTTTACAGAATCCGGAAGGTGGTGAGCTGCCCACAGGTCTCCCTGAGTGCCCATTCGTCATAGTCACACCTTAGCTATTAACAAAAAGGATGGGTGTAATTAACATGCAAGGTATGAGTCTGCAGCTCAACCAAACCAGGGGACAGATTAACTTGGAGGAAGGCATAATAAAACTGAAAACGACATTTCTAACCAAGGAAAATTTAAAAAATTTAAATGTGAGCCCCGGCCAGATAGTTTCAGTCAGTTGGGACGTCTCAAAGCACAGAGACTGCCGGTTCAATCCCTGGTCAGGGCATATATGGGAAGAGATAGATGTTCCTCTCTCTCTCTCTCTCTCTCTTTCTCTCACTAAAATCAATAAACAAAAGTTTAAGAAAATAAAATTTAAAAAGAGTTCCACCCCCCCCCTGAACAAATTAAATGTGAATATATTTCAGTTTGAAGAAACTGAGGTCTGTGTTATAATAATTAGTTGTGGCATGTCAGACCACCCTTTGTGTTTCTCCTTCGGTTTGATTTCTATGAAGTGAGGTCAAGAGAATTAGTTTTGATCAAGTAAAAGTAGTCATTATTTTAGCTCTTAATCATCATTTATGGAGTTAAGAATAAAAGCATTACTTTAACGAAGGCCTCATTCCAGCAATTATCATCTTTACATTTTGCAAAGCATGTGCACATCTGTGATCCACGCCTGTGCTTCTATTAACAAACTCCAGCAGGTGACTTAGCTCACACGGGGACAACTTCCCCCAACTGCTGACCTTTGAGAGAATAGACAACTTCTTCAATCAATAAGTGTCAACATCAACTGAAATATACGTCTAAACCTATGTATTTATCACAAAAAATTCCAGACTTGAAGATAAATCATGGGCCCAGGCTGTGATAGGAAGAATCTGGCTCCTAACTTTGTAAAGCATTTTGCACAAGAATTTCACAATAGAACAAAGCTGTTCTAATATTTTTATGAAATATTTTGCATAAATTAGAGTCAATGCTTGATTTAATGGCATTTGGAAACAATTTCCTTATAATTTTCTTATAATAACTCCTTTACTTGTAACTCATGGAGGGAAATAACTAAGCTCCAAGAAAACAAAGGTCCAATGACAAGTTCAGACTTGGAATCAAGGCTGCTCTATAGGACCTCTGCCTTGATTACCAAGCCAAAGCCTGTGCTGACCTTCAAATTATGGCTAAAAAATTCACAGGGCAACTCAAGCGGCAGCACAAAAACGCCGACCAAATCGTGTTTTTCTAGATTCAGGTCGTGTGCAAGCAAGCCATCACGGGAAGTCAGCTGAAAGCTTCACCACCTGGGGGCTGGAGTTGAGTGATGTCCACACCCTTGCATTGTCCACCGCGGTTTTGTGAACTCTGCTCTGCGAGTGGAGCCCACAGTGAGGGAGCCAGCAACCTTGATCATGCCCTCCAATCTACTGGTCATTTAGGGGTGGACAGTGCTGTGTAAGCAAGGCACCCCAGAGTAACCAGGCAGGGACAGTGGAGAAGGGGGGCATCAGGACTAAGCTAGCCATGGCTGGTGCTTGTATCATCTTAGGAACAAGAGACTCATTACCCATCACTTCTCATCTCTCTGAGATGGGACATCTTCAGGAGAGGAATGTGGTGACAGAGCTCTTGTCACACGCCGTCAGGTACAGCCAAAGGGAGAAATACCTCAGGGAGCCTCCCCTGTAGTGGGGGTGGTAGTGGGGGATCCCTCTCATGAGTGTCAGAGGCGCCAATGCCCTTCCCAATGCTCTGCATGTTCAGGGACCCATGTTGTCCAAGCAGATGCGTCAGAGTGAACAGAGCTGCTGCCCCATCATGTGCAGGAGCCAAACATGGCTCAGAGCAGTCACTTAACATCCCAGACAGTAGGGCCCAGGCTCTGACATGCAGCCTGGGAACACCGCTTGGAGGTCTTGCCCACTGCACTTCACTCACTCAGCACACACTGGCTGTTCCATGGGGTCCCTTGGGACCATACCTCCATGTGCTGTGCTGCCAGGTCTCACCCAGGTCATGTGATCAGCTGCACCAGAAGCTGGGGGTAGTGGGAGAAAGAGGACAGTACTGTGTCCTACCGCAGACAACTATAGACCCCCCCCCCTCCAGATCCCGTGACAAGAAGGAAGCCTGGTTAGGACAGGGCGTGGTAGTCATTTGGTCCTTGGATTCAAGTGGTAGGAAAGCAGATATAGAGGCAGGTGTAAGAGGAAGGGCTCCTCAGAATCTTGGCAGAGTGAAAGCTACTTTAGTTTTACAAACATTCAAAATGATAGTTTCTATGGAAATCAGATCAAATGCTTCCTCAGCCTCTGGCGGACTTGAACTTCCATGGGGTATCAGCACCCACATTCTCAAATCTTGGCTCCCACTCCGTCCCTTGCTTCCAGGCATCTTGCTGGTGTTCTGCCCAACCAATGAGGTTTTTGTTCCTAACTTCACGGCTTGCCTCTTGGCTCCAAACTCCCCTTTCATAGTTCGGCTCTGATCCTGGATCCCACAAATGTTTCCCCTCAGCCAGCAAAGCTACTCCAGGCTCTGCAGGGGGGAGGTCTGCCCCCTAAGTGTCAGAGGCTCCCATCAGTATTCTGGGGAGCACCAGCATACCTATGGGCAATTTTCTGCTGGCCAGCCCTGGCCTGGGGTACGTTGAGGGACTTCTTTACCCAGGGGCCAAGGCCTCCCCTTGCCAATGAGGAGAAGTCTCCAAAATGTGCCCCACCCTGGACGCCCAGCCTCAGCACTGTGAGCACTGCTGGTCTCCATCCATTGTGTGTGTCCATCTCTGTTCTCCCTTATTGCTAATCCATGTTACTAGTCTTTGTATAAATTTATAGTAGTAATTCTTTATATTAAACTGTTCAAATCATTGCATGGTTTCTACCTCTGCACAGGACCCCAACTGACTGACACACTGTATCCTTTATTTTTGCAAAGTTCTATTTTGTTCTTTCTCAAATCCACCTGTTCATTATGGTGAGTCCTCAGGGAGTGCATCAGCCCCTTGCAGGCCATGACCTCCCAAGTGCCTGTGATTTCACGTTGCACACCCCCCTTCCCAGACTCAGGAGTCTGCACTCTGTGGGACTGTAAATTGCTTTTGGGTGTTGGGAGTTCTCACACGAGACTTCTTCCCCTTCCCAGAGGCCACAGAGAGATTCCTTTATCCTTCCTGGGCTGTAGGCGGGACTTCTCGTTGCACTTCTTGGAGGAGCCGCCCCTGTGGGTCCGAGTGGTGGGCCTCAGCCACAGCCCTTGGCCCCGGTGTCTGGAACCACCACCCTCCGCCCCTGGCTGGTCTGAGGTAATGTTCCAAGGGGATTATCTACACATTCATGAGGGTGATTCCAGGACATACTTTGTCCTGGAGTTTAAGGCATTGATGCTGCTGGTGAGGACTCATGGGAGTGTGACAAGAATGAGGGCCATGCCACAGTTAGCGCGATTGCTGCCCTTAAACTCAGGACACCCTGGACACCTTCATGCTCCTGCCATAAATGAGCCCAGACAAGGTCGGGTGTGGAAATCTTTATCTGATAAAACCTCTGTGTTAAGGAATGCTTGATTTGGGAGATGTTTACACCTTGAAGATAAGGAGCATCCACAGGTAACATGCGGAATCTATCGTGTGGCAGGCAGAAGAGCCATGCTTACCTGGTGGAAGCCCAGGTAGTCTGCAATCGATGCTGAAGCATAAAATATCACCCCTTCTGCACTCACAACCAGGGCAAAGCCATCTAGAGACTGGAAGAAACAAAAATCGAGTTGGCTCCACGATATATTCATGTAATCACTCAAAATGAAAAAGTGCAAGCATCATTTCTGCTTGAGTTTTCAACCTTTTCTCATGTTCTGTAGTCTGTATTCATAATCCTCAGAAATGCCTACTACTTTTAATTTATTTATGACCATTTTGCAACAGGTCTCAAGTTAGCAGGTAACATAGAAACTTGGTCATGTTTTATATAAGACCATGGTTATATAAGATGTGGGAATACTACTCAGCCATAAGAAATTATGACATTGGATCATTTACAACAAAATGGATGGACCTTGATAACATTATACGGAGTGAAATAAGTAAAACAGAAAAAAACTGAGAACAGCATGATTTCATACATAGGCGGGACATTAAAGTGAGACTATGAGACATGGACAAGAGTGTGGTGGTTACGGGGTGGGGGGAGGGAAAAGAGGGTGGGAGAGGGGGGAGGGGAGGGGCACAAAGAAAACCAGATAGAAGGTGACAGAGGACAATTTGACTTTGGGTGATGGGTATGCAACATAATTGAATGATAAGATAACCTGGAGATGTTTCCTTTGAACATATGTACCCTGATTTATTAATGTCACCCCATTAAAATTAATAAAAAAAAGATGTGGGTTTTTTTTTTATGATTATAAAATTTGTTTTATAAAATGTAGAGATCATGACAAGATGACACCCATCAGTACCTGAAACAAAGCGAGAGTCTTTTATTTCACCTGTGTGACTGCCCTACTCATTCACCTTCTGCCTTACTGCGTTCTGGTTTTTCTAAGACTTTTTTCTTTTTTTAAGTGAGAAATGAGGAGTCAGAAAGACAGTCTCTCACATGCACCTGACCGGAATCCACCTAGCAAGACCCCTATGGGGTGATGGTCTGCTCATCTGGGACTGTTGCTCTGTTGCTCGGCAACCAAGCTATTTTAGCACCTGAGGCAAGGCCATGGAGACATTCTCAGTGCCCATGGCCAACTTGATCCAACTAGTTGCAGGATGGGAAGAGAGAGAGAGGGAAAAAAAGAAGAGGGGCTGGGGTAGAGAAGCAGATGGTCACTTCTCCTGTGTGCCCTGACTGGGAATCGAACCAGAGACATCCACATGCTGGGCCAGCACTACCGCTGAGCCAACTGGCCCAGGCCTATTTTCTTTTCCTTTCTTTTTATTTCATCATGTAAACATTTTGAACTCCATCAAGTGCTATTTCTATACTGAAATAATCACAAAAATTTTCATTAGTCTATTTGTGTGGTGAATTATAAGGACATATTTCCTGACAAAGAATCATTCTTACATACATGGGATAAACTTTTCTGATCATAACTTTATATGCTATGAATTGCTTCATTTCACTTGGGAGTTACTCATAAATATATTCTATATTTAAGGAAAAGCTTCTCTCATTTTGGTGTCAAGTGTACACAATCATCAAAAATGATCCTGGCCCCTTTCCCTTCTTTCATTTTTCTGGACCCACTTATTTAAGACGAGGGCCATGTGTTCCTTGAGAGTTTGGTTCACCTCACATCTTATATCATCCAGTTTGGGCATATTCTTGGGAAATGATAAGTAAAAAGGGGTAGATTTTAGTATGGTTTCATTTATTTAATTGTTGTTAGCATATTTAGTTTTAAAACTTTCCTTATATAAATTCTGGCAAGAGAGAGCAAGAGAGACAAGAAGAGAGAGAGGTGAGAAGCATCAACTTGTAGTTACGTCAACTTTAGTTGTTTGTTGATTGCTTCTCATACCTGCCTTGACTAGGGAGTCAAGCTGAGCCAGTAACCCCTTGCTCAAGCCAGCTACTTTGGGCTCAAGCCAGCGACCTTGGGCTTCAAGTTTGCTATCTTTGGGCTCAAGCCAGTGACCATGGGATAATGTCTATGGTCCCATGCTTAAGCCAGTGACTCTGTGCTCAAGCTGGACGAGCCCATGCTCAAGTTGGCAACCTTGGAGTTACGCACCTGGGTCCTCAGCATCCCAGGTCGACACTCTATCCATTGCACCACCACCTAGTCAGGCTGCATCCATTTCATCTTGATTTTAAATTTGTTAGTGTATGTTATTTACAATGCTTTTAGGATTATTAAATATGTTATAATTATTGTGAACTTTGTGTGTGGAGAAAAGTAGGGCACGTAGTCGTTATACTTGACTTAAAGTCTCCCTTCATTTATAAAGCAATCCCTCTGGACTGTTCTACAGTAGCTTCCCCAAACTGTCACCAGTAAAGATGCACAGGAAACCATAACACCTAATTGCATGACCAGCGAACATTCTATCATCTATCTATCTATCTATCAATCATCTATCCATTATCTACCATCTCTCTATCATCTTCTCCTTCATCATCACCATCAACATGATAAACTAAGGGCAGCACACGCTGCATTGGTCCCTACGAGTGTCAGGCATCCTATGTGGAATATCTCAATTTCATGTCACCTCCAGCATGCAGAAACAGTTAGTTGTCACTTTATTTTCCAGCACAGAAGCTGGAGGTAAGGGAAATTGAGATACCCAGACAGTGGAGTTCATAAATATTTCACTTTGTATCCTTAAGACACAGACATTTAGAAACTTTAAATTAACTTCCATGAAGTCTTTGGCCATCCACAGTATATTGTAATACTTGCTTTTCTTAATTCTTGATCATCTGGATACATTTTTTGTTTCTTTTCTTTCTTAAATCTGTCAATTTTATAAGTGATCAATTATTTTACCATTATTATGATTTTCATTTCTTTCATTATCAATAAGATCGAAAACATTTCATATAATCAGCAGTAACTTGCATTTCTCCTTCAGTAAACTGCCTGGGTAGATTGTGTGCTAATTTTTCCATTAGGGTTTATAAATATCAAATTCTATGAGCTTTTAAATTACTGATGTTAAAGATTTCTAGGCAGTCTAGGATAATAGCAGCCACCTAGATTCAAGCCCTACATCTAAAAAATGATAGATAGAAAGCAACAAGCTGTACAAATCACACCCTTGACGTGATGAGGACACAAGAAACTGGTAAACTTCAAGTTATTATATGCAGAAAAGGCAACACGAAGTCCCACTAAGCCCAAAATGACTGTTTCAAAAAGAAAAGTATAGCATCTCCCCTCCAGAAACTAGGGAAAGAAACCAATGAAATCCACAGTAAGTAGAAGGAAGGAAAAGTGAGAATAAGAGTAAAAATCAAGGAAAATTGCCTAATGCAGTCGAACAATAAAGGCCATCAATAAAGTCAAAATTTGGTTATTTGAAAAGATTAATAAAATTAATAAACCTCTGGCAAGCTTAATCAAGAAAAATACAAATTACTGACATCAGGAATTTTAAAAGCTACATCATTATAAATGCCACAGACATTAAAAAGATAGTAAGGAAATATTAAGTCTGATATTCAATAAAGTAAAAACAATTTAAATGAAATGGACAAATTCCTTGAAAAACACTAAGAAAAGTGATATAAGGCCCTGGCCCAATAGCTTGGTTGGTTAGAGCAGAGGTCCCCAAACTACGGTGCGCGGGCCACATGCGGCCCCCTGAGACCATTTATCTGGACCCAACCGCACTTCCGGAAGGGGCACCTCTTTCATTGGTGGTCAGTGAGAGGAGCACAGGATGCAGATGCATCCTGTGCTCCTGGAGTACTACTGTATGTCCCGGTGCCGCAAAGCACGGCATCACTCACGTACAGTACTACTTCCGGTGACGCCGACGCACGCATCACGGCTCCAGAAGTGCATCATATGATGTGTGTGCATATGTGCAGTGTGGATAGGGATTTGTTCATAGTTTTAAAGAAAAGTGATATAAGAAGAACTAGAAAATCTAAATAGCCCAATAGCTATTAAACAAGTTGAAGTTGCTATCAAAACTATCCCACAAAGAAAACTCCAGGCCCAGATGAAAAAGGATAGGAACTACCTAGGACAGCGATGGGTAATCTTTTGAGTTTGGTGTGTCAAAATTCGCCAAAAAACCGAGCATAACTCGGGTGGTGTGTCACTTCAAGAAAAACGGCCTAACCGGAAGTCCCAGAACTAGACACTCTGTGCCGGAGTTCTGTTGTTTTGGCCTACAGACCTCCGGCACAGAGTGTCTACACTACAGCAAATGTTTTATCCTCGGCTACTGCACCTGGCTGTGCAGGAGCCCAGGATGAAACGTTCTTCTCGGCATGTGGCCCCATACTTCTCTGGTATGCGGCCGCATGTCATCAAAAATGGCTACGCGTGTCAGTGCTGACACGCGTGTCATAGGTTCGCCATTACGGACCTAGGAATAAATCAAATAAAACATGCTGAAAACGGTGACACAGTGTGGAGAGGAAACCTAAACACACTGAGAGCTATGCAAATTCTTGATTGAAGGACTCAGTAAGTACAGTTAGAATCTCCTAAATTAATCTATAGATATGAAACAATCATAATAGGATTTTTCTTTTTGCAGAAATTGACAAGCTAGTTCTAAAAGTTATGTGGAAATGCAAAGGGCCCAGACTCGCCTGAGCAGTCGGGTTAAAGAACAAAACTGTAGGACGTATGCTGCCTGCATGACTGGCTCTAAAGCTATGGTAATTAAGGCTACATGGTACAAGGACAGACAGGCAGTCTTCAGAGGTGCTGGGTCAACCCAATGGAGAAAGGAGGCTTTTACACAAATGTATCTGAAACAGTCAGTTGTCTGGATGGAGAAAGTGAACTTTTATCTTATTCCAACATTTTCAACCATCAAGATATAATTCAGAAAGGAAAAGTCATGGCACTCATGAAAATATAAAATGAGCCCATGTCAAAGATTTTACTCGAGAGGAAAGCAGTGACGTGTTAGAAAAACTAGTCTAAAACATACTCGGAAGCAAGGTGACTCCAGGCAGTCAGGACACGGTTGCTGTTAGATGCAAAACTAAGTCCCTAGGTGATCCTTGAGTGGAAAGAATGTGCCACTCAAGTTGCTGCCTTATTTCGAAGTTTCAGATACCTTTCCTGACAGAGTAGTGCAAACACCAGGGCAGTGACTTCACAACATGATTTAGACTTTGTGCTGAGTTTTACAAGCAAGAAATCCCAATACACACATGTTGCAGCTTCAGTGGCTGCTTTAAATGGTCTCTAGCCCAAGACGATGACCACAAATCATTGCAAAGCTTATTATCAGTCACCCACTCCTGCACTCCAAAGAATGGGAAACTGACCCATGCAACATGTGCCCACCAGAATATCTCCAGGAACTAAACAGACTGTGTCACTTGTCACTGCAATCTCTGTGAAGCTCCATCAAGAAGTGCCTGGTCCCACTGTCCTAACACCTCTGAGTAGAGGGAAGGGGTCATGCAGTATGCCTGGACCACATCCTACTGGGTTACTCCAGAGTTGGTGAGTTGGCGAATTTTACCACAATCTCCCCAGTGCCTCTGTTCTCAAACACACAGAATTTCTCTGTTAGATGCAAAACTAAGTCCCTAGGTGATCCTTGAGTGGAAACAACCTAAGAAACATTTGAGATTTACTTATTTACATTGTTTAACAAAGACCCAATTTGCCCAGTCTAATCAGTGGAAGCTGGGTGAGTAGAGGGTGTGAAAGCAGCATCACATGGGTCTTTTCCTAAACAGTAGATGAGAAAGGCTCATCTCCCCTGACTAGCAATCAACAAGTGTGGTTGCACCTATGTCCTGTGCTACTTCCAAGACATTTTACATAAAAATCTAAGACCATCTCATCAGCCCCGGACTCAGCTGTTTAGAGTGTCATCCTGATATGTCAAGGTTGCTGGTTCAATCCTCAGTCAGGGCACCCACTTAAAAAAAAAAAGACTCTCATCCACATCCACCAGATCAGAGGTTTTCCTAAAGCACCTCGACAGCCTGCACCTGTGACCAGGCTGGGACCCACTAAGGCCCCAGTTTCTGTGTCCCTCAGACCATTGGCTCAGCCAAAGTAGTGCGTTTTTATGACAGTTTTTTTTTTAACTAAATTTTTTTTTAATTGTGGCAAAATATACATAACACCAAACTCACCATTTTAATCATTTCAAGTGTACAGTTTGTTGGCATTAAGCATACTCACAGTTATGCGGCCATACTCAACTTCATTTCCAAAACTTTTCCATCTTCCCAAACTGAGACTCTGTCCCCATTACACATCCCCATCCCCTACCCCCAGCCCTTCCACCTTCCCTTCTACTTCCCGTCTCTATGAATTTGACAACTCTAGGGACCTCATATCAGTGGGATCATACAGGATGTGCCCTTTTCGGGCCAGCTTATCTCACTCTGCATAATGTCCTCAAGGTTCATCCACGTTGCAGTATTATGTCGGAATTTTCTTCCTTTTTGGGGGCTGAGTAATATTCCAGTGTGTGGGTGGAGCACATTGTACTTATCTGTTCATCCATTGATGAACATTTAGGTTGCTTCTACTTCTGGCTACTATAAATGATGCTCCTGTAACCATGGGGATACCAGTATGACAGTGAGTACATTTTCAAGAAGGAAAATATCTGAGGTAAGAATGAAGTTAATTTCAACACTTTGCTATTCCCTGCCACCCTGCCTGGGATAAAAGAGGCCCATAATAAAGTTAAAACATGCTGCACCCTGCAGAGCTGGAAGCCTTTTTAAAAAGACAGATGGCGTGAGACTGCATCATTTGCCTGTCCTGTGATGACTTCAGTGCACTTCCTCTTGGAAACCCTGGAGCTTCTGTTCACCTGGACTTCATAGGAATATGTGCACAAGTCACTCCCATCCCGTGCTCATCAGGACCTGAGCATGGCGGAGGCTCTGGTGCTGGTGCTGACAAGGGATGTGGTTCCAGGGCCTCAGCAAGGAGATCAGGGCTGGTACCACCCACATCTGAGGGTGACAGGGGCACAGTCAGACAACCCAGGAGAGCCTAATGCCTGGCTCCCACAGGTACTCAGTGGATGGAGTGCTGCTGTCATGCCTTATCAGGAGCCAGCAACAGCATCCCATGATGAGGGACCCTGCAGCCCCGCCCTCAGAATTTGGGCAGAGGTAGAGTCGGGTTATGCTGGGGTTCACCAAGGCACTGTTATAAGACAAGGAAGGTGTCAGTTCCAATAGACTATCAGAGCAAGTATTTGCCATCACAACCAATCACTAAAAAGTGAAAGCCTGATGTAACCATTAGGCCACATGTCCAGGGAACATACACTAAAAGGGCAGTCGTCAGAATGCAATCACTCATGAGTGCTGGGCAGTAGTGACCTCTAGAGACCTCAAGTCCATCCCCTGGTCAAGCTGAAGGGGTGCAGCCACCTGCAGGCTCGGGGCAGAGCCATCCTCCGCACTTAGTAAATCGGCGAGCAGCCTGGGTGGAGGAAGTGGGCACTGGGCTGGGCATGGCTCTCCTATAGCATCTCCCAAAGCCAAGGCTGCTGTGTACTGATGTCCTACTAATAATAGTTCAAAGATCGAAGAAATGCTCAAGGCCTGAGCATATAAAATGCCTTCTCAAAAAAGATTTTATGAGATTAGTCACAACCAAAACAACCTTAATTTTAACTCATAAAGCAGAAATTTTTTTAAAAAAGAAGAAAAAAGACTATAAAAATGCTGTTTTCCGAGTCATATGGATTCAATATCAGACTGACTTTCTGGTCCAGAGTCATTGCGCCAAATACTTTTACACATGTGGGACCATCCTTCAAATATGCATCGTGAGCATTTGTTTATTTTTTCTCCTTCTCTCTTTTTAATCCTACAAGAGTTTTGTGTTCCTTTTTTTAACATGGTACATGGAAAATGAGATCACTTTTCCAAGTGGAAAACAGGATTTGGCCCCAAGCTTATTTTTAAAAGGGGGAAATAATCACATCTACATTCAATTACTGAAAGTCACGAAATGTGCACCTGCCACTACTTTAGGGCAAGGGTCCGAAATGCCAGTGCCTCCCACCTAGCTCAGCCACAGTCTTTGTTACCACCCGCAACCACTCTTTGGGGAAAAGGAACGTCTGAGAAAGCCAGGACTTCCTTTGGCCAACCCTTTGAATATCCTGATCTCTTCCAGTACTGTGGCAAAAAAAAAAAAAAAAGCCAGCAAGTACTCCAGAGATGGTTTGTCAAGGTCACAGCAGAGAGAAAAAAAGAGGGAAAAGGAACAATTCTCACAGCCCTTCGTTGCTCCTCCCCAAATAAAGGGCAGCGGCAGCGGGGAGCAGAGCACTCCCCCCCCCAGATCTGTTGCCAAGGTCACCAAGCAACCACACAAGGCCAAACCCCACTAGTCACGCGAGCCCAGCAAGTGAGCACTAAGTGGGCACCAACCCTCCGGGCGGGCGTTGGGCAGCTGGCTCCGCTTCCTGGAGCCAGATCACTCGCTGGGCCTCTCGGCGGCCAGTGTGCGTGCGAGTGGCGTTCCTGCTTGGGGTGCGGAATAACTGGCTGTTTATAGATCCCACAAACAGTACACTCAGGCTTGACTCTCTGCCATGAAGCAGCTACGGCACTTGAGAGCAGTTCTTGAACGCTGCAGTAGGCGCGGGCGGTGGGGTAGTGGGAGGTTGGGGGGGGGGGTAAGGCCACAGAGATGGGCAGGTGGGCCCCTGGGCTCCTCCCACTAGCCCAAGGTCTTCTGGGTAGAGGTGAGGAGTTGACTGGAGGTTGCTGCCTTCAGGGGCTTTGGAGGTACAGAGAACAGGTTGAAAAAAATCCTTTTTATGTTCTGCTGCTGCCCCTCCAGGTGGCCTGGGGACAGTCTCTTCCTGGTGGGACAACAGGGGCAAGACTGGAGGGCAGGGCCAGCTGGAATGAGAAGCCAGCCCACTATGCCCCTTTTTAAAGGGGGAGCACACCCCCACCTAGCCCATGTCCCTCCCCTCCCCCTCTCTCCTCTGACCCTGGGCCCTTGACCCTTGGCCAGCATACAGCTAATCAGAAAAGCTGGTATCAGACACCTGCAGGGACAGCACAGAAGAGCCGGGGAGACACCCAGCACTCAGGCAGCACAGAGCAGACACCAAAGAACTGAGACAAGCATGAATTTATATACAGATATTTAAGGAGATAGGAAAAGCTGTTAGCAACAAACAGGAACAAGAAACATTATAAACAAATCAACTGGAAATAGTAGGAATAAAAATGGCACAAAGGGAAGAAAACTGGGGGTTTGGCAGGATGGGTCCAACGCCCACTGAGGCAGCTGGGAGGAAGCCAGACAGAAGATAAGAGAAGCCAGGCAGGGGAGGATGATGTAGAAGGGCAGCACCTGGGCACAGCAGCTCCAGTAGATGAAACAGTGATGCAGAGGGACAGCGTTGGACAAACAATGGAAGTAAGACGTCTGGACTGAAGACGTTAGAGTTCAGATGGACAGAACACAGATCACCATGTAGGTGACACAGGCAAACAATACAATGACATGTCAGAACAAGAACAGGAGAGCCAAAGAAAGAATCCCAAAGCTGTGAGAGACGGCTAGAAAGAATAGGAATCGAACCTCTCAGACTTCCCCAAACCAGCAGCCACAAGGATGCTGCAAACAATGGGACAATACTTTTGGGGCTGAAGAACAAAAACTTTGAACCTAAAATTGTATATTCAGCCCAATTATTATCCAGGTGTGAAGGCACAACAGCCTCCCAGCATGCGGGGACCAAGGAGGATTTCACATTCAGACCCACAAGGAAAATACTTTGAGGGAAGCACTGGAGAAGCACATCCAAGCTTCAGGACATGACAAGGATGGTGACCAAGTCCCACTAAACTGTAAAGGAGAGTCTTTTAAAAAGTTAGGAACAAATATGAGAACCTGTGCCATCTAGGATTCAACTTCCAGATCAAATCAATGTGCAAGTGTATGTGTGTGTGGGTGGGTGGGTGGGGGGACTTGAGCATATGCCACATGCAAGTCTTGTTGGGGAAATGCCAACACTGATAAGTCTAATCAGATCAGACCAACGTGGAAAGGGCTTATGCTATGAGCACCAAGTACAAAAGCATATGAAAGCTCAACCTATAAATGGAGAGCTAGGGAGAAAAAAAGAAACCAATGAAAGTATACTAAATGGAAAATAGAGAATATGATGACAGAAACTAGTCCCCAAATAAGAGTGATTACAAGTACAAATAGGTTAAAATAATCATCAGAAGGAAAACTGGGGGGAGGGTCCCTTGTGTACGTCTGCAAAAGACAGACTTAAGAAAAAAGCTGAAAATGAAAGAAGGTGAAACGTGTATGAAGCGTCAAAGCCGGAAAAGGCTGGGGACTACTTTATATCTGATGAAATGGAATTTACTGGGATAAAAGGGTTCAAGTCAAACGTGCAAGCTTTAAGAGGCACAGGATACTGCAGGCTGTCACTAAATTAGCAGTCGGTGCCGAGCCGCGCCACGCAGCTTCTGCTTCCTAGAGCTGCTGCTGCCAGCTCTCGCCTTGCCCTGCTGGGACAGGTGAGACTGAGCTCAGCTCACCAAGTTGCTCACTTACATTTACTTTACTAACAGCTTGCTCTCCATTTCCCTGAGGTCAGATATCACTTGCTGCCCCGCATACCTGCTCACGGCTTGCAGTCACATGCTCGTGTCCGCTCCAATGTCCTAATTTAGCTGTACCATAATTCTGATTAAATCAATGTGCAGTGCTTCTGTTATTACAGACTCTTCTCAGCTGGGCCATGTGGACTAACACTAAACCCTTCACTGTCTCTCCACAACCTGTGAGCCTGGAGGTAACAGATGCCTGTTTGCTGACTTGTTACACTGTCCCTGACTTACCCCCCCCCCCAAATCTTCTGAGTGGAGAAAAAGCCTTTTCTCTGTCGGTGTGCTGTCCACTCATCTCCTGGAAGCCGGCCTCCTTTCCTTCTTCGTCATCCTGGGTCTGGTGTAGGGTTGCTCCTCCTGAGAAAGCATGTTAAGGAAGCAAAACTTTTGAGTTCCAGAATGTCTGGAGCTGTCCTTACGCCACCTCCTCTCCAGCGGTGGAGCAGGTGTGTGAGTCCCAGGTGAGCAATCACCTTCCTTCAGCAGCACTGTGCCGGCATTTCCTCCTGGCGCTCCCGCCACCAGCATCCCCTGGCTGGGCCAGTGTGAAACCTGCTCCTTCTCTCTGGCAGCACAGAGGATTTTCTCATTGTCCACGGGTATGGAATTCCACAAAGGCAAACACCCTAGTCCTTTCATCCATTGTGCTGGTCACCCAGTGGGACCTTCTGGGCCGGAAGCTCAGTCCTTGGTTCTGGGAAACTTTCTGGGTTGCTTCCTTACCCGCTTCCTTTCCTCTGATCTTTCTGGAGCTCTGATTACTCTGGAACTCTTATGGGGTCTGGCAGCCTGCCTGACTTTTCTCTCCTTTTCTCCCCTGCTTTTCTTTCATTCTTGGAAGGACCCCTTCAACTTTAATCTCTGACCCTCCTACAGATTTCTAAGTTTTGCTCTCATGCTTTTAATTATTGATTTTTTAAAAGTCTCTAAATATTCCTTCTTACAGCAAACTGTTTTCATGTTGACGACCTTCAGTTCTCTCTGAGGAGCCTGAGTACATCTTGGTTTGTTTTCTCATTTCTTCCCTCTGCACATCGACTTCAGACACATTGCCCCGAGCCCTGATTTCTGCTCCTGTCTTTCACCTCACCTCTTTCCTGAGGGGTCCTGCGATGTTGGTGTGCCTGGTTTAGGAGAAGGCACAGGATGCAACAGGAAGCCCCGCATCCATGATGGGGCCTGTCTGCCCGCTGGCTTTGGGGCAATGTGCCCTGGAGGGAAGGCCTGGGGTCAGCATCTTTGGCCCTTTCCCTGGGCTGTCAGGCTCCTCAGTGATGCCTTGCCCTTCCTCTCACCTCAAGGTGGAAGTGGTCAGGTCTCTGGGGGCCAAGTTAGGGCCTGGGCTCAGCCCATGTGTGCAGCATCGACCACCCTGCTGTGACAGGGCCTAGAGACCCCCCAATCCTCTTTCCGCAAGTCAGGAGGGCCTCCTGGTGGCTAACTGCTCCCTAGTTATGTATTTAAAAGTTACTCTGACCAGAGGTCATGGTGTCCACACGCTGAGATGGTCTCTAAGTCCCCCTCTGTTGGTTGTGTTTTGACTTTAATCTCTTCAATTCTCTTTGAGAATATGAGTCCAGGGTCCAGGGTCTGGTCACCACTGCTCCCAGGGAGCTCCATGGCTATTTCTCTTTGGTTTTCAAGGACTTTGTGTGAAATTATGAAGCTAACACTTCATGAATTAACAGCTTTTTCCCTTGAAAATCTACCTCTTTAGCCTGATCTCCTAACAAGTCCCACTCACACCAAAGCACCTGCTCAGCCCCTCAGCCCCACCTCTCAGCCCCTCAGCCCCACCTGGGCTCCCTGGACCTTTGTCAGCATTGCCACCAAGCTTATGTGGGGGCTGGTTTTCCTGAGGAGCCAGTACTGCAGCACCCAGACCCAGCCGCTTGCATGATCCTTGATTTCTGGGGACTATCCTGTCCAGTGGTGCCCCCAGAAAAACCCTTGTCCATGGGTGGCTCAGCTGGCATTCCCTCTGAGTGTCAGTACTCAGGTCTTTCGCCCTTGGGTTTTTGACTGGGTTCTGTTTCAGCGACTGCATGAAATGCTCAGAGAAACTCCTCTATAATGTGAGTTTTTTTCTGAGAACTGGAAGCCAGGCACCCAGCCCTGGTGCAGAAGTGCCCTCCTGCCACCTTCCTGTTTCAGGATGGGCAGGAACTGAAGGCTTCAGAGACCGCGCCCCAAGCCTGACAGGCACTGCGCCTGTCCAGGCTTTCCCTAGTGCTTTGAGGTTGAAAGCTGAAGCTCCGAGAGCACCCATCAGGGCCAAGAGGGGTCACTCCACACAGATCCTTGTCTCTGCTGACAGCAGGATGGGCCCTGGCCCTGACACGAGCCCCGCACACTGTCAGGCCCCACAGGGCCACCTGGGGCAAAGCAGTCTCAGCCTGGGGTCCTGCAGAGTCCCATAGGGAGGGGCATTGGGAGCCAATCCCTGCTGTGCCCTTACTGGGATGTGACACTGAGCGACCTGCAGAACCACTCCATGCCTCAGTTTCCCTATCTGTACAATAGAACGACACATCTGCTTTGTGCTCCATGGTCTGGAACAGCCCCGGACAGTCAGTGATGACTGAGTCCTGGCTACAACAGCCATGAAGGGCTCGGGTTTGGAGGTGGGAGAGGCATGAGTTTCTGTCCCAACTTGAACTTTAACTCAAGGTTCCTCCACTGTAAAATGGAGAGTTGTACTGAGCTGAATAGTGGCCCCGAACACATGTCCACCTGGAACCTGTAAAAGTGAGCTTATTTGGAAATAGGATCCTTGGAGATACAATTAAGATGAGGTCACTCTGGATTCAGGTGGGCACAAAATTCAACACGATGGGAGGGAATCCAATACAGCTTTGTAAGAGGGGAATTTGAACACAGAGACCCGAAAGGACACACAGGGGGAAATGCTACCAGATGCTAGGAGAGAGGCAGGGAGTATCTTCTCCCAGAGACCTCCTGAAGGAGCCTGGCCAACCCTCCTCGCTTTCAGCCCAGTGATACCAAGTTTAGACTTCTGGCCTCGAGAACAGTGAAAAGCACTTTTCTGTTGTCTGAGCCCCCACAGTGCAGTAGTTTGTTAAGGCAGCCACAGGAAGTTAATCCAACAGTCAAGTGAACCTCAGCAGGTATACATCCGTGGCACATGCTGATATTCAGAACCCATGAACTTCCACTACCACCACCACCACCACCACTTATTGTTATTGCCACTGTTGTTACTAGAAGCCAAGGCAAGGAAAGGAGAGCTCAGTGCCCCAACCCTGGGCCCTCTCTCTATAAGGACAGACCTCACTGGGCTCCCATCCACCAAGACACACCAGAGAAAGGCAGGTTGGGCAGCTGTGCTATGGCTGCAGTAGGAATGGTGCGTGCATGCAGGAGCCCGGAGACAAAACCTGGCCCTCTGCAAGGGGGAGCCGGGATAAGGGCCTGCAGTGCAAAGATGGGGTCTTTATTATTCCTTATCACCCCACTTTGTCCTAATGTTGGGCTTACTGCACAGAACCGTACAGCAGTGATGGTGGCTACTCCTTCAAGAGAAATATCCTCTTTCTAGTAGAGGACCAGGAAACAGGCCCCAAGGGTGGGGGAAATCCTACAGAGCAGACAGCGAGAACAGGGACCCCCAACTTTTGTGTATGAATTGACATGATTCCCAGCTCCCTCCAACCGCGCGCGCGCGTGTGTGTGTGTGTGTGTGTGTGTGTAACGTGCCCATAGAAGCAGAGCAGTGGCTTTGAGAGCAGACATGGGAAGAAAGAACCTGCTGGCTAAACCTAACTGGGCTGACAAATGCTAAAATAACATGAAAAATAACCAACATCCCCCAGAGGGTTTTCACAGGACCCAGAGTCTCACAACATAGTTGAAAAATGTCCAGGATACAATCTGGATTAGTTTCCTATTGCTGCTACAACAAATTAATACAAATGCCACAAATATATTTTCTTAACATTCTGTAGGTTAGAAGTCCAAAATGAGTTTTCTGGGCTAAAATCAGGGTGATGGCAGGGCTGCATTCCTTCTGGAGGATCTGGGGAGAATTTACTTTCTTGCCTCTTCCAGATTCTAGAGGCGCTTACTCCTGGATTCATGGCTTCTTTCTCTGTATCCAAAGTCAACATAATAGCATTGCTCTCTTTTCTTGTTGCTTCTCTTTCTCTAACCACAGCCAGGAACAGTTCTCCATGTTTACAGATCCTTGTGAGTATACTGGTCCCACTTGTAGAATCCAGGATCATCTCCCCATGGTTGGGTCTCTATCTTTAGTCACACGTGCACAGTCCCTTTTGCCGTGTACAGTAACATTTTCACAGGTTCTGAGAATTAGGATGTGAACACCTTTGGGGATTATTATTCTGCCCAGCACACAATCCAAAATTACTGTATATACTAAGAACCAGGGTATGAGAGTCGTACTTAAGAGAAAAGACAATAAACAGATGCTACCTCTGAAATGACACAAATGGTAGAACTATCAAATTCGAATTTTAAAACAGCTAATGAGATAAAGGTAAGCACTGTTGAAATGGAAGAAAAAAGATAAACAGTCTCAGAAGAGAAGCAGACACTATAAAAAAGGAACCAAATAGAAATTTTAGAATTGAAAAAAATAAACTAAAAATGTCATTGGATAGGCTCAATAGCAGAACAGAGGTGACAGAGAAAAGAGTCAATAAAATTAAAGATAGATCAATAGAAAGTATCCATCCTCAGAGAGAAAATATTGGGGAAAATGAACAGAGCCTCAAGGACCCATAGGACAATATACAAAGATCTAGCATTTGTGTCAATGGAGTTTTTGAAACAGAAGAGAGAAACGGGTGCAGTAAAAAATATATTTGAAGACTATGGCTGAAAACCTCCCAAATTTAGTAAAAGACATAACTTTATAGGTTCAAGAAGCTTGGTCCTGGTCGTTTGGCTCAGTGGTAGAGCGTCGGCCCAGTGTATGGATGTCCAGGGTTCGATTCCCAGTATGGACACACAGGAGAAGCAACCATCTGCTTGTCCACCTGTCTCTCCCCTTCTCTCTCTCTCTCTTTCCTTTCTGCAGCCATGGTTCGATTGGTTTGAATGCATCAGCCCCAAGCACTGAGGATGGCTCCATGGAGCCTCTGTATCAAGTGCTAAAAATAACTCAATTGTGAGCATGGCCCAGATGGGTAGAGCATCAGCCCCAGATGTAGGTTGCCAGGTGGATCTCAATCACGGCGCATGTGGGAGTCTGTCTCTGTATCTCCCCTCCTCTCTCACTTGGAAAAGAAAAGAAAATAAGAAGCTCAGTGAACACTAAGCAGGGCAGTCTAATAAGACCGAGCTTAGACATATCATAATTAAGTATAAAAATTAAAACCAATGAAAAGGAAATAGTCCTGTACATACCAAAGAAAAATGACACAATATGTCCAGGAGAAAAATAATTTGAATGACAGCAGATTCCTCACCAGAAAACCTGGAGGCCAGAAGAGAATAGATGACACTTCAAGTACTACAAAAAAAGAACTGTCTGCCAAGAATTCTATTCCCAGCAAAAAGTATCAATCAAAAATGGAGGCAAATAAAGATGTGTTCTGGTAAAAAGATAACTAAAATAATTCATCAGCAGCAGTCCTACACCATAAGAAATGCTGAGGGGAGTTCTGCAGGATGAAGAGAAATGACACTAGATGGAAACTCAAAATCTCAGGAACCAATGGACAGCATTGGAAATGGCAAATATCTGGGGAAAATATAATAGACTATTTTCACCTCTTGAGTTCTTTAAAATGTGGACAACCACTGAAAGCAAAGAGCACACTGTTTAGAGGGTTAAGTGTATATAGACTTAATACCTATGACAAATATAACATAAGAGAAGGAGTTAAAAGAATTGAATGGTTTAAGTTTTCTTTGTTTAACCTGAAGTACTAAAATTTTAATTCTATTTAAAAATGGGGTTTTTATTGTAATCCTTAGAGCAACTGCTAAAAAAAAAAGAAAAGAGAAATATATACTTAAAATCTAATAGCTATACTAAAATGAAATACTAATAAATAGTATTTATTATTTGTAATTATTATTTGTAATTAATTAAAAGGAGGCAGAAAAGATAAAAGAAATAAATAGAAAAAGTATTAAATGTTAGACTTAAATCCAATATTATCAATGATTACCTTAATATAAATGGCCTGAGCACACTAATTAAAAGAAAGGTATTGTCAAGTTGGATTTAAAAAGAAAACCAAACAAAGAAAAGACACAACTATATACTGCCAACAAGAAATACATCTTAGGACTAGCTGGATGGTTTGGTTGGTTAGAGCTTCATCCCAAAGTGCAGAGATTGCCGGTTTGATCCCTAGTCAGGGCACATAAAGGAACAGATCAAAGTTCTTGTTTTACTTTCTCTCTCCCCCTTCCTTACCCAATAATCAATAACAATAAAAAAAGAGTAAAATATTTTTTAAAAAAGAAAATACACTTTAAAGAGTCTGGTGCCCCTCTGCAGCTGCCGCCCCCTGCCCTGCAGCTGCCGCCACCGCGCTCTGTGTCACTGCAGCCTCTGGACCAGCTGTAGGATTAGACCACAGTCTTTACTCGGTAAACATATTCCTCAGTCCTGTGGGGTTCTTCTCAGTCACACGTTTATGAAGTTTCTGAAGGGCAGTGGAGATTACTGCCAGGCACAACACGACCGCTAGCAGACAAGTGAACAATGGAAATTCATTACTAATCCACTGAGAGGCCCCCTTATGAGTAGTTAACCTGGACACAGGAGTGTTGAATTGAAATTTGCAGAGCATCTTAGAAGAGTTCTGACCTGGGTGGGGCAAACCCCAGTGTACCCCTTTCTGTTGCCTCAGTGTTACTGAATGGAAGAATTGCTGCTTCTTGTTAGACGCTCATTTCCCAGCACTCCCAACTTCCTACACAAGGCACTGAGAATTTCCAGTGGAGTATATGGAAATAAACTCAGTTTCTTTGCATCATTTCTGTATTCAATTTTCAAATTCTTTCACAACCCTTTGGAATGTTTTTTTTAATGAAATCTTTTTTTTCTTTTTTATTTATTTATTTTAGAGAGGAGACACAGAGTGAGAGAGAGAGAAAAAGGGTGGAGGAGCTGGAAGCATCAACTCCCATATGTGCCTTGACCAGACCAGTGCAGGGTTTTGAACTGGCGACCTCAGTGTTCCCAGGTCGACGCTTTTATCCACTGCGCCACCACAGGTCAGGCTAATGATATTAACATGACTTGAACGAACAGCCCAGCTCCTGTGGAAGTCACATACAAGAATGCGAGATTTCTTATCACACACAATCCAACCAATGCGACCTTAAACAAATGTACAGAGGAACTTAAGAAGTATGGAGTTACCACAATAGTAAGCATATGAAGCAACTTATGACACTGCTCTTGTGGAGAAAGAGGGCATTCCTGTTCTTGATTGGCCTTTTAATGATGGTGCACCACCATCCACCCAGATTGGTGATGGCTGGTTAAGTCTTGTAAAAATTAAGTTTCGTGAAGAACTTGGTTATTGTATTGCTGTGCATTGTGTTGCTGGCCTTGAGCTCTGGTGCTTGTTGCCCTGGCATTAATTGAAGGTGAAATGAAATATGGAAGATGCAGCACAGTTCATAAGACAAAAGTGATGTAGAGCTTTAACAGCAAGCAACTTTTGAATTTGGAAAAGTACCGTCCTAAAATGTGGCTGAGCTGCAAAGACTATAATGGTCACAGAAACAGCTGTTGCATTCTATAAAATGGGTGCCTGATGTCATTGCCATGGAAATGAAACTTGAGATAAAACCTAATAAGTCATACATAATGGCCAACATGTTGGCTTGGTGAATAAGTCTAATGAAACTTCCACAGGAGTAACAAAAAGCAGTTTTCCCAGACCACAAGCTTAACAGAATTGCAATCTCTGCAGCTGGATTATGATCAACCTATTTTGATACTTAGCAAAAGATTCTTACTGTTCAGCATTTAAAATATGTTTATCATTTGTACCAATTGACGTCTCCTGAAATCATACAATACTGAGTTATGTCTTTAAATCCCATGCCATAATTATATCAATATATAAATAGTTTAGAAAGGTTGGGTTTGGCCCTGGCCAGTTGACTTAGTGGTAGTGTCACCCGGCATATGGAAGTCCCAGGTCCCATCCCGGGTCAGGGCACACAGGAGAAGCCCCCATCTGCTTCTCCACCCTTCCCCCTCTCCTTCCTCTCTATCTCTATCTTCCCCTCCCGCAGCCAAGGCTCCATTGGAGCAAAGTTGGCCCAGACACTGAGGATGGCTCAATAGATGGCTCCTGTTGCAACAGAGCAACATCCAGATGGGCAGAGCATCACCCCCTAGTGGGCTTGCCAGGTGGATCCCTGTCCGGCGCATGCGGGAGTCTGTTTGATTGCCTCCCCGCTTCTAACTTCTAACTTTGGAAAAATACCAAAAAAAAAAAAAGAAAAAGAAAAAGAAAGGTTGGATGCCTAAGTACCCAGCACAATATTTGTTTATATTTAGCATCGTACAGAATTAACATCCCAGGAAAAATGAACACTCTGGACCTTGTGTGGTTTATTCCTTCAGTCATTTCAAATGCAGAAAGTAGGGCCTATATAGTTATTTGCCTCCTTACTTTTTATGTCTCCCACATTTATACAAGTACATATCAGGGTTGGCCAACTTCTAAAAAATTTTTATACCAAGCCTTAGTGATTTTTTTCTTTTTATTGAATATATTGGGGTCACACTGGTTAACAAAGTTATACAGGTTTCAGGTACATAACTCCATAGCACATCACCTGTGTGCCATATTATGTGTTCACCACCCAAGCTCGAGTATTTTTCCATCCCCAGTTATCCCCGCTAGACCCTCTTCCACGTTCCCCAGTTTCTTTCCCCCCAGCAATCATCACACTGTTATCTGTGTCTATGAGTTTTTTCTCTTTTTTTCTTTTTTACTCAATCCCTACACCCCTCTCCCACCCACCTACCCAGTCTCTAACCCTCCCCTAAAAACTGTCAGTTTACTCTGTATCTAGGAGTCTGTCTGTATTTTGCTTGTCAGTTCATTTTGTTTGTTAGATTCCACATATAAATGAAATCATATGATACTTGTCTTTATCTGACTGGCTCATTTCAGTTAGCATAATGCTCTCCAGGTCCATCTATATTGCCTCGAAGGATAATACTTCCTTCTTTTTTAGGGCTGAGTAGTATTTCATTGTGTAAATGTACCACAGCTGTCGTATTCACTTGTCCACTAGTGGACACTTGGGCTGCTTCCAAATCTTGGCTATTGTAAATAACACTGCAATGAACATAGAAAGAAGTGCATATATTCTTTCAATTAAATGTTTTGGGTTTCTTTAAATAAATTCCCAGTGATTATTTAATATCTTTCTATAATAAGGTGACCAGACGTCCCACTTTTGGCGGGACAGTCCTGATTTTTAACAATTTGTCCCGCATTCCACAGCGTTTTAAAAAAGTCCAGATTTTAAAATATATATATTAAAATACTATTTTTGCATTCTATGAAAATTTTTTTTTGCTCCATATAGACCAAATTTTAATCAAGAGCCCCCCCATCAATGGTGTCCTGCTTTACCAATTTTAAAATCTGGTCACCTTATTCTATAAATCTAATTTTGTGCTGTTATGGAAAGCCTCCATTTTGAAAATCTACACTGTAGTCTGACCAGGTGGTGGCTCAGTGGATATAGCATTGACCTGGGATGCTGAGGACCCAGGTTCGAAACCCCAAGGTCACCTGCTTGAGTGTGGTCTCACCAGTTTGAGCATGGGATCATAGACATGACTCCGTCGTTGCTGGTTTGAACCCAAAGGTTACTGGCTTGAGGCCCAAGGTTGCTGACTTAAGCCTAAGATTGTTGGCTTGAGCAAGGGGTCACTGGCTCAGCTGGAGTCCCCTAGTCAAGGCACATATGAGAAGGCAATCAATGAACAACTAAAGTGCTGCCACTATAAGCTGATGCTTCTCATCTCTCTCCTTTCCTGTTTGTCCCTGTCTGTCTCTCTCTCCCTCCCCACCTCTCTCTAAAAAAATAAAAAAGAAAATCTACATTGTACAGAAGCATATGTCTTTGATGTCTCCAGACAAAAAGCCTTACAGTTAAGTATAATGTTTGCACTTAGGTGAAACTTTTAGGGAGAGCCTGAGAAAAGAATGGGAGAGAGCTATTAAGTATTTTTAGTAAGATGTTGCTTTGTCTAATGTGGAACACATAGACTATGCTCTTTAATTCAAAAAATATTTTTTAAAGGTAGAGATGCTTAGTTATTGTAGCTAAAACAACTCAATCATAAAAATTCTGAAATTCATGTAATTTTTTCATACTTTTTTATTTTTTTTACAGAGACAGAGAGAGAGTCAGAGAGAGGGATAGATAGAAACAGACAGACAGGAATGAAGAGAGATGAGAAGCATCAATCATCAATTTTGTGTTGCAACACCTTAGTTGTTCATTGATTGCTTTCTCATATGTGCCTTGACTGCGGGCCTTCAGCAGACTGAGTAACCCCTCGCTGGAGCTGGCGACCTTGGGTCCAAGCTGGTGAGCTTTTGCTCAAACTAGATGAGCCCGCGCTCAAGCTGGCGACCTCAGGGTCTCGAGCCTGGGTCTTCCGCATCCCAGTCCGATGCTCTATCCACTGCGCCACCGCCTGGTCAGACAATTTTTTCATACTTTCTGAAGTTGTTTGCCAACTTATTTTTATTTGAAATATGATTCTTTTCCTCCACATCCTCTCTTGCAAAAAAAGAAGTGGGTTTCTGCTAATGAATTGAGTAAGCATATAATATTTTATGTCTTTTGGGCTATATTAATTTAATATTTGGATACTTGATAATTTGTTTTATTATGTAATTTATAAAATGGTGACATGTATTAATGTTAGTTCAACTATATAGTTATACTGTCTAGAAATGTATGGTTATAGTTCTATGGGAGAAATAATTTGTCAGTATTCACCAACATGTAAACATCTAGTGTGAGAGCTTAAACATCTAAATAAGTAATCCGATATATTTTTTATAAAAGAAAAAAATAAATACATGTCAATATAACATAAGTGGATTAAAAGTCAAAGATGGAGTAAAATATGCCAAGGAAACATTAATTTAAAATAAAAGCCAGAGTGTCTGTATTAGTATTAGGCAAAGTAGACTACAGAACAAGGAAATTTACCAAGAATAAAGAGACTTATTACATAATGATAATAACAGAAGGGTCAAGTCATGAAGAAACATAATCCTAAATCCTTCAACACAACTCCAAACTACATAAAGCAAAAACTGATAGGACTAAAAGAAGAAATTTCAAAATCCACAATTATACTAGAAAACATCAACACTAGATAGAAAATCAACAAGGATATAAAAGACTTGAACATTATCAAACAACTGTATGTAATTGATGTTTATAGAATGCTTCACCCAATGACAGTGTCTAGTGAGGGCCCACTTCCTGGTTCATCCATGGTTGTCTTTTGTTTTGTTTTGTTTTGCTGTAACATCATGGGGCAGAAAGAGAAGGGATCTCTCCAGGACCTCTTTTACAAGGATATTAATCCCACAGATAAGTGCTCCAACCTCACTACTTAATCACATTCCAAACGCCTCACATCCAAACACCATCACATTAGGGATTAAATCTCAACATATGAATTTAGGAAAAGAGGTACAAATATTCAGTCCATAGCAACCTTCAATGAAACCAATTACTGTGTCTTCAAAAAAAATCAATACAACTGGTAAACCTCTAGTCCAGTTGACTATGAAAGAATTAAAGAAAACACAAATTACCAATGGACTGAAAGAGGAGGCATCACTACAGAAACTACAGGCATTACAAGGATAACATGGGAAGCCTATGAACAACTCTGTATTCACAAATTAAATAAAGTAGGTGAAATGGACCAATCCTCTGAAAGACATAAACTAAAAACTTCACACTAGAATAAATAACCTGAATGGTTCTATATCCGTTAAAGAAATTGAATTCAGAGTTACAAAATCCTCTAACAAAGAAAACTCCCAGATCAGTTGTTTCCACTGATGAATTCTATCAAACATTTCAGGAGGAAATAATACCAGTTCTATACAATCTCTCCCAGAAAATAAAAGAGAAGCAAATACTCTCAACCAATTTTACAAAGCCTGCATTACCATCTCAAAAGCAGACATTACAAGAAAGAAAACTACAAAAAAATTTCTCATGAACATAAACACAAGTATCCCCATAAAAATACTAGCAAATTTAATCCAGCAATGTATAACTAAGATCTATCCTGAGCTTGCAAGAGGGGCTCAACATTTGAAAATCAGTCAATGGAATTTATAACGTTAACAGAAGAAATACCATCATCATCTAAATAGAGGCAGAAAAAGCATTTGACAAAAGTTAACATTGATTCATAATAAAAACCCTCAGAAAACAAGAAATAAAGGGAAATTTCTTAATATTATATAAGGTATCAACAAAAAATAAAACAATACAAAATACAAACCTAAGCTAATATCATACTTAAGATTGAAAGACTAAAGATTTCTCCCTAATACTTGGAACAAGGCAAAGGTGTTCTCTCTTCTATTCTACATTGTACTGGAAGTCAAAGAAGTGCAACAAGACTGTCTTTATTCTCAGACAACATAATGATCTGTGTAAAAATTGCCATGGCATCTCCAAAAAATAAAAAAAAATCTGCAGGAACTATGAACAAATTCAGGAAGCTCACAAATACAAAATAAACTTAGGAAAATAAGTTGTCTTTCTGTATATTAGTAGTGAAAATATAAAATATAAATTAAATAATAGTTCCATTTAAAATAGCAATCAAAATATTAAATATATAGGTAAAATCTAATACTATACACAGGATCTGTGTACTGAAAACTGCAGAACACTGATGGCAGTAGAAACAGAAGATACAGAAGACCCAAGTGAGTGGGAATACTGTGTGCTGATCTACTAGGAGAGTCAGTACTTTTAGGGCATCAATTCTACCCAAACTCACCTACAGATATAACAAAGTCCCAGTCATAATCCCAGAAAGATGTTTTGTAGCTATCAACAAGCTAATTCTAAAATTTATAAGGAAAAACAGGAACTAGAACAGCCAAAACAATTTTGAAAGAAAGAAGAAAGAGAGAGAGAGAAACAAAGAAAGAGAAACAAAGAAAGAAAAAGAAAGATTCCCATTGATTTCAGGACCTATTATAAAGCAACAGTAATTAAGACAGTATGGAGCTTACTTGTGAAAGGTCCAACCCAAAATCAATAAAGCAGAATAGAAAGTTCAGAAATTGACTCACAAAAATATGGCCAAATGATTTTTACAAAGATTGTGAAGGCAATTCAACAGAGAGAGGACAGTCTGTCAAGTAAATTACTCTAAAGTGACAGGACATTCTTATGCAAAAACAATAGGTCTTGACTGCTACCTCACACCTTGTATCAAAGCTAATGGAAAATAAACCACCCATCTAAATATAAAATGTAAAACTATAATAACTTGGAAGAAAATATTTTTTAAAAAATTTATAACCTTAGGTTAGGTAAAGAGTTTTAGATGTAACACAAAAATCATCCTCTATTAAAAAAATAAGTTGATAAATTGAACTTCACCAAAATAAAATACTTTTGCTCTCCAAGACCATGTTGAGAGAATGAAAATATAAGCCACAGGCTGAGAGGACATACTTATACTTACAAAGCATACATACAACAAAGGATGCATGTCCAGAATAAGTAAAGAACTCTCTGACCTCAATAGTAAGAAAGCAAACAACCTGATATCTTAAAATGGCAAACAGTTTACAAACAGGACATATGGATAGCAAATAAATACATGAAAACATGCCCAGTATCACTAGTCCTAAAAAAATGCAAATTAAAACCTCAGTGAGGTTCTAGCAAGATGTCTTTGAGAACAGACAATATTTTGCAACAGTCCTGTTGTGTAGAACAACAGCAACTCCCATCACGGCCAGTGAGGACACAACATGACACAGCCACTTTGGAAAACAGTGTGGCAGTTCCTCATAAAGTTAAAAACTCACTTAGTTTATGACCTGGAAATCATTTGCATAGGTGTTACCCTCCCAAAAAACCGAAAACCTATGTTCAGAGAAAAACCTGTGTGGAAATGTTTATCACAGCTTTATTCATAAACACCAAATCCTGGAAACAACCCAAATGCCCCTCCATTGTTAGATGGACCAGCACACTGAAACACATCTGCACCACGAATGCTGGACAGGATCTGTGATGTACATGGCAACACCATGGCACAGAACTGCATCTCTTTGAGTGAAAGCAGTCCAACCCCAAAGGCTGCTTGCTGTCAGAGCTGACTAAGGGGCATTCTGAAAAAGGCTGTTAGAAAAGGCCAGACAGATGGGGAGTATAGCAGTGGTGGAGGTAGGTCAGGGAGTCTGACTGCACATGGGAGATTTGGGGGTGATGGACTTGTCGTGTATCTTTATTATAGTGGTGGTCACACCATACTGCCAAAAAGAACAAATTTCAGTGTGCGTAAATTTAAAAATGTTATAAAATGATTATGGGCAACTATATGCCAAGAAATTGGACAACGTAGAAGAAATGGATAAATTTCTTGAAACATATAATCTTCCAAAATTGAATCATGAAAAATTGGAGAATCTGAATAGACTACTTTTACTACTAGTAAAATTGAAGCAGCAATAAAGAAAACTCCCAGCAAACAAAAGTCCTGGACAGATGGTTTCGCAGGCAAATTTTACCAAATATTCAAAGAACTAACATCTATTCTTCTCAAACTATTCCAAAGTATTTAAGAGAAGGGAAGGCTCCAAAGTTCATTTTACAAGGCTAGCATTATCCTAATTCCAAAATCAGATAAAGACACTACAAAGAAAGATAATTATAAGCCAATATCCCTGATAAACATAGGTGCTAAAAACCTCAAAAAAAAAAAAATACTGGCAAACCAGATCCAGCAATACATTAAAAAGATCATACAACATGATTAAGTGGGATTTATTCTGGGGATGCAAGATTGGTATAATATTTGCAAATCAATAAGCATGATACACCACATAAATAAAACTAAGGATAAAAATTACATGATCATATCAACAGATGCAGAAAAAGCATTTGATAAAATCCAGCATCCATTTATGATAAAAACTCTCAGCAAAGTGGGAATAGAAGGAACACCCCTCAACATAATAAAGGCCATATATGGCAAACCCACAGCTAGCATCATACTGAATGGGGACAAACTAAAAGCATTTTCCTTAAAGTCAGAAACAAGATAGGAATGTCCACTTTCACTACTCTTATTCAACATAGTACTGTAAGTCCTAGCCTCAGCAATCCCACAAGAAGAAATAAAAGGTGTCCAAATTGGAAAGAAAGAAGTAAAATTCTCATTATTTGCACATTAAATAATACTATGTATAGAAAATTCTAGGCTCCACCAAAAAAACTACTAGAACTGATGAATTCAGTAAAGTAGCAAGATACAAAATTAATATTAAGAAATCAGTGGCATTTTTATATACCAATAATGAACTATCAGAAAGAAAAACTAAGAAAACAATTCCTTTTACAATAGCATCAAAAAGAATAAAATACCTAGGAGTAAATTTAACCAATGAGGTAAAAGACCTGTACTAGGAAAATTATAAGATCTGAAGAAATAAACTGAGAAAGATACTAATAAATGGAAGCATATACCATGTTAATGGGTAAAAATAATTTACATCATTAAAATGTTCATACTACCCAAAGCAATCTATAGATTCAACACAATTTCTATCAAGATATCAATGCCATATTTCACAGAAGTAAAATAAATATTTCAAAAATTTATATGGAACCACAAAAGACCCTGAATAGCCTCAGAAATCTTGAGAAAGAAAAACAAAGTAGGAGATATTACACTACCTGATACCAAACTATACTACAAGGCCATAGTAATCAAAACCGCATGGTAGTGGCATGAAAACAGACATACAGATGAACAGAACAAGATAGAGAGCCCAGAAATAAACCCACACTTTTATGGTCAATTAATACTTGACAAAGGAGGCAAGAAGATACAACTGTGTTAAGACAGTCTATTTATTCAATAAACAGTGTTGGAAAAACTGGGTAGATTTATGCAACAACAACAACAACAAAAGGAAATTAGACCAACTCCTTACCCCATACACAAGAATAAACTCAAAATGAATTTAAAGACTTAAATGTAAAACTCAAAACTATAAAATTCCTAGAAGAAAATATAGATAGGAAAATCTCAGACATTTCTGATAGCAATATTTTTTCTGATATGTCACCTTGGGCAAGGGAAACAAAAGGAAAAGTAAAGAAATGAGATTAGATCGAACTAAAAAGTTTTTGCACAGCAAAAGAAACCAACAACAAAATGAAAAGACAACCCAGTGAATGGTAGAGCCTGTTCGCCAATGATACATCTGATAAGAGCTTAATATCCAAAATTTATAAAGAACTCAAACAACTCAACACCAAAAAAGCAAGCTATCCAATTTAAAAATGGGCAGAGGAACTGAATAAGACACTTCTCTGAAGAGGACAAACAGATGGCCAATAGACATATAAAAGGGTGCTTCAATGTCACTAATCATTAGAGAAATGCAAATTAAATCCACAATGAGATCTTACCTTACAACTGTCAAAATGGCTATCAGCCTGACCAGGCGGTGGCGCAGTGGATAGAGCGTCGGACTGGGATATGGAGGACCCAGGTTCAAGACCCCGAGCTCGCCAGCTTGAGCGCGGGCCCATCTGGCTTGAGCAGAAGGCTTGTCAGCTTGGACCCAAGGTCGCTGGCTCCAGCAAGGGGTTGCTCGGTCTGCTGAAGGCCCGCGGTCAAGGCACATGTGAGAAAGCAATCAATGAGCAACTAAGGTGTTGCGACGGCAACGAAAAACTAATGATTGATGCTTCTCACCTCTCTCCGTTCCTGTCTGTCTGTCCCTATCTATCCCTCTCTCTGTCCCTGTTAAAAAAAAAAAAAAGGCTATCATTGATGAATCCAGCAATGACAAGTGTTGGGAAGAATGTGGGGAAGGGAACTCTCCTGCACTGCTGGTGGGAATGAAGATTAGTGTAGTCACTGTGGAAAATGGTATGGAGTTTCCTCAAAAAAATGAAAAATGGAACTGCCTTTCGACCCAGTGATTCCACTTCCGGGAATATATCCAAAGAAACCTGAGACACTGATTCGAAAGAATATACGCACCTCACTCATTGCAGTGCTATTTACAAGAATCAAGATTGGGAAGCAGCCCAAGTGCCCATCAGCAGATGAGTGGAAAAGAAAGCTGTGGTACATTCACACAACGGAATACTACTCAGCAGTAAAAAAGAAGGAAACCTTATCTTTCGAGAGATAGCATAGATAAACCTAGAACCATATGACTCACTCACATGTGGAATCTAACGAACAAAATAAATACAATAGAAACAGACTCCTAGATCAGTGGTTCTTAACCTTTTTTGAGGTACCGAACCCACCAGTTTCATATGCACATTCACCTAACCCTTCTTTAGTGATAAATAAAATATGATTTTTTTTCCCAAATTCAAGACATAGGTATATGTTTTTTTACTGGTGCACAAAATGAGCCATGCATGAACATCACCTTGCTCAAAGAACAAAACCAACAAAGTGCATGAACTCACAACAAATTACAGTATTACTTTATTCTGGCCTCTGCGGCAGAGGCTTCTCCAAACCCCTAAGACCAACTCATAGAACTCCTAGGTTTCAATAGAACCCAGGTTAAGAACCACTGTTCTAGATATAGAGCAGAGGTCCCCAAACTTTTTACACAGGGGGCCAGTTCACTGTCCCTCAGACCGTTGGAGGGCCAGACTATAAAAAAAAACTATGAACAAATCCCTATGCACACTACACATATCTTATTTTAAAGTAAAAAGACAAAACAGGAACAAATGCAATAATTAAAATAAAGAACAAGTAAATTTAAATCAACAAACTGACCAATATTTCAATGGGAACTATGGGTGCGGATGCATCCTGTGCTCCTCTCATTGACCACCAATGAAGGAGGTGCTCATTTCGGAAGTGTGGCGGGGGCCGGATAAATGGCCTCAGGGGGCTGCATGCGGCTCGGAAGGGCCCTAGTTGGGGACTCCTGCTATAGAAAGTAGACTGACTGCCTGACCTGTGGTAGCGCAGTGGATAAAGCGTCGACCTGGGAACACTGAGGTCGTCAGTTCAAAACCCTGCACTGGTCTGGTCAAGGCACATGTGGGAGTTGATGCTTCCAGCTCCTCCCCCCTTTCTCTTTCTCTCTCTCTCTCTCTCTCTCTCTCTCTCTCTCTCTCTCACTCTGTGTCTCCTCTCTAAAATGAATAAAATAAAATAAAAATAATTAAAAAAAAAAGAAAGTAGACTGACAGCTGTCAGAAGGGAGGGGGTTGAGGGAACTAGGTGAAACGGGTGATGGAATTAAATAAGTCAAAAATAAAAACTCAGACACAGAGAACAATACAGTGATTACAGGAGGAAAGGGGGAAGGCGGAGGTAGAAGAAGGTAAATGGGGGAGAAATGGTGACAGAAGGAAACTAAACTTTGGATGGTAAACACACAATACAATATATATATATATGATGCATTATAGAGTTGTACACTTAAAACTATATTTTATTAACTAATGTCACCCCAATTAAGTCAATAATAAATAAATAAATAAATATGTTAGAAAATGTACTGTGCAGCCACAATTCACTTGAACTCTAGCCAGGCTCAGGTGGTCATAACATCATCCTGGTCCCCCACCCACCACAGGCCCAAGTTCACATTTCTATGAACATGTTGCCATGTCCACACTAAATACAATGACCTCGCAGTCCACCTTACAAGTAGAAATAAAAATCCAGGCACTCTGAACCATCCTCAAAGCTCACAGCATCGCTCTAGTTGTACATGTAATGTGCGTGTGCCCAGGACCCTGTGTTCCACCTCATCCCTTCTCCTGCCACATCCCCCCTTCTGCCACATGCACTCCTGGTTTCTTCTCCCCACCAACTCCTACCCCCAGGCCTCCACTGTCACCCATACCCAGCTCCTGTGCCAAGGCACTCACTAGATGGCAGGTCTGTCTGTCCTGGCTTCCCAGGGGAGCCAAGGGCTTGCAGCCACTGGGCCCAAGCGCCACTAAGTTCAGACAAAGAAACACGGGTCCAGCCCCAGCCCCAGCAGGGGCCCTGGACCAGCCCCTAACAGCTGCAAATCTTGGTTTCTTCATCTTAAAATAACAGACATTAGACCACAGGCACTCCAAAGGCTGCGCCAGCTCTAAATTTTTTATGAATTAATGATGCCCTGCCATAAACCTCTCCTTTTTTCTAGTTTATTTTTAAGAGATTAAAGATTGGAAATAAAAGCCGGGATTTTCTTGTTATTGTTGCTTAATCTGTTTCTCTTGCTCTGTTTGGAAATACTTTTAAACTTCATAAAGAGTCTCTAACTCCAAAGTTTGAGAATCACCAGGTAAAGGATTCTCACCACATAACCTCTCTGACTGCAACAAAAGGAAGCTTCCAGAAACTTCCTATGGGCCACAGAGAACAATAAACAAGAGGCAACACTACGAGACTTCCAGAACTGCTGCTAGACCTTGTTCTCTAAATGCAGAGGGAAGAACACTATTGCAGCTGGGCTAGGAGCCCGTTTGGGCCATGGGCACTGGGACGGCCGACAGTGCCCTCAACAGATGGGCAGCAGACTCCGACCCCTCAGCCTTGGGGCCTATTCCTTGGAAAAGGGGCAGCTCAGAGGGTAGCCTCAAAAACCCACATACACTGGGTGGGCAGGAGGACTCTAAAAATCAGTGGCAGATAATGGAACTGGGCTCTACCTTGCCCTCTCTCCCAGGCTCTGAGGGAACTTGTGGGAACCTAAGAGTCAGGCATGGTCACTAGTTCATGGGCTTCAGCCTCAGCCACGATGCCGTCCACATCCTGAGGCCCCCAGAGAACACTCAGTCGTCCAAAGCAGAACCACATAGTGGGGGGAAGCACAGGACAGCTCCTGGGGTGCTGTCCTTTGTAAACCCAACAAAGAAACAGGAAGAGGGTTAGTGATGGGTACACATGTGAACATGTGTGAGACTGTTCCCTGAGCTCCAACCAGGAGATCGAGCACTTTGTGCTTAAGTTCCTATAGATAGAGCTCAGAACAAAAGTTTTAGAAAGATTTTATAATTAAGATTTTATCATTTTAACTTTTAGCATGAATAATGAAAAAGTAATGCCAATTATCTTTGTCAAGAATAAAATTCAAACTGCCACATTTCCAGCTCCAATTTTACTATCAGTGACAAAAAAAAAATAAATAAATAAGGAAAAATAATATTTAAGTATTTGCTTTTTTAAAAAAAAATGGAGTATATTTCATTCATTCTGATAAATGAAATATGGAAGTATTTCCTCCACTGAAAGCATGATATCTCCAACCACACTGCTGCTGGATCCACCTTCTGCATCAGACAGAACTGAAACGGTAGTCCTCCAAACACCCACGAACCCAGCAAACTAGACAGCGAAATGTACTTCCTCACATGTTAATTTTTTTTTAAGGAAATAATTTAGAAACTCATTGATTCTCATGACAGCACACACAAACCCTTCAGCAGGGCAGAAAATTTGGGGGTTATAGGGGTCATCAGGAACAGTGGGGTCCTTGTGGGGACCATAGGGGTCATTAAGGGTTCATGGAGGCCCTGGGAGCTGGGCAGGGTCATGGGGGCAGGTGGTACCAGCATCCCTAGATCCTATGCTGCAAATATCTCCTGCTCTCCAGGTCCCCTCAGTTCACTCTAGATGTTTTCTGTCTCTCAGTCTGTCCATCATCACCCTTACTGGATGCTGCTGTACTTGGCTACCCATGTAGGTCCTTGGAAATGAGGGAGCTCATGACCAGGCAGATGGGGAGGCAGACGGCTGGACACAGTGCACATATAATGAGAAGGTACAGCGTGAATGGGGACATCAAGGGACCAAGAAGTCTTGGGGTGAGGGAAGGATCTGAGAAGATAAGGCAGAGTGGGGATCTGAGGGGGGGTGATGGAGAGGGTTGGGGGGACGAGAAGGAGCAAGTTGGCCAAAGCTGACCACCACTAAGGCCTGGTCACAGGTCCCTGGGCATCAATCATTCTATCCTCTCTTCTTTCTGATCTTTTGAAATTTCTAAAAGTTGAAAGTGAAGAAAAGGAGAGGGTGCCCATCTCTGAGGGGCTTGGCTGAGTCGGATGGAAAAGGCATTATGTGGGTTCCCCGTCCTCACCCAAGGGGGCTGCAAGGACATGAAGATCACAGACCACGACCAATTTCAAGGCCTGATATAATCAGAGGTCATTCCACCCCAACGACAACCCAAGCAGGATAAAGAGCAGAATGTCTAAGAACCTATGCGACAAATCAGGGAAGCTGCCAAGAGGACCCAGAAAAACATCAAGGGAAGTTGGACTGAGCAGCAAGAGTCAGAGGAGGAGAGTGGAGGGGCTGAGTGAGCCTGAGGGTGGGGCCACCCGGTGTTTCCGTGTCAGACACACAGCCTCACCAGGCCCCCAGGTGGCCCAGCGTCACTCTGGCCAATGAGGCCACCCCAGGTTGGCCAAGGTCAGCCATGTGTCTCTGTGGCAGGGCCGAGCCTGGGGACAATCTGTCCTCCCTTGAAAGGCTGGCACCCCGCTGGGGAGGAGAGAGTGAACAGCAAGTTAACCGCAGAATCATGGAGGCAATTCCAGTGGCACAGGCATCAGGTGGGGAGTGAAGGACCAGTTTCCTTTCAGGGTCTGCCTGTCATTCTGGTTGCAGTAGAGCAGGCTGGGGAGCAGAACTGCCTGGAGCAAAGCTGCTGCCAGTGTTCAAAGAAGGGGGGACTCGGCCCAGCTTAAATGGCACCAATAGTCCACCATTTCTGCCTTTCAACCCATCAGCCTAACAGATGGACCGGATGTGTGAAGGAGAGGAGTCAAGGTCAAGGAGCCTTCAGCTGGGGGGACAGAACCCCACACCAAATAGGGCTGGGGACGGAAGAATCAGTTTTGCTCTAGACATACGGTTCTGAGGTTGTGCTCTGGAGACCATGTGAACCCAACCTCTCCCAGGGAAGAACCTTGGGGTTTCAGGGGAAGCTTGACTGCTGGTTATAGGGCCACCTACCACAGGCTTCTCTCCCTGTGTCCTCTACACCCTCTTGTGGAGGGACAGCTTCATCCTCCCAACCCTCCTGAGCAAAGACAAGCCAGGGCCTGGCATGCTCCGTGTGTTTGGTCCCTGGTGAGGCAACGATACTCTCACTGTGAAACAGTGATTTAATACAACCCAGAAAGCTCCCCACCATTATATGTGCTTAAGAAACTGACCACGACTCCCTTGTCCTGCACAGGACAGGATCGGGGAAACACCCCAGACTCACAGAGGATGGGGTGTCCAGCTCAGGTAAAAAGGCTAACCTGGCCCTCAGCATCCAGTACGCAACACCAATAAATGGACCAGCCAGCCAATCTGCCTAACCCCAGGAAGCTTAATGCACAATTTTCTGTCCTTAATTTGCAAAAACAAAAAACCCTGCTTAATGTTTTATTAGTCTCTCCCATGGACAAGTAAAACCAGAGAATGCAGAATGCAAATGGTTTTCAGATTTGAAGCGCGGCCACGTCTTCTCTCTGCCCAGCATCTCACCTGGAGCACCTGAGACCCTGAACTCTTGCTGCTCCCAGGAAATCCTGGGACTCCATCCACAGACCCTTCTCAGAACCTTAACTTTTTTGATTTAATTGAAAACAGTCACAAGGTCAGGGTCCTGGGGGAGACGCCCGCACACCGTGACCTTGCATGTGATTGAAGGGTGAAGGGGGCTCACCTCCAGCAGCAGCCTTCCCTCCAGCACGGCTGACCCTCCACAAGAACCACAGTCTCCCGGTGAGGGGGCACTGGCCGCTGGTGGCCGCGGGCACTTCTCCTGCACAGCTGCAGAGAGGAACAGAGGACATTAGCACCCTTCCTGGGCCCCAGGCCTGGTCGTGAGCCTCTGTTAAGTTACATTTCTTCATTCTTCACCCCACTATTCTTCACTGCCACCCTCTATAGACAAAGTTGCAGTCCCACACTGAACTGTGGCCACCAGGACACACTGAGGCAGCTTGGCCTCCCCAGAACAGGGCAGGGCAGGAGGAGCCAGGACATCTGACCAGGGCAGCCAGGTGGGAGCAACATGCTAACATTTGGGACATCAGGACATCAAGGCTTGGCCTAACCCTGAGGACCTCATCCCACTCTGCTGCCCAGAAACTATTCTCTGCCCCTTCCTGCAAACTCCTTAGAGTGCCACTGGCTTCAGGGACCCACAGTATGGAGCAGCCCATACCCTACAGGCCTCCATCACTGTAAGTATTGCCCCAGCCTCGAGGAAGCCCCCCTCCCCTCTCATTGTCACCCTTCCTTGTGATGCTGGCGGCCCCCTTATGTCTCCCCTATCCCCACATTCCCACTCCTCTGGCTCCATCTCCACTTTGGGGGAAGAGCTCAGACAGACAGACATCTCCACATCCCAGCTCCCTGGAGCTGATTAGGGACCCTCAACTCCATGCTCAACATCCTAATTGGCACTCAGGAGTTATGGGAGGACCCCCAGGGCCAAAGAAGACAGGCAAGTAGGGGGAATCAGGGGATCAGGGCCTTGCCTCCATGCAGGACAGTGGGGAAGTGTGCCTCACAGCTTCCCCTCATTTCTGGGATTTGCCAACTGAAGCTACAGGTGATGTCAGTGCAACTGAGGGCAGGTGGATCCCGAGCACTTGCTCTGATCTGAGGATAAACTAGAAGCACGGGCACTTAAATCTCCAGCATTTTCTCTTTCAAAACCAGTAGGTTGCCCCAGGATGTGCTGGCTGTGATGCTTGTCTTACTCAGACAGCTTCATCCATTGATCGTGAGGGAAACCACAAGGCTCTGCCTTCACCGCCCCACTGAGATCCGCACAGACGCAGTGCCTGCTCCCCACAGACACAGACACCCATCACCCCTCATAGTGAAAGATGGGTACCAACTGCTCTCAGGCGTTCCAGGCCCCCAGCCCCACAGCACAGTAGGGCCGAATGTGCGCTCCAGCTTGGACACTGTGTCTGACCCTCCTCCCCACAGAGTGGACACACACCAGGCCACACCCCTGGGCCAGCAGTGTCCCCACCCCACAGAGGCCACACTGGGTCCCTTCATTTAAGCCCTCTGGTGCTGGCCAGCAGAGTGTCCTCAGGGCAGAAAGTCAATGCACGGAGGAGGCCCTTAGGAGAGCCCCACACACAGATAATGGCCATATCTTGGCCATGTTGTGGTCTTTGGTCTCCACTGGCCTCTCCATCCCTCCCTCTCTCAGAAGTCTTCAGGCCGTCACCCTCCTCTCCCACAGCTAATATGCACTGAACCTCTGGTCACTGCATTGAATGTAACAAGAAAGGAACTCAATCCCACCCAGAAGACAGGTGTATTCCTGGAGACATATAAACAGTTGTACCTGGCCTGACCAGGCGGTGGCGCAGTGGATAGATCATCTGACTGGGATGCGGAGGACCAGGTTAGAGACCTCAAGGTCGCCAGCTTGAGCACGTTCAACTGCTTTGAGCAAAGCTCACCAGCTTGGACACAAGGTCGCTGGCTTGAGCAAGGGGTCACTCCATCTGCTGTAGCCCCACAGTCAAGGCACATACGAGAAAGCAATCAATGAACAACTAAGGTGTCGCAAAGAAAAACATGATTGATGCTTTTCATCTCTCCCCGTTCCTATCTGTCTGTCCCTATCTATCCCTCTCTCTGACTCTCTCTCTGTCTCTGTAAAAAATAAATTAATTTTTAAAATAATAAATAAGTAAATAAACAGTTGTACCTGGGTGGGTAGGTGGGTGGGGTCCCTGACAAATACGCAGAGGCTGTCTGTGCTGCCAGCCATCCTCTCTAAGTGGAAACCTCACAGCAACCAAGCCTCCCCACTCACAACACGTGACTACTGGTTTTCAAGGCAGACACACTGAGCTCTGAAACAGTAAAGGAGATTATCCTTAATCCCCTTTTGTACGGCACTCTGCTTACCAACACTGGAGCTCAGAAGTCTGAGAACTCTGAATACCCTAACCTCCTACAGCTCTGCTCTCCCCAGACAGATCCAGGACCAGCCCCTCCCCCTGAAGGGACCCCCTGGTCTCAGACACTCCAGAGGCTGAGTTGAGCTTCCATCAGAGAGCCTCGCAGTCTGTGTTCTCAGACGCTGAGAAAGACCTAGGAAAAGCAGGTGTGGGAATGAGACGAGGAGATCTCCCCCACCCCCACCCCTCTCCAGCCTCTTCCCCTCCACCACTACCCCGTCCACACCCCACCCCAACCCCTCCCCCTTTCCCTCCAGGCAGGCCCTCTGGCCAGGCCTCTGGCCTCCTCAGTCCTACTACTTTTAGCGCTTGGGGCTGGACCCGGTGGCGTGGGGGCGGAGCCCACAGTGCCCAGAAGGATTTGGGGCTCAGTAACGGCCTGGAGTGGTGCTGGGGAGGAAGAAACCCCACCTCAGTGCACCCAGGTCGCCTGCTACAGACCCAGACCACCAAGACCTACCGTTCAGCAAACTGCACTGCGAGGGTCACTCCCACCCCTACCCCAGCTGAGTCAGCTCCCTGGGACAGCCCTCCCCAATATATCCCTTAAACTGAGGGGAAGGGGAGGTTTAGGGCTGGACTGTCTCTGCCTTCCTACTCTCTAGCCCCTGCAGACCACGTGGGTGGGGAATAGTGACTCCTACAGTTGGGGTGGGGGGTGGGGGGTGGGGTCCCAGGCAGTGACATCACTGCGGATGGGGATGCTGACCTCTTCATCCCTGCTGGGACCTCGCCTCCACACTGCAATGGACAGAGTTCACTCCCAGATACCCAGGGGCTGCGGCCCACGTTGGGGGCCAAAAGTGCCGTGGTGGGGATTGCCCCACCTCCTAATTTCCTCCGCATCCCCTGAACCTCTCTGTACCTGGACACCGCCCCCCCTCCCGCATCGATTTCCCCCCAACAGTTCTGCACCCGGATACCATACCCCCAGTATTGCATGCCCCCTTCCCCCACAGCCCCCTCCCGCGCCGCGGGCATTCCCCACTTCCCTCCACACATCTCTGCACCCGGACACAACCCCCCCAACTTCGCGGGGGGGCCCCCTGCGCCGCGGGCACCCCCACTTCCCTCCTCCGCAGCCACATTCCGGGCCACACCCAGCGGCCTCCTAGGGTCCTGTCACGCGATGGGGACTTAGCACGCAGTGACAGCCGCCTGGACCCTGGCCAGGGCCTTGCGTGCGAGCAGGGCTGCCACCCCCACCCCCAGGCCTGCGGCAAGAATGAAAGAAACCAAATGCGATTCACAGGGTTGGAGGGGGGCAGCTTTCCCGAAATCCCTGTGCTGACAGGGTCTGCCCCCTGACTTCAAAGTGCCCCCCTTCAGGGGTGCTCAAGATGTTGAAATGGGACAGCAAACTCCAATGGGAGGTTACAGTGGGTCCCAAGGGCTATGGGTCAGGCCATCACTGTTAGCAGTGGGTGGAGGTGATGACACAACAGGGACCACCCCCTGCAGGCACCCCAAGTCCCCTTCCAGCAGCTCCTGGCCTCAGCATTGACTGGTCACCCCGGGTCCTCTATTCTGTCTCAGGGGTTCTCTCCTGAGTCACTCTCTCCCTGGGACTTAGATCTGAGGGTCTGACCTGGAAGGGGAGGGAAACCAACCCCCCGAGAGGGTAGCTAAGCAGAGGTGGAGGTAGGACTGTGGACAGAAGTGCCAGCAGTCAGACCTCAGCCCCACTGTTGGGCACATGCTGAGGGCAGGGGCGGGGGGAGTCCCAGCCTCTCCAAACTCAGTGTCTGACTGCTGTGAGGAGGGCAAGCCCACCATCAAGGTTCCAGGCCCCCTTACATCTATGCCTGACTGCCCAAGGTGATGGGTCAAGGAGAAAGGCTAACAGAGAGCAAGTGTGGGTGTCTTTTCAGGAAATTGGTGAAAGTGTAGAAAGAGTCGCTGTGCACCCCCCTCCCAAAGGCCCAGCTTATCAAGGAGGTAGCAAGGAAGCAATGTTCCTGAGACAAGGAGTGCCCCAAGACTCAGGGTGCAAGGATCTCCCTGTGGGACCAAGCAATAACTGAGAGACCCATCTGTGTCCAAGTGTCTAGTGCCTGGCTTCTGAGGGGCTGTGAGAGGTGGGGAGTCCCCACAGAAGGCGGTCTCACCCAGGCAGAGCCTGGGACATTCAACTTCCTGTCTGTTAGAGCTCAGGGCCAGGTGGCAGGGGCCAGGGCTGTTCACTTCCAGAAATGAGGAGGCACAGGCTCACGCAGCTGCTTGAACCCTAACAGAAGTCTGACCCCACTATGTCCTCCCCCACTGAGTCTCCACAACTTAGAATTATAGCCACACTGAGCTTCTCACTGCCCCATCCACAAAATCTCCCAACTGGCCGCAGAATTAACTGGACCAGCTTTTCTCTCATTTCACTGACTTCCTGCATCCCTGAAGTTTCATTTGGAATAGAGAGAATTTGAAGCATTATCATGAGCACAGTGGGCGTCCCTGTGAAAATGCTATGCACACCGGGTATACAGCCATGTAGGGTGGGGTAGGGGCTTCCTTTTGAGGCCCAGACTGGGGCTGACTGCACCTTGCCAGTCCCAATCCAGTACCCCCACCTTGCTTGCTAAGAGACCTCTATTTCCTTTGCACGAGGAAACTCAAGGCAAGGTGTGATCCTGAGCTGAACCATGTGCCGTGGGGGCCCAGTAGCAGCTTAGGGGTCATGTGCCTGAGTCTGGCCAGTGAGAGGTGCCAAGGACTCCTGGTGGAAGTCAGGAGACTCCCCAATCTCTGCCTCAGGACAGTGCTGTGATGTCCAGAAGGTGGCAGCCACTTTGCTCCCAGCTCTAGTGAATCCAACTCCCTTGTTGACAGACAGGTGGGTCCAGGACAAGTGAGTCCATGTCAGGTGAATTCCAGATTGGTGGTTTCAGGACAGATGAGCCCAGGACGTGGGGTGCACTGCATGTGGAATTCATGGGGCTGTCTGTTGGTGTAAAGGACTCCTGTCACCCAGGGTGATAGAAAGCCAGAGCTCCTACGAAGACTTGACTGAAAACCCGATTCTGACCAGCTGCAGTTCCTTTAGTAGACAGGTCCATGTCCACAGACCAGCTCCTGTTCCAAACAGAACACATGCCCAGTAAACCTAGCACTATTTCATCATCAAGTCAAGAGACACCCGGCATGTTTGTGAATCCCACACAGTGCAGTGCAACCAGACCAAAAGGAAAAAATGACCAGGGCCTGGAAGGGAGGGCAAATGGATGGGTGCTCCAGAGGAGGGAGGGAGGGTAGATGCTCCAGGGGAGGGAGGGAGGGCCGGTGCTCTAAGGGAGGGAAGAAGGAAAGGCATATGCTCCAGGGGAGGGAGGGAAGGCAGGCACAGGGAGAGAGAGAAGGTGCTCCAGGGGAGGGAGGGAGGACAAGTGCTCCAGGGGAGGGAGGGAGGACAGGTGCTCCAGGGGAGGGAGGGAGGGCAGGTACAGAGAGGGAGAGAAGGTGCTCCAGGGGAGGGAGGGAGGACAGGTGCTCCAGGGAAGGAGGAAGGGCAGGTGCTCCAGGGGAGGAAGGGAGGACAGGTGCTCCAGGGGAGGGAGGGAGGGCAGGTACAGAGAGGGAGGGAAGGTGCTCCAGGGGAGGGAGGGAGGGCAGGTACAGAGAGGGAGGGAAGGTGCTCCAGGGGAGGGAGGGAGGACAGATACTTCAAGGGAGGGAGACAGGGGTAGAAGAGAGGCAGGTGCAGGGAGAGAAGGGAGGAGCTCCTGGCCAGGGAGAGAGGGCAGGTCTTGTCCTCTGGGAGTGCAGGAGGAGGGAGGGTATGGACTTGCAAGGAGGGGCTGTTCCGCCTCTGCCCTCCGATCCCCATCCTTACTGTGTCTACACACCCAGCTGCACTGACATCATAATAATGGACCCCACTTCACAGTTCTCCAAAATTCAGTCTTCTTCCCTTTACTTTTCCAGAACTCTAGGATAAACTCCTTGCTTTGCCTTGGAAGAGGAACAAGAAGTGTATCTGTATTTAGTGTTTCTTGATGGCTACAAACTGTATTTGGAGAGAAAGCTCCTGGCCTCAGTTACCCTCTGCACAGATGTTGTTGTGTGTACCTGGGGTGCAGACAACTGATCCTTAGCATCATCCTAAGCAGCTGGCGGGATTACAGTGCTTAGTGTCCAACACCTGCCCAGCTCTGCACGGGGAGGGTGAGCAGAAGCACTGGATACCACCCAAAGGTTCTCTTTGCTGGCGATCCGGACAAGTACAGCTCTCACCAAACCACCCCCAGGAGGTGGAGTCCCCACAAATAAGTCGAAAGCACCCAGATGGGTGAAAGAAAATGTGTAAAAGCAGCCTTAAACTCAAACAGCATAAAAGAGAGTGCGCCTGGCCATTGTGAAAGGACCAGGGTGGCTTTGGACAGCCTGCTGTGTGCACACATCTATAATAAGCAAGGAACACACACGCTTCAGCCCTGCAAAGCATGCGAGTCCAGCACATGTGGAACACCAGCCAGGGCGAGTGTCTGGGGAAGGGCCAGGATGGTGAGGGTCCAGTAGAGCCCCCAGCCCTCCCAGAACTTGTGGCACCAGGTGAGAGGGAGCAGAGTGCTGACCAGGCTGCCTGCCACCTGTGGGTCTGCAGGAGCTGCCGTCCTTCCCCTGCAGTGAGGACAGGAAGACGTGCTGGCCCCATCCAGGGGAGGGTGGGTCTCTTACCGCTCTCTGTCCTCTACCCAAGAGCTCCCTCTGTGGATCTGTGGGGACCTCACCGGCCTTTATCAGAGGGCATTGCCCACATTGTACTTCGTCTACAGGCTCTGCAACCTGCCCCAAGTTTGCAGGTAAATGAGGAGTTCCTGTGGGGAAAATGGTGGCCCCTCTTCTCTCCATGCCTCATTTTCCCCAGCTGCAGCCTGGCCTGGAGGAGACCCCCACGGGGAGTGCAGGGGGGCAGGGTGAGGGCCAGCCTGCTGGCCTCCCTGTCCCTGACCACATCCCCACTGCCCCCACTGCCCCACTGTCCGGCAGCCCCACCCCGCCCAGGCAGAACTCCTCCTGTGAGGGCTAGCCACACACCAGCCAGCCAGGTGGGCCCACCATGGAAAAAAACAGGTCAGAAGAGAGGGCAAGAGTGGAAGTCACCAGCAGGTCTTGTGTGAATGCTCTCTGTGTGAGTGTGTGAGCACTCTGTGTGTGTGAGAATGCTGTGTGTGTGAACCCTGTGTGACTTCTGTTTGTGTAAATGTTCTGTGCATGTGTATAAAAGTTGTGTGTGAACACTGTGTGAACATTGTATGTGAGTGCTCTGTATGAGTGAACACTGTATGAGAAATCTGTGTGTATGAATGTTCTATGTGTGTGAATGTCATATGTGTGAATGTTCTTGGTGTGTTTGTGTGTGAACACTGTGTGTGTGTGTGTGAATGTTCTATTTTGGGTTGAGACAATGAGTGGGAGTAAATGAGTCCTTTGCGAGGATGCTTTCCACATGGTGCAGACGTGTTTTAACACACACATGGGAAGAGAGGGTCCCAGTGTGTGGGATCTGCTGTGGGTGTGTGTCCTTCCATATGCTTGTCCACCTCCTTACAGTTTATGGGGAAAGGGATTACAACTGCCACTCAGAACTCCAAGTTCCCTCGGACAATAAAACTCGTCAGGAGTATAAACATGCATTTCACATAGTTAGAAAATGAGAGCACATTCCATGATGTATGTGCATCAAGTTGCTAATTTTCTACAGAAAGAACTTTCATATTTTCTAAAATGCACCAGGTAAGCATTAGACATTTCACCCTGTAATTTGGCTCAAAGAACCACAAATGAGCATTTCCTCAGAGCCAGTGATGACGGGGGGACAGTGGCTGCAAGCCCAGCTTCTCTGGTCAGGAGAATAGATTTCTAGTCACTTTCTGAGGTCACTCCTCCCCGGAGCCCACATGGGACTGTGTGGAAACTTGGTCACAAGTCCTGCTGCACCGATGCACCCTGCCTGTAATCCCCACGCCACAGTACAAGCAACCATCTGCTTCTCTACCCTTTCCCCTATCCCTTCTCTCTTTCTTCCACTCCTGCAGCCATGGCTCGAATGGTCCAAGCAAAGTTGGCACCGGGGATGGCTCCATGGCCTCGCCTCAGGTGGCTGGGTTGTCAGGAGAGCACCTCATCTGAGGCACAGGACCCATCCTCATGCTCCATGGCACCCCTTCCTACCAGGGCTGCAGGCCAGTTCTCACAGCCACAGCCACCCACTCCCCTACTCTCGCCTGACCAGCCACCTCTGCTCAGACCACATTTATGAAATGGTTGGTGGCATTGGTGGCTGTGAGGAGAGTGCTGGATATTCTCATATTTCACTTTACAGAAGGATTGGGTGCCCCAAAATGCCAAGTGCTTCTAAAAGGTCCACACATGACTTGCCTCCCAAACACTTACAAGCACACCATGTTCCCTGGACACAGCTGCCCCGCACATTTGCCATCGCCATCCTCCTGCCCTCCCTTCTGCAAGACCCCCTCTCCCCATGGTCCCTACAGGAGCCCCGCCATTCACACCTCAAAGCAAATTCTTGGTGGTACAGTTTTCTTTGGTCCTTCTGTTTGTTTATGTTTTGAGTCATGTTAAGTTTTGGACTTACAGGCAAGTTATAAAAATAGTGCAAGTCACCCTACATCTCAGGTGGTTAGGGCATTGTCCTGAGATGCCAAGGTTGCAGGTTTGACCCCTGCTCAGGGCCCATACAAGAATCAACCAATGAATGCATAAATAAGTGGAACGACATATTGATGTCTCTCTCTCTCTCTTCCTCTAAAATCAATAAATAAAAATTAAAAGAAAAAATAACGTATAGTACCAAACACCCCTAATATCTTTTGCCCAAAGACTCCACTCAAGTTTTGCCTACCCTCCCACTAACATCCTTTTAGCCTGGGGTCTGGTCCCACTGTCCCACCATTCTATTCCCATCAATCTATAGAGCTCCTTGGTCCATCCTTGACTTTCATGACCTTGATTTTAAACATTATAGCAAGTTAGTTTTCAGATCGCCCCTCTGTTTGGGTTGGCTGAGTCTTTGCTCATGATCAGACCAAGGTTATTCATTCTCAGCCAGAATCAGATAGAGTGCCCATGCACTATTCTCATGCATAATGTCAGCTTATTTCACTATTGATGGCGTCAGATTTGATCACTTAGGACAGTGTGTGCTGGGTTTCCCCATTTTAAGTTTTTTCCTTTTGTAATTATTATGTATTTTGTTGGGAGATAGTTCAAGACCACAAAAATCCCACTTCTCACTCCACTTTGATACACTAATTTTAGCATTGCTGATATTTCTTGCCTGAACTGTTACTACAATGATTACCAACTGGTGAGTTCATAATACACCTCTTCTACCTACAGTCATCTGTCTAGAATCTTGTCTCCTTTCTATCAGTTACCGGTTTATTTTAAGGAAGAAATTTCTCTTATTATTCACTTATTCATATCGGTGTGGACTTATGGAATCCTATTTTATTTTAAAAATGGGTTATACTTCATTACTATCCTTAGTCACGTTAATGTTGAAATTGTCCCAGATGTGGCCAGTGTAGCCCCTTCGGATGGCTCTGTGTCCCATGACATCCCCATCACGGTCTGAGCAAAGCCTTGTTTTCTGGCCCAAATGTTCTAAGCTTCTATAGTATTTTTCCTGCTCCAGGAAAGGAGGCCCTCAAAAAGCCTTTGTTCCTTTTATTGGTGAATGGTATCTAGACACCAAAATCTGAATGTGAGTTGTGCTCACTGAAACTATGGTTTCACCGCTCCCAGGCCCAGTCAGTGGACAGCTAGAACACACACACACACACACACACACACACATACACACACATTTATAGATATTTATGTCTATATTTATATACATCAAAATCCATGATTTCACACCATACCTCCAATTCCAACTCAACACCACAAGATTAGGTATAGAGTAAAATTATTTTTCCTGTAATTTTTGATAGAAATGACTTTAAAACTCTCTGGGCCTAGATTTTCTCTGTGGAAAGATTTATACCTTCACTGGTCACATGACTGTTTAGATTTTCTATTTCTTCTTGAGTCAATTTTAATAAGCTGTATTTCTAGAAATTTACTCATTTGTTTTCAAATTTATTGATACACATTTGTTCATAATAGCCTCAAATTGTCTTTGAAATATCTGCATCATCTATCATGTCTCTCCAACATTCCTGACACTGTCTTTCTTTCCTCTTTCATCGAGTGTCACCAGATCTTTGCAATTTTTATCATTTTAAAGAAACTCTATTGTATGTTTCTTTTCAGTTTCATCAATATCTTCCTTTATTATTTGCTTTTTTTACTCTCTTTGTTTGTTTTGGTTTTCTTTATCCAAACTATTAAACTGAATGCTTAGGCTATTAATTTTCAGCCTTTCTTCTTTCATATAAACACTCAAGGTTACTTATTTCTAAGTATTGTGTTAGCTGCATCCCACACAGTTTGATTTGTAAATATTTTCTAAATTCCATCACATTTTTTTCTTTGAACTATGATTTATTTATAAGAGTGTTTATTTCTAAATATTAGGGTTTTTCAAGTCATCTTTTTATTATTGATTTCCAGCTTAATTGCACTGAGGCCTCACCATGAATTTTCCATGACTTTGTCTTTAGAAATTTATTGAGACTTGCTTCATTGGCCAATCTGTTTTCAATATATTTACAAGTTTTATGTGGACTTGAAAAAATGTACCTTCTGTAGCTTCAGATTAAAGCGTTTTAGGTATGTCCATTAGGTTAAACCTTTTTTGTATTATTTAAATAGTCTATAATATTCACTGATTTTTATTTATTTGCTCCATTAAATAGTGAGAGAATTACTTAACATCTTTCTCTCTCATGATGAATTCATGTATTGTTTTTCTTTATGGTTCTGTCAATATTTGTTTTGTTTTTGAGGTTATGTTATTAGAAGCACCCAAATTTAAAATTATTTTGTCTGCTTGATGAAATGAATATTCTAATCATTATATAAAGAAATGTCTTATGATTTTCAGTAATTTTTGTTACCCCTAAATAGATTTTTTGACATTAATATGGTTTCATCAGATTTCTTCCGATATCAATCCACCCTCTCACTCCCCTGTCCTGTGCCTTCAATAAACAGATGCAACTGTCCATTCTCATAAGCCCAGGCCACTGGTTGGCATGCTTGGTCCATTTACATTTTCTGTATTTAGTAACATGTTTGGAATTTTGTCCTTTCTATTTGTTCCATCCTTTCCATGTTTCTTTTATCTCCATCTCCTTTCTTTTTTTTTTCTTTGGGTTGATTACATTTCTCATTCCACTTTTCTCTCTACAAATTTGGAAGTTAAATCCCATTTCTCTTTTCCTGATGACTATCCTGGAAATTTTATTACAAATTGGCTAATCAACTGAATTAATATAAGAACTGTTGAATTATTTAACACAAATCTCCTGCTCCAAATGTATATGTTCTTATGGCTGGAATTTATTTCTCTTTGTTCTTACACTGTATCAGATATTGCTTCATGCAATCAGGGCCTGACATACCCACAGTCACCACCTTCTCACCTTCCTTCCTCCTTGCATATGAGATCCACCACCTGGAATTTCCTTCCTTCAAAATTTCCTTTAATAAAGTTTTCCTTGGGTTCAAGCTTCAGTAGTTTTGGCTGAGTATTCCTTAATTTTCTGCTGGCTCAACATATTTAAAAAGGTCTCAGATATTTTATCTTGTATTTTTGGCCATTATAAGCAGGAGGACTGACTGGGTACTCACCTGCTTGCTGCTGAAATTACGTTTGGAGCACATCTTCCCCACTGGACGCCAGGAGGGTGGGGACCATGGCTCTGGCTCTTCTGTTTACTTGTATTATAACAGGTTGTTAATGTGGAACTCCTTTAGTCTGAATTTTGGCTGAAGCCCGAAGACAACAGGTACAAACTACATCCAAGCCTCACAGTGAAATTCCAGGTGACCTAGGCAGAGCTGCAAAGCCAGCATCAGGGATGAGAGACATTCAGGCTGGTAGGAGGGCTTCTTTGGAGGGGCTGTGCTGTGAGTCCCATACCCCCACCAGGAGAGGGTGCGGCACTTCTCAACTTGTACCCAGTGAGGACCCCTGAGAGGGCCTGCCATTTGCATCTTGGAGCTGATGAGGCCACTGAAGGCTGGTAGTCTCTCTACACTCACTTAATCCAAGGGGTAAAGGCTGCACCTGGAGCTCCTGGCAAGCAGTAGGGCTGAGTGCAGGAAGCACCATGTGCCCACCAGGTCAAAGGTGCACATTTACTAAAGAGCAGGTGGGCCACATGCCCAAACATTGGCCTGGGATGTCTCAAATCTTCCTAGGAAGTGCTGCAGCCCTGCGGAAAGGCTGAAGTCACCATCTGACACCAGAGGCTAAAGAAGGAAGAGCAAGGGACCAGTGAAGAGAATAGATTGTCTGAGTTGGCCACCAGCAGCAGACAGACCCCCAAAGTCTCTCAAGAAACCATGAAAATACCCAAGAGACCCTGGATCCCAGCCGAGGTGTATGTGCCAGTCACAGTGGTGGCACAGGACCCCTCCCAACTCTCCCGCCCCTGCTGCTGCTGCTCAGCCTGCTTGGGGGCAGTGACTTGAAGACACTGAATTAACTAAAAGGGACCAGAGTAGTCCTGGGGCTGTCCCTGTTCTTCCAGCTGCAGAGGGGGAACCAGGCCACAAAGGAAGTTGGCTGGGCCAGCAAGAGAAAGTCAAAGCTGTTTTTTGTTGACCTGCACTCTGACTCCTTTCTGTGTCCTGGGGAGTGGGTGAAAGAATGGATGAACCAAGGGTCTGCTCCTCCTTTTGGTCAGGCTTATCTTTTGGAGGTTATTAAAGAGATGGTAGAGAAAATAAAACCAGCACACAAAAATAATCAGGAGAGATCTTTCAACCTCCTGGGGCCCTGAAATCAGAGAGGCAGGTGGCCACACAACTTTGGCATAGGGCTGGCTCTCTGTCCTGAGTGTTTCAAAACCAGTGTATCTTGTCTGGAAACATCCCAGGGGAAGCTATGTTCTGGAAATGGCTCCAACAGGAATGACCCACATCTGTCCCATGGGAATGATTTCACCGAATGTTCAAAAGAGAAAAGGCTGCCTGCCACACCACAGGGCCATCTCAGTCTCCACAGGCTGCTTTAGCAAGATGCCACACATGGGCAGCTTACACATGCTCTGGAGGCTGGACATACAAGACCAGGGTGCTGGCAGATTCAGTTCCCAGGGACAGCTCTTTCCCTGGGCCACAGACACCGCCTTCTCTGTCCTCGCATGACCTTTTCTCAGCCCCACAGGAGGAAGGGGGAGAGAGATCTGGCATCATTTTTTGTAAGGACACTGATCCTCTCAGATCAGGGCTCCACCCTTGTGATTTTATTTAACTATAACTACCTCCTTAGAGACCCCATCTCCAATGATAGCCACCCTGGGGGTCAGTCCTCAATATATGCATTTGTGGGGACACAAATATTCAGTTCATGAAAGAGCTCATAAGGGAAGGATGACTCTTCAGTGAAGGCTGCATTGCAACTGGTACAATTTAACTTAATAATTGAACATTCTTCAGTCCTGAGTTGTAAGATGATTAATGGTCTCCTGGAGCACTTCACTTTTGACATCTAATGCACATGGTACCTGTGTGGAGGTCCCAGGACACAGGCTTGTGATTCAAGGGCTTCTGGCCCTGCCTGCCTACAGTGGGAATGAAGCAGAACCTTCCAGCCCAGGTGCCTAGGGGACCAGGGCCAACCAGGCAGGACTCCAGGACAGACATGTATGGAACTGGGTGCCAGAGGTTGAGCACAAAGAATCAAAAGGACAGAAGGCCCATTTCAACCACCTGGTACATGAAGAATGGGGGGCAGTGTTGTCACAACATGAAGAATCTCCAGGTTTTGTAATCTTTCTCTTTAGAGTTGCATTTACTGAGATTGTTCCCTTCTTCCTGGCACTTCCTGGCATCAAGAACACACATCTGTTACCCCCATTGATGCTCCCATCTGTGTGACTTGCTGGCGGACACTGTCCATGTGCCAGGCCTGCATGAACATCAGGCTCTCATCATCTGTGCATACTGCTTCTCCACACTGGGTACTTGTTCCTTGGACCCAATGAGTCTCCCAGATGAGTGGGCACTCAGGAAGGGTGACCTAATTGACTACTCAGCCTAAGTGAGGGGATGAGGGGATTCTTCGACCCACACATGCTGGGGTGACACGTCCTGGAAGGAACTCAGATCTGCTCCAGCCTCACCCCACAGATCCTACATTTCCCCTCTGCCCACCTTCTCCCACAACACTCTTCTAGTGAATGGTGAGATTTATGAGTGGAAATCTCCGCTCTTGGGTACAAGCAAAGGGTTTATAACTCAGAAGCACCAGCCCTTTGCTCTATGCAAAAACTAACTAAATAAAATAATCCCACTGCCTTTTAAAAATTCATGAAAGTCAACACTAAAGTAAACATTCCTGGAAATTTTCAGGCCATTGTCACCCTTTGAAGATGAAAGTTTCCAGTTCACGTCCTTCCCAAAGGTGACTTTTTATAGAGGCTCTAATGAAATTAAGTCTTTCATTTCTGAGTCAGGAAGCACAGATTAAGATCCAATTCTTATGGCTTGACTTTTTTCTAACTACACAGTGGAAATGAATTCAGGAAAGTGTTTAGGATTTCCTTTAACATGTACAACTTCAGAGGCCTTGATAGAAAAGGTGTCATGGAGGAATCAGGTTTATTATTTCACTCAGTGGTGACAGTCACAACATGAAGTCAGCTCAGGCAGGAGGGCTCCGCACCAGTGGGAGCTGTGGAATCAGCAGTGAGATAGGACTGTCACTCTGCTTTTGGTTAGAAACTAGGCATTCAGGTGGTTACCTGGACACTTATTGTAATAGCAGTCTTTCCAAGATAGCAACCCTGGCATAGCTGGGCACAGCTGGACTGATCCAGAGAGGAAGTGGCTGATCCCCTCCCGACCTCCCAGCCAGGAGGTCTGGTCTTCATGGGTGTGTCAGTGGGAGGAGGATGAACTGATAGCCTCATGGGTGGCCCGCAAACCTGACCTGAGTTATCCAAACAGCCCAGTAGCTCTAGCTATAAAACAGGGCTTCACAGAGGTAAGTCCGGCATCCCGTGTGATAGGGCACGATCACTTTGTGTTACTTTCCTAACTTCTGCATCACGTCACAGCCCTCCTGGAAAAGCACAGTCGTCCTGCACAACGTGATGACATTCCAGGTCACTGTAGTAAACTGACCTCAACACCAGGCATGAGGATGGAGCCCCTGGTGTGGGGACAGAGCCCCTAGTGAGGGGAGGCTCAGGCAACAGGACATGAGCCTGTGACCCCCACAGCATCGGGCCAGGCTCTGAGGGATGAATGCGTGCTCGTAGCGCATGCTCTGTGTCTGAAGGGCTCCCTTGGTCATTTCCTCCAGGAACTCTCTCGGCTTTGTGAACACAGCCCTTCCAGCCTGACAGTCAGGGCATAATAACGTCTACTTTCTCAGTTCTCAGAGTCATGCAGCTTTTCCCAATGAAACAGAGTTCCTTCTGCTCCTTCAGTGTTCCCACAGCAGGCGTCTTTAGCTGTTGGGTGGATGCCTGCCCTCACCCAGGGACCATCCTGCAGTTAGCACTTCAGGGGTGACATTGGCTCGCCCTCAATTATACAAATTACTGTGTAATGTGTGGTTATAACACTTATATATAAGAAACTTAAGCGATGATGTCAACAGTTATTTGACTAATTTGAAATATTTTTCCAGCAGCCCGGCACAACTGGGTTTCCAGGACAACAAGCCTGGAGCCCCCACAGCAGGATAACAAGAGCGCTGTGATGATTTTCTTGGCTGTTTTACACATTTCAGTTCTTCCTGCTTATAAAATTAATATATTTCAATATGAAATTTAAATCCCTGGAAAGTAAAACAAAACCCCTGGTACGTCTCCACTCAGAGACAACTGCTGCTAACACGTTGGTGTGTTCAATTCTAGGTATGCTGGCGCTGGCCAGAGCCTGCAGAGGGAGCCACGGAAGGCCCCACCACAGGGTCAAGGGATGATGCTCAGTGTTAATGTCATTCGGGTGCCCTCGTCAGCATCCCCAGCGCCAATTCCTTTCACAATGGGCATCTGAGTTGCGTGGAGACCAGCAGGGTCCCTGTGGTGAGTGGTCACACATGCCCATGACAGACCCTCCTCCCTGAAGGGATGCAGGAGGACCAGTGAGAGGCCTGTGCAGAGCTCCCACTCCAAGGCAGGAAGCTGGCGACACCATCCCTGCCTAAAGTGCCGACAGGCATGAGTGTGGGGTGGACACAGGCAGGGAGCCTGGGGAGGCATGGGTATGCAGGGGGAGCAGGGACACCCCAGAGGAGCCCCAGGTATGGCTGACACCTCAGCCATCAGCACACAGGACCAAGCCCAGTACAACCCATCCCACTGACACACAGCCTCATGTGCTAGCCTCCCCTGGGTGCAGACAGCCTTTCTGTGCTGCTCAGGACCAGCTCCACACCACCAAGGGGTTCATGTCCCAGAAAAGAATGGGAACACGGATGAGTGGGCTTCACACAGAGGTGAGAAGGGAACTGAGGTCACCTACACAGAGTTCTCACACACAGAGCCGGGACTATTGGAGGCCAGCAGTGGTCAAAGGATCTGGGGCAGAGGAAAGGAAGGTCCAGGGGACCCTGGAGGAGAAATCAGTGATGATACCCAACGGGAGTGTGTGGTGGGCAAAGCGAAGTCCTCAGGAAAACCGCCCGCCCTCTCCTGGAGGAACAGAGAAAGCAAGCAGTGGGCAGAGGCTGAGTCACACCCCAGACACATCTCAGTGCAAACTGCTCCCACTGGTGTGGGAAGTAGACAGACCTGGTTCACATCATCCCAGGGCTCAGTCTGCCCCTACCATCCATCCTCACTGCTGCCCCAGGCACTTTGTTCAGCAGCATGAGGGGGTACAAAAGTTGACAGTGGGTAGAACAGGAACTACACTTTGCTGCAGTCCCACCCCTCCCTGTTGTCCACACATGCCCACTTGAAACATTTACTTTACCTGCTTCCAAAGTTCATGATTTTGCAAAAAGTTCACACTAATTGACTAGTAGTTGGAGTCATAAGTTTTAAAGTAGGTGACAAACACTTTTCTTTCTCAGGAGCTGAGCCAGGCCACATGGAGAATAAGCATAGTTCGGAGCAGAAGATGTGGGAGAGCACACCAGGCACCCAGGACAGAAAAGCAACCACACGAAGGCCGCCACTTAGCCTTCCACTGGCCAAAAGCACTGCACGCAGCAGATCGGCCTGGCCCCTGGAGTCCCGAGGTTGTGAGGAAGCCCCGGGGGCTCCAGCATTGAGAGAGACCAGAAGGGAAAACCAGCGCAGCCCCTCCCACCAGAGCTGCCCCGCCCACCAGAGCTGCCCTGGCTCATCAGCATTCACGAATCCTCCTCCAAATGGCTACCCAAGACAAGTAGCACAAACCGGCCCATCCTACAAAGAAGGTGGAACCCAGGTGAGACCAGCAAGGCGCAGGTGGGCACAGGTGAGAGTCCTACCTTGGAAGAAGCTCTTCACCCTGAGGTAACTGACGCTGAGACGCAGGACCGAGAGCTTGTCCAGCTTAGAGACAACGTCTGGTGGAAACGGCAGCAGGCTGGCCAAATGGTCCAGCTCGGCGTTGAGGCGGTCTCGGTGCCGCTTGGAAGGGTTCGATTTCTCAGCACCCACAGCGGGTTTCCTATGGGGGAACAATCACAGTCAGACTCGGGTGACTCCACCACAGGCAGTCAGTCACACAGGTGGAAACCTGTCCCTGCTTCAAGGTGAAGCTGCTGCCAGGAAAAAGGCGCTAAAACAAACTAAAACTCACCCATTCATAAAAATGTAAATGCTAAGAACCTGAAACCACACCTCCATGACTATATCTCATTACTGAAAGGGCATGAACAGAGATGAAGAACAGGGAGCCCAAGGTGTGTGACTCCCACATGGTTTCTGACCTCTCTGCGCCAACTTTCCCAGGAGTGGGAGAAAGACAGCTGGCCCTCAGCTGCATCTGTTCAGTCTCTTTCAGTAATTCCTCGGGGTTTAAACACACAGCCTTCTCTGGACCTGGAGTCCTAGCCCTGCAGTCCAGGTGAAACTCTGGGCCTCAGTTCCTCCTCTACACAGCAGGGCTGATAGGGGGGAGACGCAAGAGTAGTTGAAGACCTTGGGCACCATGGACATGGTCCCACCTGCCCCTCCAAGGTTTGGAGTCAAGGGCTGGGGCACTGTGCAGGTGGGCAGGGCCCTGTCGTCTTTCTCCCCTTGCCCCACAACTGACCTCCTCTCCCCTTAAAGGGAGTGTCCCCTGACCACCCTCCCTGACCTCAAGACCCCCACCTGCCTCACAGCGACCTCTGCTTCTACCCCTCTTGTCCCCAGGATGGCAGCTCCTTCATCTGACCCTAATTCCCACCTCACAGAGCAGCTTCTCCCACGTGTCCTTCCCAGAGCTCATCACAGAAAACCTCTCCCCTGAATGGCAGCTGGAGCGCTGGAGCTGCTGGAAGGGGGCACTGGCTCCAGAGCTGGCCCTCCCTGGGATCCCACTGCCTTGAGGGGCTTGGGTATCAATTGTCCAGAAGTTCCTATTTTTCTGTTGCATGTTCACTTGTGAGTACACTGAAAGCAAGCCTTCCACAGCCCGTCCTTTCTGTCCTGTCAACAGACCCGTCCCCTGTGCTGTCTGAGGGCCTCAACCACAAGAACTGCAGCAGGACCAGCAGTCCCAACCCGGAGTCACTTCTTATTGTTGTTGCTGCTGTTGTTGAGATATAATTCACACAAGATAAAACAAACTGATTTAAAGTGTACAGCTCAGTGGCATTTAGTACATTCACAGTGCTGTGTAACCGCCACCTCTATCAGGGTCCGAACCGTTTTCATCACCCCCAAATGAAACCCATACCCAGTTTCTCCCTGTTTCCCCTCCTCTCAGCCCAGGAAACCATCATCTGCTCTCTGACTCCATGGATTTGCCCATTTGGGACATTTCACATAAATGGAACCATACATTTGTGAGACTTTTGTGTCGGGCTTCTTTCATGTTTTTCAGAGTCATCCATGGTGTAGCATTTGTTAGAACTCTGTTCTTTGTAAGGCTGCATAATGCTCCTGTGAATAGACCTGCCACATTTCGTTTACTCTTTGCCAACCCATTTTGTGGGTATTGTGAATATACTGCACACACAGCCATGTCCTATTTTTCACTTAAAACGTGTACTCAGTTCCCTTGGGCATAAGCCCAGCAGTGTTTGACTTTTAGAAAAACTGCCAAACTGTTACCACGAGGACCAAACCGCTCATATCCCCAGCAGGAGGGACTCAGTTATTCCACATCCTGCCCACACTTGTGATTTTCCTTTGTATTCTAAAAGACATTCTCACTATTGTTCAGCGGTATCTCAGTATGCTTTGATTTCATGTCCTTGATGGCCAACAATATTAAGCATCTTTTCAGGTGTTTGACATCTGTGTATCTTCTTTGGGGAACTGTCTACTCAATTCTTTTGCCCATTTTTAATTGGGTTATTTGTCTTTTTATTGTTGAGCTATAGGATTGTCTTTATATATTATAGATACAAGTCCTTTATCAGATACCCCATATCTTTGGTTATCTTTTCACTTTCTGCTGTGTATGTATGAGTGCGTGTGTTTTGTTTTAATGAGGCCTCTCCCCTAATTTACTAACACCACTAGCCAAAACCTAAGTAGGTAAGAGACTTGGGAATAAACTGATCAGACTCCAATGTGGACTGGCACTTGTTGGCCAGAAAAGAGACCCACCCTGTCAATGAAAGACCCTTCACTCCCAGGTTTCCTTGGAAGCAGGGCAGCACCAAGGGGCGGTATGGGGTCAGAGAAAAGAAGAGACAAAAGGAAAGGGTTGGGAAGCCCTGGCTCAAATCTCACTTCTGTGTAGACCTGGGGGAGCAGGCATCCACCAGCCTCCCAAGAGAGAATGTGTCTGAGAATGAACTGAGTATGACTATTCTCTCATTCTCCACCCCCATGGGGCCCCTGGGGCACGGACATTCACCTGCTGAAGAAACCAGTTTCTAAAGAGTTTGGCAATCATCACTCTGCTCCTTCAAATTTTCTCAGAATACCTGGCTTTCCCCTGATGTAGCTCTTCTCTCCCCGATTCTCAGCTCTAAGGGCCAGAGCAGGAACTGCCCATTCCACATCCAGTGGGTGTGAAGGGATGGGGTAAGGGACACATGGAGGAAGCTCCAGTCCCCCAAGGCAGAGACCCAGCAGGAAATGATGGGGACAAGGGACTCAGCACTATCAGCACAGAAACAGAGCAGGAGGAAACAAAGCCACCTGAGATGGAAGGAGAGTTATTAAGGAAGCCTTGTGACACCAAAAATATGAAATTCTTAGAATAAATCTGACAAAACACAGCCCAGACACCTATACTAAAACTATAAAATATTGCTGAGAGGCGCCTTCCTCTATAGGAGGGGGGACTAAAAATACACACACACACACACACACACACACACACACACACACACACAGCTGAGAAAAAATTTAAAGATCTAAATACTTGAAAAAATATACCACGTTCATAGATTGGAAGACCTGATATCATTAAGGTGGCAACGCTCTCATAAAGCTGATCTATAGATTCAATATAATCACAATTAAAATTCCAACAGGCCTTTTTTTAAAAATTAATTTTAATGGTGTTACATTAATAAATCAGTGTACATATGTTCAAAGAAAACATCTCCAGGTTATCTTATCATTCAATTATGTTGCATACCCATCATCCAAACTCAAATTGTCCTCTGTCACCTTCTATCTGGTTTTCTTTGTGCCCCTCCCCTCCCCCCTTTCACACCCTCTCCTCCCTCCCCCCACCCCGTAACCACCACTCTCTTGTCTATGTCTCATAGTCTCACTTTTATGTCCCAACAGGCCTTTTTATAGAAAGTTAGAATTGATGATTCTAGATTTGCATGGAAATGCAAAGAACCTAGAACACCCCATTTAAAAAGAACAAAGTTGATTGGAAGCCTTCTCTAAAGCACAGAGCAGTAACTGCCCATCTAATACCATCTGATTTGGTATTAGAGACAAGATAGACATATACAGCAATGGAACAAAATAGAAATATATTTGGTCAATTCATTTGACAAAAAGATATTAAGGCACTTCAATAGAAAAAAGAAAGTCTTTTTCATTATATGGTGCTGATCAACTGGACATCCATGAAAACAAAGGAACCTTTATCTCACAATACACCCAAAAATTAACTTAAAATGGATCATGGACCTGAATCTACAACCTACAGTATAGCTTTAGAAGAAATGTGAGAAAATCTTAGTGACTTTGGGGTGGTTCCAGACTTTTTTGAACACACACACAAAAAATCATAAAATAAAAAATTGTTCTGCATTAAATACCTTTAAATGTCTTTTGAAAGTCACCCTTACAAAAATCAAAAGGTAAGGCATAGATAGGAAAAATAATATTCACAAGAGCTTGTATCCAGAACATGTAAAGAAGTGTTATGACACAATGAAAAGAATAAGCAGGTAAGATAGGCAACTTATTTAAGCAGACACTACCAGAGAAGATGTGGGGTTGGCAAATAAGCACCTGAAAGGTCATCAACACCAGCAGTCACTAGTGAAATGTATGTTGAGAACCACAGAACCCAGCAGATGGCTGATGCTAAGGGGACCAGTGTCCTAGGTCCCGAACAGAGTGTGGAGGGGTCAGAACGCTCACGCACTGCCACCAAGATGTAAACAGTACAACTGCTTCGGAAACAGTTTGGTGGTTTCTTAAGAAGTTAAACACACACCCACTATATATGACTCAGCAATTCCACTCCTAGGTATTTATTCAAGAGAAATGAAAACACACATCCACACAAAGACCTACACAGTAATATTCATAGCAGCTTCAGTTGCAACGGTCCCAAACTGGGACCAGCCCACGTGTCCATCAGCACAGGAATAGAGAAACATGGAGTTTCCAATCTGGGGTGTGACTCTGCTGTACAAACCCTGGAGGAATCTCATATCCATTCTGCCCAGTGAAAGGAGCCAAACACAATGGCGTGTGATTCCATTTATAGGAAATTCCAGGAAATGCAGTCTGCAGGACAGAGCACATCAGAGGTACAGGAAGGCACGAGAGGAAAACTCTGGGCATGAACGGTGTGTCTGTGACCTTGGTTTCAGAGCCGCTTTCACAGATATTTACATAGGTTAAAATTGATCAGACAGTGCACCTTAAATCTGTGCAGTCCAGGGCACCTCAGTTATAGCCCAATAAAGATGAAAAATGCAGGCAGCAAAAGGGAAGGCCCACCGCTCACTCACCCTTGAGAGCTCAAAGTACCACCCCAGGAGAGCACAGTCATGCTGCACCCAGAAGCCCACGGGACCTGACAGCACCAAGGCCCACTCTCTCTGTTACATTCTCTGTGTCCATCCCCACGGGGGCATCTCAGGAGCAAGTCCTGCTCAGGATCCGGGTGCCTGTGAGTCCAGCCAAATATTATCTCCTCTGTTTATTCTATGCTCCGTGACTTTCATCACCCACACCTTCCAGCAGAAAGGTGGGCACACACAGATCCATCACCCACCACCCACTCTAGAAGGCAGGGCCAGACTACAGTCCTACAGCCTGCAGGGTGACAAGGAGGCTGGGACCACAGCTGGGATGCAGGGATGTAGCTCACACCCAAGGAGGGGCTATGGGCTCGGGTGCCCTACACTCAAACATCAGAAACAGAAGTCACATGCCCCCTACCCTGCTTCCCGAAACATGTTTCCAGGGAGCTACTCAGTACACGTGCACACCCCAGCTGCTCCTGTGAGCTTCTCAAATCCCAAGTCTACACAGCTGGATGCCGCTTATATCAGTGAGGAAAAGAATAATCATTCAATAAAAGTATCATGAACATTGGGTGGCCATAGGGAAAAAGAATTCGACAGATTCAAACTCCACTCCTTATACTAGGTAAAATTCCAAGGGCTCAAAAGTTTAAAAAATATTTTTAAAGAATCAGTAAAATTTGAAAAAAAAATATTTGCAAAATTCTCTTAGAAATATGAAGCAGAGATTTTTCTAGTCATGGTGTAAAATTAATTAGCCACAAAGGGAAAGGCTAATAAATTCAACTTCACAGAAATTAAACATTTCGGCCCTGGCCAGTTGCTCAGTAGATAAAGCATCAGCCCAGCTTACGGACATTCTGGGTTTGATTCCCAGTCAGGGCACACAGAAGTGACCATCTGCTTCTCTCCTCCTCTCTCTCATCCCCTCTTGCAGCCAGTGGCTTGATTGGTTCAAGCTTTGGCCCTGGGCTCTAAGAATAGCCCTGTTGATTTGAGCATCGGCCCCAGACAGGGGTTGCCAGGTGGATCCCTGTCGGGATGCATGCAGGAAACTCTCTATCTCCTATTCTTTCACTTAAAATAAAAAAAGAAAGAAATTAATTTTTTCTGCATTGCAAACAACACCATGTGGACAACAGGGAGGGGTGGGGACTGCAGCAAACTGTAGCTCCTGCTCTACTCACTCTCAACTTTTGTACCCCCTCATGCTGCCGAACAAAGTGGGAGCAGTTTGCACTGAGATGTGTCTGGGGTGTGACTCAGCCTCTGCCCACTGCTTGCTTTCTCTGTTCCTCCAGGAGAGGGCGGGAGGTTTTCTTAAGGAGTTGGCTCTGCCCACCACGCACCCCAGTTGGGCACCATCACTGATCTCTCCTCCAGGGTCTCCTGGGCCTTCCTTTCCTTTGCAGAAGCCCCAGATCCTTTGACCATTGCTGGCTTCCAAGAGCTCCGTTCTTTGTGTATGAGAACTCTGTACAGGTGGTATTTGAAACACACTCAAGAATTAGTCTCTTTAGCATAAAACAAGTTCCTAAGGATGAAGAAACACAAAAATATTAATGACATAATAGAAAAATGAGCTAAAGTTATCAACACAGACAGTTCACAAAGAAGGAAATACAATGGTTCTCAAACCTCCACTTGTAACAAAAGCACACAAATTACCAAAGTCTGAACTACACTGAGTGCCCAGGCTGGGGAATAGGCACCTCTTGAATGCTGGGCAGTTTGGTGACCTGTCAACATCACAAATGCTCACACCATTGACTGAGCAATACCACTTAGGCATGCATGTACACATTGGGTCTGGGTCTTGATTCACCTTCTTGCAAGTTAATAACTTGCTACTCCATGGACGCTGGCAGGAGGCGCAAGTCTACGCCCGTCCGCCTTGCCCTCAGCCAGGTACACACAGCTCCACCCTCTGGATGCCTTCCCCTGCAGACCATGCTGTGCCTGTCCTCCTGGCAGCCCCCCAAGGCCTGTGGTGCCTCAAGAGCTGCACGGCAGACTCGGGTGACAAATCCACTTGCCGAAGTCCAGCCCACGGGCCTTTGCTGCCTATCACTGGGGCTGGGAGAGCCACGTTCCTGAGAATCTCCCACAGATTTCTGCAGCCCCTGGAGGCCAGAAGGGCGGCCTAAGTCACAGAAACAGAGACCCACACATGGACAAGGCTGCAGGTGTGCACCCCCACACACAGTGCACACACACAGTCACTCAGAGCTGTATTTACATATGCACAGATCTGCATCATGTACACACAGCTTTTTGCACACATAGAGAGCCCAGCTGAGGGTAGACACCTGCAGGACCTCTGTTGGAGTAGCCAGAGGCAGACTGTGTTTTTATAAGATGCCTCTCTCTGCTGACCTTCTAGAAGGGCATTTCCCAAACCCCATTCTTCCTGCAGCTACCACAGACCTCACACCTCGGTGGCCCAGAGCTCCACTGCGTCAGCCACAGGCAGGTAAAGGGACTGTGAGCAGTGGTGGTGTGCCCCGGGAGTAGTGGGGATCTATAGTCATGGGGTTCCAGAAGCCCCCAGGCAGAGAGGACAAGCCCCACACAGTCTCCTTTCATTTGTGGTGAAGCTCTCAAAGGAGTGCTGGGTGCGTCCTCCCTGAGGACGGGGTGTCACCAAGGTAGAGCGAGGCTCAGGTGCTCACCACAAATATGGGTGATGTCGCAGCCCTCTGTGTAGGTTTCTGGCCAAATAAGCATCACTGAGCCCTCACCTCCATCCATCAAAGTCAGGAGAGCAGCCGAAGCGGGTTCTACTATCAGTCACCACCAAAGGGAGCAGCGGTGGTCTCCTGCCAGGGTGCACCACCAGCCAGGCCTCTGCAAACCACTCCATCCTTCAGGATGGCATGGCCAAAGTCTCTCCCTCCTTCACTTTGTTCCTAAAATTCACTTTTGACAATGAGAACAGAAACACCTTCCCCCTTCATCAGTAATAACAATCAGCAAAAAAAAAAAAAGAAAGAAAATTGATACTTTACTGCTTCTGGATGGGCTTCCTTCTTTTCCTCCCTGCGTACATGCACTCCCCCGGCGGGATCATCTTCTTTGGCCCTGGAAAAGAAAGAGCATCGGGTTGGTCATGTTGAAGAGGCCCCAATTCCCGCAGGACTCCCCAGACTACCAAAGGTAGCAGTGTCAGCTGTGGTCCCTGAGCTCAGATCGATGTGTCATGCCCCTCATTCCGGGGTCCCACTCCTCCATTGTCATTCAAGCAAGATAATCCACAGTACTTCCAGCACAAGCCTGCACTACTCACGTCTCATCTCTTTCAGTGCACTCCAGCTGACATCTCCCCTTTGATGGGCAGCATCACAGTCCTCCAGCCTGGCCCCAGAAATACCTCCATAGAACAGCCCTCTGCTCTTGTGCCTGGCTTGGGAAGCTTAAAATAAACAAATACACTGGGCCTGCCATTACAACCCAGAAGCCATTCCCCACGGCACCTGTGAGCAGCTAAGGCACAGAGTCAGGACTCCGTGCAGGCTCAGGGTTGCATGCCCTCTCTCTCGGTGGTCTTTGTGGTGGGTCTTCTTCCTCTTCCCATCTCCTTCCCTATGGCCCTAAACTTCTGGCCAATAGGCTTCCTCTTTTCTGTGTAAAATCTCACTCGAGTCCACAGTGCAGGGCTTCCACTTTGACCACTAACACAGCTGCTCCAAGCCCAGCTGACCAAACCTGCCTGCCTCCACAAGCGCTGAATCCGAGCAGCAGCCCCTGAGGGTCAGTCCACTATCTGTGCCCTGAGGCTGGTCAGCTCGCGCGTCACTTCAGATTTGTGTGCAGTAAGGACATCGAAGTCCTCACATATCATACTCTCCTCAAGCATGTGCAACCTGAAGAGGAGGAGGACTTAAACATGCAACTTCCATCATGTGCAGAAAGTGCCATGAGAATATCAGAAATGCATCATGGACCTGCTTTAAATACAAGAAACACACTTTGAATATAAGGACATAAGCAGGTAAAGTAAATGGATAGAAAAAGACACACCATGCAAACACTAATCAAAAGAGACTATAGTAGCTGTATGAATATCAAAGTAGACTTCAGAAAAGGGATATTACCAGGGACAAAGAGGAGTATCACCTAATGATAGATGGTTCAGTTTTGCAAGAAGACATAGCAATCCTAAATGTGTATGCCCCTAACAACATGTATGCCTCAAAATACATGAAGCAAAAGCTGATAAAACTGGAAAGGTAATTCATCAGAGACTTCATCATTGCTCTGTCAGTAATTGATAAAACAAGTAAACAAAATCAAAAGGATATAGAACATCCAAACAACAACAGACATGAACTAATTGGAAATTATAGAAAACTCTGCCCAACAACAGCAGAGTACATATCCCTTGTACACAGAACATTCATCAAAATAGGCCATATTCTAGGGAATAAAACAAATTTAAAAGAATAGAAATTATATAAAGTATGTTCACTGACAATTAGGAAATTAATTGAAAGATTAATTTGAAAGATATATCTCTCTTTATCATGTGAAGGTGGCCATCTGGAAGCCAAGAAGAGGCTCTCACTGGAAACCAAATCACCTGAACCCTGATCTTGGGCTTCTAGCTTTCTAACCCATGAGAAATAAATTTCTGTTATTTAAGCTGACCAGTCTATGGTATTTTGTTATAGCAGCCCAAGTTGACCAAGACAAATACTATCCCCACAAATTCAACAATTTAGATAAAATGAACAAATTCTTAGAAAGACACAAACTACCAAAATTCACTCAAGAAAAAATAGATAACAGGTTTAGTCATATATCTATTTAACAACAATTATGGTCTCATTTATGAATTCTACCAATTTAAGGAATAAATATACCAATTCTCTGCAACCTCTGGCAGAAAATGGAAATTAAATTTAAAATTGCCAACTCATTTACAAGTTCAGTATTGCGCTTAGAGCCCTGGCTGGCTGGCTCAGCGTGTGGAAGCATTGCCCTGATACCAAAAAGCAAAGACATTTCAAAAGAAAACCACAGACCAATACCTCGTGAACATAGACACACAAATCATCAATTAGATATTAGCAAATGGAACCCAGAAGAGGACAATACATCACAAGTGAGGCTTGTCCAAGGAATTCAAGGCTGTTTTAACATCCAAAAGTTCATCAGTATAATTCATTATATAATAAACTAAAGAAAAATACACACAATCATCTCAATATACATAAAAAAGCTTCTGACAAATTCCAAATGATTCATAATAATGAGTAATTCTCATCAAACTAGGAATAGGTAATCAACTTAATTAACTGAGAAGGAGCATCTTCAAAAAAGCCTACAGCCAACACTGCATCCGGCAGTGAAAGACTGAGTACTTCCCCTCAGATAGAACAAGGCCAGGACATCCTCCATCCCATTTCCGTCAAACATCTCATTTGCTCACCAGTCAGGACAATGAGGTGACAAAGAGAAATGTCATGAAGCCAGGAAAGGAAGAAACATACACCGTGTTCACAGACAGATGGTTGCACATTCCAATACTTTTACTAAGATAGATCTCTTATAACCAATGATTGAGTTCAGCAAGGTCACAGGACAAGAACAATACATAAAACCACACTGTGTTTCTATAGGCTAGCAATGAACGATCTGAATACAGATTTTTAGGAACCAGTACCATTTGCAATAGCAACAAAATAAAAATGAAATACTTAGGTATTTCAGAAAGTGCAATTGGAGCCCTAAAGACTAGGATGATAAAGGAGGTGATAGGAGGAATAATTTAGGAAACAGCAGGAAATTTTCCAAATGTAATGAAAACTGTAAGCAGCCTGACCAGGCGGTGGCGCAGTGGATTGAGCATCAGACTGGGATGTGGAAGACCCAGGTTCGAGACCCCAAGGTCGCCAGCTTGAGCACAGGTCCATCTGGCTTGAGCAAAAGTGCCAGCTTGGACCTAAGATCGCTGGCTCCAGCAAGGGGTGGCTCAGTCTGCTGAAGGCCTGTGGTCAAGGCACATGTGAGAAAGCAATCAATGAACAACTATGGTGGCGCAACGGCAATGAAAAACTAATGATTGATGCTTCTCATCTCTCTCCGTTCCTGTCTGTCTGTCTCTCCCTATCTATCCCTCTCTCTGTCCCTGTAAGAAACAAACAAAAAAAAAAACAACAAAAAAAACTGTAAGCATACAGATTCCAGAAGGTCACTGATCCCCAGGCACAAAAAACATGAAGAAAATGATACCCAGGTACATCATAATCAAATGCTCTCAACCAACAATAAATAGAACAATCTTAACAGCCACCAGAGAAAACAGCCATTGGGCAGGGAAACAAAGGTGAGAATGACAGTAGATGCCTGGTCAGAAACATGTGTGCAGGAAGACAGTGGGCCCTAGCCGGAAAGCTCGGAGAAGAAAAACACTAAGGCCTAGGTTTCCACACCCTGTGAAAATACCTTTCAAAAATTAAGGTGAGCCTGACCAGGCAGTGGCGCAGTGGATAGAGCATCGGACTGGGATGCAGAGGACCCGGGTTCAAGATCCCGAGGTCGACAGCCTGAGCGCGGGGCCCATCTGACTTGAGCAAAAGCTTGTCAGCTTGGACCCAAGGTCGCTGGCTCGAGCAAGGGGTTACTCGGTGTGCTGAAGGCCCGCAGTCAAGGCACATGTGAGAAAGCAATCAGTGAACAACTAAGGTGTCAAAACGAAAAACTGATGATTGGTGCTTCTCATCTCTCTCCGTTCCTGTCTGTCTGTCCCTGTCTATCCCCCTCTCTCTCTCTGTCCCCGAAAAAAAAAAAATTAAGGTGAAATAAAGACTTCCTCAGACATACAAACACTGAAAGAATTCCCTGCCAGCTGACCCACACTAGAAGAAATGTCTTCAGGCCAAAGGAAACTGATACCAGATGGCAACACAGAACACAAAACCGAACACAAAGCACAGATTTGTTCTTGCTATTAAATATCTTTAAAAGATAATTGACTATTTAAAGACAACGATAACACTGTATTGTGGGGGTTATAACATAAGCAGATGTCAGGGGGTTGGCAAAGATAGCACAAGGCCAGGAGGGGTACGCTGGAGTAAGGTTCCTACGCTGCCTGTGAAGTGGCTGAACGCTGTTGCCTCCAGGCTCCACATCCACCCGCCCTGCCTGCTCTGCACTGATGGGCTGGACCCCTCAAGCATTCCTCTTTGAAGTTAGAACAACGTGCCACTGCCAGGAGAGACACTGGAGAGATGTGCAAGAGTGAGGGGCTTCGGGTGCCAGGGCTTCCGATTTTTCTGTTTGTTTCTGCTCATCACTGCCAGAGGCCAGGACTCAGGGAACTTCACCAATCAAGGGGCTGAACAATACCTTCTCCAAGGAGACCTGAACCCAGACTAGGGTGGGAACTCCACTCCTAAGTGTGCTTCTGGATTTGCTCAGCCCTGGGGAATCCATCAGGGTCCTCTTCCCTTTGTTGTTACTCCACTGTTGTAGCTAATACTTCTTTCTATTTAAGTTTCTCAAATCACACCAAAAGTTAAGCTAAAAATATAAAAAGCTAAATTTTCAAAGTGTACATATTCTAGAGACGCATACTAAAACAATACGAGAGCAATGATATGTCAGGGACTTGCCTCTACAGTGAGGGAGCAGAGTAGGGTCTAAATGGAACTGGATCAGCCGATATGGACAGTTGTCCGTGCGTGCTGGCTGATGCATAAGTTGGGCTCATTATGAAATTGTGTTCACTTTTGTAAAAGAGTTGAAAATATCCATAATATTTTTTAAAGTATACCAAAGAGAGAAAATGTGCCGTAAGAATAGGCATATGGCCTGACCTGTGGTAGCGCAGTGGATAAAGCGTCAACCTGGGAACACTGAGGTCGCCAGTTCAAAACTCTGCACTGGTCTGGTCAGGGCACATGTGGGAGTTGATGCTTCCAGCTCCTCCCCCCTTTCTCTCTTTCCCTCTCTCTCTCTCTCTCTCTCACTCTGTGTCTCCTCTCTAAAATGAATAAAATAAAAAATAAAAAAAAAAAAGAATAGGCATATGGTGGTCAGTGATTTTCAGCAGGAGTGGCAAGGCCAGTGGGAAAAGCCCAGTCTCCTTAACAGGTGGTGGGGAGACAACTGGATATTCACAGGCCAGAGAATAAAGTGGGAGCCCTAACTCACACCATATGGAAAAATCAACCAAAATTAGTTAAAAGCCTGACCTGTGGTGGTGCAGTGGATAAAGCGTCAACCTGGGAACACTGAGGTCGCCAGTTCAAAACCCTGCACTGGTCTGGTCAAGGCACATATGGGAGTTGATGCTTCTAGCTCCTCCCCCCTTTCTCTCTCTCTCTCTCTCTCTCTCTCTCTCACTCTGTGTCTGCTCTCTAAAATGAATAAATAAAAATAAAAATAAACAAAATTAGTTAAAAGACTGAAGTATAAGAGTTACACTATAAAACTTTCAAGAAAATGTGAGGCTAGATCCTCATGACCTTAAATTTGGCAATGGATTCTTAGAAATGTTACCAAAATCACAAATAAGAAAGAAAAAAAATAGAAAAGTTGGACTTCATCAAAATTAAAAACTTGTGCTTTAAAGAACACTACCAGAGAAATGAAAAGAGAACCCACAGAAGGGGAGAAAATACTTTTCAATCTTACAACTGATAAGAGTCTAATATTCACATTACACAAAGAACTCCTACAACTCAACAACAAAAAGACAACTCAATTTAAAAATGGGCAAACAACTTGAATAGATAATTGGAAAAAAAAATAGAAATAGGCACCAAACACATGACAAGATGCTAAACACCATTCATCATTGGGGAAACGAAAATCAAACCTGCTGGGAGATACCATGCCACACCCACTGGAATGGCTATAATCAAATAAATGGAAAGTAACTAATCTCAGTGAGGCTGTAGAGAAACTGGGACCCTTGTGTACTGCTAGTGGGAACCTCCAATGGTGCAGCTGCTGTGTGAAACAGTGTGGCATTTCCTCAAAATGCTAAACACAGAGTTCCCATATGACCCAGCAAACCCCACTCCTAGGTGGGTGCCCAAGAGAACTGAAAACATGCTCAATAAAACCTGGCACACAAACGCTCACAGCCACACATATTTACAGGGGCCGAAAAGTAGCAGCCACCCAAATGTGCATAGTCTGGTGGATGGATAAACAAGATGTGCTCTCTCCACAGAGTGGAATATCACTCGGCCATAAGAGGAGTAAAGTTCTGATGCTCCAACATGGATGAACCTTGAAGACATGCTGCTACATGAAAGAAAGCAGACACAAAAGGGCACGCATTGACTCCACTGATGTGAAATGTCCAGAACAGGCAGATCAACAGGGACAGAAAGTAGATTCATAGTTGCCAGGGGCTGGAGGAAGGAATGGGGAGTGACTGCTAGCGGGTAGAGAGTTTCGGTTTGGGGTGACGTAGATATGTAGGCATTAGTATATTTTGGCAATATAGTAAATAAATGCCACTGAACTGTATACATTCTTAAATGGTTAATTCTATGTTATGTGAGTTTTACCTCATAAAAGAGTATACAACACAAATTTATATACAAATATAAATAAAATTTCTGGTACATCAGGGGAAAAATCGGTACCAGAGATGGAAGCACCTGCAGGGAGCTCTTCATGGAGGACAGGAGAATGGTGAGGTAGCAGGGGTTTGAGAGCAGATGTGCATTTTAAATTGACAGAGATAGTGCTGTGGAGGGAACAGGGGGCTCCGAGCCCTGGGGTTGGGTGGGTGAGCAGGGATAGGGTCCTGATGGCCACAGGCTGTGGCAGGAACAGGTGGACGGGTGCTTCAGAAGGCCCTGTGCCAGGGCCCCCATGCCGGCACTTCTCTAAGAAGTCGTGTTGGGCCCTCGGTGGCTGCATGCCAGTATGTAAGACCCTCCTATCTGAACCGCAAGGCCTTTCAACTCAAACAGGAGTATCCTGAGCCTCACTCTGGACCAACGTCAGCCTGGGGGAGATAGGCCAGGGAAGTTTCCCTGAACCCCAAGAGGGGCCAGGCTTTTAGTAACCCACGCAGCCACCCCTCAAGGTCAAAGGTGAAGGTGTGAGCTGACCTGCACCAACCCAGGAGGCCCCAGCCCCAGAAGAGTTTGTCACCAGCACCACCACTCCCCAAATAAGCCAGAGCTTCAGAACAGGGTTGATGGAGGGTGTGTGGGCAATGGGGAAGATGAGAAGGGGACCAGGGGACACCCGGGGGAGGTCAGCACTGATCCCCCTCACTCCATCCAAAATCCTTCTCCCCACCGCAGGAGGAGCTCAGACAGGACCCAGGCTCCTCTGAGTGACCCCTCCCCAGCCTCGCACATCACCTGTCCCTAACCGCCCCCCACACACACACACACAAAGCCACATTCTCTCTCGTGTCTCCAGCTCAGTGCTCAACAGGCCCTAAAAACACAGTTTATGGCAAAAAGCACCAAGAGCAGATAAATATCTCCAGATACCTCTCCACTGGGGGCTTAGGGGGTGGGGGAGTGGAGGCAGCCATTGCCCCCACCCCGTTCCTAGTCCCGGTCCCAGTTGAGTAGCACAGTTTGGAGTCTGATCCTGAGTTCGTAGCTTAGGAATCGTACATAGGAGGTGGATACTATGCAGTAGTTTCTCTGTTCTACTAAATATTTGTGCACTCTCCTCAAAAAAGATGAAGCTTCCTTGACTGAAACATACTCCCCACAGAAATGCCTTTCTGAGGAGGGATGCAGGTCCCAGCCCAGTGCCAGCTCCCTTCTCTGCCTCAGGGGGAACAGGGGACCCTCTCCATGAGGTTCTTGTGGCCTGTGGCTGCCTGTGGCTGGCATCCTCCTACAGCAGTGGACAGTGCTGGGCCGGGGGCACAGACGGCAGGGCTGGGGGGCTGGGCATCACACAGGTGAACCGGTACACTGAGCCCGACCAGGGGGCTGTGGGCCTCCCACCCCGACTAAGCTCTGGAGCTGTGTGTCTCAGAGAAATATGAACTCCTGCACAAACCTTTCTCTTATAAGAGTTAAAAGGAATAACTGTCCATTTTAGAAAATACTGGTAAGCAAGAAACAAACAAGAAATCCTCCCACCCCAGCAGTGCCCCCCACCCTCTTTCCACAGGGCATGCACCGCTCTGGGACCAAGCCTGGACAGAAACCACAGATTCTGCCAGTTTTTGCATCAAACTCCTCCTCTGTAAAATAAGGTGACTTCCAACCACCTCAGGAGGGCTGTAGAAGATGGTAGAGCCCTTCATGTCATGCCTACACTGTCCACCGGCCACTCACTGCCCACCGGCCACTCACTGCCCACCGGCCACTCACTGCCCACCAGTGGGGATGGTCTGCACATCACCAAAAGCCCCCCTCCTGCACTGCCAGGACTGACAGACTCCAACCAGGGAGCCTGCAGAAGCCAGATCTGAGGCCCCAATGGCGGATGGGTGTGGGGCAGAGGTCACCCGGATTTAGGAGCCCATGTCTGCCAGAAGCTCCCTGGAGAAGTCCAGTTCACAGATGTCAAGTACCCAGAGCCTGGGGACAGATGCCTAGGGCACACATTTATGACCAGAGCCTGTGGCTGGTCTCACAGATGCCATCTCCCCGCTCACCCTGCGATGACACTAACAGCTGGAGGCCTGCCTGATGCTTCCAGGGGACAAATACCTCCAGCTCTAGCCCTTGGAACCAACTGAGAAACAGAAGGAAGGACCCCAATGGCTGAGCTGCTGAAGGTCTCTGACCTCGGACCCTGATCAGCACCTGCCTCTCCCAATGGGGGTCACTGGGGCAATACCAGGGTGAGCAGGTCCCTGATGGTATGTCCCACTCACGAAGTATCCACAATCTGGGATTTTCAGCAACTCAAAACTAGACTTCGTGGGGAAAAACTTTCTTGGTGCCACTAACTGAAACCAAGCAAATTCCTGGAACATGGGCCCTTCCGCCCTTCCGCCCGTCCCAAGTGTGAGAACCAAGCCTGATGCTTCCCTGCCCGGAAGCAGGGGCCTAGCTGTGCCAGGGTCCAAGCTGTTCCACCTCAGCTCTGGGTGCCTCCAGCCCGGCCTTCTCCACTCCCAGCTGCTCTGGTGAGGGCTCAGGTCATGGGTCCGAAGCCCCCCTGCCAGCATCTGCCCAAAATATTTCTGAAAGAAATTGGGCTAACAACACCAAAGGGTAATTAAACCCAACTCCCCCAGCGAGGGTGGATCTCAAGCAGGAGCTTCAATTCACTGCATGGGGGGAAGAGGGGACTGGGGCTATTGGCTGTGCGGGTGAGGAACCATGAGCTGTAGAAGTAGACCGGCTTCGTCAAAAGTCTCGTTTATATTCTTGAGTGAGAAGCTGCCTGTTGGGCCCCAGGGCCTGGAGACGTGAGATGGAGTGGGCGGAGGGTGATCCAAGGGAGGATGGGGTAAGAGGACCGAGGGAGGAGGGCTCCACACCAGCGTTTCCATCGCGCAGCAGGGTCGCGGAGCCCGCGCAGGGCACTTACCAGAGCCGCTCGGCGCGGAGGCTCAGGCGCGCCGGCGGAGAAAGCCCACCCGGGCCGGGAGCAGTGGCGGCGCGGCTGCGAGCTCTCGCATCTCGGGGACCAGGCGGAGGCTGCGGCCGCGAAAGGACGGCCCCACCCCGGCACGCGAGCCCGCCCCGCCCCGGAGCCTCGGACCCAGAGGCGGCAGGGGGCGCGCGAGCGCATCCCCTCCCGTCCTCTGACCCTCCCGGTCTGTGTGCGCCTCGGCGGGGTCCAGCGCTACACCCCTCTAAATCCCATGGCCTCCCCAGGGGACTGTCCGCTCCGGGGTGGTTGGTGCCTGGCCCCCTCGAGGCCCCCATGCTCCCCTTATCCTCAATTTCTGGTCCTCAGACACGCCCCCCCCCACCTCCGTCCCCCGCCTAGCTCCAGTACACATCTGCTCGCCGGTGCGGAGGGGCAAGGCGCAGGCTGCCCTAGCCACCGCGTCCGGCCGGTCCCTATCCCAATAGGTAACCGGAGGATAACGTGTCCCACGCTGCCTGCTCCAAGGGGTTGTTGTGAGAATCAAAAGGTTTTCCAAACTGTAAAACGTAATACATATAATACTTCTGACCCTGAACTTCCCTGGAATCGCAGCGTCGTTCGTGCGACGTACCAATCCGGGATATTTCGTTCCCACCAGGCAGGTGCGAACGGCGTGGAAGCTCTGCTCTGCTCTGCGCGGTGGGCACCAGGAGCCCGCGAGCCCAGCGCGCACGATCATCCCCTCCCCTCTCCTCTTTGGGCTTCCAGCGGGGGGTACCTGCCAACCGCTCGGGCATGCTCCCTCAGCCTCCTCTCTTCCACCCTGCAGTCCTTTGGCCGCCTCCTCTCCTCCGTCCTGGTGAAGACCTCCTGACTTTCACGCCCCTCCTCAAGAGGCTCGGACTCCATTTCCTGCCCTGGAGTTCCCGGGACACCCCCTGAACTTGGCTTCACATCCTGAGATCACTGCTCAATGTCTGAGAGGCCCCAGAGACCCCAGCCCAGTCTGACGCCACCGTCCTAACTGGACCCGCTGAGCTTCTGCTCTCTCCCACGTCTAATCCCTCGGTGGTTCCGGGAACGGCATCTCAGCACCTGTCGCTGTCCTCATCCAAGACCCATCCACCGACTTCGCATCCCCGCATCTAGCCCTGTAGCTGCTTCCGGCTTCCGTGCTGGCTCGCGCCCCACAGTCGCAGCCAAAAAGAAGTCAGAGCCTAGTCGCCTACTGGGCTCTGAGCTAAGTGCTCTCTGCTCAGAAGCCCCCAACTCCTTTCCCCTGGCCTCACAGATGCGCTCTGAATAAGCAATGTGCCTCGGGACCTTTGCACTTGCCACCACTATCCATCTCCTCTCCCTGATGTTTTTCATAGTGTATGCACCTCTGAAATCACAGCAGGTGCTTCTTTACTCCTTGTATCTAACAGGTAAACTCACCAGGGCTGTTCTGTATGCCTCTATCCAAGGAAGAGCATGGTGCCTGCTGCAGAGCAGGGGCTGATAATATTGGCTCAGTAAATGGTTTTATTTCATTTTATTTTTTACATGAAACAATGTGCAGCTATATTGCTGCATGTTTTAAGTAGTTTTGACTTGATCCAATTTTTGTAAAGTGCATTATATACAGAAAAGTTGGTTGGATAACTCTGAGGTTACAGGTGAGCTTTCATTTCTTCTTTATACTTTACATTTCTTTCTAAAACTCCTAAGTATGTATAAGAGCATGTGCTACCTTTTTGGCAGTTTTTTCTTTTTGTTAAAGAAAATAAGTAAGCAGGTGTATGATGTTAGGGAAGGGGGATGTCCAGGCCTGTAGGAGGACCCCTGGATCTAGGAATTTGGGCAGACACCTGGGTGGTCACCTTGAGAAACTGGAGCTTTGTGGTTAAGAACCGACACTACCCTTGCATGGGAAGACAGCGCCCCACACCTGAGCAAACCCCCTATTGGCCTTGTGTCCAGACACCAGTCATACCCTCACCACCCCATCCTATCAGGGAACTGGCTGCAGCCAGACAGGTGAAACTGTGCAGCCCAAGATGCCAAAGAAAACAGTGTCCACCTCCCCGCTCCTTCCCTCATATGTGCCAGATAGGCACAGGCCACCCACCTCGGCCACTCCTTGTGCTGGTCCCCAAAGCAGAGCCTCAACCTCAGGCTGTCATTGGAACTGAGCAGAAACAGGATGGCCCGTCACAAGGAGGCTGCTTCCCCTGCAGTCCCAGGGCTCCTGGAAGAGTGCCCTTTCTGGGAACCTCTGGGCACCCCACCAGAACAAAGTGGCTCCCACCCTCCTCCATCTGAGGCTGTTCCCAAGAGTTCAGTGGGCACATCTTCCCTCCAGTAACTTCCTGTAAACACAAGTCCCCCCCACACACAACAGTTTGCAGTGTACAACCAGCATACAGCCTATGCCTTCACCATCATGAACAACCTGCTCCTACTCCCACTGGGGTCCAAATGCAGCTGAACACGTTCCCAACCACAGCTCAGGGGCCCCTGATCCAGCAGACCTTCTCAGAACCTCCTAGTAGATGCCCACTCTTTCCCTCCACAGTCAGGACCCCTCACTGCAAATAGGCCCTGTGGGGCTGAATCCTTCTGCTCCCACCAGCTGGGGAAGAATTCCTCTTTCTTGGGTCAGTTGTTGTTCTAGAGTGGCCGGAATGATGGCTGGGGAAAGATGAAGCCCTGAGGTTCCACCCTCTCTCCTAAATGTATGCGTCCAGATGCGGTCTCCTGAGTGAGAGCTCAGTCATATAACAGCTAGCTATGTCAGCTGTGACTACTCAAAGATGGCCCTGCAGCAGATAGGGCTCCCCAGGTGCCTTCACCCTCCTAAGGCGCCAGGACAGTGGTGGCAGGAAGGTGCAGGATTGCCCAGTAGATGCCCTTCCTGGGAGACCAGGAGCTCTGCTGGTTCATGGACATTTCAATCAATTAAATGCAATTCAGGGGTTGTTCCTAAACACCAAAGATGCTGGTTGTGGCTGACTGGTAAACAGGTACAGAAGATGAGGAGGTGAAATACCTTCAGGGAGTGGGTTGGTCTGACCCTGCCACTTACTACCTCCCAGTAGCCCCATCCTGCTGCCAACAGCCCAGCCTCTGGTGGCCCGAAGCCCAACCTCTGTCAGCTGATGCATCTTAAAGGTATTGTCTCAGCTCCCACCAGGTGACCATCCTTTGCAGGCACCCCTGCTAGCAGGGAGCCAGGACGGATTCCCCACCTGAAGCAGACTTGCAAGGTCTCACCCCACACAGGATGGCTAGCAGAGAAGTTGCTCCTGGGGTGCAGGATAGCACCCTCATTCCAAGGCAATGGGGTGTGGGAAGTCCACATTTGTGAAGAGAGCATAGCAAAGACCTTTCAGAGTTAGCAGATGCTGTTCCCTGACTGGCGTGCTCTTCCCCACACATTCTGGCCTTTCCTACTTCTTTTACCTTAAAGGTCCCTTCTAGAAGAAGCCACCCTTACAGTCCTTCACCACCTGACATTTGGGTTTATGGTGGGGGAAGCACAGGACTTTCCAGCCACCTTGTACCCTGCTACAGCTCCATAGCCCATGTAGAGAAGGGAAGCAGTAAAGGAAGGGAAGAGGGAGGGAGAGGAGAGGTGAGTTACAGAGGGGGGAAATGGGGAAGAGGAATGGGGAAGAAATAGATGGGGAGAGAGGTGCAGAGGAGGGGGAGGAAGTGAGGGCCAACTCACTATTTTATTTCTTTTACAACCCTAAGCCCGAATGAACCAAGATTCATTTGCCTGATTTTCTTTGAACTTGCTGTTGTCCTTCACATCCTTTGGCAGCTCTGTAAACTCTGTCCATTAGCCTTCCACAGGGTTCCATGAGTCAGACCATCTCAATATCACACACACAGGGACAGCTCCCTTCAGGCCCCCTGCTTCCTTCGGCCTGTTCCCTATTGGTTCCGTTTCCTGAATGCCAGGCCTTCCTTTTGGTTTTACTCACTTTTGCTGGAGCCCACCTTCCAGGAGCTAAAGGAGTGTAGGAGGAAAACACCTTGAAGACTTAATCCACCTGCACTGCTGGCGGACAGCTAGACAAGGACAGAACTGAGGGTAACAACTTTCCCTCCACATGCTTGCTTGCTTGATGCTTGCTACTGCTGGCGCAGCCATCCTATCCCTGAGCCTCACGTGGGCCTGTGGCAGTCCTCTTGGGAGGGGTAGAACCTCCTTGTCCCCTGTAGTCTTCAAGGCAGCCTTGTCCTTCTGCAGTGCCAGACACCAGTGCACACTTCCTTCCAAACCAGCTTTGCCTGTTCTTGGAAAATTCTCCCCATTTTTGATTTGAAACTTTTCCCTATAGTTTTCTCTGTTCTTTCACTTTTTCCTACCAGATATTTTATTATTAACTTCTACAAGTTAATTCTTTCTGTATTATTTCTTTCTTAGAGTATTGGTTCATTTTTTAATGGATGCAGTGTCCTCAGTCTTTTCTGAAATGCCGGCTCTAGAGTGAAGGATCTGAAATGCTTCTTTGGGTCCCTATACTGCCTTTTACAAACTTCAAGTGAACTCTGTTGAGAAGTGTCCTAAACAGGCACTCCAAGTGGTGGGCTTCTTAGGATGGTGATTTCTCTGGCCTCCTGCGTGGGGATCGGGAGCTTGTCCTGCAGGAAGCCCCCAGGACTCCCACACCCCCCTGGTGTGCAGCCCCTCCCTCACCCTCTTTACTGCTACCATGTTCCTGAGCCCTCCTAGGCTTTGCAGGGACTGGCACTGTCTCCCCCAGATTATCCTTCCTGGGATTTGGGGACAAGTGTCTCCTGAAATTGAGGCTGAAGTTTAGTTTCCACTCTGGTTCTTTGCATTGTTGAAAGCAATGTCAAGAAGAAACTTGCCATCTTAAAACCTTCCTGAATTATTGGCAGCTAGTGTGACCTATTTAAAGCACCCCTGCTGGCCTGTGTATCATCTCATAGGAAGAGCTGAGAGGTCAAATGTGCCCTCTGCAGTACTCACCTCCCATTGTGAACAGGGCACGGTCAAAATCCCAAGCCTAACCACTGCTGATCATGTGATCTTGGTCAAATTATGGGCCTTCTGAGTCTCCCTTTTCCTATCTATAAAACAGGCAAATATAGACCAATGAAAGAGATTAGAAAGCACATACATAAACCCTCACGTGTGGTCAATGATGTTTGACAAGGGTAGCAGATCATTCAAGGGGAAAAGAACAGTCTTTCCAACAAATGATGGTAGCACAACAGGGTCTCTACATGCGAAAGAATGAAGTTGGACCCTAACCTCATACCATTTGCAAAAATTAGCTCAAAATAGATCAAATACCTAAAACACTCTTAGAAGAAAATGTAGGGGGAAAGCTTTATGATATTGGATTTGGCAATGATATCTCACATAATGACACCAAAAATACAGGCAACAAAAAGAAAAACATCACATCACAACTGAAAACTTTTGCTCACACAACAATCGAGTGAAAGGCAACGTGTCATAGAATGGGAGAAAATAATTGTGAATCACGTGTAGCTGATAAGGGATTGATATCCAGAATATATAGAGTTCCTACAACTCAAAACCAAAAAGACAAACAATTAAAGAATGAACAAGCCTGACCTGTGGTGGCGCGGTGGATAGGGCGTCGGCCTGGGAACACTGAGGTCGCCAGTTCAAAACCCTGCACTGGTCTGGTCAAGGCACATATGGGAGTTGATGCTTCCAGCTCCTCCCCCCTTTCTCTCTCTCTCTCTCTCTCTCTCTCTCTCTCTCTCTCTCTCTCTCTCACTCTGTCTCCTCTCTAAAATGAATAAATTTAAAAAAAAAGAAATTTAAAAAAAAAAAAAAAAAAAAGAATGAACAAAAGACTTAAACAGACATTTCTCCAAATATATTCAACTAGCCATAAGTACCTGGAAAGATGCTCAACATCCCTAATCATTCAGGGGATGCAAATTAAACCACAATGAGGTATCACCCTATACCCATTAGAAAGGCTATTATAAAAAAGTGATGTGGAAAAGTTGGAACCCTGTACACTGTTGGTAGCATTGTAAAATTATGCAGTCACTGTAGAAAGTAGTATGGAAATTCCTCAAAAAATTAAATATAGAATTATCATGTAATCCACCATTTCCGAAAAACCAAAAGAGTTGAAAGCAGGGGCTTAAAGATATTTTATATAGCCATGTTCACACTAGCGTTATTCCTGGTGGCTAAAGGTGGAGACAAAGCAAATGTTCATCAACAAATGAATAGTTGAGCAAAATGTGGTGTGTGTATACAACAGAATATTATTCAGTCTTAAAAGGAAGGAGCCCTGGCCAAATGGCTCAGTTGGTTAGAGCAGGGGTAGTCAACCTTTTATACCTACCGCCCACTTTTGTATCTCTGTTAGTAGCAAAATTTTCTAACCGTCCACCGGTTCCACAGTAATGGTGATTTATAAAGTAGGGAAGTAACTTTACGTTATAAAATTTATAAAGCAGAGTTATAGCAAGTTAAAGCATATAATAATAATTACTTACCAAGTACTTTATGTCGGATTTTTGCTAAGTATGGCAGAATAAATCTTTATAAAACAACTTACTATAGTTAAATCTATCTTTTTATTTATACTTTGATTGCTCCGCTACCGCCCACCACGAAAGCTGGAACGCCCACTAGTGGGCTGTAGGGACCAGGTTGACTACCACTGGGTTAGAGCATCATTCTAAAGCTCAAGGTTGCTGGTTCAATCCCTGATCAAGGCACATACAGAATCAGATCAATGTTCCTGTCTCCCTCTCTCTCCCTTCCCCTTTTGCTAAAATCAATCAATACATTTTTTTTTTTGGAGGGAAGTCTGGCCCTGGCCAATTGGCTCAGTGATAGAGCTTTGGCCCAGCGTGTGAATGTCTCTGGTTTGTTTTCCATTCAGGGCACAAAGGACAAGCGACCATCTACTTCTCCACCCCTCTTCCTCTCCTTTCTCTCTCTATCTCTCTCTTCCCCTCTCGCAGTCAAGGCTTCATTGGAGCAAAGCTAGCCCAGGCACTGAGGATGGCTCCATGGCCTCCGCCTCAGGTGCTAGAATGGCTCAGTTTGCAATAGAGCATCGCCCCCTAGTGGGCTTGCCGGGTGGATCCTGGTCAGGCGGGCGCATGTGGAAATCCATCTCTGCCTCCCTGCTTCTCACTTAAGAAAAAAAAGAAAAAAAAAAAGAGGGAAGTCTGACACATGCCGCAACACGAATTAACCTCGAAGCTATTATGCTGAATGAAATAAGCCAGTCACAAAAGAACAAATACTTTGATATCACTTATATGAGGTTCCTAGTATCATCAAATTCATAGAAAGTAGATGGTAGGTTCCAGTGCTAGGGGGTGGGGATGGGTAGTGTTTCATAGGGACAGAGTTTCATTTTAGAAAGATGGAAAAGTGCTAGAGATGATGAAGGTGATGGTTGCACACACTGTGAATGAATGTACTTAATGCCAATGAACACTTAACAAAATAGTTAAATGGTAAATTTTATTTTCAGTATATTTTACTCCCCCTCCGCACACACAAAACAGGTAAGAATCCCTACTTTTACTTATTTTCCACCAGGTATGTATGTATGTTCTCACTTTCAGAGGCAGAAATGGTCCAGCTTCCTGTTCAATTAATCAGATGCACACTCATGTAATTACACACACACACACACACAAACTCTTACACTTACATGTGCACACACAAGTCCACACTGCTCTGAAGTGCTAGAGAAGCAGTGGACTCCAAGCTGGTGTCAGGCTTATCTCTGTTGGTAAAGGGGAAAGGGGACAAGAGGACACAGCAGGGACTTCATGGGGACTGACTGCAGGGAGAACGGAGTTGACCTCTGCTCCACCTGCAAAACCTCCCCCTCCCCAGATGAGGGGTAATAGCCCCCATCTCTGCTAGCCTGGCCCTAGTGGTGACACCTCCTTTCTGTCCCCAAAGCCCTACCTGCTCTCCTCCTTGGCCAGACTCATCTAGACTGGGACAGGTGACTCTCCCAGTTGGCAAAAGTTACTTTAGTGGTGACCTGGGCAATGGCCAAGGTCACATGCCCTGATTGTTCCGATATTATATCTTCTTCTTGAAGACCCAGGCAAAACCTCCAGGGATCTTGAGCAGGCCCTTCATTTCTCCGAAAGTCAAATCAGGAGCTGGGTCAATAATACACTGCTCAAATAGCAAGACTGGAAGCCATGAGAGAACGTGACTGGGAATAGTGACCAGGGAATGCAGACTTGGGACTGAGATAGCAGACTTGGGACTGAGGATGGGGAATGGGGGTGGGGTGGAGGATGAGGGAGGATTATGGGGGACGAAGTTTGGGTAGGAGTTATGGGAAACAAAGGAAGGAAACGGGACAGGGTACAGTGGTGGCTTCAGCAGCTTGACCTGGCTTAGCCTCCCTGTGACCTTATGAGGTCAGCTGCCCAGCAGTGCTTCCTCTGCTCATCTCAAACACCTGACTCAAGTGGACCAGGTGCAGCTTGAACAGAGTAACATGATGAATGAAAAGCTGCAAAACTGTGCTTCCACAACTTTCTAGGGCATTGTTGCCTCCTGGCCCGTGAAGCCTCCCCATCTGTTTCTCAGTGCATCCCGTGCTAGCAGGTCAGGATGAGCAGACCGAGTCCCTCTGAGGTGTGACTGCACTGCCCCCACGTGGCCGACTGGTTGCTTGTGGCCTGCATTCAGCGTCCTTCACCTTTCTTCCCACCTGCCAGGGCAGCCTAGTGGTTCAGGAGGGCTGCTCACCACCCTTCGGGTAGCTCTGCCCTCCAGCAGGACACCCCTCACCCCCAAAGCCCACCTGCCTCTCTGGCCTTCCAGAGACTAGGTTCATGCCACCACCACACCCTGGCCCTCAGTGGCTGCCCAACCTCCCCCACATCTCCCATGTCCCTCAATCCTGTGTCTCCACTGGCCAAAACCTTGACTCCTACTGAGAGGGCCGTGCCACACACCTGAGTGCATCAGCACCAAATATCTGAGAATATCTGTACCAAACACCGTGTTTCTGTACCACATCTGAGCAAATCTGCACCTTACCTATCTGCAACACACACCTGGATATATCTGTGTCCTGTGTATCTGTGCCACACCTGAGTACATCTGTACTATACCTGAGAATATCTGTACAAGTGCATCTGTATCATACCTGAGAATGTCCCACACACCTGTCCCTTACCTATCTGCACACCTGAGCACATCTGTACCTTACATATCTGTACCACATACCGTGAGTTGCTGAGAAGCCCCCATTATTTTCATACAGGAACAGTTCTTACTGCTAATAAGGAAGGATGAGACCTTAAGAAGGATGGATCTACAGTCCAACATTTTCTTTTTAAGTACCCAGCTCACCTTTGTAAGTCAGGAATGCAGCGCTAATCAGTCACACATCATACAACCTCTTCACTGTGGCCGATAGACAGTGTGGGAGAACAGGCCTCTCAACATCCACTATCTGGCACTGAATGATCCATGGGGATTAAACGTGTACCGGGGGGAAAGTGCCTACCAAGGCCTTGAACCATTGTTCTGAGGCCAGCTTGAGGAGCCTCCAGCTTCTCAGGGCTCCAGGCCGACTCCAGGCCCCAAGAGGCTACAGGTGACGTGAGTGGGCTGGGAAAGCCAACATTTGGAGGATCAGGCATAGAGCACTGTGAGGCTGGACTGGTAGCAACATCTGCTACCCTCACTTTTAAAAATATTTCATTGGCCTGACCTGTGGTGGTGCAGTGGATAAAGCATCGACCTGGGAACACTGAGGTCGCCAGTTCAAAACCCTGCACTGGCCTGGTCAAGGCACATATGGAAGTTGATGCTTCCAGCTCCTCCCCCCTTTCTCTCTCTCTCTCTCTGTGTCTCCTCTCTAAAATGAGTAAATTAAAAAAAAAAATTTTTTTTAAATCTAAAAATATTTTATTGACTTTTTTTAGAGGAGAGAAAGGGGGGGAAGGAGTGGGAAGCATTCACTCATAGTAGTAGTTGCTTCTTGTACTTGCCTTGACCAGAAAGCCCAGGGTCTCGAACTGGCAATCTGAGCATTCCACTGTGCCATCACATGTCAGGGATGCTGCCCTCACTCTAAGCTGGAGGTCATTACAGGCCTGAGATCAAGGCAGAAGTTGGAGTGGTGTCTTCCATAGGCACCTCTAGTAGCCATGATGTATGGTGTGGGAATGTGGACAGGGAAGTAGCAGAGGTTACTGGGTGCCAGGGGTGTGGGTGAGATTTATTAGAGGAAAGATGTTGAGTCCAATGTATCCATGAGAACAGAGGGAGAAGTCACCTGAGCACCTGGATGTGTGCAACTCACAAAGTCAGACCTAGGATCTGAAGGCCTCATAGAGTCTGAAGCTTGGGGCCTGAGGGGTCTAAAGACTGCTTGTAGCTACAAACGTGGGGTCTGTGCTGGTGCTGTGTCATGAGCATGTCAACACCCAGAGTCACCCAACATGAAAAGGAGTGGGCCCTCCCCCAGTGGGTTCATAAAGGGCAATCTGAGCCTCACAGATTGTGATCAGTGATACTCTCACCCCTCTAATCAGACACCACAGCTAAGAAACCCACAGCCCCCTAACTGCCCATATCCCCAACTAGCAAGGTCCCCAAGCACGAACCCTCAAAACCACCAATTTCTGATGCCCTAGACCCATTTATAAGTCACTGACAGCCACCTAGTACCCAAATATCCTCACGATGCCCCCCTAAATTCTGGTTTGGGGAAGCACACTTAAAAGGGGGTAGGAACAGAAAGAGCCTAAAGTGATTCTATGAGCAGCAGGGCCAAGGGTCATGGGCTAGAGGACCAGTACTTGCTCACTTTCATGTTTGAAAACTCTTAACCGACCATAACAAGGCAGTGAGTAAATCATTAGTAGATGACAAAACCACTCGAAGCTCCCCTCACGAGCACATCAGAGATGGAATGTGACAAGGGGTACATTGCTTTATTGCCTATGTTGCATATTCAAATAAATACAATAAACCCCTTTTTAAAAAAGTAAGGCACATGAAAAGCCTTTTGTGCAAGTTCTGTATTATTTTAAAATTCCTACTGGTTATTAAGTCTTTCAACTATAGAACTGGAGCAATATAGAAAAGCACATGATAAATGTTTTACATGCAGAATACCTGAAACATTATTATATCTTACCTCATGGCACAATTAAAAACAGTCCCAAATCAAATGCCTGTATCTGAATACAATACGTCTAGAGTTATGACTGCAAAAATGTTAATCAACTTATCCACATATGTACACAGTTGGGTCCCCAAATATTATATAAAGTCTAAAGAAAGAACAGCGTCTACTGCATCCATGCTCCGTTTCGTTAAAGGTAAAAGATTTGGCATCTTCAGTCTTTTTCCTGTACTTCATGTTGTTATTTGTAAAGGGCCAGTGTTATACGATGCTGAAGACCATGGAGAGATACTGTTCATATGACACCTGAATCCATCCATCCTGATCCGTATCGTACCGTCTGAATATATCTGTCAACCTCTGGGGAAAAAAACCATAGACATTTAGATTCTGATATTAAACAGAAGAAACAAAGTGAATTTGTCAAAAAGACACCGAGGAACCCAATTCCCTAACTGACAGAACAGTGCAGGAAGGCACAGGTGGAGGACTCCTGCCCACCTTCCAAGCCAGGCCTGGCCCAGGACTCCTCCGTTAGAACCTGCCTCCAGCAGGTGAGGCCCAGCACACAGCATAGGTCAGGCCTCCCTGCACCAGCTCAGGGTCTGTCCTGCCCTCCATGTTCTCCTGTCTGCAGACCCCCCACCTCAGTGCTCCACCTTAGTCTGTTCACTAGCTGACCATCCAGGTCAGGTCAGGAGCAGAAGAGAGACCACCTGGACCAAATAGCAGGGACAGTCAGGTAAGGGCTGCCCCAGAGGACAGAGCTGGCAACCACAACAGGTTCTGAAGAATCATAATGACAAGAGAAGAAAACAACACCCAGGTTTGTCATGACCTTGGTGGATGGCTGCCCGCCCAGAGTAGAGCCCAGAGAAAGGCTGGAGCCGGGCCGTGGGAGCTGCGCATGCCCCAGTCTCCTCAGTCCTCCACCTGTTGTGCAGCCAAATGCTGGGGCAGGTGAAATGGCTACAACAAACAAGGCCAGACAGGTGACCATCTCCCCAGAGTCCGCGAGGAACATCCCAGCAGGTGTGCAAAACAATGACAGAAAACACCAACAGCACGTAACTCTGGCATGAAGAACAATGGGTAATCTCATTATGTTTTAGTTGTATTTTTCCAAGATTTCTACAAGTTTTCATGTTGTCCGAAAACTTTTTTGAAAAGGAAAACATTTTGAGGGCTCTCCCCCTATGGCCTGCAGCTTTTCTTTTCAATTCCCCACATCTGTCCAGCATTTAGGGTCATTTTTAAACAGGGTTCGGGGGAGTAGGACTAGAAACTGGCGATCAAGCCCAGGCACAGCTCAAAGGCCTGCCTGGAGGTGGTGCTTGGCCTGTCCTCAGCCCAGGGGGAGCTTCTCAGGGGATTCATCACATTACTTCAGCTGTTGATCCTAAGCACAGTATCTTTTGCTTAGGCAAGAATAAAAGAATCAGATGTTTACTTAAGGAGCATAACCTCAAATGAAATCCTAACCTGAAAGCAAATCAGACAGAGAGCCTAATGAGATTTTTATACCGCACTTTTTTCATACACTGCAAACATGAAACCAGCCTCATCAGACCCCGAGGGGCAGAGGAGGTGAGGCTCTCCCCATCTCAGAGATCTGAAGCTTAAGAATTAACAGACCTGGATCAGGAGAGAGACTGACCCATCAGATTCACTGGCAAAGTAATCAGAGAAACTTCACTTTTACTGACCCATCATTTTAACGGGGGAAAAATATCTGAGAATGTTTTAAAAAATTCAAATTACATTTAAAAACCTCATGCTACTCACATTTTCAGTGGATTCTAAAGCTGACAAGATGGAAACTCAACTTGGATTCAACTTGCAAGGACTTATCTTCTAGAGATGAATTCTACTGAAATATTGATGGAAAAAACATTCTCTTTCCATAGCGGAATTTGCTCCAGAGTAGGGGGGGGGGGGAGGCTGTTATAGAATTATTATAATTCATTGGCCATAAATGATAACTGTTGAATCTGAGTGATGGGCACATGAGTTTTTACTATTGTCTCTGTTTTGTTTTGTCATAAAATATTTTTTAAAGATATATGTGTTTAGCAATTCAACACATTTCTAAAGGTTAAAAATCTATGGAACTTAGATCCCTACCTAGAAATAAGAGCAGGGATTTAGAAATGATGTGGGGAGGGGCAGGTTTAATGGCTCTTGTGTTAAGTGGGTGTCTCTGAACAGGTTCCTTAAACTCTGCACTTAGTTCTCTTGGGAGTGAAGTATGAGGCCGTAGAATGGACATATCACGTCGTGGGGAAATGGGACATGCAGGGGTCAGTGCAACCCATGAGTGCCACCAGATGCTGGTTAGGAATGAATGACACCAACACCCCCACAAGGACCCACGAGCTCGGGAGCTCACCTCACATAGGAAGGCAGGGCAGAGGGAAGACTACTCAGAAAAGGTGCCCATCTCTCTCCTCAGAATAAAAATATAACATAAATAGCTAGGGTATATACACATAAATAACCAGGTGGGTACTGGGAAAAAACAACCTCTTCTGAACGAACTGCTCTATATTTCCAGGGGAAGAAAGAGTACTATTGTTTATACCTCTGTGTAACAGAAGAAAGTTACTTCTCCAAAGGCAAGGCAAACTCTTAGAAGCTCCAGGAACTAATTTTACATACATCTGACTCCATTAAATCACAAATTTAATCCCTTTCCCTCTGAGAACCCGAATTACCTGCAAGACAATGCAGCCCTGAATGAAGTCGTCAAAGGCGATCTGTCCCCGTCCTTGTCTGTCAAACTTTCGAATGAGGATGTCGTGAAACTGGTCAGAGAGCCGGTATCCTTAAAAGAGAATCAGAGTAAATAGAGTGCCAGGGAGCAGACGCTTACCTCAGCACCACACCTGCCCCCTCCCAACACACCCACACACCTTATCACAACTGATAGTAAGTGGTCGGGGCAGGTGGGAAACACACGGTATACATTTATGCAAATGCACTAAGCTATACTAGTTACTCAGCAGTGACCACTGCTGACAGGCCAGAGCGTCGTCCTGGAGGGTGAGGAGTAACTGGAGGCAAGTCTGCCCCGCAAGCTGAAGGATCCCGTGAACTCACTAGTTCACATCACACCTGCGCTTGACTGGGTGGCCCCACCACAGCACCCTGCAGGGCAGCCAGGCTGAGTGTCTTGAATGCAGCAAAGTGATTATTTTAAAAAGCCCTTTACTGATAGATTTTATTATTTATTAACCTTGACATAAAAGTTCTGAATAATTCAGGTCCCCTGGGTTATGCACTACTAGAGAATGTTTTGAATGATAAAATATCCCCGAGGTCTTCCAATTAAATAAAATGCAAACTTAAGAAAACAGATTGGCAGAAATTTCCCCCTGGAAATTAACCGATGAGGAAGTAGAACATTACAAGGAGTTCAAAACCATGACAGGTTCATCAAATGTTATGGCAGAGGGTCACTGATCCCATTTTCAATTTACCAGATGTCTTGAAAAGATTTCCAGCAGGAAGATGGCTCTAAAGATGTAAGGGGACATATAACCCCTCGTGTGTGGGATACCTTGGAGGTCAACAAAACGAAGACATCTGCTTTCTTCCCCTTCCTCCCCTCTCAATCCCACTACCTGTGTGACCATGGTATTGTTACTTATTCAGGAGACAAGATCCAGGTGCCAAAATATTTTTACTGGTTTTCAGTCTTGCTGCAGTCTTTGCAAGGAAATGTACACCTACTGTCTGAGTGAATTTCACAGTTAATTATCTATATCAACACTTAATACTTCAATGAAAAATACTCAAACATGCAACTATGCGATGGTACCTTCCGGAGTGGCCAGCATGCTCTGTACACATCTGTGACTTAAGTCCAGGGCCCCCTTCCCTGAAAGCTAAGTAGAAGATAGGGTGCCCAACTTAGAAAGAGACAGCAGGTCCTGAACAGCTGGACCCTATGATTCTCCTCTCCTCACACCAATACCTGTGCTTTTGCTCAGGAAGGACAGACGCCCAGGCTGGTTAGGGCTGAGTTTGGGACACAGTGACAGGGCTGTGCCTGCTAAGTGGGCAATGAGCTGCTGCCCAGACTGGAAAAGGACCGACAAGATAGTAACAATGACACAGTTATCTCCACTAAATATAGACAATGGAAGCAACCTGTATGGGCTCTGGCATTAACTTTCAATGTCCCTGATCCTCAATACTACTAAAACAAAAGGGGAAAACAAAAGCAAAGGAAGTCAGACTAGAAAAATAAATGATAGAAAACCAAATATTCAAAGAATATTTATCCGAGAGCCAAAATCTGGGAGCAGCCAGTTCTCTACGAGAACTGTGAAAATCCACATAATAATTAAAAGGAGGTGTCCCTGCTTGTGGCCCCCACAACCTGGCCCTCATCGGTACCGGCTGCCCTCAGACTTGACATGCTGACATGCTGGCTGCAGGGCCACACCCCGACCTGTGGCTGAACACATTTTTGCTTCAGCATAAAAAGGGGACCAAACAAATGCAGCAAAAAGATGGAAATGCAGTAAACAGTTGAGAATGAGTGATGAGTAAATAAAGGATCATTGTACTTTCACAAGTTACGTAACAAGCACTACACTGGCTTAGTGGCCTCCAGGGCCTGGTTGGAAGAAAGGGGAATTGGGTGTGGAGCAGCCCTATGCCCTCCTGTAGGGTTAGAGCTGCCGTGGAGGCCTATTGCGTTAGTAAATGCCACCAGGGGAGCTATGGTCTCCGCACTGGCGGGAGTGAAGGCTGTCCCTCATATACCTTCTCATTTCCAGGTCTCTGTACCTGGCATATAGCATATATTAATAAAAATTTTTAAATGAATGGATGAACTATGAAATCTAGCATGTGCCCTGGCTGGCTGGCTCCATGGTAGAGCGCTGGCCCAGCATGTGGATGTTCCAGGTTCAATTCCTGGTCAGGGCACACAGGAGAAATGCCCATCTGCTTCTCCACAGCTCAACTGGTTTGAGCGCATCAGCCCCGGGCACTGAGGATAGCTCCACAGAGCCTCCGCCTCAGGTGCTAAAAATAGCTCGGCTTCAAGCATGGCCCCAGATGGGCAGAACGTTGGCCCCAGATAGGGGTTGTCGGGTAGATCCCAGATGGGGCATATACAGGAATCTGTCTTCTCTATCTCCCCCCTTCTCACTTGAAAAAGAAGGAGGGGGGCACAGCATGTGCACCAGTCACACAGCACTGCCAGGGTAGACACCTGCATGAAGCTCAGAGGACACGTTAGGGCTCAACCCCAAGACTCCCTCATGCATTTGCTGAGCTAGAATTTAGCCCTCTGTTTACTCAAGGCAAATTACTTTTTTTGGAACTTCCTGCTTCTATGGCACATTTCCTAACAGTTACTACAGAAAATCTGCAGAAATAATCAATATGGGAAAAGGATGGCAATGTTCCTTTCAGAAAAAACAAGGCTTCAGAGAAGCCCTGGCAAATCAAGAACCAATCACAGGAAGAAATACTGCAAAAGTATATTTACTTTCTCCAGAAAAAGCTCAGAAGTCAACAGACTCAGAAGGGTCTCAGCACTGACAGTGTGAGGGGCCTGCCTGCTCCTGAATACGAGGGATTTCTGTCTGACTTGCATGGCTCTGCAGTAGCTGCAGACATCCTAGGTCTAAGCAGAACTGGGAGGCCCAAGACTCCTGAGGCATTCTCTAAGTAAGCGATTCCACCATGAGCTCCAAGGACTTGGTGGTCATAGCACTAAGTGAAAAGAGGGCTCTGGGCCTGATAAGGTTAAAAAATAGCATGTTCCATGGTACTTGAGCTCTCCCCAGCCTGGCCAGGTCCCCAGCTCCTTCCCTCCCAGCCCTCTCCAGGGCCCCCACCAGTCCCTCCACCTAAGGGCAGGGCAAGGTAAACTGCATTCCGAGTTACAACTCCGAGAACCCAAGCTCCACATCTTGCCCAAACCCTGACCACACCTGGTAAACCCAAAACACAGACTACCTGTGCCATCCCATAGCCTCTACCTGATACTATATCCAAGTTCATAAGAAAAGAAAGTGACAGAGAGAAGGATGCCAAAACTACATGATCAGAGAAAAATGAACAGGACCACATTAACAACCGTAAGAACTAAAATGTAGTTTATGCTATTTAAAGTTCAAAATACCCCAAAAATAGCATATTATAATTAACTTTTGTTATTTTTTCTAGAAGGCACTTATAACCAGCCCTTTAAGCAACACATAGGAGTTTTATAATACAGGCCCCAGTGAACACAGGGTGTCGAGTGAAAGTGTCCCAAATTAGAATCTCAATGTAACTTCAAGCCTTTAACAAGTTCAACATTTCAGTTTTTCCTCTATTAAAAATAAAAATCCCCACTTCCTTTCAGATCCATGCACTGGTTTCAGAAGGCCCACTGATCCACTCTGAAAAGGTACCATGTGAACACTCCTTATGGCACTGCACACACACACACACCGAGACGCACTTGAGAATGGGAGCTTGCGCGGACTCTAATGCCCTATCCAAGGCCCACAATGTGCACTGCAGCTTAAAGAATCATCTCTTACAAATATTGTTATCTTCTTTCTAAGATTTTATTTTATTTTTTTTAAAAAGGGACAAAGAGAGTCAGAGAGAGGGATAGATAGGGACAGACAGACAGGAACGGAGAGAGATGATAAGCATCAATCATTAGTTTTTTGTTGCCGTCGCAACAACTTAGCTGTTCATTGATTGCTTTCTCACATGTGCCTTGACTGCGGGACTTCAGCAGACCAAGCAACCCCTTGCTGGAACCAGTGACCTTGGGTTCAAGCTAATGAGCTTTTTGCTCAAGCCAGATGGGCCCACGCTCAAGCTGGCGACCTCAGGGTCTCGAACCCAGGTCTACCGCGCCACCGACTGGTCAGGCTTTCTAAGTATTTTTATGTATCATGAAATATAAGCTGCCCTACACTTTTTTTTTTCACTTATTCATTCTAAATTGTTTCAAAGCCACATTCTCAATGTGCATGTGATGTCATTTCAAATTCACAGATAAATGATTGCATAGCTCTTATCTCATTTTGGATAAAAAACTGCATAAAATTCTCCAAAAATATTAAAACATATTTGTATGATATAACAAAAATTCTACATAGACTGGGTTAAAAAAAATCAGTGAGGTGAACTAAGTAAAAAGAACTTTAATGCTACCTAGGGTCCAAAATGAAACATGCTACACAATCAAGGTAAATGAATTACCAAAACCTGAGAGTGCTTGCTTGAGCTCGTTCTTGTCAATCATCCCCGAGTTGTCCCTGTCGTAGGTGCGGAAGACATTCTGCCAGTCCGTGATGTACTTCCAGACGCCTGTGAACTCGGTGAAGTTTACGCCAGCCTTGTTCTCACGGTCAAACATTGCTGAGAAAAAAAGGAACGTGAGTGGTGTGCAGTGAATAAAATCTCAACATTAATCAGCGAACTGCCACAGCAGTTACCTCCCCACCTATCCAGCAGACCTGGTTCCTTAGGCCTAGGATGGCACTCAGCCAGAGAATCCCTAAGTGTTGCCTAATCCCTAAATGAGCATGATTAGAAATAATCCTGCTCACTGGCTGAGTCAGGGGCAAGATCATCTCTGCTGGGGCAGGGTTGGGGGACTGTCACCCAGCTACAGGCCCTGTGAAAAGGACTATTATAGCCACAACAGAAAGGATACTTCACACTATGATAGGCCTAGAACATGCAGCCCCACCCCCATTCCTCAGGACTGACATCTTCCAGCAGAGGCCACTCCAATGAGAAAGAGACTCTACTGGCTTTAATGTTTTCTTAATAAGGCCTTTCATTTTTAAAACGTGAACCCACTTCCAGGTCCAAATACAAAAGAACCTACAACTATATTTGCATAAAACTACAAAATGAATAATATATATATAAAAACTCAATCTGAATTACTGCCATAAAGAAAATAATAAATCATTTGGTATCTCTTCAGGTAATGAGATTAATGTATGAAATATGAGAGCTCTTGGTTTGGTCAAAAGTACATTACAGTCAGTGTAGTTTCATGTAATAAAAAATCAAGCCTGACCAGGCAGTGGCACAGTAGATAGAGCGTCGGACTGGGATGCGGAAGACCTGGGTTCGAGACCCTGAGCTCACCGGCTTGAGCGCGGGCCCATCTGGCTTGAGCAAAAAGCTCGTCAGCTTGGACCCAAGGTCGCTGGCTCCAGCAAGGGGTGGCTCAGTCTGCTGAAGGCCCGTCCGTGGTCAAGGCACATGTGAGAAAGCCATCAATGAACAACTATGGTGTCGCTACGGCAACGAAAACTAATGATTGATGCTTCTTATCTCTCTCCGTTCCTGTCTGTCTGTCCCTATCTATCCCTCTCTCTCTCTCAAAAAAAAAAAAAAAAAAAAATCAAAAAAAAAATCAAGGGATTCTTTCAGTCAGTGGTGACACAGGATAAGATCTGCATGTAGAGTGCAGTCCAGTGTGTGTATGAAACCTGCAGGGTTAGCAATGGAAATATCAAGACATAAACTGACAGTACAGAATCAGTGAGGGGACAGAGGGCGGGATGAAAGTCCGCATCTAACTGGAGTTCCAGCAGAATAAAATAGAAAGCACACATTACCCCAAGCGGCAGACACCTGTCTGCCTGCAAAGGCAGGATGCGAGCACGCTTACTTACATATGATTGATCTGACAGTCACAGGATTAAATGGAGTCCAGGTGCCTGAAAACAAACAGAAACTAAAGTAAGAGAGAACAATTTGTACTTTTATTGATTGTTATGCTCAGTAAAAAAAGAAAAGTTTTAAAAAATGTATTTAATGTGGAGGAAAAGCAGTGTCTCTGCCAATCTCCCACTTGTATAAAAATAGCCCATTTTTTCTTCTATATACACAACTGTTTCAGTTCTGGTGTTATACGAAGATACACCTAGACCTTTGAGCTGCAGTGGGCAGGAAAGTCTGCAGGGTGCCATGCCTCACACTCAGGGACACTGGTCCCTGCAGCACCTCCCAAATGCCATGCTCACCCGACTCAGGACTTGTCCAGGCTTCTCTTACCCCATGTGTGGCCCTCCAAAGACACACACACCCTCCACACAACTCCTCTCTCCCCTTTAAAAAAGCCTCAGGTGAAATGCTCTCTCAGGGAGCTTTCCCTGAGTGCCCCATGCTCCAGGTTGCTAAGTTAAATCCATCTACTCTGCCCGTGCCTTCTGACTGCCCTTTCAGAACACCCGCAATGGTCATTACTCCAGGAACACTGCTCCTCCCATGAAAGCAGGGGCTCACCTGTCCTCAGACCTGGTACACATCAGCGCTGGACAGCACCTTTGTGCTGGTTTCACACACCTTTGCAGGGAGAGTGGGCAGGAGTATGTATATAAATGTATTAGGAAGTCAGTATTAATGGAAACCAGTATAAAACAACTATGTTACAAAGAAATTTCACACAGGCCCTGGCCATTTGGCTCAGTGGTAGAGATTCGGCCTGGTGTATACATGTCCAGGGTTCTATTCCTGGTCAGGGCACACAGGAGAAGTGCTGTTCTGCTTCCCCACTCCTCCCCCTCACACTCCTCTCTCTTTTTCTCTCTTCTCCTCCCCTCCCACAGCCATGGCTTGATTGGAGCGAGTTGGCCCCAGGCCCTGAGAATGGCTCCATGGCCTCCGCCTAAGGTGCTAAGAAATGGCTCTGGTTTCAATGGCGCAAGGGCCCCAAATGGGCAGAACATCACCCCCTAGTGGGCTTGCTGGGTAGATCCTGGTTGGGGCACATGTGGGAGTCTGTCTCTGCCTCCCCCTCTCACAAAAAAAAAATAAAAAAAAAGAACGAAAAGAAAAATTCCACACATAGGGGCATATTACTGTTTCATCCATGACTGCTGTCCCTTCCTTCCCTCTTACTGGTTCCATGCACTGAACTAGGTTTCACAGAAGATGACCCACCACTGACTAGAAGCCAGGAACCACAGCACCACTGGAGTCTCTTCCTTCCTTTGTATACTCTCCACCTGATATAGACTAACTGACTGTAGGAAAAGAGTCATGAGTGTGGGCTGAATTGAGCTGGAGTGCTGGAGTGGTTTTAGAGATGAGGCCATACCCAGAGTCCATTCTGACTGTGCACATCAACCTGGGAAAGTCAGAAAATGACTCGGCAAAACAAGTGTTAAACAAAAGCAGTACAAGTAAACTAGTTACATAAGACTGCACACAGGGCCAAGGGCAGCTAAAGACACACATAGAGTACACATAGAGTGCACTCCTGAGAGGCAGGCTCAGGGACCCGGCTGCGCTGAGAGTCTGAGGATCTGAGGATAGAAGGGTCCCGGCCTGAGGCTCTGCACATTCACTGTCTTTCTTGTTGCTCAAATGGGACCTGCCTCTTCACAGGAACTAAGGGTTAATAAAAACAGCCAACAGGTAATTGACTCATTGTTGTGTGCCAGTCCTGTGGCGTGGTTCCCAGCCTTAAATTAACATCAAAGCTTAATAATCCACAATGAAGCTGAAATACTGCATTGTGCAGACATTTCACATTTTGGTTATATTAAGTGTTAAATGCACCTGGGTATCAGCCTGAAATCTAAACAGTTTTCTGTAACAAATCACACGGTAGTGTCAATAAGGCATATTCAACAACACTTGCTAAAAGCAGAGGACACATCCTATGGGTGGGTGTTTTTCAACAAGCCCTTCAACTCCAGCAAGCCTCTATCCCAGGTTTCCTGGGCCAGCCGCAATTTCAAACATTCCCATCTGCTCTTCCCAGTAACCAATGTGTCCAAGAACATTAAAACCACCCAGCTTGCAAAAGATTTCCTGTCAGACTTTTACATAGAAATACATGTTCACTGTATGTATAAGTTTTGTCTCAACTTCATCTCAAAGAACCAAAAACAGAAACATACTATTATTACCCCTTTAAATTGAGTAGACACCTTTTCACTCATAACTTAGGAACAGTGCTAAAACCTTAAGAAGCAATGCTGCAGGAAGGGTGTACTTACGGAACATGCTGCCTTCTGCACAGTGGTCGTTCACCATTGAGGGCTTTAGCGTTTTCCCACATATATCAACAGGCACAGAAATGATTTTAGGAATTTGTATCTGATCAATTCTCAGCAGGGGAAATCCCACTCTGCTCTGCAATAATACGCTGTCGTTTTACTTTCCAGAGTCTTCTTTCTTGAAATTGTATCCTTATTAACCACAAAGTTAAATTTGGGTTGATGAAGACTATACGACGGTTAAGAGTTAAGTCTTCATAACATCTCACCTACCTACAACTTAAATATCTAAGTATTTGCAATCTTTTGGGGGAAACAAAACAGACTCTTCCCATCATCACTGGTGATCTCTGTGGCCTTCCCTGCAGCAGACCCAGAATTCAGCCTTCCTGAGCTTTTCTGACAGAGCAACTTGTGAGGAGGGGGTGGAAGTGCCACAGGGCCCAGATGCCATTCAACACATGAATTTGCCAGTACTTAGGGGCCTATTCAGGTTCAGCAAAATCCTACATTTCACCAGTCACCTTCAATTGCCGCTTTAAACAGCCACAACTAGAAATATATCTTTTCTGAGAAGCCATCTAAATACTGACCAACAGCACAACAATGCCTAAATCCTTTGATCTGACAAACGCCCTTTCTATAGAAGAATATTGTTCCATGAAACTTTGGTCCAATCACTGCAGTAGTCACATTAATGAAAATTAAAACAATCTAAGTGTCTTATGGTGAACACGACTACCATTTGGTAGATCCAACAGTGCCTTGCAGTTCTGAATCAGGCAGGGCAGGACCTGGTGGAGATGGTCTTGGCTGGAGAGGGAAAGGGATCTCAACTTCCAGCCATCCTATTTATACACCCAGACACTGAGGCCGGGAATGCCATGACCTGCCCAGGCTTCTGCAATAACCTGTCAGTAAAGCCAGGTCGGCCAACCCCAACCTTCTTGTTTCTATCTGGAACTCGGGTGGGCAAGTTTCTAGGAAAAGCAGATGTGACAGGCTGTACTGAGGGTCCCCTGACCTCCCTTGGGCTGGTTAACTAACTAGGACAACAAAGCTCACAGTCAGTTTATTATTGCAAGAGGACAGAGAGTAAAACCAGCAGAGGGAAAGGCACTGGCACAAGCCTGGGATAGACCAGACACAACTTCAAGAGCCCCACGTGGAGTTACATAGGCACACAGGACACAATCCTCTGGCGAGAGGTGGATGACACACGTGAAGTGCGGTCAACCAGTGTAGCTCCCCTGCATCTGGGAGTCAAGGAGTCCAGGCCTTTTCTTGGGGGTCAGTCATGGAAGCTCCAGATGCTCAGAGAGAAGACAGGTGCTTGCCATCACTGAATCTCAGTGTGAATAGTCCAGGCAAATGGGTACCATGAGCTCAAGGCCTTCAGTGGGCAAAATCCTCTTTTTTAAAAAATATATATGTATTTGTTGATTTCAGAAAGAGAAAGGGGGAAGGGAGAGGCAGAGAGAGGGGGAGAGAGAAACATCAAAACATCAATCTGTTTCTGTATTTGCCCTGACTGTGGATCGAACCAGCAACCTTTACACAAAAGGACGACACTCTAACCAACTGAGCTATTCAGCCAGGGAAACACTCTAATCAGTCAGAACATTCCAGAGACAGTCCATTATCCAACAGGCCCTTCCAGGAAATTTGCAGGCTGAGTAACCCAGCCTGCTGAGTGAGGCATTGCCCACAAACAGGCAGATGGGGGCTGCAAGTGAGTATCACTCCCTCTGCTGCATCAGGGCAACCAACACCATCAACCACGACACGAGGCTGGGGGCAGGACAGGGACACAACTGCAGGACTATGCCTGGATGGTCTCATTTCTCTCATTTATTCAAATATGGAGTCCCCAAGAAAGATAGAACTTTATTTTCATAAAAAGACCTTAAAATATGTGAATTTTTATTTTTTAAAGTATAGCTAATAATGCCTCCTTAAAATATATCAATATTTTCTGTTAAGGCAAACCTTTTTTTTTTTTTTTTACAGGGACAGAGAGAGAGTCAGAGAGAGGGATAGATAGAGACAGAGAGGAATAGAGAGAGATGAGAAGCATCAATTATAAGTTTTTCGTTGTGACACCTTAGTTGTTCATTGATTGCTTTCTCACATGTGCCATGACCGCGGGCCTTCAGCAGACCAAGCAACCCCTTGCTGGAGCCAGTGACCTTGGGTCCAAGCTAACGAGCTTTTTGCTCAAGCCAGATGGGCCCACACTCAAGCTGGAGACCTCAGGGTCTCAAACCTGGGTCTTCTGCATCCCAGTCTGATGCTGTATCCACTGCACCACTGCCTGGTCAGGCTATTAAGGCAAACCTTAAAGCACAAAAAAGAGGCTTGGGCAAAATGAATTTTCCTTAATTCCAAAAAATAATGTGACAGTAAATAAGTAAGTAAATAAATAAGTACCTAAAAGGCAAGATAGTTTGTGACTGGTTACTTTAAAACAAAGGCACTATCCTGACCAGGCAGTGGTGCAGTGGATGGGGCGTCGGACTGGGATGCGGAGGACCCGGGTTCGAGACCCCGAGCTCGCCTGCTTGAGCGCGGGCCCATCTGGCTTGAGCAAAAGCTCACCAGCTTGGACCCAAGGTCGCTGGCTCCAGCGGGGGGTTGCTCGGGCTGCTGAAGGCCCGCCTAGCAATCAATGAACAACTAAGGTGTTGCGATGGCAACGAAAAACTAATGATTGATGCTTCTTACCTCTCTCCGTTCCTGTCTGTCTGTCCCTATCTATCCCTCTGACTCTCTCTGTCCCTTTTGAAAAAAAAATAAAACAAAGGCACTAGATCCTGGCTGGGTAGCTAAGTTGGTTAGAGCGTCATCCTGACACACCAAGGTTGCAGGTGTGATCCCCAGTCACAAACAAGAATCAATAAATGAATGCATAAATAAGTGGGACAACAAATTGATGTTTCTCTTCTTTCCTCTCTCGCTAAAATCGCTAAATAAATTAATTAAAATGAAGGCACAAGAAGAGTCCTCTCTGTCTCTTCATACACACTGACCACACAGGTCCTGAGAGCAGACATTTCTGGATGCTTTCCTACAAAGGACTCACTGTGTGGGACCTACAAAAGCGCCTTTTCAAGATGGTTTCAGCTCAACTTTAACAGAGAGCACTCCAAATTACAGGTCTAACTGAAGTGAGAGATCCTGCTGTTCTGAAACTTCAGTTTCCCACCAGCAATAAACTAATAAAAATAATTTCCTGAAATAGCCCAATAGCCTACCTAGTTCTAACATGAAAACAGAAACCCATTCCTGGGAGAAAAGTCAGAACTGAAAATAACTTCAATTATACCAGCTATAGGAATCTGAGCAGGAGTGAGGAGAAACTGATGTCATTTATCCAGTAACCAGCTTGGCCCTCATTCAAGAAGAAACAGTTACAAAAATGGTTATAGAAGAGAAAAGAGCACATTGAAGAAAAAGAAATGCTGTTCAAAGGAAGGGGCAGCACACAATGCTGTAGGAGGAAAGGAGACTGAAGGCATGGTGGGATAGGCGGACTCCATTTTAAAGCAAGGAGAGGCAGGCATTCTAGGCTGAAGGAGCAAGACCCCAGGTCTGCGGGGACGCTGCAGGGCACTAGAAGCATTTGGTGGTCGCCAACACGAAAAGACAGGTTGTAAGCACCAGGGTCAGCAAGGGCCTGACTGAGAAGCAAGCCTGAGGTGAAAAGTGAGCAGCGGCCCTGAGGTGCACCAGCAACACACTTCTGGATTCAAATCCTGGCTCAGCAATGTGAGAGTGACAAGGGACAAGCAAAATGGTGGAAATACTGTCACCTACCCTGTGACACTGTGAAAAGGACTAGAAATCTGTACTCATCAATAACCTTCCTTGCTGCAGAAAGAAGTTTTTGATAGTCTCAAGAGTAAATTTTAATTATGTTGGACGGGAAAAGAAAAATAGGAGGATAAGAAACCAAGGAGCCTGTGCCTACGTCAAAGTGCATCTGTTAAAACTCTAAACTCTTATTAACAGTAAATCACAGATTTAACTTTAAATTTTTAGCAGCTAATTTGAAGAAGAAAAGATAATTGGTTAAAAGATTCAGTGTGTATAAGACATAAACAAGACAGAACAATCACCAGAGCCGCTTAGTACACAAGAAGCACGACACTCCCAGGGAGAAGTGAAATGGCCATTTCTCTGAGGCTGTCCTAGAGGGCACAGTGGACGCAAGGCCACTTCTCTCAGGGTTTAGTGACTGCTTCATGGAGCCAGTTCTTACATGCCCCCAAGAAAAACTGAGGGAATGCCACAGCACAATTCAACAACAGAGAGTCTAGAGGGGCCACTGTAAGATTGTCCCACTGTATACTTGTGAGTTGGGTTAAACCAGGCATTGATTTCAAAGTACCTTAGGAAGGGGAAAATGGTATCCTTTTGACAATCCTGTTAAAATTCTCTCTCAATCAAGCAGGCTCCTGGTTGATTTAGTAGCAGCAGAGTTCGAGACTAGTTCTGACACCTCCAGTAAAGAGACAGGAGCCTAATACACAGAGCAGAACAGATGGTGCCCCATTCACACCTGAGGGGCTCACATGACAACACTGACCATGCAACAAGGTTTGTTAAGCACCCAGCACAGTGCCTCCATGTAGTGGATGCTCAGTAGGTGGTAACCATCATCACCACTGTCATTAGGAAAAGAAAACCCATTAAAGACCCAAGCTGGCTCCTTGGCCAGTAACAGTGGCAATAACACCAGTATTCCTCATCAGTAACAATACTGAGCCCTTGCTCTGTGCCAGGCAACACACCAGTGCCCTGCAAGCATTTCCTCAATTTCCCATCCCAGTACTGAGACACAGACCCAGAAAGGTCTAGTCCTTGATCAAGGTCACACTCCCAGAACTGGTAGAGCTAGGATGTGGATCCGGGTAGGCTGTCCCAGTGACCCCACTGAGTCCCTCCACTCACTGAGGTAGACAGATTTAGAATACTTGACCACCACTGCCAACTGAACAGATTTTTAAAATTTTTTCATCCATTTTAGAGAGAGCAAAAAGAGAGAGAGAGAGAGAGAGATAAAAGGGAGGGAGGAGCAGGAAGCATCAACTCCCATATGTGCCTTGACCAGGCAAGCACAGGGTTTTGAACCAGCGACCTCAGTGTTCCAGGTTGACGCTTTATCCACTGCGCCACCACAGGTCAGGCTAAACAGGTTTTACACAAACCCTAAACCTGGGAAACACTCTCAAAACTTAAAGCTAACAGACAAAAATGAGACGTCCAAATGGATCACAAATTAGTCCTCACTCACTGGAGAAGAGCTCAAAAGAGAAGTCCTACCCCATGGGGCAGCGGGGGCACTCTCATTGCCATGGTCAACATCTTGAACATTCAGCCACAATTAACTTATGATGTGACTAAATCATTCAGTTTTTGGTCAACACTTAGAAGTTTTAAGCCAGGTCTTGCCAGACTGTAGCCTGCTGGATTCCAGTTGCCTTGTGCATCTCTCTAGCAACCCGAGTGTGACTCAATCACTGGGGACACAAACTGAAAATAAAAAGGGGTTGATAATGATCAGAGACTAATCAAGAAGGTACGATCATCAAGGCAAAAGTAATGGAATTTCCTAAAAACAATCTATATAAATACACATAAAGTTGTACACCAACCTCTGTGGCCCACATTTATCAATACTGGAAACAAAGTCAGTGGTATCTACCCTTCTATAAAGTAAATGTATTAAGGAAAACACAAATCCTCAGCTTCCTGCAAATCACAAAGCAATGCATATACTAACACTGAGGTCCTGGCGTGTGCTAACAGTGAAAGAAATGCTTTCTCTCACGCCATCCCCTGCACAGGGAGACCCCCCTACCTTGGTATTTCTCACTCCCTAGTCCAGTTTTTCTACATCAAATTGCTTGCCACTAATAAAATGAGCCTTTCACCATTTTCATAACATCTTAAAAATCAATCCTTTTCTTAGCATATTTTTAGTGGAAAGACAAACTACAAATATAAAAATCAGAAATGACAGAGGCATCTGAGGGATTAGAAAAAGAGCAGTCAGGATATTTAATAAAGTAAAACATGTCTAACAGTATTTCTACAATTAATCACATTGAAACCAGCAAGAACTCAACTCCACAGAAAGCCCGTAACACACCACCCACGAGAGCTGTAAATCCCACCATTGACAAGACCCCTACACACAGTCTGGCAGCCCCGAGGACCTTGGTGATCCTCTCCAGAAGGGTCATAAAGATCAGTTACATAAGAATTCAATAATCTCCAAGATTCTTGAAGTATATCTGCTATACAAACCTAAAACTTCCTATCCCTCCCTAAAACCTACAACCCTAAATCTACAGTTCTCAAAACAGTGTTTCCCACCTGACCTGTGGTGGCACAGTGGATAAAGCGTTGACCTGAACACTGAGGTCGCCAGTTGGAAACCCTGGGCTTGCTTGGTCAAGGCATATATGGGAGTAGATGCTTCCTGCTCCTCCCCCACTTCTCTCTTTCTCCTCTCAAAAAAGAATACATAAAATCTTTTTAAAAACTGTGTTTGCCACCTGACCAGGCGGTGGCGCAGTGGATAGAGCGTACGACTGGAATGTGGAGGACCCAGGTTCGAGACCCCGAGGTTGCCAGCTTGAGCACGGGCTCATCTGGTTTGTGCAAGGCTCACCAGCTTGAGCCCAAGGTCGCTGGTTTGAGCAAGGGGTCACTCCATCTGCTGTAGCCCCCTGGTCAAGGCACACATGAAAAATCAATCCATGAACAACTAAGGAACCACAACGAAGAATTGATCTTGCTCATCTCGTCTGTCCCTATCTATCCCTCTCTCTGACTCTGTCTCTGCCAAAAAACCAAAAAAACCCTATGCTTCCTTATGCTCATCCACACAGTTGTTTCACAAGGCACTCAGAGAGGCACTGATGACAACCAGGAAACCATTTGGCAAAATAAATCAGAGCACCTCCATCAGGTGCCAGTGATAATAATCAGGTCTATAGGTGGGTCAGGCTTGCAGTTTAGAAGTCCTGATGGCCAGGTCACACTCACCGTTGGAAAGTGCTTGCTGAAGCTCATTGTCGGATATCACGCCACTCCTGTCTTTATCAACCCTACAAAATCAAGACCAGTTCAGCTGATGATGAAAAGTTCAGGAAAAGTAAGCCATGGCAAGAACAAACATAAACTGTGGTATCTTCCTTCCCTTAGACCGTTAAATTTGTTTTACTGGGAAGTAAGGCAATGCTGGAGCTCCTTTTCTCAACCTAAGCACTTCACTCGCCAAATTCCAAACTGGTTCCCTCCAAAGAGGCCAAGTCATTTTGTCACTCTAGTTTCCCCTTCCTAGGCCTTTCTCTTCCATTCTCCCTTGGCCTCAGTTCCACCCGCACCAGTTTCTCTCATTCTAAAACAGGGAAAGATTCTCTTGATAAAGTCATTCCCTGACCATGAGTCACTCAAGTTTCCTTCATTCATTCCCTGGAAGGTCGGCCATGCACAGAAGGAGGTCAGGTAAAGATCACCTGTCCCGGTAGCCATAAAGTTCCAGCTTTCCTGGCTGCTGGCACTTTAATAGCGCTGCAGTAGAGTCTTGTTTGTTTGTCTGAAACTAGCATCGCCAGGAGACTCTCCAGGAGCAGCAAGAACGCGCCCCTAAACTGAGGGGGCATCTGGCAGTTAGGGGTGGGGGGTGGAGGCAGAGCCCCAGGACCTCTTTTGCAGGCTCCGCACCGCGGGAGGGGCCCGGAGCGAGGGAGCAGCCCGGAGACAGAGGGAACAGGGTAGGAGGCAGGAGGGGAGGAAGGGGCGGAAGCTGAGCGGAGGCCTGGGGAAAAGCTGGGGCGGGGGGCAGGGGGGAAAGAGACAGGGGTAGGGGGACAGGAGGCCGGGGAAAGGCTGGGGGAGGCGGAGGGGGGGCCGGGGAGAGATCGAGGGCAAGCTGGAGTGCAAGCTGGGAAGGGGCTGGGATGGAGGAGAAGGAGGAGGGGGAAAGCAAGGGGAGAAAATGGAGCAGGAAGCCGTGGAGAGGCCGGGCTGCAGGCTGGGGAGAGGCCGGGGAGGAAGGAGGAGCGGAGGTCCGCGACTCCCGTAAACGCCCGCGCGCCGAACCTCACCTCTGGAAGACGTTCCACAGGAAACTCTGGTCCGGCAGCGCCGCGCCAACGGCTGGGCCGGGGCTAGGACCGGCGCCGGGACCCGGGCGGTAGGGGTAAGCGGCCATGGGCCCAGGGTTGCGGCTACACTGGGGCGTCGGCGGCGACACTAGACGCCTTAGGGTGGCTGCACTTCCGCCTGTTCCGCGAGCTTGGCCTGGAGCTCAGGCTACTTCCGGGGCCAACAGGAAGTGCGTGTCTCCGGGAAGGTCACGGGGCCTATCGCTGCCAATCCCTTCGCAACTCCGTTGCCAGGCAATGCTGATAGAGTACTGGAGGTCTGGAGGGTGCGGCCTCCTCCAGGTTCGGATGCCGCTTACGTCAGACCTGCAGGGCGCACGTGAGGGGCAAGAGGGACTCCACCCCGGCACGTTTAATTTCTGCACCAAAATCAAGTTGTGAAAGCGAATGTGACTGGTGGAAACGGGCATGGGACACCTTTACGCTTGTCTGGGCTTCCAGCCTCTGTCCCTTCCCTCTTCCTCACGTTGGCGCGCTTTTCCCGGACCTCTCGGTGCCTGCGGACCCGGAATCTCCACGTTCCTGACCAGGGCATCCCATTCTCCCGGTGACAGACACCACCCTCATCTGGACCGTGGTGCTACTCGTAGAGTTTTTAGCGGGATCCCCAGTTTAGGACACTGGCGTCCCTTTCCAGTCCGCCAACCTCTCCCCTCCCGTCCTGGTCCGAACTCAGAATGTGGTCCTGTACGTTCATAGACTTTCAGCTTCGCAGATTTTGAAATTTATGATTCAATGATCGCTGACTTGTTCCATCCTCAGAGCTGGGAAGCATTTCCTACCAGAACAAGGCCCCGGACCCAAGGACATGGCCTTTTATCAGAAGCACCTGAGACTTTGCTCCCTGTGGACACGAATCCATTATTCAGTGCTGTGGGCATAGCTGCAGATCTGACCAGCGATCATTCTCCCAACTGTGACTCTGTTCCATTTAACACCAAGTTACATGCTGAATTGTACTTTCAAATTCCACAAAGAAACTAAGACATACTGTGACTTTGGCATTCACCCAAAGTACTAATTCTCAAACCTCAACAATGCGGATTTTTTCCTCATGACTCTGAATTATGTGGTTTCTAGATTTCTCCTCAAAGCATTCACATCACTTGAACAGTCTTTTTTAGGTTTTCCACAGCTCTTTAATTTGTAGTTTCTGAAACCCATCTTTATTCTATCTCCCATCTCTGGCTCCCTTTTTGTTCCCTAGAACACTACAAAATAACTATGATTTCCAATTTGTAAAATTTTCCAGTACAGTATGCAGAGGGAAACTTAGGCAAGAAAGATCTCAGTGGCTGCAGTGGGCCCATGCCTCCCTCTCTCCACAGGGTCACTGGCTCCACCAACCCTTGGCCTAGTCTTCAGCCTGGATTGGCAGAGCCAATACCATCTGTGGGCCCCAGAAAAGCCCCATTCAGCTTTGTTTAGTTCTAAGGGTGGGAAATGATTCTTTCAAGGTCAGAATCACCCTATCCTTACAATGAACTAGAATCTACCCTAGTGTTTGTTAGTTTATGTAACCCTCATACCAGCACCTGGTAGCATAGTACCAAGGTCCACATTTTACTGATGATAAAACCATGGCTGCCTAAGGTCAAATGGGCAATTGAGTCTGTCTGCTTTTCCTGCATTACCTCAGTGGTGGCAAGGCTGACTCTTAAAAGGGAGATTAATTACTAGGAAATAAAGATGCATAGAAAAACCACCCCTCCTCCATGTATACCCATATAAATGTACAAATGCACTTAGGATTCACCAGACTGGCCTGCTGCACTCACAAACCAGTAGCCTCAGTCCCTCCTTCACCGCAGCCATGATCTCTAAGGAACTTCTGGCTCTGAGAGGCTGTCTGAGCAGCGTGTGGGTCGCCGCTAGGGCATGACCAAACCTTCAAGTCCTCACTATGGACCATTATCATGGATGAGAGGTGTTGCCTGGGGTCCTGTCACCACCTTACAAAGATGTACAGCAACAATGAAGACCAACTTCTGCCAACAAATAGAGGCAGGTCATCTCCTGTTCCTGCTGACTCAATCATCTAAAGTATTGATGTGCTTGCCACTATCTCTTCACCTATCTCAGGATTCAATTCCCTCCTAACCAGGTCTGTTCTAAGCTTTCCAGTGCTCTTGGATGGAGGAGGAAATAAACTGAAAGATAATACTGCTTTCTTCCCTACATTAAGGTTATCACACAGTATATCAAATCTCAGGTCAATCTTTCCTTTTGGTCTAATTTCTCTGAGCTAATTGGGAAATGCCTCTTTTATTGTCCCTAAAATTTTTATATCTGGATGCTGGAATTGATGACACATTCCACACTCAAACCTCTTGTTCATTTTGTTTTTGGCATACAGTAAGTTCTTTATGTTAAACAAATGGATGACCGAATTTGTATTATCTTACCTTATTGATCATCTATGTCTTTTCTCATCAGCTGCACTGTGACATCTACATAATGGGTAACTCCTTTTTCAGTCGCTTCTCCTATTACAGCCTCTAGTGTAAAATTCTAGGGGACAGAGCTCACAACCAGCCTTCCCCTTCCTTCCCAACCAATATTCTTGTCAGAATTCTGTATGAAAGTGAATACCCTACCACTTTTTATCAGGCTTCTTACTTAGTGGTCAATTTATCAATATATGCCATTTTCTTAGATACTAGCAAATGTCTATATTAGCATTGGCCAAGAGAATTTTCTGCAATGATGGAATTGTTTTTGCATATGCTGTCCAATGTGATAGCTACTTCCTACATGTGGCCGAGCACTTGGAATGAATCCAGGTGGTTTGGGAATGGAATTAAAAATTTTAATTTTAATGAACTTAAATGTAAATAGCTATGTGGCTATAGATGTTGCTATGGACAGTACAAATCTGAACATTTTACTGTATATCTTACCTTTTTGCTTCTTTTAATCCATATTAGAAATTATCCATACCATCTCTTTGGGCAATATTCTACAAATTTTCTTTATATCTTGATTCATATTTTTTTTTATAGAATTATTTATTTATTTATTTGTTATTTATTTATTTATTTTATTTTATTCATTTTAGAGAGGAGACACAGAGTGAGAGAGAGAGAGAGAGAGAAAGAGAGAAAGGGGGGAGGAGCTGGAAGCATCAACTCCCATATGTGCCTTGACCAGACCAGTGCAGGGTTTTGAACTGGCGACCTCAGCATTCCCAGGTCGACCGATGCTTTATCCACTGCGCCACCACAGGTCAGGTATAGAATTATTTTAAATTTTTTTATTGTATTCATTTTAGAGAGGAGACACAGAGTGAGAGAGAGAGAGAGAGAGAGAGAGAAAGAAAGAAAGAGAGAAAGGGGGGAGGAGCTGGAAGCATCAACTCCCATATGTGCCTTGACCAGACCAGTGCAGGGTTTTGAACTGGCGACCTCAGTGTTCCCAGGTCGACGCTTTATCCACTGCGCCACCACAGGTCAGGCTTGACTCATATTTATTTTACTTATCTGGTTCATCAGTTCCACTAGCACAGGTGGGTCCATATAGTAACTGTAAATGTATTTTAAAAACATGTCCAGTGTTGCCTGACCTGTGGTGGCGCAGTGGATAAAGCGTCGACCTGGGAACACTGAGGTTACCAGTTCAAAACCCTGCCCTGGTCTGGTCAAGGCACATATGGGAGTTGATGCTTCCAGCTCCTCCCCCCTTTCTCTCTCTCTCTCTCTCTCTCTCTCTCTCTCATTCTGTGTCTCCTCTCTAAAATGAATAAAATAAAAATAAAATAAATTTAAGAAAAAAAAAAAATAAATAAAAATAAAAATAAAAATAAAAAAAAACATGTCCAGTGTTCCTGACCTGTGGTGGCGCAGTGGATAAAGCGTCGACCTGGGAACACTGAGGTCGCCAGTTCAAAACCCTGCACTGGTCTGGTCAAGGCACATATGGGAGTTGATGCTTCTAGCTCCTCCCCCCTTTCTCTCTTTCTTTCTCTTTCTGTGTCTCCTCTCTAAAATGAATAAAATTTTAAAAAAAGAAATTAAGAAAAAAAAACATGTCCACTGTGAAATATTCTGTCCCATAGCTCCTTAACTAGTGGAGTCCCATAGAAACTTAGACTACCCACTCACTGGTGGTTTACTTGGTCTCAAAAAAACTCATGCAAATATGAAGGTTTCTGCTTCTGAGGTAGCAGACAGACATAATGAAACTGCCCGTTATTTCTTTAAAACCTATTTGGTCCTTCTGTTGTTATCCTATCCTGCTTTAGGGGTACCTGTGCTAGCTTTTAATTCTTTGTCCTAACAGTTAAATGTTGTTCAAAAACCCATATTAATGCCTCCACTTAGTTTGCAAAATGCTCTGGCATATACATTATTACAGCTACTGGTGGGATGAAGCTGTCTGAGGTGGTCAGTTGTCTTTCCACCTGTTTTCTTCTGAAAAATTACTTTATGTTTGTTGGACCACATCATTCCATGCAGATGGTGTTAAAAATTTGGTCCTTGCAGAGGCGAATTTTACAGCAGGCACACCGGGCATGCACCCTGGGCCCCAACTTCTGGAGGGCCCTGCAAAATCCCAACTTTATACTTTTTTCTAATGACACCAAGTTTGGTTTCATATGTGCAATTTTAACATTAATATTTTTTATTTAAAAATATAGTTAACATGTATTTTTATTTTCCACCTCTTAAGGGGCCCAATATTTTCTTGTGCCCAGGGCCTCAACCGACCTTAATCTGCCTCTGGGTCCCTGGACATGTTAGAAATGCAAACCCCACTGGACCAAAAGTTCCGGGGTGGGAGCAGGAATTCCTTAATTCCTCCATGTGATTCTGATGCACACTTAAGTTTCAGAACCTCTATATTAGGAATTGCAAAGTAGTGATCTTCAAATCCTATCATGCCCTCTTTATTTACAGGAATTCCTCTGTAAAGAACTTCCTCCAGTCAATTCTGAATTTTAGTTTGTAGAGAAAAGGCAGGATAATTGTTTATTTTCCTATAATTTTACATTTTCAGTGTTAGAAGTTAGTGCCCTAGTTATTTCCAAGAGTGACAAAATATGTTTTTGTTTGGGTGGTTTTGACTATTTTTCTTTCTTTTCTTTTTAAACTGTCATTATACATTTTTTAATATATTCAATGTTTCAATCAGATGCGACCATTATTGTTTGCTGGCTCCCATGCAACCCTCTGATATGGTCCCAGTGGTCTTTGATGGTTTTCTGGCTCTCTGAATCAGAAAACCATTTCAGGCTCATCTTGCACATTTCCTCCCCTAGTCCAGGAATCAGCAGTTTTTCAAGGAGCCCTGGCTTCTTTCAGTGGGATATGGTATGCAGGCCACAATCCGGGTGCTTGGGGTGTCCACTGCTACTGGGACAGAACTAGGAAATAAGTATTTTTTTAGAACAAAGAAAATAATGAGCTTACACATATTTCTGTACCAAATTTAGTACTACTGTGTTTTCACTTGATTGGGAATGTTTCCTCTTTCTTAAAAAAAATTCTTTAACATTAACATAATTAGTTATTAGCTTTAACTCACACTACACAATTTCAAAAGATAAATACCAAAGGCGGGGAATGAAGATGAAAGAGACCCAGCTCGGGCAATTGGCACACAATATAGGGTGCAGATGGTGTTTTGCTTGAAACCTGTATGATTTTGTAAACCAATGTCACCCCAATAAATTCAATAAAAGAAAAACACCAACATTACTATGAATAATGAAATTATTGATTGAAATTCAGGATTTCTTAGTGGCTCCATTTGTTGTTAGACTAGTTTACTAAAGTTGTAGACTGAATGCTACTTGAAATAATGTTCTCTGTGTGACAGTCACAGCTAGACTTGCAGTTGAGTTGCAGACACCTGATGCTGTCCCTTAGTGCTCACCAGATCTGTGCAGCCCCTAGATCTTTGCCCCAAGAACTTACAACTCTCCCTGAGGGCTTGCTCTGGTGCTAGGAGTGTGGCATGGAGCAGAGCCAGGAATCTGACACCCTGGATGCAACCCTCTACACAGGAAACACACCAGGCCCCTTGCTCGTAAACTTCTGGTTCAGCAGCATGGATGAATCTGTTACTATGCTAAGATAAACCAAATAAAATATAATGTGCTGTGATGTTTCTACTTAAACAAAATCCAGGGAATGCTAACTAATCTGTAAGAATAGAAAGCAGATAAATTTCCTGTGGACTGGTAGGGAGAAGAGGGGAAGTGGTTATTTGGGGGTGGTAAATACGTTTATTATCTTTTTCCAATTATACCTCAAAAAAGATAACAAAAATGAATAATAAAAACACTATACTAAGATAAAATTTCTCATGTGAGTGGTAAACATCCAGAAGCTTGAATCACATTTTCTTTGCAAAGCAGGACTTTCATACATTGCTAGTGGGAATGCAGATTGTCACAGCCACTAAGAAAGAGAATTTGGCAACATCTGACAAAAAGTGACCTAGCAATTCTATACCTAGTACTCCACCTCAAAGAAACTGGCAAAGAAAACTTCATATGAAAAGTCATTCATTGTAGCATCTGTAATATTGGTAAGAACAAATGTCTACACTAGGAGATGAGGTCCATTTCACAGCAGAGTACTAGGAAGCTGCAGAAGGAATGAGGATAACTCGACTGACATAATGTAAACATCTATTTGCTTTCTTTTTTTTCTTAAAACACTAACTAGAAAAATAAAGTGGTGCTCTAAGGGGGAAGAGGGGATGCAGGGACAATTAGGGAGGTGAGCTCCGAATACAACAGACTTTGAAATCATGTAAATGTTTAACATATTTATAAACTTAAAAATTTGGAAGACAATCTCTCTCTCTTTTTTTTTTTTATACAGAGAGAGTCAGAGAGAGGGACAGATAGGAACGGAGAGAGATGAAAAGCATCAATCATCAGTTTTACGTTGTGACACCTTAGTTGTTCATTGATTGCTTTCTCATATGTGCCTTGACCGCGGGCCTTCAACAGACCAAGCAACCCCTTGCTCGAGCCAGCGACCTTGGGTCCAAGCTGGCGAGCTTTTGCTCAAACCAGATGAGCCCGTGCTCAAGCTGGCGACCTCAGGGTCTTGAACCTGGGTCCTTCCGCATCCCAGTCCGACGCTCTATTCACTGAGCCACCGCCCAGTCAGGCTGAAGACAATCTCTAAAACAAAAATAGAATCTGAAATGAATTTTGAACATAACTGCCTAGATTGGACTTCACAGAAGTGACAGTAAGACAAGAAGGTGGGTGTGACCCCTAGCAAGACCCAAAAGGAAGTGGGGAGGCAAGAAAGCCCTTTACATTCACATCAGTTTCATTTAGTATCTGGTTATTTAAACACTTTAGGACACATTTTCACATATGAAACCATTTGTTTATTAAAACAAGGAGGAAATGTTCGTGGAAGTGGGAGGCATAAAAGCCCTTTACAATCACATCAGTTTAATTTAGTATTTGGTTATTTAAATGCTTTAGGACACATTTTCACGTATTATACCATTCATTTCCTAAGAACAAGAAAGAAATGTTTGTTTTTTTCAATATACCAAGGGAATAAAGAAAGGCACACTGATGTTTCAGGTCAACAAATATGCCTAAAGCAAGTTTGCAATTTATGTTTTACTTAAGAGTCCTGCCAAGTTTTTATCATGTCACAAGAATAAAGCAAGGGATAAAGATAAGCTTAACACTTTGGGCTTTCATTACTGGCAAGCAGCTGGCCACTGCATAGATGATCTCTATTGAGATGGCACTCCCTATTCACTAGAGTACAGAATTTTAAAAATACAGTTACGCTTTGAACACATCTGTGAGCTATTATACATAATTACAAAAGCGGGTCAACTGTGGTCTCTTCAGTAGGAGCGAATGGCTGGGGGGACTGTGGCGCAGTCAGACTCATTTAAAGTTTTGTCGATTACCGGTCTGTATTCCAGCGAGACCTTAAACAGAAGATTTGGTGGTAAGTTAGGGCACAAGTACTAACAGCAATGTCTTATGCTATTTTGACAATTAACTACAAAACTAGATTTGCAGATAAATATTATGCAGACACTTAAAAACAAAGGTATTCAGTGGAGTATTTTTCGACAACAAATTTGAAGGTCACCTAAATGCACAGCAGGACCCAGCCATGTAACTATGGTAAACCCATTTAGTAGAACATAACAACTAAAATGACTGCACAAAATTCTTGATACTTTATAAAAATGTTCACATAGTAGATAAAACCCTGCATATACTGTCACACTTGAAATATCTTTATATTATGTATTTATTCCCATTTTCTTACAGTCAGAAAATAAGCCTTCATGAAAATTATGAAAATGACTGCCCAGATGAAACCGTCACAGTGGGCACTCTGTATTAAGTGATAACCACAGAGCACAATTTCATTTCTGTAGACCCAGATAAAAGATCAAGACTATCCTTATAAACTATTAAAAGCTTAGGGGTAAAAACTTTGTATCTTAATTATTTCTGAATCTTAACACCTACCAAAAATGTCCAATGGCTAAGACTAAGAGCCTCCATGGCAATCAGCTGGCTGTCCCTAGAACCTGCCCACCCCACCCCTTCTCTGCTTGCTCCTTGCATCCCCTGGGCTTCCCTGAAGCTCTTCCAGGTGGTCTAGCCAATGGCAGAATGGGGAGAGGGGCATTTTCTTGTCCCACCTCTCACTCTCCATGGGCTTGGAAATCACCATTTGAGATCCTGCCACCAGGCCCTGGGTGCTCACTCCCTGCCCAGCGCCAATGCTGTGGAAGGCTGGCCCTTCTGAACAACCTACCCCTGCTGGATCCTGTCTCCAGGAAGAAGCCTAACTGACAGTGTCATTTTCAGTGGTGTCGAAAATCTATCAGCAGTCGATTTAAATCCATGGTGCTTCTTCCAGTTCATTAGTGCTCATGTGAGCAACTACATTTTCCCACCTACCTTCCCAGTCCTGACATCAACATAGGAAAGGGTGTGCTTCCTCCAGTGCTGCTCAAATGGCTTCTTCTGCTGCCCTTGGATCGGCTTGGAATAATCATACTCGTCAATCCGCTCCTGAGACCAAGAAAGTAAGTTTATTTAAGAAAACGCCACCTATGATTATATTCCAAGTGAGAGTGAGAGACAGAGAGAGAGAGAGAGAGAGACAGGAAGGGAGAGAGATGAGAAGCATCAATTCTTTGTTGTGTTTCCTTAGTTGTTCATTGATTGCTTTCTCATATGTGCCTTGACATGGGGTAAGGGCGGCTCTAGCAGCGCAAGTGACCCCTTGCTCAAGCCAGCAACCTTGGGCTTTAAGCCAGTACCTTTGGGCTCAAGCCAGCGACCCCACACTCAAACCGGTGACCTCAGAGTTTTGAACCTGGGTCCTTGGCATCCCAGGCCAATGCTCTATCCACTACACCATTGCCTGGTCTGGCCCAAATTTCTTATTACTCTAACAGAGCAACATAACCACAAAGCGTAGCAAACTCATTTAACGGATACATGAAAGACTGGTCTGATATGAGTCCCCACATCCCACTCAAGGAAATCCCATTGTCCCAAGCAGACCTTGTTCAGAGAACCAGAACACTCCCAGTTCATTTTCCAACTCACGTTTGCCTCTTTATAATTCCTAATGAAAACCACTTGTGTGCATCACAGCTAAAAGAACACAAAGCATGTAACTAAGTACCAGACTCGGAAATGGACGTGCCAGCCATTAGCTAACTGTTAGCCTCTAGTTATTGGTAAGTCCTTCATTCTGTACCAGCCCATCCCAGAACACCATGTCTTCACTTCATTCATCCCATTTCCACACCTGCCCAAGTCCTGATGAGGCCAAGACCTCCGAGCTCAGGCCACAGAGCTAGGCAGTGGCTTTGCAGTGGCAGGGAGGGTCCAGAATTCTGTGTATGTGCTTTTATGCACTGAAAAGTTTATCAAATACTTTGTCTTTTTGCTCTGTACTCTGTGAGATTTCAACTTCTTTCAGACTTTTTTATTTAAATGCTTTAATCTTAGCAATGATATTAAAATTTTGAAAATCTTGTAAAGAGAAGCTGAATGCTATAAAGGAATAACTCACACATGGTAATGGATAAGCCATACAAGATCCTCTTCAAATAAAACACCAAAGATCAAAAGACTTGCTATTTCTGCGAAGGGAGGCAAGCGTGGTGGCAGGCAGAGGTGAGACCCCTTACCTAGGAGCAAACGAGCCACAGCTCCTTCTCTCACTTCTAAACCTGTAAGGATGGGTGCGCTCTCCTAGGGTGAGTGTATTCTACATGCTTAGCTGACTGAATCACTTCTTTGCAGCCACAAGAACTGCTAACCCACAGCCGGGAGAAACTTCCAGTCCTTCCGTACCTATGATAAAATGTGTTTACCAATCTCTTCCTCACACCAAAGAAACAGCAAATCTAACCCAGCCCTAATTGGTAGAGGATCAATTAATAAAATTTCACAATAAATCAAGATCCTTTTCCTAGCCACTCCCCCACTCACCCTGTTTGGTGGGCTGGTAAGGCTGTCAGCAACCCAAACTCTGTCTCGGATCAGTCTGCATGCCTGTCTGGGGGAAAGTGGCTCAGGAATTGCAGATGTCACCCATCCTTAACTGGCATTTGCCCCAATCTCCTCTGTCCATGATTTTTGCTCTCGTAAGCTAAATGCTCTTTTCTGGTAGAATCTGACAAGTGTGCTTTGCATAAAAATCAGCCCCTTTAAAAAACAGTGGCCCCAAGATGAAGATCCATAATCACAGGCCCAAAAGGATGAATTGCTCATCAACTTAAAACAATAAAGTAGCATTTTCTGGCAATAGCACTCAAGCTGCAGGCTAACCTTTGCCACAGTGAGAAAAAGTGTATTCTGCTTAGAGATGCCACTGTTGGTAGGAGGAGATGCTGAGCTAAAGCCAGAAAAAAGTCCTGTGATACAAATACAATGAGAACACAGGTATAAAAGTTACCAGGAGGAAATAAAAGCATGTTTCTCAATTTACTTTTCTCATTTTACTCAAAATAAAGTAAAATGTGGAGCTTGACCAGGCGGTGGCGCAGTGGATAGAGCGTCGGACTGGGATGCGGAAGACCCAGGTTTGAGACCCCGAGCTTGCCAGCTTGAGCGCGGGCCCATCTGGTTTGAGCAAAAAGCTTGCCAGCTTGGACCCAAGGTCGCTGGCTCCAGGAAGGGGTTGCTCAGTCTGCTGAAGGCCCACAGTCAAGGCACATGTGAGAAAGCATTCAGTGAACAACTAAGGTGTTGCGACAGCAACAAAAAACTAATGATTGATGCTTCTCATCTCTCTCCGTTCCTGTCTGTCTGTCCCTATCTATCCCTCTCTCTGACTCTCTCTGCCCCTGTAAAAAAAAAAAAAGCAAAATGTGGAGAAAGTGCAGGGTTAGTTAGGGAATGAGCGATGCCCATGGGGAGGACATCCAGTGTACACAAGTGGTCACAAAGGCGCACCTTGTAATCTTCCCGGGCATGAGCGCCACGTGACTCCTTTCGGGCCTCTGCTCCATAAATGGTCTGAAGTGCACAGAGCATCAGGTTCTGCAGCTCCAAGGTCTCCACCAAGTCTGTATTCCAGACCATTCCTGGGGACACACAAGGCACCCGTGAGACAGAGAGGATGGGGCTAAGTCATTGCTGAAATGGGACATCCTGTACCCTAACTGTGTGCAGGGGACTGGGAACTGCTCACCTCTGTCAAACGTCTTCAGATGCTTTAGGTCTCCGTAGAGCTGGCTGATTTTCTCGCAGCCCTCCTGTAACACACTGCCCACACGGAACACTGCGGCATGGTTTTGCATTGACTGTAACACAAAATATCAATGGGAAGAATTTATCCATACGAAGAAGCCAAATCAAAAACTACTAGACCTTCAGATTTTCCTCTTGTTCATTTCATTTTTTTGGTAAATATTTATGTAAATTAAGTAGAAAAACTAAGTAGTGTTTATTACTCTGAATTTTAAAGCAACGTTTTGTCTTAGCAACTTTCAAATATGCAATACAATATTAACTATAGCCACCAAGCTATATATTACATCCCTAGGACTTATTTTAAACTAGAAATTTGTACCTTTTGACCCCCCTTACTCATTTTGCCCACTCCTCATCTCTGGCAACCACCAATATGTTCTCTACACCTATGAGCTTGGTTTTGTGTGTGTTTTAAGATTCCACATATGAAAGTATTATGGTAATTTCTCTCTCTGACTTACTTCACTTAGCATAATACTCTCAAGGTCCATCCATGTTGTTGCACATGGCAGGACTTTCTTCTTTTTATGGCTGAACAATACTCCACTGTACATTAGTGCCACATCTTGACCCATTTTTCTGTCACTGTTACCATGATTTGGCAACCATGAATGCTGCTGCAAAGAACACAATGAACTCTTGAACAGTTATGTTTTCTTTGGGTATAAATATCTAGAAGTGAAATTGCTGAATCAACAGTAGTCCTATTTTAATTTTTTGAGGAACCTCCATACTATTTTCTACAGTGGCTGAACCAATTTACATTCCCACCAACAGTGCACAAGGGTTCTCTTTTCTCTCCATCCTTTCCAACACTTATTTTTTATGTTTTTAAATTATTTTTATTTATTTATTCATTTTTAGAGGAAAGGGAGAGAGAGAGAAAAAGAGAGAGAGAGAGAGAGAGAGAGAGAGAGAGAGAGAGAAGGGGGGGAGAAGCAGGAAGCATCAACTCCCATATGTGCCTTGACCGGACAAGCCCAGGGTTTTGAACCGGCAACCTCAGCATTCCAGGTCAACGCTTTATCCACTGCGCCACCACAGGCCAGGCGTCTTATGTTTTTGATAACAGCTATTCTGACAAGCATGAGGTGGTATCTCATTGTAATTTTGATTTGCATTTCTTTTCATGTACCTGTTGGCCATTTTTTGTCTTCTTTGGAAAAATGTCTATTAAGATCCTCTGCCTGTTTTGGTTTTATTTTTTACATATATATATTTTTTACTTATTGATTTAAGAAAGGCAGGAAGGAGGAATGGGAAGCATCAACTCGTTGTTGCTTCTAGTATGTGCCTTGACCAGGCAAGCCCAGGGTCTCGAACTGGTGACCTCAGCATTCCAGGTCAACACCTTATCCACTGTGCCACTACAAGTCAGGCATCCTCTGACCATTTTTAAATCAAATTTATTTTTCCTATTCAGTTATATGAATTCTTTATATATTTTGTATATTTGTCCCTTATTAGATATATAATTTGTAAATATTTTCTTCCATTCCATAGGCTGCCTTTTCATTTTGTTGATGGTTTCCTTTGCTGTGCAGAGAAAGCTGTTTAGTTTGATGTAGTCCCACTTGTTAATTTACACTTTGCTTTGCTTCTGTTGTTAGATCCCAAAAATCATCACTAAGATTGATGTCAAAGGGCTCAATCCCTGTTTCCTTCTAGAAACTTTATAGTTTCAAGTCTTGATTAAGTCTTTAACTCATTATGAGTTCATTTTTATGTATGTTGTAAGACAATGATCCAGTTTCATTCTTTTGCTTGTGGCTGTCCAATTTACCCAACACCATTCACTGAAGAGGTTGTCCTTTCCCCATTGAATATTCTTGGCTACTTTGTCATAAATTCATCATTGATCATATATCCGTGGGTTTCTGATATCTCTACAATTCCACAGATCAATACGTCTGTGTTTATGCCAATACCATACATACTGCTTTGATTACTATAGCTTTGTAATATAGTTGGAAATCAGATGATGTCTTCTGCTTTGTTCTTCCTTCTCCAGATTACTGTGGCTACTCAGTCTTTTGTGGTTCCATACAAATTTTAGGATTATTTGTTTTATTTATGTAAAAAATGCCATTGGAATTTTGATAAGAGATTACATTGAATCTTCAGATTGCTTTGGGTAATATGGACATCTTAACAATATTAATTCTTGCTACCCACTGGGCACAGAATCTCTTCCATTTGTTTGTTTCTTCCATCAATTTGTTAGTTTTCAGTATACAGGATTTTTACCTCCTTGGTTACATTTATTCCTATATATTTGTTCTTTTCGAAGAAAATGTAAATGGGATAGTTTTCTTAATTTCTCTGATAGTTCATCATTTGTATATAGAAATGCAACAGATTTTTGTATGTTGTAATTTGTATGTTCACTTTAGTGAATTCATTTATTAGTTCTAGTAGTTTTTTGGTGAAATCTTTAGGATTCTCTTTATACAGTATCATGTAAGCCACAAATTGTAACAGTTTTACTTCTTTTCTAATTTGGATACATTTTATCTCTTTTTTCCTGCCTAAGTACTCTCTCTGGCTATGACTTGCAATATTATGTTAAATAAAAATGCTGAGAGTGGGCATCCTTATCTTATTAATGATCTTAGAGGAAAAGTTTTCAGCCTTTCGCTATTATGATGTGAGCTATGGGCTTTTATTTTTTTTTGACAGAGACAGAGAGAGAGTCAGAGAGAGGTGCAGATAGGGACAGACAGAAAGGGAGAGAAGAAAAGCATCAATTCTTCATTGCAGCTCCTTAGTTGTTCAGTGATTGCTTTCTCACATGTGCCTTGACGGGGCTACAGCAGAGTGAGTGACCCCTTGTCAAGCCAGTGACCTTGGGCTCAAGCCAGCAACCATGGGTCATGTCTATGATCCCACACTCAAGCCAGTGACCCCTTGTTCAAGCTGGTGAGCCTTTGCTCAAGCCAGATGAACCCACTCTCAAGCCAGCAACCTTGGGGTTTCGAACCTGGATCCTCCGTGTCCCAGCCCAACATTCTATCCACTGCGCCACCTAGTCAGTCTGGGCTTTTCATTTATGGCTTTTATTGAGATACATTTCTTCTTTATTTTTAATTCAATGGGGGGGGGGGCAGAGATAGACTCCCATATGCGCCCGGACGGGGATCCACCCGGTGAGACAACTAGAGGCGATGCTCTCCCCATCAGGGGCATTGCTTCATTGCTCAGCAACCGAGCTCTTCTTAGAACCTGAGGCAGAAGCCATGGAGCTCCTCTCAGTGCCTGGGGCCAACTCACTTCAATCGAGCCATGGCTGCAGGAGAATGTGTGGGGAGAGAGAGAGAGAGAGAGAACCGAGATGGGGGAGGGGTGAAGAAGCAGCAGATAGACCAGGGGTCGGAACCTTTTTAGCTGAGAGAGCCATGAATGCCACATATTTTAAAATGTAATTTTGTGAGAGCCATACAGTATGTTTACCACTAAATACAAGTAAACGTGTGCATTTTATGTAAGACCAACACTTTTAAAGTACAATAAGTCTCTGAATTCTTTTTAATAACATTATTATGCTGTTGCTAACCAACAATGAATCAATTACTTCTTACCATTAATGCAACTTCTGGTGCCGCATGGTTTTGCTGATGGCTTTGTAGTCTGGTTGATAGGTAAGGTTAAGCTTCATGCAGGTGTTGAGACTTCCATCCGTTAAACGTGATCGTAGGTTGGTCGTAACGTTCTTTAGATGTGAGAAAAACTGCTCACATGCATACATAGAGCCAAACATTGTCAGTACAGCAATACTCACATGCTGCAGTGTGTGGTATGTGAAGGGAAGCGCGTTCCAAGTTTTGACAATCAGCGGGTCCACGGGGTGAAGTTTTTTCATTTCTCACCACTTGTGTTTGCTCTCCAACTCTGCTTACTGTCATGCAAATCTTTCCAAATCTTCATTCAGTGACTGGAACTTATTCACCCACATGTCTGAGGCCTTCAGGTCAGCAGCTTGTAGCTCAAAATCTCTGAAGGAGACACTGGAGATGTAACTCAGGTCAGCACTGTCCACTGCACACTTGGGTAGATGGGCGATGAACTTAAAAAGACGAGTGCATTCACGAAATTCTCCAAAGCATGCTTTGAATGACTGCAGGAGATGAGATGTGAAGCCCACTAGATGGTGGAGATCAAGATGTTGAGCAGGGTCACTTGCTATGCATGCATCTTTAAACTCTCCTAGTTTTTCAAAGTGTAGTAAACGACCTGTTTCAATGTCGGTGATGAAGAGTTCCAGCTTGCTTTCAAATGCGAACACTGCTTGTTGAAGGGATAAGACTGTTTCCAATGCCTTGCATTTTCACATTGAGCTGGTTCAGATGTTCAGTCACGTCCACGAAATAGTAGAACTTCAGGAGCCACTCAGTGTTAGCTAACTCAGGATGCTCGACGTTTTTCATTTCAAGGAAAATCCGGATTTCACTCAGACAAGCTGTGACACGGCTGAGTACCTTCCCTCTTGACAACCAATGCACATTGCTGTGCAGAAGCAGACCAGGATAATTATTCCAAACTTCAGTGTTTCTGTTATTCCAGCAGTGTTTTAAACTAGCAATCATTTAAAGCTCGAACAACAATAAAGTTGACCAACCAAATGACCAGTGACATCACCTCACCAAGCTGCTCACCACACATCTGAGCACAAAGCGCCTCCTTTGTAGGATGCAGTGGAAACTTAGGATGGGTCTCTTTCCATGTTCATGAAGAAGCGCTACGAATCCTGTTTTTCCCCACCATGCACGGAGCACCATCAGTACACACCGAAATGAGTTTATCCATTAGTAGATTTTTTTTCCTTAGTGAACTCAGTGAAAGACTTGAATAAATCCTCCCCTCTTGTTGTCTCTTTAATAGGCAAAACAGCAAGACTTTCCTCACGTAGTGTGTCACTGACAGCATACCTTGCAATCACGCTGCACTGGGATTAATGGCTTACGTCTGTTGACTCATCCAAAGCGAGAGAAAAGAATGGCGCTGCATTTATTTCCTTCACTTGTGTTGCCTCAATTTGATCTGCCATCATGATGGTAAGATCGTGAACAGTTCTTGCCAACAAAGGCATGTCTTTTATTCGTTTGATTATCTTGTCTTTATCTGAAAAGTCGTCAAAAAGTTCATTGGCAACATCAAGCATGAATGTTTTGGCATACTCCCCATCTGTGAATGGCTTTCCGTTTCTCACAATTGCTAAAGCACCAGCAAAGCTAGGCCAATTCCAGTCACCTTTTTGGGTCCAAATACGGAGTTGCTGCTGACTAGCTTGCATTCTGCACAGTAGCTCTTGACATGCTTTCTTCCTGCTGTCCCCCACTGGATATTTTGATGCAAATGTAGTATGGCATGTGTCAAAGTGCCGCTTTATATTTGACCGTTTCATCAATGCAATTTTATCATTGCATATTAGACACACTGCAGAACCTGCTTTCTCCACAAAGGCGAATTCCTGTCCATTCCTGCTGAAAAGTACGACACTCCTCATCTTTTTTTCTTTTAGCCATCTTCTTTGTCAAAAGGGTTTCTGCAATTAGCTAGCTGACTACTTGATTAAAAGGAGGGAAGTTTATTTCCCGATCTCACAATGATCGTGTACGTTATGCATTATCCAATAAATACTTGGTGGTGTCCCAGAGGACAGCTGTGATTGGTTCCAGCCACCCGCAACCATGAACATGAGTGGTAGGAAATGAATGTATTGTAATACATGAAAATGTTTTACATTTTAACATTATTATTTTTTTATTAAAGATTTGTCTGCAAGCCAGATGCAGCCATCAAAAGAGCCACATCTGGCTCGCGAGTCATAGGTTCCTGACCCGAGATAGACACTTTTCCTGTGTGCCCTGATCAGGAATTAAAACTCGGGACATCCACACGCCAGGCCAAGCTCTAGCACTGAGAGAATCGGCCAGGACCAAGATACGTTCTTTCTATACCCACACTGTTGAGAGATTTTATCATAAATGGGTATCAAAATAAAGTTCTGATTAAAGTTTTTAATAAATGGTGGCAGAAAGGGTATAAGCTCTCCCATCTTCAAATATTCAAGGAGAGAGCAACTACACGACGGCTATAGGACACCTTCTTGCCTCACTCACAAGGTTTGGTGTAAATGTTACAAGAACCAGCAGACATCCCCTTGGTGATGCAAATTAAGAAGTCCTGAGATGAACGAGGTGCTTAGCAGTGGGTGTTGAGGTAGTAGGTGCTGAGGTGTCAAGTCGCGAAGAGGCCCAGGAACCCTCACTGCTTACTCTGCTGGTTATTCTGTAGAAGCTTTCATATATTAAGTACTTTTAGAGCTTTATTGCTCATGCTCCTAAAAAATGTGATATGAAATAAACTTGAAAATTATTTCAGGCATGATGAGAAGTAGAATCTGCTTATGTTTCTTATCATTACTGAATGACCTTTCATCACTCTTGTAAAACCCCTTTATCATGTGCTATTTTCCACACTGGTCCATGAAGCCTCCCTGAAGCCCAGTCCCACCCGAAGACAGAAGCTGCATGGTCATATACAACTTTTTCTTTTGGCGCTGTGTATGTGCCACTGGATCCTTTCACAATACGACTAAAGCAAGGGGCTTCTTTTCAGAAAATGTTTCCACATAGAAATTCTCACATGTAACTTCAAGTGAACAGAAATCTCATTCACAGACCAAGAATTTCCGTATTAGAATTTGATGGATTCCTAGCAATTTTACATACTATTTTTATTGATCTAAACCTGTGTTTTCCAATGCAGGAGCCAATAACCTCATTTACCTATTTATATTAAAATTTCAATTAAATAAATTTAAAATTCAATGCCTTAGTCGAACTGGCTCTATTTCATGGGCTCCATATTTACACATGGTCAAAGATATGGAACATTTCCACCCTCACAGAGTGTTCCACTACACATGCTGATCTAGAAGTTAAATACTCTTATAGTAACCAATGCACAGATTACAGTTTCCACCCATTACCCATGATTTTATTCCTGATTTCAGTTACAGGCATCAATGGCCAGTATAAGAACGTCTCCCAGAGCTGCTGGATGCTAGGTGTGAGGACGGAATTAATTTCGAAGCAATGAGATGTGCTGGCTTCCAGGAAGCCCGTGAAAAGGAAGCGTACAGCTGGGAACTGAGCGCAGGTCTCCCAATGCCCTCCTCCTTCAGGCTATGATGCACACAGGACGGCCAGAGATGCTGGCAGGAAGGAAGCCCACACACACAAGCATCTGGAGTGTATGAGAGAAGACGAAGTCCCTAACTGCTGCGGAGTCGCTACTGCTGCCCTGGGCCATTCCTTCCAGCCTTCTATGTGGAAAGGCGGGCACTTTTCTCTGACGTGATCTCTTGAGTACCCCTACTAAACACAGCAACGAGTAAGTCCTTCACTGTTCACCCCAAACCCAAGTGCAGGGCGAGCAAAGCGGCCGGTCTGCGCGGTGCAGAGTGTGGCCAGGTTCTTACCTTCTGCATGTTGAGTCGTAGTTCCGACGTTCTTATGTTTCCATCAGCAAATCTCAATTTGTCAAGATTCATGACAGATTCTTCCCCAGCATTTGCTTTAATGGGGGGAACTTTATCTCCTAAAAGAAATTGAGAAAAACCAGATGAAGTTTTATAACCTTTCAAGGAGTGTGGAAAATGCACCTGTAACACCATCTGGACCACCCTATACCTGAGGAACCATCTACTGACTCAGGGGCAAAGAGTAAACATAAAGGCAAAATTTCTGGCAAATTTAAGTGTCCAATAAATAATTTTTCAATGAAAAAAAGAGAAGCCATATTTTAAGTTTAAAAATTAGATTTATGCAAACAGACTTTGCACCATTACTTTCTATTATGGGGAACATATCCTTCAAAACAGTGGTTCTTGGTAAATATGCCAACTTCTCCTTCCCCCACTGGCCTGGCCAGCCGTGTTTATGTCTCCTGCTGATCCTGACCCTTGTACCTACTTGCCTACACCTCAAGGTTTGCTGTTCTCACTTTCTAAAATCATAAATGTTTTGAGGATTTTCTTTTTTACAGAGTCAGAGAGTCAGAGAGAGGAATAGATAGCGACAGACAGAAATGGAGAGAGATGAGAAGCATTGATCATCAGTTTTTCGTTTTGACACCTCAGTTGTTCACTGATTGCTTTCTCATATGTGCCTTGACTGCGGGCCTTCAGCAGACTGAGTAACCTATTGCTTGAGCCAGCGACCTTGGGTCCAAGCTGGTGAGTTTTTTGCTCAAGCCAGATGAACCCGCACTCAAGCTGGAGACCTCAGGGTCTCGAACCTGGGTCCTTCCACATCCCAGCCCGACACTCTATCCACTGCGCCACCACCTGGTCAGGCTGTTTTGAGGATTTTTAAGGTTTTCTTAGGAATGACATTACTAAATGTATTTTCTTCAGCATGTAATACATGCACGAGGTATGAAATGCAGGAAATAGAGGTCTGCAGATAAAGGCAATGACTTCTGTGTAATCAGCCCGAGCTCTTCTATGCAGGTTACTGTCCCGTTTGCTTTTGTTTTTAATGTTTAAAAAAATTATCATTTAGCCCTGGCCTAATGATTTTGTTGGTTAGAGAGCCAACCCTAAGCACAGAGGTTGCTGGTTCAACCCCCAATCAGAACACATACCGAAATGGATCAATGTTCCTCTCTCTCTAAAATCAATAAGTAAAAATAAATAAATAATAAAATAAAAAATTTTCATCTAGTAAAATAAACCTTAGACCTTTTTCTTTATGTGAATAGTTCTATACACATTTTAATCCCCATACAAATTACTGTAATCACCATAACTGGAACCCTGAATACGTTTTAAACACTTTAATATTTAAATATTCACATTTTGAGGAAAGTAGTGGTACAAACATTCTTTCCTTCCCTTTATGCACTTTAAAAAAATTTTATTGGCCCTGGCCAGTTGGCTAAGTGGTAGAGCGTTGGCCCAGCATGTGGATGTCCCAGGTTCAATTCCCCATCAGAGCACATAGGAGAAGCGTCTATCTCAATGGTTCTTAACCTTTTTTGAGGTACCGAACCCACCAGTTTCATATGCGCGTTCACCGAACCCTTCTTTAGTGATAAATAAAATATGATTTTTTTTTCCAAATTCAAGACATAGGTATATGTTTTCTTACTGGTGCACAAAATGAGCCGTGCATGAACATCACCTTGCTCAAAGAACAAAACCAACAAAGTGCATGAACTCACAACAAATTACGGTATTACTTTATTCTGGCCTCTGCGGCGGAGGCTTCTCCGAACCCCTGAGACCGACTTATCAAACCCCTAGGGTCCGATAGAACCCAGGTTAAGAACCACTGGTCTATCTGCTTATTCACCCCTCCCCAGTCCGCTTCTCTCTTTCTCTCTCTCTTCTCCTCCTGCAGCCATGGCTCAATTGAAGTGAGTTAGCCCCAGGCACTGAGGATGGCTCCATGGCCTCCGCCTTAGGCGCCAAGAAGAGCTTGGTTGCTGAGCAATGGAACAACAGCCCCAGATGGGCAGAGTATCACCCCCCAGTGGGCTTGCCGGGTAGATCCCAGTATGAGTGCACGCAGGAGTCTGTCTCTCTGTTTCCCCTCCTCTAAAAATATTTTAAAAATAGAAAAATAATTTTATTGATTTTAGGAAGAGAGGGAGTGAAAGGGAGAGAAGGAAAGAGAGGGAGAGAGGAAGAGAGGGAAAGAGAGAAGGAAAGAGAGAGAGAGAGGAAGAGTGACAGAGAGAGGGAAAGAGAGTGGAAGGGAGGAGAGGGAGAGAAAAAGGAGAGGGAGCGAGAGAAAAAGGGAGAGAGAGGAAGACAGAGGGAGAGGGAGAGAAAAAGAAAGAGGGAGAAAGGAAGAGAGGGGAAGATAAAAAGAGAAAGGGAGAGAGATCTGTTGTTCTACTTATTTAAGCGTACATTGGCTGATTCCTGTATAGGCCTTGATGAGAGATCAAACCCGCAACCTTGGTGTATTGGGATAATGCTCTAACCAACTAAGCTACCTGGCCAGAACATCCTTTTTGCACTTTTAGTAATTAAAGTGTAATTGAAGTATACCATATAGTAGTTTTAGCACAGAGTTTTGCAAGTTTGGACAAAATGAGTTGCATAAACCCCACCACAAGTTGGATATAGTCCCTGGCAACCATTGATCCATCTTAGTCCCTGTTTTTGCCTTTTCCAGAATGTCATAAAAACAGAATCATACAGCCTAACACATCTGAGATTCACCCATGCTGTTACATGTATGGCAGTTTGTTCGTTTTTTAATGCTGAGTTGTAAAAAAATTTTTTCATGTGCACTGATCATTCAGATGATAAAGTACTCTTATGAAACTTCCTTTTTCTCATTTTCGAAGAAAGGGAACCTCAAGTTTCCTGCTTTCTTTGGAAGATTTGGTATCAAGGTCCCTGCCAGGGAAATGAGCACTAGATCTGGGGTCAGACCAGATGGGTTTAATTCTTACCTTTGGGATGATGACTGGACACCAAGGCCCTGCCTCTCAGTGTTAGCCTGCAGGTGTGGTCAGAGCATGGCAGTGTCTCTGAACGTGTAACCTGTCTGTTTTATTATGCACACTTTGGTAACTCCAGATGCAAAGGGGGTGCTGCATCTCGTTACACTAAGGGCTATGTTTAATTAGTAGTTAGCAAGACTGTACTGTTTCTAAAGCATCACTTTTACCAATTTCAAATTGGTATAAAAAACTGTATTCATTAAAAACAGTGAAACTGATACCGAACAGTTCAGTTAACAGTAGTGAAATGTAGTGAGAAGAGTGAGGGCCCAGGAATCCCACCGTCCTTGCTTCGGGAAGAGTGTCTCCATCTCACATTGTTGTTCTGAATAAACAGGACAGGGTAACTGATGTTAAAAAAAAGCCTTGGGCCTGACCAGGCGGTGGCGCAGTGGATAGAGCACTGGACTGGGATGTGAAGGACCCAGGTTGGAGACCCCGAGGTCGCCAGCTTGAGCGCGGGCTCATCTGGTTTGAGCAAGGCTCACCAGCTTGAGCCCCAGGTCGCTGGCTTGAGCAAGGGATCACTCAGTCGGCTGTAGCCCCCTAGTCAAGGCACATAAGAGAAAGCAATCAATGAACAACTAAGGAGCTGCAACAAAGAATTGATATTTCTCATCTCTCTCCCTTCCTGTCTGTCTATCCCTATCTGTCCCTCTCTCTGACTCTTTCTCTGCCACAAAAAAAATAAAAAAAGTCTTCGGAAGGTCAGAGCAATAGTAGCTGTCATGTTCTTAGTGGTATTTAGTGTAGATTTACACTTTCAGCACAAAATTTATTCCTCTGCAAATATTTTAAATTACCACAAGCAAGAAGAAAATCACTGCTTAAAACTTATTCTAAGCCCTGGCTGGTTGGCTCAGTGATAGAGCATCAGCCCAGCGTGTGGAAGTCCTGAGTTCAATTCTAGTCAGGGCACACAGGAGTAGTGCCCATCTGCTTCTCCCCCCTTCCCCTCTCCTTCCTCTCTGTCTCTCTCTTTCTTCCCCTCCTGCAGTCAAGGCTCCACGGGAGCAAAGTTGGCTTGGGCGCTGAGGATGGCTCCATGGCCTCCGCCTCAGGTACTAGAATGGCTCCGGTTGCAACAAAGCATCACCCCCTGGTAGGCATGCTGGGTAGATCCTGGTAGGGTGCATGCGGGAGTCTGTCTATCTGTCTGCCTCCCCGTCCCCACCCACCACTTCTCACTTTGGAAAAACAAATAATAAAGAAACAAAAATTAAAATTCATTCTATCACTAAAGGGGGAGGGCTATGACTCCATCTTTCTGTTTGCATTCAGCCATCCCTTTCTCAATTAGCAGGTTATACAATTTGTTTTTAGAATGTCCCAGGCAAGTCATATGTACTAAACTTCCCCTCATAATAACAATTTCCTAATAGTGATTTTTCTAAGCAGATCATAATAATTACCAAAAATATACTGCTCACAAAAATTAGGGGATATTTTAAGGCTTCATATTGATTTTGAAATATCCCCTAATTTTTGTGAGTAGTATATTTTGACCAAACACATCACCCTCTTAACTGTTAAAGACAGCCCTGGGCTACAACCTGTGTCCAGTTTTAAGCCTGCCACCATATAAACCTCTAAATTTGTTTCTTCACCTCCAGGGGGAAAACCAGACCAGCACTATATGATCACTAAGCAAATCTCCAATTACAGACCTTGACTTTAAACCTTTTACTCCCTGAAATACCCTGGCTAGCTACTCAAAGAAAACATACCAGGTCTGCAGGATTCTGCGATACTCAGGGCACACGCCCGTCCAAAGACGACCAGGTCCAAGAGCGAGTTTGCCCCAAGACGATTGGCGCCATGCACCGAGGCACAGGCGGCCTCCCCACAGGCATACAGGCCGGGCACAACCTGGTCTTGGCCGTTCACATGCCTCAGAACCTGCAGGGAAGAGAAACAGAGATGTAACAGGGCAGCCTGAACAGGCTCTTCCCCACAGGAGCAGCTGTGGGGTAGGCCAAAGAAAGGACAGGGTCTTCTCTCGTCTGCAAGGAACCCTCTGACCTATCCGCCCAGTGTCCTCCCTCTGCCTCTGAAAATCAGTTACCCTGTGCCTAAGTCAAAGGACTCCCACGGCAGCACCTGCGACTTCAATCCCACAGTTAATTCCCACCACCTGACTTGACCCCCTTTATTCCCATCCTCCAAAAAGGGAGCATGGAGGGTAGAAGACCTGAGTTGTAATTCAGATTCTTCCAACTTTTAATTTATCTATGAAGTAAGAATACAATTCTTACCCATATCACCTGATAAAGTAACTGACTGAAAAGCTCTCTATGATCTGCAAACCACCCAAACATTAATAGTAAAGAACACACAATTCACAAGGTCACTGGAATAATAACATGAGATCATACAGGAAAAAACTGCAAATGCAGTCTAGGACTATTTACTGAGGAGGGATTAATAAGTTATTAAGAACTACCTAATTATTATTAAGGAGTAAATGCAAAAACTGGAGTTTAATTACTAAGGTCTTCCTTTGCCCTCTTGTAATAGCAATTTACATAAGAGCAGCCTATCAAACAATTGCACTTTTTTGAGGAAAACATCTGCCTTTTCCTCTAAGACCTAAAGGGACAAGTGCAACGTGGGTAACTGTCCCCATTCTCTTTCCTACTATGTAGTAGTCACCTGCCCCTTGTAGTTGGTTGGAATGCCACCCATGTTATAATGCACGGTGGGAAGGACAGGGATGGGCTCCTTGGTGACATCCACACCCGCAAAGATCATGGCTGTCTCTGAGATGCCAGGCAGGCGAATGGCCAGCTGTTCCGGGGGCAGGTGGTGCAACTGCAGGTAGACATGATCTTTCTCTGGGCCACAGCCTCTGGGGAAAAAGCACAGCACAACATAAAGGAAAGAACAATGATTACAGAAAAGGTGAGACCATAAATCATTGAAGCCTGTGAGGCTCCCTCTTTCTTGATACTGGATAAACCCATTCATCCTGTCTTTTCTTAGTACCTACTATGTGCCAGAGTGAACTACAGATACTGGACACAGCTGTGAACAACACGGACAGACATCCTGGCCTCACAGGGCTCACAGTTTGCTACACTTTCCTCGGTAAATGCATTTCAAAGTCCTTTTATGACAAATACTACAAAGAATCATTTGACTTCTCATTTTTTATGTAAAAATGTAAAACCGCCAAAGGCCATACCAGCAGACATTTGACATATCATCACAGTAAGGCAGTGTCAGGCACTGAAGAGCCGAAAGCTGCCTTGTTGGAAGAACAAATAGCCTACAAAACCTGAAGGTCCCAAAACAGTTTAAAACACAATACACCACCAAAGGCTCACACGCCATGTCCAGGTGGTGGTGTCATCATTCACTTCTCCAACACTATCTCTATCACATACTCACACACAGATTATGTTCCAAAGATTTGAGACAGATTTACATCAAAGGCTTAACTTCCCAAAACATAATTCTCTAAAGAGAACAGTCAGAAGTAGCAGAGGCAAAAGCCACCTGCCTACAGAGGTGGGTGTGGGTGCTGCAACTCACACAGAAGCCACACTGGCCCATACGAAAATGCAGACAGGAACAACAGCCAGCAAGAGAAAGGAGACTGTGCATGGGTGCATGCGTGTGCACGCAGACACCTTTGGGCATAATCACACAGACCTTCCTTCACGGATTTCCAGAGTCATAGACCGGGACACGACGTCTCTGGAGGCCAGGTCCTTTGCGACCGGGGCATATCGCTCCATGAACCTCTCGCCTTGACTGTTGATGAGAATGCCTCCCTCTCCACGGCACCCTTCCGTGATGAGACAACCAGCACCATATATACCTGCAAAGAATCCAATTAATTATTTACAACCGGACAATGCTAGGCTTATGCAAGTGTTTTCTAAAAGGCATGGGGATGGGGGCCAAAGGTTATACAAAGGACATTAAAGTCAAGAGTAAGACAAGTTAAGGAATAGTAGTAGAAAGTTTCAACAAAAGGCACTCACAAAACTGCAGTGAGGGGGAGGGACAGCTGCCGTGGACAATAATGTAGCCCTGCTGAGCACTCTGATTTTAACTGCATTTTAACCTTTCAACACACAACTAGGTATGTTAACTACCTCAGGTTTTGTTTTAATTCTTGAATATTCTTTTGTACCATGAAACTGTGGTGACTAGTTTAGGTGGAAATAAAAAAAGCCAGCTTGGAAATTTTATATCTAAAGTAACCAAATACCAACAATGGTAATAATTATATAGTTATGACTCATATTGTACTTGCTATGTTTCCCAATGACTCCAGGTAATATTAACCCCATTTTCAGAAAAGGGCAACTAAAGCTCAGTAAGCTGCCCAAGGTCACACAGCTGGGAAGGGCAGAGCCCAAACTCACGGCTGGTAACACGCAAGGTCGGTGCCCTTTACCTCACTTGGTCCCTCAGTGTAATAAAAATGAGAAATGCTAAGCCATGTTCTAGTTATTTACAACTAGCGGGTAAAAACCACATTTTTTATTTTTCATCCCTGCCAGGATCAAAAAAACACACTAACAGAGCAAAGAGAAAACAGCTCTAGCACTTAGCATGGTGGCCACCATGGCCAAGTGTGGAGTCTCCTCCGCTGATAGATGAGGACAAGATTCCTCTCAGATTCACTTATGGATAACATCCCCCCAACTCTCTCAAAGCTGCACCCCAGCCCAACCACCCCCGCCCCCGTCCGAATCCCACACCTGTATTGTCTGACTAGCCAAGAAGAGCTCACCTCCCCCATGATTGGCCCCCTCACTCATTAGCATCTCAAGGTGCTCTGCATGTCAAAGCTGACTCCTGATATCACTGTTACTGTGACAGCCTGATGTTCTCCCTACAGACTGAAATCTCCCCATGCCACTTTTCCGGTCACATGTATTGCCCCTCACTTTCAGGACAGTCACTCAGTAAAGCTGACTGAGGTCCTACCAGGTGCCAGGCACTGAGAACACAGCAGTGACACAGACCTGCCCCCACCTCCCAGAGCTGACAACCCAGTGGGAAAGGGGACACCGAACAACAACTGCTTTACCACTAGGGTAAGTACACCTGGGCAAGGCGTAGTTAAGACAGGACTGCCTTGGGGGAAGCTAGGAAAGTCTCCTGAGGAAATGACAAGTGATGACCTGAGAGACAAGAAAGCAGGTAAGTTTGTAAAGAAATGCAGAGCATTCCACAGGTACTGAATGCTTAAGACACAAAGCCTCAGTTCTATGAAGGAAGCCCCGTCCCACCTGTGGGGTGGAACTGAACGAACTCCAAGTCCTGGCATGGAAGGCCCGCCCTGGTGATCATGGCTGTGCCATCTCCGGTGCTGGTGTGAGCAGATGTGCAGCTGAAGTAGGTGCGCCCGTAGCCTCTGGAAAACAGACAAGCCAGAGTGGTGACTTCGCATAGCGCCCTGTTGAAACCTCCTTTGTAATGGCAACCACCAAAGGTACCCCCTGAGCAACTACCCTGGACAACTAGGAGGGCAGCCTGGTTAAGAAGGCACTCTCCTTTGTACTTACGTCTTTTTGTGCTGTGTGAGTGATTTCTCTTATGGTAAGTATATATCACTTTCATAATAAAAATTTTAAATATTTATGGATTCACATTTTTAAAGGGTTAAAATAATAGACTGATGGTATAAACTGGCATTTAATTAGTTCCATCATGTGACCAAACACCACTTATCTACCTGAGAAATCAGTATAAAACAGTATCCATTAAACGAAAAGAGATGGTAATCCAGAAAGCTTCATGTGACTCTCTAGGCCTCAGTTCCTCAAGGGTCCTCCCCATTGTGAACTGATGACAAGAGACTCTTTTTGCCCACCTTAGAGGCAGGTGCTACTGTTGCCCCTTGAGAGAGGAAGAACTGAGGCTGGGAACAGTGATTACCCTCACAGGATAAGTGACAGCTGGTGTCTGAACCACATGTCCAAAATGCCTCTACTTTTACTAGAATAAAGAACCTTTGAAACTCAACTTCCCTACAGAAAAGTTAAATTCAATAAAAATTAGATTCCTACCCAGTAGCTACAACAGTGTTCTTTGCTCTTATGCGATGGATGGACCCGTCTTCTATGCACAGCGCGATAACACCACGACACTCCCCGTTTTCCATCAGGAGATCCAAGGCAAAATACTCTACAAAATAGCTGGTATCATATCGCAAAGACTAAAAAAAGAAAAAAACAACTCACATTTTCAATTGCATTTAGGTTATTAAATCAGCATTTAAGGCAATATTGTTCGTGTGAACAGGTCAAACACCTTGATGTGGTGTGTAACAAATGGATCAGGTAAACCCTGGGAGAGCACCAGCTCACACCAACACAGTGCTGATGTTACCGTGAAACCACACAGAATCGGCTCTACTCTTGGCTGTATAAACAACAGAAAAAGGTGCACACGTGTCAGTACATGCGAGGAAGACACTGGTAATGAGCTAACACATCTCTTTATTCCTACACATCCTAAGAGGCATTCCAAGCTCTCTGGTGCCACACGCGGATTGATGCCAGAGCTTGGGCACACAGACCACAGGGTCTGGAATTAGGCTGAGCTGTACTATATGGGAGGTGCTGGCCATACTTAATCAAAATACAACAAAACATTCAGCTCCTCAGCACACCAGCTACATTTGTGATGGTCACATGTGAGAAGCTGCTGGACTGGACTGCCCAGATAAGCATATTTTTAGGGCAGCAGAAGGTTCAATACTGGACAAAGATGGCCCAAGCCCTGGATCTGATGGTCCCCTCACCTAATGGAAGGGTCTTTCATGAAACTGGCAGCTTCCCACGTGACACAATTAAATGGGATGTGCAGGTGCTGTCACATATTTATCAACAGAGAAACCACTGGTATCTTAACACTTGCAAATCAATGACCTGTCCCATTTGTAAACAAGAGTCCAGAATACTGATTACTCTGAATCATTATTATTCAGAATTATTACTGATTATCTGGCCACACCAAAGTTGGCCCTGATTATCCAGTGACTACTAGCCTGCAAGCCTTAGTCCAGGATTAACAGTTATGTATTAAAACAAATCCATCAGTTCATGAACTCAGAGCTGGTGAAAGGGCCTTAAAGTACACGCTCTGCTCTCACACCTTCAGTGTGACAGATAACCTGGGTGCAATGATTACAGTATAGTTTTCTAAAATAAACACTTTACAACTAACAATTACTACACATGACCCTATCAAGTTATTCTGCTGCTTTTTAAGACACTCCCTAGGCTTACATTCTGACACTCTGATGCATCCCCAGGGTGACCTGTTCATCACCACATGTGTGGCCAGAATGGATCCTGTCCCATCACCCTGGGTACCCAGGGCAGGCTCACCCTTCCATACAATGTGTGCAGCAGAGAGTGGCCAGTACGGTCAGCCACACAACAGCACCGATGGGCCTGCCCGCCTTTCCCAAACTTGAGGCTCTGTCCACCAAAGGCCCGCTGGTAGATCTTCCCATCCTCAGTTCTACTAAAAGGCATGCCGTAATTCTCCAGCTGTGAAACAAAAACAAACGCCTAGTACTTTAAAGGAATCAACACACTCATGGCTAATTCATTCTAAGCAACTTCAACCTAAATCTGCAAACTAATATATTCTATGATATTATTGACACTTCAGTAAAAAGAAAATTTTCCTTATTACATGAATTGAATGGTTAATATCAGAAAAGATTTCCATTGTTACATTGGCTCGTCACCATCCTTTTCCGCTGATTATGCCTGACCATTAGAAACAGACTCTGGGGGTGTTACCTCAACCACAGAGGCGGGGGCCTGCTCTGTCATGTAGTGGATGGCGTCCTGGTCCCCGAGCCAGTCAGAGCCCTTCACAGTGTCATAGAAGTGCCACCTCCAGTTGTCCTCCTCCATGTTCCCCAGAGCAGCATTGATTCCTCCCTGGAAACACAGAGCAATCTTAGGAGCTACAAATGGAAGCCCTATGGCATCTTCTAGGCTCATCTCTCTCGGGCCCCTCACCAGGAAATGAATTTGGAGGAAGCTACAACTTGCAAGGTAACTATCTGAGAGGAATCTAACTGAGGACTGGTTCCAAGACCTTCCTTACTAGAGGGAGGCAGTACTGCAAGACAGACTGCAACTCATGCCTCTTTCCCTTGTCAAGCTAGGGATGTAGGCCAAGTTACTGTATCCCTCACCCCAGTCTCTGTATCCAGGAATGGGACATGAGGCTAAACTCCTTGAAGAGTTGTCTGGAGAACTAAGTGAGAGGTTAAGTGTGCAATGCTTCTTCCCAAACCTGGTAACTAAAAAGTACTCAACAAATCTGGATAATTTTATGACAAAATGTTCCTAGTGGTATTTACAGGCATTGTTAAAGATGAGAAGTTACTTACTACCAAGTAATAAACTCTAAACTCAGAGTCATACTCTCCACACCCCCAATTCCTTTTGCTTTGCATGGTCACCTCATCCCCACTTATCCCACCGCCCCCGCCCCTCAGAGGCACTGAAAATGCAGCACAGGGCCAAATGTAAGGATTTCCCTTTTCCTCCCCAACTTAAAACTGGACTCCTCCTCTTCATATAATTCTCTTTTTTTCACAGTAAAGGCACATTTTTGAACTTACTTCTCTTTTTTCTGATTGTTAATCAATCACAACTTTTGAATTAAAGCACACCCACACTGAAATTCCTCCCCCACTTAGTGCTGCTGTGCCTCAGTTTACCAAGTTCTATGTTAGGACAAAATGAGTCACTGGCAAAGAGCAAGGAACCTTTCTACTACCTTCCTCCCTTCTCAACTTCTCCAACTGTAAACCCAAATACAACCTTGATAACATATGTTACATATTAGAATAGTAGCAGAATACATAAAGGCAGTTTAAAATAACACAAAAATACTTGGCCCAGTGCATGCATAGATGCTATTTATTTTATTGCTACTATTAATGAGAATCAGGGCCACAGATGCCTAGTCTTCTGGACAGTCCTAGAAGCACTCTTCAGACTCTCTCAGCCCCTACCTCTCTCTCACCCTTCCAATTAAACCTGTTTTCTCAAGAACCAACATTCAAGTTAAGCTATCCTTTCCTTATTCTTTTTACTAATATTGTACTACGTGAACAGTTTTATTCTGCAACATTATTTAGAATTATGTTTGTATTTTTCCTTTCAGGCAATGAATTCACCAAAGGTATATATTATTTATTCTTTAGTTGACAAACCCAGCTTAGAGCAAAGTACATGTAGAGCTAAGTGCCTGAAGAACACTGCTGGACACTGAATACAGGCTATTCCAGATTAGCACACACTCTTGTCTCTACAAAGAAATGATAGTCAGTATGACTTTGGAATACTACCTGCACGTAAGCTGGGCAGACCAACAGTGTGCCTAGATAAAAGAACAAAATTATAAAATCACTGAGTAATTTTTCACCTTACTTTTGTCTTCTTTCCTAAATTCAGAGCCACTATGTTTTTTGTTGTTTTTTATTTTACTTATTCATTTTAGAGAGGAGGGGGGGGGGAGACTGAGTATAGGGGAGGGGGAGAAGAGCAGGAAGCATCAAGCATATGTGCCTTGACCAGGCAGGCCCAGGGTTTCGAACCAGTGACCTCAGTGTTTCCAGGTCGATGCTTTATCCACTGCGTCACCACAGGTCAGGCAATAGCCACTATGTTTTGTCCTGCACATTTATGCCATCATCAAAGCTCATTGCCACCACACTTAATGAGGATTCAGAAGTAACCACGAGATTCAAAGAAGACAGAAAACAGGCCCACAGACAAGCTCATTTCAGATTGGCAAGTGTGGTAAAAAAAAAAAATTAAAGCAAGAAGAGGAGAGGGGGACTACATGGAGTAGTCAAAGAAAACCTAAGTGTGACTAGAGCAGAAACAAGAGAGACAACAAGGCTCCAGACAATGAGTGGGGGCATCGTGGGCACATTCCCTAAGGGCGTGAGCTGAGTGAGTGCGAGGAACATGGTGGGAAGGCAGCCTGTGGCAGGAGGTTGCTCAGGAAAAGGCTGGACTACGCCGTTGCCTTGTAGGTGCCAGAAACCGCTGAGAGAGACCCATCTCTTACCTGGGCTGCCACAGTGTGGGACCTGGTGGGAAAGAGCTTTGTAACACAGGCCGTGTTAAACCCTGCCTCAGAAAGGCCAAACGCAGCTCGCAAGCCTGCCCCTCCAGCGCCCACCACCACTGCGTCAAATTCATGATCCACTACTGGGTACTGTGTAGAAATCTGGAAAAGAAAAATTCACCTGTCAATCACATAGTGAACTATGCCAAACACTGAGACTGTAGCTACAGTCAAAGAGCTTAAAGGGAATAAAAGAAGAAACACTAAGAGCAAGTGCCCAGAGGGCCTCCACCCTGAGTGAGGCTGAATACCAATAGCTCGCAGTCCAGAGATGTGGCGGGCACAGCATCAGTGAAAGGGGCCAGCTCTACCAATGCGGGTAGAGCCATCTACCCTACCATTCGCTGGAATGCTGAAGACTTAAAGGTATACATACCTCCAAGAGAACTACAGATGCAAAGGAAAGCACCAACACAGATCAACATACCAATTCTAAAGTTGACTTTTCTTTTTAGTTATGATTTTTACTTACTTTCTTTTTCTGTTTGTACTCATATACATAGGCTTAAATAAATGAGCTTATAATGTAATGTAGACCATGATTGTCAACCTGTAATCTGCAAACTTCTCATGAAAAGGTTAAAATTAAATACTTTCATTTAGATAAGCACATTCCAGTTCACCTGGGTGACCACCTAAGAACCAAGGACCACAACTCTATTTCAGGCCCATGTGTGCATTTTTGACTGAGAAGGTGCCTACTAGTATTCAGTAACTATTGTGAGGTTATGAGAAAAGAATCTGTAAGTGAATTTCAGTTTCTTCAACAGAGAGCAGACGAGCCCACTAAACAAAAAAAGAGCCTACATGGTTCTGTGTGGAACAGGATGTCATCATCCACTAGTTAACACTGTGCATTTGTCATTTGTATTTTATTATTTTGTTGCTGTACTTGGTTTAAATATTAATCTTGTTTACAAATATCTGTACTACATTAAGTATTACTACCCTAAAGAAATAATCTGGGCATGAACTGGAATGAGAATTTTTTCCTTTACATAAGACCTGTGTATTACTTAAATATACTAAACTGTATTAATCATTACCCCTCTAAGACAAGAAAACCATTCAAAATGGAACAAAAGCCATGAACTTACGGAATCTGAAACTTTAGCAGACGACCTCTTATTCCCATCAACAGTGAAGTGAAAAGCACGAGGTCCTGGCTGCAATGCGGCCGGCAGCTGCTGAGAGAGATGGAGCGCACTAAGTGTACTGAAGAAACAGGGGACTTGTAATTAAAATGTCCTCTTTTGAGTTGTTAACCTTTTTATGTACTCAGGCATGCTGTTCTGAACCATAAAGACTAATGCAGGGGCTAAGGACCCAGGTAAGCCCAAAGGGGACTTGGCACTCTAGGAAAAGCCTTCCTGGAAGAAACTGATTTTCAAACAGGATACTGACTGACTCAGATAGGAAATGGAAAAGGTATACTTTCACGTTAATTTATGTTACTCAAATGGACAATGCGGAAGGCATCCACATTGTGTAACTGGTAGTTTTGCAAACAAAGAACTTTCAGTGAATCCATTATAACCCTCTTCATATTGCAGTTTAAGCTGTCTGTGAGATTTTATGGTTCATTGGAAAAGGCACAGGACCTTGTATTAGGAGACCAATGCTCTGGACCAGGCTCTACTGCTTGTTATGACACCTAGGTACCAGTACTGTTATCCCTTCACTATACACATGAGGAGTCCAGACCCAAAGAAGCTAAACATCCTGTTTCAGAACCACTCTTCACATCTGCACTAGGCTTCAGACACAGCCCCTCTAATGTATCTACACCATAGTGCCATTCCCTGGACACTCATCCCTGGCCTTTCCCTGGGGTCCTCTGTAATTCTCCAAGTCTTAGGTTAAAGGTCCCTGCTATAAACATTTACCCAAACAAAGTGGTATTACTGAAATCACAGCCCAGCATAAGAGGCAACATCCTTTGTATACTAAGAATGGTCAGCAACTTAGGGGACATGTTTTTCCTTTCTGCTGACTGCATATTAGTGGATAAAACAATGAGTCTTAGGAATGTCAAAGTACTGGCCAGTTAGCTCAGTTGGTTAAGAACATCATCCTGGAACGCCAAGATTGCAGGTTCGACCCCTGTTCAGGGCACATGTGGGAAGTGACCAATATACAACTAAGTAGAACAACAAATGAATGCTTCTCTCTCTTCCTCTCTCTCTAAAATCAATCAATAAAAAAAGAAAAAGAAATATCACAAAAAACAGTGTTAAGAAATAAGTATATTCAACAATGACAAAAGGGTATATAAAAGTACTCTGCAATTTGGAAGAGATGTTATTTTTCTGTGGGTTAAAAAAAATTATTCTGTAGGACAAACAAGTGGAAATTAAAGGGAAGGGAATTTGGCAAAATACAAAATGAACTTGAACTGAGTGGTTGTAAACTAAATGGACTTTCCTATAAGATGAAAGGATTCAGGCCTGAGTTAGAGGCATTTTTTTTTTTTTTTTTAGTATTTTTCCGAAGTGAGAAGCGGGGGCAGGGGAGGGAGAGACAGATAGACAGACAGACTCCCACATGCACCCGACCAGGATCTACCCAGCATGCCCACCAGAGGGTGATGCTCTGTCCATCTGAGCTGTAGCTCCGCTGCAACTGGAGCCATTCTAGCACCTGAGGCAGAGGCCATGGAGCCATCCTCAGTGCCTGGGCCAACCTTGCTCCAGTGGATCCTTGGCTGAGGGAGGGGAAGAAAGAGATAAAGAGAAAGGAGAGGAGGAAGGGTGGAGAAGCAGATGGGAGCTTCTCCTGTGTGCCCTGGCCAGGAATCGAACCTGAGACTTCCACAACCAGGCCAAAGCTCTACCACTGAGCCAACTGGCCAGGGCCGGTTAGAGGATTTGACCACCAGTGAAGAAAGGTTAGAAGTCATTCCTACTTTTAAAGCTCCCTTTAACTCTGAGGTTGAATGATGACTGGCATAAATATTTTATTTTATTTTATTTTAATAGCTCCAATTACAACGTAGTTTCTTGGATTTTTAAGTAGAGCTGAACTGATAAGAGTAATATTCTTTAACTCTCCAATTTATTTTTAAGTACATTTGTTTTTGTTGACATAAGCTAATTTAGTTATTTTCTTTGAAAAAGTGAATTAAAAAGAACAAATATTCCTTTCCTTCAATTTAATTATTTTTTTTCGGAGAGACAGTCAGAGAGAGGGACAGATAGGGACAGACAGAGAGGAAGGGAGAGAGATGAGAAGCAACAACAGTTCTTCATTGAAGCACCTTAGTTATTCATTGTTCTCTCATATGTGTTTACCCCTTGCTCAAGCCAGGAACTTTGGGCTTCAAGCCAGTGACCTTTGGGCTCAAGCTAGTGACCATCGGGTCATGTCTATGATCCCATGCTCAAGCCAGCGACCCCGCACTCAAGCTGGTAAGCCCGCACTCAAGCCGAATGAACCTGTGCTCAAGCTGGCTACCTCGGGGTTTCAAACCTGGATCCAACGCTCTATCAACTGCACCACCACCTGGTCAGGCCAATTTAATTTTTTGAATGGTAAAATCATATTTTAACAAAGAATGAAGTCATTGAAAAAATTTTAATACAAATGTTCTTGAATATTTTATGAAGTACAATATAAATATGGGTAATAGTACCAATAAAAGTAGTACATTTTGTAATCAAATTAAAATAGAACAGTGAGATTCCCTAAGTATTTATTTGGAAGTTCATGTTGAACACACACACACACACACACACACACACACACACACACACAGAAGGGGGCAGCTATTATAAATAAAATCTTTAATAAATGATCACACTGTCTCCCTGGGGAAAACTGTAACACTAATTTTTGTATCTAAATCTAATGGGGGGGTGATTATAGAGTTTGGAGAGTCCAATTGTAGCCCAATTTCTGTCTTTGATAAACCAATTTTGTGTCACTTACTAATGTAATGTTTTTGAAGAGAAACCATCAAACATCTTCTAACAGGGCAACATAAAGAATTAGGAAATCTACCTAAGGTACTACAAAAAGGAACACTCAGACCTTTTAATCGCATAAAAGTACAGGTGACTGAATTAGAAGGTACAAAGAACAAAGTAAGAGAAGGGTAGAGCAAAGTATGGAGTCCTCATCTAATAGAATACACCTATGAATCGTGAACAAGAAACTATTTGTAAATACAACCTATACAATTACAAAAGTAGCCAAGAAAGAATCTGAAAGTGGTTGCATAACTATACTTGGAAGACTGAAGGTGTGAGAAGTAAATGATCTAAGTAAATTAAATCCTTACTTACCAGCAAAAGTCCATTTCTAAAATGGATTAAAATGCTCCTGCATATTAGCTAGAGAAATGGAGGTCAATATCAGAAACAATTCAGAATTGGTTCCATTGGGGAAAAGGTCTGGGGAAAAAGGGGATCTTATTATATTTCATTATAAGGCTTTCTGCATGTTGACTTTTTTACAACTATGTGTAATTATTTATTTATTTATTTATTTATTTATGTTTGCAGAGACAGAGAGAGGGATAGGTAGGGACAGACAGGCAGGAATGGAGAGAGATGAGAAGCATCAGTTCCTCGTTGCGACACCTTAGTTGTTCATTGATTGCTTTCTCATCTGTGCCTTGACTGTGGGCCTTCAGCAGACCGAGTAACCCCTCACTCGAGCCAGCGACTTTGGTCCAAGCTGGTGAGCTTTTGCTCAAACCAGATGAGCCCACGCTCAAGCCGGCGACCTTGGGGTTTTGAACTTGGATCTTCGGCACCCCAGTTTGACGCTCTATCCACTGCACCACCACCTGGTCAGGCTGTGTAATTATTTTCATTAAAAATTCAAAGATTTTTAAAACGGGTTGCTTGAAATACAACTGACAAGGTTATAATATAGTTCATAAGGTTACTGAGCACAGGCTGCAAGCTGTGGTTCCTGGCTCGGATGAGCACACACATAGGTTTCACACGTTATATCATAGAATCCTCATTAACCCCAGAGAAACTTGAGTCTAATCAAAGTACCTGACCTCTGGACTAAAGTCTGCCTGGCTAGCTCCAGATCCTGTATTTTTCCTACTATCTAAAGATCCCTGGGGGAGGGAATCTCTGGAACTTCCAATTAAGATGAATATACCAGTTATTTTTCAAAACCAAGCCATAATTATTTGAGTGAACCAGGGAAAACATGATATACAATACAAAACTCTATGTGATCCTTTGGCACTCTTATTATTCCAAGAAGTAAAACAATATAATTCTAGGTACACCATTAAAACATATTAAGAATACATACCGAAAAAAGAAATTAGATATGACACGGCTCTTAAGGTCTGGGAAGTTCTGTTATTTCTTCCTAAATGTTAAAATATAGCATATGCCTGACCTGTGGTGGCACAGTGATTAATGCTTTGAACTGAAATGCTGAGGTTGCGGGTTCGAAACCCTGGGTTTGCCTGATCAAGGCACATATAGGAGTTGATGCTTCCTGCTCCCCCCTTCTCTCTCTCTCTCTCTAAAATGAATAAAATCTTAAAAAGAAATTTTTTTTAAATACAGCACAGTATTTTGCAGATGCAACTGTAAATAGGATGGTCAACAAACTCCATGAACAATCAAGGAATAAATAAATACAGCAACTTGGATAAATGCAAAGCAACCTTTAAAAAGGAATCTACATGTAACTGACCAAATAGTGTATATAAGCAATGGCTAAGCCTTCCTTTGGGTAGGCAGAGCTTTGGACAGAATCTCCTCTTCTTTACTAGCTGCAATAAATAAAACTTACTTTGTTATAGCCACGTCTGCATGAACCTTGAGTTTCACAACCAATTCATATGAAGTGAGCAGTTAACCAACAATTATTTAAGGTCCTTGGTTTTACTTTTCCTTTCATTAAACTACTTTGGAACAACTGCAAACTGTATCACTGCATTAAGGCAATTGGGAAGGGAATAAAAGCAAAAATAGTTTTGATAATTCTGTAACTTGAAAGCAGCTTTAAATATTAAATGACTTGGAAACACCACAGAATTGTAAGAATAAGAAAATTGTATGCATTTTATTCAAATTATCTTCATCATCTACTTTCTGTGGACAATTTTCAATTGGCATCATAAATTTTGTTTTTTGTTTTGTCAAATTGATGTTTTTGTTCTTGCCAATCTTAATTTTCAATAAATATATTGCCTAAATTATATTTAATTTTCATAGAAAATTTCCATAGGCAAAATTAATTTCCACAGGAAAACCTATTTTCATCAAGATAAAAAGACTTTAGCCTGATCAGGTGGTGGCGCGGTGGACAGTGTTGGACTGGGACGTGGAGAACCCAGGTTCGAGACCCTGAGGTCGCCAGCTTGAGCACAGGCTCATCTGGTTTGAGCAAGGCTCACCAGCTTGAACCCAAGGTCGCTGGCTTGAGCAAGGGGTCACTTGTTCTGCTGTAGCCTCCAGTCAAAGCACATATGAGAAAGCAATCAATAAAAACAACTAAAGTGCCGCAACGAGGAACTGATGCTTCTCAACTCTCTCCCTTCCTGTCTATCCCTCTCTGACTTTCTCTGTCTCTGTCAAAAAAAAAAAAAAAAAAAAAGATAAAAAGACTTTAAAAACCCAAGACCATCTTTTCACAGCCTACCTTGTTCAATTTTACTATATCTTGCCATCATGTTTAGCACTACCGAAACACAGTAGTGAAGATTCAGGAGAAAACGCAGATAAAGCGCTGTCAGCTCGTACCTGATTGGACCGAGATTACTTCTAATCAAGTGAACACCATAGGTATACACTCTGACCTCTTGTGCTTAGAACCTTACTCTCACTCTCAGCTATAAGCTCAGAGCCAGAGTTCTAGTTCAGTCTGGATACAGGACAACTTTTGTTTTCATAAACTGACAAAAGGTAGTTGTTGTGTGAAGGCAGTTCCATAAGCTAGAGGGGGTCTTAGTCTACACAAGGAATGCTTGGGCATTATCCAAGTTGTGCACAGGCATATTAGGTGCCTTTCCAATTACAGTACAACGTTACCAATCTGTCACTTCATCTAACAAGTAAGAAGCACCTCAAGTTTGCTAATGTTTGGCTGACTAAAATATACCCCATTAACTGTTGGACTTCACCTGGCCTCCCTACCTAATTGTGTCTAGGGCCCAAAATGGGGTGTGGGTGGGTGAACCCTCTGCTCAGTAAGCCCATTACAGCATTTAAAATGCTTTCCGGTGGTTGGTGGGATGGGATGGCTGACTCAAACCTCTCATATTTAATGTAATTTTTAATATACACATTTCAAGGAGAAAACTACAGGTATAACTATAGGCATAAATCATGTCAGTACTGTTGAATGCCACCCTGACCAGATATCTTGGCTGGTCGGAGCATCCTCTGGAAGTGCAGAGGTTGCTGGTTCAATCCCCAGTCAGGACACATACAGAAACAGATGTTCCTGTCTGTCTATGTCTTCCTCTCTCTCTAAAATAAAATTTTAAAAAATACTGTTGAATGCCTTGGTTCCTACTGGAACTTTTATGGTGTAATTACATTATTACTAAGTAGGTGGCTGAATAAGTTCATTTAAAAGAAACAAATACCTAAATCTTCTAAATTTAGTGTACTTAAAGAAAAACATAAAAGATTCTGAAAATGTGCTTGTAAAGAGTACCTTTGTCAAACCCAGCACTGATGACTCAAGAAAGCATGCAGAGGAACATCCTCCACCCCCAGATAATGCAGGAAAACTAACGTCCCCGTGTTCTCTCCCAAATGTGGTTTTGCAGTCAGTGCGTTGAAATTCTTCATCTGATTTTTTAAAAGACTTTATTTATTTGCCTGACCTGTGGTGGTGCAGTGGATAAAGCGTTGACCTGGGAACACTGAGGTCGCCAGTTCAAAACCCTGCACTGGTCTGGTCAAGGCACATATGGGAGTTGAGCTTCCAGCTCCTCCCTCCTTTCTCTCTTTCTCTCTCTCTCTCACTCTGTGTCTCCTCTCTAAAATGAATAAAATAAAAATAAAAAATTTTAAAAAAGACTTTATTTATTCACTTGAGAGAGAGAGAGAGAGAGAGAGAGAGAGAGAAGGGAAGGAGGAGCAGTAAGCATTAACTCTTGTCTGTGCCTTGATCAGGCAAGCCCAGGATTTCAAACCCACGACCTCAGCTGTTTCAGGTTGACGTTTTATCCATTGTGCCACCACAGATCAGGCATATTTTTAAAGTTTGTTTATTTGTTTATATTTTATTTACTCACTGAAGAGAGAGAAAGAGAAGGGGGGGGGGTCAGGAACCATCAACTCCCATCTGTGCCTTGACCACGTAAGCCCAGGGTTTCCAAGGGGCGACCTCAGCTTTACCCACTGTGCCACCACAGTTCCCTCTGATTTTTAAAAGTGTGCACAAAGGCCACCATACAAACCCAAAATAAAGGGCCTAAACTTAGTTACCAGGCCTCGATGAGGACATACAACTACGCTTTCTGGAAAGAGGGCCGGGTTTTGCAAAGTTTCAATGAAAGCTGAGATGCAGGTGTTAGCGTTCCAATTCATCCCGCCGTGGGCGGCAACGACGGAGCCGGGGTGGGGGCCACACGCTCGAACCCGATCCTGCCACCGGCCACGCGGGGTCTCGGCCGCCCCATAGCCCCACCGCGGGGCTGCAGGGGTCAGACAGGACAGTACCGTGGGCCGTAGGCAGAGTGCCCCGCCCTGCGGCGCCTGAGGTCACGGTCCTGCTTCCACCCCAGTTCTACGGCCGTTTAGGGTACCCACAGGCCGCTATCTGCTGGCGTGACCTTGGGCAGACCCGCCTCCTCTTCATGTTCATGTATCGGAAGCGGAGGCCGGGCGGCCTTGGCCCACGGGGCATCCACAGACCAAACGAACGGAGGTGCCGGGGAGGCTCGCGGGAGCGTGACCTTCACCGGGACGCGGCCTGGCCGGCTTTGAGAAAAATCCGGCAGCTGCCCGGACGGCGCCCGACCTCTCGGGCGACCCCGCAGATCCTCCATGCTCTGACCCGCAGGCCGTCCGCACCCCACCCAGAACAGAGACCGGGTCGCCGAGACCCGGCGTCTGCTCTGCCCCGGCTTGCGGGGACCATAAATCCCCTCCTCGGCCACCGCCCGCCCCGGCCCAGCCAGGCCCGGTCCAGCCCGGCCCGGCCCGACCCGGCCTGCACTGCCGACTCACCGCCCTGGTTAGCGCCAGGCGTCTGGAGCGCAGCAGCCCCGACACAACCCGGACCCCCGACATGTCTAAATTCCTCAGAGTAGTCCCACCAGTCCCCGCGCCGGCCGCGCCTGCGCACCTAGACGCGACCCGGGTCGCGGTTGGAAGAGAAACCGCGCCTGCGCACCTAGACGCGACCTAGGAGGTGGGGTGTTGTGTAGGGGTACAGCGCCTGCGCCGAGAGGACTCGCGGACGGCAGTGTACTCTGGCGCGGTGTTTTCGCGCTCCCAGCAAGTGGGTAGGTTGAGGGCATCAGCGCGCTTGGTGGGCTGGAGATCTGGCCGTGTTCCCAGGCGGGCCGGGATTGTCCTGCGGAAGCCCTCGCGGTTGAGCGGGTTATCGACCTGGCCGGGTTCCTCTTCAGCTCCGGGCTTGTCATCTGTTGGTGATTCTGTCTTTCGTTCTGTGTTGTGAGAGGTCTGAAATCTTTTGTGGAAGAAGGTGGCGTGGGAATAATAGTAGCAATAGTCAGAAGTAGTGTAATCAACATCCCTATTTTCACATAACTTTATTAAGGTATTTTTATGGCGTAATTGTGTGCAGCGTAATTTTGAATTATGAGTAAGTTTACAAGAGACTGTTCCATTTCATTGACATTTAGGTTGTTTCCAAATTTTTGCTACTAGTAAATAAGACCATGAAAAATATATTTGCGCCTAACATATGTCTTTATGTAGGGCTGTGTTGCTTTTATTGGAATTACATGTTTCCTCAGGCCGGGAGGGAATGACCATCACACTTCCCACGTGTCCTTTGCAAGTCACGCAGTTTACTACTTTCAGATGTTTTTATTCCGTAGTTAACACTAACTACTTAACATGAAGTACTGAGCCGTGTTTTTTGGCAGTCAATTATTGCCAATTAGAATTTTAGGTTTTTAGGTGTTTAAACAAGTGTCTGTTGAAAAACCCATTAAGATTTTATTTCAAAATTGAGTTGATTTTCTTTTTTCTTACGTGACCCTTGACTATTTCTTTTGTAATCAGCCTGTATGATGTGTCACGGTCAGTCACGTAGAAACAGGCCAAGACTATAGGTTATGAAAATGTCCAACCTTGTGCAGGCACTTAGAGAAGTGGTGAATGCATATTAACATGAGGCCGCAGCCTGGGCATGAGCCCCTCAATACCTGTCACCTTTCCTAAAGTAGCCAGTGTTTGACACCTTCCTATTATATGTCTTAATGTACCACCACAATTTTTAAACATTTTTATACTAAAGAACTTGTTCTCGTTATTTCAGTCATTGAGACACATCTCTGTCCCCACTATACTGTGAGCTGCTTTTATCTGAGGGCTTATTTTCTTCTTTTGGTTCCATAAAGATCAGTGATATGCAACACACAGTCTGAATAAAATCTTTAAAAGGAAAATAAAAGGGATTCCTGTGAGCCACGTATATGATAAAATTGTGACAGATGTATTTTATTTCTTTTGTATGGTTAATGGTTTTATTTTTTATTTCAAGGTATATCTTCATGAATAACTTAAATGACCCCCCAAATTGGAATATCCGGCCTAATTCCAGGAATGATGCAGGTGATGGAAGCAAATGGAATTATGCCTTGTTGGTTCCCATGCTGGGACTGGCTGCTTTTCGTAAGTCATAGTCTTCCTAAGATTAGCATTTTCTGGTCTGATAGTGTGAAGCCCAAAGACCTCGTGCTTTGGGACCTGACAGATGCAAGTGTATATCTGAGTTTTAATCCCAAGTGGTGTGTCGTGGGCAGATTACTTTATTCTCTGAGCCTCAATTTCCCTGTCCATAGGAGGTAGCAAATCAGAATTACCTTGATGTGTTATGAGGGTGAAAAAAGACAATATATTTAGGAGCAGTTTGGTGAAGTAGGTTTTAATAACTGTCATCTCCCTTTCAAGGCTTCAGTGCTCTGAAGGGGGTTCCTTTGCTTCAGTTGCCCTCATAAAGACTGAGTGGGTGGGATTAGGGAGAGAATAAAATGGCCCTAAAAGAAAACCAGTTGTGGATGTTGATGTGATGTTTAGAAATCAGTCTTTGGGAGACTTCATCCATGAAACCTGCTCAACCTGGCCAGAAATTCTCTCGTGTGAAGTAACTTTGCACCACATTGGGGAAATTGCCAGTCACAGGTCAATTGTAATTATTCCATCCTTTAGCTTATGCCGTTCAATACATGATAAATTTTCTGATGTTTGGGAGTTAGTTTTATATTTTGGTCATATCCCATGGTTCTGGGATGGCACTAAAGAATATGAGAAAATGCGGATCTGAATGGAAGAAAAGTAAAAGCTGTGCTGTTTGCAGTGATACTTGTTATGGAATGGCTCTTATGTGCCCGGATTTCTCAGGTCTATGGGTTTACAGAGAGAAAGTGGAGACTGATTAGAGTAGACTTTATCAACCTCATTTATCTGCCTTTACTTTTACACTACGCTAGTGGTTTAGTTAACACCCTTATGTTGCAATATAATTTCTCAACCATGCAATTACACATTTTTTCAGAGAATCCTTATAGGGATGGAATTAAAAGTCTTCCTTGATCATGTTGCCAAAGTAAGATAACCTAAGAAGAAAATATAAAAAATATTCCTCAACCCTTGTCAGGGACAGAAAGCATCAAGTCCCAGGGCAAGAACTTCAAAAGTAAAGGTTATTATGAAAGGCTATAAAAACTAGAGATGAGTCTGAAAAACAAACAGAAAATGAAAGTCACTTCAGGGCCTCTCCCAGTATCAAAACTAATTATTACATTAGTAATTGTAATGTTAAACTTCGGATTCACTCACCAAGTTCATCACCCTAGCCACAGGCTACAAGTAGTCTTTCCAAGTGTTAGTAGTGTTTTGCAAGATGGCAGGCTGGTGAGCTTCTAAATAAATGTCAATGCCTTGAGGCTGGATTTAGAAGCAGTCATTGTGCTCATCACTGAGTCATAAAAACCACAAACTCTTGTCAGCCTTCATGTAGTTGATGTTTAGTTTTTTATAAAGAAAGTGCGAACATTTTTTCCTGAGTGTCTGTACTGTTTTATGGTCTCACCAGCAGTGTGTGAGTGATCTAGTTTCTTGGTGTCCTAGCCAGCATCTGGTATGGTCACTATTGTTTCTGCTTCACCCATTCTTGTAGGGGTGTAGTGATAGCCCACTGGGGTTTTAATTTGCATTTCCCTTATGGTTAGTGATGTGGATTATCTTTTCATGACTTTCATGCCATCAGTGTATCCTCTTCCATGAAACCTCTGTTTCTGTCTTTTAGCCATTTCCTAATTGGATAGTTTTTTAATGCTGATTGTGTTTTTACTATATTCCAGAGGCTACTACTTTCTGGCTATCTGGTCTGTAGGCATCTGCTCCCAGTCTATAGCTTGTCTTTTCATTCTCTTATGGAGTGCTTATTTTGCAGAGCAAAAGTTTTAATTTTGATGAAGTCCAATTTATTAATATTTCTTTTTATGGGTCATGCTTTTCATGCCAAGTCTGAGAACTCTCCTTAGCCTTAGATCCTGAAGATTCTCTCATATGTATTTCCTAAAGTTTTATTTTTACATTTTAAAAAAAGAGTGAATGATCCATTTTGAGTTAATTTTTTGTATAAGATCTGAGACTTGGGTTTTATTTCTCCCTTTCCAGTTTGCCTTTTGTGTCCCTTTCTTGCTTTCTTCACTGGCTGAAACTTCTAGGACTCTGTTGAATAGTTTCTTATATTATAGGAAAAACTTTCAGCCTTTTCACCATTAAGTACAACGGTAGCTGTAGTTTTTCATAGATGTCCTGTATCAAGGCAAGGAAACTCCCTTGATTCTTGTTAAGTATTTTCATCTGTTTATAAGGGATATATCAAGTATTTCACCCCTTTGGCAAGGTTCTCTCTTCACACGTATTTCACCATCCTAATTTTTTATTTGTTACTGTATTTTTTAGTTCTAAAATTTCCATTTTTAAATCTTCTGGGTTTTTTACTGAAACTTTCTACTTCTTTGCTTAGACTTTCTATTATGTTGGCTGCCTTACTTTGTCAGATAACACTAACCTCTCTGCCATCTCAACATTGGCAACTACTGATTATCTTTTTTTTTTTTTTTAGTCAATTTGAGATCTTCTTGATTCTTGGTAGGAAAAGTAATTTTCAGTTGAAACCTGGGCATTTTGGGTATTATGTTATGAGAGTGGTTTTTATTCAGAGTTTTGGCTGGCTTCTTGGGCAGTGCTCTGGTAGGAGAAGGGTGTTGCTGCGTCCTTACTCCCAGGCAGAGGTGGAAACCCAGGCTCCCCACTGGGCCTCTAGCCCATTGACACCATGTCTTGATGTTGAACTTCTCATTCCACCACCTTATGTTTATGTATCCCTGTTATAACAAGCAAACATCTAGGACTTCACTTGTTTACTGGTGATGACCAGATCAAGCTGGCCACATTTTGAAATTTAACTGTAACCTGACCAACAGCATTTGAAGCATATCCATATTAGTTATTTTCAAAAAATAACCCATATTAATTTTTAAACCCTGCCAGTAATACGTGGGGCATCGTGGCTGGTATAGGTTTGAGGGCAAAAGAAAGCAATGGGGTTTTCTCAGCCGTGGAAAATTAGAAGACTGGAAGGGGGACTCTAGCTAAAGCCTGTCTTAGGCATCTTTTGGGAGTCCTTATCTGATTTAAGAACTTTGCATATTATTTAATTTCATACAAAATGTAAACTTTTCTGTACCTCAGGACTGAAGAATATTGAAATGCTGTCTTAGCTGCTATGACGTTTTCTTTTAAGATTTTAGAACTTTAGCTCTACTTTTTCATTATGTGTGTTTTTCTCCTTCAATTTATTCACATCAGGTTGGATTTGGTCTAGGGAGTCCCAGAAAGAAATAGAAAAAGAGAGAGAAGCATACCGTCAGAGAACCGCTGCTTTCCAGCGGGATCTCGAAGCCAAGTACCACACCATGGTCTCAGAAAATCGACGTGCCGTGGCTCAGTTGTCTTTGGAACTTGAAAAGGAACAAAACAGAACGACTAGTTATCGAGAAGCCCTTATCTCTCAGGGACGCAAGTTGGTGGAAGAAAAGAAACTTCTGGAACAGGAACGGGCTCAGGTCATGCAAGAAAGGAGACAGTTGCAACCCTTGAGAAGCACATATTTGAGCTGCCTGGAAAAGGAAGAAGACTGGCAGAGGAGAGCCCGGCTTCTGCTGAAAGAGTTTGAAGGTGCTCTTTCAGAAAGACAGAGTATCTACTGCAGCCTGGTTCTCCCTCGCACCAAGCGACTGGAAATAGAGAAGAACTTACTGGTCCGAGCATCCACTGACCCAGTTGCTGTTGACCTAGAAATGGCAGCTGGCTTGACCGACATATTTAAGCATGATACCTATTGTGGTGATGTCTGGAACACCAACAAACGCCAAAATGGGAAACTCATGTGGCTCTATCTCAAATACTGGGAACTAATTGTTGAACTGAAAAAGTTTAAGAAAATTGAGAAAGCCATACTAGACGAGTAAGACAGAATGAAATAAAACTTTTAATGACGCATAGTCGGACTGCCATGTGGCATTATCATGTTTTCTTTTATCCTTCTCAGTGCTGTCTGTGTTGTGGTCACACTCTCAGAGCAGCCTTCCAGCCCGCCCTCCTCTGAACGAGACAGTCCTCATTAGGCAAAGGGTTTCCTCCCCTCCACAGTTAATAAGGAAGCTGTTCCTCAGAAGCATTTATTAAGCTGTCAGCATTTTATTAAGCGAGAGTATAACCTTATATCTTAGCTCTAGGGTAAAATCGTTTTTAAGAAAGTCAAACATAATAGTGATCCTCATTATAGTCTCCTGTTTGGTTCTAACACTCCCCAAATACCTTCTGTTTCTTTCTTGAATTATTTTTCTTTCTTCTAAAATTATCCTTAGAAGTTGTCATGTAATGCCTAATAGATGGTTATATGAAAGTTAGTAATAATATCGAGTTTTTATATTGTTTTAAAGATCTCTCCCACCAAAGAGAACAAAGGGTTTCTTGTATCCACTTACCCTATTGTGTTTTTGGAATTTGGCTTGAGTTTGTATTCAATAAACAAATATTATTGATTAGTGATAACACATAATAAAAGATACCTGTAATTTAAAAGATATTTATCACTTATGTGTGTAATTTTTTACTCTACAAAAGGTTTTTACATAGATTATCTCAAGTTTTGCCCAAACTAAAAGTAGGCAGGCACCTATGGCCCTGTTTTTCACAAAGTTAGTATGAATCAGCTTTTACTATGCTGTACACACATCACCTGAGTAGTCCTAACCCCAAACCTATGTAGTAATGTTACTACCCTCTGGGTCCAGGGGCCCTTAGACCACGCCCAGGTTGATGACAGCATAGTTGTGCTCATAGCTAAGGTTTAATAAAGGGAAAGGAACACGGGTGAGGTAAGGAGATCAGGTACAGCCCTAGAGTCCCCTCCCAGGCCACTTAATCCTCATCAATGAGCTGGGGCAACACATGAGATGCTGCCAATCAGGGGTGCTCCTTAGAGACAGCACCCAGGGTTTCTGTTGAGGGCTGGTCACACAGGCACTCACTGCACGGCAGGGCATGCACCCAACAAATTTCAAACTCCCAGAAGGAAAGCAGGTGTTCAGTCCTAACTGCACAAAGTTTAGGCACAGTGAGCCACTCTTAGTAGTTTATGGTGGTGGGAACCCTCCCAAAACACAGCACCGCAGATGCCAGCCACGGGCCAACCTTATAAGTAGACCTTTCAGAGAACCACAGTCAGGCCTGCTATGTGAACGCCTGCCCGTCCTTGTTTTACAGCTGAAGGAACTGGCACTGAAGTTAGGCAAAGGTAACCTGCTCCAGGTCACCCTGGCGGAAATGCTGGAGCCAGTACGAACCCAAGCAGTTTGGCTCCAAAGATGCTGGTACTCTATGTGCAATTATGTGATAGTAAGTGGCCTTGCAGTGCCTCGGTTGAGGTCCATCTGGTTTCAGATCTTGTCTCCACCCTGCGTGTCCATCTATGTGGCAATAAGACGTACTATTAAAAACAATAAGCTTATAGAAAACTTCAATTTAATTGTCGGGTATAATAATTAGAGCTACTCTTTGTTAGGTACATACTGCACACTGAATCTTACATAACTTAGGCTTCTATGTTTAACTCTTCAGAACCATTTTAGAGAGAAGGAAGCTGCCTTGGTCTGTTCCCTAAAATGGTGTGAGTTTTCTGCCCTTGGCTCTGCCTGGAGCTCCTTGGCTTTGCTCTTACCACGGTCTGATGCTTGCGTTAGAGGCTCAGACTGTCTTTCTGCTATCATGCCATTCACTGATCTGAGCAAGGTGATCTTTTCAGTTAAATCTGGTGCATAGTCTAGTTCCTGTTACTCCACTGAGTTGTCACGTGTCCTTGGATAAACTACTTAAAGCTTTTCTCTTGTTTTCTTGTCTTAACAATGAGGAAAATACACCTAGCCATTCAGCAGGTGAGTTTCAAGAATTATTAATCCTCAACATTATTTCGAATGTTCAGCATGGTCTCAGCCTCGCCTCCTTCAACAGCTAGATAAATATGTTCAGAAAATTCAAATCAATTTAGATTATAAGATTAAAAAGACAAGTTTTCTACAGAAAATTAAATTAGCACATTGTATTTGCATGGCATGGCTGCCTTCTATCAGCAAACTTGATTAAGTGTCAATTTGATGCCATCTATCTTTTTTAAATTCATGTTATTAGGTTTGAAATGCTTACACAACATAATGGCATCTCATGGCTCATAGATGTACCAAGACATGTCTGAGTCAAGTGAGATTATGGTAGAATAATACTGAACGGAAATGGTTTAAAATGGAAAAAATAGCTATCCAAGAGCTGTCTTGAGTCTGTAACTGGAAAGAACCATCTGGAACAAGAGTCATTAAGGTAGGTAGACCAGGGGGAAGGCCCTGAATCTGTCCTCTTTGCCAGGATGGTGAACGGGAAGCAGTGCTGAACTCCAGGAGGAAACAAAGCTTAATCCACTACTAAGGACGTAGGGGTGACAAGGGAGGTGTCCCGTTGTCCTGGATGGTGATCCCACCGTGTCCTGTCACATCTCCGTATGTCCTACCTGTCTGGCCCCTGGTACTTAGTATGTTTTCTTTTTAAATATTTTTCAACTACAGTTGACAGTATTAGTTTTGGGTATATAGCACAGCAATTAGACATTTCTGAGTACATTTTCTTAGCACACAGTTTGCTTCTGTGTGGGGGCAGAAATTAAATTTTCTGTAGAAAACTCAATCTTATAATCTAAATTGATTTGAATTTTCTGAACATATTTATCTAGCTGTTGAAAGAGGCAAGGCTGAGACCATGTTGGACCCTGGCAGAAACCTGTCACAGCTGCTGCCATACCAGGCATTGTCAGAGCTGCAAGTCATAGGCTGGACAGATGAAGTGAAAGTCCTTCGTGGCTAGAAGTGGCACATTCAAGGTCTAGGCTGAATGGGTCCACAGGAACAAGTTAATTGCATGCACCAGGACTGCAGGAAGGCACGGGTCCCCCTCAGGCTGCTCCACAGGCTTCAGTGTCTTCGTTGAATCTCCAGCCTCTCGGGCTTCCTATGCTCCCTGGCTGCCCCAGGGCACAGGGGACATGTGCCAATAGTAGGCACCTGTGCCTGCCTGCCCCTGCCCCAAAACACAGGTCCAGGTCACTGCAGCAACCCTGCACCTTTCTATATCAGAGCTGCCAGACAGCCACACACATGCTGGAGTCCCACCTGGCAGGAACTCAGAAGCCAAGTCTGTCATCAAGAGAATTTCTCAGGCAGTGGAAGCTACTCTACTCTTCACAGAATCAAATCATTTAAAAATTTTGCCGCGCTTCCTCTCTTTCCTACAAGAGCAAACTCCATATGCCCAGAATACGATTCAGGAGACTCCAGCATGATAGATCCAAGACATGCAGCGGGTAAGCAGAGGGCAGATCTGATGAGCATGGAGAGCTGTACGTCACCACTTCCTTCCCCTTCTGCCCACTCAGTGGAAGGAAGGTCACTGCCTCCCTCAGCAGGCAGACCCGAGATGGTTCTCACTCTGGAGACCCAATCCCAGGGGCCCCACTCTGTTGTAGGGGGGAGAGCACCTGGGGAGGGGAGATGGGAGCACCTGGGATGGAGACATGCCTGGGGAGGGGGTGAGATGAGAGTACCTGGGGAGGGGCCCCCCTGAGGAGCGGTCAACATGGAGTTGGACTGGAGGGCAGCGCCTGCTCACAGAGTGATGCAAACCTTCATGGAGCACTGGGAGGGTTGTGATGTGAGGAGGGTTTGGCAAGATCAAGTACTAGCTTCTGTCTTTAGAAAATGTTGTATTTTCTTAGAGTCCTCTAAAAATTCTGAGTTGCGTTGAAATTAAAATCACATCCAAATAAGACACACTTCTATTTTATTTGTATTTAGTCATCCTAATAATCACCTTTGCACAAATCAGAGCTCGGTGGAAACCAAGTCTACCTGTGTCCTCCTGTCAAGTGCCAGGACTGCTACAACCAGGCAGAGCAGCTCCCCTGACTCAGAGCAGAAAGCCCTGCTCTGGGCCTCAGTCTAGGGCAGGGAGGTGGGGCCGCAGGGGGTGGGGTCACTGTAGGCACTGTGGTGTTCCTGCAGTGACAGATGCTTTTCCAGGAGGCCCTTTGGTTCCTTAACCCTGTGTTCTCAGGATCAGCAGCAGCAGCAGAGCCCCCTCAAAAGCAGGCAGAAACCATTACTAACCAGCCCCGGTCCATGCTACACTGCCCTTGTAACTATTCAAACAGACGTCAGCTTCTAAGCATCAACACTGCAGACAACTGAGGTGGGGACACAGCATGGGGTCCCATGCTCTTCATTTTCACTCTTCCCAGTTGGTTGATTTCTGCCACCTGTTCTGTGACAGTCTCATTTCCTCGCCCCTCATGCTAGCCTAACATCCTGCTCCCTCCACCTCCTCTTTGCTACCACTACCAGCCTGCATCTCACACACGGCCTGCATCTCACATACGCACCATGACCAGGACAACCACTCTCACTCAGTCCCCTAGTGCATCTTTGTGTCCACCACTGTGATGGGTGCTTCTGCCGACCCCAGGGCATTTTCCACTCCAGTATGCCCGCTGTGCTTTGACACTCAAGTGGCCTTGTGTCGCATCTATTGGAAGGCTGGGCTTTCTCTCCTACAGCGCCTAACAGATGCCATGTACTCCTTTGACTAAGAAATGCTTTGGATGATGGTGGTGAGGGCACCAACACTCGCCCAAGCTGCTGACCCGGGGTTGCCAATCAATCAGCTGGAAATCAAGACCTGCCATGGCCTGTTGCAGAGCCTACTCCATTTGTTTCAGTGCCCTGGAAAAGTTTTCTAGGGCAGTCTTGAAAGCTTGCAGCAAAAAAGTTCCAAGTTCATTGCTTGTTTCTTGAATATCTGGGTCGAAACTTCCAAAGACCGGTGTAGAGACCTGGATGTCGTCCCGGCCGGCCCGCAGCAAGAGCCCACGCAGGTCCTCAGCAATCATGTCGTATTTCTGCTGGTCGAATCTGGACATGGACAGCTCATCCTGGGGGTAGGCGGTGCCCTCAGGGTAGCAGTCCTTGGGCACTGGGAACTCTACCCACCACAGCTTGGGGAGCTCACAGAGAGTGAGGAAAAGGCGCCTCAGGGCAGAGGCCGACAGCGGGTTCCCCAGGAAGCGGAACTCCTGGAGCTGGTGACAGGGACTCAGGGCCAGGATAAGTATATTCAGGTGGCTGTCCTCGATGCTGCACTCCTCAAGGGTGAGGACCCTCAACGTCTGGGAGGCCTGGCCCAGCAGCCTGAAGAAGGTCGAAGGGAAAAGGTTGACCAGGTTATGCCCACTGAGGTCCAGCACCTCCAAGTGCGTGGCATGGGTACAGTTTGCCAAGAAGGCCATGTCTGCGTGGTTCAGGGAGCAGTTGGCCAGGTCCAGTGCTTTCAGCGGGGTCTTCAGGGGGCTGCAGGGCAGGGTGGAAAGCAGCAGAGGTGAGAGGCGGTCCCAGTGAGGAGCTCTGGGGGCAAATAGGTGAATTCTATCTCAGGGGTCAGCAGTCTATGACTGGAAGGTCAAATCCTCCAGCCACCAGATTTCATTCAGCCTGACAGCTAAAATCGTTCTGACACTTTAAAATAATTGAACAAATCAATAGAATAATAGTTTGTGACATGGGTAAATCGTATGAAATTCAAGTTTCAGTGGCATGAATAAAGCATTACTGGGACACAGCTGCATTCACTCATCTACATACAGTCTGGCTGCTTTGGGGCTGAAAAGACATCTTTGAGACAGTGGTATGTCTGTGTTGTAGTGAAGAGTTAACTACCAGAGGCAGGTCTGACCTGTCTACAGCTTTCAGAAGAATAAATCTGTATTGTCAACACCCTTAGTGGGTTGAGTATAGGAAAGTAACCACAATGTGTGTGTGTGTGTGTGGGGGTTCCTATAGAGAAGGTCTGCTGCTCACAGGCTTATTGTAGGGGCAGTGAGATGCATGTGAACTGGCAGGAAATGAAATGCCCAGGATTCATTCAAGAGTGAAAACCATACAGTTTTAGGGCAGGGCAAGGCCCTAGAACCAGCTAGTCCAGGCTTAGCATTGCCTGGGATCTCAACGGTCCTCCCTTTCTGATATAGGTGGCCCCACATCAATAAACACACAGCCGGAGTACAACCCTGCTCTGGCCTGTGGGCCTCAAAGTCGTGAACAGCATGTACACCAGGGTCCTGTGAGAGATGCCTGTTCTCGGTCCACCTGTACCCAGGACACAGGACCCGAGCCTGGTGTGACCAAGCTGAGCGCTAAGCACAGGATGTGCAGGGTTCTGTCCTCTGTTCCAGCCCGTCCTCCAGCTGGAGCTGCCTTCCCCACCACCTCCTACACCTGTACTATGTGTGTGCTGAGTGCCTGGTGTATACCCACAGCGTGCTCTCTGCATCCCTGCTTGGCTCCATGGGTGACTTTCTCTCTCCACTTCTCTCATGCCACTTCCATCCATGCGGAAATCCTATCAGTTCTCCCTCACACCAAGTTCAGGTGTCCAGGTCTGAGCTCTGCTCACCACCTGTCCTTACAGATGGCCCATTCCCCCCGTCCTCTCCCATCTGAACTTGGTGGGGCCTCCTGTGTGGAAAAGGGTCAATAGAGCAGGTCTGACTGTTGCCCTTGGGAGGTCTGTGTCTGGGCCTTGGATTTGGGGAGGGTCCCACCACCCAAGTGAACTGTTTGTACAAACAACCTGATTCATACTGAGTCCCTGCTTCCTTCTGGGGTGTGGAGTCTTGCTATGTGCCAGGCTGAGGAGCCTGCCGACCAGCTCCCAGAAAACCCCCTGGGCATGGGTGTCTAATGAGCCCCGTGGTAGAAGGCACCTACAAGTTGCAGAGGGAGTAAGCATGTCCAGGGACTCCACTGGAGAAGATCTGGGAGCTGCTGACCCCACCCCAACCTCCTCATCTCACGTTCCTTTCCCTGTGTGGACTGTGCTGTGTCCTTTTTACATAAGAAATCATAGCCGTGAGGAAACTGTATGCTGAGTCCTCCTAGGAATCACTAAATATAGGTGGTCTTGGGGATCTAACACCTCTTAAGTGTGTCTCCTTGCCCCTCTATCCAGGAGTGCTGCGCAGGCCAAAGAGGTCACAGTAACTCGTAAATATGAACAGATCAAGCCACCTTCCCACTCAGAACTTCTGGGGCTTCACTCACTCAGGAAAAGATGAAGTCCTTCCCTCTTTTCCTCCTTTCCCCTGTCCCCTGCCCTCACACTGCCCACTCCCTGCTGACCCCACCCTCTCCCTGCTGACCCCACCCCCTCCCTGCTGACCCCACCTTCTCCCTGCTGACCCTGGCCCTGCCACATCCCCAACTTGGGCCATCTGCACCTGGGGTCTCCTCTCCAGGATACTGTGCAGCAGCCTGTTTCTCAAAGTGCGTTTTCTGACACATTCCATGCCTGGACCTCCCAGGGTCCCTAAACAGGCTCCTAGCAACCAGCCCAACTGCAATACGTTACAGAGCACGGGCTCCATTCAGGGGAGGGCCCGAGTATGCCAGGCACCGGGAAGACCTGTCGGGTTAAGGAGACTGCCCTACCACACTCCCCAGCACACAGACACATCTGGGCTGAGGACCAGGCCAGCCAAATGCAGGACTGTCCTGAGGGTCCCAGAGAGCCAGCCACATGTCAGAGTTTTACTTGTGTGTGGGTTTGGCAGCTGCCCTCATCTGTGTAAGGAGATTGCGGTCCTGTGGAAGACAGGAGGAAGGGAGCCTTCATTCCTCTAACTGGCAGACCTGGAGTGGAGGAGCAGGGATGGGGAGCCAAGGCACCTGTAGGGGAGGAGAGGGAGTATGGCCTCCCGCCATGTGAGCTGGCAGCTTCTGGGTTACTTCTGTATAAAAGAGAAACACCCCTAAGCCAAGGGCTCTCTAAACTAGGAAAGACATTTACACACTCCCAGGATCAAGAAATGATAAGTTCAATTTTCTATAAGCTTTTGTAAGTATATTCATATAGCAGGTGCCCTGACAGGCCTAGTCAACACAATATGCATAAGTGAGGACACACCCTCAAGGGGAGGTTACAGGGACAGCCTCCTCACTGGGCAATCTCACTCTTGGATGAGCAGCCAGAGGCTTGTGGACAGCCCGTCGGGCACAGAGCCCAGGCCACCTGTCCCCAGAGAAGAGTAAACCTGGAAGCAGACCACTCACTTTCCCACCACACCAAGCCTTCAAGGAGGCTGCTGCCCGACCAACAGCCAGAGGCAATCATGAGGTAGGCCTTTGTGGTAAATTGTTAAATAGCAAGTAATTACGACAATAGTTACTTCTCTGTTAATGTTTTGCTAATCAGTCATTTTCTCTTTTGCTTACCAACTGAAAACAGTCCCCTGTGAGTTCCCAGTGCTACACGTCCCCTCAACCCCCTTCCCTAGTCTGTCCTTTCTGCTGCTTTAGGCCTCTTAAAAGTCACAAGGTTCCATTATCATGTGCATCTTTAGCTTAGCCTCTTGTGGACAAGGCCCACGGGGGCTGAAGACGATGGAGCCGCAGAGACCTGACTCCTGGAACCAGGTTCAGTGATGCAAATTCACTTTATTCAGGAAGCAAACTAGCTTATATGCATGGGTTCAGCCAATAGGATGTTACAGCGTGTTCTTCAAGGCCAATGGCTAAAAAGATCAGGGAGCTGCCTGGTTGGCGCTGAGTCACTTCCTTACAGTGGGCGAGCTCCCTTCCTGGGTGTTCCCAGGAGGGATTAACCTGCTGGAGTGTTCTCACAGCATAGCATCAGCCACAGCTGCTAGGTGAATGCTCTGCGCTCTACCAACAGCCTCTAAGAAGTCCCTGTGTTACGCTGACTGACGTGAGGGGCTGTGAGCAGAGTACACCCACCCTGCCATCTCTCTCTGGTCATCCCAGACTCACCTGAGCAGTTTTTGGATCTTCCCGGTCAGTGTGGAGAAAGCCACATTCAGCTCGGTGAGCTGGGTCATCTGGCTGAGCTCCCAGGCAATAGAGGTGAAGAGGGGGTCCTCACCTTCGGCAGCTGGGGCGCAGACAGGGGGCATGTCAAAGGCCTTGGCAGGCAGGGTGAGCGAGGCCAGCTGGGGGAAGTGCACCTGGGCCAGCAGCTGTTGCACGTGGCCCGCGTGCAGCCGCACATTGTGCACCACCTGCAGCCTGCGCAGCTCACCTGGCCCAGCCAGATGCAGCACCTGCAGGAGCTGGCTGGGGTCCAGGCTGTCTGCCCGGAAGGAGAGGCAGCACATGCACAGTGGAGTGGGGCCTGCTGGCCTCAGGGCCCGCACTACCACCTGGAAGTTTCCCTCAGTGACAAAGAGATCAGCCAGGACCTTGACAGAACGCCGAGACATTTGGGGGCTTGCCTGCACCTCACAGCAGGTCCTGGCCAGCAGCTCCGTGCGGCCCCACCGGCCCAGCGCCCTCCCACAGGGGCACTGTTGCACCTGTACATCTCGGACTCCTGTGAGGTCAGCCAACTGCAGCCGCTGCTGGCCCCTGTCCTGGAGCACGTGGTCTGCCAGGCCCCTCACACAGGCCTCCAGGCAGGCCCTGCATGCCCGGTCCCGCAGGTCAACTGCCTGGTCTGCGTTCGGCCCCAGCAGCACACCCAGCCGGAACTCCTCCAGTGGCCAACACTCCAGCAGAACTCGGATCACCTCTGCCTGTTCCAGCAAGTAGCTGGCCTTGAACAGGAGCGGGTAGAGATTGTGGGCCACACTGTCCAGGCTCTGCAGGGCCACCTGGGGATGGGACACCAGGGCCTCAGCAGAAGCAAAGCGTAGTGACTTCATCATGCCCGCCTACAGTGGCAAAGGCAGGACAGTGCTCTCCCCTTGTCATTCTCCCAGAGACACGTGTACGTCCTCCTCCCCTATTTTAAGCTGCAGCTGCTGTGAGCAGCTTGCCTTTGAGAGGGAGGTGGCCAGCCAGCCCTTTGGTCATCTGATGGTTATTTTGGTCCTGGGTGCCTGTGTAGCTCTGGGCGAGGTGTCTGGCAGTGGCTGGCGTGACTTTGTGGAGCTTGGCTGATAAAAGCAGAGCTGACTGCTTAGCTCAGGACGGACCTGGGCCCCTGAAAATCACTGCCCATGCCCACTGCAGTGCTAGCCTGTGCTCGGGAGCTGTAATAAACTGGTCCTGGGGCAGCTTCCTTGGGTGGAGCATGTCTCCAGCTCTAAAACCATCCCACAGTCACAGGAGCAGAGAACAAGGTCACCCTTGGACTAACAAACCTATCACAGCAGCCTCTGGGGTTGGAGTGCCCCCTTGCCTTACATCTGGGAACAGGGATATGGTACCAAGAATGGGGGTAGGCACCTCTGACAAATTTCCTGATATTAAGAAAAGACAATGCCAGCCCCAAGAGGCATCAACAATTTTGCTTCATCCCTTCTCTTCCTTTATCCTCCTTGCAGATCCAGGACAGCCTGTGGCTTCCCCATTCCTTGGGAGGGAGCCATGGGCAGAGTGAGCTAGGAGGGCATGCAGATATTCCCTTGTGGGCCTGCCTGACAGCAGCTGGGAGAGGCAGGGCTCAGCACCCCACCCCACCCCAGCCACCTGCAGTGTCCTCATCTACCCCAGGACCCAGGAAGTGCCACAGGTCGGATGGGAGGCCCTGGGAGCTGTGACGTCTCCCTAAAGTAGAGTCCAATTTCACTCTGAAGGGCGGCTGAACATGATGCTCCAAATATGCCACTTTGGCATAAAGATTATTTTGAGCTAAAGGCACTTGAACAACAGCAGGTACACTGATCTCCCCCTTTCTTCCTGAAAGCAGGAGCTAGGGCTCCGTGTGAAAGTCGCCCTCCCCGTACCAGGAGGGGTGGGGATCAGGCCAAATAATTCTTGGCAAATAGACCTTATTAAGTAACTCACCTTCTTTTACTTCTCTGTAATTGACTTTGCTCAACTTAGTAGAGAAATGCTTGGGTTATTCACTTTCCTGGGAGGGCTCCCATGTCACCTAAAACTTACGTTAAATAAATCTGTTTGCTTTTCTCTTGTTAATCTGTCTTTTGTTATTAATGTGGGTAGAGAAATACTTCCTCCCTACAGAGCCATGGCATTGATGGCTGTTATATGATCATGAAATTACTAACACCTCTCTGCCACCACACACATTCACACATCACCATCATTGGGGACAGGGCTGGAGTAGTTAGCTCACAGGGCACCTGGACAAGCACTGGTCTGGGAGGGTCACAGCTGGGACAGAGATACAGAAACAGAAACACACACACACAGAAAGACAAGGAGAGAGAGAAAGAGCCAGGGAAGGAGGGGGAGATATAGAAAGGTGGCGGGGGGGGGGGGGAATGTGCTGAGGTATGTCGGCATGTGAGTGTGTGTGGAGTGTAGACCCTCCCCCTCAGGGTCCTATCAGGCAGTTTTCCCCTCTGAGCCTCACTGTACCTCCCCCAGTGTGTGGGAGAGACTGGTGGGAAGGCCTCAGTTCCCAAGGTAGAACCCACTAATCAGGTAGGTGGGATCTGTGTGAGGAAGTGGGACTTAGCCTGACATTACCAGAGGATGTTGGATACATGCTGTTCCAGCCATGACCCCTCAAGTTGCAGGAGCTGAGCTCCTGGAGACATAGGTGACATATGCAGAGGTCCTTGGACACAACAGAACTTGTAGAGACATGCAACCACATGGTAGAAACAACATGTCCCATTTATTTCTGTTCCTAAAGTTTGGGACAAGTCAGCACTAAAAATAGTAACAAAACATTTTATAAAACTGGCAAATCACAGAGGTGTGGCCCCTGCCACCACCGCTGCTAGCCTCGGTGGTCCATGTGGTTGGGGAGTGGGTAGATCCTGCAGCAGGAAGCTCATTACAGGTCTGGCTTCTTTGGGGCGCTCCCTGCTTCTCATTCAACTCATCAGGAGAGGGGAGTCCTCTCGGGCAATATCCACACCGACAGGGACTTCCGACACGGCCTTCAGACACTGGCTCTTCAGAGCTTCAGGCCCAACTGGTGTGCGCCAGCTTCAACCTGGCGCCTACCTGACAAGCAGGGTGGAGCCCCATCCCAGGTTCACAGGAGATGACCAGTGGCCAGAGCCTAACTATAGTACAGCTCTACTGACTACTTATTACAAAGGAAACAGAACCGAGATTCCTATTATACTTGCCCTGTGTCCGGGATGCATCTTTATGGGGCTACCTGGGAACCATCACCCATGGCCTGAGTTGCCTGGAAGGGGGGAAAACGGTCCCAGAGGGCTCATCCTGCTCTGAGGCTGGCACATATCTGGGCTTCTGCACGGGATTAAGGGTGTGTGTACTCCCACCACAATGGGAGAGTGGGCTGCACAAAGTGTCTGTGCTGGATGGAGGCAAAGGAGCTCTACAGGAAAGACAAAAGTAGGCCTGGGCCCTGGCCGGCTGGCTCAGCGGTAGAGTGTCAGTCCGGTGTGTGGAAGTCCCAAGTTTGATTCCCGGTCAGGGCACACAGGAAAAGCACCCATTTGCTTCTTCCCCCTTCCCCCTCTCCTTTCTCTCTGTCTCTCTCTTCCCCTCCTACAGCCAAGGCTCCATTGGAGCAAAGTTGGCCCGGGCACTGAGGATGGCTCCATGGCTTCCACCTCAGGTGCTAGAATGGCTCCGGCCACAATGCAGCAATGCTCCAGATAGGTAGAGCATCGCCTGCCTTCCCCACCCCCCGGTGGGCATACCGGGTGGATCCCGGTTGGGCACATTTGGGAGTCTGTCTGCCTCCTCACTTCTCACTTTGGAAAAATACAAAAAAAAAAAAAAAAAAAGTAGGCCTGGCCATGCTCAGGAGGGGGTGGGCATGATGGCATAATGGGGATGACTTCAGGCCCCAAGGGGCATCTGACCAAGTAGCCCTTGGTTGGGGGCCAGGTATGTCAAGAGACCCCAGTTTGAGTGTTTCACCCCCAGACCTCACGTACAGGTCAGGCTAAGGGTGCCCTGTACTCTCCCTGGGGTTCTCCCTGAAGAGTCACATCTCATCCAGTTCTCAGACCTGACAAAAGAGTGATCCTGTTACATTCCCTGCCGTCCTCCCACCAAACCCTCCGCCCCCAGGTCTGTCACAGCAGAGTCCTTGTCTGAGGCACTACAGGGGTCCTCACACACCAAAAGGCACTCGGCTTGTGGACACACATCCTCTTTAAGAAGCACTTGGGCCAGGCAAGGACAACACCATAAACAAGACCCTCTGTGCGGCTGGCTGCCCTTGCGGCTGGTACACTAGTCTGAGTTGGCAGGTGTGCGCCCGGTGGGCGTGGCCGCTGGTGGCCGTCAGCAGGCATCACAGCACGGCCCTGGTGAAAGGACTGTGGCCCTGAAACACGTCAGGTATCCGTCTTCCATTCTGATCTTGGAACGTGAATGTGAGTGTGTGCGTGTGTGTGTCACCAGCAGCCACTCACGTGAGTTGAAATCACTTAGATGATTTCACATATGATTTATGGAAAACAATCTATTTTCACATGTACGTACAGATCTGTAGTTAGCTCTGCGACCTACACACTGAAGGCAGTCAGTACAGGGAGACTGAGGAAGGCGGTGGCGATGGGGAGAGTGTGGGAGCCGGGGTCCCTCTCTGGAGTCTGAGTATGGAACTCGGGTCGAGGTGTCTCCTGGCGTTCCTTTGTGCCTCCCCCACTGCCTGCTGAAACATCCCGGCCTTGAGGTCTTGGTGGAGGAACCTGCCGCTGAGGCCTCCCCCGATGAGTGGATTGTAGCCCCCACCGAGGACTGTGATGCCCCATGCAGTGCTCCGTGCCTGCTGCGACTTGCATTTGATGTGTGCGCAGAAATTCCAGTCTGGAGTCCTGGACAGCCTGAGTGACAGCCTGGTCTGAGGACAACTGCTGGCCAAGCTCCAGCTCCAGGCAGGTGGGAGAGGCTGTCAGAGAGGTCCCATTCTTAGGAGAGGGCGCCAGGTCCCCTTGAGCTGCTCTGATAACAGGTGTCCTGGAGGCACGGGTGGGTGTGGGTGGCCTCCAGTGCCTTGGCAGGGCCTCTGGGGGGTGACTCAGTGCATCCAGGACTGAGGGGCCTAGCCGTCCTGAACTATAGAAATAGCTGGATGCTGGCTTCTTGAACATGGCGGCTACTGGGGGGTTTAGGCAGCAAGACCCCCAAGGAGGCTAGTCAGGGAGATGGGGCAGCAGGGGAGCAGCCCTGCCTGGCCAATGCACCCCTCCTGCAGTGCTGTTAATGTCTGGCTGTGCAACCACAACTTGGAAGCATCTGCAACAGGCAGACATGGTCAGGCAGCCCGGGTGGTGGCAGCGTGCCCAGCACCTTAGGGATTACAGTGGATGAGAGAAAGCCCTGGTACAGTGGGGAGGCTGAGAAAGTCATTACTTACTGAGACACGAGGGGAAAGCCCTGCAGAAACAGAGTCACTGGTCATCAAGAGTGATCTAGGGTGCTGGTTTTCAACTGCCAGTCCACAGACTGCTGCTGGTCTGCCAGAAATTTTGTGCAGGTCCATGAAAGAGTTAACCACCCTGGTGTTGTATGAAGATGACAGAGTCTATAATCATGTTCCCTGGACTCTCAGCTCATTATACCCTTAAAACTGGACCTTCCCTTCTGACGCTGCCAGGAGGTGGACTAAGGGCATTCCCCCAGAACTGTTCTTGAGCTGTAGTGGGCAAAGGATGCTGAACCCACAGGCCCAGCCATGTCCTGAGGAAAAGGTCTCTTTGAAAAAGGTCACTTGTTTCCTGTCTGACTGGCCCCTCTCCTTGGTCACTCCCTTTCAGGAATGATGTCCGAGTGCACGTCCAGGGCAATGTCTGCGGCCTCCTCCTACAACAGGCTAGGCCCAGACACCCTCCAAAGGTAAAAAAAAACAACACAAAAACCCACATATTTGCATCAATTTGTGGAAAATGATTTGCCAGGTATGTGGTCCCGTCAGAAGGGCAGAAATGGGGGCCCCGTGAGCATTCCAGGAGGGACTGGACTCCAGGCAGAGCCCCTGACCCTGCATCCTCCAATTCCAGTTTGTTCTTCACCAGGCTGTTTGCAAACCGCCTCTGCTGACCATCAGCCCTCCTTCACCCAGGACTGCAGGGGCCTTGAGTGGGGGCGCCGCGGAGCCTGGAATCAGTGAATGTCAGATGGCACACATCAGCCCTCCACGTGGTCTGAAAAATCTAGGCAGCAAGGAGGCCCTAAAATATCCCTCACTAGCTGACTGCTGAGTGACTTGGAACTGCCCAGGGACAGATCCAGGCCCTTAGTTTCTAGCCAACCTGTCTGGCACACAGTGCTGGGGTGCTGGTAGAGAGCAGATTCACATGCAGAATGAACCCTGGGGGGTGCGGTGGTCTCTGTGGTCCTGGGAAGCCCAGCATCACTTGGGCAGGTACTGACTACCCGCTATGCGCCTGGGCCTCTCAGGCTGGGTTTCAGAAGAGGGGGCACTCACAGTCGTAGTGAACTGGCCCCGATCAAGCTGTGGTTGTGGGTCCCTCCGAGGAAGGGTGGGGGATGTGCCCTGGGGGTCCTCATCAGAGAACAGTCCTGGGAGGAGGCGCCGTGATAGCTCGGCTTGGCCAGGGCTGCTGTCCCCCGACATACACTGGGAAGACTCAGAGCTGTCAGTCCCTGTGAAGAGAAGCCAAGTTAGGGGATGGTGGGTCAGGGAGAAGGTTGCCCCCCGCCCCAGCTCACCTTCTATGCTCAGGGGCCCTGGAGCCTATCAATCAAGGTCTAGGTGTTTTCTGCTCCATGTGCAAGTTTCTAACAGTCTCTGAGGCTGAGTCAGAGCAGGATGGCATGACTGGAAGGTTGACAAGTGTTTCCTGACCTGTTTTTCTGAAATCAGAGTAGGGCCAGTGCAGTTGGAAGACCAGGTTGGGAGGAGCCCAGGCAACCTTTCCACCAGCAGCAGGCCTCCAGCTCATGCTGGGCGGCTCTGTGACCAATGAACACGCAAGTCAAACGGGGAGCAGAAACAGACCAAAGAAGGGCCACGTTCCTTAAACAAGCAGCTGGAACAGGACAGACAAGGCCTGCCCGTCCTTTCTGCCCTCCCCTACTTCCCCCACAGGACTGTTAGGACTGCCTGTATCACCCCAGACCAGACCTAGCTGAAGCCACTGGGTCCAGGCCTGGGGTCACACCCCACAGCTGGGACCTGTGCTCTGGGCTGCTGCCTGGGCACAGTCTCAACTTCCTGCGTGGGTGGCCAGTGGCTTTCCCATGCTTCTGTGCAGGGATAGTGAGTACTGTTCAGGCACTGAGCTGAGGATGCCCAAGCTGAGTCCTCAACACAGAGACTCTTCCACCTGGTCCTCACATCCGCGCTCCAGCCTCCAGACTCAACTTTGAGTGAGGGCCACACCAGCCCAGACACAAGCCTGCCGTCCTGGAGCCAGAGGTATGCATCCAGGGGAGTGCAGTCACTCTGGGCTGACAATGCCATGTCCCCATTGTGCTCCTGTGGCCTGCCCCATGGCGGCTGCTGCCTGTTCTGATCAGCTGTGTGGCACCTGGCCACCTGGGCTCCCAGTCAGGTTTATGTGCAATGCTTTCAAGTGGGTACAGAGATGCCTTGGTGTTAGTTGCAAAGCCCTCAGATGTTGTCCTGTTGGCAAGGACACATCTTTAGGAGTGGGATGGTGCTTGTTCCAGGCAGTGTGGCCTGAGGATGGGCTGCCTCTGGGCTGTGGATAGGTACTCTGAGAGACCTCATTGATCTGAAAAGACCTGAAACCTGTGGTCCTGATACCACACGCAGGATGCTGATAACCAACCACAGGGAATTCCATGGACACACCCCTTCCTCCATGTAGAAGTGTGCACAAAATACTGCGCTACTGGAATGTAAGTGACTCAATAAACTGTAAGCCTCTAAGGTACAAATGGACAACTCTGGACATGTGTATACACTGTGAGGTTACACACGTATACACACCTGCCAGAGAGGACACGTGTGTCGCTCACCAAAAGCCAGTGGTGCCCATTTATATTCAGTGTGGTCACTACAGGTTCCACCTCAATCCTTTGTTCTCTCTTCTTCTTTCTCTATGTTCTTTGAACTTTTTTCCTTACAATTCCATGTTGTCTCCACAGTTTGTGTATCAGCTGTCTGTTTTGTTATAGTGGTTGCTTTAGGGTTTATAATGTAACATAACAATTTACCTTCAAGTAGTATTAGTTCATAAGAAGTATAAAACCTCATATCAGTGGGCTCTATTGTCCGACAGCTCACTGATGTGCCCCTCCTTCCTTCTGATTCCCTCTTTCATTTTGGATTCTTTCTACTGACATGTCTTCAAATTCAGTAACATTTTCTTCTGACACCCTATCTAGTGTTGTTTTCATCTCAGATGCTGCCATTTTTGTCCTCTATGCCTTTAGTCTTCGTGTTTTCCTATCTTCTAGACCCATGATGGCGAATCTATGACACGCGTGTCAGCACTGACACCCGTAGCCATTTTCAATGACACATGGCTGCAGGTGGCCGCATACCAGAGAAGTATGGGGCCGCATGCTGAGAAGGACATTACATCCTCAGCTCCTCCATGGCCAGGTGCAGTAGCCGAGGATAAAACATTTGCTGTAGTGTAGACACTCTGTGCCGGAGGTCTGTAGGCCAAAACAACAGAACTATGGCACAGAGCGTCTAGTTCTGGGACTTCTGGTTAGGCCGTTTTTCTTGAAGTGACACACCACACTTGGTTTTTTGGCGAATTTTGACACACCAAGCTCAAAAGATTGCCCATCACTGTTCTAGACCATTACTTAACGTTTTAGACACCAGGAATGGTTAAACAATGGTTTGAAGACCACGACTGACCATTCTAACATCCATGTTGGCTTTGGCTGGTTTTGCCTGATGAATTATTCTCATTATGGTTTATGTTTTCTAATTCTTTGCCTGTTGCTCTGACTAGATGTCACACAATGTAAACTGACTTTGTTGAGTAATGGATACTTTTGTGATTCTATAAATCTCCATGAGCTTTGTCCTGGGATGTAGTTAGGTTCCTGGAAACTGGTCCTCTTGGGTCTTGTGATGTGGTGGGGTGGGGTGGGGGCAGTGTTCCGTCAAACACTCCTTCCTCCTGAGGTAGGTCATTCCAAGGACTCACCCCCATGCCCCACACACTATGAGTGTCCCATCCAGCCAGTGAGAACAGGATCCCATGTGACAGCGAAAAGTGTAGGCTTTCAGAAGCTCCCCAGTTTTGGGAGCTTCTCACATGCTGTGCTGACCAGTACTTTGCTGGATTCCGGAGGGAACCCCTCTGTCAGATTCCGGAGGCCTCTCACTGCATAGGTCTCTCTCATTCCTTCCTGCAAACCCCTGTCACCTTGGTCACCCCCACTCGGGGAGTCTGTCACACTGTCTCTCAAGGCAGAAACAGGACAGTCACAGGGTTCACATTACCTTCCTGTCTCTCAGAGTCACTATTCTTTTTAGTCAGATGTTCTATGTTTTGAAATCTCTGATTTCATCTGGTTTGCTTGGTCTGGATTTTTTTTTTTTTGTTTGTTTGTTTGTTTTAAACCTCTTTCCTGTTACTTCGTCTTAGGTAGAAGTGAAAATTGTGTTAAATAAAAGGAAAATTTTCATTTGTTTGAAAGTGTTGGAAGTACTGTATATAAAATCAAATGAAACAACTGAACATGTAAACTGGCCTCTCCCACATGGGCAGTCAGAGGCAGAGCGCAACGGGCCGCAGCGCACAAGCGCACTCACACAGCGGAGGCTGGCTCCCCGCCTCCTGCTCCAGCTCGTCCTCCTCGATGCAGCTGTGGACATCGTAGTATGGCCAGGGGCAGTGGGCTTGGCTGGTGGACACGTGCAGGGCAGCTGAGGACTGGCTGCTGGAGGAGGAGGTGCTGCTGTCTGAGATGGTGGAGTGCGGTCTCTTGAAAGGGGTGGTGTGGTTACGGGAGGGCACAGCTATGGACGCTTGGGTTCTTGACTCTGGAAGGGGACAGAAAGCAAGTCGGTCTGGCCTCTGCTCCAGAACTGTAGCCTACGCCCCCTGTAACTGTGCAGCAGGTCCAGCAAGAACCAGATAGAGCTCTCTGGAAGACTGGCCAGGTTCTACTGCCTGTGGTCAGCCTGCCGGGATAAGTGCCATCCCTGGAGCTGTGGGGCCTGGGTTCTGGTGAGCAGAGCAGAGGAGGGTGAGGACCAGGCCGCCTTACCTTTTCCGTTCGCGATGTAATTGACAGCCCGGTCACTTATGGCTGCATTGCTGGGCTTGATGTCCAGGAGCGGTTTGCTGCCTAACCCCATAGACACCATTTCCTGCATTCTGAGTTCTGAAACAGAAGAATGTAGGATACTGTTCCAAGCAATTCCTCGGGTTTAATACCACCATGACGGTGCTCTGCACGCTAGACACAGTCAGTCCAGACCAGAAGCGTGTCAGGGCCAGGCCCCACTCCCCAGAGTGTTGTGGGGGCGAGGTGCTGAGGCTCCCACTCCGGCATGTGTACGTGATGTGGTCTGGCCTCAGTGGCCTCTCAGAGGACATGGAGCCTCAGAAACCAGGTGTCCGGGCAGGGAGAGAAGGGAGGGCTCCTTGTTTGCTAATGAAGGGAGGTGAGCTGTGCAGCAGGTACAGCTAGGAGTGGGGAAACAGAGGCTTCTAGGAAGCACATGGCCACGAGGACATATTGACAGGTGTCTCTGTCTTTTTGAATACTGAGAGGAGATCTAAGCATAGGGTTTGTCTAAAAATAAACTACTTCTTGGTAAAACTAAAAAAGAATCAAATAAAGACAATGATTATAGCTAGTGGGAGGAAAAAGAGGGAGGGGCAGGAGCAGAAGAGACTGTGGAGGGGATTGGGACCCGGCCTGAGGCCTCTTGCTCCACATGAGGGCTGGCACCACTCCAAGGAGACTGAGGAGCCACTGGGCACCCTGAGCAAAGCTGCCTTGTGTGGCAGGAGCACATGTATGTGTGCATGCACGTGTGAACAGATGAGATATATGTGCATGCATACGGGTGTATACACATGTGACATGTGTGTACTGTGTTCACAGATACGCAGGGGTGGTCTGTGTTTCAAAGGAGGTGGCAGTGGTACATCTCTGTGATAGGTCAAGGCTCCATCCAGGGGACAGCCACTGAGGCGACAGGTGGTTGGTCATGTCTGGCCGTTTGGACGTTACAGCCCTTGGGATTCCACAGATCTGTGGGTCCAAGGTGCCATAGGAAGGCCAGCTTGGAGGGATCATTATGAAGATGGCATTTATAGTGTTCAGACTAGATAGATGAACAGCCACCTTGTGAGTATAGATCGAGGTGCCCCGGTGACTAAACAGGGGCAGAGGAGGGACTAAGAGGTCCACATAGAGAAGGAAGAAACATGGCGAGAGGGATCCCAGCTGGAGGGACAAGGTGCCTTATGGAGAAGGGGTCTCCCTGAGGGAAGACCATAGGCTGGCACCAGCCCAGCTTCAATCAGTCTGGAAGCCTTGACAATGAGGGCAGGGCAAACAGCTGACCCCATAGGCCTAAGGGGTCGGGAAGCCTGAGCATTAGCTCTTTCTCTGAGGTGCTGCAGTGTGGGGCAGAGTCTTGTTTATGTTCATTTTAAGGGGAAATACATGGTTGTGCGCTGATGGGATGGATCCAGGTACCTTCTTGTAAATGGTTCTGACTGAGGGCCTCCCAGGGACCACCAGGCCTGGGCCTCTAGGATGGGCCCCCTGATATGGAGCTGGCCTTGCACCCTCCCTCGCCCACCTCTGTTCCTAAGAGCCTGCCGCCACAGGATCTTCCCGATCATGTCAGTCCACATGGTCTTGACCTCTGGGGAGCTGGCCTGGAGAATGTAGGAATCCTGGGATTTCCGCCGCCTGCGGAACCAGATCTCAAACCTCACACCACTGTCCCCGACAGTCTCTGTCATCCCGATTTCAGCCATCTGCAGTCATAGCAGGGGAGGGGAGCACAGAAACACTTTTAGAAACTGAGCGCTTTCAGGCTGACATTTTAATCCCGGTGCCTCAGGGCAAGAGGCCTCTTCACCCAGACACCACATAGTGTGGACAAGCTAGGCTAGGGGCTAGTGAAGGACAGGATGGATCAAGTTTCACCCCATCTACACTGGCTTCCCCCTGGAGGGATTAGGGCTGAACTGGAGGTTCTGTGGTACCCTCTGGCTGTCACACACTGGGTGGGGTCCACAACTGTCACACCTGTGACGTGTTCCTTGGCACTGACAGGTAAGGGGTTATGGGTATGGGCCCCTCTCAGGAGACCCAGAAGCTCTTTATCCTCAAGAGGCTCCTTTAGGGGCAAGAGGGCCACCCAAGACCCACTGAGGGGAGGGTCTTTCTGTAGTCTGCTTTCATCAAAATCCAAAATGAGGTGACCGATCAGGGAGACATTTTTTCCAGCCACTGAGCCAGCACACGGAAAGCCTTGAAAGCTTTTGGAGTCTGAGGTTTTCAAAATTTAGCAAAAGAACCACAGAAAAGAACAAATACCATATGGTCCCTGCCTGTCTGCAGGGGACCAGCCTGACACCAGTAGCATGAGGCGTAAGGCAGGCACATTACCTTGAAGGACTGCTTGTATGTGTAGATGTCGTAGCCTCCATCCACCTTTCTGGTCTTGCTAAACAGAATGAGATCTTCAAAAAGGAAGACATGCCTCAGATACTTCTTTCTTCCATAGCACACGATAAACTCATCGCGGCATCTCAGCTGTCCCTGCTCCTTCAAGTTCACCTGCAGACAGAGCAAGTCTCCCTCAGGGACCACTGGGTCTGATCTGATCCCACCCTGACCTCTGGAGGGCCTGGACGCTGAGTCAACGCCAAATGCCAATTGTCCGATCAATCACACCTATATAATAAGGCCTCCAGGAAACCCCAAAAGTATGGTTTGCAAAGCTTCTTCCTTCTGGTAACACATGAAGATGGGGGAGCTCCGCACCCCTCCACCCCCCACCTTGCCCCATGCATCTGTTCCATCTGGCTCTTGCTGAATTGCATCCTTTATAATAAACAGGTGATCCAGTCAGTGAGATGTGTCCCTGAGTTCTGTGAGCTGTTCTACCAAATTAATGGACAGGAGGGGGTTGTGGAAATCTCCTATCTATAGCTGTTGCTCAGAAGAACAGGCGACAACCTAGACTTCTGATTGGCATCTGAAGTGGGAGGAAGGGAGTCTGGTGGGACTGAGCCCATAACCTATGGGGTCTGATGTCATTAAAGGGTAGATGGTATCAGAAATGAACTGAATTGTAGAAGACCCACCTGGTGTCCAAGAATTGCTTGGATGTATGGCGGAAAACCCTACACTGAAACTGGGTGCAGAACCCTCAGGGTGGGGTTCCCCTGTGCCCACATTCCTGCTCATCTGTGGTGATGTTACAGTAAAAGCCCGTCTTCAATGTTACTTAACTTTCTATTTCAAAGCCCTTTTGCTGAAGTGCTGGAGTCTCGCTCACCAAGTATAAATGCCTAACATGGCAGTCCCAGAAATCACATTATGAATTCCACTCCTGAGCCATCCCCCACCACAGAAATACCTGGGCTGTGGCCACCATGCCTCAGCTAGGCTAGTGTTATTGTGGATAGATCCCAAATGACAAAACACCATTGGGATATCTCGCCTTTGACCTTCCTTCTGTACGCAGTCCTGTCATGAGTGATACCTGAGAATGCCGGGTGAATCCTAATTGTCCCAATCACTCAGCTGAGCTCACCAGGAGAGTATGAGGGGCTGCAGACTATCAGGGACGACCCTGCTGTTTGTCATCTTGAAACTCTTAAGGCTGCTCTTAGCAAGGTGCCCACCTTTTCACTGTGACCTGCAAATTCTGTAGTCGTCTCTGACCATCGAGGCCAGAAGTCCTGTCTAAGAGGGGCGTCTCCTCTTCCTGCCCATGTAATCCTGCCACACCACTATGTGGGGGATGTGGATGCCCGACCTCCATCCCAACAGAGACGAGACTATAAACCAGTAGGCCAGGCTCTGAGCCCAATAGCCCAACTCAATTTCCATGCATCCAGTTGTGTTAAAATAGCCCCAATAAGCAGACATGTAGCATTTAGAGCCCACTTGCTCTCATACCCTATAACTGCTGCTCCAAAACTGGACACTGAGCTCCTCTCTGCTGCCCTCACTCCTCAAGTGGGGGCCTCTGGAATGTCTAAGCTTTGAAGACATTCCTAAAGAAAAGCTCTTTGGCCCTGGCCAAGTAGCTCAGTTTGTTGGAGCATTGCCCCAAGATGCCAACGTTGCAGGTTTGATCCCCAGTCAGGGCATATACAAGAATCAATCAAGGAGAGCATAAATAAGTAGAACAACAAATCAATGTTTCTCTCTTTCTCTCTCTCTCTCTCTCTCAAATTAATAAGACAATAATAAGAAAAGCTCTGTGCTCCTGATTCTAGGCATGTCCTTCCCCTTGATCAACCCAAAGCCCAGAACCACAGAGCCAGTCGGGGCTTTGGGGCACTCACGTCACAGCTGCGGACAGCGTCCATGGCCAGCAGATCATTGCCGTGGCGCAGCTGGAAGCGGACCATGTCCTCGGCGGCCCTCAGCTCACCCAGTTCCGGCTCGCAGGTGGGACAGCGTCTGGCCTCCTTGACCAGGTCCTGGAGCAGCAGTGCATACTTGCCCATGCGCTGCACGGGCTTCAGCAGGTAGGAGGCCAGGTCCATCTTGTCACCCAGTGCCTGCTGCTTGTCCTGCAAGGACCAGGAAAAGGGTCAGCTTGGGCCAGGCCAGGGGCAGCTCGGCAGGCTCACGGGCTAGGGGATGACCTTGAAGAAGGCGTGGCCATGGCTGCAGAGCAGGGCGTCCGACTGGGGCTTGTTCTTGCTGTAGAGCGCGTACATGCCAAACTGTTCTTCCTGCAAAGGGGAGGGCACGGCGCACCTGAGCAGGGGCTCTGCTCAGAACCTGTGCTGGGGCCACCGCCCTGTAGCGCAGTTTCACCACCGTCACAAGAAAAGGACACAGTGCTGCTTTAGGGCCACCTCAGCTTTCCCAGGATGGTGGATGCTCCTGGAGTCAATGCCAGAGTTCTGGATGGGTCTTAAGTACAGAGTTTGGGGGAAGAGGTACCAGGAGTACTTACAGGGCTGGCCAGGGAGGGGCATGGAGAATGCTAAACTTTTCATTAACGGTCAAGAACCAAAAATAGCCAGAGAGAGATAATGTGGGTGTTCTGACATCCGTGGTGTTTTCTTGTGATTACTTTTATTTAATAATGCTGAGGCAAAGGTGTCAGCTGCCCACAGCACAGAACCATGTGGGTGCCCAATGCTTAGAACAGTGCCTGGTAGCTACTGTTTGAAAGAATCTTTTCAGAGTGAATTAAGAATTTTATCAGAGATGCCAACAGGGAGAGACTCCATGTTCATGGTTGAGAAGAGACATAGGGCAGCTCTCATGTTAGTCTGTGCATCCCGACCAAACCGTCTTAGGCTGGTCCCAGGATCGGTCTGGCTGGGCCATAAGATGGGAGAATTGTGAGGACATCAGGTGGGCTTTCAAGTGCAGGAAGCAAACTAATTAGGGAGTTCTTCCTAGCTGATTTGGCCTAGATGATGAGGAAGCAGGGCTGTGAACAGAAGTAAATGTGATGATGTAGAAGAAGCCCCAGCACCATGTGGCCTTTCAGAAGGGTGCAACTAAGTAAACCATGAGGCTTACTGTCTGTTCTGGGCACCTGTGTGTTGACAGGTCTTAATGTGTTGCCAGGGACACATTTCCTAAGCCTGGAGTGCTGGCCCCCACTGGCCTGAAATGTGGGTGGGCACTTCAGACTCTGCTGCTCCAAGGGCACGCTGGGTTGAAGTCAGCTCTGCCCACTGTGGTGGGGGTACTTACGTGTCTCAGGAAGCCACGTCCCACGGACAAAGGGCAGTGCCGGCAGCGCTCCAGCTCCGCGAGGAAGTGCTGGAGGTGAAAGTCATACAGCTTCTCCAAGTTCCCGAAAATGATACTGCGCTTCCCTCGCAGGTCCTGCGGCAGGTCTGCTCTTTCCATTTCTGGAAAATAGTTGTCGACGACATATCCTAAGGACCTAACATACTCCCTCTCCGTGGAGATCATCTCGGCCATTATGTGCTGCAGGCGGCTGCTGGAAGACACAGAGAGCGGACGGGGCGCTGAGGAATGAATATCATGGTGCACAGACGGGAGACGCATACAACAGTCTTTCCAGTTAAGTTCTCTGTCTTCAGCTCTGCACAGTGGCAAGCGTGTCCCACATCTGAGTTGTGCTTGGTTACCTGGAGCTGCTCCCCTGACATAGAATAAGAAAAGGGAAGAGGTACAGGGTCGGGGTGCCTGTTACATGAATCGTTTCCATGTTATTAGTCATGGCCTTTTCAGAGGAAAACCCTTTTGGAAACTGAAAAGAGAGATGCACAGGCTCCCCGACTAAACTGAGTCCTGCGGGGTCTCATATCCGGGCAGCCTGAGTAGTGCCTGCTTTAGTGGCAGCTCCAGCAGTAAGACTTGACCCCCAGCAGTGAGCCCTGTGTAAGGAAGGCTGCGCTGGAGGTTTATGAGAAAATAGGCTTCTGGTACACCCTGACTGCTAACCTATCAGCAGATACTTCTGAAAAAAAGCAGCTTTAAACTGTAGTGATATCCAACCCAGGGGGTGAGGAGAAGCAGCTGGAGCAAAAGCCACCAGAGCAGAGTCTCAGGGCCCAGGAGAGGGAGGAGACGTAGCAAGGGTGGGAAATGGGAAAACAGCACACACTCTCCTCCTGCCTGCCCACGGCTCCTGGGGCTCCTTCTGCTATGGCACACTAGTACATACATGTCACCAATCAATTGTACCACCAAAGGCACTTCATCAGGACACCAAGAAGAGGTGTGCTGGTGACCTGGGCCCCACCCGCTAATAACGAGGCGCATTGCTTTTCTCTGCTACTTGATAGATCAACTTTCTTAAATTACTCACTCTTCATGACACTACTGGCGGCTGGCAAAATTTTCTGTCATTATTTGTCTTTACTTATTTTTTTTTAATTTGGAAAAATATAAAACACAAATAATGATGGGAAACAGACCAGTGGTCAGAAATGCTCCTGACTATATCCCATTTACTGCAAAACTCAACCCTGCCACAATCCCGTAACAGATTCGACAAATACTTGTTGTTTCTAGGAAGACAGCACATCTGGCTGACCAAGAGCACCTGCGGCTGGGCAGCCCAGTACACAGCACCGGCCACGGAGAATCACCTCCCATCAATATTCACAGAAAACAAGGGTCCTCCTCAAATACTCAGACGCAAAATTAAAATTAAAGTAGCCTGGGGATTTGGACCCCATTAAATGGAAATTGACCCATGAGGCCATAATAGCTAGAAATTTCTCGGGTAATGACTGCTGGCCAGGTGACAGGAGGTCCCTCTGGACACCTAGCAGGTTTGGATTTTCAGGAAGACAGGTTTGGTTTAATGATCTCCCCAACTTCCAACCCCCGGGCCGAGTTTCAGGAGGACTTGCTCTCTCCCTGGGTGCGGTAGACTACTGACTACCATACCTTGGGGTGGTGGGTCTGTGGCCTGCGAAAGGGGACCTGTCCTCAGGGGCAATGGCAGGATGACTTTCTAAACCTGCTCCCCTCCTGATCCAGGATATCTACTCTGGGTGACCAAGGGCAGCTCTGGGATTGGATGGCTCCACTCCTTTGTTCTACTGCCCTGAAACTCTAAATGAGCATAACGGAGCTGGAAGGTCATCCACAAACCCACCTTACACATTACCAACTGCTGCCCTTCCATGAATTTCAGCCTAATGGGAAATGACACCCTAGCTGTTCCTGCCACTATAAAAATGAAACTATAACAAGGTAGAGAGTAACTGCCCAAGGTTTTGAAACTTAAAGGTGTGTTTCAAGAGAGTATTTTGTAACTAACACAGTTCAGATTAAAGCTGCTTCAAAGAAGGAGGAAACACAGGACAACCAACCAGCAAATAAGCTAAGACCCCCCACCTCCAGGCTGCAATGCTCACTGTAAAAATGGCACACAGCACGGAGATGCTGAAACATGGGGCTGGTGTCACTATCTGGCATCAGGGGTGGGTGGAGTTCTTGCCACTTAATCTAAACAATTAATAGAAAGTATTGTTTACAAACATCTCAAAAGTTAACAAATTAAAATGGACATCTATCTTCATTTAGGCAATATATAAATAGGCACACACTTCTTACCGGAAACAAACACTTTTTATAAAGCAATTTTTAGGTAATTTTTTCCATATTGTGTGCTTGATTTGCTTATTGTAATTTTCTATAAGTGGGCTCCAAGTAACTACACTTGGTTGTTTAATCATCAGAGTGGGTGTGCCAAGTCACTATATGCTGTGAACAAGGAAGCAATTTTCACGATTCTGTTCTGAACACTGGAGGTAACTAACATGTTGCATAAGATCAAGCTTTGTCTGGCCTGGACAGGACAGCCTGAAGAGACACCTGTGGATTTTCTATTTTGCAGAAGCACGTTTAATGGCTTTGTGTTTGTAGATCCCCACTGACCACCGGGCCCTAAGGCTGCAAGGGCGTCCAACTTACCTTCCTGCTGGCTTCCTCCTGTCCTCCTCACAGGGGTGGATCCTGGAGGGGGAGGACAAGCTCCGGTTCCGAGTGACTAGGGGGTTTTCGGCATGTGGCCTCGGTGCGGGCTTCTTTTCTGAGGCCACAGTGCTGGTCACCTCCAAGCCTTTGATGAAGACCCCAGTGTGGCCTGGCCAATGGGAGTCCCTGGGGCCACTGTCAAGCTGTGGAATCTCGAAGCTACGTGTTTTCTTCATAATTTTCTTTAGGGGATGTTTCCTATGGTGGACGATGGGGGTCAGGGTGGGCTTAGGGGAGCAGGTGGAGTTGTCATCTGGGGTGTGCACATCTGGGTCCAGGTGCTCAACCTCCTGCCCACATGGAGTGACTTGTCCAGGGAGGCTGGACAGCAGTCGTGTCCACTCCATGGTGTGGCCCTCAGGGTCAGTGAGGGGGTTCCAGGATGGCTTATACTGCCTCATCTCAGTTCCATGAACAAGCTCGTGCTTCCTGGGCCTCTGCTCTGGAAGGGGGGCACTGGGGTTCAGTGCAGCATCAGAAAGGGCCTCTTGGGAGCGGGGTTGGGTGTGATGACACTGTCGCCCCAAGGCATGACATTGCCCTAGCATCTGCTGGCTGCCCCGGTCCAACACCGCTATACTCCCAGACACACCCGTGGCCTCCTGGCGATAGCTCTTCAAATACTCAGCAACCAGCTCTGGGCCCAGGGGTACCAGGCACTCACTGCAACACAGTGTTCTCCCGTTCACCTGTGCAGCAGAGGAGGGTGCTGGTCAGTACAGTGAGGGATTCGGCCAGATGGCTTTGCAGGCCCTACCCAATGTAATGGGGTCAAGGAGTGGCTTGAGTGAACTCAGGTCATGCTTGTTCTGCTATCCAGGTGCCTAAATCAAGGACCAGGGTGAGCCATGTGGCCAAAATAAAAGAAACACCCCTCTGCCCATGGGGGCAGCTGCTGTCTGAACTTGCCCAAAGGGGAAACAAGTCCACAGCCACCAAGGGTACCTGAGGGGTGTCCCAGCACCATAGGTTGTCTGTGAAATCAGTTATTCCACATTTTTGCCCGATATGGGAGCCCAAGAGGCCATGACAGTGGGGCAGAGACTCCTACCCCTGCCCTGGACAATACTGGCCTTCTCAGACCCCTCAGATTCTGTCAAGAGGGGTTGTGTTCCTGATAGCTCTGGCCCCAGGGACCCCAATGGTCAAGCAATTCCAGGGTGCTGGTGAGGTCACAGGTGCGTGCTGTACTGTTGTGATTATTTTGGGGTTTTCGGCTGTAAGTGGATTTCTAAAACTGAGCTGGTGAACAAGCAGAAAAGTTCACATGTCCATTGGGCCCATTTGTTCAGAACAATAAATAAACTTCTCATATGTCTACTGAGAGTCAGGGACGTGGTCTGATGAGAATGTTGGCCAGCTGTCCCAGTGCTTGGCACACCAGACCTGCATGAGGACAGCGCTCACTGAATGTCCAAAGAGTAAAGGACATGGGCAACACATGCGATCCCTGGGAGAAACTCCGCTGGGTCTCTCACCATCTTGCAGAACTGAGACTGGCTGACCCACTGGGCCAGGTCTCCCTCCCTCCACTCCACCCAGCCAGTCGTGGTGCTCAGACACCTCCCGACATCCTGGACTCTTTCCTCTGTGTCCTGCAAGTTGTTCTCTTCCATCAGCTGTTGTCCTTCCTGACAACACTGCTGTAGCCCAAGGAATCAACCATCAGCACAAGCTAGGCACTTAACTCTGTGGTTTCCAAGCAAGGGTTGGACTGCACCCACCATTGGCCTGAGATGCCCAGCCTGCAGCTCCTGCTGCTGCCACTTCATGCTCTCAACAGAGAGTAGCTCCAAAGGGCCCAGGAATTTCTCTTGCTCTTTTTCAAACCATGATTTGATCTACACAGGAAAAGAAGGTTTTACTTTTAAACATGTGAAGGAGTCTGGTCTAAGACAGTGGAGGGTAAAGGAGATGTCAGATGAGCTTAGGGACTGGCTTGCTCGTTCCCACAGACAGCTCTCCTCATCCTGATGCAAACGCTGCATCTCACTTGAATACATTGTGAGAAGCAAGGGCCACCATAAAGGCTCAAGTTCATAACTACTGTCACTGTTGGGAAGTGGGAATTAAGATTACTGAAAAACAGATCGAAAACTTTTCGTTTTGAAACTTCCTACTATGCTCAACAGACCCCAGAAATATTCTTCAGGCTGGTGGCGCTTGGATACCAAGAAAATGTCTGGGTCGTTGGCAGACCTGCCCGCACACCTCACAGTGTAACAAGGAGCAGGCTCTCATTTTAGAGACAAATCCTGTGGCAATACCACTTAGTTCACACTGAAAGTGTCCTAAGAAAATGCTTCATTTTTACACATAGTTCTGGTTGGAAAGCAATGCCAGGGACACCTGGTGTTAGGTGACCAAGAAGAGAGGTCTGTTATTAAAAACAGTGTGACTGAGCTATACCTAGGGCCACAAAAATTGGATTTAGTGTTCCAAATAGTACAGGCAGAGGAGAGAGAGATCAGAGTGTACATTCTTTGTGGACAGAGTCCACAAAGAAAAACACCAATTTGAGACTTTTATAAGGAAACACTGGCGATCTCACAGCTGCCGGGTGGAGGACAGGAAACGGCCAGCAGAGCAGAGGCCCCTCAGAGGTAGAGTGCCCCCTCAACCTTGTGAAAAACAATAAATTAAAGTTGTTTTAAAATTTAAATAGGAAAATTCAAATCATAAGTCTCATCATGGACTTCTAGTCGTTCTGTAACATTAAAGTAGAAAAGGCCATTTAAATAATAAGCAAAATTACAGAGCAAATTACCAACTGGGGAAATTATTTGCAACATAATCAAAGAAGTGATCAGTAGAAGTGATACAATGAAACTATAAAAAACAATAGACGTGTTCATGGCTAGGAAGAATAAACATCATTAAAATGTCTATATTACCCAAAGCAATTTATAAATTCAATGCAATACCAATTAAAATACCAATAACATACTTCAAAGATATAGAACACACATTCCAAAAATTTATATGGAACCAAAAAAGAACACAAATAGCCTCAGCAATCTTAAAAAGAAAAAATAAAGCAGGAGGTATCACTGGTCACCTCCCTCCAGGGCACTGACCTGGTCACCTTCCTCCTGGAGTGCCCTCAGTTCCCGTAGACTCTCCAGCTCCTGCAGACACTTATTGGAAGTGAGGACCAGCCTGTGAACCTCCTCATCCACCTGGTTGTATAGGCGGCCTGCAGCCTCAATGCTGTCTCTGGAAGAGAAGGCAGCTGTCTGGTGTTGCGTCCCGATCACTGGTTTGTTCCCAGGCTGTCCCCTTAGGAATATGTTGTTGGTGACAACCTACTTAAAAAACACAACTGCACTCTTTTTATGTCCTTTCATGTCTGACAGAAATGGAAGCCCCAGAGGGGGCCCAGAGCCAGAGCAGGAACATGAACATGCCCCTAAGTGGTGATACCCATTGGCCACACACACGCAGGTGCCAGGGAAGAGAGACTGAAATGTGGGTGGGTGGTCGCAGCACCTCAGGACAGAGGATGCGCTTGGTCAGGAACTCTGACTGCTGAATCCCACTTCGATGAGTTTTGTCTTCCACTTGAGCATTCCAAGTGTAATCCTCCTTGGAGTCCTCAAATGAGACAAGCTCGGATCCAGTCAAGCATTTTTGTCAGAGAAATGGAGCTCTGGGCCTGTGGGGACACTACCTGTGATGGAGACAGGCTTCCCCTGTGGAGCAGAATGCTGAGCTTCGCCCCAACCTACCCCAGAGTAACACTCACCGGCCGTCTTCACTGGCCCCACACTCTTCCCTCTTCAGCCGTGCCAGCATGGTGCCACCTTCCAGGCGGAGGGTGACCAGCAGGGCATCTTCCAGAGCTCGCTTCATGATGGCCCTGTGCTCGCCGATTAACTCTGTGACCTCCTGCAGGGGTGGGAGGGCTGTGCCTAGAACATCTTTGCCCAGGAAGGGCCTCCCACCTCTAATACTGGGTAAGAATCAGGAGTGACTACACTGGGCTTTCACCAATCAAGCTCAAAGCATGGTGGGATGGCTACACCTTCCACCCAGTACTATACTAGCAGGAGGTGGGTAGCAGATGGCAGGCGCCTCACGCAGGGGAAGGAGGTCTGAGATTGAGACACGCAGGCAGGGACAGAAGGAAGCTGAAGCTCAGCAGTAGGAGAAGCTGGAGTCCGGAGGCCAGCACACCCTGGGCACCCCCACGGTGTCTCCAGGTTGTGGAGGTGCCTCTGGCCAGCCCTTCTCTGAGTCGTGTTGCACTGCTTACTCACAGCAGCAGTCACTCACGCCCTGCTGGCAGGGCATCAAATGTGGCTGTGTCGTTTCCCTTTTTTGGCAGGGTGGGAGTTTTTTGGTCACAAGGGGGAGGACCTTGTCCTTTGGAAGTTATCTGCTGACTGAAACGGATCTACAAGTCAAAGCGTTCGGGAACCTCTGCTATGGATGATGGTGAAACCAAATGTTAATTTTCAAGTTTTGGCTATACTTCTCTGTTTCCACCTGTAAGATAAAATAAAATACCGAGGACCTACCTGTGCTGTGCTGAGGGTCCTGTGGGTGTTCAGGGAACCGACTAAATTCTGTAGGAAAGCGATGGCGTCCTGGCAGTTTGTGGTGAAGAGCTCCAGCTTCTATAGTGGTTTGAGAGGATGAGACGATAAAGGCACATTCTGTTAGATGCTGAAGTAAGCATCTGTGAGTTCCTACATTTAAACTGGTCTCAGGTAGTAAGCCCCTCATGGTGTCGCCCAGTGACCTCTGGGTGTCTGCAGGAGTACAGGAGAAGCACCTTCCCTGCCCAGGGCTGGATTTCAGTGGCATTCTGAAGCCCTGCAGCATGGTTATTAGAAACAGACTAGAAGCAGTGACTGTGAAAGGTGTGTTGCCCGGGGTCATCATGCCCTTTCAGAGTTGAGTAAAAACATCCACAGGGAGAAGTTTCCTGGTCCCCTGGTGACTGTGGCACACGCAGCGGCTGTGAGCTGTTCCTTACCCTATGGAAGCAGATCCAGTCACTGTGACCGTAGGGAAAGGAGCCTTCAAAGTCTGCAGTCAGCTGGGAGCTGTCGACAAGCTTGTGCAGGGCCTTCAGGGAGCCCACCAGCTCACACTGCCAAGGAGAAGGAAACACCGCTGGAGTGGCTCATTACTGGGTGGACTGCTGGAGACATGAATGGGCTGAGTGGCTCCATACAGGAATGATGGTGAGAAGAAGTGAAAGGAAAGGGTAGCAAAGAGAAATGAAGGAAAGGTCCCCACTAAGGAGAGAAAAAATAAGGGAAAAACTGGGAAGGAAGCAAGGGAAAGATAAGGGGATAAGGGAAAAGGCAGTGAGAGGAAGGGAAAAGTGAGGAAAAAATGAGGATATGCTACTTCTGGTACGGCAGAGTCAACCCCTCTTAGAAAAAACCACAAACTCTGGACGAGTGCAATGACAACTGCCTGAAAGCTCTGAAGGGGAGCAAAGCAGGACTTATAGTGAGCAATTGAAACTTGGATGAAGAAGCCAGCATGGAGAAAGCACCCTATTTTTGTGGCTTTGGCTGAAAGGCAGGCTGCCAATGGTGAGTCTGGAGGGACTAAAGCTCTGATAAAAAACTGGCATCTTCCTGGACTGAAAAACTAGAAGATAGGGTAGAAAATGATAAATTCTCACAAGGGAGAAAACTGGGGAAAGGAAGCTCCAGACAATCTGTAAATTCTGACCCTGAACCATGTGTACATGGGGAAGACCCCAAGCAGCTGAAAGCAAAGAGAACTGAACTGGACCTGTGCAAGGGATGGCTTTCAGTTTGAATCTACCAAGTTAAATTCATGCTAAAGTAGTACTGTGAGGAGGTTTACAATAGAATCCAGTCTTTACAACAGAATATTCACAGTGTGTAGTAAAACATGATCCAAAATTACTTGACACATGAAGAATCAGGAAAATGTGACTTATTCTCAAAGAAAAAGACAATCAATAGAGGTCAACCCAGAGAAGACCCAGATGTTGGAATTATGATACACTTTAAAGCAACTACTATAACTATTCTCAATGATGTAAAGGAAAATGCTTGTAATTAATGAGAGGATAGGAAATCAAAGCAGAGATACAGAAAATATATTTAAAAACTCACTGGAAATTTCATAGCTGAAAAATACAATATCTGAAACTAAGAAATCACTAGATGGGATTAATAGCTGAATGAAGATATATGGAGCCAGTGACCTTGAAGATAGATCAGTGGAAACAATCTGATCTGAAGAAGAGAAAGAAATATTTTAAAAAACACATTCTCAGGCTCTGGACCATTGGCTCAGCAGTAGAGCGTCAGCCCAGCATGTGGAAGTCTCAGGTTCAATTCCTGGTCAGGGCACACAAGAGAAGTGATTATCTGCTTTTCCATCCCTCCCCTCCTTCTCTCTCCCTCACTCCCCCTCCCGCAACCATGGCTCATTTGAGCAAATTGGCCCTAGGCACTAAGGATGGCACCATGGTCTCACCTCAGACACTAAAATAGCTTGGTTGCCAAGCAACAGAGCAATAGCCCCAGATGAGCAGAGCATCGCCCCATAGAAAGCTTACCAGGTAGATCATAGTCAGGGCACATGTGAGAGTTTGTCTCTCTGCCTCCCCACCTCTCACTTAATAATAAAAAAAGAAAAATTCTCAGAGACCTATGAGATGACATTAGTATGTGTAAGTGAAATCCTAGAAAGAAAAGAGGAATCAGGCAGAAAAAACATTTCAAGAAATAATGACTACCTGGATGGCTGGCTCAATGGGTAGAGCATTGGCCCAGCATGCAGATGTCCCAGGTTTGATCGCCAGTCAGGGCACATATGAGAAGCAACCATCTGCTTCTCTTGCCCTCCCTCTCCCCCTTCTCTCTCTCTTCCCTTCTCGCAGCCAGTGGCTTGAATGGTTCAAACCTTGGCCCTAGGTACTGAGGATAGGTCCCTCAGTTGATTACAACATCGGCCTCAAACAGGGGTTGCCAGGTGGATCCCTGTATGTGCACATGTGAGAGTCAGTTCTCTATCTCCCCTCCTCTCACTAAAAAAAAATAATGGCTGAAAACTTTCTAAATTGGTGACAGACATAAAATTTCAGTCATAACTAATAAATATAAAGAAAACTATACCTAGTCATATTACAGTCAATTTTCTGGAAAAAAAAGGATAAGAGAAAATCTTGAAAGTATCCAGAGGAAAACGAAACATTTTTCTAAAGATGAACAATTAGTAGAATTGCTATGAGTTTTTCATCAGAAAATAGGGAGGCCAGAAAACAACAGGACACATATCTTTAAAGTGCTGAAAAATCAAATCAGAAAAACTGTGAAGCCAAAATTAATTTTTTTTAATAAAGTGAGAGGTGGGGAGGCAGAGAGACAGACTCCCACATGTGCCCCAACCGGGATCCACCTGGGAAGCCCCCTATGTGGCATGCTCTGCTCATCTGGACCTGCTGCTCCGTTGCTCGGCAACTAAGCTATTTTAGCACCATGGAGCCATCCTAGGCGCCCCAGGCTGACTTGCTAGAACCATTCGAGCCATGGCTGGGAAGGGGAAGAGAGAGAAAGAGAGAGAAAGGGTGTGGGGAGAATCAGATGGTCACTTCTTCTATGTGCCCTGACCGAGAATCAAACCTGGGACATCACAAGCCTGACCAACGCTCTACCACTGAGCCAACTGGTGAGGGCATAATATTCTGTATCTAATGAAAATACCTTTTAAGAAAGAAGAAAAAGTAAAGAAGTTTTCAGGTAAAAGAAAAAGACACAAGAAGAAAGAGAAAAAAGAAAACAACTGAAGTGGAGAAGGTCTGGTTTTCAAAGTGTTCTGATCCTATGCTCTGCACAGCTCCTGCAAGAACTTAAGGGTCTGCGACAGGCCTCCAGGCTCCTTTGTGGGTGACACCACAGCTTACATAAATTCTTTTATATGTGTTATCTCATCTGGGTGCCTTAATATTTAATTTTATGTATCACTCAGAGTCCTACTTAATGCTAAGATTCTAAAACCACTACCTGAATTGCTGCATCTTTGTCAGGCCTGAATGCTGATTCTTTGTCCACCAACAGCAAAATACTATGAATTATGGGAGGAGATGTATTCTGAAAAAAGCAAAAAAGAAATACTAATTAGCTTTTAATTTTTAACTTCATTTAGTTAATAGAATTGTCTAACTTTGACTGATGCAACTTCCACTTTATTTTCCCCAAACACCTAGAATGCATAAAATACAGGTGCCTTTGCTCTGAATGTAAATTACTTACCCTTATGAATTATTTAACGTAATCATGTTTATTATTTATAATTTACACACAATAAAATACACCCTTGTTAGTGTCTAGTTCTCTAAATTTTGACAAAACTTATAGGCATGTAACTACCACCACCATGAAGATATAGAACACCTTAGCTTCCCACAGATTTCCTCATTCTCCTTTGTAGTCAAGGCCCCTGGCCCTTGGCCACCACTGATCAGTTTTCTAGTTCAGTAAATTTGCCTTTTCCAGCTACTGTATCAACAGAATCACAAAGTACTGGCTTCTTTCTCTTAGCATTGTGCATTTGAAATTCATCCTTGCTGTGAATATCAAAAACAAAGTTGTTTTTCTCTAACACTGATATTTATATGGGTACTGACCTGACGTTATTACCTGAGGCATACCTACTTCAACCAACTTGAGAGAAATGCATTTCTGAATATAAATAAATGTTGCCTTATTATCCAGTTGAATGATAGGAAGTACAGATTAACAATTTTTTAGCAAAAATTAAAGGAAATCTTGGGGTTGCCAACACTTCCGTTCCATCTTCAAACAGAACTTGCCTTAAAATTTTTCTGAAAAGCAGTTTTGTTAAAAAACAAACAAACAAAAACTACTTGGCAATTGCTCAGTCTTTGCTGTTTCATAAAATTGCATGTGCTTTTAAGGAAGACCAAAATCTCAAAGGAATTTCCAAGCCTTGAGTAGAATATGAATACAAAACTGGATGACATCCTGGTTTCTGACTTCTGAGCCCAACAGCTGGTTAAGAGAGGGGAATGGAGTAAATAGGAGATTATGTGCTTCTGTGATGTCTCACAGATTGAATTCTGGCACATCAAACCTGTTGCTGCAGCAGAAGCGCTAACTCAAGCTTTAAAGGAATGCAATGTGAACCTTTTCTGGTGAGAGCTAAGACTGAGCATGTACTCCCTTTGAAGAGCAGGTGTCACCCATGAGGTTTGCTCTGAGATTCCTTTCAGCAGAGCTGGGTGGATGGCAGCCTTGTTTGCTTTCCCAGAATCTCCCTAGCATTATTCCTGTGTCAGGTTAGGAGCAGTACCACCAGGGACACCCTGCTCCTGCTACCCCATCCACTCCACAGCCTGGGCTTCGTGTCTCCTGCCTGGAAGTTTCCACAGCCTCCCCAGGTCTCTCTGGCCTGGCCTCCTGGGCCCCAACACTTGTATTCAGACACATCCTGACCTCTGTCCCTGAGTCTCTTCTGGGAAAAACTTCCATTTGGCATCGCTAAACTTAAGAACCTGGGTGAGACCAGCAACTTGTTCTGTCTCTACTAAAAGGCCCCTTTAGCTCAGGGAGTAGCTGGGGCAGGTGGAGAAGCTTCCAGGAGCCTCTGAGAACTAAACCCCAGAACAGCATTTGGCACACAAGGGCCCCTGTGTCCACACGTCTGAGGGCCACTGATGTTCTCAGGCTCTTGTCTGGCTCTGGGTCCCTATAACATCCCAGTGGTCACTTTATCCCCATTACAAGGATTCCCCAATTCCCTCTTCCTTTTACTCATTAACCGGCATTCAGGATGGGGTCTTCCTAGGGGGACCGTGAACCTGCTGAACACCCTCCCGTGAAACTGTCCTAGAGGCCTCTCAGAAGTTCTCACAGTGATCAGTGGCCAGCCCTCCATGCCCTCATCTGGTAGGGTGACATACCTCTGCACCCTCATTTAGTAAGGTGTTTGATACGGGTGTGCTATGAAGCGAAGGGGTCGTCACCACTTTTGCTAAGACAGGACCCCAGAACACCTCACAGGCTGATCCCGCTGACTGCTGTGTAACTCCACAGTGACGACCAGGGGATGGGCTGCATGCTCCTTCCAAGAGGGCTCTGTGCTCATGACCCCCACAGCCCTGTACGCTCGGGCACCAACTTTCCCAGCTCACCTGCAGAGCCGCCAGCGCCTGGAAAAGGGCACGGGTCGCCGGACTCTTGCGAGCGTCTACCAGGATGACCAGCCCCAGGTCCCGCACTTCTTTCCTGAAGAGAGATAGATAGATGGTGTTAACCCTGCAGGTTAAATCTCTTCCAGAATGAGTTTCCACATCTCGCAATGAGACGTCCTCACCCAGGTCCTCCTGTCTCTAAACTCAGGAATCTTGGCTTGACACACATCAACCCTCTGCCTCCTGAGGAATCAAGCTGCTTATCAGTTGGAAGCCAGGCAATCAGGCCTCACTGTGATGGGCCAGTCATGACCGACAGCATCTCCAGTCAAGGGGAACTGCTAAAGCCTCAGAACTGCCTTCCTGCCCTCACTCTGGTCTCCTGACATGGGGTCCTGCTCCCTTCCCTTCACACAGCCTCTTGTGCTCACTCTCCTGCCTCCCCGTCAGTGCCACCTCCTGACCAGAAATGACTGACTGCCCTGGGGCTCCTGTGCTCTTCCTTCTACCTGTAGGATCCTTCTCTTCTTGTCTGCACCCACGCTCCTCCAGGACACAGAGCCGATTGGTAAGTCCCCTCCCCTGGCTGGGAACGCAGCTCCTTCCCAGCACTATAAACTCGTCCATGTCGGGAGCTGCGGTAAATTGGGTTCCCACGTGTGTCTCCTTAAGGGCAGAAATCACGTCCTACGCCCCTTTGTATTCCCAGGTAAGTGGTGGATGGATGGGTGGATGGAAAGGTTGATGAGTGAAAACCAGCATCCTATCTAATTTTAAGATTTGTGTATCTTAAGAGTTTGGTGGTAGTGCATTTATAAGGCACACCCAAAGAACAAGTGGCTCCTTGTAACATACCTGCAGTAACCACTAACAAGATACTGCTGGACGCTCTTCATGCTAATGCTGACATTTAATCCTATTCAGAGAGTTGAAGGGCATGTGTCACATCCCTTGATGGTGGGTGGATTTTGGCTTTTCAAGGTACAAAACTCTACCAAGATGCTAACAAAATTACAACGCTTGTAGGGAAATAACCAGCCCAATCATGAAGCCCCAGAACAAGTCTGTCCTAAGCGCTTTAGGAATATTCATTCCTCCACAGAGGATTTCTCCCAGAGTGTCATGAGCCGAAGATGCCTTCTCTGGTGAGGAGCTGGGCTGTCTGAATTTGCTGTGACAGGGCAGAAAAAGCAGAGGGCATATTTCCAGGCTCAAGTCCTGGCCCTGCCAACCCTAGAAGTACCCTCAGCCTCAACTCGCAGGTGTTTCACTATACAATAGAGAACACAGCAGCTGGCCAGCTCTGCGAGGCTGAGGACACAGAAGGGCATACACTCCGAAAGTGCACTGCTCTCCACCGCAGCTCCCATTCACACAAGCTTCTGTTAATAGAAAACGTCATTAGCAGAAGGCTTTCAAGGGGTTCAGCTGAGGCTTACAATGTATAAACTAATGAGAGTGTAAAACTATTCTTTTTCAGTGTAGTTTCAATATATATTGAAATCTGTGCTGAAGGGCAAATGTGAAATCCTAGGTTCCCCAAAGGCAGTGAAACAAGTGCCCTGCAGATAACTGGGAAACCTACTCTGTAAAAGGGAGTGTTAATGAGAATAATTTCACTGTTTTTCTGCCTGAATGTTCCCGCACTGATCTTACCTATGATGTTTCAGAAGACAGTAAAATAGAAAGCTAACACACTGCAAAGAAAATGAGATCACATGTGATGGTGCATCATATGACATGTGCCCACGTGAGCTGATGTCATGTAATGTGATAATGCACCATGTGACACATTCTCACATCACATGACTGAGCCACATATGTACTCACATATCACATGACATGTCCTTACATAAGACCACATCACATGACATGTGCCATGTAACTGCCATGATGTGATATGGTAGAAGACAATTTCAGACCATGCACTTTAGGGAGATTATTTCTAATCCTCTAACACACCTTTGAGATAGCTGTCATCATCCCGTTTTATGCTGAGATGCACCATGTGCCCAGCCACTAAGCTCAGCGCCAGTATTCAGAGATGGACTGTGATATTATGGTTGAGCTCATTCTCCTCTGAAGGGGGTGTCCACCCCAGCATCATGGGGGACTCTTGGTCTGCCAGTCACGAAGACTATCCAAAGTGTGTCTGCATCTGATGAGATCAAGGGGCCCTAAATAATGTGCTTTAATCATCCTGGATTCTAGCTCTCCCATCTCTGTTCATGGTCTATGGAGAAACCCGAGACCACAGCCTTGGAGAAGGTCCTCCGAACATGGCTGCTTCCCAGGCAGACCTGCCTATACCATTGTCCTTACACAGGATCTAGGAGACCTGGTCCTCTGAGAGTTCTAACAGGAGGATGTGTCTTTCTTGAAAAGCTGGCACACTTTTCTTCTGGCATATGGCATTGCCCAGTTGAATGTAAAGCCCAATAAGCACAAGTCAGTTTTTCCTGCTTCTTAGTACCAGGTTCTACTCATTAGAATTATTTCTTTACCTTTTTAGTCTAAAGATTATCTTTATATCAGCTCAGGTCTTTATCCAAGTCTACTTCAAATATGTTTTAGAAACAGGTGGAGTATAAGACATGAACTAAAGGCCCTGGCCAGTGGTTCAGTGGTTAGAGCATCAGCCCAGCATATGGATATCCTGGGTTTGATTCCCAGTCAGGGCACACAGGAGAAGCAACCATCTGCTTATCCTCCTTTCCTTTCTTCCTTCTCTCCCTCTTCCCCTCCTAAAGCCAGTGGGTCATTCAAGTGTGGCCCCAGGCACTGAGGATAGCTTCATTGGAGCACATCAGCCTTAGGTGCTAAAAATAGCTCTGTACTTAAGCACTGGCCCCAGATGGGGCTGCTGGGTGGATCCCAGTCAGGGCGTATGTGGGAGTCTGCCTCACTATCTCGCCTCCTCTCACCTAAAAAAAGAAAAGAAAATAAAAAGACATGTAAATAAAAAAATGCTTAGAGTGAGACTAAACGATGCAGAGTTCAGGGCCAGTGTGTGGCAGAGACTTGGTTCAGAGAGGAGAGGTCACGGTGAGCAGAGGGGATTGATGTGTAAGGGAGGGGAAAGGTACATGGGACTAGGAGCAGAACGAAACCAGACAGCAGGAGGCTGAGGGGCATGTGGGTGTGTGCTGCTACCCATTTCACAAGGGTCCCTAGGTTACAGATGAGTAATACCCTTACATGAGGACACACGCTCACTCGGGTTTACCCCCAAAGGGGTGGGAAAGGTGGAAACGTGGCTCAGTCCCACCTGGGGATTCCATGGAAGTACTTCAGCAGGCAGGTCAGCTCGGCACTGGACGTGTGGTGGCTGGACCAGAGCAGGCCCTTCGTGCAGACCTGTACTACTGCTCTCCCCTGGCGGTCTCGGGTCCCTGCAGAAATAGAGGGCATTGTGAAAGGGAGCAGCCCCCATGGGGACACACATGGCTTCCAGTTTGAGAAATAGTGAGTTAGGGTCTGTAAACTGTTATTGGCTTCAAAGTGAGATCTTCCAGGAGAGGAGAGCCTGGCACTCACCTGGACAGATGAAAGCCATGCTCACCTGACAGAGTGATGGCCATTGTCATCATCTGAATGTTTGTGCTCCCCCAAATTCAGACAAACACCAATACCTGAATGGATGATGTCAGAAAGTGTGCCTTTGGGAAGTGCTTAGGTGATGAGGGTGGAGCCCTCATGAATTGGATTAGTGCCCATATAGAAGGTCCCACAAGGTTCCCTTGCCCCTTCCATTATATGAGGACAGAGAGAAAAGGTGCCAACTATAGACCAGAAAGAGGCCCCACACCAGAACCTGATGATGCTGGCTCCTTGATTTTGGACTTCTATCCTCCAGAACAATATGAAACAATATGAAATGAATTTGTTTTTCTGAGCTACCTAGGCGTGGTATTGGTTATAGCAGCCTTGATAGAGTGACGGCCATGCTCACCTGGGAGGGCAACAGCCCCAGATTGCAGCAGCTCTGGGTTGATCTCTAGCATCTGCTTGGGCAGGTCTCCTGTGCTGTGTGTCTGTCCTTCACCCTCAGAACATAGCAGCTCAGCAACCATGTCTGGAAACCTCCTAGAGTCTTGTCCTTGGAGGCTGCAGTCACCTGCGTCAACACTGGCTGGACAACAGCAAGAGACCTGGTCAAAGATGATGTACTGCTCTGGTTTGAAGGCCACTGATCAGCTTGCTACAAACACAAGGATGAAACTCTGAGTGAAGGCCCTGGTTGGTTGGCTCAGTGGCAGAATGTTGGCCTGGCATGAGGATGTCCCGGGTTTGATTCCTGGCAGGGCACACAGGATAAGTGCCCATCTGCTTCTGAATCTCTTCCTCTCTCATTTCTCTCTATATATCTTTTTCTTCTCCTCCCCTCTTGCTGCCATGGCTCAATTGGAGCAAGTTGGCCCCAGGTGCTGAGGATGTCTCCATGGCCTTCGCCTCAGGTGCTAATAAATGGCTTCAGTTGCAACAGAGCAAGGGCCCCAGATGGGCAGAGCATTGCCCCCAAGTGGGCCTGCTGGGTGGATCCTGGTCGGGGGGACATGTGGGAGTCTGTCTCTGCCTCCCCTCCTCTCACTAAATAAAAAAATCAAAAAACCGTGAGTGAAAATAGTAGGTGTCCATGAAAACTTATCCTGTTTCTGGTGGAAATGCAGGTGTGCCACACCTTTCGGGACAGGAATTCCTGAGAAGCAGGGCATAAATAAACACGGACATTTACATATTTCAGTTCCACTAGGAATGCTTACTACCTGAAGACTTCAGGGAGTAACATTTTATACTGAACACTGTCATCCTAATTTACTCTGTAATACAGATTTCCCAGAGTGTCAGAAACATATGCCCAGAGGTAGGGAGAGCACCGCGGGGAAGGAACTGTCCTACTGATCACCCTTGGGGGGAAAGCAGTGACCCTGCTAGAGGTGCTCCAGTTGGGGCTGTACCCACAAGTACTCCACAGGAGATGAACCACATTCCAGACAGAGCAAAAACACCCAACACCCCACCCTGCAGTCGCGCTCATGGGTGTAGGGACAGGCTTGGTCAGGGACGGCCAGTGGGGGTTGGAACCTAGCCCCGAGGGCACCATGAAGCAGCCCAGGTTTTGCTTTTCTGTCCCTAAGTCTCATTCTTACCTTCTTTCAGTGCTAATAATGGGCAACAGCACGGCTTTCTCACCAGAGCCGGGCCTGAGAAGTCCATAGCATTCTTTCACATATAAAAAATAAAAGTTTTATTGAGGTATATTTTACATATAAAATTTACCCACTTCGTGTGTGCACAATTCAGAGATTTTCAGCAACTTTTCCAAGAGGTGCAACCATCACCATAAATCAGTTCTAGAACATTTTTGTCCCTTGAAAAAGAACCCCCTATGCCCATTTATAGTAAATCTTCTCTCCTAGCCCAGCCCCAGGCCACCGCCTGTCTAGCTTGTCTGTGAATTTACCAATCTGGATACAAAGTAACCAGAACCAAACACAATGTGGTCTCTTCCCTGGCCTCTTACTCAGCACAATTATCTTTGAGGTTCACCCATGATGTTGCCTGTGCCAGAGTCACATTCTTTTCCATGGTGGGTCTCATTCCATTGTCTGGGGGACTGCATTTTGTCTACCCTTCTACTAGCTGATGGACTCCAATCACATGGTATCCTTGAGAGCGAATTTTTTTCTTGTATGCTCATATGTTTTCTAGGAACATCACCATCTAAGGGTAAAACCAATTCTTTAGTAAACCCCGAGTTTTATCACATGGACAGGGGGAGCAGACATCACATTTAGGTGGGACCTTTCTCTTCAGACATCTTCCTAGTTGAGTAGGTCATTCATGTAGGCTTTTCCTGAACTCAGCCTGCACTGTGAGACAGTGAGAGGAGAGGTCTGAGGTAGGGGCTATAGCGTTAAAATGGCCAGGAATAAAAGCAGTATCTACCACATGTGGCTAATAAGAAACAGTTGCTCAGTTACCACTGTTGAATGAACAATCAATGGTCTGAGTATGATACTTTTAAAATAAATTCTGAAATGCTATACTTAGTTTTGAAATTATGTTAATTTTATGTTTAAAGAGGAGACAGAGCAATGTCTCAGGGGCTGGAGCAACCCAGAAGTAGAGGAAGAGCATGTGGAAACAGAGGAGGAGCAAGGAAGAAAAGAAGAGCAGGAAGCAGGAACAGAGGAGGAAAAGCTGAAACAGAGGAGGAGGAAGCCGGAACAGAGGAGAACAAAGGAGAAAAAGAAAGCCAGATCAGAGAAAAGAGGAAGCCAGAACAAAGGAGGAAAAGCTGGAACAGAGGAAGAAGAAGCCGGAACAGAGGAGAAAGAAGCCGGAACAGAGGAGAAGGAGAACAGAGGAGAAAGAGAAAGCCGGAACAGAAGAGGAGGAAGCTGGAACAGAGGAGGAGAAAGCCAGAACAGAGGAGGAAAAAGCTGGAACAGAGAAGGAGGATCAAAGGAGCATAATGGAACTGGAGGGGCAAGCTTTGCCTGTTGCCACAGAAGAGCAAATGTGCTAAATGTCAATTAACTTAGGTGTCAAGAAGGGGTTCCAGCTGAGTCATTTTTTTTGTATTAATCAACACAAGGAATCTGGGACCATATTATAGGCTTGACTCCAGGGACAGCAGGGTGTGATGGGGAAAGTATGTATCAACGATCCACTGGTCACTGTTTAGGTAATCAACTTCCCACCTCCTCATGGGTAGAAGAAACCTTTGCTTATTCCCAGTGTCTTCCTTCCTTCCTGGATGTTAGACACCACACCGGTGGGTTCTGCATCAGCAGCAAGAAGAGAGAAGAGGTGGCAAGAAGAAGGAAAGGGAAACTATCCCTAGGCAGTAAACTCCTCCAACTTCAGGTCCCAACATAGCCCTCAGTGTTATCTCACATGTAATCTCGGGACACTGAGTACATAGCCACTGGGCCCAAGAGAAATGATTACTTGAGAATACAAAATTTCTGATGACAAGACCTTGAAACTTCTTAGATGTGCTACTCTACACACAGGGTGTCCACTTGGCCCTGTCTGCACTTGGCGGTACTGGCTTGTTTAAACTAAAACTGCTGCCTGCAGGACGGTCAGCTCTCATCTGGCTGTGGTCAAACGTCCGCAACCCTGCGCTACAGTGACGCTGTGCCTGAGTGTCCACGGAAGCATTTGCACAGCCAGCATTTCTCTGTGGGGAGAAATGTACTGAATTATATTTTACATGGACACTTGGGGGGAAGACAAAAGCTCTGTCTCCTAGCTGCAGACTTCCCGCGGTCGTGAGTGTTCACAGAGTCACCACTGTGTGCGTGGGACTGTGTGTGTTTCTGCCCAACACAAATGGGAAAGGAAACGGACAATGAAGGACTGCTTAAGACCTGGAAACAATGGTCAGGGAGTTATTGCTTTATTTTAATTTTAATTGAATTACAGAGAGGCAACAGGGTGTTTTCCAAGGATCAACTCTAAGTAAATAATTGTATTATAAAACTCTTAGTAGTTAAGTCCACTGTGTACGCTGTGCTATCCAAATCCCATCAGAACTTCAGGCGGGAAGGAGCACGCAGCCTGGTTTCGGGAGAGGCCTGCACGGGTGCAGCAGACAGGCCCACCCAGAGCTGCGAGGTCCTCAAGGGCCCCTGGATGCAAGCAAGATGGGAGCCTCCCCACTGGGCCAGGTGGGGAGACCAGGAGAGGAGACCAGAGAGGAGCCTTATACCCACTACTGTATTTATTCCGTGGGGCTGCTAGCACTCGCTAAACCTGCTTTCACTAAACTTCTTGCTGCTTTCCAAAATCATTGTTTTTGTTCTTCACAGAACATTTCTTTATACAAAAATAGGAAATAGCTGAAATATTTGACTTAAGAAACATGTCATTCTCTCATTATCTTTCTTCATGCCCTGCACACACTCCTCTAGGTAATCATTTTCCCTCCAGAGTCTAAGGAAAAGCACTCCGGGATCGGACAATTGGAGACTCACTGAGGGCCTTCAGGTGTGTGTAACTAAGGATCATAAAGTCATCGACATGGTGTCATTTAAAAATGAAGATCACACCCGATTTACCAATATGAACAGTATTAATACAATGTGGGGGTGTATGGTGGCTATAAAAGGATGTGTCCACTCCCAGAACCAGTGAATGTGACCTTGTCTGGAAAAGGGTCTTTGCAGATGTGAATACGTCAAGTTTAGGGTGGGCCCGAAATCCAACAACAGGTGTCCTAAGAGAAAGGAGAGAAAGGTTTGAGGCGTGGAGAGACAGGAAGAAGAGCATGCGGCCACAAGCCCAGGAATGCTGTAACCCCTAGCCACTGAAGAGGCGGGAAGAGCCTATGGCGCTATGACCTCAGACTTCTGGTCTCCAGACTCTGAAAGGATAAACTTCTGTTGTTTTAAGCCACTATGTGTTGCAGTACTGTACTTCATGTAGCAATCACAGGAAAGGAACACATGTGATCATTATTTTCAAGAGTCAGTATAGATATGAAGACAGGCTTCTACTAAACCAAGAGACTAGACCAAATGGGACAGGGCAGGTGGGGGGAGGAGAAAAAGATGAAGGACAAAGGGGATAGTGGGGGAGGGGAGAAGGTAGGGGAGAGGGAACATTTACCTTTTTCTTTGGTGCAGCAAGATGGATGGCTAGAGCCCAAGTTTCTGGTGCCCACAGCTTGTCCTCCTAAGAGACCTCCAGATCCAGTGCTGGCAGAATGGGGAGAGGTCTGCCGGCTGTCACCTCGGACGCTCCTAAGGGACCTGTCCCAGGACCGAGACCTTCTGGTAAGGGTCCTCCCAGCCGTTCCTGGACAGCTTTCTTGACTCCGGATCCCCTGGGGGTCTCCCTGGGGGCTGGGGCTTTCCTTCTGGGTCAGGCTGGCTGCTGCTCCGGCCCTTTTGTTCTGAGCGCCATAGGTCTCCTCCACAAGGGACTCCTCGGAGCTGGAGCCCAGGGGCATGGGGTTTCGAAGAGCCTCCATGTAGGACTTCCTGAACCAACGTCTGGTCTCCATGCTGGCAGGGACCTCAGGGCTGCGTGCATCCTCAGGAGAGGTGAAGGCCTGGGGGCCATCCTGCTTGTCCACAGGGTCCAGCCTCCCTCCCAGTCCTTTGGGGCTTTCAAGGACCTCCGATGGGCTGAAGTCAGAGCTCCTGGGCAGGGTCCTGGGGCTTCTGTACACTGAAGGAAGGCGGCTTGGCTGGACACTACCGAGATGTCGGCCGCAGTGAGGCTGGGCTGGAGTGTCGCTGGAAGAGGTGCTCCCCTGTGGACAGGGGCTGGCCATGTCTGGTGCTGGGGCCGGAGCCTCCAAGGTGCTGCCTGTAGGCTGCTCAGACCCAGGACAGCTGGAGCCACTGGGCAGGATTCTTCCGCCGCTGGGTACAAACACAGGGACTGTGACGTTGCTCCATGGGGTGCGGTACACAGCAGAGCCTGAGGTCAGCAAGCAGTTTTTCAAGAGGACAGTGTTGTGTTCTCTGTTCACCCGGTCCAGAAATTCTCCTGTGAAGACACAGCCGTACATGGCCTCAGGCACAGCGACTTCCTCTAAGCCTCGTCCCAGCCAAGAGAGGCACTTTAAGACCAGTCTGGCCGACTGCTTCCCCACGGATGTGACTTGCAGGTAGAAGTCTCCGGGCCTGAGCCTGACTCCGCGGAGGGATGCCAACTGCACCACCACCTTCCCGTGGATGCACAGTGGCCAGCCTTCGTGGAAGAAGATGCGGCCTGTGTACCTGGCCTGCGACAGGAAAAGGAGGGGGATTAGCAGCTGGCATGAAACCTGTCCTTACACTGTCTCCATCCAGCAGAGAGAGTGAGCAACAGCCCCCCTGTACCTCAGAACACCAAATAAATCATTAGGGCTGAAAACAGGAAGCTTCTCAATTCAGTCAAGTCAGTCAAAACCACATGTTTGCAGCTCCTTCTAGGAGGCTTGAGGGAGGACAGCACAGGACAGGGTGGGAGGTGGCCACCCCAGGCAGTCTCATGCAGCCAGAGGCAAAGGGGACTCTGCAGGGAGACTCCTAGGGGTTATCCCCACCGGGTCTTCCACACTCTCACCTCCCCAACCCTTGCCCTCCATCTAACTTCCAGGGGCTTCTGGGTACCCACAGGTACCTCCCCTCAAAGAACATGGCCTCTGGAATCACAGGGTGGGGGCGCAGTGAGGAAATGTGGGATCTGGGCAGGTCACCAATAGTATCGACTGGAAACTCCCACCTAATGCAATGGGCAGTTTCTACTTATTGGGGAGACAATGAAGTTTACAGTCAAGCTGTAGGTTATGGGGAGAGTTCTTAATCACTCTTTGGAAAGAACTTGCTATGGAAAAGGTTTTGACTTCAGGACGGAGGAGACACAGTCAAACACAGGCTGCATCTTCATGGGGCATGAAAGGTCCGGCAGTTAGGGAACAAAGGGTGGGACCTGACATGTCAGAAGCTATAGCTACACATTCTAACTTGAAACAACATTTTACAGTAAGAGTTTAGTTCTAATATTCTTCACTTTGCAACTTACTTTCCCCATCCCAGTAATGACTTACTGCACATATTATAAAAATAAAGAAAATTTAAAAATCTCAACCTATTATATCTTAAGAGATTTTAAACTTTTCTTTGCCTTTATCCATATAGAAAATAACTTTTCTGAACTGTAACAATGATGTAGATATAATTTGGCATTCTTGTCTGCCTTAGCAAACATTTCTCTATGTCATTTTCTCATAGTTACCACCCTGATGGCTACTTAACTGTGCCTCTATTGTGGTAAACCGACAGTGCTTCCAACTTTTTAAAAAACTTTTTCTATTATAAACAATAAATGCAAGCAACATTTTCATAATACTGTTTCTTTTCCTTTTAAATGATTCAAGGATACATTGCTGGGATTAGAGTTACAGGATCAAAGGGTATGATCATCTTTTATGATTCTTGGCACTATGACCAATTTGCCATCAGAGACGGTCAGCAGTGTCACTGTAACAGATGCACTAAGATTCAGTAGCATGGGGCTTTGCTTAATAAATCATATCCTAAACTGGTGTGTACACTGTGGAATATTGTTGTAATAGTGAAGTCAATCCCCTCCCTTTTTTAAAGGAAGATGGAGTTCTTATTTTTTTTAATTCTTTAGATTTTATTTATTCATTTTAGAGAGGAGAGAGGAGAGAGAGAGAGAGAGAGAAGGGAGGAGCAGAAAGCATTAACTCCCATATGTGCCCTGACCAGGGAAACCAGGGTTTTGAACCAATGACCCCAGCGCTCCAGGTCGAAGCTTCATCCACTGTGCCACCACAGGTCAGGCAAGTCAACCCTTTTTTGATGTTTGTTTTCTGTATGCATTTTTGCTCCCTTATGAATTTACTGTTTTCTTTTTGCCTGAGTTCCTGTGTTTTTTTTCTTAAAAACTTGACAATTTTCTCCACTCACCATTATTAGCAAATGTTTCTGTAATGTTTCCTCTGCTGTACATATTCTTCCCAGTTCATTTGCTTTATATATAGTTTAGTTATGTTCTTTTTCTTTCTACAGAAGGTTAGATTTTATATAAGTTGTGCCTGGTGGTATCTTTTATTGCCTTAAAATGTAGAATGTGGTATTTTATCAAAAGCTGCCTTTTACCTGACCAGACGGTGGTGCAGTGGATAGAGCATCAACCTGGGACGCTGAGAACCCAGGTTTCAAAATCTAGAGGTCGTTGGCTTAAGTGAGGGCTCATCGAGCTTGAGTGCAGGCTCATTAGCTTGAGTGCGGGTCTCTGGCTTGAATGTGGGATCATAGACACGGCCCCATGATTGCTGGCATGAGTCCCAAAGGTCACTGGCTTGAAGCCCAAGGTCACTGGGCTGAGCAAAGGGTCACTGGCTTGAAGCCCAAGGTTGCTGGGCTGAGCAAGGGGTCACTGGCTCGGCTGGAGCCTCCTAGTCAAGGCACGTATGAGAATCAATCAATGAATAACTAATGCCACAACTACAAGTTGATGCTTCTCATCTCTCTCTCTTCCTTCTGTCTCTGTGTCTCTCTCTCTAAAAAAAAAAAAAAAAAGAGGTTGCCTTTCACATTTATTTTACTTAATTTTCCTAACAGCTGAGGTTTAAAAAATATTTCATATATCTGGAGTTTACTTTGAAAACTGTGCCCCAAATATATCGGGGTGTTCTTAAGAGTGAAGGCCCATTAGCTATGTCCCTGCTGACTTGTGAGCTCTCTGCACACAAGCACGTTTCACGGAAAGGAGGCGCAGACAGGCTGGACAAGGAGCTGTGGTGGACGGCCTGCGAGGAGGGCAGCACAGCACAGCAGAGCCTCCGCAGCGGATGCAGCTGGTAATTACTGGGCACCTACCAGGCGCCCTCACATTTGTGGCCACATTTAATTAAAAATTAAGATATTCAGATTGAGAAAATAATACTTGTGCATTGCAGAAGCTGGTAAATCCAGGAAAAAAAATGGAGCAAAATAATCCCAACACCAACCCCCAGGTCAGCACTGTGGATGGACCCTTTTGTGTTTCATTTCATTACTTTTTCTGTACATTTTTAATGGCTGAGATGATGTGTTGTACATCACTAGTATAGCTGTGCAGCTTGATTTCTCATATAACATGACTGCATCAGCATTTCCCGAGCTGCTAGAAATTCTACATATAGATCACGTCAGTGCTGGATCCCAACTTCCCCTGAACTTTACTCTGACGGATAAAAATACCATGAACATTCCTGGGCCTGGAGCCCAGCCAGGATTTCAGATGCTCCTGTGAATGTGAGGCCTTAGAGCAGGTCAGAGAGCATGGTTATTCCCAGGCTCCTGAGGTGAGCGGCACAGATGTGGTGAGTAGTCAGCAACCTCCCCACACTGGACATGAAGATCTGGGACACTGTCCGGCCCCACAGTCAGCAACAGCGAGATCTCCAGACTGGCAACTTGCTAGAAATCCAATGGCCATCAGGGAGAGTAGTTCAATCTGAGCAGTGGCCTAAAGGTGTGTAGCTAGGGGTCAGTGGTTTGAGCCCCAGAATGACTTTCAGAATGAAAGAAACTTCCAGAACAAGAGAGGGTCAAGGCCAACCAAGGTGACCCCTTTTGGAGGGCCTGAGCAGGATAAGAGTGGAACATGTGGGTGAACTATTTATTCCTTGATCGTGCAACCCTCACACCACAGTCCTGTTGATTCCCTTCCTAGCATGAAAACAGCTCTCCTATCCACATGCTGGGTTTGCTCTCACCACCCAGCGGGCCATAGACGGGAAGCTCCGAGGCTGAGGTGAAGACAACTGGCCCCACAAGAGCAGGCGCTGGGCTGCCCTGCCAAGGCAGGGAGCCAGTCATGCCTGTGACATGGTGTTTGGCCTCTGGCCAATGGTCTCTTCTCAGTCTCCAGTCCAATGAGAACCTCCCACTCCACACATGGCTCCCAACTGTCCTGTCAGAAAAGAGGGTGATGCAAAGCTCAGCCTGTCTGAGCTACTTCTGCTATGTCTTGTGGGAGAGGCAGGCATTTTCCCATCCTTGTGAGAAACTTATTTGCTTTCAACAGTGATAAGAAATTGTTTAAAGGTTTTCTGTTTTGATTTGTTTGTTTAAATCGAGAGAGACAGACAGAAAGGGAGAGATGAGAAGCATCACCTTGTGTTGCAGCACTTTAGTTGTTCATTGATTGCTTTCTCTTATGTGCCTTGACCTGGGGGATTCCAGCTGAGCCAATGACCCCCTTGCTTAAGCCAGTGACCTTGGACTTCAAGCCAGTGACCTTTGGGCTCAAGCAAGTGACCATGGGGTCATGTCTATGATCCCACACTCAAGTTGGTGAGACTCCACTCAAGCCAACAACCTGGGGGTTTCAAACCTGGGTCCTCGGTGTACCAGGTCGACAGTCTATCCACTATGCCACCACCTGGTCAGGCGTTTAAGGTTTTTAAAATTAAATATTAAGAGATACAGGCCTGACCTGTGGTGGTGCAGTGAATAGACTATCAAACTGGAAAGCTCAGGTCAGCAGTTTAAATCCCTGGGCTTGCCAATCAAGGCACATGTGAGAAGCAACTGCTAGTTGATGCTTCCCACTCTTCTGCCCCTTTCTCTCCTCTCGCCTCTCCCTAAAATCAATCAATAAAAAAAGAAAATGTTAAGAATGCTTATATGTATTATAAAGGATATAAAATATCACGATACGGCAGTTTAAGGAAAAGAATGTACCACTGCCTGACCAAGCGGTGGTGCAGTGGATAGACTGGGACTCTGAGGACCCAGGTTCGAGACCCCGAGGTCCCCAGCTTGAGTGGGCTCATCTGGTTTGAGCAAGGCTCACCAGCTTGAGCCCAAGGTTGCTGGCTTGAGTAAGGGGTCACTCGGTCTGCTGTAGCCCCCCAGTCAAGGCACATGTGAGAAATCAATCAATGAACAATTAAGGAGCCGCAACAAAGAATTGATGTTTCTCATCTCTTTCCCTTCCTGTCTGTCTGTCCCTATCTGTCCCTCTCTCTGACTCTCCCTGTCTCTGCCACAAAAAAAAGAATGTATCACATCTTTGTCATCTCCTGCATACCCATCTCCTCTCAGAGGCAGACACTTCCCTAAATCCATTAATTGTCCCTTCCTTTACATTATGTTCACATGTTTGAATCCCTACACAATATTTTATAATGCTCACAAAAATTAGGAGATATTTCAAAATCAGGGAACATGGAGATAGTCCAGTATTTTCAGCGTTTTGTATAGTGCATTTTCAGCAATGAAATAAAAGTTGGTTTTGCATCTCATTTGCATAATCAAACTCTGACTTGTCATTTGCTCTTCTGACGTTCTTGTTTAATAAAAAAATCAAATGCTTTTTTAATCGCTTCATATTCATTTTGAAATATCTCCTAATTTTTGTGAGCAGTGTAGTTTTGCAAGTATCTAATTTTACAGAAATGGAGTCTCTATTCTTCTGACTTGTTTTTCAATCAACACTGAAATTCATCAATACTGTTACATACAGTAGCTTATTCACTTTCTTTGCTATGTAGGAATTTGATCTATTATTATTACTAGTATAACCCACTATCCCCAAATTCAGTGGCTTAAAAAACTACTTTGAGGCCCTGGCTAGTTGGCTCAGTGGTAGAGCATCAGCCTGGTGTGTGGCTGTCCTGGGTTCGATTCCTGGTCAAGGCACATGAGAAGTGCCCATCTGCTTCTCCACTCTTCCTCCTCTCTCTCTCTCTTCTCTCCTCCTGCAGCCATAGGACCCGAGTGAGTTGGCCCCATGAGCTAAGGATGGCTCCAGGGCCTCCTCATTAGGCGCTTAAAAAAAATGGCTCCAGTTGCAACAGAGCAAGAGTCTGAGATGGGCAGAGCATTGCCCCCTGATGGGCTTGCCAGGTGAATCTAGGAGTCTGTCTCTGCCTCCCCTCTTTTCCCTAAATAAAAAATAAAAAATAATTTTAAAACTACCTTATTTTGCTCACAATATTGTGAGTCAGGAATCAGGGAAGGGCTTGGCTGAGGGGTTCGTTAAGATCCAGGGAGTGAGCTGGGGCATCTGGGCTGGAGTTCCCACTGGGAGATGGCTTTCTCGTCTCCACACACATACTGTATGACTCCGCAGTCTTTCTCTGTCTCTCTCCTCTCACCTATGTCCCTCCTCTTTAGGGGTTCGGGGAAGCCTCTGCCGCAGAGGCCAGAATAAAGTAATACCATAATTTGTTTTGAGTTCATGTACTTTGTTGGTTTTGTTCTTTGAGCAAGGTGATGTTCATGCACGGCTCATTTTGTGCACCAGTAAAAAAAAATATACCTGTCTTGAATTTGGAAAAAAAAATCATATTTTATTTATCACTAAAGAAGGGTTCAGTGAATGCGCATATGAAACTGGTGGGTTTGATACCTCAAAAAAGGTTAAGAACCACTGTTTTAGAGAGGAGAGAATGAGAGAGAGAGAGAGAAGGGGGAAGGAACGATAAACAATTGCTTTTCATATGTGCCTTGAACGAGCAGGCCCAAGGTTTCGAACTGGTGACCTCAGCATTCCGGGTTGATGCTTTATCCATTGTGCCACCACAGGCCAGGTGACCATTCCATCTTTTCACCTCATCTGGTATCAGACTTGAACATTTTTGTCAACCTGGAAGCTGTGAAACAGTATTTCATGTCTTCAATTTGCATTTCTCTGAATAATAGTAAAGTTTAATATCTTTTAAGATCTCCTTTTTGAAGTGCCCATTCAAGTCTTGCACTCATTTTCCTTCAGGGTTTTTTTTTCTTATATATTTGCAGAATTCTCCATATGATCTAGATATGGCCCTTTATTGGTTTTGTGTTGCAAATGTTCTTGTATATGGTTTTCTCAAACTTTTATGGTTTGCATTAGGATTTAGTCCACTTGGAATGGATTTTTGTATATAGTGTGAGGTAGGGTCCAAATGACTTTTCACATGTGGATACCGAGTTTCCCAGTGCCATATACTGAGGCCCATCCTCCTTCCATGTCCCGGAGTGGACACACTGGGTGTGGGCACAGTGCTCTGGAGGTTCCAGGAGCACCTGGTCTATCTCTGCCCATCTCCACTTTTCTGCTCTGAGATCATAACTGCAGCCTGGTCTGAGCAGCGGGGGTGACACACTGGGTGCTCCTTCTGCTTGAAAAGGCATTAGGCTCCTCCTTCCCTCTTGAATCTTTGGCCCCTCCCATCAGCTGTAAGCATGTTCAACTCTCCTCCATAAGAAGTGCACAGCCTCCCAGATCCCTGTTACATCCTCCCTGTGGCCATACTCGCTCTCATTTCTGCATTGTCTAGCCCTCCTCAGTTAACTGCAGTCCAACTCTAACTCTCCCCCCACTGAGCCTATGCTCACCAGATCCAGTGGTCTCCTTCAACCCTTGTTCCTGTGTTGGACCCCACTGCCTGCAGAAAACAGTGCTGACTTCAGAAAATTACGTGGATTAAAAATAATGCAGGAAAACAAACAGAAACTAACTTTCCACTACAGAGGGGAAAATATATATTCTGGCACAGGAGCTCTCTAGGGTGTGCTGAGCTCCTCGGCTGCACTGTCCACTCCAGCATCACTTCCTATGATTTTTAAAATCTCTATGAATGTTCCTTACATCAGTGAGTACGTAATTCATGAAGTGACTCCGCAGCACCTCCCCAAATGCTATGCATGGGGCCTGGTGCCCGAGGAAATGCATGTATGTCCCCAAGTTGGTCATCTCCACCCTTCCGTGCACATTTAACCCCATTAAAGGCATCTGCTGGTCCACAGGGACCCCACTCAAAATGTGCCCACAAGACAACACCAAGGGGCCCCTCCTGAGTGATGAAACTAACTGCCCATCACAGCACAGTATTTGGGTCCAGGACATTCTCCACTGAAGAGCTGATCTGATGTGGAATGCACAAACGGCCATTTAAAAAACAGTTACCTATCCTTGGAATTACCACTGGGTTTTGCTCTGTGCTAGGAAACACAAGTGGGACCAAGTTGGAGTCTTTGGCATCTTTTGCCCCACGTCCAGAGGTCCACATCTCTAACTATTAAACCTGTGACAAGACTAACGCTGTGCTCAGTACAGATTGATACGTCTGCCATATAAGAAAACTAGTCCAAGTTAAGTCCAGTGCACAAGCCTCGAGCAGGAGGGCAGTCAAAAACAACTTGGAGAAGCAGCTTCCTTTGTTGTGACAAAATACACATAATATAAAACCTATCATTTAGCCATTTTTAGGAGTATGGCTCAGTGGCATTAACATTCACACTGTTGTGCAACTGTCACCACCATCCATCTCCATAACTTTTTCATTGTCCCAAACTGGAACCTTACCCATTAAACTGTAACTCCCCATCCCCATCCCCCATCCTGTGGAGACCACCATTCTACCTTCTATCTGTGATTTTGACTCCTCTGGGAACCTCATATGAGTGGAATCACACAGTTTCTTTTTGTGAACAGATTATTCACTCATGCTCAAGGTTCATCCATATTGTAGCATGTGTCAGAATTTCTTTTCTTTTTAATGCTGAACAATAATCCACTGTATACCTGTCCCACATTTTGTTTATCCATTCATATTGATAGACACTTGAGCTGTTTCTACCTTATGGCTATTGGAACAATACTGTTATGGGTGTACAAGTATCTACTATAGTCTCTGTTTTCAATTCTTTTAGACATACACCCACCGGAGAAATTTTTTAATGTGATAATTCTGTTTACTTTTTTTGAGGACCCTCCAGACTTTTCTACAGCAGCTATACCCTCTTACACTCCTACCAATAGTGCCTGAGGATTCCAAATTCTCCCCACCCATGACAACACTTCATGTTTTGTTTTTAATAGCCATCCTAAGTGATGCAAAGTGGTATCTAATTGTTGTTCTGATTTGCATTTCTCTTATGATTAGTAAGGTTGAACATCGTTTCATCTGCTTATTGCTCATTTGAACATCTTCTTTAGAGAAATGCCTATTCAAGTCCTTTGCCCGTTTCTGAATTGGGTTGTTTTTTGCTTCTGATATTATTATTCATGGAGTTCTTCCTATCGTCTGGATTTAATCCCTTATCAGATATGTAATTTACAAATATTTTCTCCCATTCCGTGGTGCGTTTTTGCTCTGTTGAAATTTTGATGCAGTCTAAATATTTTTTCTATTGTTGCCTATGCTTTTGGTGTCATTTGTAGGAAAATTACTGCAAAATTCAATGTCATAAAGCTTTCCCCATGTTTTATTCTAAGAGTTTTGTAAAGACTCTTGCCTTTTTTAGGTCTTCAATCCATTTTGAGTTAGTTTTTGAACATGAAATTAGATAAAGGTGTCTAACCTCACCCTCTGCAAGGGAACTTCCAGTTTTGCCAGCACCATTTGCGGAAAATGCTGTCTTCACCCACTGAATGCTCTAGGTACTCCTGTCAAAAATCATTAGACCTCACATGAACAGGGTTAATTCTGGGCTATCCTATTCCATTGGTCTATATGTTTGTTTTGATGGCAGTACCACAGTGTTTTGGTTCTGTAACTTTGTAAGGAGGTTTGAACTCAGAAAGTATGAGTCCTCCAATTTTGTTCTTCAAGATTATTATGGCTACTTGAGTCCCCTTGAAATTCCATGAATTTTAGGATATACTTTTCTATTTCTTCAAAAACAACAGTTGAGATTTTGATAGAGATTGCACTGAATCTGTAGATAGCTTTGGGTAGTACTGACATCTTAACAATTTTAAATCTTCCAATCCATGAATACAAGATAACTTTTCAATTTTAGGTCTTCTTTAATTTTTTTCAGCAATGTTTTGTAGTTTTCAGTGTACAAGTCTTTCACCTCCTTGTTTTAAATTTATTCCTAGATTGTTTATTCTTGGGATGCTACTGCAAATGAAAACTTTTTAGTTTACTTTTCAGATTGCTAGTATATAGAAAACACTGATTTGTGTGTGTTGACTGTGTATCCTGAAACTTTGCTAAAGTTGTTTATTAGTCCCAACAATATTTTGTGTGGAATATTTAGGGTTTTCTATGTATAAGACCCTGTCATCTATAAACAGAAATAGTATTCATTCTTGCATTCTGAATCGGACACCTTTTAATATTTTTCGCCTGCCCTACTGCCCTGGCTAGAACTTCCACTATTATGTTGAATAAAAGCGGACAAGAGGGAGGGGGCAAGATGGCGATGGAGTAGGCGGACATACCAACTTCCAACGTCAAGAACCAAAGTGGATTATAACTTGATTTTAAGAACCAGCATCTGGATAAAACAACGTTGAACTGGACAGAGAGGACTCTTCAACCGGGGAACACTGAAGAAGCCACATTAAGACTGGTAGGAAAAGCGAAAACGTGGAAAGGGCTGCCCAGCTCCCTGGAGCGAAAGGCAGCCTGGACAGACTCATGTGGTGGGAAGAGAGGCTAGCAGAAGGGTAGGGACCTGGGTCACAGGAACAAAGCCCCAGCCTACAGCTCCAGAGCCTAGAAGAGGAGTATGGACAATATTTAGCTGTGAAACAGGTTAGGATACTGTTTGTGAGAAAGAGACAGTTGTCTCAGACCCAGGACTCTTCTTAAAGGGACGGTGCAGAAAAACTCTCTCACAACCACTCACCCGGGATTCCGGGGGAGGGGGAGAGAGGAGAGGACTGGAGCAGCGGGAGGAGAGTGCACTCTGGAAGGCACAGAGAGAAAAGCTTTGAGGGACAGCTATCCTAAACCCTGGGCTGAGTCACTCCACAAATCTGAAACAGTATTTCCCTGGAACCAGCAAGGGGAAGCAGGACACCAGCCAAACAGGCTCCCCCGCGGCAATTAGAGCACAGTCGCTTGGAAGGAAGGAGCTTGCAGAACTACAGTATGGAGTGTTAGTGTCTGAGCTGCAGCGCCCCTACCCACACTGCTGAGGACTTGCTGGAGGGTGGGCAGTGGCAGGACGTGGAAACGTGGTTCCGTTGGCGGGGGGGGGGGGGCGGGAGGAGGCAGAGGCCAAACCGGCTGGCGTGAGCTAGGTATAGCCAAGCAGGGGTGAAAGGGACGCGCAAAAGTGGTCCTGTGGCTGTGGGCCTGCCTGAGACCCCACCTGTGGGGGAAAAGAAAGAGCCCGGAATGGGCAGAGATCCACCGCCGGGCAGGAGCTAGCGGGTGTGCTGCCGCACAAGGCATCCAAAGCTTGAAGCCCTGTACAACCGGCTTTGCCCACGGAGGCAGGACAAAAGCTCGGTCTCACAGCTGAGCGCACACCAGCAGCCCCTCGTGGGCAGCGGGGCAGCCGAGGAGCCAAGGTTGGCGTGGGCAGGGCGGAAGCCTGGGCTTGCAGCTAAGCACGCACCAGAAGCCCTTCCGGGCCGGAGGAGGGGGCTGACAGGGACCCACAGCTGAGCAAAGGTGCTCACCACTGCCCTTGGTGCCCAGGCTTGTGGCCAAAGTGTTGTACGCAATGCCACCCATGGGAGAGGGGCGAAGGCCAAGACCTGCTGAGGCTTGTAGAGCCAGGCACGAGAACACAGCCCTTCCCATGGAGGTGGAGCAGAAACTGCAGCAACAGCAGCAGTGGGCCAGCTCTGGCAACGCCCATACCCAACTGCCCTAGGCAGCAGCAGAGGGGATGGTGGGCCTGCAGACAGACCACACCTAGGGAACACAGAGGCAACACCCATTAAACTCCAGTAGCCAAACCCTTATTATACACAGACAAAATGGGCAGGCAGAGAAATGCAACCCAAATGAATCAAGAGAAATACCCAAAGAAGGACCTGAATGAACCAGATATAACCAAATTACTGGATGCAGAATTTAAAATAATGATTGTTAGGATGTTCAAAGAGCTTAGAGCAACAATGGATGGTCATTACGAACACCTAAATAAAGAGCTAGCAAGTATGAAAAAGGAAATTGAAATAATAAGAAATGTCAAATACAATATCAGGATTGAAAACCACAATGGAAGGAATTTAAAGCAGGATGGATGATGCTGAGGATCAAAACAGTGAGTTAGAGGACAAAATTAACAAAGGCAAAGAAGCAGAACAGAAAAAAGAAAAGAGACTCAAAAAACCTGAGGAAACTCTAAGGGAGCTCTGTGACAACATGAAGAGAAACAACATTCGCATCATAGGGGTTCCTGAAGAAGAGGAGAGAGAACAAGAAATAGAAACTTTGTTCAATCAAATCATAGCAGAAAACTTCCCTAAATTAAGGCTGGGAAACATTCCACACGTTCAAGAAACACACAGAAGTCCATTAAAGAGAAACCCAAAGAAATCTACACCAAGACACATCATAGTTAAAACACCAAAGCTAAGAGATAAACAGAAAATTTTAAAAGCTGCTAGAGAACAAAAGGCTATCACCTACAAAGGAGCCCCCATAAGGATGACATACGACTCCTCAACAGAAACACTTGAGGCCAGAAGAAAATGGCAAGATATATTCAAAGTAATGCAGAACAAGAACCTACAACCAAGACTACTTTATCCAGCAAGGCTAATGTTTAAAATTGAAGGAGAAATAAAGAGCTTCCCAGACAAAAAAACCCTCAAGGAATTCATTAAAACCAAACCAATTCTGCAAGAGTTGCTAAGGGGCCTGTTGTGAACAGATCAAAGGGGGAAAAAAATATAGCAAAAGAGGAATACAGCTTTAAAGAATAAAATGGCAATTAACAACTACATATCAATAATAACCTTAAATGTAAGTGGATTAAATGATCCAATCAAAAGACATAGGGTAGCTGTGTGGATAAATAAACAGGACTCATACATTTGCTGTCTACAAGAGACACACCTTAAAACAAAAGATGCACATAGACTGAAGGTTAAAAGGATGGAAAAAAATATTTCATGCAAATGAAAATGAAAAAAAAGCTGGGGTAGCAATACTTATATCTGACAAAATGGACTTCAAAACAAAGGCTGTAGTGCCTGACCTGTGGTGGCGCAGTGGATAAAGTGTCGACCTGGGAACACTGAGGTCGCCAGTTCAAAACCCTGCACTGGTTTGGTCAAGGCACATATGGGAGTTGATGTTTCCAGCTCCTTCCCCCTTTCTCTCTTTCTCTCTCTCTCTCTCTCTCTCTCTCTCTCTCTCACTCTGTGTCTCCTCTCTAAAATGAATAAAATAAAATAAAATAAAACAAAGGCTGTAGTAAGAGATAAAGAAGGACACTGCATAATGATAAAGAGAAAAATTAAACAGGAAGATATAACCATTATAAATATCTATGCACCAAATATAGGAGCCCCGACATACATAAAGCAGACTTTGATGAATATAAAGGGCGAGATTAACAGCAATACTACAATAATAGGGAATTTCAATATCCCACTAACATCACTGAATAGATCCTCAAGAAAGAAAATTAACAAAGAAACAGCAGACTTAAAGGATACACTAGATCAACTAGATTTAATAGATTACTTCAGAACTTTTCACCTTAAAGCAGAATATACGTTCTGTTCAATGCTCATGGTACATTTTCTAGGATAGACCACATGTTAGGACACAAAAATGGTCTCAATAAATTTAAGAAGATTGAAATCATATCAAGCATTTTCTCTGATCACAATGCCATGAAACTAGAAATTAACCACAAAAGAAAAACTGAAAAATACTCAAACACTTGGAAACTAAATAGCATGTTATTAAATGACGAATGTATTAACAATGACATCAAAGAAGAAAAAAAGTTCCTAGGAACAAATGATAATGAGCATACATCAACTCAAAATTTATGAGACACAGCAAAAGCAGTACTGAGAGAGAAGTTCATTGCACTATAGGCATACCATGAGAAGCTAGAAAAATTTCAAATAAGCAACTTGACCCTGCATCTAAAAGAACTAAAGAACAACAGCAAGTAAACCCCAGGAGTAGTAGAAGGAAGGAAATAATAAAGATCAGAGTGGAAATAAATGACATAGAGGCAAAAAACAATACAGAGGATCAATGAAACCAGAAGCTGGTTCTTTGAAAAGGTAAACAAGATTGATGAACCTTTAACTAGACTCACCAAGAAATAAAGAGAGAGGACTCAAATAAATAAAATTAGAAATGAGAGTGGAGAAATAACAACTGACACAACAGAAATACAAAGTATTGTAAGATAATACTATGAAGAACCTATACCAAAAAATTAGACAACCTAGGTGAAATGGACTAATTTCTTGAAACATATAATCTTCCAAAAATCAACCTGGAAGAATCAGAACACCTAGACAGACCAATTACAACAAATGAGATAGAAACAGTTATCAAAAAACTCCCAACAAAGAAAAGTCCTGGGCCTGATGACTTCACAAGTGAATTCTACCAAAAATTCAAAGAAGAACTAACTCGTATCCTTCTCAAGCTATTTCAAAAAATTCAAGAGGAAGGAAGACTTCCAAACTCCTTTTATGAGGTGAGCATAATTCTGATCCCAAAACCAGGCAAAGACAACACAAAGAAAGAAAATTATAGGCCAATATCCCTGATGAATCTAGATGCTAAAATCCTCAACAAAATATTAGCCAACTAGATCCAGCAATATATGAAAAATATCATACACCATGATCAAGTGGGATTTATTCTGGAGAGGCAAGGCTGGTTCAATATCCACAAATCAATCAATGTGATTCATCACATAAACAAAAGGAAAGACAAAAATCACATAATAATTTCACCAGATGCAGAAAAAGCATTAGATAAAATCCAGCACCCATTCATGATCAAAACTCTCAGAAAAGTGGGAATACAGGGAACATACTTTAACATGATAAAGGCCATCTACGACAAACCCACAGCAAACATCATACTAAATGGGCAAATATTAAAAGCAATCCCCTTAAGATCAGGAACCAGGCAGGGGTGCCACCTTTCACCACTCTTATTCAACATAGTTCTGGAAGTCTTATCCACAGCAATAAGACAAGAAGAATAAATAAAAGGCATCCAAATTGGAAAAGAAGAAGTAAAACTATCATTATCTGCAGATGATATGATATTGTATATAAAAACCCTAAAGTCTCAGTCAAAAAACTACTGGACCTGATATATGAATTCAGCAAGGTGGCAAGATATAAAATTAATACTCAGAAATCAGAGGCATTTTTATATACCAACAATGAACTGTCAGAAAGAGAAATTAAGGAAACAATCCCCTTCACTATTGCAACCAAAAAAATAAAATACCTAGGCAAAAATTAAAAGCAATCCCCTTTAACCAAGGAGATTAAATAGTTGTACTCAGAAAATTATAAAACATTGATAAAAGAAATCAAGGAAGATACAAACAAGTGGAAGCATATACTGTGCTCATGGTTAGGAAGAATAAACATCATTAAAATGTCTATATTACCCAAAGCAATTTATAAATTCAATGCAATACCAATTAAAATACCAATTACATACTTCAAAGATATAGAACACATATTCCAAAAATTTATATGGAACCAAAAAAGAACACGAATAGTCTCAGCAATATTCAAAAAGAAGAATAAAGTGGGAGATATCACTCTTCCTGATATGAAGTTATACTACAAGGCCATTGTACTCAAGACAGCCTGGTACTAGCATAAGAACAGGTACAAAGAACAGGCACCAAAAAATAAACCCACACCTTTATGGGCAACTGATATTTGACAAAGGAGGAAAGAACTTACAATGGAGTAAAGACAGCCTCTTTAACAAATGGTGCTAGGAAATTTGGACATCTACCTGCAAAAAAATGAAACTAGGCCACCAACTTACACCATTCACAAAAACAAACTCAAAATGAATAAAAGACTTAAATGTAAGCCATGAAACCATAAGCATCTTAGAAGAAAACATAGGCAGCAAGCTCTCCGACATCTGTAGCAGTAGTATATTTGCCGATTTATCTCCACGGGCAAATGAAATAAAAGGCAGGATAAACAAATGGAACTATATCAAACTAAAAAGTTTTTGCACAGCAAAAGACAATAAGAACAGAATAAAAAGACAAACCACACAATGGGAGAACATATTCGACAATACGTCTGATAAGGGGTTAATAACCAAAATTTATAAAGAACTTATAAAACACAACACCAGAAAGACAAACAATCCAATCAAAAAATGGGCAAAAGAAATGAACAGACATTTCTCCAAAGAGGATAATACAGATGGCCAATAGGCATATGAAAAAATGCTCAACATCACTAATCATTAGAGAAATGCAAATTAAAACCACAATGAGCTATCACCTCACACAAGTCAGAATGGTGCTTATCAGTAAAACAACACAGAATAAGTGCTGGCGAGGATGTGGAGAAAAGGGAACCCTCCTGCACTGTTGGTAGGAATGCAGACTGGTGCAGCCACTGTGGAAAACAGTAAGGAGATTCCTCAAAAAATTAAAAATTAAACTGCCTTTTGACCCAGCTATCCCACTTTTAGGAATATACCCTAAGAACACCATAGCACTGTTCGAAAAAAAGAAATGCGCCCCCATGTTCGTGGCAGCATTGTTCACAATAGCGAAGATCTGGAAACAGTCCAAGTGTCCGTCAGAGGACGAGTGGATTAAAAAGCTTTGGTACATATATACTATGGAATACCACTCAGCCATAAGAAATGATGACATCAGATCATTTGTAACAACATGGATAGACCTTGATAACATTATACTGAGTGAAGTAGGAAACAGGAAGTGAACATGCTTTGCTGGGTAGACTTGTTCATGGCCCAAGCTCACTGAGTCCCTGGCAAAGAAAGCTGCCCAATGCTGAGTCACCTGCTATGCCACCTGGCCTGGTTGCTTCTTGGATAAATTGTGCAAAGGGAATGTAAACATTTTTGTATTGACAAAAGCCTCAGTGTTGTCATGGAAGCTGGATTCATCCTGGCCAATACGCATAGGAGGCAGACACTGCTTCACAGTACTCCTCAGAGGTTCTTATCCACGCTCCTGTCACCAATTCTATATACTTTCCAAGAGCCACTGTCTTTTCCCTCATACTTGTTTATACCAGATGTGCTTCCTATTTTAATTATAAAATTTAACATGTTGTAAACTGTTCAATATGGGGGTGATAATATAAATTTTTGAAAATAATTATTTTTGTGAAAATATTATATTTATCAAATCTAAAATACTGTTGATTTTAAAACAAACAAACAAAAAAAGCGGACAACACAGCCACCCCTGTTATGTTTCAGATCTTAGAGGAAACCCTTTCAGTTTTTCACTATTGAGGGTGAAATCAGTTGCAGGTTTTTTTTTTTAATCTTTCTTTTTTTTAAAAAATTTTTTAAATTAAATTTCTTTTTTTTAAATTTTATTTATTTTAGAGAAGGGAGAGAGAGAGAGAGAAAGGGGGGAGGAGCTGGAAGCATCAACTCCCATATGTGCCTTGACCAGATCAGTGCAGGGTTTTGAACTGGCGACCTCAGTGTTCCCAGGTCGACGCTTTATCCACTGTGCCACCACAGGTCAGGCCCAGTTGCAGGTTTTTTATAGATAGTCTTTATTTTGTTGAGGTAGTTTACTTCTATTTGTAGTTTAAGTTGTTCTATTATGAACAGGTGTTTTCTTGTCAAAATGCTTTTTCCCCCTGTATTGATGAAATAAGAAAAAACTTCAGGTTGAACTTGTAAAAGCTTTGCCTGTGATTTATTAATGATATACACACCACAAACAACTGAATTATCCCAACATCACTCCAAAGTAGAATCAAGGGTTTGAAAAGGGAACAAGTAGAGAAAGAACCTCATTCTTCCTAGCTTCAGTACAATTCACAATTCTGAAAGCCAAACTCACCATGGTTTTGACGGTAAATCTTTTGGCTCCCCAGAGAATGTTGTCAAACAGACACTACGAATCTTCTTGTCATGCTCTGAATAGTTCTAGGACCGAGAAAACCGCAGGTGGCAAAGAGTAATCTTTTCTCTCATATCACATCTTCTCTAAATGGTGTGCTCAAGTTGTTGAAAGCAGGGGCTTTCAACTGCTGGTTCACCATTTGAAAACCACTGCTTTAAAGTGTTTCAAGGAAGAAATCAACTTTGGTTAGAACCAAAGTTTTTGAATTCAAAAGACAGTCAGTGGGCATCACTGTTTAAGAGCTGCAGTTCAGTTGCTACCAGCAAATGCAGGGTCCTGCTTTACAGTGGGCTTTCACAGAGCAGTCCAGGAACCTGAATTCCTCAAGATCACTGCCAGATTTTCGGTTATAATAGATGCATCACATCAATTATTAAAATATTCCAAAAAGCTCAGCATCACTTGCCTACTTAGAAAACTAAAAACAAAACAAAACAAAATACTTCTCTGGTCCTTTGGAAAAGCCAGAGAGGGATCTTGATTGTGGATTTAATGTGAAAACTGTGTCTGAGCCTTCCTGGGCCCTTGAGACTCCACATCCTGTTGTTCCATGGAGGCTACCCACTCTTAGGTTGTCCTGGGGAAGGGGACAGGGAACCTTACTGGGGCTTGAACAGAGGGATGAGCTTTCTGCATGTGTCCATGAAACCATGTCCTCACTGTCCCACTGTTGGGCTCTATTCCCCTGGTCCTGTGGTGGCCAACTCCAGGTGGTCTACCTAGCAGCCTACCATCACACACTAGAGCAGTGGTAGTCAACCTGGTCCCTACCGCCCACTAGTGGGCGTTCCAGCTTTCATGGTGGGCGGTAGCAGAGCAACCAAAATATAAATAAAAAGATAGATTTAACTATAGTAAGTTGTTTTATAAAGATTTATTCTGCCAAACTTAGCGAAAATCCGACATAAAGTACTTGGTAATTATTATATGCTTGAACTTGCTGTAACTCTGCTTTACAAATTTTATAAAGTAAAGTTACTTCCCTACTTTATAAATCACCATTAGTGTGGAACCGGTGGACGGTTAGAAAATTTTGCTACTAACAGAGATACAAAAGTGGGCAGTAGGTATAAAAAGGTTGACTACCCCTGCACTAGAGGCACCTGAACATATTTTCAGACTGACCAGCATCCTGAATGGCAACTGTGCAGTGGTCAGGCCACCAGAGGGTTCAATGTGCGCTTGGCCCCAGCTCAGGGCATGGGGTCTGGCTGCCACATGCAACTCTGAGCACCTAGGGCCTCATCAATGTCCATGTCTCAGCAGGGCTGAGAATCAGAGACCTCAGCAATAAGTTAAAGCTGCCATAGACTAGAATGTCAGTGTTTCTTCTATCTTTAAATTTTTAAGGTTTTGTCCCTGATTTTACTAATTAGGGGATGTTTTCTAAGTTAAGAAAGTATAACAGGCAGAACCACCCCATATCCACACTCATCAGCCTACCCACACACAAGCACACTATCAACACTGTATGTCCTTTTGTGATTGATTTTTTAAAAACTACTGATATAAAACAAATTCATACCCTCTTTTTGGCTTAGTATTATATCATAATCATTTCATGTATTATTGTAAATAACTTCTTTAAAAACAATTTTAATATGTGCATAACAACCCATCATACACACGCACACACACACACACACTATTAATTTAACCATCCTAATATTTATTTCCATTTTTACTATTATAAGTAGTATTCAGCACATATTATTTGGAAAAAAATATGGACCTGCATTTTAGGTCATCTGCTGTGGGCACAATTTCTGATTCAAACTGTGCATGACAATTTGAAGAGTCTCTGTACTTATCAATACAACTGCTCTCCAGAGAGTTCATTCCAGTTTCCATGATCCTGAGAAGAGTATCGCTTGTCTATCTTACTCAATTCTCTGCTCTGATAGTCACCTTTATCGTTTTCTGCTCATTAGCAAGCAAGCACTGTGTCTTGCCATATATGTTGTGTGTCTCTCACCTCCCAGAGGCTGAACTCCCCAGAGATTCCAGAAATCATGGCGCCTCTTCTATAATCACTTATTCAAGGCTTTGCCAACTTTTCTACTGATCTGTTGTTTTTACTTATTTCTATGAGTTCTTGTCAATTGTGGTGCAATAAATTGCTTTTATTTGGTTTTTAAATTTGCTTCTGAAGTATAAATTATCCAGATTATCAGGAGCCTGAGAAGTCAGAGCTTTCCCTGGGAAAGCAGGTTCCTAACTCTCCTCGCTACCTCTCTGCAACTCTAACTACATGATCTATTTGGTCTTGGGAGGCAAAAAGTCTATGATGACCTTTTCCTGATAACCTGCTACGTGACTGCTCACCACATGCTTGAAACGGGACCTCTCACCAGTGATTTTAGTGCTGACTATGCCATTCTAAGTTCCCTCCAGCTCTGAGTGATCAGGACTCATAGTTGGTTAGAGCAGATTATTACTGAAAAAGAATGGACATACGAACTCTAAACGTTTTATTTTTGCTTTAAATAAATGCACATTCATACACCACCATCCTGGTGGGAGCTGGGGAGGGGACCTCCTTTGAGGTTTGTTCCCACTTGGTGCTCTCCCTCTGCCTGAGGGGCTCTTCACAGCTCTCACTGCCCCTTTAGCATTAATAAAAGTTCCCCTGATTACATGTCTGTGTGGTTTCTGTATCCTGATGGGACAAATGCGTACAGGAGCCCCAACATTTCTCTGCTGAATTGGGGGGGCTCCACTGTCTTCCTGGGGCTAGGCACACCCATACTGCCTTGTCTGACTGTACCTCTGATGTGCAGCAAAAATTTAAAGAAATTAGGGAGAAAATAGGAATGTAGGATTCTTCAGGATTTTCCACCCTCAAAATATCCCAGTCTTATTAGTTGTCTTGCACATACTTAAGGTGACAGCACTATTTTTTTAGTGACTTTTTGTGAATCTATACACAGAATGTTATACTTTATTTCCTCAGAAAAGGCACCTTCTTTATTTTTGCACTTATAATCGGTTTTGGGTTTTAATTAAATTGGGTTTAATTTGCTCTTCTTGTTCTTGTCCTGGCGTCTTTTCTTTTCTTTAATTTATTAATTTTAGTAAGAGAGGAAAGGAGGGAGGCAAGGGGAAGGAGCGAGAAAGAGAGAGAGAGGAACATTGGTCTGCTGTTGTATGTGTCTTGATTGGGGGTTGAACCAGTAACCTCTGGGCTTTGGGACAATGCTCCAGCCAACCAAGCTATCTAACCAGGGCTTCTCCTAGTTTTTTAAGGTAGAAATTTAGATAATTAATATTAAACTCCCCCTAAAACTACCGTATTTCCCCATGTATAAGACGCATACTTTTTAGAAAAATTTGGGGTCTAAAAACTGGGTGCATCTTATACAGTGGTTGTAGATTTTTTTACTTGTATTTCCTGCATCTTTGTGCAGATGAGGCGTTGTATGAATTTTATGATGAATAAAAATTGTGTTCAGTCACTTTTTTTTTTTTTTTCAGGGACAGAGAGAGAGTCAGAGAGAGGGATAGATAGAGACAGACAGAAAGGAACGAAGAGATGAGAAGCATCAATTATTAGTTTTTCATTGCCGTCACAACACCTTAGTTGTTCATTGATTGTTTTCTCACATGTGCCTTGACCGCAGGCCTTCAGCAGACCAAGCAACACCCTGCTGGAGCCAGCGACCTTGGGTCCAAGCTGGTGAGCTTTTGCTCAAGCCAGATGGGCCCACGCTCAAGCTGGCGAGCTCAGGGTCTCGAACCTGGGTCTTCTGCATCTCAGTCCGACGCTCTATCCACTGCACCACCGCCTGGTCAGGCCAAACACCTTTTTTTATTTTATTAATTTTAATGGGGTGACATTAATAAATCAAAGTACATATGTTCAAAGAAAACATCTCCAGGTTATCTTATCATTCAATTATGTTGCATACCCATCACCCAAAGTTAAATTGTCCTTTGTCACCTTCTATCTGGTTATATTTTTGCCCCTCCCCTCCCCCCTCTCCCGCCCCCTCCCCCCTCCCCCCACCCTGTAACCACCACACTCTTGTTCATGTCTCATAGTCTCACTTTTATGTCCCACCTATGTATGAAATCATGCTGTTCTCAGTTTTTTTCTGTTTTACTTATTTCACTCTGTATAATGTTATCAAGGTCCATCCATTTTGTTGTAAATGATCCAATGTCATCATTTCTTATAGCTGAGTAGTATTCCATAGTATATATGTACCAAAGCTTTTTAATCCACTCTTCCTTTGATGGACACTTGGGCTGTTTCCAGATCTTCACTATTGTGAACAATGCTGCCACGAACATGGGGGCGCATTTCTTTTTTTCGAACAGTGCTATGGTGTTCTTAGGGTATACTCATAAAAGTGGGATAGCTGGGTCAAAAGGCAGTTCGATTTTTAATTTTTTGAGGAATCTCCATACTGTTTTCCACAGTGGCTGTATCAGTCTGTATTCCCACCAGCAGTGCAGGAGGGTTCCCTTTTCTCCACATCCTCGCCAGTACTTGTTCTGTGTTGTTTTGCTGATGAGCGCCATTCTGACTGGTGTGAGGTGATATCTCATTGTGGTTTTAATTTGCATTTCTCTAATGATTAGTGATGTTGAGCATTTTTTCACATGCCTATTGGCCATCTGTATGTCCTCTTTGGAGAAATTTCTATTCATTTCTTTTGCCCATTTTTTGATTAAACATTGATAAAAGAAATCAAGAAAGATACAAACAAGTGGAAGCATATACTGTGCTCATGGTTAGGAAGAATAAGCATCATTAAAATGTCTATATTACCCAAAGCAATTTATAAATTCAATGCAATACTAATTAAAATTCCAATGACATACTTCATAGATATAGAACACATATTCCAAAAATTTATATGGAACCGAAAAAGAACACAAATAGCCTCAGCAATCTTAAAAAGAAAAAATAAAGCAGGAGGTAGCACTCTTCCAGATATCAAAGTTTACTACAAGGCCATTGTACTCAAGACAGCCTGGTACTGGCATAAGAACAGGCACATAGATCAATGGAACAGAACAGAGAACCCAGAAGTAAGCCCACACCTTTATGGGCAACTGATATTTGACAAAGGAGGAAAGAACATACAATGGAGTAAAGACAGCCTCTTTAACAAATGGTGTTGAGAAAATTGGACATCTACCTGCAAAAAAATGAAACTAGACCATCAACTTACACCATTCACAAAAACAAACTCAAAATGGATAAAAGACTTAAACGTAAGCCATGAAACCATAAGCATCTTAGAAGAAAACACAGGTAGCAAGCTCTCCGACATCTGTAGCAGCAATATATTTGCCGATTTATCTCCACAGGCAAATGAAATAAAGGGCAAGATAAACAAATGGGACTATATCAAACTAAAATGTTTTTGCACAGCGAAAGACAATAAGAACAGAATAAAAAGACAAACAACACAATGGGAGAACATATTCGACAATATGTCTGATAAGGGGTTAATAACCGAAATTTATAAAGAACTTATAAAACTCAACACCAGGAAGACAAACAATCCAATCAAACACCTATCTTGACATGTTGGAATTTTATGCAATGCCACAATTTCCAGAAGGTGTCATCTTTCAACAGGACGGTGCTCCTCCACACTATGCCACCACTGTTCGTGAGTTTCTGCATAGAACATTCCCCTGGCGCTTGATGGGCAGGGGTTCTGTCAAGCCATCGCCACCACGATCCCCAGATCTGACGCCCTTAGACTTTTACTTTTGGGGTTATGTGGAGCAACATGTGTACATTGAACATATCAACGACATTAATCACTTAAAACAGAGAATCACAGATGTTATTCACTCTGTTACACCAGACGTCCTTACCCATGTGTGGCAAGAATTTCACTATCGTTTGGATGTGTGTAGGGGAACAAATGGAGCCCACATCGAACTACACTGAACAGGTATGAAACAGGGAGAGTTTTCCTTTAATTTGGTGCAGATTTCACATTTCTATTGTCTTTTGTTGCTTTCCTGTGACCGGTCAAAAGTGCACCATGACTTTACGAACAGACTGTATTTTTTGTTATTTAATTGTGATTTAATACCATTGTGATTAGAAAAAATTATTCTGTATTTGTCCTTTAAAATTAATTGAAACGTTTTTTAATGATCTACAGTATGTGATTTATCTTGAAAAGTGTGTCATGTGCATGAGAAAGGAGTGTGTATTCTGCACTTGTTGGATGTAATGTTCTATAAATGTCAAAAAGGTCACTTTGCTTATAGTGTTGGTCAGCTTTTTTATATCCCTACTGATTTTTTTTTTGACTAATTGTTCTATCAACTGCTGAGAGAGGAGTATGAATATCTCATTTTGTTTTGCATTTGTTTGGTTTTGTGTTTTGAAGCTCTATTATTAGGTACCTTGTTGACAAATTGAGCCATTAATCATTAATGAAATTTCCTGTCCCTCTTCCTCTTTGGTGATACTCATGGTCTGAAATCTAACTTGAGGTATATCTTCCTCCATTATTTTACTTCCATCATTTGTATGTACTTATATAAAAAGGGCATTTCTTATAACCAGCACTCATTGGTCTTGCCTTTTTTCAATCTGGCAATCTCTGCCTTTTATTTGAAATGTCAGTTCATTTAACTACATTTAATATAATTATTGACATGGTTGCATAAATCTATCATCTTGGCATGTAATTTCTATGGTCATATCTGCTCTTTGTTCCTTTTATCCTCTCTTCTGTTTTTTGTATTCCATTTATCTCTTCTATTTAATTTTTACTTATATTGTGTTAAGTGGTTGCTCTCAATATTACAACATGCATATGTAATTTGTGACAGTCTATCTTCAATATTTTATTATTTAAAAACAATATAAGAACCTTACATTAATATAATTCAATTTACTCTCTCCCATACTTTGTCCTGTTGTCATATATTTTATTTCTACATTAAGGATCGCAAAATATATTGCTCTAAACAGTCATTAATTTTTAAGAGAAAGTCACACTTACTCATATATTAGTCTTGCTTGTGCTCTTCATTTCTTACTGTAGATCTGAACTTCTATCTAGTACCATTTCCCTTAAGCCTAAAGACCCCTTCAACATTTCTTGTATTGTAGCTCTGCTAGTTCATTTTTATTTATCTGAAAATGTCATTATTTTTTCTTCACTTTTGAAAGATTTTTTTGCTGGATATAAAATTTTAGGTTGACATTTTTCCCTGTTCAACATTGAAAGATGTTTTCCCATTGTCTATTCAGAGCCAATGCTTTTTTTTAATTTTAATTTTTTATTTTATTCATTTTAGAGAGGAGACACAGAGAGAGAGAGAGAGAGAGAGACAGACAGACAGACAGACAGACAGAAAGAGAGAAAGGGGGGAGGAGCTAGAAGCATCAACTCCCATATGTGCCTTGACCAGACCAGTGCAGGGTTTTGAACTGGCGACCTCAGTGTTCCCAGGTCGACGCTTTATCCACTGCGCCACCACAGGTCAGGCGCCAATGCTGCTTCTTCTTTTTTTTTAAGCAAAGGAGAGAGAGAAGAGGGGTGGTTGGTGACAGATAGAAAAAAAGGGAGAGAGATGAGAAGCATCAACTCATAGTTGCACCACTTTAGTTGTTCATTGATTATTTCTCATATGTGCCTTGACTGGGGTGGGAGGGCTTCTGCTGACCCAGTGACCCCTTCTTCAAGCAAGCAATCTTTGGGCTCAAGCCAACAACCATGGGGTCATTTCTATGGCTCAAATCAGCAACTCCACACTCAAGCTGGTAATCCCAAACTCAAGCTGGATGAGACCACGCTCTAGCCAGCGACCTCAGGGTTTTGAACCTGGGTCCTCAGTGTCCCAGGCCAATGCCCTATCTACTGCTCCACCACCTGGTTAGGCTTTGATCTGAAGTTTCTAACAAAAAGTCACCATGATTCTTGTTGCTGCCCTCTGTATGTGATGTACCTTTTTACTCTGTTGGCTTTTAAGATTTTCTCTTTATGACTGGTATTCAGTTGTTTAATTACAATGTGTCTAAGTGAGGTTTGGGGGTTGGTTTTTATTTGTATTAGCATTTATCCTGTTCTGCATTGGATGAGCTTCCTGTATCTATGGGTTGCTGTTTTTTAACAAATTGAAATATTTCTCAACAATATATTTTTGTTTAAGAGACAGAGACAGGAAAGGAGAGAGGGGATGAGAAGCATCAACTTGTAGTTGCTTTCACTTTAGTTGTAGGTTGACTGCTTCTCGTATGTGCCCTGACTGGGGTGAGCCAGTGTACCCTTGCTCAAGCCAGCAACCCCATACTGATGAGTCCATGCTCAGAGTCAGGAACCTCCAGGTTTCAAAAATGTTCAGGTTCAACACTTTATCCACTGTGCTACCATCAATCAGGCCCAATAATATTTCTTCTTCTTTTTTTTAAAGATTTTATTATTCATGTTAGAGAGAACAAAGAGAGAGAGAGAAGAGGGGAGAAGCAGGAAGCATCAACTCCCATATGTGCCTTGACCAGGCAAGCCCAGGTTTTGGAACCGGCAACCTCAGCATTCCAGGTTGACACTTTACCCACTGTGTCACCACAGGTCAGACCCAATAATATTTCTTTCAATACTTTTTTCTACCTTATTTTCTCACTCCTCCCCTTCTGGAAATCCTGTTACACATAAGTTGGATTGCTTGATATTCCTACAGGTTAATGAAGCCATGTTCATTTTCCCTCATTCTTTTTTCTCCCTGTGTTTCCCTTTATTTGATTCCTTTTGGATTGTCTTCAAATTCATGTATCCTTTCCTTTGTGGTGTCCAATCTACATTAACCCCATCCAGTAAGTTTTTTAATTTATTTTTTCCCCAGGGACAGAGAGAGTCAGAGAGAGGGATAGATAGGGATAGACAAACAGGAACGGAAAGAGGTGAGAAGCATCAATCATTAGTTTTTTGTTGCCATTGCAACACCATAGTTGTTCACTGATGGCTTTCTCACATGTGCCTTGACCGCGGGCCTTCAGCAGATCGAGGAACTCCTTGCTGGAGCCAGCGACCTTGGGTCCAAGCTGACGAGCTTTTGCTCAAGTCAGATGGGCCTGTGCTCAAGCTGGCGAGCTCGGGGTCTCGAACCTGGGTCTTCCTCATCCCAGTCTGATGCTCTATCCACTGTGCCACCGCCTGGTCTGGCTCCAGTAAGTTTTTTAAACTGAAGATAATGTATGCTCTAGTTCTAAGATTTTTATTTTGTTTTTTTCTTAACAGTTTCCAAATCTTTCTGAAATTCTCCATCTCTTCAACCAGTTCTCCCTTATTTATATGTAGGTTATTTAATACATTTACCATAGGTTTTAAAAAGTCTGTGCCTGATGATTCCAAACCTGGGTAGTCTGAGTCTGTTTCTACTGAAAAATTTTCCTCTTGTTTATGGGTTAATAATCTGGTACCTTTGCACATCTTGTACTTTTAAAATTTTATGCCAGAAACTATGTCTAAAGCAGATGATTTTTTAAAAGAGGAAATTCTCTTTTCTGTTAGGAAGCTAAGATGAGGGGTTTATCAGTTTAAAGACTTTAGAAATAAAGCTAGTTTGGGAGGGTTAGGGTCTTAAACTCTAGGAGAGCCTTGAAATTTAAGCTCTAGGAGTTTAGTGAGGTGCCTCTCCACTTTCCAGCTCAGCCCCAGACTCTCTTGGCCACAAGGGATATCTTATAAAATTTGAATTGGGTGTGGTGTGGTTAAGCTTTAATTAATTTCAATTTACCTCTGGTTTCAAATGCTTTGATGGTTGAGTTCACAAGTCTCCATTGGGGTGGCTGGTACCAACCACCACTGGACTTCAAAACTGAGAGATGCTGCAACTATAACTAAAATTTTATGACCACACTGAAAACTATGTGACTAAAAGTTTGAGATCTCCTTTTGCTTTCTTTCCCCATCTCTCAGTCTCCACTTACTCAGCAGAATTCCCCGTGAGAGAATTGCTTAGAATTAGTGAAGAGGATCATCCTTCCATTCAAGGCTCTCTTAGATTCTCATCTGATATATCAGCCCTGAGGTTTCTTAAATTCCATTTTTCTTCATCAGAGCATAGATGGTCCTTCTCTAGCAGCTTGCTCCTCCACTCACACTCCCTGTAAATGCAGTGACTGACCCCAGGTATAAAAACATTTTCTGTTTTCGGTTCATTTAGGAACGCAGAAGTAAAGGTCTTTCATACTTTTACATCCTAACTAGAAATAGGAATCACCAATGCATCAGCAAGAAATGTTTTACAATTTCCTCTGTGGCTCTCTGTTAGGCCCTTCATCTATTTATAGGAATACAGTCATACTTTTCCAAATGTAAGGGTGGTTTATTTTGTTGTTGTTACTGATTTGTAGTTGTATTGTCTCGTAATCTTTAGCTATCAATTCTAACTTTATGGCTAAAGGTCAATTCTGGTAAATGTACATGTACACTTAAGAAGCATGGAAGTTCTCTAATAGTCTCTAATTGTATATATTCTTGACATAGGTGTATATTCTCTTCTTGTAAAATTTGACCAAAATTTAATCAAATTTTGATTAAAGCTGGAAAATGTTCCATGTGTACTTGGGAAGGATGTGTATTTTTAAATTATTGGGCACTCTATGCATGCCCATTAGTGGAAGAGAGAGATGTGTTCAAGTGAGTATCTTAATATGTAGTTTGCTTATCCTATTTGCTTTTCAGAGAGAGGTAAAATTTCCCACTATGATTATGAATTATTCCTTGTAATCCTTTCAATTTATGCTTCAAACATTTTCACACTATGTTGTCAAGTGTTTACAGATTTTTATGTATTCCTTGTTGTGACTAGTACTATTACTGAATGATCCTCTTTAGCCCTAACAATGCATTTTGCCTTTTACTATATTTATTTTGTGATGAATATTGCTATGCCAGTTATCTTTTGGTTAGATCTTACTAGTCTGTTATTTTTATATTTTTGTGACAGAGACAGAGATAGAGAGAGAAACGGATAGGAAGGGAGAGAGATGAGAAACATCAATTCTTCGTTGCGCTTCCTTAGTTGTTCATTGATTGCTTTCTCTTATGTGCCTTGACTGCAGGCCTTCAGCAGATCTAGCAACCCCTTGCTGGAGCCAGCGACCTTGGGCTCAAGCTGGTGAGCTTTGCTCAAACCAGATGAACCCGTGCTCAAGGTGGCGACCTCGGGGTTTGGAACCTGGTTCCTCCAGGTCCCACACTCCAGTCTGACGCTCTATCCACTGTGCCACTGCCTGGTCAAGCTAGTCTGTCATTTTTAATAACTTTACTTTGAACCTGTGACTAAGTGAAGTTGTACTTTTTTATTTCCCATGTCTTTGTTTCTTTTACTCCCTCCTTTTTGGACTTCTATTTGCTTTCATTTTCTTTATTCTAACCTCCTCCTTCTCCTCCTGCTTTCCTTCCTTAGTAGAAACAGTTTATTTTTATATCTTTCTGATTACTTTTCTTTAAACTTCTCCAGGCATTTTGTGATAAAACAAAATTATAAGTAAGCCAATAAGTAGTTTTAAGTGTTTCTTCTGTCTAGAGAGGGATGCCAGAATGGTGATCATTGACGTATTAGCTTAATATAACTAATATTAAAGTTAATATAATTATTAATGATTTATAAGCCACATTGACAATAGTGGGTAAATGAATAAAAACAGCATTGAACTTATATTAACTAAAATATGTTTATAGTCACAGTTGTAAGGATAAGTTCATTTTCTCCTATGTCATAAAGATAATCAAATTTTATGTTCTTTGTTAAAAAGTAAAAAGCAACAGCAATAGAAATAGGCAAAGTAAGGTTGTCTCTAAATTTCATTTTGTGCTTATTAAACATTTGTAAATATGCATCCATATTAAAGGAGGATGTTATTCATATGGATTTTTCGGAAATTGGCAATTTTGTAAGTGAGGAGGGATGACATGGTTAAAATGGAAGGAAAAAGAAATTTAGAAGAAAAAAGGCAAAACATTAGGTCAGAAAAGCTTTCAAGACATGTCTTTGAAAGGGGATGGTCTTTTCAAACTTGACTTAAAGCAGCTTAGTTCTGTGTTGATGTCCCTGCCCTGAGAGGCACCTTTCCCTGCTTCTGCCCTCTGCCAATGTGAAAAAGTTACATCACCACAAAGGAAAATACCCTCTGGGTAGACTACTTGAAACAAAGAATCAAATTTAGGATATCCTTGGTTATTTCTCTACCACCCTCATTCCAGCAAAAAGATATTCAAAGAGTTTAACAAATCAAAGTAGCCCAATGGTAGTTAAAAGAAATAAAAAGCCCCAATTCAATATCAATGGAATAATAAAAGGTACTAATAAATAAAGACCTTTCTTTTTAAGATTCAGCCACAATCCTTCCAGTAGCTCACTGTAACACACCCATAGCTTGGCTGTCATTAGTTTCAGCAGTGCCTCAAAAATAACGTACACTAAAAATATCCCAAGAAATAAACTAAACACATAAGAAATTTGTTAAGCAGAATTTATTTGTATGTATTGGAACTGCTCCAATAAGTTGGCTCTGATATGATTACTCAGGAGTGTGACTGACTTCCTTCGTTCAAAGACTCTAGTGAAAGTGGGGGAAACCAGAGTGGGTATCTGTAAACAAAATGGGTGCTACACTCCCTGGCAGACCTGAGACCCTCGCTTCTGGGACACAGTCTCATTTCACCCATTATTTGGGACGAGAAGAAGGTGAAGCCAGGGCTAGAAAGAGGCAATGAGCACTGTCCTGATGGACCTGTCCAGCAGAGGGGAATGGGAACATTTCTCCACTTAGGAGTTTAAACTCTATGAAAACATGGGTGAAGTTACAATAGCTTTGTTTTTTTCACTCCCTCACAACTTTCTTCCAAAAAGAAAACAACAAATATTCACTTGAATTAGGTTGGTTGCAATTCCTGATTTAATTTCAAAGGATTTCCCTTGCCTCCAACAATGGCATATTTCCCTACTTCTAAGATTCCACTTTCTCAGCTTAAGTATTTTCATGTACCAGGAATCTTTGCCTGTCTCTTCTCCCAGGTAAAGACAGTTAAGGTGTTCCCTGCAGGAGAGGTCCTCACATAGGACTCCTTCTGCACGGAAGTCCTCATACAGGCTCTGTCCCCTGAGGACAGGTACTCACACAGGCTTCCTGCTGCAGGTGCTGCAGGGCCCTCTTGGCCGGGATGAGGAAGTCAGTGAGGCAGCGCAGCCCATCCCCTCCGTGGAGCCTCTCAGCCACACTGAACACCTGCCAGAGCACCGTGGCTGCCGTGGCCTCAAATGGTGGGTAGAGAGCAGAGAGTGTGTTCTGGATGTAGGTGTCGAGGGATTCCAGACTCTGAAATGGAAAAAAAGATCCAGAAATGTTAGATACCAAAAAAAAAAAGACACATACGTGGACACTTTCACACGCTGGCACTTACGGGTCCCTGAGTTTCATTTGTGAAATAGGGAAGGTATAAGTGAATCCTCAGCATAGAGGGCAGTCATTGTGGGGGACCATCTGCTTGTCCTTCGTGTTGTCACACAGCAGTAGCACACTGAGGAAGTGCCCACAGCTGCCTTAGGTAGACTTGAGACCTCTGCTTACTATGGCAACTCTAAATAACACTTTGTATGTGAGGGCTCTCACTGCTATCACATGAGGCACAATTGAGTTTAGATTTGGCATTGGTTTCATCGCATCAAATCCTAAAATATAGTCCTTAAATGAAACGTTTTAGGATCTTCCATGGAGCATGTGGAATTTCTCAGGGTGCTTTCCCTATCCCTGGCTCCCCCCTCCCTGGCACTGCTCAGTTTGCACACAAAATGGGGGGGGAGAGCTGTGGGGAGAACAGAGTGGGTCCACATGCCATTTTATGCTCAGAAATAAGTTTATCCACAGCAAATATGTTTTAATTGTACTGATGACTATTTAAAAATTTCAAATAGAAACCATTAGGGTCTTTTTCATCAAAATCACAGAACTGTGCCCTTTTAGTCACTCTGAAATTAGTATCTCTAGTACCTAATTCCACTTTACATTTTTGGTGTAACATGCCTTTATGTAAAGATGGAATGCCTTTAGTTAAAAAAAAAAAGGTTTAATGCTATTTTTAGATGTAACATTTCCTGAGGAAATATCACAAAGTTCATTTGTTTGGAAAAGAAATGCAAGGCTACAAATAAGAGTTAAAAGCCAAAGAGGTTAAAATTGCCAAGTGGATTTTTAAAGGGACCACAGTTATATCTGAGACTCCTCTGACCAGCAGCAAATCATACACATAATTTCTTATGGAAATTGAAAATGAAACAGCAAATCCTCTGGGCCTGATGTGGGTAGACTCTGAGGAGCCAGTCCAAACAGAGACCAGGCAGGTGTGTGCTACAGTCCAGGTTCTAGAAACCATAGGATGAGAGGCAGACCCAAACCAGCTCAGCCCCTGCCTCCACGTCAGTGCATCAAGGCAGCGGGTCAGATGCTTTTCAGAGCTCGCACACTCCACACGTCTTGCCAGGCCTGGCCCTCCCTGTCAATAGAAATTACTTAAATACTGATTTTGTTCAGAAAATGCCAATGTGGTCTGATGCCCAAGAACTCAAATCACACCCAAGTCAGAAGCAAACATCCAGTTCATGAGAATAAATGGAGCTGGTTCTGAGTTAGGGATAGAAAACACCCTCCAGGAGCTCTGAAGCTCCTTACAGAAATTTGAAGCACATGCTAACTGTGCTACAAGATACTGTTAGAAAGGAAGTAGAATGTGACCCTAGCGAACACGTCTTTAACGATCTATGTTGGAGGAACTGAAATATGAACTTTGGACCCTCCCAGAAAGAGATGCCCTTCTACTGCTCCGATGCCCTAATGCACGCCCATTCCTCTTCCAGACCCTTAGGAAAGGTCCTGATTTCTCGTGTCCAGCTGTGGTCAATAGCTTCCCAATGGGTGTGTCTCCTGGCCTCCATTTCACCAGTTCATCTTCTGAAAACTGCCCAACACTGAAAGAGAGGAATCAATGCTTACTGAGATAGATCCTAGAGGCAGTCCCGGTCACTCACAGGGCAGCCATAGCCTCCCTGATTCCTTCTCTTGATTCCCATTTTGACTGGGCTAGGCTCCCACATTTGGCCCAGGGGGTGCCCCTCCTCCAGTTCCAACTCCATGTGCAGCCATCCTACTCATAGCCTGGTTCTGGCAAGAGCTGCTCAAGGGAAGTTGTCTGCTGGTCAAGAAGCCATCTCCCAGGTCAAGTAAGGTAAGGAGGCCTTGGATAAGCCAAAGCGAAACGTCACCAGCCTTTTTTATTTTAATTAAAAAAAATTCAATTATAGTTGATATACAATATTACATTAGTTTCAGGTATATAATAGTGGCTAAATATTTATATTACTTACAAAATGATTACCCAATAAGTCTAGTCATCACCCAATAAGTCTATCCATCTGACACCATACAGTTATTATAGTATTTTTAACTATATTCCTTATGCTGTACTTTACATCCCCGTGGCTGTTTTTACAACTGGTAATTTATGCTTTTTAATTCCTTCACCTTTTCCACCTAACCTCCCAACCCCCTCACATCTGGCAACCATCAAAATGTTCTCTGCATCTATGAGTTTGTTTCTATTTTGTTTGTTTTTTAGTTCCACATATAAGTGAGATCATATGGTATTTGTCTGGTTTATCTCACTTAGCATTATACCTTTTATGTCCATCTATATTATCACGAATTATAGAATTTCATTCTTTTTATGGCCAAGTAATATTCCATTGTATATATGTACCACATCTCCTTCATCCAATTGTCTATCATTGGGCCCTGAGGTTGCTTCCATAGCTTGACTATTGTAAATATGCAGCAATGAACACAGGGATGTGTGTATCTTTTCAAATTAGTGTTTTGGGTTTATTTGGATAAATACCCAGAAGTGGATTTCTGGGTCATGTTCTACTTTTAGTTTTTTTACGGAATCTCCATACTGTTTTCCGTAGTGACTACACCAATTTACAATCCCACCAACAGTGCACAAGGATTCCCATTTCTCCACATCCTCACCAAAAGTTATTTGTTGATTTCTTGATGACAGCCATTCTGACAGATATGAGGTAACAGCTCATTGTGGTCCTCTCCACTCTCAAATGCTAATATGCCCTAACTGGCACGCATGGGCTGTGCCCAAACTTCCTGACTGTCACCCACCTCCCTGGGAACTTCATGATGAGGAAGAGAAACATGGTGTCGTGCTCAGGGCCACTGGTGCAGGGGCTCCCCAATCATTTTATGGATGGTGTTTGTTCTTGGTCTTGGGAAAGGATGTTCTAACGAGTAAGCCAGGTTATGTGACCAGCCAGGTTAGGGCTGTCCCTGGCTGGAGCACTGTGTGCATATGCGCAGCACAGGACAACCACTCCCACTTGCACACAACTCTAACGATTTAGTTTTAAAAAGCACAAGAATTAGAAGAGGGAAAGGTAGATACACAGGAGCCCGAGGACAGAGAGGCAAGAGACTCCTAGATTACAGCAAAATCAAGTTAGCGTGAATATATTCAAGGCAGCTTAAGAAAAAAGGATAAGGTACATTTTAGAAAGATTTCCATAATAAATGCTTAAAAAGAGAACACTGTCTTGGTAACTTAAAGTTCAATCATCTGGAATATTTACTCTGTTCGGCATCTTCTTCCCTCATGTTTGCTGGGCCAACTGTGTGTGAGTGAGGGCTGATATGTGGGGGCGGGGGGTACAGTGTGAGTGTTTGAGAGCCAGTGTGTGTACTGCAGGCCAGGTGTGTGTGTGTGTGTGCGCGCACACGTGCGCGCCTGGTTGTATGGGAGGGCCAAGTGTGTGTTCAAGGACTGGGTATGTCGACCACAAGTGTTTACGCACAAGGGCTTCTGAGAGTGTATATGGGTGGATAGTGAAGTGGTTAGCTGAGAGAAATACATGTTGGCAAATTCTTAAAATAGTCTCTAGGCCTTTGGGTACAGAGCAAGAGAAGGAGGCAGACACAGATCAGGGCAGATGTTGTGTGAGCACATCTAATCATTCCATCCTGGCCTCTTAGTACAATGTCACTCACATTCACCAAAACCTCGCAGACCATCAAAAACATCCAAAAATAAGAGAGGAAACAGACAAATGTTGGAGCCAGACAAATGTTGAAGACTTTGCTGACAGTAAAGCACTTATTTCTTTTCCTTCTATAACTCAGGATTCCTGTTTCAACCAAACCCACACACAGGGAGATGGGTTGAGTCCAAAAAGCAGAAAACTTCACCTGTTTAGTTGGTCAGAAATCTTACTATGGCTTAGAATGGGATTACGTACCACACGTTAGCACAATGGCAGGTACAGTACTTGCATAAAAGCATTTAATCATTTTTGCTGAACTGTGAGTTTACTGTATTGTTACCTGGCCAACAGTGGGACTACCTTCGCATGTGGGCTGGGGCACTGATAGGGTCACAACAGAATGTGGGCTGGGAGTAGCTCCCAGGAGGCAAGGCTTGGGTGGGGGGACGAGGTTGAGGCTGGTGGTCACAAAGGCCTCTCATCCGGCCTGGGAACCGGACTCCTCCTGCAGCTCCTGCCCCAGCACCCAGGTTTAGATGTTGCAACCGTGGATGAAGTCCCGAGTGGGGGATGTGGTGGTGCCTGTCACCCAGGCACTTCCACCCCTGAAGGCAGAGCAGCCTTTGAAATCACCGTGGTGGCCTGTGTCTCTAGCCAGAATTTATAAACAAAAACCAGGATGTGCACTGGAACGTCCTGCAACCCCTGCAAGCAGGGCCCAGGTGAGAAGGGGCCTTGCTCTGCCCCACTTTCCATCAATAGCTGCTTTCTCCACTTTGCGGGTAAAGGAGCTGCATGTGAAACCCACACTCCCAAGAGGCTTGCTCTGGGCAGCCAACCGGGTTAGAGCCGCTCGGGTGCTATTAACAGGGGCCTCCTTCCTGAAAGGGCCCAGTGACGGCACCCGGCGTCCTGCCCAGGGGGCCGATGGCCATCACTGGTTTCCTGTGTGCACAGACCCAGAAACCATCTTTGAATCCAAGAAATCTGTCTAAAAAGCCTGGTCCCCTCACATGGGCTGGTATGCCATCCGGTCTATACCCAGTCTGCCTACATGCAACCTGTCTATACCTAGCCTGTGTACAACTGGTCTGTCTACCCCTGTTGTCTCCACCCAGCCTACCTATCCCTGCCCTGCCCTCCACTCCTAGGCTGTGTGTATTTGGGACTTGTGACCTTCACAGCTGGAGAGGATGAGATGTTTCTAGGAAGTGAAGATTCTTTTGGTCCAAAGCTGGTTCCCAGAGAGAAGAAGGAAGGGAAGGTGGTGGTCCCTCTGGGTCTGCAGTCTGTACTCTACACCCCTGGAAGAGTTAAATGATTAACAAAAGCTACATGAACCCCTAATTCCGCTGATGTAGACTTAGGGAACCTCAGACCCTGGTGACAGGCCTCACCTGACACATATTTTTCCCAACTTGTATTCTACTGAAACTGGCACAAGACGCCTACGATGCCAGGAGGCGGCTCTGGGGCTGTCAGTGACACCCTTTCTCTCCTGATGCCATAGTCTCCTTTCAAACCTCTCAGTTATAACCTAGCCTGGGCTGATGACTGCTGCACAAAGAGCCGCATTTCAACCCTCTCACACCAATGCCTGCACTCCTTACTGTCTAAAAATATGCACATCTGGGGCATCTAGGTAAGATGTTACAGCCCCATACAGCCCCACCTGGACCACTCAACCAGGACCTGGGGAGGCCCAGGTGAGCCACTGGGCCTTGTGGCAGTATCTCATGCTGGTGACACCACCGTGATTTGGCCAGAGCCTCCCTTCCCATACCAGCACATCAACAGCTTAAAGCATCAGGAGGACCCATGGCTGGTCCATCCCTTCTTCTGGGCCCCTGACCAAGCTGACCGGCCCTCCACTAACTCACAGTGTAAAGGGCAAAGGAACCCAAAGAACTGATCATGGACCAGGGAATTAGGCCAGACCAAGACAGGGTGGGCAGGTGAGGAGCACAGACCAAGCAGAAATCCAGGCCAGCTTCGCACAGGCACAGGGCATAGATGTGAGCAAGGTCTCACTGTGGGGGCACATTGGGGAAGGAGCCTTCCAGTGATTCCTTCTCTCTTCCTGAAGGGTGCCCACCTATCCCCTGGGGTGGCCAGGAGCTGCCCGGCTCTCTGGAGGAACCCACAAAGAGAACAGTATGAGTCTAGGATCTGGGTGCCTGAATGGGGAAAAAGCAACCAGGGCAGAGACCCAGCAGGCCAGGCAGGTGTCTGAGGGGCCAGGTTCCCAAGAGGAAGTGAAGGTCTCTTGATGGTCAATAGTGAGAAAGTGTTGTCTAATAGACCCTGGTGGGCTGACCCCATAGACACCTGTGGACTCCTCACGAGGGCTGGCGCCCTACTCCCGCAATGAGCAACAGGCAAAGACTAGAACTCTCAGCGCTGATAACAAGCCCATTATCTTCAACTCTTATAGTCCAAGAGAGATGGGTCTGACACAGCACATCCCGGTAGGCAGGCCTCAGAAAGCCGCACATTCCAGCCTGCCTGGGACAGGGCCTTGTACCTTGGTCTCCCTGCATGCAAGTGTGTTTGCACACACACACACACACAAACATACATGAACACATGACAACTATGCCCCGCACGTTTTCTCTGTGCACATGTATGCACACACACATAAAGTGCATGGAAACTCCCCCAACTCCTCTCTGTGCACCCCTTGGACTCAACTTCTCATCTCTGCAGCTTCGCTTCTTACCTAGATCTGTTCTCAGCCCCATCTGGCAGCAGCAGGAGCATTAGCATGAATTTCAGCAAAGCTTGGAGCTTGCAGAGCAGTCATGAGAAAAACCTCTCTACTTTGAAACTCATTTGTAAAGTGCAGCGCTAAATCTTCATTACACTGAATACTAAATACTATTTGCAGATTTTCCTCTCAAACTAAAAATAGAAATATAAAAATAAATATGCAAGTATTTAAAAACAACACCATGTATTTAGGTCTAAGGTGTTTTCAAAAATCTCAAGAACAAAATTTCTATCTAAGGACTAAGACTTTCGCCTGAAGGAAGCAGGGAGCTGGACGTGGAGCTGCCTGTGTCTCCCTCAAGTAACTGAAAATAATTAAGGAGGAACGGCAATATGAGATTCCCAGTTCTCTTACATTCAAAAAAGGGTCCTCCCATTTTAAAGCAGCTGAAAAGCAAAAGCTAAGGAAGCCCTCTGAGCTGCGACCGCCTTTTCAGCCCTTTCTTCCTTTTCCTAATACTTTCAGGTGAGGGTCCTGTATGAGTGCCTGCCCTCAAGACTTCCTGCCTGAACCACACTTTCAACAGTATGTCAGCAAGTGCCAGTGCTGCTGCTGAGCTCGCCAGTGGGCCTAGCAGAGATGAGGGTCTCTATTCACCTGTGGGTGTTAAGACAAACAATTCTGCAACAGGCAGTTGCTTCCAGGAAAATCCTGGCTACCCCGAGCAGATGCCCAGACTTGAATTCCTACGGGTTCACTGAACTACAAAGCCACAGCAGGGGCCTCAGAAGCACTAACAGTGAGGGGCCCACTGGGAGCAGAGCTGGGCAGCCCCTGCCACCTAGCAGATCCTGGGTCCCAAGTCAGAGACACATACGGGAGCTGGCTCTAGTAATACCCTGTACGAGCTGGCATGGACAGCTCCATTGGGCCTGCCTCTCCAGCTAAGCGCCCACCAGCCCCATCGGTGACCCCAGACACCACTTTGGGCCCCTCCAGGGTGGAGGCAGCAGTGTCTGCTGCCTGTGGCCCGGGTCTCCTCTCCCTGACCAAAGCTCCTCAAGCCTGACACCTGTGCCATTTTAGCTCACCTCATACCTTCCACAAACATTCTCTGCCTTAAGTAAGGGCTTCTTTGTCAAGTTCAAAACTGCTCACCTGGCACTTGGCTGTCGTCTTGCTGTATGTCCCATACAGCTCTGCTTTTAGGCCCTGCAAGTTTATGGAGTCAAGTTACATACACCAAGAAATGTCTACAGGATCTTTAGAAGAGAAAGGCAGGCAAATGTTTGCCTAAATGTTTACCACAAAGAAGTCCTGGTTACAAAAGAGCTTCATTATATGGAAAAGACTCCTCTGAGGAACAGGAAATGCCTGCATTCCACTAAGGTACTGATCTGGCAGAAGACACAGCAAAGTCTCTGTGGTAGGCTGTGTTGTTCACAGAATCCCTGTCCACTGGCATCAGACATGGCCATGTGACAAAGAAATGTGGTGGCCATGGCAGAAGCCAGTTCCAGAAGTAGCTTTCCGAGCCAGCATATGCATGACCACCTATCAGGAAACACCCCAGTGAGAGGAATTTCCATGAGCCTGGATCCCAGAGTAATATAATATCTGTGATGGGTTCATAGCATGAGTGGGTCATCAGTGTGCTGGCCATTGAGACTTGGGGTCATTGGTTACTGCAGCATAACCTGCCCATTGTGAATGATGCTCCCAGGGCCTGGAACACAAATCCAGAGGACACCAGAACTTGGGCCTTTGCCCTCCACAGCAGCCACAGCACACACCTTGTGTCACCACGTATAGCAAGGGGCCCTCCTGGACTGGTGTCCTGTAATGCACCTGGAAGAACTGAGCTGTCTGCAGACATGTCAGTGCATCCTGAGCTGGAGCTGGTTCTCAGAGACTTCCTGGGTAGACCAACCCCCATGAGGTAGCTTGAGGAGCAGGACCTTGGGGCTCTGTCCCTCCACTGTTGGCATGGTGACTATAGGATGAAAGGCCCATTTGGCATTTCTCAATCTTGTCTGTATTTCCAGGAGGCTCAGACCGTTCTGGAAACATCTCAACTCTGAGGTTTGTCCACAGATTTTGCTTTTCTGTGGGACCAGCACTTTACAGTTTAGTTTCCAGGGCCAAATCAGGAGAATGCCAAAATAAAGGAACCATTCCAGGGGCCATTCTTCAGGGCTGTACCGTGCGTAACAGGGCCAGGAGGAGAATTCAGAAAATAATCTCTCTAGATATAACCCTGAAAATGTATTCTCTGAATTGATACACAAGTTACTAAATATGAAACACACAATCACCTGACTTTAGCAATTTAAAGCCGGAATGCAGATTACAATGGATTATGGAGTACTGAGGATAACTGACAACGAAAATCCGTTAACAGTGCCAAACACACAGCCCAGCCATTGTCTCCACCAGTTGGCGTGTTAGAATGACTCCCCTCTGCAATTTTATGCCCAGAACCATGCTGGGATGACCACCAAACAGACTTCTGTCAAGTTCATGAGAAGAATGAAGTTGCACTTCCACTGTCTTTTCTACCTCCTCAGATGCTCAGATCCACCTGGAGCAAGAACTTCCCAGGTAGTTTATATTCCAATTTATTTTGAAACTGATGTCATGTTCTTCCTGCTATCCCAGATGTCCAGACTAAACTTCCTGAGGTGAAACTGGCAGGCACAGCTGAGATTAGGCTGTTCTTTTTTAAAAATTTATTTATTGATAAAGTTTTCTTTGGCCCTGGTCAGTTGGCTCAGTGGCAGAGCATCAGCCCAGAGTGTGAATGTCCTGGGTTTGATTCCCAGTCAGGGTACACAGAAAAAGCGCCCATCTGCTTCTCCACCCCTCCCCTTCTCGCTTCTCTCTCTTTCTCTTCTCCTCCCCTCCTGTAGTCATGGCTCAATTAGAGTGAGTTGGCCCCGGGCCCTGAGGATGGCTCCATGGTCTCCACCTCAGGTGCTAAAAACTGGCTCTGGCTGTAACAAAGCAAGAGTCCCAGATGGGCAGAGCATTGCCCCCTAGGGGGCTTGCTGGGTAGATCCTGATTGGGGCATATGTGGGAGTCTGTCTCTGTCTCCCCTCTTCTCACTAAGAATAAATAAATAGTTTTCTTTTTCAAAATATACAGCTGGTGGGACCCGTTTTTCACACATCTTCACCAGCATCTATGGCCCTCCTACCTTTGGTGTTTCTGGTGTGAATTACTTGAGCTCTGTGCTTTGAAACTAGCTTAGTTAAATCCTTTACTAAGTAAGGAGCTCCTGCAGGGCTGCCCTGGCCAGGAACCACGGATCTTCAGTCTCAGAGAGAACAGCTGGTGCTTGAAGTTTATACTTGGGAACTTCCTTACAGTTTGTCCTATGTCACTTTGTCAAACAAGACTAGGTTATTGAGCTTGTCCCAAACTTTACCCTTGGACCATTTCTTTTTGGCCTTGCCCCCAGATTTGTCCCCTGGGTCTTGGCCTTTCTTGACCAGCTTTCTGGCATCTTTCTTTTTTTTTCTCATCCTTGGGCAGCAGAACAAAACACAAAGAGTAAGTAGCTGCTACCACTGTAGCTTCAATAAGATGTCCGGGTTAGGCTGTTCTGAAGGAAGAACTTGGACCCTCCCCCTCTCACACCTGCCCACTGACCCAGCCAGTGGACCGTATAAGGTGGTCTTAGGTGTAAGAATGGGGCCAGGCCCATGCAACCTGCTCTATCTCTACTCTGGGTCCCAGTTTCCTCAGCTATTACACACACAGGAAGTCACAGGGTAGCTGCAAGGACTGAGGGCAGGACCCTCAGGAGGAGACCTAGTCCATGGCAGGCACACAGCTGACAGGGCCTGCCAGAGGTTCTCCCTCCTGAGGACAAGCTGTGGGGAGCTTCACCTGTGCTGCCGATCACAGGCTGCAACATGCCCAGCTCACAAGCTGTGACCCTTTTTCAACATGATACCTGCTTCTGTTCCAGGAGGATCTCATGCCTATCCAGGGCTTAACATTAAACTAAGTACAAACTGAACCAATCCTATGTTGTAAAACAAAATCATATAAACATAACCTCTCAAACATTTCTAAAACCAACTCTCTCTAAGCAGAGCTTCAGAGACAGAAAGAATATCAGAGTGCCTTCCTCCAAAGGTGAGGAAACCGAGTCAGCTGCAGGTGCGGAGTTGGGAGATGCATTCACCCTAGGGCTCCCTTCCAGGAGCTGCCCTTAAACCAGGACATCAGAGGGCTGTGCACCTCGGCTCCCAGGCCACCAACTGGATGTCCTGGGATCCATGGATGTCCACGTACCTGCCTACCATGTGGCCTCTGAAGCTCTGAACTGTCATGCCACGACCACCACAGTGGCGGGAACAGAGGGCACGTCACAGCTTACAACCACATTCATACATTTAACTCCTATGACTGACAAAGCAACCCAGTCCCACAGCTCTACCTTAACTCTGCAATCATGTCTTAGCCATCCTACCAAATCTACCACATTGTAGAATGGGCCTTGACCTGATGGGGTTTTATCTCCTGGTGAATCTGCCTCTACCAGGCAAGCTCAGAATCTTCCCAAGTGTTCTATGGAAAAGCTGCCTCAATATCTCACCTGGATGTGTGAGACACCCTGTGTGACCCAGGTCTGTCCTTTCTGCTCTCTACAAAACGTTCAATAGTCCACAGACCATGACCCAGTGGTGGAAAAGTGATCAAAGAACACCAGTGTGTGACTTGAAAACTATAAGAAATTCAAATTTCAGTGTCCATAAATAAAGTTTTATTGGAACACAGCAACCTCAACCTATGGTTATGTTTGTGCTACAAAAGCAGTTTAATAGCTGTGACCAAGACCATATGGCCCCTTAAAGCCTAAAATACTTACTGTCTGGCCCACCCCACCTCCCCATCTGATGCCCCCATGGCATGGGCTCTGCTCACATCATTCTGATTCAACAATCAAGTTTCAACTAATTGTTGGTGACATGTGATCCTTCATGAATCAGCCTAAGAATAGCTCTGCTCCATGTGCCCTTAGGCTGGGCAGTCCATCGCCTTAGCCTGCAACGGGGACAGCCACCAGACACCTCTGTCTGTTGGGGCTTACTCATTTCTACTTAGGTTAAGTACATAAAAAGCGTCTAAAGCAGTCAGATAAAGTTCTGTTTTGTTTTTTGTTTTTTTTTGTATTCGACAGCCTAATAAGCTACAGAAGAATTCTCAAATGGGGGGCTGTAAAAATCTTGGGGTGCTCCTATCATGTGGCAAATTAGGGAATGATGGTTGCACATGGGGAGTTGAATGAACACAACCCTGGCCACATATTGTATGTTCACCTGGTCTGCATCCACGGCAAAACCAGCTACAAACACAAGGTCCCAGTCCAAGGCCTGCCCTGGGCACAGGAGCCCATCATGCCAGCAGCAACTAGGAAGTGACCCCACCTTACTGTTCACCTGATGATCCTGCAATGGTCGGTAATAGACCCAACTCAGGGGGGGAAACAGTGCTATCAGCGACGGAGAGGCTGAATAGGCAGGCAGAAGACAGGGCCAGCAAGATGAGAGACAGGCCCTAGGAAGGGACCGAGGGGGCCCAAGTGGAAGTGCCAATGAAGAGGAGACTCGCCAGGCAGTGGGCAGTGTCCCTGGGCCTAAGGCTAAGGCAGGGAGGAGGGCGGGGGTGGCACCACATATAAGTGTTATCCAGGTTCTATAGTGGCTGTTTCATAGTACAAAGTCCCCAAGATTTCTGCAATCTTATTTCTTCATTGTAAAACAGAAAAATTACTATAAATCTTATTCACTAATTATTCCACAATGGTAACAATATATTTTATCTTAAAAGGACTTCAATGCTTTTTATATTTTTATACAACAGGCAAACTGACAATGAAATGTTGGTTCTCAAGGCATTTTGGCTGAATTTAGTTCTTTAATTCTTTTACTTCTTTGAAGGGGCTTGATAAAAATGTGTTCAAGACTATTATTAACCACCATCAATCCAGACTGGGTTCCTCATGCAGAAATGTAGCTTCAACTGGAAGTAAGAGTTTTGCTCATTCTAAACCATGCCAGGACCAGAAAGATTTTATCAATTTTAAAATCTCCTGTATTCCTAGTTACACCAAATCTAACTTTCTACATTGGGCCCTCCATTGAGACCTGGTCCACAGCAGAGCATGGGTGAGTGGAGAGATACCCCAAAGAGATTAGGACCTGCTCAGTCCACGAGCCTGTCTGTCTCTGCACCCATCGCTCCAGTTCTGTAGGAGAATGACTGATAACAGCCACTCTTTCCTGATGTGAATTTATCTGAAAAACCCTTGGTTGGGAACGGAAAGTGCTCTTGAAATGTGTCAGTTCAAAGATATGCATAGCTTCTCGTGTATAAAGAGCAAAACTTATTCTTATCCCTCCAAGTTTTCTGTTGTCTTTTTCTGTTCGCATCACTGTTAAACTGAGCCAAAACAAACCACCTTCAAAAGCAGAGTAAATTGCCTTTTGTCTGAGTCCAGCTACGCTGCCAGCGTCTGCCTGGCATCCCGTCTTCAGCCAGCACACCTGCGCCCCACACAGTTTCCAACACAGAAACAACTAATTCCAGTTGATACTCTTGAGGAAGGGATGAAACTGATTTTTCCCAAGTGCAGCTCTGACAGCAGATTCCACCTAAATCACCAGGTACATGTTTTTTCCCCCAACACTTTCAGATTACATTCCAACATAAATTTTAAAAGGAGTAGGTACAAAAACGCTAAGTGGGACAGTCACATTGCATATCTGCACTGCTAGTGTAAAAATGTCACCTAACATCTTTCCTAAGCATCCTGTGATCAGGGAGCCCAGACCACAGTTGGGATGCTACAGATGTGACTAAAGTCAGGAAATCAGTTTGATTTGCAGTTCTTCAAAACAGGGGTAAAGGAATCCTAGAGAAGTCCCTCTCAGGCTGGCAGTGTTTCTCTGCTCGGTGGTGCCTTGAAGGCAGCTGGTACCCAGGTCCTAACTTGACTTTAACAACAAGGTAAGAAGGCCCCAATTTATGGTATTAATGGAAAACCACAGCTGTGCTTTAAATTACTCATGCTTCCTGTGCTTTTTCTAAAGGACCTCATGACGTAGACTTAATCTTTAGCTTCAGTGGGCCAGGTGATGACTGCCAACACCACTGAGCTTGTTCAGGAATTGGTGCTGGGCCTGGACTGAAGCACCATGGTTTTTCCAGTACGAGGTTGGAGTGAAGGTTTCTAGACTGCATGTCTGGCTGGAAAAGCTCAGTCGGAACGCCTCCTGAGGCAGTACTGGAGTGCAGGGAGGGAGAATGCACTCTATACAAATGATAAAAAAGTAACAAAAAGTTATTTTAATGAAAAACCTGTGATGTATGTACTAGGAGTGCTAGGTAGTACTTTACATGACCTTCCTGCCCAGGAAAGTCACCACTGGGCTGGTGCAGGAAGCACATGGCCCCAGTCTTTCCATGATGTAACGGGTTCCTGAGGTTTCCAATGTGGGTCCCAAAGAGGGACCAAGAAAGACACACTTGACCCTAGCCTGTTGGCTCAGTAGACAGTGTCGACCTAAAATGCAGAAGTCGCAGGTTCAATCCCTGAGTCAAGGCACACATGAAAAGTGACCATCTGCTCCTCTTCCCCTCCCTCTCCACCCTTTTCTCCACCTGCAGCCAGTGACTTGATTGGTTTGAGCAACGGCCCCGGGCTGAAGACAGCTCAGTTGATTAGAGCATTGGCCCCAGACAGGTTGCCCGGGTGAATCCCTCTTGGAGCACATGTTTCACTATCTCCCCTTCTCTCACTTAAAAAAAACAAAGACATACTCAACAAAACCTGTTGGGAATCCTGAGTAAAGATGAAGTTAGAGCCCAAACACTCAGAATAGGCATGGCAGGTTTACCAACTGCTGGTATTCCAGAACAGGGGAGCTCTGATGCAAGAAAGACAAACATAGCACAGAGGAAAGGAGGTGTTGGTGCAAACTGGAAAACCACTGACTGACAAGAGATGTAATGCCCAGTGGTGGCCAGGCTTGGTGTACAAGCAGCCTGGACCTGGCAGAGCCCTAAGTGTGGGCTGGCTCATAAGGACAGACAGCATGTCCCCACCTGCTGGGGGGTGGCTGCATGCTGTGAAGCCGGCCTGTCTGCACAGCCTGGCTCTGAGGTGCTCCCACTGGAATGAAAGCACCTGGCTTTTGGAGGGTGTTGACAGACACCGGGTTTATGAGCATCCCCATCCACGGTGGGGACTTACCCTTGTCATTTATAATGTAGTCTCCAGGAGGAAATGATATCCCAAGTCATAGGGTTCCCCGGACAATTTAAGATATAACCCGTGGTTCTAGCATTACCTCTGCTTTCCCCCTCAAAGTATTCCAATTTGGAGAATAAAGGATACAGCCACTCTACTTATAAGACGTAAGTTTCCTTGAGCCCATAGGTAATAGTTCTCAGTTCCAGTGACCACAGGTTTATTACTCTGTTTCCACATTTTGATTCTCTTTCAATTGGCTTTACCTTTGAGTGAAGAGTGGGAGGTGAGTAAAGAGTGAGAGGCGGATGATAACGGATATGACTGAAGGGTGGAGGGGAGTGGAAGTGAAAGTGAGTGAGGGTAGAGGTGAGTGAGGGGGAGGTGACACAGGGGGAGATGATGAGGGGGCAGGGGGATGAAGAATTCTGTTTAGCTGCTAGTCAATTATTTGACTTCTGTACCCTTTCAGGACAGTGTTTCAACCGCAGAAGGCATGATCAGGCTTGTTGAACTCACACAGGATCTGGCTGGAATTCTGTAAATAATGGCAGTAAAACCAGTGGCAGTAAATCCAGAGTAATGGCGAAACGTGTGCAGAGGTGTATGGACATGAGCAAGTCATAGGACTGCACAAATCACGTCCCCACAAACAGGGACAACTGGGGAAACAGAAGTGTACAGGTGGAACAAGCACTTGGGTTCTCTGGTCAGTGCTGACTGAAGCCCCTCTCCTCCCAGGATGGAGACATTGTTCTCCCATCTCACATGCTGTGTTTTACTCACACTGTTTGAATTGAAAACCAATAAACCCTGAGAAATGTGTCATCCTGTGAACAAAGTCTGGGAAGGAAAATCAAGAATGAAGCACTTAAGCCTGACCTGTGGTGGTGCAGTGGATAAAGAGCTGACCTGGAATGCTTAAGTTGCTGGTTTGAAACCCTGGGCTTGCCTCGTCAAGACATATGGGAGTTGATGCTTCCTGTTCCTTCCCCCTTCTCTCTCTCCCCTCTCTGAAATGAATGAATAAAATATTTGAAAAAAAAAAGAATGAAGCACTTAAGTTAGAAATTAAAAGGTAAAATTACCTCTTTTTGCAGATAACATGATCTCATATATAGAAAATCCTGAAGAATCCACAAAAAGAAACTTACCAGGGCTAATAAATGGATTCAGCAAAGGTGCAGTGTACAAGATCAATATGCAAAAATCAGTTGTTTCTAGCAATGAATAATCCAAAAAGGCAATGAAGAAAACAGTTCCATTATACAATAGCATCCAAAAGGGATACCTAGGAGACATTTAACCAGTTAGATCAGTGGTAGTCAACCTGGTCCCTACTGCCCACTAGTGGGCATTCCAGATTTCATGGTGGGTGGTGGCAGAGCAACCAAACGGCACCACGATTACATACTAATCGACTGTTGACCAGTCAAGATCAGGAGAGTGGTCAGACTCTGTTACAGGGCATTTGTATTGGGACCGCACTCGACCTCTTTCGCGACCACCTGACTTGCATCCACGAGCGGCCAGGTACCTGACCCCGGGTCCACACCAGCTGCCCGCCCGATCCGGCGGGCAGTTTATGACCGCTACTGTCACCCAAAACTAGCAGTTTATCGTTTTATTACCCTGTAGACAAAGAACTCCATGGTTCAAAGCTTGTTTCTATGACAGAAACTGCAGGACAATGGAGACACCAATTAACTTATATTTTGTCTCGATTCCTGGATTTTAGGGTAATACGGTGACATTCTAGTAACCCCCCCTTGGACTGCCAAAACTAGCCGATGTCTTGCTACTTCGCCCCAATCACAAAGAAGTGATGCCATTGGCCAATACCCGCTACATAAAATTTTATAAAATGCACAACCATGGATACTCACTTAGTCTCGTCTCGACAAACTCTCGCTCAACGACACTTGTAACATTGCAACCATGCAACAGACTTCAAGCGCATAAGTTTTGTTCACATTATGTAATCGAAACTAAAGTCAGTACATAGTTAGATTTCTGAGAGCAAGCACGTGCTTACAGTTTCAAACAAAATATTGTGAAATATCGTGAGCCCATGTCTCAAAAAAAAAGAAATATGCACGCAGCTATTTGCCAGAGTATCTGAAGATGGGTTTTGTAGAATCTGTTGCAAATAAACAGCATCCAATGTGTTTATTGTGCCATAAAACATTATCCAATGAGGCAATGAAGCCAAGTCAATTGCAAGAACATTTTTCTACAAAGCATCCAAATGACAAAGACAAGCCCATTGAATATTTTTAGGAAATATATAAAAAAATTTCAAAATCGTTCAACTATCATTGCATCATTTAAGAAACAACATACAATGAACGAAGATGGATTAATTGCCACTTATCGCATTTCAAAAATAATTGCAAAATGTGGTAAAAGTTGTAATATTGGAGAAACAGTAATGATACCCTCTATAAAAGAATTTATCTCAACAGTAATGCATCAGGATATACCTCAAATTTTAAAAATGTTGCCCCTAAGCGATAGCACAGTAAAGTGACAAATTGATGAAATGGCAGTTAATGTTGAAAACAAACTTATAAGTATTCTCCAAAACTCTTCATTTTCCATGCAATTGGACGAATCTACCATTGCAGATAATGATGCTTTATTGATGGCATATGTACACTATTTAGATGAAAACAATATATTACTAAAAGAAACGCTATTCGCAATAAATCTCATCACAGATACAAAAGAATTATCTATATTTAATACTGTGAGAACATACTTTACAAAAAATAATATTCTTTTGAATAATATTGTTGCATGCGCTACTGATGGAGCACCGTCAACGGTAGGTCGCTATTGTGGATTTGTTGCTTATTTGAAGCGGAAGTGCCAAATGTTTTATGTATTTATTGTGTGGTGCACAGACAATATCGTGTAGAAAAACATCTAAGTACAAGTCTCCATTCATCATTAAATATAATAATTCGAGCCATAAACAAGATCAAATCCAATGCAAAGAATGAAAGAATGTTTCAGCAGCTTTGCCAGGACAATAATGAAGATTTTATTAAGTTACTTTTGCACACAGAAGTTTGGTGGCTGTCAAAGGTTACATCTTTGGCTAGATTTGTAGCATTATATGATAGTGTCATACAATTTTTTGAAAGTAACAATGAGACCAATCCGTGTCAACAGTTAAAAACAATAAAGAATGATGCCTTTTACTTGGCAGATATTTTCAAGAGATTTAAAGATGTCAATTTGCAGCTTCAAGGAGCTAATAAAACTCTTATAGGTTGCCAAAAGTATTGTGCTATTATTTATTGACAAACTTGAACTACTTCGTCATAATCTATTGAAGAGAGAATTTCATCAGTTTCCTCAATTATCATCTATAAAAGATTATGTGCCCGACCAGGTGGTGGCGCAGTGGATAGAGCATCGGACTGGGATGCAGTAGAGCCAGGTTCGAGACCCCGACCGAGGTAGCCAGCTTGAGTGTGGGCCCATTTGGCTTGAGCAAGGCTCACCAGCTTGGACCCAAGGTCGCTGGCTCCAGCAAGGGGTGGTTCAGTCAGCTGAAGGCCTGCGGTCAAGGCACATGTGAGAAAGCAATCAATGAACAACTAAGGTGTCACAACGGCAATGAAAAACTAATGATTGATGCTTCTCACCGCTCTCCGTTCCTGTATGTCTGTCCCTGTCTATCCCTCCCTCTGACTCTCTGTCACTAGAAAAAAAAAAAAAGATGATGTAACTCCAGAGGATATTGACAGATTCAGTAGCCACCCCAATGAACTTAAATTGAACATGGAAAAACGATTTGAAGATATTTTGAAAATGAAGGTATATGACTGGATGAAAAATCCTTTTACCGCAAATATTGAAGAGGCTGATACAACTTGCCAAAAAGAACTGTTAGAAATTAGATATGATGAAGAAAGTAAACATAAATTCAACAGTGGTGGATATGAAAACCTATGGCAAAATAAAAAAATGCCGGTCTTATATCCAAATATGTGGAAAAAGGTATTCAGTTTATTGATACCTTTCCCTACTTCATATCTTGTGGAATCAGGATTTAGTGCTATTAATATTATGACGAAAGAAAGAAACCACCTGAATATTTCTGAAAGGGGAGACCTTCGTTTGTTCCTCACAAAAATTGAACCAGATATTCAATATTTAGTTTCCCAGCATCAGCCTCAAGGATCCCACTAATAATTCAATTAACTAATGTAATTTCTATTTATGCAAAGTATAAATAAAAAGATAGATTTAACTATAGTAAGTTGTTTTATAAAGATTTATTCTGCCAAACTTAGCGAAAATCCTTGATATAAAGTACTTGGTAAGTAATTATTATATGCTCTAACTTGCTGTAACTCTGCTTTATAAATTTTATAAAGTAAAGTTACTTCCCTACTTTATAAATCATCATTACTGTGGAACCGGTGGGCAATTAGAAAATTTTACTACTAACAGAGATACAAAAGTGGGCAGTAGGTATAAAAAGGTTGACTACCCCTGAGTTAGATGAAAAACTTGTTCACTAAAAACTACAAAACATTGCTGGAGGCAATTAAAGAAACCTAAACATCCTGTATCCACGGATTGAAAGACTTAATATTGTTAAGAAGTCAACAGCATTCAAAGTAATCTGAACAAAATCTTTGCCAACTAACTAGAGACTGAATCTCTTTAGTTCCAAAAGAGAAAGGACACTTGCTTCCCCAACACGATGATGGGGTGATGACAGTTGCTCAGATCCCTGGATCCAGACTGGTGATGATGGGTGACAGGGCTGTCCAGTGTGGGGATGAAGCCAATCCTGGAGAAGCCAACGGGAGCCCCAGGCAGAAGGGCAGGGCACCCTGGAAGGGGTTCATCTCGGGAGAAGGACACGTGCCTTGAAAAGCATTGTGATTCTGGTGGTGTCGGTAAGCTCTTGCTGGCCTTTGCTCAGGTACTCTTAGGTCACTGAGAATCGTTGTGGGGTTGTGAGAGAGAAAATGCCCTCTAGGGTGTGAAGTGGTACTAAAGGTACATCCACCTCATTTGTCTCAGCCAGAGACGTGCACATAAAGGCTGTTTTTTCTCTAGAGGTTTGTTCAGGCTCTACAGACCTTAACATTAACATGGGAAATTATGCTTCTGAGGCCAACAAATACCAGACACTCAGCCTCCTAAGATGGCCAAGATAAGGATCCTTTGATACTTCTAAATTTTTTATTTTTTAAAAAAGTTTTATTTAAAAAATTAACTTTAACAGGGTGACATTGATCAATAAGAGTACACAGGTTTCAGGTAAACATTTCTATAGAATTTGAACTGTTGATTATGTTATGTATCTATCACCCGAAGTCAAATCATCTTCCATCACCTTATATTTGTCCCTCTTTATACCCTTCTCCCCACCCGCCATCCCCCTGGTAACCACTTCACTTTTATCTGTCCACGAGTCTCAGTTTTATATCCCACCTATGTGTGAAATCATACAGTTCTTAGCTTTTTCTGATTTACTTATTTCACTCAGTATAATGTTCTTAAGGTCTGCCCATGTTGTCATAAATGTCACTATGTCATCATGATACTTCTAAATTAATTTTTGTGTGCACAATAAGAAAAAGCCGGCTATACAATTAGGCAGAATGAATGGAAAGAAAATGATTACAGACTGTCTCAAAAACTTAAAAAGGCCTTTTCTCCTAAGCTTAAAATAAAACTATGTAAAAGGATTTACAAGGAAAAAAAAGAAAGGCATTTAGACAAATGGATCAACCTATGATGTCATATATTGTAGTCGGCTACTCAATTCTTTGCAGTATTGAAAATGGCTGTCCTTATACAAAAGGGGGATGGTCATTTGAAACTTGACTTGTCAAGGATAAATACAGATTGTAAATGCCACCAAAACAAAATTTGGATCCAACTGTTCTCTGTGTCTGTTTATGTGAGTCTATAAATGTATGTTGTAAATGTAAGATAATATTTTACCTCCAGTGATATTATTAAAATTAATTTAAAGGCAAGTGCTTGTAAGGACTGGGTATTCTATAATTCTCAGAAATACAGAAACTAACTCATGCTTTTGAAGTTCACGTGCTCTAAGATTAATCCTTATTAAATAAAAGTTAGCTTAAATTTGTTGGTTTAAGTAAAACAGACATGTCTTTATTTTACCTGAGCTTTACAAAAATAAGTCCATGGCCTGACCTGTGGTGGCGCAGTGGATGAAGCGTGGACCTGCAATGCTTGAGGTTGCCAGTTCAAGACCCTGCACTTGTCTGGTCAAGGCACATATGGGAGTTGATGCTTTCTGCTCCTCCCCCCTTTCTCTCTCTCTCTCTCTCTCTCTCTCTCTCTCTCTCTCTCTCTTTGTCACTCTCTCTCCTCTCTAAAAAAATGATAAATTAAAAAAAAATTAAAAAAAAAATAAGTCCATGTTAGTAAATGGACTTTTGATGTCTATGAAATACACTTATGGAGGTGAAGTGATTTAAAAAAACCAAATGGTTGAGGCTATAGGAAACCCAAGGCAGCCACTGGGTTCTTCCAGTGGTTCCCTGGCTCCCCAGTTTTTGGTTTCTGCATTCCTCCATGCATCATAGTGCATCTGAGCTGAACTTAAATGAGGGAACTTATGAGCTGACATTATTGAAAGGAGATATCTTATCCTATTGCCAAGGTTTGAAAGAGTTACTTCAAGAAAATACCAAGTTGGTAAACGCTTCCTTTTCACAGTGAGTTCCCAGAAGACAAAGACTTTATAAAAATCATTGACTACCACCTGGAGATTTTGTTTATGAGAAATGACATCAAATATACTGCTCACAAAAATTAGAGGATATTTCAAAATGAGTATGAAGCAATAAAATGTCCCCTAATTTTTGTGAGCAGGATAGAAGATACTCTCCAGCCTTGTTGGGTCAGACTTTACCATGAGCCTAATCACGAATGGACATCTGCCCATCTCTGACACTTACCTCTGCCTATAACAGGGGTTGGGAACCTTTCTGGATGAGAGAGCCATGAATGCCACATATTTTAAAATGTAATTCCGTGAGAGCCATACAACGATCCGTGTACGTTATGCATTATCCAATAAAAATTTGGTGTTGTCCCGGAAGACAGCTGTGATTGGCTCCAGCCACCCACAACCATGAATATGAGCAGTAGGAAATGAATGGATTGTAATACATGAGAATGTTTTATATTTTTACCGTTATTATTTTTTTATTAAAGATTTGTCTGCGAGCCAGATGCAGCCATCAAAAGAGCCACATCTGTCTTGCGAGCCATAGGTTCCCAACCCCTGGCCTATAAGGACATCAAAAACTCCTCAAGGACTAGAAGCCACTGACATCAGAGGCAGATAGCTACATGAAAATGTCAACAAGGCCTGTATACCTATGGATTGATAAGGAACTCAGAAACCATTCTGTTTAATTGCCTTTATCAGTCTGCTAATGATATTAGTCATAATAATAGTTGTATGTGCTCTTTGGGTTTTATTATACAGTCCAACTGAACATGATAATACTCTTTTATGGTTATGTAAATGTTATACTAGATGCCAAATACAGAAAAATTAGGCAGAAGGCAAAACTCAGATCATAATAGTTCACAGAATAGAAATGATCCAGTTTTTCACAATGAAAGACATAAGACCCGACCCCTTCCATTTACCTGCCCCTCCATTTCAGCAAAATCTGGCCTCAACTCACAACCCACGGTTACAGTATTGCCCTATCCCTAATAATGGTCAACAGGACGACATCAATACTGACACTTCCTAAAAACAAGCCTTCCTGGAACTCAGAGATCACAATAACCAATCAAAATGTTGGTTCTCAATGCATACTTTGAATACATTTATGACCAAAAGAGGGGATTATAGAAGAAAAACGGGTTCTATGGTAAGTAACCTCACAGGGTGATCTGATCATAAATTCCTAACTGGGCAGGTCATGATAGGTAGTCACACTCAAGGCATATAACTTCCTTTACTCAAAGGCTTATCTTTGCCTTAAGGAAGCCCTGTCCATTGTTTCTGTGCATCTAGGTTAACACACCTTTGAATTGATCCCTTTCACCCCTCATTCTAATCCAATCCCTGGTTCCTTCCCTCTCACCTTCATGTAATCTTCCTATGCTCCCTCCTTAAGTTCAAATGCATAAAAAAAGCTGCGGCCTGATCTGTGGTTGCAATTCAATAAAACTGAGGGTCCAGGAATAAACCCATACCAACAACAGCCCACTGACTTTCAGCCAGGGTTCCGAGACAGTCAATAAGTAAAAGCTAATTTTGTGGAGAAAAGAGGGGCCACGTACTAAACCTGACAAGCTCAGGAGAAGCCTACATAGTGGGCCTTACAAACTCATACTGAAAGTAACCACAGAGGGTGATCTGAACATACACATTCTGAACTAAGTGGGTCATGGCGGGTAGTCATGTCCTAGACTTACAGCTTCCTTGACAAAGTTCAATCTTTACCTTAAATATGTCTGTCTATTGTCTTTTTGTATCTAAAGTAACATATTTTTGAAACATCAGAATAATCTTTTGCAGGTCACAGAACCCCTCACTGTTATCTTATTCCCCACATGCCATCTCCATGTGCTGTAAAGGCTGACCATCCTGTGCCCACCAGTGTGAAACAAGAAGGTGTCTTTCCATTTGGCTTTTTATCTAACCTCAGAGATTTCCCTGCTTTGCTTTCTCCTGCCCCCTTAATCTACCACCAGTGGAATTCATATACCCTCCCTTCTGTCTCCTCCTTTGATTCTAATGTATAAAATAAGCTACAAAACTGACATTCTCCAGAGCCTTTTGTCAACCCATTGAGATTTTGCTTCTCAGCAATTGATCTCAGTTTGTCTCAAAGTCATAGAAATTCTCTACAGGTTTGGACATTTCTTACATTAACAATTTCAACAAATGGTGCTGGAAGAAGTGAATATCCATATACAAAAGAATACAGTTGGACCCCTATCTTATACCATACACAAAAATTAACTGAAAATGGATCAACGGCCTAAATGTAAGACCTAAAACTAAAATAAATAAATAAATAGATAAAGGTAAATCTTCATGACCTTGGATGTGGATAAGATTTCTTAGATATGACACCAAAAACAAGAGCAGAGCAAATTATATATATATGGCCATCATCAAAATAAAAGAATTTTATGCATCAAAGGACCATATCAAGGAAGTAAACAGAGGGGAGAAAACATTTACAAATCATATATATGATTAGAGTCCAGTTTCCAGAATATATAAGTAACTGTTGAATCTCAACAACAAAAAGAAAAACAATCCAATTTAAAAATGTGCACAGGGCTTGAATAGGCAGCTCTCCAAAGAAGATAAACAGATGGTCAGCAAGCACACACACAAAAAATGCTCAATATCAGTAGTTACTGGGAAGTGTAAACCAAAACTACAGTGATGAAGCACTTCATACCCATTAGGGTATGACAATAATAATAATTTTTAAAAACCAGAAAAAAAGTGTTGGTGATGCTGTAGAGAAACTGGAACCCTCATACATTGCTGATGGGAATGCAAAATATGTAGTTCAGCTGCTGTGAAAAAGTGTGGCAGTTCATCAAAGTTAAACACAGAATTACCATGTAACCCTGAAATTCTATTCCTAGGTATACATCCAAAGAAATGAAACATCTGTACACACAGAAACCTGTAAAACACATTTTCATAGCGGCATTATTCACAAAAGTCAAAAGATGAAAACAGTCCAATATTTATCAACAGATAAGTGGTAAGCAAAATGTGGTCTATCTATACAATGGAGTATGTTTGGCCTTAAAAAGAAAGGAAATTCTGACATATACTATAACATAGATGGACCTTGAGGACTTTATGCTGAGTGAAATAAGCAGTCACAATAAGATAAATACTGTGAGATTTATTCTACCTACATGAGGTACTGAGAGTTGTCACAATTAGAGAGACAGAAAGTAGAATGACGATCTCCAAAACCTGCGGGCTAGGGTGATGGGGAGTTAGCATTTAATATAAGCTACAGAGCTTCTGATTTACAAGATAAAAGACAGGGATGAATGGAGGTGACCACTGTACATCAATGTGAATATACTTAGTACACTGCACTATACACTTAAAATGGTTAAGATGGTAAATTAACACCCTGCGAGAGAAAGGCAATGTTTTGCACCTCAATTTGGGACTGGGGGATAGGGAGGAAAATAATCAGGAGAAACAAACACTTGCAAGGTTTTGTTGGACAGCAGGTTCAGGTAGAGGAGGTTCCTGGGCAGGGCTGACACCCTGTGTTCTGCTTGACCACATGAAGAGACCCATGCTGGCACTGCTGTCCAGGGGAACCAACTTGACAGGATCAGCCGGAAAGCACTGATTTCAAGGCCTTGTGTTAATTTTGCCCTTGGCCCCTTCTCAGTCAGCTTCTCACTGTCATTTTCCTGGAGCTTGAGGCTGATGGCTCTCTCAATTTTGCCCAAAACCTGGTTATTAGAAATGGCCTGTCCACTCTCGTATTCCGCAATGACCCATGGCCTTTCATTGATTTTCATCACCAGGCCCTACTGCATCAGTCCCTTGCTCTGCCAGCCATGCTGGATCACCCTGTCCACCTCCAGGGTCACCAGGTCATGGTGCAGCTCCTCAGTCTCCCAGTCCAGCTTGGCCATGTTCTTGGAGATTGAATACTGTTTGTTCTGGCCCACAACCCATTTCTTAGAAGTTTCCACATCTGCTCTTCTCTGAGCCCCTAAGGTGGCCTGCTTGGACTTGGCCTCATGGCTGTGGGGCCCTCCTGATCAGCATCCTCACAGCGTCCCCGCTGTTCTTGGCCACAGCGGAACAGACGGGTCCAGTGGCACTGCAGTGGTGCCATGTTATATGTATTTTAACACATTTTAAAGAATCACGTACTGTATGATTCATGATTCCATTTGCATGAAAAATTCAGAGTAGATAAATCCACAGAGAGCACAGGAGTCGAGTAGTTCCAGGTGGTAGCAGAGGATAGAGAGGAGGGACACTGCTTAATGGGTGTGGGGGTTTACTTTTGGGTGACAAAAGTGTTCTGGAACTAGATAGAAATGGTGGTTGGACAGCGCTGTAAAGATAATATATGCCACTGAATTGTTTGCATTAAAATGGTTAATCTTATGTTATGTGAATTTTACCTGAATACATTATCTTTTTTTTTTTTTTTTTTTTTTAGTGAGAGGAGGGGAGGCAGAGGCAGACTCCCACATGTACGCTGTGATCCACCTGGCAAGCCCAGCTGGGACACTTGCTCTGTTGCAACTGGAGCCATTTTTTAGTGCCTGAGGTGGAGGCCATGGAGCCATCCTCAGGGCCTGGGGCCAACTCTCTCTAATTGAGCCATGGCTGCAGGAAAGGAGATGAGAAAGAGACAGAGAGAGAGAGAAGCGAGAGGGGGAGGGGTGGAGAAGCAGACAGGCACTTATCCCGTGTGCCGACTGGGAATTGAACCTAGGACTTACACACGCCGGGCCGACGCTGTACCACTGAGCCAACTGGCCAGGGCTTTTTAAAATGACATAGTTACAGTACATTCCAAAAATTGTGCTAATGCCTTTTCTCCTCATGTGTTGCTGTTGCTCTCTATCCCCAACAACCCTTGCACATGCTTTTCCTATTTTATATTGTGCTTTGATGACAGGTTACATTCATCTCTGAGGCTAGTCAGCACATATCACTGGCCACCGTGAGTCTCTGCACTGCAGTCAGGGATGTTAGAGACTAGACACACAGATGTCAGTTTGAGAACTAAATGCTCACTCTTTACCCAGTCCAGTACTCCAGTGAACTAAATGCTTGCCCAATTAGGTTTTCTTTAGTCTCTGAATAATCCAGAAGAAAAGCTCTGAAACCCTGGAACCAAGTAGAGTTCATGGCCTATTGATTTGGGCACTTCCACAAAACATTTCTTTTTAAAAATAATAAATGATTATATTGTTAAAAACAGAATATAATTATGGTCATAATTCCTGTTCTCAGTTGATATCTTTGAATACAAAAATGCATTGAACGTAACTTCACTGAATTATTTTTCCTTAAGTGATTTGACAGAAAATTAAAACTCAATCCTTTTTACCTCCTATTTGTAGGAAAATCTCTATGCAGAATTACAGAATAGCAGCTGACACTTTTCAAGTACTGCAGATGCTGTTCTAAGCACACTGTAATACTGTTGTTATCCCTGTCCCAAAGATGATGAGGTGAATGGCTGGCCTGCCTACCCACTCATGGGGAAACCAGGGCTGAAGCCAGGCCCCTCCAGCTGCGCAGCCGACATCCCAACCACAGGGCCACTGCTTGTGCCACACTGCCCTTTGTCCCATTCTAGCAGGGACAGAGTCAAGAGCTCTCAAAACACTCACTGCAACTCTTTCACTCTCCAGCAAAGTCACCTGATGGCCCACAGCTAATCACTGGCCAGAGTTCCTACCGAGCCAAACCACATCTCCACTTGACAATGGAGGGAGAGGTCATCTTCCTGCCTGCCCTTTCCACTCATTTGAAATTAATTCAGGTTTTTCTTTTCTCCACTGTTCGCCGTCATCCCCACCCCAAAAACACACATACAGAGCATGTTCATCATGTCAAACCAGGGTTTATCGAGCCTTTCTCTGTAATTGTCTTGGGTCTGCTTTGACTATATCCAACTTAGACAAATGCGGTTTCCCAGAATGAGGTATGGCCTGGCTGCTCCCTCAGGTCCCACAGGGCAGGCTCTGCATCTGCGTGACCCACAGAAGGCTGGAACTGTGCGGGGGTGGGGGTGGTGGTGGTGGTGAAAGCAGGCTTTAGAAGAGCAGAGGAGAGTCACCACCAACGTGACACCTACTGTGTGCCATGCACTATTCCAGGTACCAGAAAGACAAGAGGAATGAAACAAAGCCTGGGAGACAGGTAATCAAGGAGCCAGACACAAGATAATATAGTTTAGACCCTCATTTGGAGACCCATCTAATGGAGACCCATGTAGGGAGAAACCAAGGAGGAGAGCGGCTGGGGGTGGGGAGGACAGGAGTGGGGGTGGGGGGGGGGTGGATGCTACAAAGTGGACTGCAAGCAGGATGACTGGGAGAGTTTTCTGAGAGTGATGCCTACCAGGACTGGGGTTTCCCTGGGTCAGGGGGTTGTAGGCAGGTGAGACTTCTCCAGAAGAGGTACACATACTCATTACCTGGCTGACTTGATCAGTTCTAGTGCAGAACTTCAAAGCAATTAATTCCTAACAGTTGTTGCATTAGATATAACCCCATTCCTAAGCCTCAAAAACATCAGTAGTTTTAAAGTGATGTAAAAGAAATTCACTACAAAGTGTCTTTCGCACAATCTGATATTTCCAGTGTTGGGGAAAATTCTATAAGGTCAGATACTTGTTTGAAAGTATCTGAAAGCTCTGTCATTGAGAATTTGGGCTCAGATGTGAACAGAGACACCTGGAAAGGTGTCCCAGATATCAGGACAGAGGCAGCGTTCAACTTGGAGACATCCAGCTAAATGATGAACTGGGTTTCCTTTCCAGAAGCATTTACACATCCATTTTTAAATTAGACCCTATGGTGCTCTGGAAGGTAGGTGGACCATGTGTTATTCCTATACACGATGCACACAGACTGAAGCTCTGAGAGGCTGACAGCGAATTAAGGACAGATGCAGCTGCACATCCAATCTCTAAGACCCCACTCCACGGGCACCTGCCCTCCTGGCCCCTTGTAGAGTAAATAGCAAAGATGAGATGCCTTCTCCTTGCAGGACTCCAGATTCCCCAGGTAGCCTCAGGATCATCATGTGCAGGACAGGACTTAGCACCTCTCAGGCCGCCATCCCCACACCCCCACCTCTCTCTCCCCAGCATCCTCTCTTGACTCCTTATCCTCCAGTAGCTTGCTGGGCTCATTCATTCTCCTCAGCTGGACAGGTGAGCCAGCAGGAACGCAGGTGAGAAAGCCTCAATCCCTGCCCCCAGAGCTTCTGGATAGAACACGAAAGCCCTGAGGCTCAACACTGAGCAGATGGATCACTGCCTCAGGGTGTAGCCTTGCCAAGGAAAACCACGGCTACAGGGCTGCTTCTTGGCTGGAAGACACGAAGCAATAAAAAAATCTCGCTTTCCACCATCTGTAGAATGGGTATCCCGCCTAGGCGGACTGCTGTTAGGGTCTAGCAGGCTCTGCATGACTTGTATTTTTGTTCAAGCATAAAGAGAGGACACATTAGTTTTGTGTGGAAGGAGGGCAATGGTGTGTGAACTGTGCTTGAATGATTCTCTTAAACCACCAAGATCTGAGAACCTGAGGGCTCCTGTGGTGGGTTGGATGATTCAACCTGTGAACGCACATTTCAGGGCAAATTCAAGGCCGACTTTATTTTGTTAGCTTTACAAGTACTCTTGTGAGACCACCCACAGGCTCGTGAACTAAAAGATGTCACAGACACAAAGGTCTTAATTTCATCAAAGCTATTTCAGACTAGACTAACACCAGACCCTTTAATGGAATAAAACATGAGGACTGTCCTGCTAACCACAGGTTACCTGGCACTCAGGCCCACCATCTACCAGAATGGTCAGGGCTCTGCTCTCTGCGGCCCACCTGGACAGTCCACATGCTCCCAATCCAGGCTACCTTGCACATTTGCAAACTAGACCCAGCACAGTGAGATTAAAATGTGATGTCACCTTAGAAGCAAATGTGGGCTTGGCATCTGGGTGGCGGATGCACAGCTCTGCAGACAGAATCCCATCATGAATGGAAACATGTAGCTGTTAGACATCTCAGCCCCTGAATGTGTTTCACTGAGAGCAAACATTTCCCATAAAGTGACCTGGAAAGTTCCTCCTGACCCACAGACCCTGTGGATGTGACCCAGGCTCTGGGAAACAGAAGCCGAACCTCACTTCTGTCCATTCTGAAATCTCTACATGAAGTTGAGAAGCTCACTCTCCTCCCAGTGCTCACTGCCTGTTTAGCACAGCCATTTCATAAGGTATTAATTATGCAGTTTCAACTACATTTAACTTAATTTTGAATTATATGTTTTAATTCTTAATTAGACACCTGAAAGTACCAACTAACATTTTTAAATAAAAATGCTGTTTGGTAACAGGAGTTGAGTGTCATTACCAAAACACTTAAATTTAGTTTCACAGGCAAAAAGGAAAGACAAACCCCATACACTTTTTGCATTTTACACGAAGCAATACCAAACAGCTTCCAACACACTTTTCCAAACCTGAAGTCACTAGCTTGTCTTATTAGGCTATGTTCATTATTTAAATCAACTGGCCTTCCAATATAAAAATTAATCCTGGTATTTCTTTCAGTAAAAATTCTGTGCCTTCGTGCACCATAGTTCATTGGTTTGTCCTACCAGTTCTGAGCTAATGAGTAACTTGGGAACATTCTCATCCTTGGCAACAATTTCACAAGTGCCTTTTTGTCTTAAGCTCCCTCCTTCTGAACTTCCTTCAGACCCCAGAAATGCAAATCTGTCTTGGAAAGCATATTTTCCTCATAAATATTCATGAGGTTAGGGAAAAGTTTGCTCAACTGTGTTCAAGAGATCAGAAAGTCAAACCTTCCTCCTCCTGCTGCAGCGGCGGCACTTGGGAGCCCTCCCCCCGCGGCCGGTCCCCTACCTGGGCGCTGGAGCCCTTGTTGCCCGAGTGGTCCGCGCTGAGAGCCATAGTGCTGCCGCCTTTGTCCCGCCTCAGGGGCAAACATCCCCCAAAAGACCGCCGCCCAGAGCTGGGGCGCGAACGGGGCCCGCAGTCCGCCCAGGGGACCCTCCCGGGCCGCGCTCCCACCCCGCGCTGCGGCGGAAGCGGTGGGCGGGCCGCGAGGGCGGGACCTCACCCCGCGGGGGCTCCCCGGCGGGGGCGGGGGCTCACCTCGCTTGGGCTCGGAGGCGGGGTCTCAGCCCCACCCCTCCAACCCTCTCCTAGCCCCCTTCCTTCTTCCCCTCCTGGCCAACTCTCCACCTCCGGTCCCCAAGCGGGGTGGGGTCTCGCCCCCCACCACCCCAAAGGGTTATAGGCAGGGCTGGACTGCTTCCCATCACCATCACCACCACCCCTGCCCCCGGGAGGCGGGCCCTGAGGCAAGTGCCTCGACCTGGCGCTCTTACCTGGGCGGGGACCGGCGGGGCCACACCCTCTTAGGGCTGGGGCGGAGGGGGTATTTGCTTATACATTGTTCTCACCGAGCCTCCGGGACGTGCCATTTTGTTCTCAGACCAGTGGCTGGGGCTCTGCACCCGACTTCCGCCGGTGCAGATAGACCGAACCCTGATTTCTGCTAGTGAAGACTATAGAACCCTGATTTTCCCCAGTATGAACAAATGTAGACAGATAGACTGGTCTCTGACGTTCGCCGGTGTAGACAGACTAGTGAAGGCAACTGGACCCCTGATTTCCAGCGGTACAGATAAAGTGGACTTTGATTTCTGCCAGTGTAGACTGATGAACCTTCTTTCTCTTCCCCTCCAAGTGAGCACATCGCTCACGGGATTCTCTCGAGCCCTCTGGGCCTTGTCCCAGAATAAGGGGCTTGAGCAGAGGCCCACCTTCCCGTCTTTAGGGAGTCAGGCACTGGAGAGTTGAACACGCTCCCACCGTGTTTGCCCTGGTTTATAGACAATCTCCCCAAAACAGTGTCTCCCACACCCCAGTGAAAAACAACTTCCCTGTAGCTAGGTGACATATAGGGTTTTGGTGCAACACAGTCCCTAAGCACCTGCTGCAAGCTGGGAATGCAGCCAGGGTCTGAGGTGGACCCGCCCCCACTAGGGGAATCTCTCAGCGGAGCCCACCACCCCCCCTCTAGGAGGGGTCTCCCAGAAGAGCCCGCCGAACTTCTGGTCTCACACTGCTGTGTCCTGAAGGGAAACTTGGGCACAGGATCACCCACCCACTATGAGACAAAGACAAACGTGCTCATTTAGAGATAAAGTTTAGTTGTTCAGAGAAAACAGCTACACTGGAGCTGAAACCTTTTGGCCACAGGTTATAGAGGGAATGGCCATAAGGGTGGCTGGCTTAGTGCCCTCGCCCAGCACAGGGCCTTTTTTGATTCCTCTGGTTGTTCCCTGCCTTACTTCCTGGAACAGCCAGCTCTCCCACTGAGCCCAAGCTTAATCTGCCAGTCCCAAACTTAATCTGCCAGTCTGAGTGCTGGGAATCTGGGTATTACTCCTGTCTGTACCTCCCTAGGGCCCTCAAGCATCCTTGCCTTGTCCTCTCATCTGCTCTCCCTGTTGGAGTCCTGACCATGACACTCTAGGAATGGGAGCCAGGTTTTATAAACCTCTGTGGTCCCAAAGCACCTGCTAGGACAGAACTGGAAATGTTGGTACACTTCCAGAGCAGATAGCTTTATTCCTTATCAGTTCCTCCAGGATCTAGGAGCTGACTTTAGGGGAGATCAACAGTGACCTGGATGCCTGGTCAAGGTGCAGCCCTGGAATCTCATTCTTTTTTTTTTTTTTTTTTTTTTTTTGCATTAGCTTTAACTTATTTTTATTTTATTCATTTTAGAGAGGAGACACAGAGTGAGAAAGAGAGAGAGAAAGAGAGAAGGGGGGAGGAGCTGGAAGCATCAACTCCCATATGTGCCTTGACCAGACCAGTACAGGGTTTTGAACTGGCGACCTCAGTGTTCCCAGGCCGACGCTTTATCCACTGCGCCACCACAGGTCAGGCTGGAATCTCATTCTTACTGGAGACTTTGGGGCCTACAGGTAAAGCCTGCCCTGCCACACCTCTGTTGCACAGAGGAAAGCTGGGCCTGCACAGGGCCAGCCCAGGAGTCCTCCATGTGGTGTCTCTACTCACAACATCCAAGGATCTGGTTTCTTCCTTGCTATGCATCCATAAAGTCAGGGATGTTTTTCTAAGAAGTTTTTCCCAAAACTTGGACAATAGATGCTTTCATTTACTCAAAAGGTACTTACTGATCACCTACTTTTGGCCAGTCACTGCACAGCCCCTGTTAGGAGACAGATAATAAACCTATGAACAAGGAACATAAATCCGGATAAAGCAGATGGTCAGGCAGAGAAGACTATACAGGAACTGGAAGAAAGTGAGGGAGCCTCTTGTGCAAATCCCTGGGATGGAAATAGATCTGGTGTGCTCGGGGAAGGCTGGTGTAGATAGGAGCACAGTGAATGAGCACTATGCAATGTAGACAAGATTGGAAAAGCTGCAGGGATGAGTAGGTCATGGGGCTAAATTCTGTTTTATTCTAAGTGTCGTGGGAAACCACTGTGGAGAGGGTTGGGAAAGGAAGTGATGCCATGTGATTTCCATTTCAAATGTTTCACCCTGTCTGCAGTGTGGAGACCACAGATGGCTGAGTCAGGGAGACCAGTCGGGAAGTAACTGCCACTATCTTGGAGGGCTGGATCAAAGTGGGGATGCCAGAGGTTGTGAGAAATGGTCAAAGCAGGATATACTTACAGGCAGATAGGGCTGAGGGGACTGGTTGATAGCTGGCTGTGGAGAGTGAGAGAAAGAGAAGCCAAGGAGGACACTGGGAGACATTTTGAGTTACTGAGCTGGACCCACTTCCACCACCTCTAGCATGTCCTCCTGCATGCAAAGCTAGAGACTGCAAAACTACATGCCATGGTTGCCTTGCATCTGAGATCACAGATGTGTCTGGTTTCCCTAAGACCTGCACCACATAAGATATGGGAGGAGCCACAGGAAGTAGTGCTGTCACAGCTGATAGGCAGTAAGGTGTTTGGTTTGTTTGGGAAAGTTCAGGTCGTGTTCTTGGTAGCGGTGATGCTGAGCAGAAGGGAGCAAAGCAGTGGGAATTTTCCTAATACAGTCCTATAGCATGGTTAAGTATTTCACCAGGTTGCTGATGTTTCTGGCTGTTCCTCGTTACCTGACCCTCTCACAGGTGCTATAATCTACCTAATATCTTCTACTACATCCCTTACTGTGTAAATTAGCTACAGTGGATTCTACTGTCTGCCGGTGAGAATCAGCACCAAGACAGTAATTCAATGATTTGGGGAATGATTGGCAGGTGGAAGTCAGTACCACTTACTGAGATGGGAGAGACTAGAGGGAAATCAGATTTTGGAGGAGACATACAGTATTAACATTGAGATGCCTGTTAGACCAGTAGAGTGCACCAATAGCTGAATGGGCTTGGTGCTGAGAGAAGAGGTCAGGTTGGAAATACAGATCTGGAAGCATCTACACATAGGTGTATTTAGAGATGAGGAAACTGGATGTGCAAACAGAAGGAAAGAGGGACCAGGACTGAGCTGGGGAACATGCCAACACTGAGAGGTTGTAAGAGTAGATGGGTCTCCTCAAACTCTTCTAAAAAAGAAATGAAGAAGAGAGAACACTTCTTAATTCATTCTATGAGGCCAGTGTTACCCTGATACCAAACCAGACAAAGACACAAGAAAATGATAGCCCTGTGTCCCTACTGAATATAGATGTAAAAATCTTCAACCAAATTTTAACAAATTGAATCCAGCAACATATTAGAAGGATTATTCACTATAAACAAGTGATGTTTATCATAGGAGTGCAAAGATAATTCAACATAATAAAATTAATCAATGTAATACTTCTCAGCAACAGAATGATGGGGGAGGGGGGTGATCATCTCAACGGATGCAGAAAAGGCATTTCAAAAATTCAACATGATAAAAGCAGTCAAAAACTAGGATTAGAGAGAAAATTCCTCAACATGATAAACAGTATTTATGGAAAACAGACAGTTAACATCATAAACAATGATGAAAGACTGAAAAGTTTTCTCCTTAAGATCAGGAACAAGACAAGGGTGCCTGCTTTCAGCACTGCTATTCAACATTGTCCTGGAAGTTCTAGCCAGAACTGTTAGAAACAACAAAAAGGAAAAAAAAAGGCATTCAAGTTGGAAAGAAAGGGGTAAGACTACCTCTATTCACAGTGACATTATCCTATACATAGAAAATGCCAAAGAATCTACCAAAAAGTTACTAGAGCTAATTGATGAATTTAGCAAACTTGCAGGGTACAAGATCAACACACACAAATCAGTTGTGTTTTTATACACCAGCAATGAACAATTCAAAAAAATTAAGAAAATAGATCCATTTATGATGGCATCTAAAAGAATTAAATGCTTAGGAAAAACTCTAAGTCAAAGGTGAAAGATTTGTATGCTGAAAACTAAAAACATCACTGAAAGAAATTAAAGAAGACCTAAATAAATGGAAAGATATGGTGGTCATGAATAGGAAGATTTAACATTTTCAAAATGTCAGTACTACCTAAAGTGACCTACAGATTCAACACAATTCTATCAAAATTTCAACATCCTTTTTCAAAGAAATTGAAAAGCTGATTCTCAAATTCACATGGAATTGCAGGGGGCCTCTAACAGCAAAAATAATCTTGAATAAAAGGACAAAGTTGGAGGATTCACACTACCTGAATTCAAACCTTACTGTAAAACTATAGCAATTAATGTATGGTTTTGGCATATGGACAGGGATATAAAGCAATGGAAGAGAATAGAAAGCCCAGAAATAAACCCTCACATACTCACATAAATGATCAAATGATTTCAACAAAGGTGCCAAGAACAGTCAGTGAGGAAAGGATAGTCTTTTCAACAAATGGTTCTTAGAAAACTGAATATTCACATTCAAAATAATGAAGCTGGGCCCTTCATACATTATGCAAAATTTAACTAAAAATGGGTCAAAGACCTAAAGGTAAGCACTAAAGTTAGAAAATTCTTAGAAAAATACTGTTGGGCAAATGAGTTTGTAAAATTTGTGTTATGTGAATTTGCTCACTTTTATTGTTAAAAATGGTGCTCAGCAGTGCCAGGTAGGTGATCTATGAAATTGCTAATTACCTTCCTGCTTGGGAAGGGCCATTGTTATGCTAATGTGTGCTGGAGATTTTTGTGCCAGAAAAGTTTTAAAGGGAGAAAAGGAGAAGGAGAAGAGGAGGGAAGCCATTTTTGCAGAGTGAGAGCAGAGAGAAGGCAGAGTGCTAAGGGAGAAGCCAAGATGGCAGTTAAAGAGAGAGAGCCAGTTTTGCAGAGTAAGAAGCCATGTTGGTAGATGGGGAACCAGAGGTCAGGAGTTTTTGCAAGCTCTGCTGAGATTGGTGGGGTCTTTGATTCTAGGAAAGACTGGAGAAGATTCTCCTTGTTGTAGAACCAGAGAATGTGTCAGTAGCTTTGTGAACTCTGAGTGAAAGAAAAGTGCTTTTTCCTGTGTGTTTGCTAGTTGGTTGGTACGAGACTTGAATAAAGGAATGGCTCACCATTTTTTGGCTCCACTGTTTCTTTACCATCTGCCTTAATCCAATGGGAACCTGCATGTACATGGCCATGATGGTGGCAACTGCTGGCCATACAAATACCATAGGAATAAATCTTCACAACTTGGATTTGGCAGTGGCTTTTTCGATATTACACCAAAAGCACATGCAACAGAAGGAAAGAATACATAAACTGGACTTCATCAAAAGTGAAAAGACAACCTACAGAATTGGACAAATTATTTTTGAGTCATATATTCAACATGGGATTAATGTCCAGAATATATACTGCTCACAAAAATTAGGGAATATTTCAGAATGAATATAAAGCTATAAAATATCCCTTAATTTTTGTGAGCAGTGTATAAAGAACTTCTAAAACTCAACAACAGAGACAAATACTCCAATTCAATAATGAGCAAAGGACTGAAATTGATATTTCCTAAAAGAAGATATATGGATGGCCAACAATATGACAAAAAGATGTTCAACATCATAAGTCACTAGTCAGTGTAAATCAAAACCACAATAAGATACTGCTTCACACCCACTAGGATGGCTGCAATAAAAGGAGGGAAAAAATATGTGTAAGTGAGGATAAGGAGAAATTGGAATCTTGCTACATTGTTCTTAAAAATATAAAATGGTTCAGCCTCTGTAGAAAACAGTTTTTTATTTTATTAAAAAAGTTCAACATAGAGATACTACATAATCAAGCAATTCCATTCCTAGGTGTATGTCTAAAAAAAGTGACTATATTAAGTTCACAGAAAACTGTACACAAATGTTCACAGCAGTACTGTTTACAATCACCAAAAGATGAAAACCATATAGTGTGCATCCCCAGATGAACAAATAAAAGTGGTGCATCCATGTGATGGAATGTTACTTAGCCACAGGAAAGGATGAAGTTCTGACACATGCTACAACATAAATGAGCTTTAAAAACATTTTACCAACTCAAAGAAGCAAGATACGAAGGCACATATTTGTATGGTTCTACTTATATGAAATATCTAGAGTAGATAAATCAATAGAGATAGAGAGTTCTATGCTATGTGAATTTCACCTCAATAGAAGTAAATTGCAAATAGAGTGAAGAAATAAATATAAGGAGCAAAATCTTAAAGTTTTAAATAAAAGATCATTATGAAGTCACGATGAAGAAGTATTTAATAAATGAAATGCACAACCTGACCAGGTGGTGGCACAGTGGATAGAGTGTCAGAATGGGATGCAGAGACCCAGATTCGAAACCCTGAGGTCTGCGGTTTGAGCTCAGGCTCATCCTGCTTGAGTGTGGGCTCACCAGCTTGAGTGCAGGGTCGCTGGCTTGGGTCCAAAGGTTGCTGGCTTGAAGCCCAAGGTTGCTGGCTTGAACCCAAGGTCACTGGCTTGAGCAAGGGGTCATTTGCTCTGCTGTAGCCCCCAAGTCTTTTTATATGAGAAAGCAACCAATGAACAACTAAGGAGCTGTAAAGAAGAATTGATGCTTCCCATATCTCTCCCTTCCTGTCTGTCTGTCCCTATCTGTCCCTCTCTCTGTCACTAAATAAATAAATAAGATGCATTAAGCACAGACTATAAATAAAATAATATATTTGACTACATTAAAATTTTTTTTTCTATGTTTAAGTTTTCTTTATTGAACTAAGTTGGATTTTCTAATGTTATATTAAAGTCACTTTATAAATTTTATATATATATATATATATATTATTATTATTAATTCTAATGGGGTGACATCAATAAATCAGGGTACATATGTACAATGAAAACATCTCCAGGTTATCTTATCATTCAATTGTGTTGCATACCCATCACCAAAAGTCAAATTGTCCTCTGTCACCTTCAATCTGGTTTTCCCTGCGTCCCTCCCCTCCTCCCTATCCCACCCTCCCCCCATCCCATAACCACCACTCTCTTGTCCATGTCTCATACCCTCACTTTCATGTCCCACCTATATATGTAATCGTGCTGTTCTCAGTTTTTCTTTTTTTCTGATTTACTTATTTCACTCCGTATAATGTTATCAAGGTATATCCATTTTGTTATAAATGATCCGATGTCATCGTTTCTTATGGCTGAGTAGTATTCCATAGTATATATGTACCAAAGCTTTTTAATCCACTCCTCTTCTGACGAACACTTGGGCTGTTTCCAGATCTTCCCTATTGTGAACAATGCTGCCACGAACATGGGGGCGCATTTCTTCTTTTCGAACAGTGCTATGGTGTTCTTAGGGTATATTCCTAAAAGTGGGATAGCTGGGTCAAAAGGCAGTTCGATTTTTAATTTTCTGAGGAATCTCCAAACTGTTTTCCACAGTGGCTGCACCAGTCTGCATTCCCACCAGCAGTGCAGAAGGGTTCCCTTTTCTCCACATCCTCGCCAGCACTTATTCTGTGTTGTTTTGCTGATAAGTGCCATTCTGACTGGTGTGAGGTGATATCTCATTGTGGTTTTAATTTGCATTTCTCTAATGATTAGTGATGTTGAGCATTTTTTCATATGCCTATTGGCCATCTGTATGTCCTCTTTGGAAAAATTTCTATTCATTTCTTTTGCCCATTTTTTGATTGGGTTGTTTGTCTTCCTGGTGTTGAGTTTTATAAGTTCTTTATAAATTTTAGTTATTAACCCCTTATCAGATGTGCTGTCGAATATGTTCTCCCATTGTGTGGTTTGTCTTTTTATTCTGTTCTTATTGTCTTTAGCTGTGCAAAAACTTTTTAGTTTGATATAGTCCCATTTGTTTATCTTGCCTTTTATTTCAGTTGCCCATGAAGATAAATCGGCAAATATACCGCTGCTACAGATGTCGGAGAGCTTGCTGCCTATGTTTTCTTCTAAGATGCTTATGGTTTCACGGCTTACATTTAAGTCTTTTATCCATTTTGAGTTTGCTTTTGTGAATGGTGTAAGTTGATGGTCTAGTTTCATTTTTTTGCAGGTAGATGTCCAATTTTCCCAACACCATTTGTTAAAGAGGCTGTCTTTACTCCATTGTATGTTCTTTCCTCCTTTGTCAAATATCAGTTGTCCATAAAGCTGTGGGTTTATTTCTGGGTCCTCTGTTCTGTTCCATTGATCTAGACTACATTAAAATTTCATACTGCTGGGAGATATATTTAAAAGATGAGCCACAAAATGGGAAATATTTGAAACTCTTATAGCCAACTAATGACCAGATTCCAGAATATATAAAGAGTTCCTAAAAACTAATAACCAAGGCTTGGCTGGTTGGCTCAGCGGTAGAGCATTGGCCCGGTGTGTGGAAGTCCCAAGTTCAATTCCTGGCCAGGGCACACAGGAGAAGCACCTATCTGCTTCTCCACCCTTCCCCCATTCCTTTCTCTCTGTCTCTCTCTTCCCCTCCCACAGCCAAGGCTCCATTGAAGCAAACTTGGCCTGGGTGCTGAGGATGGCTCCATGGCCTCTGCGTCAAGCTTTAGAATGGCTCCAGTTGCAACAGAGCAATGGCCCAGATGGGCAGAGCATCACCCCCTATTGAGCATTCCGGATGGATCCTGGTTGGGTGCATGCAGGAGTCTGTCTCTCTGCCTCCCTGCCTCTCACTTCAGAAAAACACAAACAACAACAACAAAAACAAAACTAACAACCAAAAAGAGCCTAATAGAATATTCAGTAAAGGTTAAAATTGATATTTCAAAAGACTAAACCCTAATGATCAATAAACAAAAAATATTCTATCTTTTCAGCAATTAAAAAAAAATGCAAGTATAAACAAGTTCTCATTTTAAACCTGTCATTTAGAAAAGTACTTAAGACCTAAAAATATTTAAAGTTAAAAATATTTTTTATAGAATATAATATAAAGCTAAAATATACAATAGTTTAAAATATTAAGGTCTAAAAATCCCACGTGTTTGCTGAGAATGTTGGTGGATATGGCCATGAAACTTCATATTTATCAAATCTCCTTAAGGGACACATGAGAGGGACACCTGCAATGGTGGAGGTGACTCACAAAATCCTCACTGTAGCACTGTGGTGGCCCATAGCAGAGGCACCTCAAATGTCTATCAACTTAACAGAAAAGTGGATTGTGACACAAAGGAGCACAGCAGGTAAAAGAGACACAGAGAGCCTCAAAGCCTATATTGAGTAGAAACACTCAGCAGGTTACTAAAGGATCAGAACAGTGCAGTGTCTTTTAGCTAAACCCTAGAAATAGTCCAAATTCTCTGGACTGTTTATCAGCACATGCTCATACTCTGAAAGCATAAAATCGTGCATGGAATAACCACACACAGAGGTTTATCCCAAAAGGGCTGTGGGTCAACGTCTGGCTCTGGGAGATCCCCCAGTGGGTGCGGGGCATGCAACGCTATTCTAGGTGCAGGAAGTTTGCACGGGTTCTGTTGCATGAGCAGCCAAAGATTGGGCTCAGGGCTCCAGTTGCTTTTCAACTTCTCGTTTTTACTGTATTCTACATTTGCTCCTGCTTCCATTTTGAGTTTTAATCAGAGATTATATTAGGAAATATACTGGTACAGACAGCAAAAGCACAATTGGTTGTGTGCAATTGGTTGGGGGGGGGGCGCGACGGACTGAACGCCTGTCAAACAGGGCCATCCTGGTGCGCTTCGTGGAGCAGCAGCCCCATCTTTGGCCAGACTTCCTCATCTACATTTCCTCCCAGATCCCTCTGTCCTGTGAACTTCTAATCGTTTATCTCCCAAGATAAAGAAAATGAGAAGAGTAGCAAGCAGAGGGAAGTGTGTTCAAATGCTGCTCACCTGTTACCTCATGCCCGGGTGCCCTGAGGTTGGCCTCACAGAGAAGCAGCAAGGAGATGAGGGAGACGCTAGTGGGCCCAGCACCTTCAGCTGTGCACCTGCTGCATTTGGGAGCCGGGCGCTTAGGGGCTCACCGCTGAAGGTCAGAGCGCAGGCCGGTCCCGCAGAGGGAACCGATGGAACCGCAGGCACAGAGGCTGGAGTCAGGATGGACACAGTGCATTGTGGGACTACGATGAGCTAGTGTAGCTGCACCTGGGAATAGGGGTGGGGTTGGGGGCTGGAGACACAGCTAGTGTAGTGTTGGGCTGTCCTTGGGGAGATGACCGGTGGCTACCCTTGGTTGTCTGGCAGGAAGAGGAAGTACCTGGGATGGGCCAGGGTGCCCTTGTGACAAGACTCTGTTACTCTGGCAGGTCGTGGACCACAGCTGCTACTTGGCTTTTATTTTTGGAGCATTTAGGTAGGGAAATTTTAAGCATCGATGACTCAAATTTGTTGTGAACTCTGCCCTTCTTTATTTACTTTTCTGTAGAATATTTTGTTTTCATATTTTTCATTTCACAGACACCACTTAAATTTAAAACTGGCTTGTTCATTTTAGTTTTTTTAATCCCTTGTTGTTCCAGGAGGCTACAGCAAAGAATATAATAACAGAAAATACTACCTTTCCAGGAGTGTTTCCACAGTTACAAAACAGAAAATAACTCTGACCACAAATAGGAGATTTGGCTCATGGATGCAGCGGCAGGGAGGTGCAGCCACCTCTGACCTGCAGCCCCTGTTCCTGGCACGGTGCTGGCCTTTGACTCCATCCACGGGTAACCGATCACGTTGGTGTTAGGTGAGAGGGTTTGTGTCCCTGAAAACCCCTTTTATACAGCATACATAGTAAAGCCAGGAGAGGAAACCTTTATGTCCCGGGTTACACAGTCACACGGTCATGCTTGTTTAAAATAGTTAAACCTGTGCTCAGTGAGGACAAAGGAGGGACACACAGAGGAGGAGCTAAGGCCAGCCTGAAGCGGCTAGGGTCTTGCTCTTGTACAGGAAGAGGGGCACCTGTTTAAAAGTTTCGTGATGTTTAAATGATTGTTCTCAAACTGTTGGTATTTCAAATTTAAATAAATATAAAACTCTAAGACCAAGTAGATAAAAATTTTAATATGAAAAAAGTTTTTAACATGTTACTTTGCTAATTCTTCTGAGAAACAAAGAAACTATACCCCTCAATCACTAGCAATACAATCATGGAACATACAAATTAAAATTATTTTCAGTTCAGAAATAGTTAAAGCCAAATATTATGAGAAGGTTTAGAAAAATCACCCGTTCTAGTCCTGCACACTTATGGCCCCTTCAGGGAGCTCATTGGGAGATGGGGAGGAGTCTGCTGTCACTTCCCACACCAATTCCATTATATGCAGGGTTTCACTCTGACAGAATTGGGCATCAGAACACAAAGGGAGACTCAGGCCCTGGCCGCCCTGGAATGTGAGTTATGTCCGAGCAGGGCCTTCTATGTCTTGGCCCCTGGTGAGAGCTGCCCTGGAGGACAGAGGGGCCTGTGTAAATGAAAACTGTGCTGTGAGCTCAGATGCTGCAGGCCTGAGCCAGGGTACATCAGCCAGGTCTGATAGCTCTGAAGAGCAGAGACAGGCCCCTTGACCCACCTCCCACTCCTACAGAAATTTGTTTACTGCCCTAAAGTCAGGTCTGAGTTGCTGGTCCTGCCAGCTCTGGCTGCCTTCAGTAAAGCCTGATGGGGAGGAAATATCCGGAAGGGCTCACAGATCCTGCAGACCAGCCACACTCTGAGCCACAGGGACTTTGCATAAGCTGTTCCTGATGTCCAGAATGAGCTCTCCCCACCCATTCCCTCACCCAACTGCGGATCTCAGCTGAAGCTCTCTGCAAAGCACACCTCCCCCTCACCTCTCTAGCCAGCCTGCTGCAATAGCCACAGGCCTTGGTGTAACTTTGCATGTTATTCCTGTGGTTGTCTGACTAACGTCTGCCTCTGTCACTAGGGCTTTGGCTCCAGGAGAGAGGTACCTGTCCTCCCTTCCTAAATCCCAAGCACCTGATGTGGAGGGAGGTGTGGCAGAAACGGAACCTGTGTTGTGTATTTTAAGCACCCCTCCATTAAGTGTGACCGTCACACACCTAGCTGAGCTCAGCAGGAGGTCAGCTGACACCATCTCTGAGAGAGAGAGTCATCATCCAGGCAAAACAAAGCCCAAGTGGCAAGGGCAGCAATGCCACCTTCCAGATGGACAGCTGTGGTCAGGAGAGCCCAACCCCAGACTGCAGGCTTGGGCACTTGACCTTCTCCAGGAGAAAGGTAGGACAAGAGGCAAGAGGCATCTAGAGAGTCAGACTTGAGGGAGTGGTTAAACACAGGGACTGGATCCTGCACGAAGGGGCAGGGAGAGCACACGGCCTGATTGTGCAGGCTTGGCTGTGTGGAGCTAGATTCGGGGCCCCATTTTTGTCTCTGTTAATTTTTTCTTTTACTATGACATGTCATGTAATCAAAAGAGTACATAAGTTGATGCATATCTCCTCTGTTGGCCATTGCCTATATTAACACTCCATCCCAGTCGGCCCTCCCCACACTGAGGTCATCATTGTCCTCAAGATGGAAGCCTCTCCTTGCTCCGCCACGTACTCATGTAGTCACACAACAGAGACCTAGGATGTTTTTGTGAGATTCATGGATGGATATAGTTATGTGTATGTGGATGTCTATGAATACAAACTGAGCTACAGTTTCTCCTTCCTGCTCATTACCTGCACAGTCCTCCACAGTATGAAGCATCACACTGTGTACATTCTCACTTGTGTCATTTCCATTTCTCGATTATTAAGAATAATGCTGCCTGACCAGGTGGTGGAGTAGTGGACAGAGCGTTGGACTGGGATGCAAAGGACCCAGGTTCAAAACTCCAAGGTTGCTGGCTTGAGCGAGGGTTCATCCAACTTGAGCATGGGCTCACCAGCTTGAGCGTGGGGTCACTGGCTTGAGCGTGAGATCATAGACATGACCCCACGGCCACTGGCTTGAGCCCAAAGGTTGCTAGCTTGAGGCCAAGGTCGTTGGCTTGAGCAAGGGGTCACTTGCTCTGCTGTATCCCCCAGTCAAGGCACACGTGAGAAAGCAATCAATTAACAACTAAGGTGCCGCAATGAAGAATTGATGCTTCTCATCTCTCTCTCTGTCCCTATATACCTTTCTCTCTGTTTCTGTCTCTGTCACAAAACAAAAACAACAACAAAAGAATAGTGCTGTCATGCCTGGCTGTGGTGGTGCAGTGGATAAAGCATTGACCTGGAATGCTGAGATCACCAGTTTGAAAGCCCAGGCTTGCCTGGTCAAGGCACATATGGGAGTTGATGCTTCCTTGCTCCTCCTCCCCTTCTCTCTCTCTCTCCTCTTTCTCTCTAAAAATGAATAAACAAAATCTAAAAAAGAAAAAAAGCAACTACTACAAGTTGATGCTTCCTGATCCTCCTTTCCTGTCTCTAAATAATAATAAAAAAAAGTGCCACCATGTATACTCTTGTACATGTCTCTCAGTAAACACAATACCTTTCTGGCGCCCATGCTGAGGAGCAGAACTAATGGTTGTGTGTACCTTCATTGCTAGTGGAAAGCCAAACCCATCTCAAAGATGTTGAACTTTGAAATGCTTCCTTTGTTGCAAAGGAGATGATCATATAAAATTTCTCCTTTAAACTGTTGGTATGTGGGTTATATTGATTTTCTAATTTAAACTAGTCTAACTTTTCTAGTTAAGCCATATTTAATCAAATATTACTATTTTTATATATAAAGTATTTTTCCCCGCTGAGAAAGAAGGAACAGGAGGTCTGAGAGCCACAAAGTGTGGAATAACAAACGGCTTTATTAAGTACCGCACATCCCGCCCGACAATGTCCCCCAGCCCCGGGGTTCAGAGGCTAGGCGAGTTGCCCTAATTTGATTGTGTGAGAGGTATTTAAAGGGGTCCTCTAGGGTGGGCGACTAGTTATGACATAGTGAAATCTCACTGGCTGATGGACAGTCGCTTTTCTCCCAAAGATTTCTGGGAAGTATAGTTCTGGTGCGCCTGGCCCTGTGGGCGGTCCCAATCAAGGTTCCCGGGGTCTGAGTTCCTCACACTACTGTCCCCATTGCTAACCAACCTACATTCCAGCCTTTTTTGTTAAATAGAATTGGGGCGCTGTGTATTCATCTGGCTGCTTCCTGCTGATTAGGGGCATCATGGGGAGGGGAGGTCGGCTGGTGGTGGTTTTGAGGGGTGTCAGGAGGAACATCTGTTTGGCCGTGAGTTGAGAAACTTCGCCGATGCGCTTCTGTAAGAATTTTAAAAAGAGAGGAGCAAATATGAGTTATACACTGATAATTAGAAGATTGAGGAAAGGGGCAGTCCAGATAAGAATGGGTGGCTGCCATTAGGAGTTAAGTGGGTTGTAGGAGGAGAGATTCTTGCTCGCAGACGGTTGAGGAGATTGAAGTTTTTTTCATCAGGCCAGTCCTACTGAACAGCATTGCTCCCTGCTTCAGCTCACTCCAGTGGCAGATTCCTGGTGGGCAACAGGAGGGTCTGCAGGGTCCATCCTTTTGGTGAGCCACAGACGAGTAGGGCCCAGTGGTTTCAAACTGCCAGCGATTCTGCATGGGAGCAAGCTTGAGGTGAGAGACATGGTTAGAAATGAGGGTAGCATTGATTATGGGGGAGCCCTTGGTAGTGAGGAATGGCAGGAGTAAGTGGGAAGATGCTGTCAGCTGGATAGTGGCTCCGAGACTGTGTAGAATGTCTCAACCCAGAAGGGGTACAGGGCATGATGGCATAACTAAGAAGGAGTGCAAAAAAAAACGGGATTTCGTTTAAACTGCATGTTAGGGGTGGAGTGCGAAGGGGAAAAAAGGGGACCCATCCATTCCCATAATCGAAACCTGTGAGGGAATTAGAGGTCCAGAGTGTGATGGCAAAACAGAGAAGGCAGCTCCCATGTCCACAAGAAATGAGATGGACTTACCCAATAGTTGCAGCATACCCTGGGTTCTTTGAGTCCAGGCTGTGTCCTAGGAGTTTAAGCAATGCACCCCTGTGGCTGCCTTGTCCTCCATGTAGAGGCATTGAGGATGAGCCTGCTGCCCAAAGGGGCAATCGCTCTGCCAGTGACCGGGCTGCTTGCAGTTAGGGCAGGGCTCAGTGGGCAGCCATGGGCAGGGGCCCTGTTGGGTACAGTGGTCCTGCTTGCCACACGTTAAGCAAGCTGTTGGTGGTGGTCCAGACTTGGGCTGGGAACTTCCTGTGACTGGGTTTGGAGCATTACCTTCTGCTGCATGCGGGCCTGGCAAACAGCCTTGGTTGTTTCTACTAGTTGCGACCATTGAAAACTTTAAATGCCATGTTCACAGGTCCCAGATAGGGGTTTGTGGGTTGAGAATAAGAGGAGAAGGAGGGCTCCTAGGGAGCCTGGCCCTCAGATCCAGCTGGAAATGCTAAATCCAGCGGCAGGACAGGGTCAGAACTTCCTGCAAGCAGGTTGGGGTTGGGGATCCTGCAAACTGGTGTAAGAACCAATGATAGGCAGAGAATGGCCTGATGGAGGAGGGGTTTAAGAACGTGCTGGAGAATGGAGGGGCCCCTGGCCAGCAGGGGAAGAGAAAGAGAGACTAGTATTTGCAGGTGAATGAGAAACAGGATTTAGCAAAGGGAGGGGGAGGGGGCTCTCTGGAGGGAAGAGACCAGAGCAAAAGAGGTCCCGAGAGAGGGACCAGAGAGTGGGGCACTCTCAGGGTCAGGCAGGAGAGAGAGAAAGTTGGGAGTCCACGGAGAAGGAAAGATTACGAGCGGAGGGTTTTCTCTGGCCATAAAAACAGCCTGCGCGGTGTAACAGGTGGCACAGAGATTAAGGATGGGTGCGCGAATAATCAGAGGCCCTGAGTGTAAAGGGATCTCCAATCAGCTCCCAGCTTTTTTGGCGATAGTTAAATTGATGATGAAGGTGTTAAAACCTTCAGGAGGCTACCTTGTTCGATTATCCAGTGGGTTCTGTGGCCTGGCCACAGTGGAGAAAAGGAACAGTTTCCTCTTCTTTAGGGAGGGAGAGATTTCAGATAAAGCAACCCCGGAGTGTTTTGGGATTTCTATGCCCCCACAGCCGTCCTCAGCTCTCGGGGTGGTCAGAGTTGAGGACTGGCGTCCTAAAACTCAACCTCTGGCCACAGACGGATAGGGAAAGTGGATGTGCTTAGACATCTCGAGGGCACACATGCACTCGGATGGAAAAGGCTTCCCTGATGTAGCTACGGTTTCCGGACAGGGAGTCTCGGCGGAAAGAACTGAGGAAAGTTTGGAGGTATGAGACTTACTGCACCATGCGCCGAAGGGGGTGGATGGTCGGAGATCCTGAGATCCTGCTTCTTTCTCGGAGGGGACGGGGAGAGGAGCGGCCCTAGCGGGCTTCTGACTCCTCCTGCGTTTTTGGCACCAAAATGTAAGGTATTTTTCCCCATCGAGAAAGAAGAAACAGGAGGGCCAAGAGCCACAAAGTGTGGAATAACGAAAGGCTTCTTTTTTCTTAGATTTTTTTTTTTATATTTTATTTTTAACTTTATTCAGTTTTTTTTTGAGAGAGACAGTGTGTGTGTGTGTGTGTGTGTGTGTGTGTGTGAGAGAGAGAGAGAGAGAGAGAGAGAGAGAGAGAGAGAGAGAAGGGAGAAAAGCAGAAAGCATCAACTCTCATATGTGCCTTGTCCAGGCAAACCCAGGGTTTTGAACCGGCAACCTCAGCATTCCCAGGTTGACACTTTATCCACTGCACAACCACAGGTCAGGCTTTATTAAGTACTGTACATTCCGCCTGACGATGTCCTCTGGTCCCAGGTTTTAGAGGCGTAGGAGTCGCAAGAATTAAACTGCGTGAGAGGTATTTAAAGGGGTCCTCTAGAGTGGGCGAGTAGTTATGACGTGTGAAATCTCACTGGCTGACGGACAGTTGCTTTTCTCCCAAAGATTTCTGGGAAGTATAGTTCTGGCACTCCTGGCTCTGTGGGCGGTCCCAGCCAAGGTTCCTGGGGTCTGAGTTCCTCACACGACCGTCCCCATTGCTAACCACACTACAGCTAGATCTAGTTTACTAATATTTTAGAATTTCTGGACCTATGTTCATGTATGAGATTGGCTCGTACTAACTTTTCTTGTTCAACCCTTGTAAAATCTTAGTATCAAAATTTATGCCAATATTATAAAATAAGCTGGGAAATATTTTTCCATTTTCTATTCTTCAGAAGAGTAATATTGGAATTACTTGACCCTTAGTTATCTGATAAATTTCCCAGGGAAATGTCTGGGGCTGAAGTTTTCCTAGGGAAGTTAATTTTGATGATTGATTTGGTTTTTGCTCATGGTTAATAAGACTATTAATTAGAGTTAATATTTTTGAGTCAGTTTACATTTTAGTTTTTTAGGGATTTGTCTACATCATCTAAAATTTTAATTTATCAGCATAAATTTGTTCAAATATTCTATGAATGAAAAAAGGGGGTTCTATGGAAAATAACCTCACAGTGTTGATCTGACCGTAAATTCCTGACTGGGCTGGTCAGAATGGGTAGTCATGCTCCAGGCCTTTAACTTCTTTACTGGAAGGTTTTTAAGCCAGCCCTGTCTATTGTTCTTGTACATCTAGGTTAACATACCTTTGGGATGCTGGAAGGAATACCTCTCAAAGGGGTAATCACCCTTAAGTAATACAATCCCTGCCTTGCTTTTACCCACCCTCATGTAATTCTTCCTTAGATTCCCTTCTTAAGGTCAAATGCATAAAAGAAGCTGCAAAACTGTTATTCTCTGGAGCATTTGAGATCTTGCTTCCTGGCATATGTCCTCAGTTAGGTTCAAGTAAAATCTTATAAAAATTCTGTACAGCTTTAAACATTTCTTAATTCACAAGACTGAAACCACTGTTCTCTGTCTCATCCATAATGGCAGGCAGTCAGGATTTCAGCTTTGAAAGCTTTCAGTTGGCCTCATGCATGTGTAACTAGGGCACTGGCCTGAGACCCAAAATGCAGAGTTCCCTTTCTCTAATAGTTCTCTCCTTTCCAGATTCCCTTAGGGTTTTTTTATTTTTTAAATCTGTCAACTTGGCTAGGCTCCAGTCCCATTATTCAATGAAATACTAATCTAAGTGTTGCTTTGAAGAGAACAAGTCCATAATCACTTGATGTTAAGTAAGAGAGATGGTCCTGGATTATCTGATGGGCCTGATTAAATCAACTGGAAGGTCTTCAAAGCAGGACTAAGGAGAAGGAGGGAGTGAGGGGAGAGAAAGAGAGAGAGAGAGAGAGAGAGAGAGAGAGAGAGAGAGAGAGAAGGAGAAAAGAGGCATAAGAGAGGAGAGAGGGAAAGAGGGACATACTGCAAATAAGAGTGCACAGCAGCTTTGGCATTTGCTTGTGAGTTCCAGCTTGCCTTCCCTTCCTGATAACTGCCCCATGGATGAACTTGGGACTTGCACACCACAGAAGCCAAATCCTTCGGTCTCTTACTGGTTTTACTTCTCTGGATGGACCCTGACTGACACACTTCTCTCAACAGCTGGTGGGCTGGGCTGCCTTCCTCAGGCCAGAGAAAAAAAGGTGGACTTGCCACATAGTCTGTTAACAAAAGGATCTCAAGGTCTGGGCAGTTCCAAATGTTTTCACTAAATGTTATTCTTGCTAAATGTTAAAATGTAGCACAGTATGTTGAAGATCAGATGCAAACAAGATGAGCTTAACCGGAACTCAACCACATAAAGGTAGACAACTGCAAGGAAGAAATATGTAGTTGACCAAATAGTGTATATAAGCAGTGGCTAAGCCTTCCTGCAGGGAGACAGCTTTGGATGGGAATCCCCCATCTTCTTTACCTGCTGCAAGTAAACAAAACTACCTGGCAACAACCAAGTCTTGTTCTTGAATAGAGCACCACAAGGGGCAGACCCCTTGTGTTTGGTCAGTAGTTCTAGCTGTCCTGCACCATGATGTTGCTGTCCTCAGGGCAATAACAATTAGAACTCAACTGTGCCAGCCACTTCCTCACATTCTGAGTCTTCTTGAAAACCTATTTACTTTTGTTTACCCATCAGTGCCACAGGAGATTGGTTTGTATTTCTTCATAGTTTAGAGTTGTTATCTCTGGGAGGATTGTTATCTCTAGAAGCTGAACTTCCAGTTTTTGTGATTGATTTGATTATTTGTCTTCTCTTTTTCCGCTTAATCTGACCAGTTTGTCAGAGAACTAATTTTGGCTTTGTTTATATGCTTTATCATATTATTATTATTATTATTTTGAGCGGAAGAGAGAGAGAGGATGAGAAGCATCAACTTGTAGTTGTGTCACTTTAGTTGTTCATTGATTGCTTCTCATACATACCTTGACTGAGGGGCTCAAGCCAAACCAGTGAACACCTGCTCAAGCCAGCGACCTTGGGCTCAAGCTGGTGACCTTGGGTTTCAAGCCAAACCTTTGGGCTAAAGCCAGCAACCACATGATCCCATGCACAAGCCAGTGACCTCAGGGTTTTGAACCTGGGTCCTCAGCATACCAGGTTGACGCTCTGTCCATTGCATCACTACTGGTCAAGCTATCATATCATTTCCTAACTCAATAATTTTTGCTCTTACCTTTGTTCAGCTGTTCAACAGCTGCTCATTAAGCTCCTACAGTGAACTAGGCTCTAGGAACAGAATGGTAAGTAAAGCAGAGAAAGTCCATGTCCTTGAGATGGGAAGTAGACAATAAATATGTGGAACTAAATATATGGACTATCTAATATTTTAGCGGCTCAATTGTTAAGGGAGAAAGGTGAAGCAGAGAAGGAGGGATACGAAGAATTGGGGGAGGGGCAGACATTTCAGGAGTGGGTGTCTAGGAACAGTTTTACTCTCTCGGTGGTATTTTAGTAGTGAATGCGGAGATCTCTGGGGGGAAGAACATTCCAAGCTTAGAGAGAAGCAGTGCAGACACTGTGGGTCTATAGAGACTCTAGCATTCAGCAAGATGGAGTGCCCCTCCTTTTCCTGGGCCCACAGCTGAACTGTATTCCCCAGTTCCCCTTGCATTTCAGCTGAACTGCATTACTAGGAGAGGCTGAGTGGGGGGTACAAGAAGGCTGCTGGAAAGCAACAGAGCCTGGAGTTCTTGTCACAGAGTGACGGAGACCTCACTGGGAGAAGCCATGAGATTTCTGTACAGGACAAATGACTGCTTCTTGGAACAGGTGGTTTGAGAACCACAAGAAAGGGACCAAAAGGAGGAGGCCTTCCTGCATGTTCTTCCACAAGAGCAAAATAGTCTGTAGTGGGTTTGGGATGATTCCATAGAGGCTCCCTGATGGGGAAAGTGGTGGGAAGTTAAAGGAGATGAAGGAAGAAGATGAGATGGAAGAGGGAAGCTGGATGAGGAGCAGAGAGATGAAGCAGCTGCTGGAGAGGGAAGTCAGGGACACACTGAAAATTACCTCAGTGACACCCCGCAACACATCCTGGCCACAGGGCTGCTCTGACTCCAAGAACCCAGGCGTTAAGGTTGAAATTCCATGGGAACCTGGCATTAGGTTCTGTGACACAGGTGCAATTTCTACAGTAGAAACATGTTGGGCAGATAAAATATAATATGCTCACTTTGTTAAAGATGGCGCTGCCCACATGCAAGTCCGTTGATATTAATGTGTTTTGGGGGCAGGCCCGGTCATTATAACATATGCCTTAGTTTTTTTTTTGTTTTTTTTTTTAATTTCTTTTTATTTATTTATTTTAGAGAGGAGACTCAGAGTGAGAGAGTGAGAGAGAGAAAGGGGGGAGGAGCTAGAAGCATCAACTCCCATATGTGCCTTGACCAGACCAGTGCAGGGCTTTGAACTGGCGACCTCAGTGTTCCCAGGTCAACGCTTTATCCACTGCGCCACCACAGGTCAGGCCTATGCCTTAGTTTTAAGAGTAAGCTTTTCTCCACACCCTTGACTGATTGGATGATGTAGGGTGGTGCATTCTCATGAGGAATCCTCCCATTATGCCTCAGATAAGTGACTTTGTATCAGAAACTTCCTTGTTTGTAGATTGGATTAAGGGTTTGGATTTCTACAGTATAAAGTGGGGCAGGCCGGGAGCTTGCTCACTCTTGGTTCCTGAGGTTAGTATTAGAGAGGAGAGCAGATTAAGGCCACATGGAGGCCAGGAGAAGCAGCCAAGATGGTGGAGTGCTGAGGGAGAAGCCAGTTTGTGCAGTTTGTGCTGGAGAAGGAGATGGGGAACAGAGGTGAATAAGGCTGGTGAGCTAGAAAACTTTGATGCTAGGAAAATCGGATAAGTCAGTAGCTTTGTGAGCACTGAATGAGTGGGTTTTGGAGCCCAGTGTGTATTTTTGCTTGCCCGCTGGGTGCAAGCTAGAATTAAAGCTGATGGCTCACCAGTTCTTGGCTTCATTGTTTCATTACCGACTGTCCGAATCTAATGCGAACCTGCACTGGCCGGGTGGCTGTGATTGTGGCCGTGACTACTGGCTTTACACATAATGTTTTAAGTTCCTTTTCAAGTAAAACAGGTGTTCCAGGAAGAAGGCCATGGGAATGGAGGACGTTACCAGAGAGATACTTGTAAGTCCCACTGGGTAAACAAAGCCAAAAGGTGTCAGTGGCTCCCAGTGGCAACCAGCAGTTTGTCCTGGGGCCACAGCTGATCAATACACTGATGAATATACACTGTCCTTTCTGCACAGCATCTGGTCACCTAGGACTCACCCTAGCTGGACACATGCAACCGTGATGAGCTCTGCTGAGGGGACCAGGCCCTCTGCCCCAGGGGCGGGTCTAGGAAGAGAATGTATCACAGTTGTCATCTGAAAGTTTGCCAGCCAAATAGTAAAAAGGTAAACAGAAGTCAACCTAAGCAGATGAAATGTATTTTAATAACATATTTTATGTGACTTAACAGCCAAATAATATAATTTAGCACATGATCAGTATAAAAGTTATTGAGATCTTTTGTTCTGTTTTCATACTAGATTTGAAAATCCCTGTGACCCTCACATTCACAGCCTCTCAGTTTGGAGCAGCCACATGTCAATTGCTCAGCAGCCACATGTGGCTGTGGCTTTCATCCTGGATGCTGCAGGACTTCTGAGCTACAGAGGCACCCCCAGACCATGTCTGCCTGACTCACTCCTGCCTCCTGCTCTGCTGAGGGCAGGGGTCCTGCCTTCGACTTTGATCTGTGGCTGGTCACCGAGGATATACCAAGCCCCATCCTCCTTCCTCCCACCATCTGGCCTTGTCTCTTCCCCACGGCCAGCCTCTAGGATCCCGCACTGAGTTTACTGACACCTGGTCCTGTTGACGTGTCAAAAGGAAGGAATTGTTATGATCTTATATACAAAACTACCTTGACAATTCAATCTCACGCTCTGAATGAAAATACAATTTAAAAGCCAACTCAGTACAACGATTTGAGCATTCCTACAATCTAACCATTTTATTCATGAAACATGAGTTTAATGATTTTCATGAAAACCATTATTGATTGGCAATTACGTGTAATGCTACCTGAGGTAACAACTTCTCTCTTTCTCTCACTATCATTAATTCTTTAAAGAATTTTCTTTTTTTATTTAACGATTTTAGAGATACAGAGAGAGGAGGGGAGAGAGAGAGAAAGGGAAGAATTCATTTGTTGTTCCACTTAGTTGTGCATTCATTGGTCGCTTGCCATATGTGCCCTGACCGGGATCTAACCCGCAACCTCAGAACAATGCTCCAACCGACTGAGCTAACAGGTCAGGACCTCTCATTAATTCTTTTTTATTTTTTTTCTTTTAAGATTTTATTTATTGCCTTTATTAGAGAGAGGATAGAAAGAAAGGTGGGGTGGGGGAGGAGCAGGAAGCATCAACTCATAGTAGTTGCTTCCTTGACTAGACAAGCCTAGGATTTCGAACGGTCAGCCTCAGCATTCCAGGTCAAGGCTTTATCCACTGCACCACCACAGGTCAGGCTCATTAATTCTTTTCAAAATGGCCCTCTTGAACTTCTGGAATGTTTCTATTCTGGAAACACTGGTTTCAAAGAGACATAAAGGCCCAGCTTTCCCAGGGATTACTGAGGGCGCCCTGAGGGTCCTTTGTTGGGAAGGACAGCAAGGCTCTACAGGAGCAGGGCTGGCCCTTTGATCTGGAATCTCTAGAAACTGCTGAGACAGCTGCAAACAGCAGCACAGGGCACCACCTCCTCACAGATCACCCCATTCATTTTGCAACTTGATCATCTCTTTCAAAGGCTGAAAATGCAGCAACAGTGAGGAGCTTGGAGCTTCCAGGGCTCTCTGGGTTAGAACTCAGAGGGCTTTCGTACCCTGAGGTGGTGTCAACACCCAGAAAATAAGAATCTAACAAATTGGACAAAGAATGCACGAGCCACAAAATCACAGAAAATGTTCATGTTATTGAAACCTGTGTGCTTTCTTTTTATTTAAACTATTCAGACCCCTCCATCATTGCCAGTGCTCTTTGTATCAGGGCTTAGGTAGTCAAGGTGGATAAAGGCAAAGGGGCTGAGGGCTCTTAGTCTGTGGGGACCCTTGCCCTGCATTGCTGCTGACCCTCTACTATATATATGCTGGTGCGTTTCCCCCTCTTTCTTCCCCATTTGGAGGCCACTCTGCCCAGGTCATCCTCAGTTCCGTTTTGACTTGTGAAGAGAGTTTACTCTCCTCACTCACCCAGGGCTGTCTGCAAAGTCCTCAGGTGCTGGCTTCTTCCAGGGGTCAGGGGCCTGACCTCAAGGCAGGTCTGGATATGCAGACAGGCCAAGTGTGAGACAGACCACCTCGAGAGCAGCAAACACACTAGGAGGGAAACTGGAGCTGGTGCAGGAGGCTCCTGGGTTGCCTGTTCTGTTGTGCTGTGTTTCTGAAGTTTCCTAGTCTAACACTTCTCACACAAGCAAGAAACCTTCCAGGGAACAGGGAGACATGGTTTTTCTCCTTCTTACCCCCTTAGGCTAGAGAGCTGTTCTGATGAGCACAGAGTAAGGGCACCAGCACGGCCAGATTCACAGTGACTCTGCTTTGTGGGAAGGATGACTGGCCACACCCCATGGGCTGAGCCCCCTCCAGAGCTAGGCTTTCCTACCAGGGGTGCTCCTGAGGCTTGAGCGGTCCACCTCTGTGGATACAGAGGTGCCTGGACCCAGCCTTGAATTAGCCTTTATAAAACCTTACAATGCTCTGTGAAACATCAGGCATTTGTAACAGAACAAGTTTCCATCCCTAGACACTGCTGTCTGCTGTCTTAGTGTATTGACCCCAGTAACTTATAATCCCATATACAATCCCAATGTGTAATACAAAATACCATGTTAAGTTGTTAGTTTTAGCCAACATACTGATGGTTAAACAGCAAACCATCAAAGAACTGTAGCTAACATCACATTTAAACGCAACATTATTCAGCACTTTGCCTGATGAACGGCTATAGTCATCCACCAAAGTCCACTTTTCCTTCTAGAGCAGATACTATGTTAACCCTTTGAGTAGTACTAATGTTCATGTACGTCCTCGCGCCTCCTGACCATCGAGAGTATGAGTGTAACAAAAATTTTTATTTTAAGAATGTGTAAAGCAACATTAAAAAAAGGCAAACATATGTTCTTCTTGTCTCCATAAATTGGTTGTCAAACAAACATGATTTTAAGTTAATAAAACTGTAACTAATTTCATTTTTTTAAAAAGAAAAACCTCACTCCCGGGGGTCAGCGAGCATGAAAAAAACTCACTACTCAAAGGGTGAAGTCTGTGGCCTCCATCACCAAGCTGCTGTGGCACTGAGCCCTTTCCCATAGGAGGTCCAGCCATGCCACCTATGCCCTCATTCCCCTTTACCTGGAAATAGGTGGCATACCTGTAGAGGAAGGCAAGGCCACAGGCTGAAAGATGCTTGGGTCCTGAATGACCTATGGAGAAGGAGCCACCTGCCAGGACTCTTATAACAACTGTTTGGAGCCATGAACTAACCCTGTTGAACTGATCACAAATCACTCTGATGAGGAATCTAATAAACTTTAACCTTCATGACAAAGCAAAATGTGCTAAAATCTTGTCTTACTGGGTTCTCTTTTAAGTTGGCCAGTGCAGTAGCTGCTTCCCTATAAACAAAGAGTACGTCGACATCTGTCCTAGCTTGACCTGAGGGAGCAGCTCTCCTGGGACCCTCAATGGCTTGACTGCCCCCATAGGCTGGTCTCAGGGCTAGCCAGGAAAATCCAAGTGGGCAGGGCAGTGCCAGAGAGGCTGCATGGACGCCCTGAGCCCCTTCCTGGTAAGCTAGCCATACCTGCATCTATCCACAGCAGCGGCATCCATGAGGTCACTGTCTCTGACCCTCTCTCATGCCCTTTTCTTTCCTGTCTGTTGTCCCCAAGGGCTTGCAGTCTGCAGCAACACACTGACGAATGAGCCTGGCCACCTGAGCTCAGAGCCCCTTTTTTCTTGCCTGGGGACGCAGACAGCACCCCTGTCAGACAACGAATGCCTCTCCCTCCTCCTCCATCCTCCTGTCTCAGATTGGAGTGCATGTCTCCCAAACTGTAGAATTGAAGGGCAGGACCATGTCCCGTGAAGGCTGGAGGGAAAGAGGGCCTTGCTCACACCCCAAATTGAAATTCTGAATATATTTCCCATGGAACTCTGTAATTCGTGACTGCTGGTTTAGGCATATAGTACAACCTTTGGCACGCTGCTGCCAACTGAGCACATGGGCCTGGACTGCCAAGACCACAGGCAGGGGGAGACACTTAGCATTCCAGAGTACTTCTAGAAGCTCTGTGGCTGAAAGGAATTCAAAAATTTCATGGAAAGAAAAATAAACTCCAATTAAAATAATTTCTGATAGAACCTCCAAATAAAAAGCATATATAAAGTGTTTTAGTTAGTACTCAGTCAAATAAATATTCTAAAAGCTTCTCTTGAATTTTCTCAGAGCTGTGGCTTAAGGCTGACTGATCTAAATTGTGGAAATAAATACAGGCTAACATTCTTCAAATTTGTCCCAAAGACTATCATAAATTCATTATAATTCTTTAAATCTCCTTTCATGAGTCTTCCACTTCCCATCTAACACACAAACACATATACCCTTCCCGAGACCCAGGGCTGCTCTCCACAAAGCCTCCCATCTGTCCTCTGCTTCCTGCAGAAAGGCACTCACATGTCCTGGAAATTGGGCCATTGGGTTCTCTCTGTAAGGCATGATTCATTTTAACTCAGTTACTGGTGTGGACCTGTCTCTTAGTTAAGGAGTCTGGGGCATGTCGAGCAAGAAGGAGACAGGTTCCTCTGTCAAGGGCTTTCCTGCACCTCTAAAAGCAAACCAGCTGCCCCTCACCAGCACCCAGGACTCATAGCACTGACAGAGAACTAAGTACACTTACTTTTGCTTTCTGGCCGAGTCTATATCAAACAATGAAAAGTAAATATGGTTTTTAAATAATCCAAGAGAAAAGTCATACTTTTTTATTGAGAGAGAGAGAAATAGGAAGGGAGATAAGAAGCATCAACCCGTAGCTGCATCACTTTAGTTGTTCACTGATTGCTTCTCAAACGTGCCTTGATAGGTGAGTAGGGGGTGGTGTGGTCAAGCCAAGCCAGTGACCCCTTGCTCAAGCCAGTGACCTTGGGATCATGTTGATGATCCCACTCTCAAGCTGATGAACCCCAGTTCAAGCCAGGGACCTCAGGGTTTTGAACCTGGGACCTCAGCATCCCAGGTAGATGCTCTATTCACTGTGCCACCACTGGTCAAGCAAGAAAATTCATACCTTTATCTCATTCTAGGCAGTGCACACAGTAGGTCTATCCATTGTGGTGTGGAAGGCATCTGTAATTATAAGATGTCAACACTTCCCTTCAGGTTTCACATCTGGTTCCTGTTTGAAGCTAAAAAAGCAGAAAGAAAAACTGTTTTCAAAGGTGGGACTGTCCTGTGGACTGGATGCCTATTCAATGTCCAAAGATGTGAAATGAGGTCACTCTGGATTATGACGAGACAGGAATAAGAAAGGGGTGGAGGTGAAAAAATTAAACTTTAGATTAAGCTGCTAAAAACTCTTCCACAACCCTGTGTCTACAGCAGGACATGCAAGTGTGTTACACGGATCAATATGCATTTCTATAGCAACCATCACGCAAAACATTTATCATAACATTGAAAACTACCCCAGATTTCATGCTGACAGTTTGAATCACCACCATGCTGCTCTCCAGTGAACTGAGAACATTTTGTCACTCTCTTGGGTTGTAATTTTGACACCATTTCCAAGCACAGTTTTACCCTTCTCCAAAGTGTATTGTTTCTTGCTGCCTTTCATAAGGCCCTTTATTTCCTTATGTGGTTCTGCCATGGTCCAGTCTTTACCTTCAAATACGTTTAGTTCTCTGCCCAGTGTCCCCTCCTCACAGTGGAAACAGTTTCTTATTCCTACAGAAGATTCACTCCACTGTACTTAAGAGCTAGGCCATTCCTTCTGACCCAGGCGCTTCTGCTTACCATCCAATGCTGTTCTTTCTTTGATAATACCCCCTCCATTCCTTAGTGGTACCTCCAGTGTCCATAATCAATCCCATTCCAGCCCGCTCTTCTCTACAGACCCCACCTGCCGCCCCGTGTGTCTCAATACAGGATATGCTCAGAAGCTGGGGGATGTTCCTCCCATGGGGGTGGTTTTGGCAGAACCCAGTGTACCTGAAAAAGAGTGAGGGAAGAGGAGAAGACCCAAATAGAAAGAGAACCTGCCAGGTCCAGGAGGGGAGTGGATGAGCAGGACGGATAACACGCCCATCCAACAATCCTTGGATTGTGGGAAGATCAAACAAGGAAACCCGTGGATATTTTGTGATCTCCAATTGGGTGGTGCTCGTGTTTCCTGAAGGGGGTGTGAAGGGTTGAACAGGACAGGACGGAGCCTTCATGGACAGCAGAAACCAGACAGGCTGCCCTTGGAAAACCCAAATGCTAGTTTACAAACAGGTGTTCTGAAAGCAAATCAATAAAAGGGCAGGGAAGAAAACAGGACATGTAAATGAAAAAATATCAGGGCCAAAAAAGAGAAAAGAAGGAAAAGCAAAAACTAAGACTTTCCATAGTTGTGAAGCCCAAGCACGTGTGATGCAGCAGAACAGGGCAGGACTGAAGCCAGCTTCTTTTTCCAGGGCCCAGCCTTGGCCAGCCCTGGGGAATTCCCAGCCCCAGGGTGCACCTGACCAAGACCAAAGCTGCAGGAACCGAAAAGCAGCACAGCTTTCTGGAACTGGAGGGGCTGCTAAAACCCATGCCTTCAATGGGGACCTTAGGCCAGGCCCACCCCTCATTCAGCAAGACTGGTCCAGGCTGTAAGGGCCAGAACCCAAAGTTCAGGGGCAGCCAAGCCAGGCAGGGGAGCCATATGCCACAGCTGGGAACTGCCCCTCACCACCCCAAAACACACAGAGCACAGGAAAACATGTACATACACTCAAGTGCATACACAAACACACATGCACACATACATGAAACATACATACTCTGCCCTCTGGGCTGGGCTGGAGTGTGGGGGACTGATACCACAAACTACCCTTCCCCTCTTCGAATGGCCATCCTGGGGTCCCCACTTATGGGAAGGAAGCCATGCTTTCTTCTTCGGTCTCATAGGCTGTCCTTCCTCTTACCCTAATAGAACCATGGGTTTTCCCTAACAGTTGGGTATTGGCTTTATGTTGACCACTTTTTGTGCACTGTCCATTTATTCCTGCAACTCCCTTCCTGAAAAAGTGACAGGGGAGGATCAGAGACGTAGTGAGTATCGCAGCCAGAGTCTGAATAGGCCAGCTGCTCCCAAAACCTGCCTCTCTCTGCACCAGGCCCTCACATCACCTGATCTTCTCATCTCCTCCTGGATGGTCCCCAACACCCAGCAAGGATCTTGGCCTGGGAGAGAGTGTCCAAAAATGTTAGAGCTGGCAGAACTTAGGCATTCTGTCACCCGAACCCTTCCTGTGAGAGACGAGGACCCCAAAGCTACATAATTGCCCAGATTGGGAAGGAGTCTTGATTTCCATGACTTCTGACCTAACACTCCTTCCAAAACTGCTTTGGTTTGAATAACACAGTCCTGATTCTGCCTAAGCTCACCGGCGCCATACCTGGAGATCTTGGATCACAAACCACAAGCCTACAGGATCATAGACAATGCTGAGCAATGAGGCAATGGGGAGGTGGTGACTTGGGAAGTTAGAGAGGGAAGAAAGATTACATGGGAAGGTCGTAGCCCTGACCACATAGGCACCAGTCCTAGGAGTGTCTCCTGGTGGGGTTTGGCCCTGAAATTGGAGGTCCAGTGAGGTAAGCTGGAGGCTGCTCTCTGCCGAATCCCAAGAAGCCACAGCGGGGAGTGATGGGACAAGGTCTAGGTATCTTTATTCAGGTGACACTGCATGAGTGCTGGCTTTCTCTCAGTTGCTTCCTGAGGCTTAAAACTGCAGTGAAAACTCAGTTCTCATGAGTTAGCCTGAAATAGGAAACACCCAATTCACTGGCTGGCACCTAGCCAACATGAGGGAGAATTCCATCCCTCCCTACCCTGGAGTGGAGATAAAGCCCAAGATCCAAAAAAATCTACCCCAAATGCCTGTGATATCATTCAACTACCCTGTTAGGTATCTTGCCCCACAAAACCCGCATAAACACCTCAGCCTTACTTAGGATCACAGAACTGAGCATGTAACCACACGCACGCACATTCTCAGACACCGGCCCTCCCCCTAGACCCTGCCTCATATATCTGCTAGTCAAGCACATTCCTGAGACACTCCTTCACACTAAGGTTCTCATAATCATCTCCTTTCGCAGAAAACACGAGTGTGCAAACAGTATGAAGAATTAGAAAGAAAAGAAATGGAAGGAAGTTAAAGCAAAGGTAAACAACAGCAACAACAAAAAACACAGAACTTAGGAGGAGAGCCAGTGAGAAAAGACAGAACCCAGAAAGACTATATCCGTGTGGGGAGTTGGGAGAACTCCGAGGGCAACCTGGAGATTGTGCTGTCTGTGGGCAGACCTCAGGGCCACTTGTGCCCTCTCAGGAAACTTGCCAGAGTTACTTGGCCCCCAGGACAATGTGGTCAACATCACAAATGAGAAAAATGGAAGACTACAGGTAACAGCCCACCCCTGGACTTCTAGCCTCATTGCAGCCCCAATGTTCCCCTTGGCCCCAAATACACTGCATTCGCAATGCTGAGGCAGCCTCACCTTGCTTGCAGCAACCAATGAACAGAGAATGTAGATGCCTACAGCCACTGGTGATACTTGCAGGGTCATCTCAGGTAACAGGCAATGGGCCATATACTAAACCTGACAAGCTCAGGGGAGGCCAGCATGGTGGGCCTTCCAAACTCAGGGACCAAAACTAAACACATAGGATGCTCTGAATATAAAAATTCCTAACTAAAAGTGAGTCATAGTGGGTCATCACACCCTAGGCCTAGAGCTTCCTTGATAAAGGTCAATCTTTACCTTCAGTGAGCTTATTATCTTTTTGCATCTAAGATAACATATCCTTGGAATGTCAGAGTCCATGCTCCCCTTTTTCAGGACCTCTCAGGGTACCCCCACTGCACCAAAGCACCAGACCGCAGAACCCTTCACTGTTATCTTGTCCCCTGAATCCCACCTCGATGAAAATGTTAGCTACTCTCTACCCACCAAAATAAAAGTCCGGCTCTCTTCATTTTACCCTTTACCCAATCTCAGAGACCTCCCAGTTTTGCTTTCCTGCCTCCCTAATCTACCACCAACTAATTTCATGTAACGCCTTTACAGCTCCACAATTGGAATGTATAAAATAAACTTCAGAATTGCCATTTTCTGGAGCATTTTCTCAGTCTGTTAGGATTGTTATCAGTTTGGCTCAAATAGTCATAAAAATTCTCTCCAGGTGTGGACGTTTCTTCGACACACAGCAGCCTGCACATCCAGCCCTTTGTTTGGCACATGCTGCAGAACTCTTATTTTCTTACACTGCACTGTGAGATGCTTACTGACTACAGGGAGCTGGAAAACTGTTTCCATTCCTTCAGAGAGTGAGTGCACCCAGCGATGTGGTTTTCCTTTTGCTAACAGACCCTACCAGGGGGAACTCCTTACAAGCATTCTCCAACAGCAGATTTTGTTCATTTTTCAGGCATTTTCACACCAGTTCATCCGCCCCCATGTGGTGATGGAGCATAGTTTCTGCCCCTGTAGGCTCCATTATGAGCTCCAGCTCTCTACCGCCACCCACTTGCAAGGAAAAAGGGGACGCGTGAGGGTTATAAATTTGCCTGGAGATGTTTGTGGGTTTTTCTTCCGCAGCGACCCCCACACGAAGGCCAAGAGTAGGTATTAGGATTACACAGCGACCTTGATCCAGACCTTAATCCACAGATTTCCAATCAGGAAGGCCCCCTGTATTCTGGCCTTTAGCACCATTCACCCTCCTGTACCAAGAAAAGGCTGTTGCCGGGAGGCGGAGGGCGGAGCTCCGGCCATGCTCACGGAGGTGACCACAAAGGAGCTGCTTTCTAGGTGGCCCCGACCTTAGGGGACTTCTTAGGCGGTGGGACAGTTCTGCACCACTGGAAGCAAACACGGTCTAGGGCCTCCTCCAGCGGTCTCCAGGCTCCCTACTCTCTTCCATAATGCCAGGTGCACCCCAGTCCGCAGCGGAGCAAATCCTCCCTCCAAGAGACTTCTCTTCTCCCCCGCTCCCCACCCCTAGGGACAGCCCAAGCCCACTGCCCCAGCACCGAACCTCCACTAGCCCCGTTCCCACCCCTCTTCCCAGCACTGCCCTGTCCCTCCCAACACCAACCAGCCCGCCCTTCCTCACCAAGGTCTGACCCTCCTTAAACCCCTCTCCAAGAACCTACCGGGTCCCTCACAGAAACTCAGATCAGAGGCAGTACGGACCCTACCCTCATCCCCCGACTCCAGGGACCCCTAGCGGAATAGTATAGGACCCCACCTAGGTGCGGCCCCTGTCTGCGCGCAGTGTGACCTGGGCAGCAGCTCCTTGGAGCATAGAACCCTTCCTCGCTTTGCGAGAGACTGTGAGACCGTACAGGTGTGTGTGTGTGGAGGGGCGGGGGGGACGGGTGCTCTATGCAAAGCAGGGGAGAAGGGACTCGAAATAGCTGGCTCCGCCCAGATCCTCCCCCACAGCCCGAAGAAAGGAAACCCGGAGGGTTCACAAGCGAAAGAGGGTACGTTGGTCCTGCGCTCGCAAGTCTCTACGTGCCTCTCTCTTCCCTACCTCGGCTCACCGCGCGCCTTTACTCCCGGAGCCCCACCCAACCCCTCACAGTGCAGGAGGGAACTCCGAGGCCGAGGCTGGAGAGCATGGGAGTCCTGATGTCTAGTCTGTCACTCAGCTAAGCAGAGCGATGCTGTGGGCACCGCGCTTGACTTTGCCGACACAACTGAGAACGGTTACGGAGACCCCCTTCATCCAGCCCTTCTCACCCTTGAGACTCTGAGATGACCGACCAGGGTGGGGGCGTGAGTCTGAGCAGTCAGTGGCATTGGGTCTCTTACTCATTCACAGAGGTTGGCTGAAGTTTAATTCAGGTGGCTGTCTGTGCAGTTCCCCAGCGAGTAGGAGGCACAGCAGGAGCCGAACCCGCAGGAACTAGGCTTGCATCAAACACTCTTTCGATGAGTCCACGCATGCAGTTAGTCCGGAGGCAAGCCCTGCAGCACCGCTGGGAAAGCCTTCCATCTTCAGATGAAGCGTCGCGTTTCCCACCTACAGGTGCAGGTGCAATGAAGACAAAGGAAGCCAGCACGTCTATTTTTCTTTTTCCTGGAAAACAGTGACTTGTGCTGTGGGAGATGTGGCCAAAGCTGGAGGGAGGGCAGGATGGCAAGGGGCAGCAGCTTTTTCAGCCTTTGCCAGGGATGAGCCTCCATTTGGTTAGGGAATAGCTTTTCCTTAAAAATCAACTTGGGCCTGACCTGTGGTGGCGCAGTGGATAAAGCGACGACCTGGGAACACTGAGGTCGCCAGTTCAAAACCCTGCACTGGTCTGGTCAAGGCACATATGGGAGTTGATGCTTCCAGCTCCTCCCCCCTTACTCTCTCTCTCTCTCTCTCTCTGTCTCCTCTCTAAAATGAATAAAATAAAATAAATATTAAAAAAAAAACTTGGTAAGCTGCTACTTTTTTAAAAAATATTTATTTTAAAGAGAGAATCATCCATTGTTATTCCACTTATTTATGCATTTATTGATTCTTGTAAGTGCCCTGACCTGGGGTCAAACTTGCAATGTTGGTGTATGGGAGGACTCTTAACCAACTGAGCTACCTGGCCAGGACTCTAGCTACTACTTTGGCAGGAAACTGTGGGAGGAAGAGGAACTGAGGGAAGAACCTGCCACTCTGGCTGGCTGAACTCAATGGGTTCACGTCTTAGAGTGCTCCATTCAAGAAAAAGATGTGGATGTGGCAAGGTAGTTTTATTTATTGCAGTAAGTAAATGAGACAATTTATATTTGAAGCTCTGTCTCCCTCAAGGGAGGCTTAGCCATTGCTTATATACACTATTTGGTCAATTACATGTTTTCTCTTTTTTGCAGCTGGCTATATTTATCCATTGAGTTCCTGTCTGGCTCATCCTGTGCTACATTTTAACATTTAGTAAGAATGGCCCATACCATGAGACACTTTCTATCTAACAATTCCCTCCTTAGCTTTTCACTCCTGATTCTTCAGGAAATGGAGATGAGGGTTATCTTTCTATAACCACTTTCTGCTGAACACTGATGTAGTATGTATTTGAGATAGAGGAGTGAAACTGTTTGGCTGCCTTATGAAAGTCAGGTTCTGGGATTCCTGAGAACAGGAGTGCATTAAGAGATAACTGCTCCAACGGGAGACATGGGCTGTAAGGGGCAAGGCAAAGGCAGGGCAAGAACCAAAGGGACAGAGACCCTGCCACTCATAAATTCACATTCGGGTAGGGATCTAATGAGTAAGATGGACCAAAGTGATAGCCTCCCTAGGAACAAAGATGCAGCAAGGGAGAGAAGTGTGTGTGTGGGGTGCTGTCATATTTGAATCTTTTCCTCTTACGATTCAGGGCACCAAGCTGTGGTTTTTATTCAGGAATCACTTATTGGGCTGCTAACTCTATCCAGGACTTTGAAAGACAGGTAGGATCCGGGCAGGAAGTGACTAGGCAAAAAGGATGAGCCTGGTGGATAAAGCACAGCAGTCGCAGAGGCGGAAGATATACCAAATATGTACCAGGTTATTTCCATTAGTTACAAGAAACTTATTCATGACCTTGACTTAAAAGTTCCCATCAATGGTAGCTTGACCAAAGTTCAGATTTGGATAGTGCCCAATATCCTGTCAGTGTCTTACAGTTTCTCAAGTATACTGCTGTTGCCATGCGGCTAAGTGAACAGTTGCACCTTGTAAGGCACCTTGACCTGGGGTGAGAGGACAGCTTGGGAGGAGTCTTAACATGGCCCTCTTGGAACAGTTCGCCGCAGAAAAGCCCCGTGATGACAGGAGGCACTCCCAGGGAATACAAACTCGTGTGTGTGTGTGTGTGTACATATGCATGCACATACAGGAGGCCAAGCACATGAGGCCACATTGTTCAGGATCACAAGTACAAGGGCCTCTATAATTAGACATCCTGTTAGACACCATCCCCTAGTAAACCAGCTATACAGCTGCAGTCCAGGGACTAAAGCCCTTATGAAAATCAGGATACAGTACAGGAAAAAAGCAACATTACTTCCTCTTTGTCTTCCAAACCCACTGCCCTGCAGGTGCTGGAATGAGCCCTGAGATGAGCAGATCACCTGAGGTCTATATAACCCACAGGTTCCACCTTTGGATGGAACTGGTAGACTGGCTCCTCAACACCTAGTCCCAGTTTGGAAACATTTGGAGTTCAAGAGTAAAAGTGAAGACAGGAAACAGCTGCAGGCATAGTTTGTAATCAAACAGGAGAGAAAAGTAAGGACACTCAGCAATGCAAGAAGGGGCTGCAAGGAAGGGGCTACAGATGCCCACACTAGTAGAGTTATCTCTTATGCAGTTCCTGGCTCCTCTCAGCCCTCTGGCTTCTGGAATCCTAGAGAAGATAGGCTGAGAGAGTCTCCCCAATGCTTGCCTTTCTCTACTCTCTGTAGTAGCTCTTTACACTCTCTCTTTTATCTTTTACTCTCTTGTTTTTTTTGTTTCCTCTCTCTCCTTCTACTCTCTTTTATCTCTGTCCCCTCTCTTCTGTGATGACAGGAGGCACTCCTGGGGAATACAAACTCTGTGTGTGCGCACATACAGGAGAGTAAGGCCAAATACGTGAGGCTGTGCTGTGCAGGCTCACAAGTACAAGGCCCTCTGTAATTAGACATCCTGTGTTCTCTCTCTTCTCTTTCTAAACTCTATTGACTCCCTCCTTTCATCTACTCTCACATTTCTTTCCTCTTTCTTTTATATTTATCTCCTCTCTATATACTTTCCTCTTTCTCCTTTTTCTTTCTCTTTTTCTCTGGTTTCTTTTTTCTCTCTCTATACTCTTTTTACTTTCTTCTTTCTTTCTACTTTCTCCACTCTCCTCTCTGTTTACTTTCTCCCTTTTTCTACATTCTTTTTACGTTCTCTTTTTTTCCTCTCTCCTCTGCCTACTCTCTTCTATCACCTCTCTGTCCTCTCCCTTCTCCCTCAGATGCCTGCATACTTTGCAGGGGAAACTCCCCTAACTGCCTGTTATGAAGCAGAACTTCATTCAATGGATCTTAATGCCCAAGGGCTCCTCTCAGTGTGTCCCAAATACTACCCGTGAATTCTTGCAATGCAGCAGAATCACTTCAGGCAGGGGTATTACAATTACACATTCCCAGATTCAACCTTAGTCCTACAAGTAGAATTTCCCAAATTGGATGTGAAGAGACCATGTTTGTTTTTTTTTAAAAAAAACAATCCCATTTATAATGGCATCAAAAAATAAAATATCTAGGAATAAATTTAACCAAAGTGTTAAAAGACCCACACTCAGAAACTCAGAAAATGTTAAGACATTTAAGAAATTGAAGATTCAAATAAATGGAAGTATATACCATTCTCATGGATAGAAAAAATTAACATCATTAAAATGTCCAAAATACCCAAAGAAATTTATAGATTTGATGCAATCCCTATAAAAATACCAATGGCATAAATTGGTATTGGAACTAGAGCAAATAATTCTAAAATTTATTTCACAGAACTGGAACAAATAATTCTAAAACTTATATAGAACCACAGAAGAGCCCAAATAGCCACAGCAACCTTGAAAAAGAACAACAGGTTGGAGGTACCATGCTATCTGATATCAAACTATACTATGTGGACAACTATAGTCAATAATACTATAATAACTATTTATGGTGCCAGGTGAATACTAGACTTATTGATAGGACCACTTCATAAAAAATGTCTAACCACTATACTGTATACCTTAGAGCAGTGGTTCTTAACCTTTTTTGAGGTACCAAACCCACCAGTTTCATATGCGCATTCACTGAACTCTTCATTAGTGATAAATAAAATATGATTTATTTTCCAAATTCAAGACATAGGTATATGTTTTTTTACTGGTGCACAAAATGAGCCGTGCATGAACATCACCTTGCTCAAAGAACAAAACCAACAAAGTGCATGAACTCAACAAATTACGGTATTACTTTATTCTGGCCTCCGTGGCAGAGGCTTCTCTGAACCCCTGAGACCCACTCATCGAACCCCTAGGGTTCGATAGAACCCAGGTTAAGAACCACTGCCTTATAGTAATATAAAATAATATTGAATGTCAGCTGTAATTGAAAAATTTTTTAAAGAAAAAAATTCATGTTTTTTTCTTATTTTATTAGGTGAATCATGAACAAATGATTTCAGAACTGCTGAGCTAAGTGAAAGCTAGAAAATTGGGTATAAAAATAATGGTACTACTGCCAAAGTCTTCACAGGGTTTACAGTGTGCAAAGTGACTTACCCTGCATTTTCCCACCGAACCAACTTGATATAACCAAACATTAGGCGCCCACTTGTACTGCTTACTCACAGGCCTTCTCTTGCATCCTGAAGGAGGTAGATACTGTTTGCATCCTTATTCTAAACTCTAGACATGGAACAAACCCTATTTAAAAAAATGACATGGTTGTTCAAGGTCAGATTTGTGAATTGAGTCTAGGTTTGATTCCAGACATTCTAAATCCCAATGTTTACATCACACAACACTGCTGTGATCATTTCAGAGGTAGGCGGAGCTAGGCCTTATCTTTTTCTGAGTGAGAAAATTTAGATACAGAAGGCCTAAGACCTCAAGATCCAGCTTATTTTCTGATGCTTAATTACTTTGACAACAACATTTTTTAAAGGCAGATTTAATGTACTTTTCATTATTTTTAAAGATGTTCCTGAATGCCTGCATGTGAGTTACTTTTCAAGCACTGGAAGTAGGTTCAGACTGATCCATCCATATTCTTCATAGGTATTTATTAAAACAACCTTTCAACTGAATGAGTTGTAGACAGATTGAGAGATTTCTCTGTAGTCATAGAAGGCAGACTCAAATTCCCTTGACCGTCATAAGTAAGTTTACTGTGGCAGACTTTATTTTTCAAAAAGGCTACAGTAGTATTTCCAGTTCCACATGTTTCTATAGGTCTTTGCCATTCACCTAAGAGGTGGGGTCTGTACCCCTCCCTTTGAATCTAGACAGGACTTTTTATAAAAAAGTGCTTTATTTATCTTCTTCTTCTTCTTATTATTATTATTGTTAAGTGAGAGGATGGGAGATAGACAGACTTCCTCATGCGACCGGACTGGGATCCACCTGGCAACCCCTGTCTGGGGTTGATGCTCAATTCAACTGAGCTATCCTCAGTGCCCGGGGCAATGCTCAAACCAGTTGAGCCACCGACTGCAAGAAGGGGGAAGAGGGAGTGGAAGAGAAGCAGATGGTCACTTTGCATGTGTGTCCTGACTGGGATTGAACCTGGATGTGTGCATGCCAGCTGACGCTTTATCCACTGTGCCAACAGGCCAGGGCCGATCCTATACAGACTTTTGACTATATAGGACATGCTTGACATATCAGTAGAACATGACAGATGGCTGGGTCATCAAAAACAGATGCAGCTTGTGCCTGGCTCTGTCTTTTGGGGACACTGAGTGGACACAGTGAGGAAGCCCAAGTTAGCTCACATGGACAGAAATTGATGCTCCCAGCCATTAGCCGACATTAACCCCCAGACGTACAAGTGAGCAGCCCTCTGAATGATCCTGCCTTCAAGCTTGCCAGTGAGCTTTCTTGAAGACAACCCAGATATCTGTGTCTTACTGCAACCTGTCCAAATTCCTGCCCTAAAAAAGCCGTGAGCATAACAAATTGTTTTATAGCACTAAGTTTTGATGTAATTTGCTACACAATCATAGTAAGTGGAACCTGACCAAAGCCAGCTCCATATTTAAGTTCAACTAACATTCAGTGAATATTCTAAAGAGAAAAAAAATTCGTCCAAACAAGAAAAGCAACTTATCAGTGCTTATCAAACTGTTCCACCAAAATTACCCTCAGCAGAGTTAAATGAGCAGATCTCCCCGTGAAACTAGATTTTGTCCAGTTTTTTGTTTGTTTGTTTTTAATCTTTACCATTCAGTTAAATTAAGCCTGTTCTCCAGGAAGGTGTGCCATGTTTTTCCTCAGCATTAGGAAGTATGGGTTTGAGTTCTCTTTACTGGAGTTATTCAGATATTAATATCAGATTGAGTCCTAGAGTAAACTAACTTCAGAGTATAATATCAAGAATGGGAAGGCATTTTGAAAGGCATGCAAATTGTTACCTTTCTGCAAAATCATGTAAAGGAGGCTGACACCTACTTTGCTCCAGCATAGAGCACAGGTTCAACTGAACCCTGGTGGCTTCTAACACGGAGCCAAAGGAATTTGAGCAATTATCTAATTTCTATTGATTGGCAAATCTAGATTGTTCAGAATGAAATCTTTCTGATACAGTAAGACCTAATAATGACATGATAGCATCAAAACCATATTTTAGGCTTTCTAAGTTTGGTGAGAAACATTCTTGGGATCACTGTGTATATTGGGAACATGTTATTGCTATACACATGGAGGATATTAAACAACTAGTAGAATATTAAAAGTATACAGATAGTTCTTTTAAATTTCTTACTGAGCTTTACTGGACAACATGTTTTGGGTTTTTTGGACATAGCCATGTCACCAACTGCTATGCGTCCTTAGGAAGGTCATATTACTTTGCTAGTTTTTATCTACTCATCAAAAATAGGGAGTTCGTAGACTTACTGTGATAATCATTTCACAATATATACAAATATCAAATCATTTTATTGTACCTGTAAAACTAATATAATGTTGCATATCAATTATACCTCAAAAAAATAGGGTGTTTGACACTATGGCTTTGTTTTATCTGATTTTGTACACATGGCATGTATTCATTTGTATCTTGCTTCCTTTTGGCAACAATGGGTTTCAAGATTCACCTACATGTTTGTGTGTAGCTGTGGTTCATTCTTTCTTGTTGCTGTTCAGTATTCCATTTTAGCTTGTACCACATTTTATTAATTCTGGGGTTGATGGACATTTGGATCTTTTCCCTGCACCATGGACATCCTCATGCAAGATGCTCCCCAGCTCTCTCCCAGCATGCTTTCTTCCCTTTTCCCAGCATGCTCTCTGGGCCTCTCTCAGCATGCTCCCTTCCCTTCTCTCAGCATGCTCTTTGGCCTTCTCACAGTGTACTCCCACCAGTCTCCATCTACCCCAAAATAGGGTGTTTGAATCATATGGCTAAGTCTACTACTCCGTGATTCCAGGAAGCAATCTTTGCCTTCACCAAAGCCACAAGAAGACTTTGGCATGGTTGCAGAGAGAACCCCATTAGAAAACTCTCCTTTGCTTTACGCCAGGAACCAACTATCTTCTCTCACTTAGGGTGTGTTTGGTTGCAAATAACAAAATCTTACTCGAAGAGGCTTTAAATACCAATTTTGAAAAAAATTCAACATATATATCGCAGAAGTAGGATGGGCCCTGAAGCAGGTTACTACAGTGATTTAACAATGTCAGCAAGACCCAGGATCTTCTGAGCCTTGATGTTTACTCCATCCATAGTCAGGGAGCCAGATAGCTTAAGTAGAATCAAACATCAAATACAACCAAATTTCACAAAGAAGAAGAGAATATATCTCCTTCAAAGACTTTCTCTCAGGTGAGACGTTTCCCAGAATGACACCCCTGACCCTCAACTAAAAGCAGCAGACTTCTCATGTTTCATGGACCAGAATTGGCCAGGAGAATGAGGGTCCCCTAGTTGACTTAGACTAAGCATCTAGAGCGAAGTGGATAATGACTGTCAGTCGTAATGCCCACTGTGTTCCCCCTCCAGCTCTGCCTCAGTCTCTCTCATAAGCACTGGCTGTCCCAGATTCCTCTTCTATTAAACAGCAGTAGTTAGGTAATACCAAACTGCTGGTCTATGCATGGCTCTCAGCCCTCGATTTCTAGTAGAACCACTGGGGATTTTTTTAAACATACTCAGTGTAGGCCTGTAAAGCCAGTAGTCGCAGCCACTATCACAGCCGCCTGGCCAAGGCAGGTTCGCATTAGATTCGAACCGTCGGTAATGAAACACAGGAGCCAAGAACTGATGAGCCATCAGCTTTAATTCTAGCTTGCACCTGGCGGGCAAGCAAAAACACACATTGGGCTCCAAAACCCACACATTCAGTGCTCACAAAGCTACTGACTTATCCGAGTTTCCTAGCATCAAAGCTTTCCAGCTCACCAGACTTATTCACCTCTGTTTCCCATCTCCTCCTGCATAAACTCTTCCTCAGCACTCTGCCATCTTGGCTGCTTCCTCTCCTCCCTAATACTAATCTCAGGAACCCAGGAACTGAGAGAGCTCAAGCTACTGGTCTCTCCCACTTTATACCATAGAATCAAAACCTTTAATCCAATTATACAAACAAGGAAGTCTCTGTATAATGGGATTCCTCAGGAGAGTGCTCCACCCTACATCATCCAATCAGTCAAGGGTGTGGAGAAGAGCTTACTCTTAAAACTAAGCCTTAGGCTACAACGACCCGGCCTGCCCACAGCCTGTTCCAGAATACACATTAATATCAATGAACTTCCATGTGGGCAGCGCCATCTTTAACAAAGTGAGCATAATATATTTTGTCTGCCCAACAAGGCCTAATCCCAGATAAATTAATAATAATGGAATTTCTGAGGATGAAAATAGATGGTCCTAATTTGTTCAGGATTATAGCAAGTTAGGGATGGAACTAAGTTTCCTGACTCCTGGTTCAATGTCCCTTCTGCCAGTGGATTTCATTCTTTCTTATACCATGCATTAGATTTGGACAGTCGGTAATGAAACAACAGAGCCAAGAACTGGTGAGCCATCAGCTTTAATTCTAGCTTGCACCTGGCGGGTAAGCAAAAACACACGCTGGGCTCCAAAACCCACTCATTCAGTGCTCACAAAGCCACTGACTTATCCGAGTTTCCTAGAATCAAAAGGTTTCTAGCTCACCAGACTTATTCACCTCTGTTCCCCATCTCCTTCTCCAGTGCAAACTCTGCACAAACTGGCTTCTCCTTCAGCACTCCGCCATCTTGGCTGCTTCTCCTGGCCTCCACGTGGCCTTAATCTGCTCTCCTCTCTAATACTAACCTCAGGAACCGAGAGACAGCAAGCTCCTGGTCTGCCCCACTTTATAGTGTAGAATCCAAACCTTTAATCCAATATACAAACAAGGAAGTCTCTGATACAAAGTCACTGATTTGAGGCATAATGGGAGGATTCCTCATGAGAGCGCACCACCTCACATCATCCAATCAGTCAAGGGTGTGGGGAAAAGTTTACTCTTAAACCTAAGCCTTAGGCTATAACCACCCAGCCTGCTTACATTACAGCCTTTCCCCCACACCCATCCCAAGCAAAAGGGTAAATAATATCACCTGGGTGACGGGCTTTCATGTGGGCAGCGCCATGCTTAACAAAGTGAGCATATTATATTTTGTCTGCCCAACATGAATCTAATGTGAATCTGCATGGGCCAGGCGGCTGTGATGGTGTCTCTGGCTACTGGCTTTACACATGGATTCACCACTTTGCTGATAAACATTTAAATAGATCTTCATTCTTCACTTTGTTTTAAATGGATCGTAGTAGCCCTCAGCTTTATACCATTGTAGGATAAAGAAAGAGGCGACAGGGTCCCTTCCCAGCTATCTCCTTATGTGGTCTAAAAAGGAAGTATATAAAATCTTAACTTCACTTTAAATCAAATATGGATTTTAAAATATCAGAAGTCAATCGTGTTTTGCCCACAACAGTTGACATGTTTAAATAATTTATTTCAACTCCTGTGTGTTATCTGACATCAAAATAGGTATAGTTTACATAAAGCAAACACGTGGAAAAGAGAGGGAATACTTCTCTTTAAGTGAAAGTGGAAAGTGCTGGGCCAAATGAGAATAATATAAATAAATAATGAGGAAGTAAATTGGGGTAAAGCATGCTATTTCATCCTCCTGGAAATCACTCCAAACCAAGAACCCCCTCTGTAAGCAGACGGAGTTGTGGGAGGAAAGGAGAAATGACGTCTCACTCGCGCTTGCCCAAACTGATTTGGGAGGAAGTAGCATACTTAAGTGAAAAGCCTAGTAAATACTTAATGAAACAACTTTATGAAACTGTTTCTATCTTTATGGTTTTGATAGCTTCCTGCCTTTCACTTTCCTTCCTTTCGCTCCTCCATAAAGAAACACCCCAGCTCACTAACACAGCTTTAACTCTTAGACCCCAAAGCAGCTAGGCCCTAGTTTTATGACGGCCCTCTTGACCTTTCTTCAGCCTCTCCAACACAACTTTTCTTATTAGCCAACTACTCAATCCAGTTCTTCCTTCCGATTTTTAAAATCCTTTCTCTGGTAACAATATCCTCTGCTCACCCAGGCTTGCAGGCATTAATTTCCTCACGCCTAGTTCTTCCTTATCCCTGATGCTTGGATCTCGCCCCTTCCTCCACTGCTATCTGCCTAGGGTGGAGTAGAACCTGACAGGTAGGTGCATGCCTGCTGCAGGGAGCCTGGCTGCATTCCCAGCCTGTGACCAAGTTCCCAGGTTGTTGACCTTTGGGAGATTACCTATATTTAACTTCTCCGTGGCTGTCTCCTCATCTGCACAAGATAGTTGCTAATAACAATACATACTTACCTCAATGGGTTGCTGTGAGGATTAAATTGTGTACCACACAGAGCACCAGAAGAGTAGATGATAAGTGTTTGCTATCTTTTAAATGTGGGGCTTTATGATTATACACCTGAACCTTTGTACCATCTTCCTAGCTGAGTTGACTCCTTGATGCAGATTCAACACATCCCAAAGATTAGCCCTGCCAATCCCAGTTTACTGCACGAAGTTGTCAGTGGCCCTCCACTGACGAAGAGGTTTGATTTATCCTCAGCAGCATCTGCAATAGATCTAGTCTGCAGTTCCAGCCACATGTCTCTCAAACAGCATGTGCCAATCTTGTGCTCCAGTTCTAGCTAATCACAGCCCATCTCTTTATTTAAAGGAAATATTTCAAACAAATAAAATAGAATACTGTATAAAAATAATATAACTTACCTTCTGCCCAATGCTATCAAGTCTAAATTTTTTCACACCTGCTTCACATCTCTTTAAATAGGTAAAATATTACAAATGTATCTGAAGTACCCATGTACCCCTCCCTTGATCCCATGGCCCTCACAGCCTCCCAAAGATAACCAATGTCTTGGATCTGGTCGGTGATTTCCTTGAACTTTTAAATACTATCATTGATCAAGAACAGGAAAGTCTGAGATTCCGCCACAGCAAAGAGAAGCTTGAGGAGGCATGATTAAATGTAATATGATATCCTAGATAGAATCTGAAGCAGGAAAAGGATGTTAAAGAATGACAAAGAAATCTTGATAAATGGTACTTTAGTTAATACTAGTGCATCAATATCCACTCTTTATTTGTAACAAATGTATTCATACTATGTAACATGTTAATAATAGGATAAACTAGATATAGGTATTTGGGAACTATCTGTACTGTTCTCAGAATGGTTTTGTAAGTCTAAATTTATTCTAACATAAAAAGATTATCTTAAAAACATTATTACCACCTATATATATATGTAATCGCTGACAGAATATAGCATTGTTCTGAATGTTCTATGTTTTGTAATTTGTTGAGATCATAATAGTATACAATTATAAAACTAGCATTTTTCAATGGTTAGCCTCCAATGCCTTACCCTAATTCCATTCTCTATGCTAAAAAAAGTGATCACCATAAATTGCATCAGGCTTCCTTGCTTTCTGTTGTTGGTTGGATTTGTCCAGTGGAAAGAAAGCAGAAGACAAAAACATGGCAGAAGAGAAAGTATGATGTTATTGGCAAAATGATGACCCACCAAAGATGTCCATGCCCTAAATCCCAGAACCTGTGACCATGTTACTTTATAAGGTGAAGGGGACTTAAGGGTCTTGAGATGGGGAAATTATCCTGGATTATCAAGACTGTCCTTATAAAAAGAAAGCAAAGGGGTCAGTTGTAGGGAGAGAGATTGGAGGATGCTACGTTGAAAATCAACAAGGAAATAATGGATTTGAATTATACTTTAGATCAGTGGTAGTCAACCTGGTCCCTACCGCCCACTAGTGGGCATTCCAGCTTTCATAGTGGGTGGTAGCAGAGCAACCAAAGTATAAATAAAAAGATTTAACTATAGTAAGTTGTTTAATAAAGATTTATTCTGCCAAACTTAGCAAAAACCCGACATAAAGTACTTGGTAAGTAATTATTATTGTATGCTTTAACTTGCTGTAACTCTGCTTTATAAATTTTATAAAGTAAAGTTACTTCCCTACTTTATAAATCACCATTACTGTGGAACCGGTGGGCAGTTGGAAAATTTTACTACTAACAGAGATACAAAAGTGGGCAGTAGGTATAAAAAGGTTGACTACCCCTGCTTTAGATCAAATAGACTTAACGGACATACAAAAAACATTCCATCCAATAACATTAGAATATTCTTCTCAAATGTACAAAATACATTATCCAGGATAGATCATATGTTAGGTCACAAAAGAAGTCTTAACTAATTTAAGAAAATTGAAATAATATCAAGTGGTTTTCTGACTATAATGGATGAAATTAGTAGCAGGAAGAAAGTTTGATAGTTTATAGAAATGTAGCAATTAAACAACACACTGCTGAACAGCCAATGAGTCAAAAAAGAAATCAAAAGGGAACTAAAAGGTTACCTTGAGACAAACAAAAATGGAAACATAATATGCCCAAACTTGTGGACATAGCAAAAGCAGTTAGGAAAGGGAAGTTTATAGTGACAAATGCCAACATTAAGAAAAAAGAAACATCTAAAATAAACAACCTCATTTTATACCTCAAGGAACTAGAAAAAGAAAAAAATTAATCCCAATGCTAACAGAGGGAAGGAAATAAAAATCAGAACAGAAATAAATGAAATAGAGACAAAAAGACGATAAGAAAGATCAATAAAACTAAGAGTTGATTTTTTGAAATGATAAACAAAATTGACAAATGTATCTGGACTAGGAAAAAGATGACTCAAATAATATAACAAATGAAAGAGGAGACATTACAACTTATACCACAGAAATACAAAGGATCATAAGACACTACTATGAAAAATTCTATACCAACAAGTTAGATAATTTGGAAAAAAATCCTAGAAACATACAACTTACTGAAATGGAATCATGAAGAAATAGAAAATCTAAACAGACCAACAATAATAAGCAAGTAGATGGAATCAGTGATCAAAAATCCCCCCCAAAATAAAAGCCCCAGACCAGATGGCATCACTGGTGAATTCTATCAAGGGTTTAATTAAGAAAGAATAATACCATTTCTTCTCAAACTCTTCCAAAAAATTGAACAAGAAGGAACACTCAAAACTAATTTGTATCAAGGTTATCCTGACACAAAAGCCAGACATCAAGGAAAGGAAACTACAGGATAATATTCCTTATTAACAAAGATGTAAAAATCCTCGACAAAGTACTTGCAAACCATTTCAAGAGAACATTAGATCATACATTATGATGAAGTGGGATTTATTCCTGGGATGTAAGGATGGCTCAACACATGGAAATCAATAAATGTGACATATTATCAGAATAAAAAATAAAAATCATATGATTATTTTAATAGAAGCAGAAAAAGCATTTGATAAAATTCAACATTATAAGAACTCTCAGCAAATTATGTATAGAAAAATATAATAAAAGCCATATATGACAAGCCCACAGCTAACATTAAACTCAGTGGCAAAGAGCCTATTCTTAAAATCAGAAACAGGAAAAGAATACCCACTCTTACCAATTCTATTCAATTTAGTGCTGGCAGTCCTAGCCACAGCAATTAGGCAAGAAAAAGAAATAAAAGGCATCCAAATTGGAAGGAAGAAGTAAAATTATCTCTAGTTGTAGATGACACGATCTTAAATATAAAAAAACCTAACTATTCCACCAAAAAAACTGTTAGAACTAATAAATTAATTCAATAAAGTTGTAGGATATAATATTAACATGCAAAAAGTTGTTGCACTTTCATGTATTAATAACCTATCAGAAAGAGAAATTAAGAAGCAACCACACTTAAAATTATATCAAAAACAATAAAATATTCAGGAATAAATTTAACTATGGAGTTGAAAGATCTGTACTATGAAAACTTTAAGATATTGATGAATGAAACTGAAGAAGACACAAATAAATAGAAAGATATTCATGTTCATGTCTGGGAAGAGTTACACCTCTCACACAAATTAACTTGAAACAGATTAAAGTCTTAAATGTAAGATCTGAAACCATAAAATTCCTGTAAGAAAATATAGAGAAAAACTCCTTGGCGTTAATCTTGGTAATGATTTTTTTGGATAAGACACCAAAACCATAGGCAACAAAAGCTAAACTAAATGAGTTGGACTTTATTAAACTAAAATGTTTCTGCATAGTGAAAAAAAAATCAGAAAATTAAAGGCAACCTACAGAATGGGAAAAATATTTAGAGACTATATATCCAATAAGGGGTTAATATCTAAAATATATAAATAACTTATAAAACTCAATAGCAAAAATAATTATTAATAATAATAATCCAATTAAAAACTGGGCAGAGGACTTTAATAAACATTTTCCCAAAGAAGACTTACAAATAGCCATTAGGTACTTGAAAAGGTGCTAGACATCACCAGGGAAATGCAAATCAAAACCACAATGAGATATCACCTCACACTGTTAGGATGATTATTATAAAAAAGACAAGAAATAACAAATGTTGCCAAGAATGTGGAAAGAAGGAACCGTTTATACAATGTTGATACAAATGTAAAATTGGTAGAGCCACTATGAAAAGTTGTATGGCAGTTCATAAAAAATTTAAAATTAGAATTACCATATTATCCAGAGATCCCACTACTGGGTATATAACATATTTCCCCATGTATAAGACGCACCTTAATTTTGGGGCCCAAATTTTGAAAAATAATGCATTATATAAAATTATTGAATGCAAGTTTTATTCATCTACAATAATGAGTGAAATAACAAGGTGAAAAAGTGGTAAATGCAAGTAAAAAAACTATAACTACTGTATAAGATGCACCCAGGTTTTAGACCCCAATTTCTTCAGAAAAAGGTGCAACTTATACATGGGAAAATAGAGTATCTAATGGAAATGAAATCAGATCTCAATGAGATATCTGTACTCATTTTTTCAGTGCAGCATTATTCACATAGCTAAAACATGGAAACAACCTAAATGTCCTTCAAAGAATGAATAAAAATTTAAAAATTGTGGTGTATATATATTTTTATCCATCTATAAAAAAGAAAAAATCCTGCCATTTGGGACCACATGGATGGACCTGGAGGGCATTATGCTAAGTGAAGTAAGTCTGAGAAAGACACACTGTTGTGGTACCACTTATAGAAGGAATAATAGTAATAAAGTTAGAAACAGAATGGTGGTTGCTGCCAGGGGCTCGAGGGAGGGGGAAATGAGAGGATGTAGGTCAAAGATACAAACTTTGTTATAAGTTCTGAGGATCTATGGTGCTTCACGGTGACTATAGTTAATCATATGTATGGTATTATAGACTTGAAAGTTACTGAGAGTACAGTAGCTCTTGAGTGTTCTCACCACAAGAAAAAAGAAAGAATTAATTATGTGAGATGATGATTATATTTATTACCTTAATCTTGGTGATTATTCTACAAATATATGTGTATCTAACCATCATGTTGTACACTTTAAATATATTAAGGTGAGCCAGACCAGGCAGTGGTGTAGCGGATAGAGCGTTGGACTGAGATGTGGAGGACCCAGGTTTGAGACCCCAAGGTCGCCAGCTTGAGCGTGGGCTCATCTGATTTGAGCAAGGCTCACCAGCTTGAGCCTAAGGCTGCTGACTTGAGCAAGGAGTCACTCAGTCTGCTGTAGCCCCTCGGTCAAGGCACATATGAGAAATCAATCAATGAACAACTAAGGAGCTACAACAAAGAATTGATATTTCTCATCTCTCTCCCTTCCTGTCTGTCTGTCCTTATCTGTTCCTCTCTCTGACTCTTTCTGTCTCTGCCACAACAAATAAATAAATAAATAAATACATTAAGGTGACCAACGTTTTTACAATGAAAGGGAGGACAAAAATAAGTTGAAGAAAACAATATTGTAAATAAAAAAACATTTTATTCATTGCAACAATAATACACTATAATATGATAAGTGCATAATAAAAACATTTGTAATATTTTATATTGTAATTATGCTTACATGTCTATTAATTTTTAATAATAAGTGTAAGAAAAGAATACTCATTTAGTTAAACCAAATATCAAACAAAACCACTAATTTGGAGTGATATTCAGGTGTATTTACCATTTTCTAATTAAAAAATGTCTGTTTAATGCAACTATTTAATCAAAATGCATTATTAATAGATATGATTTGAGGTTAGATTTCCACTTTAAAACTTGAATTATAGGAAAATATTTGTAAATAAAATTATATGTATTGGGAAATTATTAAATGAATTAATAAAACGTGAATTGTGCTTACCTGTCTATGATTGAATATTCACTGAGAAAGAAATAATCATGAGCCTACAATGTCATATGTGCTGTGTTGTGTTTCAGGAAGAAGTACACAAAGCCATTTGTGCGCTTGGTATATCGCACGCTCTCTCAAGGTCGCCCATGTGGAGCACATGCGTCTCATAATCGCGTCTCGCCGCACTGTACTGATCCTTGACGAACCATGTCAAATACAAATACGTCATATTATACGTAGTGGATTGACTCTGCACTGATTGAATACGGACATTTATAGATTAGTCTTCCAATATCAAAAAAGAGGACATGTAGGAGGACTGTCCTCCCTAAAGGAGGACGATTGGTCACATTAAATATATACAATTTTTAAAAATTATTCTTCAATAAAGAAATAAAGAGAGAAAGAAAGCAGAGCCTTAATTCACTTTTCTCCCTTTTCTCCCAACCCTCCACAAATGAGCACTTCCTTTTTCTCCAACTGTCCTATCATTTTCCAGTATCCATGCCTTGGTTCATGTGCTGTCTTTTATCTGGAAAACCCTCCATTTTACCTGTTGAAAATTTCTCTTCCACTAAGATCTTTGCAAATGTCATCTGCTTAAAAAGAAAGGAATACCTTCTTGTTCCCCTCCCACTTCCTCTTCTGCCCTGGAACCCTTATCTCTGCATCTGGATATCTTCTCTCCCTCCCTGGACTCTCACAGCCTCTGCGACTTCTGATTCCTTTTATAGCATTTAGTTTATTGGTCTCAGCATTATGTCAGATGTAGATTTTTATAAATCCTTGTTATATAGATAATGGAGACTATGTTTTAATTTTTTTGAGCAAGGTTTTTATTTTTTAAATTTTTATTAATTTTTAATTTATTGTATTTACATGGATTCAAGTGTCCCACTGAATATAACTCTCTCACCTCCCACCCCTGTGTCCGTTTTTATACCCCTGTAAAGCCAGTAGTCAAGGCCACCATCACAGCCGCCTGACCCATGCAGGTTCCCATTAGATTCGTACAGTCAGTAATAAAATACAGGAGCCACAAGTTGGTGAGCCATCAGCTTTAATTCTAGCTTGCACCCAGCGGGCAAGCAAAAACACACACTGGGCTCCAAAACCCACACATTCAGTGCTCACAAAGCTACTGACTTATCCGAGTTTCCTAGAATCAAAGCTTTCCAGCTCACCAGACTTATTCACCTCTGTTTCCCATCTCCTCCTGCACAAACTCTTAACAAACTGGCTTCTCCCTCAGCATTCTGCCATCTTGGCTGCTTCCTCTCCTCCATGTGGCCTTACTCTGCTCTCCTCTCTAATACTAATCTCAGGAACCCAGGAACCAAGAGAGAGAGAGCTCCTGGTCTGCCCCCGCTTATAGCATAGAAAATCCAAACCTTTAATCTAATCTACAAACAAGGAAGTCTCTGATACAAAGTCACCCATCTGAGGCATACTGGGATTCCTCAGGAGAGTGCACTACCCTACATCACCCAATCAGTCAAGGGTGTGGGGAAGAGCTTACTCTTAAACTAAGCCTTAGGCTATAACAACCCGGCCTGCTCACAGCCTGTTCCAGAACACACATTAATATCAACGAACTTTCATGTGGGCAGCGCCATCTTTAACAAAGTGAGCATAACATATTTTATCTGCCCAACAATCCACCCTTATGCTCACTTTACTGCCCACAATCTACACCACTGGCATCCCTGTACAAGGAAATTAGGCACATTACACAAATTACAACATGACAAATCATACAATTTCAACAATTACAAAGGTGTCTGGTAGTTGCCTCTGGGTTGGGTAGTGAAACCCTCCCTGGCCCTGAGCTTTCTGATAATTGTTAATCTTGCTCAAACCGCACACGCCCAAATTCTTGGAACTGTCTGTCCCCAAGGCCGTTCCAGGAACTGCATGCCTCACCAAACCGGTCGACCGTTACCATCCTCCCCCTCTACAGATATAAAAAACCCAAAAACCCTCCCCAGGTGCGCCTTCACAGACTCGCATTCTAGGGTCAGTGAACTTGCCTGGAGTCCTCCCAATAAAGCCTGACTTTTGCTCATCTGGCTGTTTTGGCTCTTCGTTCGTTCATTGGCGGCACCCGGCAATCTTTCATTTGGTGCCGAAACCCAGGAGAAGGGCTTTGTGACCCGCCCGGGCCCCCAGAGGCCGGAGCGAGAGTCCCCTTTCTCTTTCCTTCTACCTCGTGCGGCCCGTCGCTTTGAATTCGGAGTTCCCTGCGAGAGTGACTTTCAACCGTGAGTAATTCGATTCTCTGTCTCACTGGACCCCTGTGTCTCCGCCGGGGTCTCTCGTCCTAGACTTGGCCGAGCCAAGAGGCCCTCCCCACGCTGACTCCTGGAGTCTTAATAGGGGTTCCGATTGTAAGGGACCCCTTTCACTCGCTCCTCTATTCCTGTCCGGAGACGGATATCTGGAAGGAACACCTCCCTCATATCCTTTCTCCTCTGACACGCAGGGGTCCAAAGGACTAATAAATTATGGGGAACTCCAAATCCAAAATAGACCCAAAACTCCTCTAGGATGTCTTCTTAAAAATTTTTCCAAATTGGGATACACTCAGACACTTCACAAGAAGAAACTCGTCTTCCTATCACAGGTCGCCTGGCCTCAATACACCCTAGATAACCGGTCTCACTGGCCGCCTTTGGGTACTTTTGACTTTAACGTCCTCTGGGACCTAGACAATTTTTTGCCGGCACACTGGAAAAGATTCTGAGGCCCCATATATTCAGGCTTTCTGGGATCTCCGTTCCCGCCCCGATCTCTGCTCCTACTGCTCCACTCTCCAAACTCTCCTAGCTCAAACCTCCTCTCCTCCCTAGGCTTCCTCCCAGGAACCCCCTCCTTACTCTCAACCCAATGACCTTCCCGACCACCTATCTCCTCCTCCGGCTCTCCCCCGGGAGAACCCCCCAGACCCGGGCCAGGCTCCGGCTCCTTCCACCCCTCCGGCTCCTTCTGCCCCTCTGATTCCATCTGCCCCACCTCCGGCCAACCCTCTCCCCTCTCCCATTGCAGCTCATACCGGGTTGCACAGCCCCCAATCATCATCCGTTGTCCTCGCCCCTCTCTGCGAAGTAGCTGGGGCAGAGGGCCTAGTTAGGGTACATGTTCCCTTTTCCCTCCAAGACCTTTCACAGATTGAGAAATGGCTAGGATCTTTCTCGGCTGATCCCTCAACCTACATTAAGGAATTCCCATACTTGACTCAGACATATGACTTGACCTGGCATGACATTAAAGTAATTTGTACCTCCACTCTCACCCCTGAGGAACATGAACGTATCCTCACTGCCGCCAGACAGCAGGCAGACAGGGACCATCTAGTGGATGACCAAATCCCCCTTGGCACAGAGGCGGTCCCCGGGGAAGACCCCAATTGGAGTTATCAATCTGGCCAAGGGTCCAACATCCCTCGTCGAAACCTTATGCTCCAATACTTAATCAGAGGTATGGATGCAGTTTCTAACAAGGTTGTAACTTATGATAAACTGATGGAAATTACCCAACTCCCCGAAAAAAACCCAGCTCTTTTCCTGAACCGCCTTCAAGAGGCCCTTGTTCGTTATATCCGCCTAGACCCGCGGTCCCGCAATGGGGCCACAGTCTTAGCCTCTCACTTTATCTCTCAGTCTGCCCCAGATATTAGAAAAAAACTAAAAAAGGCTGAAGAGGGCCCTGAGACTCCCATCCAAGACCTGGTAAAAATGGCTTTTAAAGTTTTTAACGCCCGAGAGGAAATGGCTGAAGCCACCCGCCAGGAACGGACCCAAGCCTTGGTAGCGGCCCTCCGGCCGGTAGGGGAACTGATTAAAAAACTAACCTCCAAGGGAGGACAGCGCACACCACCGGGCACTTGCTTTAAATGCGGCAAAGTGGGCCACTGGGCCAAGGCCTGCCCGCAACCAAGGCCCCCCACCCAGCCTTGCCCACAGTGCAAACTAATGGGCCACTGGAAGTCGGACTGCCCGACCCTGGCTCAGCCTCCTGCACCTCAATGCCGGGGAGCTGAGAACCAGGCATTTCCAGTCTCAGAACTGCTGGGCTTGATGGACGACTGAGGGGGCCCTGGCTCTTTGACTCCAGTTACCCTCACCGAGCCCAGGGCTATGCTCCAGGTAGCGGGTAAGTCTGTTTCCTTTTTAATAGACACGGGGGCTGTTGGGCAGATAAAATATATTATGCTCACTTTGTTAAAGATGGTGCTGCCCACATAGAAGTTCGTTGATATTAATGTGTGTTCTGAAACAGGCTGTGGGCAGGCCGGGTCGTTATAGCCTAAGGCTTAGTTTAAGAGTAAGCTCTTCTCCACACCCTTGACTGATTGGATGATGTAGGGTGGTGATGTAGGGAGTAATCCCATTATGCCTCAGATGGGTGGCTTTGTATCAGAGACTTTCTTGTATGTATAATTGGATTAAAGGTTTGGATTTTCTAGGCTATAAACTGGGGCAGTCTGGGAGCTTGATCTCTCTCTCTCTTGGTTCCTGAGTTCCTGAGGTTAGTATTGGAGAGGAGAGCAGATTAAGGCCATGTGGAGGAGAAGTAGCCAAGATGCAGAGTGCTGAGGAAGAAGCCAGTTTGTTAAGAGTTTGTGCAGGAGGAGATGGGAAACAGAGGTGAATAAGTCTGGTGAGCTAGAAACCTTTGATTCTAGGAAACTCGGATAAGTCAGTAGCTTTGTGAGCACTGAATGTGTGGGTTTTGGAGCCCAGTGTGTGTTTTGCTTGCCCACTGGGTGCAAGCTAGAATTAAAGCTGATGGCTCACCAGTTTTTGGCTCCTGTGTTTCATTGCCATCTGTCCGAATCCAATGCGAACCTGCATGGGTCAGGCTGCTGTGATGGTGGCCGTGACTACTGGCTTTACAGGGGCTACCTACTCCGTCCTTCCCTCTCATTCGGGTCTTACAGTTCCTCCCCAGGTCTCGGTCATGGGAATCGATGGCTTACCCTCAACCCTACGGCGGACGACTCTCCTTAACTACCCTTTGAGGGTCACCCATTCTCTCACTCCTTCCTAGTCATACCCTCCTGCCCAGTTCCCCTCCTGGGGAGAGACATTCTGTCCAAACTCCCGGCAAGCATTTCATTCTCCCCCAGGCAAGCCTTCCTATTAGCACTGGTGCCAGATCCCGAGCCCGGGCCTGACTCGGACCCCAGAGTCCAGCTTCTACCTGGAGTCGACCCTAAGGTCTGGGATACGGATACCCCCACTGTAGCCTCCCTACAGAGACAAATAACTTCTCTCGTCCAAGTCTCGTTACAGAACCGGCGAGCCCTGGACCTGCTTACGGCTAAGCACGAGGGCACCTGTGTCTTCCTGCGGGAAGAATGTTGCTACTACATCAATGAATCCGGCCTTGTAGAGACCAGGGTAGAAGCCCTCCACAAACTCAGCTCTGATCTCCAGAAGCAAAAATTCTCAGCAGAAGCCTCATCTTGGTGGAACTCCTCCATGTATTCTTTATTAGCTCCACTCATAAAACCCATTTTCATAATTAGACTAATCTTACTGATTACCTCTTGTCTTTTTCGCTTCCTGCAGACCCAATTTCAGGAAATCACCAGGATAGCGGTCAACCAGATGATGCTGCAAGAGTACCAACCCCTGCCCACCATAGCGGATACGGACTACTCTGGCTCTTTCCTACCCCTCCCCTAATGACGCCCCCATACAGCAGGGAGCAGCCAGAAAGACCACGTCACCCCACTCCCTATACCAAAGAGCCAGGAATGTCTGGTAGTTGCCTCTGGGTTGGGTAGTGAAACCCTCCCTGGCCCTGAGCTTTCTGATAATTGTTAATCTTGCTCAAACCGCACACGCCCAAATTCTTGGAACTGTCTGTCCCCAAGGCCCTTCCAGGAACTGCACGCCTCACCAAACCGGTCGAGTCGACCGTTACCATCCTCCCCCTCTACAGATATAAAAAACCCAAAAACCCTCCCCGGGTGCGCCTTCACAGACTCGCATTCTAGGGTCAGTGAACTTGCCCGGAGTCCTCCCAATAAAGCCTGACTTTTGCTCATCTGGCTGTTTCGGCTCTTCGTTCGTTCATTGGTGGCACCCGGCAATCTTTCAAAAGGTACACACATTTCACCAGTCTCTGAGCACTTTGCCAAAAGCGCAAAATGTCCTCAGCCTTCTTTCTAGCCATGGGAAAAGCTTCCAGGGGCAGGAGGGCCTCCAGCAAAGCCACCCCCACCCCCATCAGGGTATTTCACATTGTCCAAAATCCGTAAGTCTGTTCAACAAAGGAGCTTGTGCCCATCCAGTCATAGTCCAGGAAATCAGTCCACACACATAGGGCTTTAGCCTCCCCCCTCATTCCTGCCATCATGGCAAGTCTCACACTGTCCTAAAGAAAAGCATGTGGCAATGGCAGTCAGCATTTCCATCTCTGCTCTAGGGAGCATGATGGCATTCACCCCTATGTCCCAAAATCGCAGACCTACCAACGGTGTAGTAGAAGCTCCTTGCTGCTGGGCTCTCACCTTCTGGAGGCTGCCAATTGCAACTCCAGCCAGATTCTCCTCATCCTCCAAAGAGGAACTGAAAACACCAGCTCCTGCTGCTGGGCTCGAGGTCCAGGCCACCGCTGCCTTCTGCTCTGCAGGCCTTGCAGCTCCAGCCCCAGCCTCAGTCCCGGCCCTGGCCTCAGGCCTGGCCTCAGGCCGCTGCTGGCTCTCCACAACATCCAGAGCAATCTCCAACTCATGAACCTGTGATTCCTTCTCTGGCAGCTGTTCCATTTCCAGGCAAATCTCACGAACCTGGTCAGCCTCCTCCGGTGCTTGCTTCAGCTCCAGGGTCAGCATCTCTTTCTCCCACATTTCCTCCAACTCCAGGGTCGGCATCTCTTTCTCCCATGTTTCCTCCAGCTCTTTCTGCTGCTCGGTTTGCAGGTCCTGGGCAGCCTCTTTCATAGAGCTCTCAGTTTCCTCACACATGGCTGTAAAAGTCAGCCAGCCTACAGTCCCCCAAAAAACAGCCATAGGGAACCATAACAGCAACCAGTCCTCTACTCCACCTCTCAAAGGTGGTGGTGGCTCCATGCCAATCTGTATCGAATCCTGCCACAGACTACGCCAAATATAAAGCCAGTAGTCAAGGCCACCATCACAGCCGCCTGACCCATGCAGGTTCCCATTAGATTCGTACAGTCAGTAATAAAATACAGGAGCCACAAGTTGGTGATCCATCAGCTTTAATTCTAGCTTGCACCCAGCGGGCAAGCAAAAACACACACTGGGCTCCAAAACCCACACATTCAGTGCTCACAAAGCTACTGACTTATCCGAGTTTCCTAGAATCAAAGCTTTCCAGCTCACCAGACTTATTCACCTCTGTTTCCCATCTCCTCCTGCACAAACTCTTAACAAACTGGCTTCTCCCTCAGCATTCTGCCATCTTGGCTGCTTCCTCTCCTCCATGTGGCCTTACTCTGCTCTCCTCTCTAATACTAATCTCAGGAACCCAGGAACCGAGAGAGAGAGAGAGCTCCTGGTCTGCCCCCGTTTATAGCATAGAAAATCCAAACCTTTAATCTAATCTACAAACAAGGAAGTCTCTGATACAAAGTCACCCATCTGAGGCATAATGGGATTCCTCAGGAGAGTGCACCACCCTACATCATCCAATCAGTCAAGGGTGTGGGGAAGAGCTTACTCTTAAACTAAGCCTTAGGCTATAACAACCCGGCCTGCCCACAGCCTGTTCCAGAACACACATTAATATCAACGAACTTCCATGTGGGCAGGGACATCTTTAACAAAGTGAGCATAACATATTTTATCTGCCCAACAACCCCCTTTGCCCACCTCCCCCTGACTCCCTCCCCGTTTCCCTCTAGAATTTGCTGTCCTGTTGTCTATATCTCTGTGTTTACGTATATATAGTTTCAGTACTTGTTTTAATATTCTTCCATTCCCCCATGGCACCTACTATTGTGTTTTGCTTATAACAAAGCTCAGTTAATACAAATATACAAATTTATAAATAAGAGAAGCAAAAAATAAGAGAAATCTGTAAGGATTGGGAAAATCAGAGCTGGATGAAACTTTAGAAATTATTCAATTCGCTGCAAACTATATCTGTCTCTACCTTCCCTAAATGCTTTAATGGTTCCCTATTGTCTTAGAATAATGCCAGATTCTCATATTTCACTAATAGCTCATCCTTTCAGGTTTGAGGTAGCAGTGGCTTCTCATTGTTGAGGCCCTGGGGAAATTGTTGACTTCCCCAGGGTGCTGTCTACACCTTCATAATTATAGTTTTTCATTAAACTCTTAAATCATCTCAGTCGAGGATGCCAAGAACCTAACACATTTGATCTGGATAGTTCCCCCAGCCCTACCCCTTAAGAGACAGAGACAGCTTTCTTTACAGGAGCCAAATGCTCGCTTTCCAAGCTCTCCTTGCAGCTAGGGTAGAGGCCTGTGACCTGGCTCCACTAATTAGGTGTACCCACATGGGAGTATGACCCAGAAGCTGGAAAAGCAAAAGGATGACCCATGTGAAATCGATTCTTGGGAGGGTGCCTAGGCACAACCAGTTCCTGGGTGTATAAGTTTAAAGCCTGCTTTTTCAACTCTTACGAGGATTCTGAGAATAATCTGCTCTTCTTAACCAAGCCAGAGGTGGATTCTATTGTTGGCAACTGAAAACCATGAGAGGTACCGCCTTGTCCTGGACCTTTTAAAACTTGATGCCTGGCTGATTCTTCTGACTTATTCTTTCATCTTCCAGCCACAGGTTAAGTTTGACTTTAATGCCTTCCCTTCCTGCACTGGAAAAAAATGTTTTCTTTGCTTCCAATCACTTAAAGTGATTTAATATAACCTGACTTTAAAAAATAATCCTTGTAAAAGCTGATCACTTAGAAATCACAAAAATACAGTTGCTCACTACATGGTCTGTAGAAGGCCCCACATCTAAATGTCCTCCTCCTCCCTTCAACCCTCGCTTGACCCTGCTCATTAGTGGTTTTGGGAGAAACTCTATCCCTCACTTCTTGCCCTCTCCTTCTATAAAGGTTAATCATGAACAGCCACACATACAGGACTATTTCTGACCATGGGTTTTGCTGCATTTCAGAGGAGGTTGACTATGACTCAAATACAAAAAAGAAGAAAAGTCCTTTTAAAGTAACACATGTCACCTATTGTATATTAATACTCATATACTTTGGGTTTCAACTGTATACAAGTAACAGAAGAAAGAACACATGTAGCCATGTACACAACAGTGTTTTAGGCCAAGGGGCTGGAGAATGTATCCCAATTTCTTTCTTTTTTTTTTTTTTTTTGTGTGTGTGTTTTTCTAAAGTGAGAAGTGGGGAGAAAGGGAGACAGACTCTCACATGTGCCCTACCAAGATTCACCCAGCATGCCCACCAGCGGGCGATGCTCTGCCCACCTGGCTGTTGCCTTTCTAGCGCCTGAGGGGGGGAGGCCATGGAGCCATCCTCAGCACCTGGAGCCAACTTTGCTCCAGTGGAGCCTTGGCTGCCGATGGGAAGAGAGAGACAGAGAGAAAGGAGAGGGGGAAGGGTGGAGAAGCAAACGGGAGCTTTTCCTATGTGCCCTGGCTGGTAATCCAACCCAGGACTTCCACACGCCAGGCCGACACTCTACCACTGACCCAACCGGCCAGGGCCTCCCAATTTCTTTTTGTTCATATGAACTACTCAGAGACTGAACAAGGGAAGTTCCATTTTCACCTTGAGATTTTTTATTGAGGATCCCCACCCAGTCACTCATTTCATATAGGAATCTAGATAATAAGAAGCTGAATTAATCTGTATCTAGAAGGCAGAACATATGGTACAGTAAATCCTCACTTAATGTCCTCAGAAGGTTCTAAGACTTAAAGGAAAATGACATACAGACACAGCTCGTTTTACTTCACCTCATTTTATTGCACTTGACAGATGTTTCATATTTGACAAATTGAAGGCAGGACCCTTTACCACCAAAACTGCGATGCTTGCTTTATTGTAGTGGTCTGGAACCAAAGCCGCAATATCTTTGGGGTATGCTTGTATAAAGAGATTGATTATACCATAGGCTTAATTGATAGATACAAAAGTTCAGTTCCTACATATCTCATCAACATTATAAGTAAACATATTTGAGTACCTGCTGTACATAATTTTATGAGTCAAGTTATTAACATCTGCTAATCATTACACTGTATGCATATATTTTTATATCTTTTTTTTTTTTTTTTTATTTTATTATTATTAATTCTAATGGGGTGACATCAATAAATCAGGGTACATATGTACAATGAAAACATCTCCAGGTTATCTTATCATTCAATTGTGTTGCATACCCATCACCAAAAGTATTTTTATATCTTTGCTCTCACGGTCAACCAACATACAACATTCCACTAGCCAGGAGGCTTAAAATTCATCTGGTCAAATTTCTTCATTTTATAGATAAGGAAACAGGAATCCAACAATGTTAAGTGCCTGTCCAGGTCAGACAGTTGCTAAAATGCAAAGCCAGATGCAAACCTGATTCCGTTTTTTTTTTTTGTCTCCCAACCAGTGTATTTCAAACCTCAGGAATCTAACAGGGGAAAAATATAACTTCAGGTCTTTATTTAACAGATGGCCTTTCAAAAACCCCAAAATTCATTAAATCTGTCTATAAAACTTATTATCTGTAGGGGGAGAGAAGGAATGATGTGCTGCATTACATCATGTAACATACTTTACACATAAAACATAAAGTAGTTTAAAGTTGAAAGCACGTTTGGCTGTAACAGCAAAATCAAACTTATAATCTTGTCCAAGGAGATGCACCTTGTAAAGTGAACCATATTTTGACAGTAAATGTGGCTACAAATTACTCCAAATTTTCACAAAGAAATCTAATTGCTAGTTGCAGAGTCCAGTGACTTAAAACCTGTTTAAAACCAAGTGTCTGATGTGGTGACACTGCTATGCTGGGCTCTGTGTACCGCTGAGGAAGGGAGATGAGGGTGGTGCACGCCCTCATCTAGAATAGGGCTCATCTAGAATAGGGCTGTTCAGAGTCAGATTCTGCTCAGTACCTGGGTGTGCTCTTGATGTATAGGTAACTTCTCTGTGCCTCCATTTCCTTTTTTGTAAAATGGGGAGACAACTGTGAGGATTAATACATGTAGGATATGATAGGAAATAAGTGTTCAAAAAAGTTAGCAATTATCAACATCATCAATGAAAGCATCTAAACAGAGATCTAGGAGCTTACTCAGAGGTTGTCTTCGGAATTACCTATTTCTAAATTTAGTGGGCTGGGATGAAAAAAAAATGCTCCACAGAGCCACCAGAGGGCGGACACTGGTCAGACTGGAATGTTGGAGGCTGGTGTTGCAAGCAGCCACACGCAGAGATACATAGGCATCCTTGCTTGGTACCAGCAAAACACACAGACTCAAAAACAACCCAAATCCCTAAGGCTGAGGTCCCTGGAATTTATAGATCAGATGTCCATTTTGAGCTGAGGTCTCTGTGGGAAGGCCGTTGGAGTTTGTCTCTGAATTGTATTTGCTTTTCAAGTTGAATGAAGCTGCAGTTCTCCACTGCTGTCAGGAGTCTTTCCTGCAGGGTGTTACTGACAATACACTGAGATACTTTACTATGGTGGAGATTGTATGTGTGTGTGTGTGTGTGTGTGTGTGTGTGTGTGTGTGTCTACTGTCTCAGAAACAGAGAGAACAGTTGAGTTACTATTACCTCCGAGGGCTGGGGCAGGGAGAGCCGTACTCATCTTCAAATGACACAGCACCTCAGAAAGCGCAATCAGCAGGCTGTAGGCTCCATTTAGGCCAAGTGAGTATGTTGTTTCTAGGATGGGGCAACAGAAGCGCCCTAGGCCAAGACTGAAGGAGGTGCTCACTGGCATCCTGGCCCTGTTTTCTCTGCCCGACTCTGCCACACTCCTGTCCCCCAAGCCCTGCTCAGGCTCAGCCTTTGGTTTAATTCAGTTCTCCTCCCTTTACAAATCCCAGATGTTGAGGGTGGGGGGGAATCTGATGTAGTTTGTTTACTCCTCCATTTGATTTCAGGGCCTCACTGGCTCTTTCAAAAGCATTAAAAAAAAACAAAACAATTTAGCTATAATTTTGATGTGAATGCTATCTTTATCCTGTCTTCTTTCCACTTCCAATTTCTAGCGATTTCAAGTGCCACCCCAAGCCCCAAACAGCCCTCATAATCAGATTGAAGGTTTTCCCAGGCATGTGTCTTGTTCTTTGCTTCTGTCAATTTCTAAGGTAAAAAAAATGGGGGTCTCTTTATAGCAGACTATACCTGTGACTTCCTGTTTGTTCTCCAGCATATCCTGTCACCAAGCTTCTGTTCTCCGCAGCTTTAACCAGGGTAGTAAGCACCTCTGACTTGATGGGCAGAGGCAGAGGGTGATCACGCACCCACTTCCAGGTCAGGGTCAGAGCATAAGGCAGACTCAGACAGAGCTTGTCTGCTGTCATTTCTCTCAGAGAGGGTCCGGAGCTTGTCACGGGGGAAGGGTCACTCTGTAGGTCAATCTGGTTTTCTATCCTCTAATTGGAGGGCAGAAGTTCATTCTCTGAAGTGGCTGAACCACTTTTCTGCTGGCTGCACATTCAAACTCTTGGACTTTTGGGTACAAATGCTGTCTGGGAAGCCACTGGGCTTCTCAGCTTGGCAGCCGGTCTTCTGGCCTCTGCCCACAGGAAGTCTGACAGGCTGTGCTTGACCATGCTTCTCTGGCATGTGTTCCAGCTCCTCCTTACTGTCCCCATCCCCCTCAACCCCCACCCCCCACCCCGCCTCTGACACTGGGTGGCGCCTAGCACCTCTTGCTGGACCTACTAGGCCCCTCTTTGTCTTAGGAAAATCAGGTTTTTTTTTAAAAGTGCATCATCGCCCTGACAGTAGAAACATGCAAAAATGTGTAGAGCAGAACTTCATGTGGAAGACATCCTCTTTCATGCAGAAGTCCTGATGCTCTCTCCATAATGTTTTAAAGACATTGGAACCAACAATTGCATTTTTGGCTGTTTGTTTTCAACCACAAATCCCTTTTCCTTCTTCAAAAACCATACCACACACACACACAAGTACCACTTAGGCCATACTGTACAGGATACACCCCCACCCTGGAGGTAGGCCAGCGCTGGCGCTGTCTAATTTGTCTGAAGAGTCCTCCATCATCTACCCTGAATTATGACATCACTCCTGGCCACTCTGGGATCTACACACTGAGACCAGGAGACCCATGATGTTGAGATAGAACTTAAACAGTCCTTCTTTTATTTATTTCTTATGATTTCTTTTTGTTTTAAAGGTGTGTTTAGCTCTGAAAAAGAAAAAAACACAAACATTAAGCAAAGTGGATTTACTGTTTTGTTTTTTTTGTTCTTTGCCTCATGTATTATTAGCTTATGGTCATTGATTTCAGGGCATTCAGAGTACATAATTTTGTCAGCTTTTTAACCATAGTTTTAGTAAATGAAATGAAATTGAGCAAAATTAAAAAAAAAGTGATCGATTTTTTTCTTAGGCAGCCCCCAAATCTAGTGTTTTCTATTTCCCTTTCAAAAGCTACAATGACTCACTCCTGTCCTCAAACAAACATCATTTGTGTGGCCACTTGTGGTCACCAACAGTGGGGGACAAGGGCTGAAAGACTGGGAAGCTGTAGGAATCAGAGAGAATGCCTCACTCCACATTAGACATGTGCAAACCGAGTGGATGTGGGGTGTGGGGTGCGGGGTAGATCCAGGCTGCGGGCAACTATTCCTAAACCAAAGAACGGGCTTGTGAAACCTCAGGGGTGGCAGCTAGCTCAGAGAATATGTGCTCAATCAAGCATCTGCATTTTCCAGATGAAATGACAAGCCTGTGATTACCCAGAAGTAGAGCAGAGGGTAGGAATTCATTCTCTGGTGCAGACTGCCCGGGTTCAAATTCACACTTCCCATTCCTAGCTGATGTGTGCCCTTGGCATGGTACTTAAAGACTCTGTGTTCAGCTTCTTGTAAAATGGAGATAATAATGGTAATGTTGACCTCTGAAGGTTGTGGAAGTGAGTTGATACATTTAAAGTGCCTGGTGCTGGGTGAGCACTGGAGTCCAGGGCTGAGCATTTATCTGTTTGCTACTCAGTAAATAATCTGGAAGGAATAAGTAAGTAAACAAGGATGAGTATGCCTTGTTTGCAGAAACAGAAGTGAGGCTAGAGAAGTTATGAGACATAGAGTTATAAACTCAGTAACTGAAGCAGTCCCCTAAGCCCCTCTCCCGCCCTCTTCCACCACTCCACTGTCTCCTTTTGATGACGACCACAGGAAAGCTCACTAGCAGACCCTCAAGGTCACCTCGACCCTGTCCTGTTTCCCACCCACAGAGCCAATGACCCTCCCTCACATGGCACACAGAACACTGTGTGCAAATTTAACCCAGCTTTAGCCCTGCTCCTTCGGCAACTCCCACAGGGCGAGTCACTGAAGAAGCTTGTCTGTGACGCTGCAGGTAGAAAACTGCCTGTGCTTGTCTTCAGCTCCTTCTCCAGTTTTAGACACGATTCCCAGCCTGGCTGCCTCTGCTCTCCTACAGACTCCCACGGGGCTGTCATGGGAGCCTGAGGATCCCCAGATCTTTGTTCTTTGTTCTGAAGGTGATTATTTCTGCAGGGCCCTCCTTCCAGCCTCCTCCTCTCTCCCACTCCTACTTGCTATTCCGATGAAATTCTCTGTCTTCAAGAACAGGGAGTCCTGCTGGGCGGTACCCCGCCCCTTCTGTCCTCTCATTCTCTCTCCCTCCCTCTCTCAGACATCACTTCCCTTCTTCTGCCTGCTTTTCTCTGCCTGTTCCCCTTGACGTATTTTATCCCTCTGTGCTTTAAACGGGAGGGGGAGACTTCTAGTAATAAACCAATGCATCTTAATCCAACCAGTATAGTCCTGACACCTCATCCCAGGACTATTACAAGCCCTTCTTTCTTGTTGCACTCTGCAGCGGGCAGAGTGTAAGGATGCAGGCATCTGTTGGGAAGCATAATTGTCATTGTTCAGTTCCATTTTCCCAAGAAACAGCCTTCTCTGATGTTGCAGCGAGTGACCTTGAGCTGCCCAAGAAAACCGCTGTGTGTGTCCAAACGTTCTGGCAACTAGAACACCCCCAGAGGGACAGTTGATCAAGGATGAATAGGATCGAGAGCAGCAGCAATCACGTCATTCCTCTGGTAGAGGAGAGCATTTCAGGCTCTGCTTGCTCTCTGTGGTTGGGTAGCAAGTCTTTGTTTTTGAAAGATCATGTCTTTCTCAGGGAGGTGAAGTTTAGCCTTAAGGTGTCCTTGTTCTGTGATGACACCCCTAGACCACGAAGAGAGATCGCTCAGTCCTGCTCCATTTTGCTTGTTTGGTTTTGGGGGATTAATGTGGACAAATTGAACCCAGGAGGCAGGATCTTTTTTTTTTTTATTTTGAGGCAGGATCTTTTTTGCAATGTTTTCTGTCTTAGTCACACTGTACCCCTAAAGTACAGATTTGTATTTTAGTGTCCCTCCGCAGCCATCACTCTTCTCTTTGTTGTGTCACCTGTGCTCCTCTTCCTCTTCCACGTGTTTGCTTCCTTCAAACATTGCTTCATAATGAGTTTACCTTTCTCTCTGGAACTGTTTCCTCAGCCCTAAGAGGGAAACCTCTCATACAAGTGACAGATGCTGGCCCCAGGAACAAAGGGATCAACACTGCAGGTTGAAGGAGTGATCGCCAGATGGCACCCTACTAAGCTGTCTGCAGATTTGGCTCTGGTGAGAAATTTCTGTTTGCTTTTTTTTTTAAAAATCCTGGCTGGGTGGCTCAATGCATAAAGCATTCTCCCAGAGTATCAAGGTCATGGACTCAATCCCCAGTCAGGGCACATACAAGAAGCAATCAATGAGTGTACAACTAAATGGAACAAATAAGTAGAACAGTGAGTTTATGTGAATCTCTCTCTCTCAAATCAATGGAAAAATTAAATTAAAAAAAAATCACTGGAAAGCAAAGCACCATGAGACTTCGTTCAGCCCAGTGGTCTCCAAATACATATATATTTTTTATTTCTCACCTATACTGCATAAGCAATAACTTTTTGATTATACACACCCACATTTATTTACTTGTCTATATGTTTTACTATCAATCTATATTAAACTATTAGTAAAACAATAAAAAATATGTTTAGATAAAAATTAGAGTATATATATGAACTTTCTAATATTTTTTTTCTGCAGCACAATGGATCATTCTGTACACCTTCCAGAGAGATTACTGAGTTAGTTCATATTTTTTTCTCCAAAGTACCAAATTTCAATAAAACAAGTGTTTCATGAGCACTTAGCACTGTGAAAGGAACAAAAAAGTGGTTCAGAAAAGGAATAAAACATGTTTTCTATCTACAGGTTCCTTATACTATGGCTGTGGAGGCAAGATATAGCAACAGACAAAAGATTTAAAGACAACATATACCAGCCAGAATACTTAACTTGGAAACAACATAGCCCACTCTATTATTTGAAGCAAAAAGGAATTTATTAGGTACTTACAGAATCTCTTGCAGGACCAGGAAGGAAGCCAAGATTAGATGCTAAGCAACAGCCAGGAGAAATTATCAAGCATCCAAGGGCTGTTCTGGTGGCAATCAGTGGCACAATTGCCTGTCGCAGCATCAGTGATACCAGGGCTCAGAGTACAAACTCTATTAGAGATGCGGAGGAAACATGACTAGGCCACCATGCTTGCAAGGGGAGCTGAGCTTGCTGCAGGCAGTCATCACTTTACATGGGTTCTGCTCAGCAGAACTGGGCTGCATCCAGAACCTGGCTTTAAGGACATCTTTAACTCTCCTGGTCCTAAGGTGGAGTGACAAAAGGCTGGAGTGAATGTCAACTGAACCAATCCATAGGATCTGCCACATTACAGTAGTATCTATTTGAGGAGAAAGGCTAATGTATACCTTGAGCTCTCACATGAAGAATGCCAGGAAGCTAGCTGGTCAGTACCTGCCAGCTGCCACCCTAGGCTTTAGGTGGATCTCAGCCTGAATCAGCCATGAGTTCCTGTTACAACAGGTAACCTCTAGGAGACTTCCTATCTGAGAAAATTGCACGAAAGTTACAAATGTTCCTTGCATTTTTTTGGATGTGTCTATTCTTTGTCTCCCAAAGTGTATGTCTGACTTTCAGCCACTGTTACATCTTAACCTCCAATATCTCTTTTTTCCTTTATTCTTACTTTCCTGCCAGATTTTTTAGCTCAATTTTGCATTGACTTCCATTTCTTCCTGTTCCTTGGCTCCTCTCTGCCAACAAATCTTTGATTCACTGCTTCACTTAATAGTTTGCTTTGCTGTCAGCATCACCCCTAGACTTTTCCTGAATCCCAACTTATATCTCATCTTTTTAATATATGTAGGCTTGGCCTCAGCAAGGGACCCAAAGGAAGGGGGCTCTGGAAATTAGGAGAGATATGGAGAATGGGAAAAAGGACATTCTCCATGAGAACAGCTGAGGGTGGGGGTGATCTTCCGTTGGCCTGGATGGAAGCAAGAGTGGCTAGTAACAGGAGTATGGAAGGGCCTGTGTAAACAGAAAAAAAAATTTTTTTTCTTAAGAAAGGTGAGGTAACTGCTGTGATTTACATACCAAAAGCTGAATATCCCCTGATGCCTTAGTCAGATTTAGGTGATACAACACAGAGACCCAAAACAAAAGTGGTTAAAACAGCTCAAAGCTTATTTCTTTTCTTTCTTTCTTTTTTTTATTTTAGTGAGAGGAGGGGAGGCAAAGGCAGACTCCTGCATGTGTCCTGACTGGGATCCACCTGTCAAGCCCACTAGGGGGCGATGCTCTGTCTATCTGGTGTCCTTGCTCCATTGCAATTCGAGCCATTTTTTAGTGCCTGAGGTGGAGGTCCTAAAGCCATCCTTAGCACCCAGGGCCAGCTCACTCTAATCAAGCTATGGCTGCCAGAGGGGAGGAGTAGAGAGAGAGAAAGAGAGCGAAAAGTGAGAGAGGGAGGGATAGAGAAGCAGATGGGCACTTCTCCTGTGTGCCCTGACCCGGAATGGAACCTGTAACTTCCACATGCTGGGTCGACGTTCTACCATTGAGCCAATGTGCCAGGGTCAAAACTTATTTCTTTCCCGTAAAAATTCAAGCTGATAGTAAAACTCTGCTCCTCAACATAGCTGGGGTCCAGGCTTCAAGGCATGGCTTCTAATTCATGGCTGCCACCAACTTGTCTAACAAGAAGAAGGAAATGGGAAGAGAGGGAATACTCTTCCCTTTAGATGCACGCTTCACTTCCTTCATATCCAGTTGACTATAAATTAGTCACTTGGAAACCCCTGGCTGTGAGATAAACTGGGAAGTATAGCTTTTACTGGCCATGAGCTCGTCAGGAACCTCTGTTTCTATGTGAGGAGGGAAGAATGAATATCGGAGGAGAACCAGTACTGTGTGGACAAGGAGGTGACTAGGCTGTGGGAGCAGTTCTCAGGGAAGATTGCTGCTATCTCACAGGATGAGGTTAACCATGGGGATCCTGCCAGGAACAAGTGTGGGGCAACTGACAGCAAATGCCTTTTTAGAAACATCATAGTTAGTGATGTACACAGTCCCCTCCCATGGGATTAGGTAAAGGTAAATGAGAGAATGCAAAGGTAAACTTGTACCAGCTGCCATATTTTACCCACTCAGACTTCTCCCCAGTCCACAGCCTGGAGTGAAAGCCCAGTGGAGTCCTTCAGAGAACTGAGCATCTAGCATAGGTCTAGGATCAAATCCCAACTCTCTCATCAACCACCACTGTGATGTTGAGCAATGTGCCCTCCCTCCCTATGCATACATTTCCGGTGTCTATGAAAGAGATAGTAATAGTATCTACCTGATACAGTTGTTCTGCTCTAAGGATTAAAAGAACTAATGCATATTCATAGCACCTGATACATAGTAAACACTTAACAATTTCTGGCTATTATTATAACACAGACTATAGTTTTACAAGCCAACCCTCACCCCCAAACTTCATACGCATGCGCAGTTCTCCCTGACTCTGACCTGGCAAAGAAGAAAGAGTAGATTTATGCTCAGTTCCTTTCCCTACCTTCCATATTTCAGGCTCCACTGTGGAAGAAAGAGCAGTGCCAACAAGAAGGGCAACAGCAAGAGGCTTAGGTATAGAAGCAAGAGTGAGCATGGGCTTTGGAAAACAATAATCCCAAACCAGCTAGAATGGGAAGTTCACGTTGGAAGGCAGTAGAAAATAAATTTGGATAGTTCACTTCATGCATTCATCAATAAACACTGATAAGATGTGAAACCATCTAACAATGAAACTTTCCAATTGTTTAAAAGTAATTTGAGAAAGAGTTTCAGTACCAGCAACAGCAGCAGGAACACCTGTTACAATGGTTGCAGTTAGTGTCCTTAGGGGCATTATCAATATACCTAATACCCAAGGTGCTCTTCATATCCTGGCATACGCTTTTCTCCCCTGACCCAAAGTATCTGGGCAAAAACCTTGAAAAATTAGCACCATGTTCCTTACACTCTTTCCTCCAAATTGCAGCAGTGTACTGCATTTGTTAATTATCTACAAAGGCAATCATCAGTGGTAGGGAAAGGGGGATAGCTTTAGGTTCCCTTTAGAGGAAATTCTCAGAATTGTCTGGGGGGCTTTGCAACTAACTGCACACTACATACTCCCCCCCCCCCCCCCCCCCGCAAGAGACTGCCATAGTCACTCATTGACTTGCTAATGGTGAGCAGGAGCCAGCTCCTAAAAGCTCACAAAAGCAGATTTACACCTCTCTTTCCAACTCTACGTTCAGTGGCATCTCATCCCATTGGAAGCTTGAAATCAGACGTGGTGGGAATAGTACATGGAAACTGACAACTGCGATAAACCAGGGCTCTCCCCATCCCCAGTCCTAGACAGCTGCTTTTTGCACATTTATTATCATACCACTGTCACATACCTTTGAGAATCACCACAGTAAGGGTGCATGTTACTAAGGATAATACATTATATCTGCCTCCTGGCATGTTGGAGTGCAAGACAGAGAAGTCAATGTTTTACAATGTGTGGAGAACTATGCTGGGAGCTGCAAGGCCTCTGTTCTCCAGGAGGGTCAGGGGTTGGATGATGATGAACTCAGCTCTGATTCCTGGAAGTAGCACTATGGGAAGCCATGCTCAGCAGAGATATATGAGTCTCAAAAACATTCTCCACCCTTGTGATACTTTGGATTTGGATGACAGACAAGGTAGTGAGCGATATATAATATACAATAGTAGTGAGCAATATATAATATACAATAATAATATATGGAGAGGTGCCAAATGACTGGTGTGGATACTAAGTACTCAAAGGAGGTGGCGGAGGGTTACTAATGCCACACACAGTACGAGGGGACTCAAGTGAGCAAGACAGACCTGATTATTGACCTTAGAGTGCTCACTGTCTAGGGCAGTCCCTTTCAGGGTGTGGTCTATCGACCACCTGCATCAGAATCATTACAAATAATAATCACTATCATGTGTTAAGGACATGCTATCTACCAATTACTGAACTAAGTACTTTATGTGTGTTACAATTTCTTTCTCAGACTAACACTATGTTTGATCTCATTATTATTTGAATTTTACAGATTAGAAAAAGAAGAGACAAAAGAAGCTAACTAACGACCTTGCCCAAGGTCTCCCCACTAGAAAACAGCAGAGCCATGTTTTGGCTCAGTACCCATGCTGCAAAACTACATTAAAGAGACTGGTTCCCGGTGCCCAGAGTCTTGGAAATTGAATTTCTGGGACTGGATATAAACAGTCTTACATTTATAATTGGACCCCTAAGTGACTGTGGTGCTTACAAGTATTGAAACCCAATGGCCTGGAGATAGTCAATTTAACAAGCAATCATAATAAAAATATCACTTGCTAAGGGTCACAGAAGGGGTGAGGACAGGATGGGAAGGGAGTGCTGAGCTTAGATGTGGTCAGGGCAGGTTTCCCACGGGAACTGCTCACACCTGTCTCAAATTTAGGAGCTCACCAGGTATCATAAAAGTGAGAAAGCATCAGGACTGAGATAACAGATTTGGATACCAGGGCCAGAGGGAAGAAAGCTAATGGCCTTTGACAGGTGGAAGACATCCACTATGGCCAGAGGGTAGGAAGGTGGGGCCCCTGCCCAAGAGAAGATACAAAAGTACCAGGTGAAGGCAAGCCAGGGTCTCCTGCAGATGGTTGAGCTGTCTGTGAATTGTATAAAGTTTCTGCATCCACCCATAAAAGGACCTTTTTGTAGTTCAACCCCCTTTCTTACATACCTTTATGCAATTTGCACAAAGATACCATCTGTCTTTCATTTGCCATCAGTGGGCTATCAGTAGGCCTTGGTCAGATCAGGAAGAGGTTTATTTGTAGGTTCAGAAGTTTGGACAATCAGTAGCTATCGTAGAATTTTAAAAAGGGGAGTGACCTGGTTGGATTTCGGTGTTTGAAGCATTGCTCTGACTGCAAAGGTTTCTACAGAGCATGCTTACTATGACAGGGGTTGTAAATAGGATTCCACAATGAGATCACCACCCTGGTTTTTCTGGTTTTGAGGCCCCAGAGTCCTTTCCCACCATTGGGACACTGAGTTTCCTCTCCCAGAAGTCACCCTGCTCCCACCCCCTTTGTTTACATGCTAAACTCTTTACATAGCATGGCAATTAGTCCTTACAATTACACTTACACATAAAGAAACAGAGGGCCAGAGAGGTTAAGTAATGTGCCCAATGCCTCACAGCTGCAAAAGCAGAATTTGAAATCAAACCCTTTTTGTTTCAAAGCCTGCCACTGTACTCGATTGCCTGCAGGGTAAGGCCAGACTCTCTCAGAGTTCCCATGCGATAAAAACGACATGGGGAATCAGAAGCACTCAATTTCCTCCTTAATTTTTCAGGCCACAGAAAGATATGGATGAATCAAAGTTATGTTATCAGACAGAATACAACTCAAGTTGGCTTAAGACAAGAACTTAAATAGCTCATGTAACTAAAAAGCCTAATTGTGAGCCCAGTGGGTCATAATGTCTTGAACCAGCCAATAGAGTGGGGATACAGTCAGCCCCAGTTGATTACATGGCCTGAGAGTGGGAAAGTAGCCCTCAGAAAGCAAACTGAGATGCTGCTACCACAGGAAGAACTGTGTAGGCAGAGGGAACAGGTGTTGAGAGCCCCACAGTATTTTCTATTCTAATCCCTGCTATTTAGACCCGGTAAGATTACTCTGGCTTCAATTTTACTATAAACTTCTACTCCTCGCCAGTGACAGTAATAATTTGAGATCCTACTTAATGAGAATTTCCAGGAAAAAAAAATGACTGTGCTTTACCATAAGAAACAAATTGAAGAAAGTGCAAAGGGAAGTGGAGTCATTGATTTCATGGAAAATATTAAATAACATTCTTACTTTCTTTCTTTTTTTTTTTTTTACAGGGACAGAGAGAGACTCAGAGAGAGGGACAGACAGGGACAGACAGACAGGAACGAAGAGAGATGAGAAGCATCAATCATTAGTTTTTCGTTGCCCTCGCAACACCTTAGTTGTTCATTGATTGCTTTCTCACATGTGCCTTGACCGCGGCCTTCAGCAGACCGAGCCACTCCTTGCTGGAGCCAGTGACCTTGGGTCCAAGCTGGCGAGCTTATTATGCTCAAGCCAGATGGGCCCGCGCTCAAGCTGGTGACCTCGGGGTCTCGAACCTGGGTCTTCCGCATCCGAGTCCGACGCTCTATCCACTGCGTCACCTCCTGGTCAGGCTAAATAACATTCTTAAACAGTTGGAAATTTACTAACAAAGCAACAAACATGAAAGATGAGAAGATGATTTAGTTTAAAAGAGATCTGAGGTCAAAGAGATTGAGCAAAGTTGAAAGGCAGAAAGGAAGAGAAAATTATTTTGAAAATTGAGATATCAGAAAAGGAAGACCTAGTCAAAGATGGATGTTTCAAAAGATCAGAAATCCATCAATTTTATCAAGATCTCTATGTTAAAATTGCTGAGCTATTCAAGTATGCTGCTTTTCCCACTATGACAGGTGATAGAGTAAGCCAAGCAAGAATAAAAAACATTTTACTACCCTAACTGATTCCTCCATCACCATGACAACATCACAAGTGGAAAAGAGTGATGTTGATAATGTCAATCTATTTTCTCCACCTTCATTATTCTCCATATTCCGGGTGATAATAACAAATTTTCTGTATTTACTTTATTCCACATAGGTTTTTCTTAAAGTTGATAAAAACTGTAGGTGTTATTGTGCTTAGTATTTAATTCAAAGATAATAAATTATTCAGAGAAAATTTTAAATGGTGTGAGATAAAAATACCTTTTCCATGATTGTACTAATAGCACTGTATCATTTGGGGATAATTCCATCTACCTGTATATGAATGGGCTCAGATTTGTCCACTATTGTCCACCATAGGAGGTGAGCATGGAGTGCTGCAGGTTCAGATATCACCTTAAGAGCTGATGATTTAACATTTTTTTAGAATAATAAAATAGGTGGCTATATTAATTCAATTAGAATTATCATTATCTTTGAAATAATCAAAATAGCTACTGTTTTAAGTGCTTTCTGTGTGTCAGACACCATACCAAATGCTTCTGATGTCTCATTTTATTATATGAAAAATTGAGGCTCAGGGAACTCAAATTACTTGCTCAATGAGACAAATCTAGGAAGCAGCAAAACCAAGATTCACACATTGGGCTGGTCATCCTGGTTAGCACACCACATTAATGGAGATAAACCATAGATCAAATGCATATTGGGACCAATTAGCCTCACAATATCCTAAGGCCAAAGAGTCCATTCTTGCCCTTTACCATTGAAGTGGTTACTCAAAAAGAGAGCTGAGCAAGACTATATTTTCAGCTATTAAAAGTCTAGCTCATGATGAGCACAAATGATAATCAACAGCATCCTCCTTGTATATGAAGCCTAATATATAATTTTTTTTTTTTAATTCAGTGAGAGGCAGAGAGACAAACTCCTGCATGCGCCCCAACCGGGATCCACCTGGCAAACCCCCTAGGGGGCGATGCTCTGCCCATCTGGGGCATTGCTCTGCTGCTCAGCCAGGGCCAACTCACTCCAATTGAGCCATGGCTGCAGGAAGAAGAGAGAGAGAGAGAGAGAGAGAGAGAGAGAGAGAGAAGCGAGAGGAGGAGGGGTGAAGAAGTAGATGGGTGCTTCTCTTGTGTGTCCTGACCGGGAATCAAATCCAGAACATCCACATGCTGGGCTGATGCTCAATCACTGAACCAATTGGCCAGGGCCTACATGATTCATTTATATTCACCAAATTATATTGTCTGGAAATTTAACGTATTGACTACTGACTCTGTGCAAGGTAATGAGTCTCTAACCTCAGGGACAATAATTATAAGTTAAGATGTAGCCATAATTTCAAAGAGCTTACAATGTAGGGCAGGGGTAGAAAAAGCTCAGATGAGAGCTCTATGAGTAAAACCAGGCATAATTAGAAGAACACTGTAAAAGAGCTATAAGCCAACTGTTATAGGAATTTAAAGAGAGTGGAATCTCATTCATTTGTGGAAAGGCTTCACAAAGAATATGCTATTTGATGTGGTCCTTGTAGACTTGACAGGATGTCAGTATGCACAAAGGAATGGAAAAGAGGGTACATCAGACTGAAGAAATAGCATAAGAAAAGGCAGGCAACCTGTGACTGCGTGGTCTGATGAAGTATTGTAGTCTGATTCAGTGGTTTTCAACTTATTGCACTTGAGGACCAGTAAAAATAGAGTTATTTTGGTGACTGCTAAGGCAGAAACCATCCTAAGTGTAAGCAAATTTAACTATGATGATTGGGTATATAATCTTCATAAAACATCAGGGTGGTTAACTCTTTTGCAAACTGGCAAGACATTTCTGGTGGATTTGTCTGTGGACAGGCGGTTGAAAAATACTGGCTCTGATTGGACATAAATGTGTATATGAGGAATAATGAAAGGTAAGGCTAGAAACATAGGTTGCGGATATTGTGTCCGACCTTCATGGCCAAGCTAAAAAACTGGGCTTGGTTTCCCAGGCCATGTAGAAGATGTGCATACCATTGAGCAGGAAGTAATTGGACTGGTTTAAAAATCAGTTTAATTGGAATTGAACTGGTTATGTGACCAGGTTGTTATGACAACAACTAACAAAGTATATTTAGGCTGGTGCTTGTCAAACTTTAGCATTACTAAAAATCACTCTGGGAACTTGTTAGCATGCAGATTTGGATTCAGCAGTTGTGAGATGGAACCTGAGATTTCGCATTTGTAACTAGGGACTAAGTTTATTTGCTTCTAAACTTGAACTCGGAAAAATAAGTCTATATAAAATGACTTATTGGACATTCTTAAGCATTTTGCCATCAGTTGTTATCCAGTCAGTTTTCTACCCAGAGACATTCTCATTGTTTTGCATTTTCAACTGCATATCTGACACCTCTACTTGCATCTCTTCCCGTCTCCCCATTCTTAACTCTTTAAATACAGTGTGTCCATAAAGTCATGGTGCACTTTTGACCGTATGACCGGTCAAAAGTGCACCATGACTTTATGGACACATTGTACAATTTTGAAGAATAAGAAGCAGCAAGCAGATTAAATGAGGTTATTTAAGCAATTTGTGTTTCAGCTGCGGATTTTTATTATCTTAAAGGGAAGCAGAAAACATGTCAATGTATAAATAGAGGTGTAGAACACAAGTTCACAGAATTTTATTCTCTCGCTGTATAAGAATGAGCTCGCATTTAGAACACAGGGCTCAAAGCTGGTTGTCTTAGTGAGAAGTGGGATACCGGTTACACTAAGGACAACTTGAGAAATTTAGGTCTTTCCTTCACTTGCTGTGTGGACAAGATGCTGAGGCACTGGCCTCTGGAGCAAATTAATAGCAACCTAATTCTTAATGGCTGAAATAGGAAGTGCAACAAAGGATTTAAAATTAGGTCAAGGAGGACACTCTGATAAACCTCCTGAAATGGCTGACTTTTCAAACATAATTCTTTATATCAGTCATTTTCAAAAGAAAAGCATGTTTTCCCAAATGATATCCTTCCTGAGACCCCCCAACAAGATATGTAAGAAGTCATGCATGGGGAACTATAAGAACAACATCTAAGTCTACATGTACACCTCACCTCGGCACTGCCCAACTTTCTGTCCCTGCCTATTCCATGTTTTGCTGCCCAGTTCCCCTACCGGCCACATGGTGCAATGAGGGTGGGAACAAATTGACCTAGAATGAGAAACACCCAACAAGGAACAGATTAATTCATAGTTTGAGGTCATTATAATTTAATCCACTTTAGATGGATTGTTTGACTAAACAGATGGTGACAGGGTTCATGCATAAGCTCATGTCAGCCTCTTGTCCCACATTCAGTCATACAGGGAAGAAATTAGCTGAATGCAACCAGTAATTGAAAGCAAGATAAGAGGAGGTTTACCTACATTTTCCAAAATCTCAGTGGCATTCTCTCACTTGAAATTGTGTTCCTTTGTGAGTAAAGAAATAAAATCTTGCTTATCTCATCTGAATATTTCCTTCATGGGAACTTAATGGATCACAGAAAGAAAATATCACAAAATGAATGAGCAATCATTCTTATGTTGGATTAGAACATATGGGACAAGACTTGTTGAAGCCATTTTAATTGAAAGCTGTATTTATTGGCCCTGGCCAGTTGGCTCAGTGGCAGAGCATTGGCCCAGTGTGTGAATGCCCCACGTTCAATTCCTGGTCAGGGCACACAGGAGAAACGCTCATCTGCTTTTCCATCCTTCCCCCTCTTGCCTCTCTTTCTCTCTCATCCTCTCCTGCAGCCATGGCTCAATTGGAGTGAGTTGGCCCTGGGCGCTGAGGATGGCTCCCTGGCCTCTGCCTCAGGCACTGAGAAGAGCTCAGTTGCTGAGCAATGAAGCAATGCCCCAGATGGGCAGAGCATTGCCCCCTAGTGGGCTTGCTGGATGCATCCTGGTCTAAGCCACCTCTCGTCTCACTGAATAAAAAAGAAAAGAAAACTGTATTTATGGCAGGCATTGTGTGAGACTCCCAGTTCCTTTGGGAAAAACTGTCACACTGAAGAAATTCCACATAGAAATGACCAGTCCCCAGATTGGCCTAGGACCTGTGATGTGGTCTTTCACAAAAAGCTCTGTCAAAAGAGAATGATAATTAGGTGGCCAGTCAGAACTTCCTTAAGAATTGGAACTGGTGCCTGACTGGGCGGTGGCGCAGTGGATAGAGTGTCGGACTGGGATGCCAAAGACTCAGGTTTGAGACCCCGAGCTCACCAGCTTGAGCGCGAGCCCATCTGGCTTGAGCAAAACCTCGCCAGCTTGGACCCAAGGTCACTGGCTCCAGCAAGGGGTGGCTCGGTCTGCTGAAGGCCGCGGTCAAGGCACATGTGAGAAAGCAATCAATGAACAACTAAGGTGTAGCAACAGCAACGAAAAACTAATGATTGATGCTCTCATCTCTCTCCATTCCTGTCTGTCTCTGTCTATCCCTCTCTCTGACTCTCTCTCTCTGTCCCTGTAAAAAAAAAAAAAAAAAAGAATTGGAACTGGTACAGAGGATGTGTTATAGAATTGTGCATCTGAAACCTGTGTAATTGTGTTACCCCAATAAATCCAGTAAAAATAAAGAACCTGAACTGGAAAATAGGGAGAAAATCAGCAGTGGGGAAAAAAGCAAGAGACCCAAAGGTGAGCAGAAACTGAGAATAGCAGAACCACAGGAAAGGCAATAGTGGGGAAACCTTACGTCCTGCTGCTGAAGTGCCTGGAGTTGTGTGTGGGGGGTTCCACATAGCTGTTCTGACCCCTCCTGGGCTTTCTGAGACCAGTGTTACCAGTCTTCCTATTCTCTCTGTGGAGCCTGCTCATTCAGCTCTTCCTCAATTTCCATCAGACCCAGCTAGCTGTTAGCTGAGATTCCTATTGGTAAAACTTGAAACTCTATTCCCCAATCGTATTAATAAAAGAGGCCAAAAGCTTAACTAACTGGAAGAAAGGAAGAAAAAGGAGAAAACAAAAGAGACAAGAATGCAGATCATGAAAGGAAAATTCAAGAACTTGTATGTGAGTAGATGTTCTGTCAACATTTCTTATCAGGCACGACCCTTGCGTTCCAGGATCCTTCACTAAAAATGGTCACCAGTTATTGAAAACAAAGAGCAAAAGGGTAAGCTTAGGTTATTCAAGAAAATCCTTCCAAATCATTTTTATCATATTTTGAATAAATTTCAAGGTATCTAAAATCTTTCTTTGGCCTTCTCAATCTCCTTTTTGAACACACAGATTTTATTTTATTTTGCTATGCCTTGTTATCCAGAGAAAACAGGATCACTAAGATAAAAGAAACCATTACAACGTTAAAGTTCTGAAAATCAGAGAAAAAAATAAGAAGGAATTAAACAAAAAAATAACAAAACATAACAAAAACTCATAGACACAGACAACAATATGGTGATCACCAGAAGGAAAGGGGCATGAGCAAGGTAGAAGAGGGTAAAGGAGCCTGACCAGGCGGTGGCGCAGTGGATAGAGAGCTGGACTGGGATGCGGAAGACCTAGGTTTGAGACCCCGAGGTTGCCAGCTTGAGTGCGGGCTTATCTGGCTTGAGCAAAAGCTCACCAGCCTGAGTCCAAGGTCGCTGGCTCCAGCAAGGGGTTGCTCGGTCAAGGAACATGTGAGAAAGCAATCAATGAACAACTAAGGTGTCGCAACAGCAACGAAAAACTAATGATTGATGCTTCTCACCTCTCTCCGTTCCTGTCTGTCCCTATCTATCCCTCTCTCTGACTCTCTCTTTGTCCCTGTAAAAAAAATAAATAAAGAAAGAAAGAAAAAGAAGAAGAGGGTAAAAGAGGGGATAAACGGTGATGGAAGGAGACTTGACTTGGGGTCGTGAACATATAATACAATATACGGATGATGTTTTACAAAACATACACCTGAAACCTATATAATTTTATTAACCAATGTTACCTCAATACAATTTAAAAATATTAATTTAGTTTCATGCCTCAATTCTCTTTTCCATTCAATTTATTCCCCAATTGGGAGCTCAGGGCAGATTTTTTTTCAGGGCGTCAGAGGCATGATTGTAGTGAGGACAGAAAGAAAAGATTGGAAATTCTTTCAAACTGCAGGGCTATTCCTAGTTCAAAGAAAAAAAATTCTTTACAAAATTTCTTTTCTTTTTTTTTTTTGTCACTTCATGACAGCTCTAACTTCTATTCAAAGCCTTTAATGTCATCATCTGAATGCAGCCTGCATCACTGGTGAACACTGTCATTGAAATCTCTCTAGTGGGTTGTCATGAGGAGAGGTTCCTCAGTGAGCCTCAGCATAATTGTCTCCACTACTGTGGCTGTAGAGATCACTATGGCAACATGAGAATGGTAAAGACAGTGTTATTGTTTCCTCATGGGGTGATGCTACAGAAAAGGTCTTGTGTTCTCAAACGTATCCTCTTCTACATCCTATGGGGTCTCTCACCATCTCTTGGTGCTGGAGGTCACCCTCTCCCTCCTAGTACCTAGACTGCATTCATCACATCAGAAAACACTATCAGCTACTCATCTGAGAATTTCTAAAACTTCATGCAGGTCTAAAATAAAGTGATAGGGGAATAAAGGAGTCTAAAAATTTGAAATCATTTTTCCAAATGCCAATCTTTCAATCCCTTGAATAAATAAAAGGTAGCAAGGCCTTAGGTTTTGTGTGAAATAGCACCCTGTTCTTAAGACTTCTCAAGGTTTAAAAAAATTATTATCAAAATCCCGAAGACTACTAGAGTTTCTTGTTACCAGTAAAGAATGGATTGTGGTTAGGTGGAAGAGAATAAGGCCTGCCTCTTGAAATGAAACCTGTAAAAAACTAACATGATTTTCTTCCTTCATAAGCGCTATGCCTTCTCCTTTGCCTGAAAGGGAGCAAAGCTTCCTAAATTGGCAAATATAAGTCAAAAGAGAGAATTCATTCCTCTTAATCTTTTAGCTTGGTATGAAACAGTATGGCATTGTGTTAATATCTAGCTGTGTAACCATGGTCAAGTTAACTTATTAAGTCAGAAGGGTGGGATAACCTTGGTCAAGTTGCTAATTTCTCTAGCCAGGAGAACTGGGTTGCAACTACTACAGTATGGTTACTAACTCAATGTGAGAATGAATATGAGCAAATCAATCATCATACCTCATTTTCCCCATATGTCAAATTAAGGCCTGACCAGGTGGTGGCGCAGTGGATAAAGCATTGGACTGGGATGCAGAAGACCCAGGTTCGAGACCCCGAGGTAGCCAGCTTGAGTGCGGGCCCATCTGGCTTGAGCAAAACTGCCAGCTTGGACCCAAGGTCACTGGCTCGAGCAAGGGGTTGCTCAGTGTGCTGAAGGCCCGCGGTCAAGGCACATATGAGAAAGCAATCAATGAACAACTAAGGTGTTGCAACAAAAAACTGATGATTGATGCTTCTCATCTCTCTCCATTCCTGTCTGTCTGTCCCTATCTATCCCTCTCTCTGACTCTCTTTCTGTTGCTGTAAAAAAAAAAAAAATCAAATTAAGATAATATATTCTTGCTTCCCTATTTACCTTCAAGCTTGATCCTAAGCATTTTGTTCCTCAGGGTCATAACTGTGGACAACAGATACACCCTAGATATACTATAATGAAACAATATGGCTCACTAAAGGGCTAAGCAAGTTAGACTTCAGGTTATGCTCACTTTCCCCAAGTGCCACTAACTCCTTCTCTTGCTGATACCAGATTTACCAGTGTGGTAGGCAGCCTCTAAGGTGGTTCCCAGTGATTCCCCTCCTCCTGGTTTTCACACCTTTGCATAATTGTCTACCCACATGTGTGGGCTGGACCTCGTGACTCTTCTCTAACAACTAGAATATGTAAAAAGTGGTGGTATATAACTAACAAGACTACAAACAGACTAGGAGTATCTTGCTAACTCTCTCTTTTACTCATTTTGATGTAGCCTGCTGTCCTGTTGTTAGCTGTCCTGTGCAGAGGTCTATACAGAAGTGAACTCAGTGAGGCCTCCAGTCAACAGCAAAGACTCGAGACTCTCAAAGTCCACAAGGATCTGAAACCTTACAACAAGCATATTAATGAGCTTGAAAGTGAGTCCTTCTGACCCTCAATTGAACCTTCAGATGAGACCACAGCTATGGCCAACATTTTCCAGCCTTGTGAGAGACTTTAAGGCAGATGCATCTTGCTAAGCAATGCATGGATTCCCGATTCACAGAAACTGAGATCCTAAATCGATATTGTTTTAAGCTGCTAAGTTCTGGGATTATTTGTCATGTGCAGTAATAGATAACTAATAAGCCAATTGGTCATAAGTCATGACAGAGAGTAATTGCACTGAAGTGCTATTTTTCAAATGTCTGTGCATCAATCTACTGTAATGGTTATGACTCAATTTTGTGAGCTAGTGAGCCTCAATCAACATTTTTTCATGGAATGGAACAAAATGTAAAAATGAACTAGAATGGAATGGAAGAGAATAAAAATATCAGAACTCACGTGTTAAAGATAAATATTGTCTCATGAAACTTTTATTTTAAAAATAACATTTCATACACTAGGTCATGATGTATTTATTAATATGAGCTGGGCCAAAAATACTTGAAAGACACAACCCTAAAGGACAATTGTAAAAATCAATTGAGAAAATATATTGAACTCTGGCTGTGGTCTGAATGCGTGTCTTTCCAAATTCACTCATCAAAATCCTAATGCCAAATGTGATAGTGTTAGAAGATACTGAGGGTGGAACCCTCATGAATGGGGTTATTGATCTAACAAAAGAGCCTCTGCAGAGCTCCATAGTGCATCCTTCCATGTGAGGATACCACAAGGATTCTGTGACCTGAAAGACAACCCTCACCGGATTGTGCTGGCACCAAAATCTTGGACTTCCAGCATCCAGAACTATGAGAAATAAATTTTGTTGTTTATAAGCCTCCCGGTCTGTGGTATTTTGTTATACTAGCCAAAATGGACCAAGACAACTCTCTTTCCCTCTACCTGACCAAATTCAACAAAATGATTAGCTTGGCTTAAGTCTTTTCTTTTTCTTTTTAGCAAGATAAAGAGCGAAAGAGAGAGAGGGACAGAAGGAGACATACAGACAGGAAGGGAGAGAGATGAGAAGCATCAACTCACAGTTGTGGCACCTTAGTTGTTCATTGATTGCTTTCTCATATGTGCTTTGACTGGGGGACTGAAGTCAAGCCTGTGACCCCTTGCACAACCCAGTGACCTTGGGTCAAAGCCAGTAACCTTGGACTTCAAGCCAGCAACCTTTGGTCTCAAGCCAGCATCCATGGGTTTATGTCTATGACCCCATGCTCAAGCTGGCAATCTCAGGTTTTCAAAGCTGGGTCCTCAGCATCCCAGGCTGTGGGGCAGCTGTGTTAGGCTTGCTTGCTGATGTAGCAGTTGCAAGCACTTTGCTTGATTAGTGTGTAAGCACCTGGCAGAGGCACGTGTGCATGGCCTATATAAGGCTATGGGTGCCTGCACTCAAGAAACATGGGGAATTGTGGATGGTGGGTTGCCTGTCCGCCACTGTGAGGAGCCATTTTTGCTGTTTGTTTGCCTGAGAAGCGGTTTCCCTGCCTGTGTGCTTGTTCGCCGTTGTGAGACTTTATTAAACGGAATGGCGCAATGCTTTCTGGCTCCGCAGTTTCTCTACAGTCTGCCTGAATCTAGTGTGAACCTGCCTGGCCTCGGCCACCAGCGTTACACAAGCTGACACTTTATCTACTGTGCCACTGCCTGGTCAGCCGTGACTTAAGTCTCAACTCCCTCTAAAGCCTCCCTTGACCATTCTAGCCCACTAACTTTCTCAACCTCCTGTTGAAATATATGGACTATGAGGGCCCAGTGTCAATGATAATTATATTATATACAGTTATATGGTTATATTAATGAGTTATTGACTATTGAATATAGGGTTTTTCTCCTAAAACAGATGGCAAGATTCTTGAGATAAAGAGCTCGATTTCACTTCTCTGTATTCTCCATGGTGTGTAATGTGGTAGGTGTAAAACGTGCAAAGGAGAGGCTGTTGGGTCACCTTTGGTGATGGAGGTTTGTTATGAAGGAGCACAGAAATGCAGAGTAGCAATAAAATTGTCTCCTTGTGTTAGGCTAGAAAAATGATCCCCCAGTGAAGCCCATATGTTAATCCTGGGAACCTGTGAATATTACTTTATATGGAAACATGATTTTTCCATCTGAGATTAAGAATCTTCAGGTGAGGAGATTATCCTGGTTTATCAGAGTGAGCCCTAGATGCAATCACATGCATCCTTATAAATGGGAGGCAGAGAGAAATGTGGCACAGACAGAAAATAAGGCACTGTGCCCACGGAGGCAGATTGGAGTAATGCAGTCAGCAAGAATTGTATACCACCTCTGAGTTTGAACCCTGGGTTCCCTTAACCTGTCACATGGCATGGCAGCTGAGTAAATTTCAATCAGGTTGCAAAAACAAACATGCCCATCAATACAGTAAGAGTGAAATGATACTCGGCTCAGAGAATGCCTTTAAAAAGCATTACATAGGCCTGACCAGGTGGTGGCGCAGTGGATAGAGCATTGGACTGGGACATAGAGGACTCAGGTTCGAAACCCCGAGGTTGCTGGCTTAAGCATGGGCTCATCTGGATTGAGCAAGGCTCACCAGCTTGAACCCAAGGTTGCTGGCTTGAGCAAGGGGTCACTCAGTCTGCTGTAGTCCCCGGGTCAAGGCACATATGAGAAAGCAATTAATGAACAACAAAGGAGCTTCAAAGAAGAATCAATGCTTCCCATCTCTCTCCCTTCCTGTCTGTCTGTCCCTATCTGTCTCTCTCTCTCTGTCACAGAATAAATAAATAGCATTACATAAAGGTGGCATTGTGTTCTTACAGGCCTGTGGAAGGACCTCTGTATAGCATGTGAACTCTAGTAACTGTGAAAAGCAGCACCTGTGGGAGTTTGTAACTACCTTGGGGTCCTTATTGGAGCCCCAGAAAAAAGGCATAATCCAAACATGTCCGAGATGGAATCTGGGTTGCTTTGTTTGTTCTTCAGGCAGACAGGGTGAAAAAGAAAAGGATATGAAGAGGTGTGAACTCTATTTTCTTTTTTAAGTTTTCCATTGATTTTGGGGCAGGGGCAGGGTGAGAGAGAGAGAAGCATCAACTCTTTGTTCCACCTACCTGTGCACTCATTGATTGCTTCTCTTGCCCTGACCAGAGATCGAACCCATGACCTTGGCATGCAGGGATGACACTCTATCCACTGAGCAATCCAGCCAGGGCCACGTATTCTGCATTTCATGTGGGGAAACGTGTGACTTACACAGCCTAGATTTTGATCACTTAACTCTAACACTTCTGAGTTAGTCCTTGAAATTTAGAAAATGCCTTGTAAATTTTCAAAACATTTTGAGACATGCTAGACTGCTCCATTTGCTGAAGTCAGCTTGTGCAAAAGCCTGGGCAGAGTCTGGGGACAGGGAAGAATGACAACCATGACCACAGTGGGGCTAGCCAGCTTCAGTGACCCCAGAGCACAACACCTCCAGCTCTGTTCTTTTTTCTTTGTTTCTTTTTTGTATTTTTCTGAAGTGAGAAGCAGGGAGACAGGGAGACAGACTCCTGCATGCACCCAACCAGGATCCACCTGACATGACCACCAGGGGGCGATGTTCAGCCCATCTAGGCTGTTGCTGCATTGCAACCAGAGCCATTCTAGCTCCTGAGGCAGAGGCCATGGAGCCATCCTCAGCGCCTGGGGCCAACTTTGCTCCCATGGAGCCTTGGCTGAGGGAGGGGAAGAGAGAGATAGAGAGAAAAGAGAGGGGGAAGGGTGGAGAAGCAGATGGTCACTTCTCCTGTGTGCCCTGGCTGGGAATCGAACCTGGGACTTCCACATGCCAGGCCGACGCTCTACTGCTGAGCCAACTGGCCAGGGCCAGCTCTGTTTTAACCAGTATTTACCAGATTCTTGGATTCCACTGGCTGGTAAAGGTAGATGAGAGAGAAAGAGAGAGAGACAAAGAAACAGAGAGAGAGACTGAGTCTCAGAGAATGACTGAAACAGCATTGCAGACTCTTTTTATGATACTTGAAAACAACAAAATACTAAGAAATCATCCATTAGAATCACTATTTCATAAATAAAAACCATTTGAATACAAAAGAAAAAGAAGGAAGAAAGCACATGATGTCAGAATAAAGGGCAGTCCTTTAAGTTGAATAGATATAGTTTTAGGAAGAACTCGTTACCTTATGCTTACTTTTTTCACTTTACCTCAAATCAGTACTGCAAGTGTTCTGACAGCCACAATTGGAGACTTCAGCTCCTTTAAGTGATCTCAGTCATTCCTTTAAGAGACTCCTTCCTTCTTATATAAATTGAAACAAGCTGGGCTCCTGGCCCAACATAAATCAAGAAAAAATTAAATACCTGCTACAAATAAAAAATGTCCAAAGGTTGTGGAAACTTTTAAGTCAACCCCTCCCAACTCTAGTTTTTTTTTACTATCCCAGGAATTTAATTTTTCATTATCTCAATAGCTGCTAGGAAAAGTTTCAATAACCTACAACAAATGAAAGTTTAACTTTTGTTTTAGGTGTTTGTATCATGTAACACTTTTAAAAATAAAAGTGATGTTCAGCATTTATTGAGTGCCTGACTATATGTTAGATGTTGTGCCAATGACTTAGGGATACACATATGAATTTTCCCATTAAAAGAATAAGGCATTATTTATGTACAATAAAATTTAGGCATTTTTACTGTTGAATTCTAGGAGTTTTGACAGATACACAAGTTGTGTAACTATCACCACAGTGAAGATATAGAACAGTTTAATCAGCCTACAATCCCCATCACCCCTTTGTAGTCAACCCCTACTGGCCCCTACCCCCAGCTCCTGGAAAGCACTGATTAATTTTCTGTTCTTAGAGTTCTGCCTTTTCTGGAACGTCCATATAATCATTCTCCAGATTCCCATAAAAACGGAACCATGCAGTATGTATAGCCTTTGAGTCTGGTTCCTTGCACTTAGCATAGTGCATCTGACATTCTTCTGTGGTTGCATGTTATCAATAGTTCCTCCTTTTTCTACTGCCTACAACACAGTTTGTTTATCCATTCATCGGTTGAGGTACAATTAGGTTGCTTCTATTATGGGGTAGACCGACTAAAATAAAGCTGCTATAGTCATTCACATTCTGTTTTTTGAATGAATAAATTATCACATCTATTGGGTAAATACCTAGGAGTAGAATATTGAAGCCTTAAGATAAGTGTATGTTTAATTTTAAAGAGAGGCAAGGAGAGAGACAGAGACAAGGAATGTTGTGCTGTTCCTGTATGTGCCCTAATATGGGAATAAACTAGCAACTTCTGCATCTCTGGACAATGCTCCAACCAACTGAGCTATCTGGCCAGACCTTAATTTTTTATTTATTGATTGATTTTTAGAGAGACAGAGAGAGGAATGAGAGACAGGAAAGGGGGAAGGGAAGCATTCATTCATTGTTCCACTCAGTTGTGCATTCATTGGTTACTTCCTGTGTGTGCCCTAACCAGGAACAGAATCTGCAACCTTGTCATTTTGGGATGATGCTCTAATTAACTGAGTAAATGGCCAGGGCCGTGTATGTTTAATTTTATAAAAAACTACTAAACTATTTTTCGAAATGATGACCATTTTTCATTCTCAACAGCAATGTATGAGTTATAGTTGCTCTGTTATAGTTGTCAATTCTTATGCCAGTGGTAGAATTCAGCCAGTTCACACTGGTTGGCAGAACCGATACCTAATTTTTTGCTGAGTTCGGCAAACTGGTTGTTAAAATGGCACTTGTAATCAGGGTTCTCTCTAAGGTGGGTGCCTGGGCAGCCATCCAATGTGGAAATCATAAATTTACATTCCTTACTCTTTTTTTAACTTGTGCAACAGTGTACTTTAAGTATTTCTACTTTAACCAGTAGAAATATAGATTTCAAGGGTTATCTTATGGCCCGTAGTAATGTAATGTTCATTTTATCCATAGGTGAAAAAAATTTGATGGAACTATGCTTGTAATATTTATTTATTCATTTCATAAAACTCATTATACCTTTGATAAAAATCCTACGTTTTAATTCCCTTATGTTTGTTACTTCAGTAGGTAAACATATAACGTAAAGAGAAAAAGTGCCAAACAACCAAGGGATGACAAGCTGTCATTTGTTTCAGCTTTGTGTTATGCCCAACATTCCCCAGAGATATTATGAGTGTGCTGATGTTTCCAGAATGGTGAAACCAATAGGAAGCTAGGACACAATGAACCAGTAGAAATAAAGATTTCAAGGGTTTTCTTATGGCCCATTTCAGAAGACATGGAAGTAGTAAGTGCATGAAATAATAACAGCTGACTGTTATTTTTCGGGATATCATTTTTTTGGTACTTAAAACAGCCATTAGAGCAGAGAATCAGTTGTTAAATTATTTGAATCCCACCACTGTCTTATGCATATGTTTATATAATTATGTGTGTGTGTGTCTCTCTCCCTTGATATAGCTATCTATATATATGTACACGCATATATATCTTTTCCCTCTCTCTTTCTATCTCTCTCAAGATGGAGAGACTTTATAGTAGGTATGTAGTATTATTTTCTGTAATTTAAATTTTTTAATTGAATTTAATTCTTACTATTTAAATTTTAATTAATTAATTTTTAAATTTTATTTAGAAATTAAATTTAATGGGGTGACACTGATCAATAACAGTACATAGGCTTCAGGTAAACATTACTATTGCATTTGAACTCTTGATTGTGTTTTGTGCCCATCACCCAAAGTCAAATCATTTTCTATTATTGCATGTTTGTTCCTCTTTTCTCCCCTCTGCCCCCCAATTCCTACCCCAGGGTAACCACTTCACTTTTATCTATTCCATGAGTCTCAGTTTTATATCCCACCTATGTGTGAATTCATATAGTTCTTAGCTTTTTCTAATTTACTTATTTCACTTAGTATAATGTTCTCAAGGTCCACCCATGATGTTGTAAATGGAAATATGTCATTTTTTCTTATGTCATTACTACTTATGGCTGAGTAGTATTCCATTGTACATATGTACCACTTCTTCTTTATCCAATCCTCTATTGAGGGACATTTTGGTTGTTTCCATGTCTTGGCCACCGTGACTAATGCTGTGATGAACATGGGGGTGCATGTGTTTTTGCATAACAATTTTTTTCTAGTTCTTTGGGTAGATACTCAGTAGAGGGATTGCTGGGTTATATGGTAGTTCTAGTCTTAATTTTTTGAGAGACCATCACATTTTCTTTCATAATGGCTGTGCCAGTTTACATTCCCACCAGCAGTGAATGAGAGTTCCTTTTTCTTCACAGCCTCTCTAACACTTATTACCTGTCTTGTTGATAATAGCCAATCTCTATGGCCAAGGTCCATAAGTTTAGTACCTGTGTTTTCTTCTATGTAATTTATTGTTTCAGATCTTATATTTAGGTCTTTAATCCATTTTGAATAAATTTTTGTGCAGGGGGACAAGGTGTAGTCAAGTTTCATACTTTTGCATATGGCTTTCCAATTTTCCCAGCACCATTTTTTAAAGAGGACTTCTTTTCTCCATTGTGTGTTTTTTTGGGTCCTTTGTTAAAGATGATTTGTCCATAAAAATAAGATTCTATTTCTGGGCTCTCAATTTTTTCCCACTGGTCCATATGTCTGTTTTTTTTTGCACTACCATGCTGTTTTGATTATTGGGGCAAATATATAGTAGTATAATTTGAAGTCAAGTAGTGTGATACCATGGCTTCTTTCTTTTTTCTCTGGGTGTTTCTATGAGGGTGTTTTGGCTGGAAATTCATGATAAGCAATCTAAAAAGATTTGAAAACTCTATGCAGTGGGTCTGGATATATTTGAAAGTAAGGATTTAATAGGGAAGACCAGAAAGAGCCATATAAAATACTTAAAGCACAACTTGATGGATTAAAAAGTTACAATCCTTGCCTGAACCTCCAGGGAGCATGACCAAGAAATTTGGAGGATGTTGTAAAAGAAAGCATTACAAAATGAGCAGAGAGCCAGGAAGGTCAGGCACAGACTGAGACCAGACTAAGCTATATGCAGTTCTGATTAGGGAATATCTCTAGGGGGGCATTACCCAATTCAAGCAGGAGAAGTTGGACAAGACTTATGTAAAAATAAGGACCATTTCTGTAGATCCAGAACATTTTGATTTGGTATTTTTCATTATGGAACACTCTACAATGCAAAAATCCAGAAGAGTATGTTTGAAAACAAAGGTCTGAGCCAGAAGGTGAAGAAAATGTGAAAAGATGGCAAGGTCTTAATTCTAGCAAACAATATTGAGAAAGAAGAGACCAGCCTGAGAAACAGTCAGCTGTTAGAGATCAATTGAATCTTCTCCAAATTAGAAGCAGTGCAGCAGGGGAAGGGGAGATAAAATACTAGATACATAGAATTGTAGTAAAAGAGGTCACATACACAAAAAAACTACTCAAGGTTTAGAATATCTATAAAGCAGAGAGAGAATGTATTTGGTGGTGCACCAAGCGGAGACATTGGTAGTCTCTCAGCCCCAGGGACACAAACTTCAGAAATATCTATAGCAACTTTGATCAAGAATTCTTCAAATACAGCCCTGGCTGAATAGCTCAGTTGGTTAGAACATCATCTGGATACACCAAGGTTGTGGGTTCGTGCCCCACTCAGGGCACATACAGAAACAGATCAGTGTCTCCCTCCCTCTCTCTCTCTTTCTTACTCTCTCCCTAAAATCAATAAATACACATTAAAAAAAATAGAATCAGCCAATTAATGCATAAATAGTAGGATCAACAAATAGATGATTCTCTCTTTCTCCCTTTCTCTCTTTTTAAAATCAATCAGTAAATTTTAAAAATAATCTTAAGCAAGAAAAAGAATTCTCCAAATACAACAAATATGAGAAGAAGAAAGAACCTCATCCAGGAGTCAGGTCCTCAGACTTAAGCAATTTCATAGCAAGAGGCCTTGAAAATAAAGATATTAAGAAAGATCAGAAAATGCCTGATCTACAAGAGATAGTAAGGGCAAAGAAACTAAACAGAGCCTTACCCTCATTCAGCATAGGGGAGGAGTTGGCAGGTCAGAAAGGAAGCAGGAATATGGGGCTCAAAGAAGTGAAAATTAAGAGGTTCTGATTGTGCTGGATAGGAAAGAAGGGTGACTCAAATAAGAAGTGGCCACTAGAGCTGCTTCTATTGCCAGTATCTAACCTCTGAAAGGAAGTGGCATTATCTCAAAAGTCAGTTTCAGAGAGGAGAGGGTTCATGGATGGACTTTCTCTCTAACACAAGGTAATGTCTAATATCAACAAAATTTCTTCCCAATGAATTTAAGTTTACAGGTCATGGATTCTGGACAACTAGCATTGACTGACTGGCAATCTAAAAGCACTAAAATCAAAAAGTATTCCTCTGTTTTTACTCCATCATCCAGAAACTACTGGGCTTCTAACAAAATGGAGCAGTATGAGAAATTTGTAAAGATGGTTTTTCAGCTTTAACTTAAGAATTTTGGACGTTAGACTTTCAAGTCATTAAAAGGAGATTTGGGTTTGAATTTTGAGACTTTCTTTTTGAACTTGATTTTGCCAAGTAATTTTTGGACTTTACCTTTTCTCCAATAATTTGACCACCTGATAAAATTTGCAATAAAATTTGGGCGTGTCTACTTTAGTGTTAAAGTTGATTTATGCATTTGATATCAATTCCATTTACTCTCTCAGCAACCCATCTGAGGCTACAGAAAGGGCTCACTTGATAAAGCCTTGCTGATAAAATGAATTGCCGCAAGAAAAAGAACCACATATTAAGTGTTCAAAATACTGCCAACCATCCAAAAGTAATGTAATAAGATTAATGAGGGGGGTAAGAAGCAGTTTCTGACTTTGTACTTCCTGTTTGATAGTGCCACTACTGGCAACAGGAACCTCAAATGGCTGGTGACAGAAGAGGTATGTTGGCTTTTACCAGGAGCTGCTTCAGTGTAGACCTGAGACTTACCCACAGACCTTCTCTTAACGTGTCTCTCAACCTTGGAAATCATCATTCCTCTCATAAATAAGAGAATCCCTTTGCTGCTTTGTTCCTCTTGCAAGAAGAGAGGACTCCGATTAGATGACTCATCTAAGCACTGTGATTAGACAACATTCCTCTTAATAAATTATAAAACCTAAGTCACTTGCCATTTTGTCTGCCAAACCAGAATTTATTACTTTCATGGGTCATAATAACAGATTTTAATATATGACTTTGCCAGTAAAAAAAACCATAATAAAGGTATCCTTTCCTTTTTCAAAATTAATTTATCTACAATCTGATAATTTGGGGGCAAGCTATATTTCATCTTGAACTATGCCCAGGTACACCTATAGCTAAAGGATACTTTTTATTTTATTTTATTTTAATTTAGTGAGAGGAAGGGAGGCAGAGACAGACTCCCACATGAACTCTGACCAGGATCTACCCAGCAAGCCCACCAGAGGGCGATGCTCTGCCCATCTGGGGTCCTTGCTCAGTTGCAACCAGAGCCATTTTTTTAGTGCTTGAGGCAGAGGTCATGGAGACATCACCTGGGGAGAGAAATTGAGAAGCAAGAGAGGGAGGGTTGGAGAAGCAGATGGTCACCTGTGTGCACTTACCAGGAATCGAACCCAGGACATCCACACGCAGGGCTGATGCTCTACTGCTGAGCCAACTGGCCAGGGCTAAAGGAGACTTTTGGAAAAGAACATTTTCTCTTCCTAATACCTGAAGTCTTTCTTCTGTTAAGGTCAACTTTCTTCATGAAGTCTTTGTTGTTCACTTTGGATCAGGAGGCAAAAACCAAGACTTCCAGGCAAACCTGGTTGCCATATGTATGATATTTCCTTGGTGACCTTCATGTGTTTATAGCTTGTTTAATCAGCATCATGCATTATTAATGATCCTTTTAAGTGTAAGTTCTAAATTAAGTTGTTATGGTTAAAAATAACTGAAACACCTTAAACTAGCTTAAGCCAAAAAACAAAGAGGGGAAGGAGATTTATTTTAAAGCTGTGGACAAGCCCATGGAATCCAAGAGCAGAGAGCACAATGAATTCCACGGGATACTTGGGACACCAGGGACTGAAACAGCCCTGGGAACCAAGGGTGTGCCTCAGTCTGTGGTCTGAATATTTTCTCATCTCCACTTCTTTCTGCTCATCTGCTTGAGTCTTTTCTTTCTCTGGGACTACAAATAAGATAATTTGTCAGAATCTAGAGGATGCATAACTCCTGGGCTCAGAATAATGCCTCCTTAGAAGATGCTTCCACATATACTGGCCATTTGGTGTTCTAACTCTTTAGTTCTTCATAATCAGCTATGCAAGAGGTTTAAGTTTTTTGTTTGTTTGTTTTTTTGTTTTCAGAAACAGAGAGAGAGTCAGAGAGGGGGATAGATAGGAACAGACAGACAGGAATGAAGAGAGATGAGAAGCAACAATCATCAGTTTTTCTTTGCGACACTTTAGTTGTTCATTGATTGCTTTCTCATATGTACCTTGAGCGCGGGCCTTCAGCAGACCAAGTAACCCCTTGCTTGAGCCAGCAACCTTGGGTCCAAGCTGGTGATCTTTTTTCTCAAGCCAGATGAGCCTGTGCTCAAGCTGGTGAACTCGGGGTCTCGAACCTGGGTCCTCTGCATCCCAGTCTGACAGTCTATCCACTGCGCCACCGCCTGGTCAGGCGAGGTTTGAGTTTTTATTACTTGTTGATATATTTTTTAATGGTTTCATAGATATATATATTTCTTTTGTTTTTTTTAAGTGAGAGGAAGGGAGATAGAGAGACTCCCACATGCATCCCCACCGAGATCTACCCAGCAGCCCCCATCTAGGGCCAATGCTCAGACCAACTGAGCCACTGGCTGCGAGAGAGGAAGAGAGAAGCGGGAGAGGGAGGGGAAAAGAAGCAGATGGTTGCTTCTCATGTGTGTCCTGACCAGGGATCAAACCCAGGATATTTGCACACCAGGCCAACATTCTATCCACTGAGCCAACCTGCCAGGTTCATATATATATTGAGAGAGAGACAGAGACAGAGATAGGAAGGGAGAGAGAGTGTGAGAAGCATCAACTCATAGTTGTTTTCACTTTAGTTGTACGTTGAGCTCCTTATATGTTTCTTGACCAGGGCCATGCCAGTGTCGCTTTGCTCAAGCCAGCAACCTTTAGGTCCAAGCTGGCAAGCTTTGGGATCATATGGATGATTCCTCCACTCAAGCTAATGACCCCATGCTGGCAAGCCCACGCTCAGAACCAGTGACTTCAGGGTTCCGAACCAGTGACCTTAGCATTCCAGGTTGACACTTTAGCCACTGTACCACCACTGGTCAGGCTAAATAGTTTTTAAGCTGCATTTCTTTTTCCCAAGGGGTCATGTGGAATTGTGTATCAGGGAAGAGATTTGCTGACATTTAATGTGGGAGATGGGCAGCCATGCTACTCATTCCCCTATCCCCTGGTCGGCAAACTGCAGCTCATGAGCCACAAAATACCACGTGTGGGCGCTACCTCGATAAGGAATGTACCTGCCTATATAGTTTAAGTTTAAAAAAATTTGGCTCTCAAAAGAAATTTCAATCGTTGTACTGTTGATATTTGGCTCTGCTGGCTAATGAGTTTGCTGACCACTGCAATGAACTGCCCAAACCCAACCCCTTCCTTTCTTTACCCCCCCCCCAGTCCCAATAGTGTTCCCATTGAGAGATGCTGAAACACAGCCTGCTGCCTGCAGTGGCTGGATGTCTGGGTGTGGAATATGAATCTGTGGGTCACTAGATTGAGATGAAGCAGTGTGCTCTGGTGTTTGGATTCTGCCAACAGGGTGTATGGGCAGAAAAGTACCTTTGGTGGTCCTAGATGGGAAAGTAAAAACTAATAGAAGAGATTTTTGTTGTTGTTGTTATGTGTCCTTACACACTAAGAAACATTTGTGGTTGTAGCTTCACTAAATGTGGGCTACTGTAATAAAACCTCGAATAATAGCGTTGAGATAGATGTCACTCAAAACCCTTAGGCCACTCTGACCTTCTTCAGAAAGTATACATTAAAATTCCCAAGATTAAGGTGAATGTCTTATGTGTGGTAAGGTACCAAAGAATGAAAAAATTAATATTAATATTTTAGGAGAGGAAAGAGGGAGTTTTTCTGGCTTGCAGAGACATACTGTGTAGAAAACCCCCTTTTACTAGGAAGTTTAAAAGGCATTTTATAATTTGGGCTAAGCATACAGAGAGATTTTGTAAATATGATTTTTATACTTGTGTGCGATTTGCACCAACTCAGGATAGACAACAACATTTTATTATAAAGAGATTTTGTGCTGGGGAGACTTAGATTCCCCCTTCCCCCACCTCTGTGAGAAACAGGGTAAACACCTAGCCAGGTATGGGGAGGGGAGGGAGAAATTAAGCAAATCTTTTCCTCTCCTCTTCTTCCTTCTTTAATAGGTCATTTACAAATGCTTATTCCCTGGTGCCATGTAGGCTCCCTGCCCTATTCTGAAAACATGTAATCAATGTATATACCTCTAGACAAAGGAATGGCAAATGAACACTAGAAAATTTAGGAATATCTTTTTATATGTAGAGCAACATTTTGCGCTATTGTATTACCTTGTAAGTTTTAATGTGTAGAAATATTTTTATAAATCCTATAGATGAATGTTATAAGCTTGCTAATGAATTGTGTCATCTTCCCCTACTCCCTCTTTTCCCACTAACCTGTGTGTGATCAAAGGTATATAACCTACCTCAGGGCTATAGTCGACTCGCATGATTTGGGTCAGCTTTGCCCCATGTTAGCCATATGCAGCCAGCATATTAAATTTCCTCCTTTTAATAAAACTCCTTAAAAATTCATTTCTACGTAAACATGGCAAAATGTTACTTTATAACATTGTATATGCTGACAAGGCACTGGGTGTTAAAAATAGCCTATTTTAGTCCCTGGGATATTTCAATCAATGTTATCAAAGCATTTTTAAATGTCAGAGGCTTCTATCACCTGGTTTTCACCAGCTTCCCAACCTGCTGTTTCCCATACTGATTTTAGGGGACATTTGTTGTTGTAAAATATTAGGCTTTGAACCCCAAAACCTAGACTTAATTGAACTGGCTTGGTTAGGAAGTGTGCAGTTACTTTCAAGCTGGAATTTTTGGCTTTTCGTGTCATCCATTCTAGAGCAGCGAGCTACTAAGCTGAGGCCCTGACGGGAGCTTGGCTCCTCAGCAGCTAGTGCCCCTCCCCACCTGCAGGTGTACTGCCAGTCTTCCTCCTGCGATGTCACTGGGCCCACCACATAGTGTGGGTGGGAATTTGGCTCCCTGCCCTGAGCTGATTGATCCCTTGGAGACTACTTCACATTGCTCATATCTTGTGTCAGGAGATTGGGAAGTTTACATTGACATCTTCCGGTGTTATCTAATAGCTTTAACTGAACGATGGAAGAAAAAGAAATCCTGAGATGTAAAAATAAAACTCATCAGCGTCATCCAACTTCAAGGCAGAATGGTCTCTTATTTCTTCTTCATTATTAATGCAATAAAAGGAGAGTCTCACTGTTGCAGTGCAGTAAGCACCGAGGGTAAATGCGGTAAGCCACCTTTGTCTATCAGACTTAGGGCTGACAGCCTCCAGAGCAGGCAGCTCAGAGTGTGAGCATTCTGTCTGTGACCAGCAGCGGGCTGGCTGTGGGGGCAGGGCCGGAGCAGGCCTGATGTGAAGGGTGGCAGCTCCCTGGGACATCTTCCCAGGCAGAATCCAGTCAAGAACCTCAGTTGGCTGTGGACAGCCGAGCATTTTCTGGAATGTAATTTTAGTATCTTTCTCCTTGCAACCAGATGAGCACTTTTATTTTTCTGGAACACTGAATTAAACGCCTTTTATCTTTATCCCGTGAATTCATGTCATGTAGACAGCAATTGCAGTCATTGCTATTACTCAGTTCATTGAACAGTGGAGATCTTTCGGCTTGTTTGAGGACATGAGAGTTGAGAAGAAAGAGCATGGTAGGTATACATATTCATTTCAGCTGAAATCATACCTTGTCTGTAGCTTTCCATCCTTTTCTTCTGAGTCAGACATCAGTAAAGTTTTTTTAAATTGCCTTAATTAATAATCTCTAATATTAAGTGAATTGTATGTGACATGTCAAGCCCATACATGGAAATCTGGTGACGTTGTTGAGTTGACATAGTAATTAGAGCTAAAATTGAAGCTAGACTACTTATGTGAGACATAAACACATATTTTATTTATTTATTTATTTATTTATTTTTACACAGAGAGAGAGAGAGAGACAGACAGACAGACAGGGACAGAAGAAAGGGACTGAGATGAGAAGCATCAACTCATAGTTGCAGCACCTTTGTTATTCATCAATTGCTTTCTCATATGTGCCTTGATCAGGTGGCTTCAGCCGAGCCAGTGATCCCTTGCACAAACCAGCAATCTTTGGGCTCAAGCCTGTGACATGGGGTCATGTCTATGATCCCACGCTCAAGCTGGGGACCATGCACTCAAGCTGGTGAGCTTGCACTCATGATGGATGAGCCCGCACTCAAGCTGTATGAGCCTGCTCTTTTTCTAAAATTAATTTTAATGGGGTGACATTAATAAATCAGGGTACATATGTTCAAAGAAAACATCTCCAGGTTATCTTGTCATTCAATTATGTTGCATACTCATCACCCAAAGTCAAATTGTCCTCTGTCACCTTTTATCTAATTTTCTTTGTACCCATCCCCTTCTCCCTCTCTCCCCCTTTCTTCTCTCCCCCTACCCTGTAACCACCACACTCTTGTTCATGTCTCAGTCTGGCTTTTATGTCCCACGTATGTATGAAATCATGCTGTTCTCAGTCTTTTTCTGTTTTACTTATTTCACTCCGTATAATGTTATCAAGGTACATCCATTTTGTTGTAAATGATCCGATGTCATCATTTCTTATGGCTGAGTAGTATTCCATAGTATATATGTACCAATCCACTCGTTCTCTGACGGACACTTGGGCTGTTTCCAGATCTTCGCTATTGTGAACAATGCTGCCACAAACATGGGGGCGCATTTCTTCTTTTCGAACAGTGTTATGGTGTTCTTAGGGTATATTCCTAAAAGTGGGATAGCTGGCTCAAAAGGCAGTTCGATTTTTAATTTTTTGAGGAACCTCCATACTGTTTTCCACAGTGGCTGCACTAGTCTGCATTCCCACCAGCAGTGCACGAGGGTTCCCTTTTCTCCACATCCTCGCCAGCACTTGTTCTGTGTTGTTTTGCTGATGAGCGCTGTTCTGACTGGTGTGAGGTGATATCTCATTGTGGTTTTAATTTGCATTTCTCTAATGATTAATGATGTTGAGCATTTTTTCATATGCCTATTGGCCATCTGTATGTCCTCTCTGGAGAAATTTCTATTCATTTCTTTTGCTCATTTTTTGATTGGATTGTTTGTCTTCCTGGTGTTGAGTTTTATAAGTTCTTTATAAATTTTGGTTATTAACCCTTATCAGATGTGTTGTTGAATATGTTCTCTCATTGTGTGGTTTGTCTTTTTATTCTGTTCTTATTGTCTTTAGCTGTGCAAAAACTTTTTAGTTTGAAATAGTCCCATTTGTTTATCTTGCCTTTTATTTCATATGCTCATGGAGATAAACCGGCAAATATATTGCTGCAACAGAATTCAGAGAGCTTATTGCCTATGTTTTCTTCTAAGATGCTTATGGTTTCACGGCTTACATTTAAGTCTTTTATCCATTTTGAGTTTGTTTTGTGAATGGTGTAAGTTGATGGTCTAGTTTCATTTTTTTGCAGGTAGATGTCCAATTTTCCCAACACCATTTGTTAAAGAGGCTGTCTTTACTCCATTGTAAGTTCTTTCCTCCTTTGTCAAATATCAGTTGTCCATAAAGGTATGGGTTTATTTCTGGGTCCTCTGTTCTGTTCCATTGATCTATGTGCCTGTTCTTATGCCAGTACCAAGCTGTCTTGAGTACAATGGCCTTGTAGTATACCTTGATATCCGGAAGAGTGATACCTCCCGCTTAATTTTTCTTTTTAAGATTGCTGAGGCTATTCTTGTTCTTTTTTGGTTCCATATAAATTTTTGGAATATATGTTCTATATCTTTGAAGTATGTCATTGGTATTTTAATTGATATTGCATTGAATTTATAAATTGCTTTGGGTAATATAGACATTTTAACGATGTTTATTCTTCCTAACTATGAGCACGGTATATGCTTCCACTTGTTTGTATCTTCCTTGATTTCTTTTATCAATGTTTTATAATTTTCCGAGTACAAGTCCTTAACCTCCTTGGTTAAATTTACTCCTAGGTACTTTATTTTTTTGGTTGCAATAGTGAAGGGGATTGTTTCCTTAATTTCTTTTGCTGACAGTTCATTGTTGGTATATAGAAATGCCTCTGATTTCTGAGTATTAATTTTATATCCTGCCACCTTGCTGAATTCATTTATCAGGTCCTGTAGTTTTTTGACTGAGACTTTAGGGTTTTCTATATACAATATCATATCATCTGCAAATAATGACAGTTTTACTTCTTCTTTTCCAAATTGGATGCCTTTTATTTTTTCTTCTTGTCTGATTGCTGTAGCTAGGACTTCCAGAACTATGTTGAATAAAAGTGGTGAAAGGGGGAACCCTGCCTGGTTCCTGATCTTAAGGGAATTGCTTTTAATTTTGCCCATTTAGTATGATGTTTGCTGTGGGCCTTTATCATGTTAAGGAATGTTCCCTGTATTCCCACTTTACTGAGAGTTTTGATCTTGAATGGGTGCTGGATTTTATCCAATGCTTTTTCTGCATCTATTGAAATTATCATGTGACTTTTGTCCTTCCTTTTGTTTATGTGATGAATCACATTGATTGATTTGCAAATATTGAACCAGCCTTGCCTCTCCAGAATAAATCCCACTTGATCATGGTGTATGATTTTTTTTTCATATATTGCTGGATCCAGTTGGCTAATATTTTGTTGAGAATTTTAGCATCTAAATTCATCAGGGATATTGACCTATAATTTTCTTTCTTTGTGTTGTCTTTGCCCGGTTTTGGGATCAGAATTATGCTCGCCTCATAAAAGGAGTTTGGAAGTCTTCCTTTCTATTGAATTTTTTGAAATAGCTTGTGGAGGATAGGAGTTAGTTCTTCTTTGAATGTTTGGTAGAATTCACTTGTGAAGCCATCATGCCCAGGACTTTTCTTTGTTGGGAGTTTTTTGATAACTGTTTTGATCTCGTTTGTTGTAATTGGTCTGTTTAGGTGTTCTGATTCTTCCAGATTAATTTTTGAATGATTATATGATTCAAGAAATTTGTCCATTTCACTTAGGTTGTCTAATTTTTAGGCATTGAGTTCTTCGTAGTATTTTCTTACAATACTTTGTATTTCAGTGTGTCAATTGTTATTTCTCCACCCTCATTTCTAACTTTATTTATTTGAGTACTCTCTTTTTCTTTCTTGGTGAGACTAGTTAACGATTCATCAGTCTTGTTTACCTTTTCAAAGAACCAGCTCCTGGTTTCATTGATCCTCTGTATTGTTTCCTTAGCCTCTATGTCATTTATTTCTGCTCTGATCTTTATTATTTCTTTTCTTCTACTAGTCCTGGGCTTTATTTGATGTTGTTTTTCTAGTTCTTTTAGATGCACGGTTAAGTTGCTTATTTCAATTTTTTTTAGCTTCTCATGGTATGCCTGTAGTGCAATGAACTTTCCTCTCAGTACTGCTTTTGCTGTGTCCCATAAATTTTGAGTTGATGTATGCTCATTATCATTTGTTTCTAGAAACGTTTTTCTTCTTTGATGTCATTGTCAATACATTCGTTATTTAATAACATGCTCTTTAGTTTCCAAGTGTTTGAGTATTTTTCAGTTTTTTTTTATGTGGTTAATTTCTAGTTTCATGGCATTGTGATCAGAGAAAAGGCTTGATATGATTTCAATCCTCTTAAATTTGTTGTGACCACTTTTGTGTCCTAACATGTGGTCTATCCTAGAAAATGTACTATGAGTGCTTGAAAAGAATGTATATTCTACTGCTTTAGGGTGAAAAGTTCTGAAGATATCTATTAAATCGAGTTTATCTAGTGTATCCTTTAAGTTTGCTGTTTCTTTATTAATTTTCTTTCTTGAGGATCTATCCAGTGTTGTTAGTGGGGTATTGAAATCCCCTACTATGATAGTATAGCTGTTAATCTCGCCCTTTATATCCATCAAAGTCTGCTTTATGTATGTCAGGGCTCCTATGTTTGGTGTGTACATATTTATAATGGTTATATCTTCCTGTTGAATTGTTCCCTTTATCATTATGTAGTGTCTTTCTTTATTTCTTAATACAGCCATTGTTGTAAAGTCCATTTTGTCAGATATAAGTATTGCTACCCTGGCTTCTTTTTCATTTCCATTTGCATGAAATATTTTTTTCCATCCTTTTACCTTCAGTCTATATGCATCTATTGTTTTAAGGTGTGTCTCTTGTAGACAGCATATGTATGGGTCCTGTTTCTTTATCTATGCAGCTACCCTATGTCTTTTGATTGGATCATTTAATCCATTTACATTTAAGGTTATTATTGATATATAGTTGTTTATTGCCATTTTATTCTTTAAAGCTATATTCCTCTTTTGCTATATTCTTTTCCCCCTTTGAACTGTTCACGACAGGCCCCTTAGTATCTCTTGCAGAATTGGTTTGGTTTTAATGAGTTTTTTTTTTTTTTTTTTTTGTCTGGGAAGCTCTTTATTTCTCCTTCAATTTTAAATGTTAGCCTTGCTGGATAGAGTAGTCTTGGTTGTAGGTTCTTGTTCTGCATTACTTTGAGTATATCTTGCCATTCCCTTCTGGCCTCAAGTGTTTCTGTTGAGAAGTCGGATGTCATCCTAATGGGGGCTCCTTTGTAGGTGATAGCCTTTTTTTTTCTAGCAGCTTTTAAAATTTTTTCTTTATCCCTTAGCTTTGGTATTTTAACTATGATGTGTCTTGGTGTAGATTTCTTTGGGTTTCTCTTTAATGGAGTTCTCTGTGCTTCTTGAATGTGTGAAATGTTTTCCAGCCTTAATTTAGGGAAGTTTTCAGCTATGGTTTGATTGAACAAAGTTTCTATCCCTTGTTCTTTCTCTTCATCTTTGGGAACCCCTATGATGCGGATGTTATTGCTCTTCATGTTGTCACAGAGCTCCCTTATAGTTTCCTCACATTTTTTGAGTCTCTTTTCTTTTTTCTGTTCTGCTTCTGTGCCTTTGTTTATTCTGTCCTCTAACTCGCTGATTCGATCCTCAGCATCATTCATGCTGCTTTTAATTCCTTCCATTGTGGTCTTCAGTTCTAATACTGTATTTGTCATTTCTGTCTGATTCTTTTTTATTATTTCAATTTCCTTTTTTATACTTGTTATCTCTTTATTTAGGTGTTCGTAATGACTACCCATTGTTGCTCTAAGCTCTTTGAACATCCTAACTATCATTATTTTAAACTCTGCATCTGGTAATTTGGTTATATCTGGTTCATTCAGGTCCTTCTCTGGGGATTTGTCTTGATTCATTTGGGTTGCATTTTTCTGCCTTCCTATTTTGTCTGTGTATAAGAAGTTTGTGGCCACTGGAGTCCAATGGGTGTTGCCTCTGTGTTCCCTAGGTTTGGTCTGTCTGTAGGCCCACCACCCCCCTCTGCCGGTGCCTAGGGTGGTTGGGTATGGGCATTGCCAGCGCCTGCCCACTGCGGCTGTTGCTGTGATTTTCGCCTCTCATCCGTGGGAGGGGCTGTGTTCTGGTGCCCGGTTCTACAAGCCTCAACCTGTCTAGGTCTTCACCTCGCTGCCACAGGTGGGTTGTGCACTGCACTCAAGCCACAAGCCTCAGCACCAAGGGTAGGAGTGAGCAGCTTTGCTCAGCTGTGGACCCCGCCTGTTCCCGGGCTTCCTCCCAGCCCCTGGGGTCAGAGCCGGCTCACACAGGATTGCAAACTGCGATTTCTTGGGTGGGCGGGGCTGCTGCTGTGCGCTCAGCTGTGAGTTTCTTCCTGTCCCGGGCTTTAGCCCCACCCCCTCGATCAGGGCTGGCTCACGCAGGGTCCCTATCCTCGGAGGCCAGGTGATGCTGTGCATCCACGGCCCCGGCCTGCAGCTGCCGGACCGCTTTCACACATCCCCTCCACTCCTGCTGGGCTAGGCCGAGCTCACGCTGGCTGGGTCTCCTCCCCCACCGACAGAACAGCATTTCAGTGTCATGCCGCCACCATCCCTCCAGCAAGCCCTCAGCAGTGTGGGTAGGGGCACTGCAGCTCAGACCCTAACACTCCATACTGTAGTCCTGGAAGCTCCCTCCGTCTAAGCAGCTCTGCTTTAAGTGCTGCGGGAGAGCTTGTTTGGCTGGTGTCCTGTCTCCCTTTGCTGGTATTGCTAGTTCCAGGGGAAATATACATTTTCGATTAGGGAAGTGACTCAGCTCAGGGGTTAGGGTGGCTGTCCCTCAGAGTGTTTCTCCCTTTGCCTTCCAGTCCACACTTTCTTCCTGCTGCTCTGGTCCTCTCCTCTGTCCCCGGTGCCCAGAGTCCTGGGTGAGTGGTTGTGAGAGAGGTTTTCTGCGCTGCCCCTTTAAGAAGAATCCTGGGTTTGAGAAAACTGTCTCTTTCTCACAAACAGTATCCTCACTTGTTTCACAGCTCAATACTGTCCAAACGCTTCTTCTAGGCTCTGGGGCTGCAGGCTGGGGCTTTGTTCCTGGGACCCAGGTTCCTTCCTCTCCGCTAAACTCTCTTCCTGCCATGTGAGTCTGCCGTTTGCTCCAGGGAGCTGGGGAGATCTTTCCACGTTTTCGCTTTTCCTACCAGTCTCAGTGTGGCTTCTTCAGTGTTCCTTGGTTGAAGATTCCACTTAGTTTAGTTCAAAGTTGATTTATCCAGATGATGGTTCTTAAAATTAAGTTATAATCCACTTTGGTTCCAGGAGTTGGAAGTTGGTACGTCTGCCTACTCCATCTCCATCTTGCCGTCTCCCTGAGATCTCGTCCTCCCACCATTCTGTATGAGCCTACTCTTGAGTGCAAACCTGGATCCTCAGCACCCCAGGCCAATGCTCTATCTTTTGTGCCATCACCTAGTCAGGCGATGCACAAATCCATTGTTGCAAACATGTCATCCCTATTTAGAGGTGATTCCCCTAGTCCCTCCTCAGTAGATCACGTCTCCCCTGAAGGGTAAGCCTCCCATACTGTCCTCTTTGCATCTTCTCCTGACCAGAAGTCAGTGAATGACTTGCTGATATAGTGAGGTACAGTCTAGCTAAATAATGTAGTTTTTCTCTGGGTGAAGCTGGAAGGTCTCAAGGAGATGTCTATCCCCAAGACCGGCATATTTAGCTCCAGTGATCTAACTGATGCAGAGACTTAACTGTTCCATATGTGACCACCTCATTGTTACTTTTAGTGCTGACCCTGCAAAGGCCATGCTTCAGCTTCTCTTCTTTAATGGTGTTTAAAATTGGCTAGCTAGATTATTTTGGACCAAGGTAGTACAATTTAGGGGATCATACTCTAGGTGATGTTGTCTGTATTCTCATAGATATTTCTAAAAAAATATCTTACATATGCTGTAAAAGGAACCACTTGGGTAGTTTTACTGGTTCTCAAATATAATAAAAGATAGGTGCATATGGAACAAAAGGTTCTTTTTTTAAATCATACTCTCTTTGCTCTGTGTCTTTGAAGTTACTGGTCTTCCAAACGTAGACCTGGTGGTATAATCAATGAGGGGTGGCTGGACCACCTTAAGGCTATGGTGGTCCAGCCAAAGCACTCTGAGCACAGACACAGTGTGGGTGGATACATTGCATGGGCTACTAGGAAGACAGGCATTAGAGGAAGGGTAGTTTTGGGTTGTGTCTGGAGAAGTGTCCAGGAGACTTCTGCTCTGGTTCCAGCTACTTGGAAAGATCTGTAGCTAAAGCTGGTTCTATACTTTAGCTACTAGTCCAGCCCTTTCCTTGCTTTCCAGCCCATTTGGATGTAAAAGGTCTGTTACCTAGTCACTGGCCAGTTCAACTCAATATCAACATCTTTCAGAAAAGCCTTTCTTAGGTAAATGAAGAAGGCTAGAAGTTATAGATGCTATGTAGTACAAATCAGTAATTTAGGATAAGAGCCTCCCTAGGTATCTTGTCACTGAAACAAGAATAACCAACTTTAACAACTAAAATGAGTCAGAATGAAGGAATAATTGCACAAAATAACTATATCAAATAGGAAGAACCACCAGAAAACTGCATTCTTTGCCCTAGTATATAACCTTTCACCTCCACTCTACACTCTCACTGAAGGGCCTAGCTTCCTGACCTTGTTAGTCAAGTATGAACTCAAGAATGTTTCGGGGAAAGTTTCAGTTCCTTGGGTATGTACTCTTTCAGTTTTGTGCTGAGCCTTCACAATGTTGAGGTGACTCATGGGACTGGTGGACCTGCATGTTCATGGCTACAGTCTTCTCTTTCATCACCCCTACCTGCTCAACTCCCCCACACCTCCCTCCTCACACCCAGCCCACTCCACTGTATCAGAATGGTGGAGTAGAACCATAAATACTGAGCCTTTTAAATCACTTGAAGATTTACAAACTCGTTGATGTGTATGTGTGGAATAGTCTTGAACTCTGAGGTAAAACTGGCTTCTAAATAGGGGAGAGAAAACTCACTTGAGGGAATTTATTTCCTTGGGGCTTTAACAAGCATCTAAAAGCATGACTTTCCAGTGATTAATTTATATCGCCTGCAGATGAAATGAAACACATTTAAAATAAGAAGTGTTGGGGAGATGGTGACCCACCGTCACAGCCTAGCCTGCTAACTTTGTAACTGCAGTTACAGCTGACACTAATTTGAATTTCTAGAGGCATAAAACCTAGCCTGGGTGCTCTGAGTCATCCCTGTGCTTCAGGTGTGGGAAGATAGAGTTAGGGCCCTCAGTCAGAGATTTCCAAAAGTGGAGATGGGTCATCCTTTTGCCACCAAGTCTCTATCTGCTTCCCCTCATTACCCTGCCCACCCTTTTATAGTGCTTGGAATTCAAATATTAAAGATTCAGGTTTTTATTTATTTATTTTTTTGAGAAAGAGAGGCAGGGGGAGAGAGAGACAGGAACATTGAACTGCTCCTGTATGTGCTCTGATTGGGGAATCAAACCAGCAACCTCCATGCTCCGGGACGACACTCCACAACTGACTCAGCTATCTGGCCAGGGCTTAATTTCTTTTGATTTATTAGTTTGGAGAGACAGAGAGAGGAAGGGAGACTGAGGAGAGGGGGAAGGGAAGCATTCATTTTTTGTTCCACTCAGCCATGCATTCATTGGTTGCTTCCTGTGTGTGCCCTGATGAGGGAATAAACCTGCAACCTTGCTGTTTTGGGGACAATGCTCTTAACCAACTGAGCTAACCGGCTAGGGTCAAAGACTCAATTTTTAGTGTATTGAGGGATAAGTGATTTTAAGGTTTCATGGGAGAGTAAGATGAACCAAAATGATTATTGGTTAAGTATTTCCCCCACCAGCCTTCTATGCGAAGACTTTTCTGCTTTCTTTTGATGATTAAAAAGGTAAAGGGTTCAGAGGCAGAATTATAAAAAGCAGAGTCAAGATGATCACTGTAAATATGAAAGGGCAAATCTGACACGACAGTGGATTAAGAAGACTGGAGTGGGGGAGAGAGAGGAGAGAGCACAAGGAAATTGGCTGGGGAGAGAATCTTTAAGACCAGTTTTTAGCCTGACCAGGTGGTGGCGCAGTGGATAGGGTGTCAGACTGGATGTGGAGGACCTAGGTTCAGGACCCCAAGGTTGCCAGCTTGAGCGTGGGCTCATCTGGTTTGAGGAAGGCTCACCAGCTTGAGCCCAAGGTCACTGGCTTGAGCAAGGGGTCACTCGGTCTGCTGTAGCCCCATAGTCAAGGCACATATTAGAAATCAATCAATGAAAAACTAACTAAGGAGCCGCAATGAAGAGTTGATGTTTCTCATCTCTCTCCCTTCCTGTTTGTCTGTCCCTATCTGCCCCTCTCTCTGACTCTGTCTCTGCCACACACAAAAAAAGAGACCAGTTTTATGTAAAATGTTTTCTGCTACTCATTTTGCCACTTTATTTAAGATTTTAGGAAAGACCTTTGCAAGGGTTTTTGTTGGCTTTATTTCTTTTGAGAGAGATGGTAAGGATGGAGCAGAAAGGCCCATGTTTATTCTTGGTTTGTCCATATCTTAGTATAAATGGTAAGAGCCAGCCAAGAAAAAACAGGGTTTTGCTGAGATGGGTTGAGGTGTGAAACGGGCTGCAGGCGCTAGAAGGGACTGTGTGTGGCGAGGAGCCCCGACTCACTTTGCCTCACTAGTTCTGCCCTGGGATAGCCTCATGAGCTCCTTGTTTTTGGCTTCTGTGTGCCTTTACTGCGTCAAAGGAGTCCCAGGGAGTGGAGCGATAGCAGCTGAGAGACTGGGCAGGAGTCCAGCTGCTCGAGGCTGCCAACATTCTGGGCCTGCCCACCCTTTCGGCCCACTAGCTTCTCATTAGGAAGTCAAGGGCAGACCAGAGTCCTCCCTGGCCCTCTCCACCTCCTCCTCACCCCCACCATTGTCCCAAGGGTGACCTTGTGGTCTGGTTTCCAGGCAGAAGCACATTGCCAGCTTCTCCCCTGACACCAGCCCCAGGCCATTGAAGGCCTCTGGACTAAACCTATGAGGAACAAACGGGAAACTTGGGTTGAGGAAACTGGCACTGAATGGCAAATCTGGCTCCCTACTAAGAGATTTATAACAAGAGAATTCACTGCTTCTGTGGTGCTTTTAGAAAACAGTACCAGGCTTGGCTGAGTACCCAACAGTCATTTTGTGGAAAATGCCTGTCATTCATGTTCCTGGCAGATCTGCAAGCGGTTTTATGACACAGATGCCGCTCTGATGATTGCTCACTCTGCAAATGCCGACAGACTCTGTCAGGACACTGAGTACAGTGTGTGTCAACTGGCAGACACATATGGCAGGGCTCAGACAAAGAGCAAAGGTGAGCGTGGCTGCCCTATCCAAAGGCCCTGACCCCACCCTACAGCGCACCCTCCGTCTGTCTTAAGGATAAAGTGCTTTCCTGAGGCTTCTAAAGCCTGCAGTCAGCAAAATTTATCCCAAATGTTATGGGTAGAATCATGTCTCTGCAAAAAGATATGCTGAAGTCTTAACCCCCAGTAGCCCCAAATGTGACTTTGTAATTGGAACGACATCTTTGTAAGTGTAGTTGGTTAAGAGGAAGTTGTACTGGAGTGGGACCAGCCCTAAATCTAACATGGCTGGTGTCCATAGGAGAGAGCAGAGCACCCTGTGGAGAACAGTAACACTCTGGGAGAAGATGGCTGTGGGTGGGGAGAAGCGGAGCCTGCGGTGAGGTTGACACACTGAATGCCACTGATGCTGAGAACTGCCAGAAGCTAGAAAGCGGTGAGGAAGGGTGTGGCTCTGTCTACACCTTGATTTCAGACTTCTAGACTCCTGAACTCTGAGGGAATAAATGTTGTTGGAAGCCACCCAGGTTTTGGTACTTTGTTAGGGCAGCCCTAGGAAACGAGTACACCAAACAACATGTGGTTGATAACTGTCACAGTGAGCTGGCCACTGTGCAGAGGCAAACGGGTGGATGTGCCCAGTGAAATTCCATCAGGAGCCGCAGGTAAAGAGCACGCACCAAGGGAAAATGCTTTTGTGGTTTTCTGGCTAAGATGCTTCTCCTTCATGGTCCTTGGAGGACTTTGTAATCCCTTTTTCGTATCATATCACAAAAGTGTCAATGATTGTCACCTTGTCCAATAATAAGTGCCAAGTCCTTGAGCTTTTGCCCTGTGCTTTAGACTTGGGGAACAAGAAACCAATCCTTCAGAGTAAAAACTCAATCATCTATTTAGTCTCAAGAGGAAAAGTTCTTATCATTCTAGAAAAAAATAGCCTGGTTAGGCACAAGGATCTTAGAAGCTGGTCACATCACCCTTGGGTTTTAGTCCTTTATTTTGGATGGAATTTTTGGGTTAAATGAACATAACCTTAGCTTTTAGCCACAGCATTTGAATGACTGAGGGGACCTCAAGCTATCTATAAAGAAGGCTGACTGCCATCACTTTAGGGATTAAATATAGGAGGAAATTGGCTAGGGAGGGTGGCAGGGTAGAGAATGTATAATCCAAGCATGATAAAGCTACTACTTGAGCCAGGACAGGCTGGTGAAGATTAAGAGGACAGAGTAGCTTGCAGGAAAGAAGCCACTTGAATGTAAGGCAAAAGAAAGAGAATTTCTAAAGATTGTGGTAAAATTCAAGATCTGGCAAGGAAATATTTAAGGGAATTTTCCTCATTTCATCCAGGAAAGAGAGGTTTTATTTAATTTACTTGATAACATCTAGATTTCCAGAAATATTCCAGAGATTATATAAAATAGACACAGGGTTAGATGTTACCAGGCACCTGCATAAAAGGAACTGTAGCAGTTGAAAGCTAATGCAAAAAGAGAAATAATCAACCAAGTTTTCATTGCATATACATAAAATTCATCTGAAGACAAAATTCTTTCTAGAAGTCAGCTTGATATTAATATATATTCATTTTATGAGAAAATAATGATTATGATACTAGTCTTAAGAAATACAAGAAATGTGAGGCCCTGGCCAGTTGGCCCAGTGGTAGAGCATTGGCCAGGCATGTGGATGTCCCAGGTTCGAATCCTGGCCAGGGCACACAAGAGAAGTGTTCATCTGCTTCTACACCCTTCCCTTCTTGACTCTCTCTCTCTCTTTTTCTCTCTCTCCCTCTCTTCTCCTCCACTCCTGCAGCCATGGCTTGATGGAGCAAGTTGAACCTGGGTGCTAAGGATGGCACCATGGCCTCCACCTCAGGTGCCAAAAACAAATGGCTCTGGTTGCAACGGAGCAAGGGTCCAGATGGGCAGAGCCTCAGGGGTTTGCCGGGTAAATCCTGGTTGGGGCACATGTGGGTCTGTCTCTGCCTCCCCTCCTTTCAGTAAATAAATAAAAAATAAAAGAAAAAAGAAATACAAGATATATGATTATAAAGCCAGTATTTGCGGCCAAGGACACCATCACAGCCGGCTGGCCAGTGCAGGTTCACATTAGATTCGGACAGTCGGTAATGAAACAATGGAGTCCAAAACTGGTGAGCCATCAGCTTTAATTCTAGCTTGCACCCGGTGGGCAAGCAAAAACACACACTGGGCTCCAAAACCCACTCATTCAGTGCTCACAAAGCTACTGACTTATCCGAGTTTCCTAGAATCAAAGGTTTCTAGTTCACCAGACTTATTCACCTCTGTTTCCCATCTTCTTCTCTCTACACAAACTCTGCACAAACTGGCTTTTTCCTCAGTATTCTGCCATCTTGGCTGCCTCCTCTCCTCCACGTGGCCTTAATCTGCTCTCCTTTCTAATGCTAACCTCAGGAACCGAGAGAGAGCAAGCTCCCGGCCTGCCCCACTTTATAGTGTAGAAATCAAAACCTTTAATCCAATCTACAGACAAGGAAGTCTCTGATACAAAGTCACTTATCTGAGGCATAATGGGAGAATTCCTCATGAGAGTGCACCACCCCACATCATCCAATCAGTCAAGGGTGTGGGGAAAAGCTTACTTTTAAAACTTGCACGTGGGCAGCGCCATCTTTAACAAAGTGAGCATAATATATTTTATCTGCCCAACAGTGATAAAGAGTCAGATAAAACTTACATATAATTTTATACATAAATATACTCTCCCTTACCTATTATCAAATCTTGGAGCCAGAGACATAGCTATGGTGGTAATTGAAAGACAATTGGCCCCATGATTTTACAACAGTAAGAAACAAAGATTTTACCTTTAATACTCCAGAAGTGTAATTATCCCATAAAAATTCCAGCTAGTGGAGAAGTCTCCTTGCTATTGTTAGCTCTCTTTGCATTTAGGATGTAAATATATGCTGAAAGCCATTCACTGAAAATTACTGGTTTCTCTATCAGTGTGTTTGAAATCTGAGCTCAGTGATGATTGCTTTGGTCCTTGAGCTGGACGGAGCTTCATTTTGGCTCTTCCTAGCACAAAGCTTGATTCTGAGTGAACTGCTATGTGACCCCTTATTCTCCTTTCATGTGTGTTCCCAGAAAACAGCAGGACCGTTCTCTTGGACTGCTAAGGTTTCTCTACGTTCAAGACTTTGTTCCATAGACTGTGTTTTCCTTTAACAGTTTCAAAGGTTCTTAGTGGTATTTCTTTTTTAATGTCATAACCAAAGATGTGGGTGCTATCCAGTTACTGGGGCAAGAGAAAGCCCTCTCATCATATAATTTAATTTCAAGTGCCCCTCTATGTCCTCTCTATGGGATATGTTCCCCAGAATTGACTGTTTCAGCAGTGGGAAAAAAGACTGACCTGTAAGTCCAAAAGAATTAACAAAATTAAAGATGAGAATTTTATATGTAAATGAAATTACAGGAGCAGTGTCAATGGTCTTCCTCTCTTCCTACTCCTGCACACATGCACTTACTGGCTAGAAATATAATAAAGTTCTGCTTTAACCAAATGACCAACTGAAAAGTAATATGAGGAAAGACCTATTCCAATATTTAGTGGATAATGTTAACATTTGTTGCACACCTCTTCAAGTCAGACATGGCAGACACTTTATGTTCTTAACCTATAGTACCTTAAGTAACTCTTTTGGGTAACTGATATTACATTAAAGTTACCATAGGAAAGGGAGGCTTTGAAGGACTAAGTGACTTGCCTGAAACTGTATCTACAAGTATGAAAGCAAGAATGTGGTGAGCTTGCATCTGTATGGTTTCTAAACTATACTCTTATTCCTTCTATTCTACCATGGGTATTGACAACAGTCAGCCAAATACAGAATAACTGACTTCTCTAATACACATACATTAGCCAGTAGGTTAATAATTATACACTGTAGCTACTTCAGAATTAACTAGAACATAATCCTAAAAGAGGCTTTGTTCTCCTTTGTATAAGTCAAATGCAACTAACCCTTAACCCCAATGTTTTCCAGCAAAACAGTTTTCAGATTTCTGAGCCTGCTCCTTAAACATTTTTCTTCCCCAGAGCACGGCAGCTTCAGAGTTCACTCCTACTACCCTTCCTCTGTTTATTCTGGTTTTGAAAATGAGCATTTGAATAATCCACTGACCCACAGACTACTCAGCCTTGGAAAACCCTGCCCCTTGATCTTCTTGGATATGGGTTGCAGACCAATGTAAAACATAGATATCAAATAGCTATGAGGTCTTGATGAATAATGCTAAGGATGCCTCGAAAGACCATGAATAGAAGCAACTAAAACCAATGGGAATTAATATCAAGAGAATACTAGGATTTGAGAAAAGGATATAAAGAGGCAATTCATGGAAGGGAAAGCCTAAATGGCTAACAAAGTATAACAAGTAATTGACTTAAAGCACTTAAGCAATTGGAATTTCTCAGTGACCAGAGGTGAAACCAGTAGCCAAACTGACCTATAACATCCTGCTTCTTTTTGGTGGTTTTGTAAGATTATTGTGAAAATTGCCCTCTAGTCCTGGAACACCTTACAACTCACCTACATGTGTTATCACTCCTCAACTGCTCCTGAGAACTGTCATATTACTGTAACCTCTGCCATGTTTCTTTCCCTCTTCCTTCAATGATTTTACTTTTTTCCCTTCCTTCTCCTTCCTTCCTTCCTTCCTTCCTTCCTTCCTTCCTTCCTTCCTTCCTTCCTTCCTCCCTCCCGCCCTCCCTCCCTTCCATCCTTCCTTCCTTTCGTCCTTTCTTGCCTCCTTTCTTCCTTCCTGTCTGATTTTTTTCTTCTTTTCTATTTCTTTTCTTCGTTTTCTTCTTTTTAAAATGAACCTTATGTGCAGAAGATTCTCTTAATCATAGGTCTCAGTTTATGACTCTTTGTCATCATGAATCCCCACGAGGACGCCTTCTGTTTTGTATAAATGCCATTCTTACCCTTTTATCCTGATCCTTCTCCCTTCCTCCTCAGGCCCCGCCCTAATGTGTCTGATTTGTATTACTAGCATATGTACGTGATTACAGCAGGCACTGCTCCTTGTCCCCTTTACATACCAATAGAATTTTTAGGTGGGTGCTAGCCATGACTATACCACTTAATTTTGGCCAATGGGATATGAGCTAAAGTGATGTGTCAGCTACTAGGTTGCCCTGTAGGCAGAGATCTCTCCTTCGCTTTCCTCTTCCCCTTCTTCCTTGTGATTATGTATAGGAGATCAAGAAGCCACGTAGGAGCATGCGATAAAAGCTGTGGTTTGCAGAGCTGCAGGATAGAAGCAGGTTGGGTCCTTGATGATTTGGAACCACAATACCCCCTGGATTGCCTTCCTGAATTTTTATAGGAGAAAAAATTTTATACAGTTTAATCCATTGTTATACTTTTAAGTACTTCTGTTTTAGACGTTGATCCACCTTCCTAAGTAAATACAGCATCTTTGCAAAGTATATAGGAACATTTAATGTGTCTGCATGTGTTTCAAATTTTAAATGGCACCGCTCAGTTTCTTAGGCTTTGCACACAGCACTCTTTGAAAAGATCTCTCTTTGCTGCAATGAGCACCTCTAGTTTCGCTTCTAAGTGCTGCAGAAGAGGTCACTGTGTGCCTCTAACACACTATCTTTTTAAAAAATTTGTAATACTTACTGCTTTTTCTGAATTTCAAATGTAATACATAATTGTCATGTAAAATATTGTAGTGATATAGCATATAGAAACAGAAAATTAGCCTTAATTCCAGCTCTCCCTCATTCCTAAGCATATTTCTTACATACTTCTCTAGTAATAGACACCTAGTATGCTTCTAACATCTCACTACTATCAACACCATAATGATATCTTCATAAAACTTTAAAATAATTTTTCTTGGTTATATATAGAAGGGAACAATTGCTGGTCATAGAGTAGTCTCATGTTTAACTCCATTAAGTGCTCCTAAATCGCTTTTCAGAATAAGTATACCAGTCTGTACCTCTATTAGCAATGTCCGAGGGCTCCCACTACTCTACATCCTGCCCTACGTCTTGTGTTATTTAAGTTTCTAATTTTTGCCAGTCTTAAGTGACTCATTTTTATTTGCAGTTTATTAGTGCTTGTGTAATGATTGATATACTTGTTAGCCATTTGGGCTTTCCCTTCTGTGAATTACCTCTTTATACCCTATTCCCAGTTCCTGGTATACTCTTGACAATAATTCACATTGGTTCTAGTTGCTTCTATTCATGGTCTTTCAAGGCAAATATCCTTAGCATTATTCATCAAGACCTCATACCCATTTAATATCCATTTTTACATTGGTCTACAACCCATATTCAGTTCTTTTTTTTTTTTTGGTGAGAGAGACAGAGAGAGGGACAGATAGGGACAGACTGGAAGGGAGAGAGATGAGAAGCATCAATTTGTCTTTGTAGCTCCCTAGTTGTTCATTGATTGCTTTCTCATATGTGCCTTGACCAGGGGGCTACAGCAGGGTAAGTGACCCTTTGCTCAAGCCAGCAACCTTGGGCTCAAGCCAGCAACCTTTGGGCTCAATCTAGTGACCACGGGGTCATGTCTATGATCCCACGCTCAAACCAACAACCCCGTGCTCAAGCTAGATGAGCCCATGCTCAAGCCAGTGACATCAAGGTTTAGAACCTGGGTCCTCTGCATCCCAGTTTGATGCTCTATCCACTGTGCCACTGCCTTGTCAGGTCATATTTAATGCTTACATGAGTTTGCACCCCACCTGAAGCCGAGCCATGCCCCTCACATTTCCAATGTTGCTGAGCTGCCAAGTAGCCTCAGGTTCTAACAGCTTTACTGGTAAATTAACTCTCCCATCCCCTTCTCTCTCTATTTTAATCCCCAGATCTGGATATGTCTATTATTTTGTTAGCCTCCTCTTTTCCTGTAGCCTCTTGCTTGCTCCGCAATTAAGGAGCAGAGGGGAACAGGATGCAATTGGGATCAGGCAGCCAGAGGCTAACACTCAAATCTCCATCATTTGGAAATGGAAATTTGGATGCAAATTTTGAGGAAAAACTTTGTAAGGTCACACATAATTCCAAAAAGTCTGAGTCTTCAGAGAACATGTGGGAATTTACAGAGCTTTTCTTTTCCTTATAATCCAAGAGGTTTCCATCAGCTCTACCTCTTATTTTCAATTTGGTTTTTAGTGAGCTCCTCAAAAAGCTGCTCTCCCTCTGGATTTCATAACACTTGCCTTCTAGACTTGAGCAAAGCCTGCTGCCACTTACATTAGGAGGTCATGAAGCACTTTTTCTCTGCAGAATCATGGAAGAACGTCAGCCCATAAAATTCAGTGCAAAAAATGTCATGAAGCTAAACAGGAAAACCTTTTAAAAGAGCTCCATAGACTAACAAACCAGGTGGGGAATAAGGCAGATTTCATTCTTGGAATAGAAAGAGGAAAAATGTATCACTGCTGAGGGCCCTTGGGGCTGACCAAGGGCCTTTATGATATAACAATTTCTTAGCTGTCACTTCTGGCCCTCCTCATGGTTCACTGCTAATCTAGTCAGTCTGGTAGTCAACTCTCAGTGTCTTTTATTTATTTATTTATTTTTTCTTTTTTCTTTTCTTTTATTTTTTTTAAGGACATGTTAGCTTATTTTTAAAAATTGTGCCATATTGATTACAATGAGTAAGATACACATTATGATGGGTTTTTCTCTTGGGTATTAACATTGCAGTATTTTTATAAAAAATACTAACCAAGATTGTTAGAAAAACGAAGAGCTTAAATGAAAATTAACACTAGCCTGACCAGGTGGTGGCGTAGTGGATAGCATGTCAGACTGGGATGCGGAGGACTCAGATTTGTAACCCGGAGGCTGCCAGCTTGAGCGCGGGCTCACCTGGTTTGAGCAAGGCTTACCAGCTTGAGCCCAAGGTCACTGGCTTGAGCAAAGGGTCACTCAGTCTGTTGTAGCCCCCTGGTCAAGGCACATATGAGAAAGCAATCAATGAACAACTAAGGTGCTGCAACAAAGAATTGATGCTTCTCATCTCTCTCCCTTCCTGTCAGTCTGTCCCTGTCTGTCCCTCTTTCTGTCTGTCTCTGTCAAAAAATAAAAACAAAGGAAATTAACATTAATAATTGTGTTATCCTTTTTCTTTTAATTAAATGAGAGGTGGGGAGGCAGGGAGACAGGAAGGCAGAGAGACAGGTTCCTGCATGTACCCAACCAGGATCCACCCAGCAAACCCACTACAGGGCCATGCTCTGCCCATATGGGGCTGCTGCTCTATTGCTCAGCAACTGAGCTATTTTAGTGCCTGAGGTGAGGCCATGGAGCCATCCTCAGTGCCCAGGGCCAAATTGCTTGAACCTCCCCTATGGAAGGGGAGGGAGGAGAGGAAGAAGAAGGGAGGGAGGGAGAGAGGGAGAGGGAGAGAGAGGGGGGGGAGAAAGAGAGAAAGAGAGAGAGAGAAGAGGGGAGGAGTGGAGAAGCAGATGGTCGCTTCTGTGTGCCCTGACCAGGAATCGAACCCAGGACTTCCACAGGCTGGCCTATGCTCTACTGCTGAGCCAACTGGTGAGGACTGATTGTGGTATCTTATCCCACATAATTAATTTAAATCTTTAGGAATCAGAGAGCTCTTGATGTCTTGACTTTTTATTCTACTACTACTCCAGCTTAGGAAAATGCCAACAGTGGATTAATGCAACCATCCCATTTCTCTGATCCCATAGAGAAGTACTGCTGCTGAGCACCTCTGGCAAAGCTCATACCACAGTGCTGATTGAGGCTCTTGACAAATTCATGTCTCCAACCTCAGCTGGGCTTTAAGTGAATACATTCTTGAATAGTTACTCCACCTTTTATCTGCTTCTTCTATTCAAACTTCAAGGTATAGCTCAGACATCCCATCCTCCGGAAAGGCCTTCCTGAATTACCTATCCCGGGAACGCAGCAAAATTGGGTGACCATTCTTTGGTTCTCTTGCCAGCCTCTGCCAGAGCACTTAGCACACTGCATTGTAATTGCCTCTCACTGCCACAAGTCCCTGATTCTCTGCTCTTTCTTACCTCTGCAATCCCAGTTTCTAGCAAGGGATTGGGACTTAATAAAATTCTGAAATAAATAAAGAAACAAATGAACAGAGTGAGAATTCATGTCTACATCAGCAGACATGACCAAGGGTGCTTACAGTAACCTAAGAATAGTCCAGGAGCTTGCTTGCTTAAGAGAAACAGTCACAACAAAAACAGCTCTATTTGCCAGTCATGGACTCCTCCACAAATCCCGTCCTTCCCCGAAAGAATGATAGTGGTTGTTGGCCAAATGTTCAGCAGGAAAAATGTTCACATCAACCCCATGTGTACACCATCCCTGCTTCATAACAAGGCAAGATGAACTCAGTATATAAACATGAGAACAGTCAGCTGACCCAGCCTAGAAAGTCCCTAGGAGAGTGGGATTTTAGTAATTGCAGAAACACATTCTGCAGAAGATAGATGTCAGGAAACATCTCAGAGAGCCCAACATTAACACCTGATTGCAGGAAATGGTAGCTAACTACAGAATAAGGAGGGTGTTAATGTGAGAAGAGGTGGACATACTGGGAAAAGGAGACACATTTTCATAAGAGCAAGGGCTTTGTTTGTTCACCTCTGTATTTGTAGCCCCAAGAATACTGCCACGTGTACTGCAAGCACTCAATAAATATTTGGAAAATTATTAAATAAATCCTTGATTGGTAATATAGCAAAGTATTAATACTCATTGTCTCTGGGTATGGTATTATTCTGAGTCATTTTTTTTTCCTTTTTGATATTGTCCACATTTTCCACACAAGCATGCATTCCTTTTATAATTCCTTTTCTAGTCAGAAGGGTTTCACAGAAACAAAAGGAAGTGATTTTGTAACATGGTCATATGGCAGTGTGGGTGGTGATGCTAACACAGAATAAAGGTTCTGCCTACTCATTATATCTTCATGCCTCCCCCCTACATGATGGAGTACACCTTACGCAGAGCAGTTAGAAATGGAAGGTCATTGTAGAAGCCAAATCCTTACCTGTGACCTCTCTCTCTCTCTCCTTCCCTGACTCTCTTTTTCTGTCTCTCTTTCACTTAGAGAAAAGAACTGTGTGGGCCGCCATGAAGAAGGTAAAGAGACAGGAAAATGATAGGGGTTTTCCTTGCATTCAACAACAGTGTGGGAATCTGTTCTTTCAAACCAAATGAGAAGTTATTTAAAAGACAAGCCCTACTAAGAATGGTGCATCTGAGTAGATTTGAGGACATTCTTAGTGTGTACAAATGGGACATTGCCACAAGTCCCTGAGCAGCCTGAGAATCTCCCAGTGAACAGTCATTAAACTAGATTTAAAGGCCACTGAGTTCTGAAGATAACACTGCCCCCCAATTACCCCCCAAGCATTATCAAACACTTTATACAATTGCCAATAACGAAACAATCAGCAAGGATGACTAATTCTAAGCAAGGATGAATAAAGCCACAGATTAAGGGGTGTGGATAACAGAGAAAACTAAATGTTTTGAGCTGGGATTTGATAGGAACTGGAGCTTATGGACAAATGAGAGAGAGAGAGAGAGAGAGATAGATAGAGAGAGAGAGAGAGAGGGAGGGAGAGAGAGAAGGAGATATCTCACCTACTAAATCATAGGTAAAATTATCAGGTAAATAAAGCTGTCAGCAAATGGGTTGTCCACATTTGGCCTTAAAGCTTAAAGCCAGCCTTTCTGAAAACTGAAGCAGAATTGCAGATTTTGGCCAAATACTGAGCTAAAACCAAGGTCTGATGACTTCCTACTTACAGACTTTTCTTAATCATTCTTTTGGTTTTGCCTTCCAAGAAACCAAAAATAATACCATTAATTTTCAAGATGAACTCTCCTGGGAGGATAAAAAAAAGAATCCTTTGATTTATACGTATCTGGTGCTTTCCCCAAGTGTAACCTGCTTGCCCAACTATTCAAGAAACCCAGATCATTTGTGACTTTCAGGTCATCATTGCTGTCACTTTCTGCCATTAGTTTCTAAAGTATGCTTGTTTGTAAATTTCCTAACAGATGTAAAAGGCATCTGCTTCCATCTGATTCCATTCCAAAAGCACTGAATTTACCTGTAGCCCCGACCATGACCAAATCCAAATCCCATTTTTCTACCGTGGTTCTTCTTGGTTTCTGCTCAGATTTGTCATCCATAAAATACTATCTTGTTATCTAACTGACATGGGATTCCAGGGTATGATACTATCCTTATTCTTCCTTCCTAATCTCTCTGGCCACTACTTTAGGATTTTGACGCAAAAAAGGCTCAAGTAACATTGTGAGTTAATAAATTGTACATTTTCTTTTGATGATTCTTTTCTCATAAACTTTTGGTATCTTCCCATTAATTCTTTCTTTACTTTTGCTCAGTAAAGTGACTCCTAGATATTATATCAATCTCCTTGTTTTAATTATCAACTCTTATGAACGTGAATAGCAAATTGGCTTGCTTAGCCTCAGATTTGGATCTTCACCCAATGCCTCCAAACTCCAGCTGTACTCTCTCTGAGTTTTAGCTCCTTCGGAAAGGTAAGCTCATATTTCACATTGTTCTTTAGATCTCACACTGTAGTTTTCATCTCTAAAGTTCGATTTGAAAGGGAATGTAGAGATATTAACAATATCTTTAATTAAATTTCTTGTTTATATGATGCAGTTACACTGATTAGATATGTGGCTACATAATCATTTATCACAGAGATTTCATAAATAACGTTAAAGTGGGCTTTCTGAGGGCTGAAGCAGAATAGCAGATTATAGCCAAATACTGAGCTAAAACCAACATGTGATGAATTCCTACTTACAGACTTTTCTTAATCAAGGACATGGGGCATGAATTCATGGTTCTGGGAAAGGCAGAGTCCAGCAACAGAAGATACCATGCTGTGTTTGAAAGTCTGACTGTGACTTAATTACTGAATCATTCTGGCCTCCATCTTTTTCTTAGGATGCTTTTAAATCTTCATGCAAAGACTGCTTGCAGACCCACATCTTCCAGGCCTTTATACATCTCTGAGTGTGTATAAATTCCCGTTAGCCCTCTGCTACACGTATGTACACATAAACATTAATACTCGAGTACTTGCTATATAAGAGGTACTCTATATTACGTCAACTGATGGTCCCTGGCACCAATTCAACACTAACAGAAATCTATAATTTGGGGTGCAGTGAAGAAAACTTTATTCAGTGCAAAACATGATGTGATACAGCATGGCTGTGCAACAGCTTAATTGTGATTGTGAGGCAGCTGGGGGCCAGGCCCCATTCCTGCTACATAGCTCTGCTAGACAGCCCTGCTCCTCGCTGGTCTGCTCTGCACCAGCCTGCCTTCCTTACACTGCTTTGCTTCACTCTGTTTCTGTGAGACATCATGAGTGTTTCAACTGTAGCTGGGGAAATGCAATTTTTTTTTCAAAAATAATTTTATTTTGAAATTAAATTTAATGCGGTGGCACTGATCAATAAAAGTATATAGGTTTCAGGTGAACGTCTCTGTAACATTTGAACTGTTAATTGTGTTGTGTGCCCATCATCCAGAGTCAAACCATTTTCTGTCACTGTATATTTGTCCATCTTCAATCCCCCTCTCACCCCGTCCCCCTGGTAACCACTTCACTTTTATTTATGTCCATGAGTTTCAGTTTTATATCCCACCTATGTGTGCAATCATATAGTTCTTAGCTTTATTTGATTTAATTATTTCACTTAGTATAATGTGATTTAATTATTTCACTTAGTATAATGTTCTCAAGGTCCATCTATGATGTTGTAAATGGCAATATGTTATCATTACTTATGGCTGAGTAGCATTCCATTGTATATATGTACCACATCTTCTTTATTCAGTCTTCTATTGAGGAACACTTTGGTTGTTTCCATGTCTTGGTCACCATGAATAATGCTGAGATGAACATAAGAGTGCATTTGTCTTTCTATATCAATGTTTTTAAGTTTTTTCTTGCGTAGATTCCCAGTAAAAGGATTTCTGGGTCATATGGTAACTCTATTCTTAAGTTTTTGAGGAACCACCATACTGTCTTCCATAATGGCTATACCAGTTTACATTCCCACCAGCAGTGAATGAGGGTTCCTTTTTCTCCACAGCCTCTCCAACACTTGTTATTACCTGTCTTGTTGATAATAGCTAATCTAACAGATGTGAGGTGGCATCTCATTGAAGCCTTGATTTGCAATTCTCTACTAGCAAATGAAGATGAGCATCTTTCCATGTATCTGTTGGCCATTTTTGTATCTTCTTGGGAGAAATGTCTGCTCAGGTCCTCTCCCCATTTTTATTTTTATCTTTTTCTAATAAAATACAGTGGTACCTTGAGATACGAATTTAATTCGTTCCATAACCATCAAGCTCGTAAGTAAGTCAACCCGTATATCAAACTGCCGATAGTGAACCCATGCGCCAATGCGCCAACTAGCAGCAGCTTCCTGAATCATGACTCGTATCTTGGAATTTTGCTCGGATCTCAAACAAAAATACAGATGAGTCGCAGCTCGTATCTTAAAAAAGTATGTTGGTCTGTTCATATCTCAAGGTACCACTGTACTGTGTGTTTTAATTGATCATAAACAAATAGAACTTGGGAAGATAAAGTATATACAGCTGATTATATAGGTCAAAACAAAACTATATGGGTGTCAAATAGTGGCTATATATAGTAATTTTACTAAGAATATAATGAAATCACAAGAAGCAGGTAGTCAGAATATAGCATATTATAAAAAAAATGACAATGTCAAATGTCAGGATAATGTAGTCTATTTAGAAATTTTCTTTAACCAATAACTTTCAAAAGGGGAAGAAAATACAAGTACCTCCTATTTATTAAATCTCTTTGTGCAGTGTTAAGAATTGTCTTTAAAGTGAGGATATTTTATGATTTTTTTTTTTTTTTTTACAGGGACAGAGTCAGAGAGAGGGATGGATAGGGACAGACAGACAGGAATGGAGAGAGATGAGAAGCATAAATCATCAGTTTTTCGTGGCGACACCTTAGTTGTTCATTGATTGCTTTCTCATATGTGCCTTGACTGTAGGCCTTCAGCAGACCGAGCAACCCCTTGCTGGAGCCAGCGACCTTGGGTCCAAGCTGACGAGCTTTTTGCTCAAGCCAGATGAGCCCACACTCAAGCTGGTGACCGCGGGGTCTCAAACCTGGTCCTCCACATCCCAGTCTGATGCTCTATCCACTGCGCCACCGCCTGGTCAGGCTTTTGTGATTTTTAATAGAACTTTTTATAAACTTTTTAAGAATACTTTTGTTTAGGAATTGATAAAACTACAGGTAACATACAAAAAACATAAAGGTAATTCCCATGTATGGTTATAAAGAGCCAACAAAGAAAATAACCAGTAAACTTAATTGCAAAATTATTGCTACATAGATTGAAACAAGCCCATCTAAACAAAGCCCATGTAAATATACATCTGAATGCAGAATTCAGTGTGAATTCATGGGTAGCTCTCTGTGTCTACCCACATTTCCAAGTCTGTGAGGTCCTTTATGGGAGGAACCAAATATTAGATACCTTTGTATTCACATAGTCTCACAATAAAGTCTGCAGAATACAAGATAGGAAATATGCTCAATAATACTGCAGTAACTATGTATGGTGCAAAGTGGGTTCTTGAAACATCAGGAGATCACATTGTAAAGAATATGTTTGTGTAACCAAAATGTGGTACACTGCAACTAACACAAAAGATATTTAATATAAACTCAAAATAAACATACAATTTAAAAAAAGTGTTGACATTTGAGAGATGGATACAGGTTCTCATTTGAAAACCATCCAATTTCAGAGAAGTATTATTTTACATAATTAGATGAGTGAATTAAAGTCAGAATTTATCATATGAAATCAAGATTAGTTTTTAGCTTCACTGTAAGATGTATTATATTCATTTATTTGTATAATAAGCATCTTAAAAATTCATTTCTGCAGACCTCTCCCCATTTTTTTAAATGTTTTTTTGTTCCTTTTATTCATTATAGAGAGGAGACACAGAGTGTGAGAGAGAGAGATATAGAAAGAGAGAAAGGGGGGAGGAGCTGGAAGCATCAACTCCCATATATGCCTTGACCAGACCAGTGCAGGGTTTTGAACTGGCAACCTCAGTGTTCCCAGGTCAACGCTTTATCCACTGCACCACCACAGGTCAGGCAGACCTCTCCCCATTTTTAAATGGGATTGTTTTCTTGTTGTTGAGCTTTGTGAGTTCTTTATATAGTTTGGATATTAAGCCCTTATTGGAGCTGTTGTTTGTAAATATTATCTCCCATTTGGTTGTCTGCTTTTTTGTTTTGTTGTCACTTTCTTTTGCAGTGCAGAAGATTTTTAGTTTGATATAGTACCAGTCATTTACTAATTTATTGCCTTTACTTTCCTTGCATTTGGGATCAAATTCATAAAATGTTCTCTACTGCCAAAGTCTATAAGTTTAGTACCTATGTTTTCTTCTATGTAATTTATTGTTTCAGATCAAATGTTTAGGTCTTTAATTAATTTTGAATTAATTTTTGTGCATGAGGATAACTGTAGTCAAGTTTCATTATTTGCATGTGGCTTTCCAATTTTCCCAGCCTTGGAGAGGCTTTCTTTTCTCCATTGTGTGTTTTTGACTCCTTTAAAAAAGATAATTTGTCCACATATATGTAATTTTCCTTCTGGGCTCTAGATTCTGTTACATTGGTCTGTATGTCTGTTTTTCTGCCAGTACCATGCTGTTTTGATTATCATGGCTCTATAATATAATTTGAAGTCAGGTAGTATGATACCTCTGGCTTCATTCTTTTTCCTCAGGATTGCTTTGTCCACTTTTTTTTATGGTACCATACACATCTGGTGATTTTTCTATTTCTTTAAAAAAATGCTATTAAAATTTTAATGGGGATTGCATTAAATTTGCATATTGCTTTGGGTAGTATGGCCATTTTAGCTATGTTGATTCCTCCAATCCATGAACATGAACTATTTTTCCATTTCATTGTGTCTTTTTCAATTTCTTTCAATAATGCTTCATAGTTAGCAGTATATAGGTTCTTCACATCCTTTGTTATGTTCATTCCTAGGTATTTGATAGTTTTGTATTGCAATTGTAAAAGAAATTGCTTTTTTTTTTAAAAAAAAATTATTTTCTAAAGTTTCATTGTTGGCATATAGAAAAGCAGATTTTTTAATAAATATTTTATTATTATTAATTTTAATGGGGTGACACCAATAAATCAGGGTAAATATGTATAATGAAAACATTTCCAGGTTATCTTATCATTCATTTGTGTTGCATACCTGTCACCCAAAGTCAAATTGTCCTCTGTCACCTTCTATCTGGTTTTCCCTGTGTCCCTCCCCTCCTCCCTATCCTACCCTTCCCTCCCTCCCCCCACCCTGTAACCACCACTCTCTTGTCCATGTCTCATAGTCTCACTTTTATGTCCCACCTATGTATGAAATCATGCTGTTCTCAGTTTTTCTTTTTTTCTGATTTACTTATTTCACTCCGTATAATGTTATCAAGGACCATCCATTTTGTTATAAATGATCCGATGTCATCATTTCTTATGGCTGAGTAGTATTCCATAGTATATATGTACCATAGCTTTTTAATCCACTCGTCTTCTGACGGACACTTGGACTGTTTCCAGATCTTCGCTATTGTGAACAATGCTGCCACAAACATGGGGGCGCATTTCTTCTTTTCGAACAGTGCTATGGTGTTCTTAGGGTATATTCCTATAAGTGGGATAGCTGGGTCAAAAGGCAGTTCAATTTTTAATTTTTTGAGGAATCTCCAAACTGTTTTCCATAGTGGCTGCACCAGTCTGCATTCCCACCAGCAGTGCAGAAGGGTTCCCTTTTCTCCACATCCTCGCCAGCACTTATTCTGTGTTGTTTTGCTGATAAGTGCCATTCTGACTGGTGTGAGGTGATATCTCATTGTGGTTTCAATTTGCATTTCTCTAATGATTACTGATGTTGAGCATTTTTTCATATGCCTATTGGCCATCTATATGTCCTCTTTGGAGAAATTTCTATTCATTTCTTTTGCCCATTCTTTGATTGGATTGTTTGTCTTCCTGTTGTTGAGTTTTATAAGTTCTTTATAAATTTTAGTTATTAACCCCTTATCAGATGTGCTGTCGAATATGTTCTCCCATTGTGTGGTTTGTCTTTTTATTCTGTTCTTATTGTCTTTAGCTGTGCAAAAACTTTTTAGTTTGGTATAGTCCCATTTGTTTATCTTGCCTTTTATTTCATTTGCCCGTAGAGATAAATCGGCAAATATATTGCTGCTACAGATGTCGGAGAGCTTGCTGCTTATGTTTTCTTCTAAGATGCTTATGGTTTCAGGGCTTACATTTAAGTCTTTTATCCATTTTGAGTTTGTTTTTGTGAATGGTGTAAGTTGATAGTCTAGTTTCATTTTTTTTGCAGGTAGATGTCCAATTTTCCCTACACCATTTGTTAAAGAGACTGTCTTTACTCCATTGTAAGTTCTTTCCTCCTTTGTCAAATATCAGTTGTCCATAAAGCTGTGGGTTTATTTCTGGGTCCTCTGTTCTGTTCCGTTGATCTATGTGCCTGTTCTTATGCCAGTACCAGGCTGTCTTGAGTATAATGGCCTTATAGTAAACCTTGATATCAGGAAGAGTGATACCTCCTGCTTTATTTTATCTTTTTAAGATTGCTGAGGCTATTCGTATTCTTTTTTGGTTCTATATAAATTTTTGGAATATGTGTTCTATATCTTTGAAGTATGTCATTGGTATTTTAATTGGTATTGCATTGAATTTATAAATTGCTTTGGGTAATATAGACATTTTAATGATGTTTATTCTTCCTAGCCATGAGCACGTTATATGCTTCCACTTGTTTGTATCTTCCTTGATTTCCTTTATCAATGTTTTATAATTTTCCGAGTACAAGTCCTTAACCTCCTTGGTTAAATTTACCCCTAGGTACTTTATTTTTTTGGTTGCAATAGTGAAGGGGATTGTTTCCTTAATTTCTTTTGCTGACAGTTCATTGTTGGTATATAGAAATGCCTCTGATTTCTGAGTATTAATTTTATATCCTGCCACCTTGCTGAATTCATTTATCAGGTCCTGTAGTTTTTTGACTGAGACTTTAGGGTTTTCTATATACAATATCATATCATCTGCAAATAATGACAGTTTTACTTCTTCTTTTCCAAATTGGATGCCTTTTATTTTTTCTTCTTGTCTGATTGCTGTAGCTAGGACTTCCAGAACTATGTTGAATAAAAGTGGTGAAAGGGGGAACCCTGCCTGGTTCCTGATCTTAAGGGAATTGCTTTTAATTTTGCCCATTTAGTATGATGTTTGCTGTGGGCCTTTATCATGTTAAGGAATGTTCCCTGTATTCCCACTTTACTGAGAGTTTTGAGCATGAATGGGTGCTGGATTTTATCAAATGCCTTTTCTGCATCTATTGAAATTATCATGTGATTTTTGTCCTTCCTTTTGTTTATGTGATGAATCACATTGATTGATTTGCGAATATTGAACCAGCCTTGCCTCTCCAGAATAAATCCCACTTGATCGTGGTGTATGATTTTTTTCATATATTGCTGGATCCGGTTGGCTAATATTTTGTTGAGAATTTTAGCGTCTAAATTCATCAGGGATATAGGCCTATAATTTTCTTTCTTTGTGTTGTCTTTGCCCGGTTTTGGGAATTGAATTATGCTCGCCTCATAAAAGGAGTTTGGAAGTCTTCCTTTCTCTTGAATTTTTTGAAATAGCTTGAGGAGGATAGAAGTTAGTTCTTCTTTGAATTTTTGATAGAATTCACTTGTGAAGCCATCAGGCCCAGGACTTTTCTTTTTTGTGAGTTTTTTGATAACTGTTTTGACCTTGTTTGTTGTAATTGGTCTGTTTAGGTGTCCTGATTCTTCCAAATTGATTTTTGGAAGGTTATATGATTCAAGAAATTTGTCCATTTCACCAAGATTGTCTAATTTTTTGGCATAGAGTTCTTCATAGTATTTTCTTTCTTTTTTTTTTTTTAAATTTTTCTTTTTATTTTATTTTATTCATTTTAGAGAGGAGACACACACACACACACACACACACAGAGAGAGAGAGAGAGAGAGAGAGAGAGAGAGAAAGAGGGGAGGAGCTGGAAGCATCAACTCCCATATGTGCCTTGACCAGACCAAAGCAGGGTTTTGAACTGGCGACCTCAGTGTTCCCAGGTCGACGCTTTATCCACTGCGCCACCACAGGTCAGGCCTTCATAGTATTTTCTTACAATGCTTTGTATTTCTGTTGTGTCAGTTGTTATTTCTCCACTGTCCTTTCTAATTTTATTTATTTGAGTCCTATCTCTTTTTTTCTTGGTGAGTCTAGTTAAAGGTTCATCAATCTTGTTTACCTTTTCAAAGAACCAGCTTCTGGTTTCATTGATCCTCTGTATTGTTTCCTTCGCCTCTCTGTCATTTATTTCTGCTCTGATCTTTATTATTTCCTTCCTTCTACTTGTCTTGGGTTTTATTTGTTGTTGTTTTTCTAGTTCTTTTAGATGCAGGGTTAGGTTGCTTATTTGAGCTTTTTCTAGCTTCTTATGATATCCCTGTAGTGCAATAAACTTCCCTCTCAGAACTGCTTTTGCTGTGTTCCATAAATTTTGAGTTGATGTATGCTCATTATCATTTGTTTCTAGAAACTTTTTTATTTCCTCTTTGATCTCATTGTTAATGCATTCATTATTTAATATCATGCTATTTAGTTTCCAAGTGTTTGAGTATTTTTCAGTTTTTCTTTTGTGGTTAATTTCTAGTTTCATGGCATTGTGATCAGAGAAAATGCTTGATATGATTTCAATCTTCTTAATTTTATTGAGATCATTTTTGGGTCCTAACATGTGGTCTATCCTAGAAAACGTACCATGAGCGCTTGAGAAGAATGTATATTCTACTGCTTTAGGGTGAAAAGTTCTGAAGATATCTATTAAATCAAGTTGATCTAGTGTCTCCTTTAAGTCTGCTGTTTCTTTATTAATTTTCTTTCTTGAGGATCTATCCAGTGTTGTTAGAGGGGTATTGAAATCCCCTACTTTTATAGTATTGCTATTAATCTCGCCCTTTATATCCATCAAAGTCTGCTTTATGTATGTCAGGGCTCCTATATTTGGTGCATAGATATTTATAATGGTTATATCTTCCTGTTGAATTGTTCCCTTTATCATTATGTAGTGTCCTTCTTTATCTCTTACTGCAGCCTTTGTTTTAAAGTCCATTTTGTCAGATATAAGTCCTGCTACCCCAGCTCTTTTTTCATTTCCATTTGCATGAAATATTTTTTTCCATCCTTTTACCTTCAGTCTATGTGCATCTTTTGTTTTAAGGTGTGTCTCTTGTAGACAGCATATGTATGGGTCCTGTTTTTTTATCCATGCAGCTACCCTATGTCTTTTGATTGGATCATTTAATCCATTGACATTTAAGGTTATTATTGATATGTAGTTGTTTATTGCCATTTTATTCTTTAAAGCTGTATTCTTCTTTTGCTCTATTCTTTCCTCCCTTTAAACTGTTCACAACAGGCCCCTTAGTATCTCTTGAAGAATTGGTTTGGTTTTTATGAATTCCTTCAGGCTTTCTTTTTCTGGGAAGCTCTTTATTTCTCCTTCAATTTTAAATGTTAGCCTTGTTGAATAAAGTAGTCTTGGTTGTAGGTTCCTGTTCTGCATTACTTTGATTATATCTTGCCATTCCCTCTGTCCTCAAGTTTTTCTGTTGAGAAGTCCTATGTCATCCGTATGGGGGCTCCTTTGTAGGTGATATCCTTTTTTTCCCTAGCAGCTTTTAAAATTTTTTCTTTATCCATTAGCTTTGGTATTTTAACTATGATGTGTCTTGGTGTAGATCATTTTGGGTTTCTCTTTAATAGAGTTCTGTGTGCTTCTTGAACGTGTGGAGTGTTTCCCAGCCTTAATTTAGGAAAGTTTTCTGCTATGATTTGATTGAACAAAGTTTCCATTTCCTGTCCTCTCTCCTCTTCTTCAGGCATCCCTATGATGCGAATGTTGTTTCTCTTCAGGTTGTCACAGAGCTCCCTTAGAGTTTCCTCACATTTTTTGAGTTTCTTTTCCTTTTTCTTCTCTGCTTCTGTGCCTTTGTTTATTGTGTCCTCTAACTCGCTTATTCAATCCTCAGCGTGATTCATCTTGCTTTTAATTCCTTCCATTGTGGTCTTCAGTTCTGATACTGTATTTGTCATTTCTGTCTGATTCTTTTTTATTATTTCAATTTCCTTTTTATACTTGTTATCTCTTTATTTAGGTGTTCATAATGACTGTCCACTGTTGCTCTAATTTCTTTGAACATCCTAATTATCATTATTCTAAATTCTGCTTCTGGTAATTTGGTTATATCTGGTTCATTCAGGTTCTTCTCTGGGGATTTCTCTTGATTCATTTGGTTTGCATTCCTCTGCCTGCCCATTTTGTCTTTGTATAAGCAAGTTGTGGCCACTGGAGTCCAGTAGGTGTTGCCTTTGTGTTCTCTAGGTGTGGTCTGTCTACAGGCCCCCCACCCCCTCTGCTGCTGCCTAGGGTGGTTGGGTATGGGCATTGCCAGTGCCGGCCCACTGTGGCTTTTGCTGTGATTTCTGCCTCTCCTCCGCGGGAGGGGCTGTCACTCAAGCCACAAGCCTCAGCACCAAGGGTAGAGGTGAGATCCTTTGCTCAGCCGCGGACCCAGCCTGTTTCCGGACTTCCGCCCAGATCCCGCATTCAGAGCCTGCTCGCCACAGTTTTGAGGGTTGGGCGGGGATTTTACGTGCTCTCAGCTGTGAGCCTTTGCCCGTCCAGAGCTTTAGCCCCGCCCTCGAGGCCAGGGCCCTTCTGCGCAGGGTCGCAAACCAAGGTTTATTGGGCCGGGTGTGTTTGCTGGCTTCCGCTCAGCTGCAAACTTCCACTTGTCCCGGACTCTACCCCGCCCATGCGTTCGGAGCCCGCTCGTGCACGTAGGATGGCAAATCGCGGTTTCTCCGGCCAGGCGGGGTTAGTAGCGTGGGCTCAGCTGCGAGCTTCCACTTGTCTCGGGGTCTACCCCATACCTGCGCTCAGAGCCCGCTCACGCACGTAGAATGGCAAACCGCGGTTTCTCCGGCCAGGCGGTACTGGTAGCGTGAGCTCAGCCGCGAGCCCCCCGCCCGTCCCTGGTCCTAGCCCAGTCCCCGTGGTCAGGGCCGGCAGGGTCTCAGAGCAGATTTCTGCCCGTACCTGGCCTCCCGCTTTGTCCCCGTAGGTGGGATTACAGGCAGGCCCGCAGCTTCCGGACCGCTTTCGCGCGTCCCCTCCTCCCCTGCTGGGCTAGACCGAGCTCACACAGGCCTGGCCTCCGCCCACGCTGGTAGAACCACGTTTCAGCATCCTGCCGCCACCAAACCCTTCAGCAACCCTCAGCAGAGTAGGAAGGGATCTAATACTCCACACTGTAGGCCTGGGAGCTTCTTCACTTGTTTCACAGCTCAAAACTGTCCATACGCCTCTTCTAGGCTCTGGGACTGCAGGCTGGGGTTTGGTTCCTGTGACCCAGGTCTCTCCCTCTCCACCAAACTCTCCTCCCGCCCCGCGGGTCTCTCTGGGCTGCCGTTTGCTCCGGGGAGCTGGGCAGCCCTCTTCGTATTTCCGCTATGCCTACCAGTCTCAGTGTGGCTTCTTCTGTGTTTTTTGGTTGAAGAGTCCCCTTAGTTTAGTTCAAAGTTGGTTTATCCAGATGATGGTTCTTAAAATTGAGTTATAATCCACTTTGATTCTGGGAGTTGGAAGTTGGTACGTCCACCTACTCTGTCGCCATCTTGCTCCTCCCCACAAAGTTAATTTTTTAATTGTTGACTGTGGCTACAATATCATCATATTTGGGGGAAAGTGTATCAAATTGTATTTGTTTTTTATTAAGATGGTTTTCCAGCCACATGGTATGAATTTGGAATAAATGAAATACCATCTCCTCTATTTGTTCCTGTCTGTCTGTTCCTATCTATCCCTCTCTCTGAATCTCTCTCTGTCCCTTCTGGAGGCTGCGGATCACAATTCCAGACCAATTCTCCTCATCCTCTGTAAAGCCAGTAGCCAGGGCCACTATCACAGCAGCCTGCGAAAAGCAGATTTTTGTATATTGATTTTGTATCCGTGACTTTATTTTTTTATTGTTTCTAATAGTTTGTTGGTGGAGTCTGGGATTTTCTAAATACTGTCCAGGATCATGTTATTTGTGAAAAGTGACACCTTTATTTCTCTTTTTCCAATATGGAAGCCTTTTATTTCTTTCTTTTGCCTGATTGCTCTGGCTAAGAATTCCAGAACTATGTTGAATAAGAGTGAAGAGAGTGGGCATCCTTGTCTTGTTCCTGATGTTAGAGGAAAAACCTTCACTTTTTCACCATTTAGTATGATATTGGCTGATGGTTTGTCATATGTGGCCTTTATATATTGAGGTACTTTCCTTCTATACCCATTTTATTGAGTGTTTTAAACACAAATGGATGTTGTATCTTATTGAATGCTTTCACTGCATCTATTGATAGGATCATATAATTTTTGTCCTATGTTTCATTGATGTGGTGCATTATGTTGATCAATTCACATATGTTGAACCATTCTTATGGTCCTAGAATGAATCCTACTTGACTGGTTGGCTCAGCAGTAGAGAGCGTCAGCCCAGCACATGGATGTCCCAGGTTTGATTCCCATTCAGGGCACACAGGAGAAGCACTCATTTGCTTCTCTACCTCTCCCCCTCTTGCTTCTCTCCCTCTGTCTCTCTTTCTCTCTCTTCTCTTCCCCTCTTATAGCACTGGCTCAATTGGAACAAGTTGGCCCCAAATTCTGAGAATGGTTCCATGGCTACTGCCTCAGGCATTAAAAAATGGCTCTGGTTGCAATGGATTAAGAGCCTCAGGTAGGCAGGGACAGGCGGAGGCTCACGGCTGAGCGCACATCAGCAGCCCCGCCTGGCCTGAGAAAACCGCGGTTTGCCATCCTGCGTGCATGAGTTGGCTCTGACCATGGGGGTGGGGCTGGAGCCCGGGACGAGCTCGCAGCTGAGTGTACGCCAGTAGCCTTGCCAGGCCGGAGAAACCACAGTTTGTGATCCTGCACAGGAAGGCCCTGGCCTTGGGGGTGGTGCTAAAGTTCCGGACAGGCAGAGGCTCAGAGCTGAGTGCACGTCAGCAGCCCCATACAACCTGAGAAACTGTGGCGAGCAGGCACTCACCGTGGGGGCTGGGCAGAAGCCTGGGAACAGGAGGGGTCCACAGCTGAGCAAAGGTGTTCACATCTACCCTTGGTGCTGAGGCTTGTGGCTTGAGTGCAGTGTGCAACCCAACCTGATGGGACGAGGTGAAGGCCCAGGCAGGCTAAGGCTTGTAGAGCCAGGCACCAAAACACAGCCCCTCCTGCAGAGGAGAGGCAGAAATCACAGCAATAGCCACAGTGGGCTGGCGCTGGCAATGCCCATACTGAACCACCCTAGGCAGCGGCAGAGAGGGTGGCAGGCCGGCAGACAGACCACACCTAGAGAACACAAAGGTAATACCCATTGGACTCCAGTGGCCACACCCTTCTTATACATAGAGAAAATGGGCAGGCAGAGAAATGCAACCCAAATGAATCAAGAAAAATCCCCAGAGAAGGACCTGAATGAACCAGAGATAACCAAATTACCAGATGCAGAGTTTAAAATAATGATAGTTAGGATGTTCAAAGAGCTTAGAGCAACAATGGATAGTTATTACGAACACCTAAAAAAAGAGATAAGTAAAAATGGAAATTGAAATAATAAAAAAGAATCAGACAGAAATGACAAATACAGTATCAGAACTGAAGACCACAATGGAAGGAAATTAAAAGCAGGATGGATGACGCTGAGGATTGAATCAGAGAGTTAGAGGACACAATAAACAAAGGCAGAGAAGCAGAGCAGGAAAAAGGAAAGAAACTCAAAAAATGTGAGGAAACTCTAAGGGAGCTCTGTGACAACATGAAGAGAAATAACATCTGCATCATAGGGGTTCCTAAAGAAGAGGAGAGAGAACAAGATATAGAAACTTTGTTCAATCAAATCTTAACAGAAAACTTCCCTAAATTAAGACTGGAAAACATTTCACACGTTCAAGTATCACAGAGAACCCCATTAAAGAGAAACCCAAAGAAATCTACACCAAGACACATCATAGTTAAAATACCAAAGCTAAGGGATAAAGAGAAAATCTTAAACGCTGCTAGAGAAAAAAAGGCTATCATCTACAAAGGAGCCCCCATAAGGATGACATCCGACTTCTCAACAGAAACACCTAAGGCCAGAAGGAAATGGCAAGATATATTCAAAGTAATACAGAACAAGAACCTACAACCAAGACTACTCTATCCAGCAATGCTAACGTTTAAAATTGAAGGAGAAATAAAGTGCTTCCCAGACAAAAAAAACTTCAAGGAATTCATTAAAACCAAACCAATTTTGCAAGAGATGCTAAGGGGCCTGTTGTGAACAATTCAAAGGGGGAAAGAATATAGCAAAAGAAGAATACAGCTTTAAAGAATAAAATGGCAATAAACAACTACATATCATCAGCAAAACAACACAGAATAAGTGCTGGCGAGGATGTGGAGAAAAGGGAACCCTTCTGCACTGCTGGTGGGAATGCAGACTGGTGCAGCCACTATGGAAAACAGTTTGGAGATTCCTCAAAAAATTAAAAATTGAACTGCCTTTTGACCCAGCTATTCCACTTTTAGGAATATACCCTAAGAACACCATAGCAGTGTTCGAAAAGAAGAAATGCGCCCCCATGTTTGTGGCAGCATTGTTCACAATAGCGAAGATCTGGAAACAGCCCAAGTGTCCGTCAGAGACGAGTGGATTAAAAAGCTATGGTACATATATACTATGGAATACTACTCAGCCATAAGAAATGATGACATCGGATCATTTATAACAAAATGGAGGGACCTTGATAACATTATACGGAGTGAAATAAGTAAATCAGAAAAAAAGAAAAACTGAGAACAGCATGATTTCATACATAGGTGGGACATAAAAGTGAGACTATGAGACATGGACAAGAGAGTGGTGGTTACAGGGTGGGGGGAGGGAGGGAAGGGTGGGATAGGGAGGAGGGGAGGGACACAGGGAAAACCAGATAGAAGGTGACAGAGGACAATTTGACTTTGGGTGACAGGTATGCAACACAATTGAATGATAAGATAACCTGGAGATGTTTTCATTGTACATATGTACCCTGATTTATTGGTGTCACCCCATTAAAATTAATAATAATAATAAAAAAATTTTCACAATCTAGTGAGAGAGACAGAAAGTGAAAAAGAGAATTACAATATATAGGGGGAGGAAAGCCATTATAGGGATATGTAAAAAATACTGTGGAAATAAATTTCTGGGTCCAATATGGAGCCACTCCTGCCCAGGGTGCCATGTCATCAAACTGAAACTTGATAATTTATGTCCCTGTAAATATTCTGCTTGACCAGAAACACAGGATAATCAGCCAGCCATTCCCCAAACACCAAGCCAACTCTAGGCCTTCTCAGTGCAAGCAAAATTGACTATGTGGCCCCACCTAATCTGATAATTTTCACTTACTTCTTGTTCTTTATTTTTTATCCTATAGAAGCTCTTGTTTTCTGCCCCATTTGACAGATCAAAAGGAGACTGTTTACTTCATGAAGTGTTAAATAGAGGTAGTTTGTACCACATGAATGATCTTCTTTAATAATATTTTTAAAGTTTTTGGCTACGAAGTACAATGTAAAACACTACAAAATTCCCAACCCCATAACACATCCCCCTTGGGTGTTAATTTCACTCCAAGAGACCCAACAGTTAGTTAAAGGAATTAGAATCCTCAAGTTTCAAAGAACTGAGTGTACCACATCCCAGTACACCGGTGGTCTTGGAAGCTGTAGCTATCTAAAGAAATGACAAAATTATACTCGGGCAACATAGATTTACAATGACAATTATGGGGAATGTTCCAATTAGACATGCACTTGAAAGCAGGGGTTCTCAAACCACAAAAACTGGGATGCCTATTTAACTGGAATGCAGAAACTTCCAAAAGCCTTCAAAATAGCTTTATTGCAAGATTCATTGCAAAAGGCTAATAAAAAATTAATGAGATGAGAAGTACCTAAAACAAAAGACTATAAGACTATCTTGACTTTTATTACTCCTTAATCTTTCTTTACCTGAGTACTCACTACTCTGATTTGCCTTTTCATTCCGAAGAGGTCACAAGACAGTAAGTAAACACCACTAAGTTATTTGGCAGCTGCAACAGCTTCAAAATCAGAAACCTAAAACACCTGGGCCTCTCCTTTTGTACCCTTCTACGCATCCATCATCAAACACTGGCTCAGAAATCTGTGTGTTGGCTGCACTCAACCAGGAAGAAAGATTATACTCAATGGTTCTGTTAAATCCTTTCACACCAACGTAAGTGCCCCCATATCTACCCTGGAAGGAGAGCCCCTCCCAGTGTTGATGGGAGACTCCCAGGAATTCTACAGTAAACTGCTATCAGTTGTACCCTTAAACAGCCTAGGCCTAGGGGAAATAAAAATGAAAATTATTTGAAAACCTGGCCACATTCTGGGAGACACTGGGACTACACTCTGTACTTGAAACCCCACTTGTTTTGGAGCTTGCACACCGGATCTTAGGAAAACTGGCAGAAGCCGAGAAAGGGTGAGAATTCTTACCGGAGTCAGATCTCCTGGATCCTCCATATTGTCTGGTTGAGAGAGGAAGGTACAATTTCACGTGGTCCCTTTCTTTCCAAATCCTGACCCACTGATTGTCCATCCTTTTCAGGAACAGCAATTGCTTTTTGGAACAACATATTGCTGTCAACAGAAACACACTTTGCATTCTTGTCTTCCACTCACAAGTTTAGTGCCTTTTCCATGTTAACTAAGCATTTATCATGCACTGTGGTCATAACTTGCAGTCTAAGGTACGACAGCAAAACTGGTACAAATTTCTTTTGCCTTCATCAGTTTCACAGATAGAAGATTTATTCTTACCACAGAGCTTAGCAACCTCAGCATGTAATTTTTTCTTTCCTTTTTAAGTCAAGGACTTGCACCTGTTCACTTAAAGGATGCAATCTATGGCTTCTCTTTGGCATATCCGAATTGCCAGCATTACTACTTGTGCACCTTAGGGCCATTATTAAGACAAATAAGGGTGACTTGAACACAAGCACTGCGATACTACAAGTCAATCTGATAACCTAGATGGCTGCTAAGTGGGTGACAGGTTATAGTGTGGAGACGTTGTTCCATTTCTCCGGGGTGGGACGGACAGAACAGGACTCGCGAGATTTTATTACGCTACTCAGAATGGTGCGAAATTTAAAACTTGAATTATTTCTGGAATTTTTCATTTCATATTTTCAGACCGTAGTTGACCACAAATAACTGCAAGTGCTGAAAGCAAAATCATGAATAAGGGGGGTACTCCCGTATCCTTATTCTAGTAGTTTGGGGATTATCTGTGTATTAAATGTTTGCTGTTTCCTGCTCTTTAAGCCCCTAAAATGTTGATTATCTGATTGGATTATATTGATATATGCCCAATGTCAATTTGGTAGATTTACTCAACAAATATTAAGCAACTCTTATGTACCACATAGTTTGAAGTGTGAGGCATACACCAATGAGCAGACTGCTCTCCTGAAGCCATGTTCTGTGGGAGAGACAGACAATAAACAGATGCACATGTCAGTTTGGATTAAGCATATAAAGAAAATAAAGCAGAGGAAGGAATAATGAATGATGGAGCGGGGGTGCTTTCCTTCCATTTCTCCGAAGGTCTCAATTTCACTTGTACCTCAGGACTTTAGCAGGTGAACTTTCCCTTCTGGATCCCCTTCCTCTTCCTTTTAAATCCCCCTTTGGCTTGGTTTCCTCTATTCTTCAGAGCACAGCCCCAAATCACTTCCTTAAGGAAGCCTTTTGTGGCCCTCCAGGAGACAGCAAGTTCAGGTTCCCACTGAGTCAGCCCCAGAGGTCCTTCTGAGTGCATTTCTGACCCCCTGTGTAGGAAGTTGTTTAACGCCTGTGTCCCCTCCAGGCTGTAAGCTCGCAAAAGCAGAAGCTGTGTCTCCATCACTGCCGAGTCTTTAGGACTTTGCAGTTTGCAGAGTGGCTACCCAATAAATGAATGCTGGATGTCTGATTAACTTTCAGTGTACCAAATTAGTCAATTAAATAGAGAAGTCCCCTTCATAAGCCTGTTTATAAAATACCATGTTTAATCTTGCAGACCATTTAAATAACTCTGGCAGTTTTTATTTTCTATAGAAAGATTAATCCACATGATTTTGTTTCATTGGATTAGGAATATCAATCCTAGTTTATGATGTCACTATCCCTTCATTTCACTTTAACAAGCTTTATTACTCTTGGAAACTAACTGGACTTACAGCTTTAAATGAATAATCTTTTATTTGTAAAAGATTGAGTCATAAGTAGGCAGAATCAACCCATGCTTTTATTTTCATTGCATATAAAAATTTCATATGAAGGTATTGATGTACAGTACTATCCCCATGGGCTGTAAGAGAGGCTAAGAAACCACTAAAAGAATCATCATTTGTAATGCTCACACACGATTTACCACTCTGAAAACATTATCTAAGAAAATAAAATTAAAAACAACTAAAATCAGTAAGAATGTGGTTTTGTAATTATAGTGTCCCCTTTGTACTGTTTAAAACAAAAGTAATCAAATTCCTTTGGGCCAGGGCTGCTAAAATCTACAGTTTGTGTCAATAAAATAAAATAAAATTAAACAAAATGATGAGAGGCTCATTTCTCCTACGAAAAGACTCTTTCCTTTCACGAAATCATGTTTTTTGAGGGCTGGGCAGCAGTGGAAGGTTTCCACATCATCCACTGTGGAGAGCTGGCCATTGTGAAAGGTTACATCTTAACACTCCAAAGCAGTATGTTTTGCAGAAACAAATTCTAGAGAATGGTATATCCTTTACGCTATGTCTATTGGTATCATATAAAATGTGTATCGTACATCATACATAAGAACTTAACAGATAAAAAAATTTTGGTTGATCTTAGTTGAAGAAAAATTCCAGGGTTAAAGAAAATGACCTTTTTCATATTACATATTCTCTTAACATTAGAGGAAGCTTATGAATAAATGACTAACCAGCATATAAGACCTTGGCTCAAATAAGTTTCAAATAATTTGCCTATGTGCTCTAGAAGCCAAATATACTTTTTATAATCACTGGATGAGAACATATTTTCCCAATAGTGTTTGAAAGTAGAGAACAAATGTAACTAACTCAAGTAGCTCCTGATCACAGATGGGGAAAACAGTCACGAGATATGCAATGCTGTTTCAGGGCAAGAAGTCCTTAAGCTTGTACTCCAAAGGGTCTCAACATCTTTCAGAGGTGGTCTGTGGTTTTGTAGAATCCAGCTATTGCCAGAAAGCCAATTGATTCAAAGCTCAGATGTAAAATGCCCAGCCCTGGCCCCACCATAACCTTACTTTCTAATGCAGCAAAACAGAAGAAAATATTGGTTAAAGTTAAGGCACAGCCCTGGGACCAAAGACCTGCAGCTATGTTATTTAAATTTATATATCTTTATGTATTTTATAGTTTTTCTTGAATTTTCCATAAACAAGCTCTAAGGTGACAAGACTATATTACAGGAGAAAAGAAAAATGTACAAGGAGTATGTATACACACCATTCATTCTCTCACCAAGAGTTTCCAAATATATCAACACCGTCCCATCACGGGATGATGTTTTAATAAGAACTGATAATTTACAATTAACATTACAGTATGTACATTACAATAAATACATGGTTGTAAACAGACAAACAAGACTGTATTATAGGTAAGGTCATTTGGTGAGAAAAAAAATATGCATGGCACAAAAAATAAATAATGCATTCAAAAATTATCATAAAGCTTTCTGTGAAATCCGTTTCATTCAAGTTTTTTTCCTTATCTGCAATTTGTTCTACCTATAATATTTTCTTGTGAATTTAAAGTGATGTAAGAGAAAATAAAATTAAAACAGCATTATTATGTTTAGTAACTTGCAAGCTGAAATGTACTGGTTTGATGCAAACTTGGACATTTTTTTCCCCGTACAGTACCCAGGTATTGCATTTTCTTATGGCATTTTAGGAAATGTAAAGCCACTTGTGAAAGGATGTTATTTTAAAGCGGTGTATAACTCTGAAGCACAGCACACTCTGGCAAGAGAGGAGAGAGAAAGGAGAAAGAAGGGAGAGGATAAGCAGATTGTACAGTGCATTAGTCCCTGTCTCTTGAATATTATGCATTTTCTACAATTTGATTGTCCATCAGTGGGTATCTTCACCTGTGACCATTAAAAACAAAAGCCTCTCTTTTTTTTTAGTGCAGTTATAAACCCTTTCAGGTCTGGATTTGTGACATATTGCTGCTCTAAGTATATATATTGTTTTCATCATTAAGATTCTAGGCACTCTGTGGGGGAAACACCAAGTATTAGGAAGAGGAGGGAATGAAAATATTTCAGATAAAAAGAATAAACCCTAGATTCTTTGCCTTTGAGACCTCCATCAGGAATAAATATAACTAAAACAGAAACAAGTTTCCAAGTGTTCTTGTGAAACCACTTGGACAAACATAGGACTTTATTTGAATGATTACTGATCATTAATCAGTTGAGTCCTATTCTGCTCTGTGTAAAAGATCAGAGCTACGTAAATTTTCCATCAGTGGATCCCAGGGGTTCTATCTTCAGCTTGGGTCATTTTCCTGGCAGATGATTTAGTCACTAGTCCCCAGAAAGTTCCTCATGACACCCCAAATATGTTTTACAGGGTCACACTTTTTCTTAACTTTCATTTATTTTCCATTTAGTCAGATTCCCCCTTTAGTTTCATGTCAATTCTTGGATATCAATGTGAAAAATTATTTGGGTTCCAAACTCTTCACAGAGAAGGCAAACACTTCATTAAGAGCTGAAATGGGAAGAAAGTCCAAACTAAATAAATGCCCCAACATGCCAACTGAAAGTAAATACTGGGAATTAATCTCTAAAATTGTAATAGAGTTTTTGATGCTAAATTCAGCCAAGCGTGATCTCTAATTTTTTATTTTGGGAGAATCTTTTTACCCAACCCAGCAGTTTAGGATGGCATCATATCCTCAAACCTCTGGTGCTAGTGGCATCATTGGCTTCTTTCCATCAGTGTGTTTAAAGAAGTTGTTCTTTATAAGACTTATGAACAATGATAACTGATAAAGCAATTCCTATGTTACATGCTTGTCCATTAAGGAAGGGTAGTTGCTACACTTAAAATCATTTCTCAGAAATATTCCTCATCTAGTTCTTAATCCCATGGTAAAATCATAGAAACAAAAGAGCATTGGTTGTACTGGTGTTGGTTAATATATTCAGTTAATATTGTTTAAACTGCCTAATTAGCTGTTAACTTTTCTCTGTAAATCAAGAGTAAAAGCTAGTCATTACAATTGACCTTGCAGTAGAAATGAATGCTAACTCTAACCTGACTACCTGTTTCTTTTCATCAATCAATATATTTGATAAGACCCTATCTAGTGAAGGTAGACAGAGGTTTAAACACACGCTAAATAATAAAGCAGAACAAGGGGCATAAAGTTTTTCTTACTATAACTGACTGCGGAAACAATAAAAATGAGCATGACACGTGGGTTATTACAAAGACATGCACTTGTGAAATGAGGGTCTATTGACAGCAGACAGTTATCAGAAGACACTGACTAGGAAAATATCTAAAAACGACTGACCATTTTAGCTATGGGGTATATATATATCTCTCATTTGCTTCACACAATACCAACCGATGACTGAGTGTCTATGAGGCTTAAGACACATTAGAAAGAACGCACATTGAAATATTACTGAACACATATTCACTTTGCACACCGTGAAGAAAAAATGTCAGTGAGGAGCAACTCTGCTTACTGAGAAGAGTGACACAAAAAGCAAAGTAAATGAAGACCTACAGAAAGAGTTTCCTGTAACATAAAATTAGTTTTTGTTTTAAAATGTGGAAGTCATTGGTATATAAAACAATGAATCACTACAAATCAGTAATTGCTGTGAACTGTAAGGTGCAAGTCAAATTCGTAAGTTAGGTTTATCCAGTGTAGCACAGATTTGTACTGAAAACTTGCAAGTTACTCCTTAGGAAAAAAAAAAAAACAGTGGCAGATGAAGATCTGAACATAGTTTTTTAAATATAATACCTCAATACATTTAATAATAAAAGTAAGCTCTACAAAAAATCTGTTTTACATATCATACAAAATGTAGAAGTCAGTGCAGCTCACTGAACCACACTAGTCAGTCATGTATCAGGAAGACTTGAAATAAGAAAATTATGCAATTTCTGTGGCTCATCTTCCTACTGGTAACAGATTCACGCTGTGTTCTGTTCCTGGCCCGTTTGTCGCTTCATTCATTAGTTCAATCTGTGTAATGCTGTCTTTCTGCTGAAAACATTGCAAACAAATAAAAAGAAACCCTAAGTCATATCAACTTTTGGGCTGCCTGATGAGCCACACACTCTCTTGAAAACATTTTGGAGTTGATTCTCTCTGCATTGTCAGCTCTACCAAGCTGAGATCTTGTTAAAATGCTGTTCGTGAAGATGTCCCCCTTGCTGTGATGACATGGAGGCGAAAAAACTGGTTACAATATTCCTGAGCGCCAGACTGAGTAGTCAATGTCAGTTTTATTCAACAAACGTCCTGGCAAATGACAGTGAGGTGTGACCATGGTTGTGGCATGTGACATGCACTTTGGAAACAATTTTTCTACTTAAAAAAAAAAGGCATGAAAGTCTTTTGCACTGTTACGTGTCAGGAGAATGATCATCTATTACACAGGCTTCAGGCTGCCTTTCTTCCTCCTCCCCTACTGCCTCTTCTTCGACCTGCTCATCAAGGGGAATTTCAGTGGACTCCGAGTCTTGAGTACAGAGAGTCTTGGAGTCACTGCAGCTAGTGTCTTCTTCCACTTGACTTCCACTGTCCTTTTCAGTGTCTGACTCGCCATCCTCCTCTAAAGTGAGTTCAAACTGGAACTTCTCGGTCTGACCCTGCCGGCCCTCTTCCTGGTCATCTGGTGCTGGGGAGGGGCTCTGAGGAATTGTGCTCTGGTACCATTCACGATTGTCTTCCAAAGTGTCCAAAATGTCCTGGGCATCAGGATGTACAAGGTCTGCCCATGTCTCCCAGAGAGGATGAACAATATAGTCTATGAAGCCCACCTAGGTAGAAAGAAATACACTGTGAGTACAAGACTTGGGACTAAGAAATAATGGAAAAGGTTAAACTAGATCTCACAAATACATCTAATTTAGATCTATATCTGTATCTATTATAATTTAGATCTATATCTGTAATCTATTATATATCTATTACATATATATATGTAATCTATATCTGTAATATAAATTTTACATAAAAATATAAAACATAACATGGTCTGCAAATATAACACTGAACAGAAGACAACTAACTTTTTAGTTAGTCACTGTTTTAGGTAACAGACCATAAAAAAGTATTGTTGCTATCTGGTGAAAATTACCTTGTAGAACTTTTAGCTACATAAAAATTTTACAGTTGTTTACATGGTAGGGCTTGACGTGAGGCCTGAACTATCTTTTAGAACGGCCAATTTATAGGTGAATCAAGGTAATGGGAACAATGCCATGCCCTCCACATGAATTCATGTAAGTGAATGCACTGACAAGTTCATTTAACAAATTGTTTCTACACCCTTGGATATACTATATGAATATAGTCATTCATGAATATAATGCCATAAGAACATATAAATGTCTATATAAATATAAATCATAAGAATAAAAGAGTTTCTTGGCTTTTAAATAAATGCTAATGTGAAATTGAGCTTGCAAAAATAAAGTACTGATTTAAAAATCACTACAATACTTGTGATGTGGATACAATAGAATCCAATGTTCAAGCTGTAGTTGTGTTCTCTCTGAAAGCTTTGTGCTTAATGCATCACCTGGGATTTTTCCACAGACGCATTGTGCTTGTCACACATGGGGCTGATCTCCATGCCCCGCTCCCTCTCCCGGTCTCCCTGGCGGAAGAACTCCTCCATGATGCGGTCCGTCCACTGGCGGTACAACTGCAGAGGCTTTGTTGGGTTGCTCAGGTCCGCGCAATGCACCATATTCTGGAGGACCTACGATAGACAAAGGCTTTCTCTATTTAGCTCCTGCTCCTCTTTTTTTTACTAGAAATTCACATGAAATGACTGTGACACATAGAAATTTCAAACAGTCTGACCATGAGGTGTCTGTGTGTGCTTCACACTTATATTAATAGTCTCAGATTATGCCACATCTAAATATCAAGAGAAACTGTGTTGTGCATGGCTGATTAATTTCAGAGCTGCTTAATGGTTGGTGTTGTGGGATGTTAAGGTTTTTGTTTCCTTTTTTTTTTTAAAGTATACGCAAATGAAAAGACCAACAGTATTTTATTTGCTTAATTATCAGGATTAAGAATTTGGACAAAAATCCTGCTTATAATTACTAAAATCATAAGTTAGGAGAAAGGAGACATACATTAGACACACAAACACATGAAAATTCAAGTCATACTATACCTGAATCCTATCAGAATAATTGTCAAGAAGAAGAACTCCAGAACTTGTCACTTTCTTAGTTTCAACCATAGTTTTCAAATCAGCCAGCAGATTCATGTGCTTTGACATGTCTGTAGCAAGTACCTTAAAAACAAAGAATGTTTTATTGAAGTAAAAGAGTCCAGAGGAAAAAAGAATTTGCACCTAATTGTATTAATTAGAACATGAGAAGAAACGGAAAACCACGGTCATCTAATAGTGCGGCGTATGAAAATTCTTTACTACTTCTTGAGGCACAGTCTCTTCCTCTTTGTTGTCAGGTTTATTGGAAGTCCCCAATATACACATGCAATAAATATACAGAAACATTAGGTACTGACAACCATTTTTATGATGGAATAAATAAAGAAACCCATGACTATGACATCACCACATTGTTTTTCTATTCCTTGGACTAGAAAGTGGTTACTAGATGATAATAAACTGATCCACGATTGCTCACAGAGTACATCAGAAACAGAGTACCTGGGCAATTTTCTCCTTACCCACAACAGATAATTCTTTTCTTTGTATATACAAAGCTCAACAGAATAAATTTTTCGATAACCAGAGATTTTCCTGTGTCTCTTACTCACTGTGAATAATATGCATAGAGAAAATATTAAATCATGAATATTTTCTAAGTGGCACTGTCTCCAATGGAGATTTTCCCTCCCACTCTTTGAATGGAAGTAAGCTGAGCTATGCCCAGCCCCTCTGCTCTTGTTAGTCATCTTTCTCTGCTAGTTACGAGACCAGAGGAGTTCAGAATATAACTAGAATGATGAGCGTAAGCTGTCATTATTCTTAACTTTGAACTGCCAGCAGCAGGGACAGCTTCTGGAGCATAAAGGGCAACAATAGGTTTTGAAATATACAGTCTCTTTCATCTAACACTCATTCTCACTTAAAAAAATATTTTTCCCATTGATTTGAGAAAGAGAGAGGAAGAGAGAGAGAAATAAAGGGAGAGGGGGAGAGACGGGAAGAGAGAGAGGGAGAGGGAGAGAGAGGGAGAGAGAGAGAGAGAAAGCACCAACTGGTTGTTTTACTTAGTTGTGCACTCAATGATTGCTACTCGTATGTGCCCTGACTGGGGGGATTGAACCTGTGTGACCTTGGCATGCTAGGATGAAGTTCTATCCACTGAGCAACCTGGCCAGGGCCTCATTCTTATTTTCCTTTATAGACAATTTGCACGGCAGTTCTTTGTTTTGCTTTTATCAGCTACTTACTATGTCAATGACCATTTTCCTTAATGATTGTCTTTGCTTTTTGGTCAAATTCTGGAAAATGTCACAGTTTTCTTCTTGAAGCAACTTAAAGCCCACGGCCAAATGATGGTTCTCCAAGACAGAAGAATCATTGTACATCAAGGCAAGTTCGGAATCTTAAAAGAAAAAAGATAAGAAGATAAGCAAAGCCATTTATTCTAAGTTTATCTTAGTCTTCATATTCTACTTTGGGTTTAGGATGCAATATGCCCTAAACAACTCTGCTGGCCTCACCGTTACATGACAACATGGAGGAAAGACTATATTAGTTACTGTAACAGTGGAAAGAGCACTGCAGTCTTCGGAGTGAATTCCAATGCGGCTGACACGTGGCAAGTCATTCCACCCTTGGGCCTCATTCCTACTGGCACACTCCTGGCTTCGCACAGAGATGGATGTCAGGCTGCCCGCATATCTGCGTAGTGAAGATTCTGCTGCTCTCTCACCACTGCCCAGACACGGGTAGGTCAGGCAGTGAGATCCTGCCTCCTTACTAGTTCCCATAGATAGCAGACCCACATCTACAATTACTATAAAAAATTGACTGTTGCTTTAATCTGTTTTTGCTTAAGTCCTCGTAAAGACTAAAAGTGCCATGTGTTTAATTTTTTTACTGACTACTGTACAGATGAGAGCTCAAGACACGTTTCTACTGTGGAACCTATGATTTCATCAATACTATATAAATGAGAATTATTACACTGAAAATTTTGCTCCTAACTATAAAAACAGACATGTCTAGAGAACCAGGTAGTGAGTATGTATGGTATTATTGTCGTTTTATTTTATTTTGATAAAGCAATAGTGTTCTTTTTCTAAATGTCAATATCTGGCCTAGTTAACTTTTAAATAGTTTATGAAAGCATCTAACTATGAATATTTATCTAGAGATAAATGCATAGAAATCTAAAATTTTAAACTATAATGGATCTTAGCAACTGGTATTGTTTCTATTATAGAATTATATTAAATAACATTGAAAGAAAGACATTGTTTTCTGATTGGAGAAATAATACCTTATTAATCTATTATGGTGCTTTTAAGGCAGCAAGTGTGCATGCAGATAAGGGGCATTAACAGAAGAATTGACTCAGGCTTAGAAAAACCTGGATTGGTCTATATGCTCTGTGAAGAAAGATGAAATTCAGGCTATTGAGCCTTCAGAATAAAAGATAAGGAGCTGTTACTTTAAGGAAGAGTCTGATCTGTGGATTGAATGTTGAAACAAAGAATCTGAATCCCAGTCAAGGTAAGGACGGCCTTTCACAGAGAGGGTTGTCCAGGAGCCCTAGCCAAGCCTGCCTTGGAAAGCAGGTGGCTCTTGACATTTAACAAGAGTCCGGATTGGCCAGAAAGTCCATGAAACCATTCCTTAGTAGATGGCTGGGCCTCTACTGCTTCTCCAATCTCTGGGACTGATATAAAAAGGTGGTAGTGACTACTGACTTTTAAATGAATGCATGTTAGCATTTAAGCAACCCTGAGAATAGACATTTAGCTTTCTATTCTTTAAGGCTGAAGATGTGTGGTCATATCCAAAGGGGAGGCAACATTCTGTAGTTCTTGAGTAGATTTTCCCCAAAGGAGGCAATCCAGCATTCTATGTAGATCCCTTGAAGGTTCAGGAGTAATCAGAGAGTTGTGCTCATACTCTGCTATAAGATAAAGCAGCATAGAGAGGGAGAAAGGCTAGCTCATATAACATTTTTGTTTGAAACCCCTCTCATTTTTCCAAGGCACAGTGTGAGTCACCTCTTCCGTGAAGCCTTTCTTCATTACCACAGGCAGAATTGCTCACTTTCTCCTGCAAATTCCTATATACTCTGTACCACTCATTTGGCATTTATCATATTTCACCTTGTCATTGTATCTGCATGAGTCTTAACCATCCCTCCCAAAGACATCCCAATCTACTTACAGAGTAGAAAAGCCCTATAGAAAATTAAAAGTTATTAATAGAATGTGCTTGGTTATCTGGTGTGTCCTGAGCTCTTCTGAACCAAACAGCTTTCCTTAAAATGGGAAGGGGAAGTGGTGATTTTCATTTATAATCCAGCTGCCAAGGACAAAGGATTAAGCTGCCCAGCTCACGCCCTCAGTTCATTGAGCCCTGTGCCCTTAACCTGCATGATTGTTCTTCGCTGCAGCTAGCAGCTCTCATGTTACACGCTCACAAACTACGGCCTATATTTCTAGCAGAAGGCAAGCTCCTCAGAGCCAGGGCTTTGTCTTGCTCACCCATGTATTCCTTATACCTGGAACAATGTTTGGCACAGAGTGTTCTCTCAATAAATTTTTTTGTTGAATAAAATAATGATCTATGCAGTTACTTCTATATAATCCTATTGGACAGAAATGAATTCACTCTTATTTTGAAAGGGCAGGATTCATATAGAAAAATAACCTTCTCTATATACTATACAAACATAGCCTTGGAATGCTTATTTTCAAGTGAGACCAGAGAAACAAAGGAGCGTGTGTAGCGACAGCGGGGTGTAGCTCCCCCTTCGCACAATGAGATGCCTCTGCTCTTGGAATCCAAAGCCATTATGCTTTCAAAACAGGACTCAGGTGAGTAAATCTTTCTCCACAATGCTTAGGCATCTTTGCTGGAAACAAAAATCACTCATTTTCCAAGTAACCACCTAAATCTTTCTGCAAACTTTTACTTGGATTACCCTTGTGTACTAACATGGCAACGTTTTATTTCTACAGAAGTACTGGAACCTATCCTTTTCAAACAGCCTCAAGGGATACAGTAACTTCCAGAACTAAATTACATGAACACGCACTCTCTTTAAAATGGGTATTTACACATCCCAAAAGAACTTTCTGCCTCTAGAAATACCCCTATGTATATAAAGACCCTCATTCGAATGTATACAAAGAAAAAATACCTTCTGGAAAAATAAATTAACTGCACTTACTTGTATTGATCAGAAACTGATTTGACACACCAGGATGATCTACATCATGTATTGCACTGGCAAAAATTGCTGCAAGAATCTCCAAATCTGTAAACACAGCCTGGAAAAATCAGACAAAATAGATAACATCACTATTCTATAATAACAAAAATTAAAAGTTTAAACAAAAATTAAAAGTTAAAAGTGGGAAATTACTTTCTAGAATTTGATAGCAAAATGAAGTTTTTAAATATATTATAATATGTTGGGAAGAGTCCTTTAGATAATAACTTATTCATAAACTTTCTAAGTATAAACTTGGAAGAAAATATTTTATCTAATATTATAATTTATGACCATAACTTTTCCATTGGTTATATATTTTTAAGTATTACAAAAGGAGTAACTAAAATTATTTTTTAAAGAAAACAGTGAACAATTCTTTTCTGTTCTTTCCACCAAACCAGTTTCTCAACTTCAGTAAAATTCATGTTTTCGGCCATATAATCTTTGTTATGAAAGGCAGTCCTGTGAATTGAAAGAATTTTAGCAAAATCCCTGGCCTTCAGTCATCAGATGTCAGTAGCATGTACCCCCTAGCTGTGACAGCCAAAAATGTCTCTACACGTTGCCCAGCACCCCTGAGATGTGGGAAGGAGAAGGGAAAGTAAAGAATCACTTCTAACTGAGAACCACTCACTCAAATGATGAGGCATGAACAGTTTTATAATGAAAACAATCTGAACTATAAAATATAGTTGCAAAAAAGAATCTTTCCCCAAACAATGAAAAAAATCAAATTGCTTAAATAAACATTTAATGAAACAACTTTTAGTTGGTAAAAATTAAAGAAGTGTTTCCTTCTAATTAAATGAAAATATCAGTATAGTGCTTATATTTTAAAATAACAATACTTTGAACTATAAATGCAAAAGTCATCAAACTAAATTCCAGAAAAACAAACTAAAATGACTAAGCCAGACAGATGTGCTTTAAGGAATGTCCACTAGATAATCTCAAGGGAGCAGTGTCATAAATAGATGGATCACTAAATCTGTGATCAACTTTCAGACAAAATCATCAACGACTATTTACCAAAACCACATCTTTTCCTTTTTAACTCAATATACTTCCGATGAAGCCAATTATTTTCTGCAATGCATACCCTGTAGTATAAAAATTTAAGAGACTTTTATGAATGGCAAGTTAGTGTTCTCAGTTTTAGAAACTAGATTTACCTCCAAAGCAGGTGTAGATAGCAGCACATGTGTCGACTGGACAACGTCTGCAGCATGAATATTGTTGTGGTAGGCCACATCAGCGTGGTAATGGTCTTCCAGGGTCATAAGGTATGTAATTAAAGTGTCTACTGGAATTTTAAATGTTTTTAATAAATCCCGTTCCTGCAGGAAAAGAAATCCTCTTAACATTTTGTCCTTACATAAAAAGACTTTTCATAGAGTATGTTAACAAAAACAAAAAACCAACCAACCAACAAGAGTCACACCCAGAAATGGAAATAGTACTCTTATAATGTCTAGTGAGGAAAATGAAATCTTTAGGAAGATCCAAAGACTTCAGGGATAAAACCAGAGTCCAGTTGTCTCTTTGAAGCCCAGCAGTGCTTCTCCCAAGATGTATGGTGAGAGGGATGAGCTGCCAGTTAGAGAAAGGCACGTCCCATGATCATGAGGTCAGCCTCAGTCACTCAGTCACTAGAGATCACACCGACTGCAACGCAACATCCTTCTTGGTGTTGGACTCTGCTGTTCTAGTCCTGGGCTATCAATACACTCAACCCCTGGTGCTGGTTGGGACAAAAGCAGCTCAACCAGAATGAGAAACAGATATGGAGAAGAGAGCAGTGTACCATATTCAACAGTGAAGAAATTATATCCTAAGATTAGTCAGCAGGGAGCTGATTCATTTTTTATAGTTAGTACTCCATTCTCTATGTGAGTCAGGGTCATATGGGTGACTTTTAAACTGTTCCTTTAATGAATCGCTTCGATTTTCCCACAGCATATCTTTTTTTTAAATGGAAAAAAAATAACAACGTTGGTTTAACTGTATTTTGCCTACACTTCAACCCTTTTGTATTCTTATTAGTCCCTAAGTGAAGGGGCAAATAGGAAAAAAGTACAAATACACAAAAGAGGGTGAATAGTAAATAAGATTAAATCATGCACACTTCACAGACAGAACGTAGGGTCACAGAATAGAAAGAAAGGTGACAGGACTTCCCCACATTACCTGAAAGATGGTGTGCATGATAACAGTCAAAGGCCGGTTCCCAGACAACTCTGCTATTCTGAAAACATGAAGGCCCCATTTGTTCACATCTTCTAGTTCCTGGGGTTAAAGAAGGACGAAAAAAGTCAGAAAGCATGAGACAATGAACATATTCAATTAAAAATTACTGACATTAATGAAAAGATTGTTAGATATTAAAAATAATTTATTTTAAATGCAATGGATGCACCATGTAAGTATAGGCAAACTTTAGGCAAATTCATTTAAATGTACTAAAAACTGAAAAGTATTGCTTAATCTCATACCTCTGACAATATAACATATTTACAAACTTTCAAGATAAATTTCAAAGCATTTCTTCAACAGATAAAATCCATTTACAAAAACCTTAATTGTTCTCCTAAAACCAGAAGATATACTAGATTTCTAACTCGTTAAGGTTCAACAATCAAATATAGAAGCAAAAAAAGAAAGAACACACATCCCAAACTACCTATGTAAATCCACATACTAATAAAACCCAAACAATTTAAAAAGAGCTTTAAAAGTGCATTCCTATCTTTAAAAACACACATAAACTAATGTGCATGTCCACCTCCTAAAAATTCACGAAAAGTCATTGTTGCATATTTATGATAATAATCCTTGAAATTTTTCTTACCTTGGCAAGGACATCTTCTTGCTCAGTTTTAACCCCAAACTTCGGGATGCTTGAATTAGTCAAACTGGAGCTATGCATCAACTTCTTGACTCCACTGATTTGAGACATAGGCCTTTTCTTTTTCTCCTTTTCCTTCTGAGTCGGAGAAGGAATTTCTACTTCATGTTGCTTATCTTAAAAATAGAGAAAATATTGTACATTTACTGTTAATTCTGCCTGGCTTTTTAAATTTTAAAGTATAACATATATATAACTGGACAGGTTTTAATTTATATTATATATTCCAGGAAATATTTCTAAGTACAGCTCCTTTTAGAGAAGTTGAATATTTAAAACTTGATGTGGATTTAATTTGATACCCAAAATTAAGCAATTAAACCCCACTGCAAAACAATTAACATCAACTGTATTTGGTGGTTATATCTTTGGTCAAATGTCCTAATAAAATTTTTTTGAGACATTTATCATGATAGTAGACTTAGAAAAAACAAAACATATTGGTTACTTCCATTGTTCATCAACTCCATTCCTATCTGAAATTCACTGAGTGGCTTCAAAACTGCTCTTGCCAAGTAAGGACTCCAGTTTCAACACTACTTGGAAAAGGGAGAAACTTCCTGCACAAATATATAAGCAATAGTGTGCAAACCTGACAGTTTACTGAAATGGATCATACAGTGGGAATTCACAGCTTATCCGAATGACTTAAATTGCATTTGCTATTTCACATTTTCTATACTATCGTGAGATAGCAGTTATGATGTAACAAAGTTTTATGGCAAGCACAGAGAATTTCCAATATTATCTGATAAGTAAAGATTAGATTCACGAAAGTTATTGTAAAAGAAGACACAAGATGTATCACTACATTCATCCCCTATTTAAAGGGAGTGAACTCCTCACACTCAGCCTTGCACATAGTGTGTGTTCAGTAAATGTCTGTGAAGTAAATGTGCTAGTAAGCTATCCAGCAATTTTATTTTGAAAGTCAAGTCAAATCAAGGATATGTTATTGACTTTTACTAACTGCATTTTTTTTTCTGTGAATGGGTGGTTGGAGTGGTGTTTTCCTAGTACACCATACTCTCAGCTATTGTTATCAGCAAGTTTTTCTTTAACAATAGTATCCTATCTATCTACCTCACCATTTTACCAGGTGTGTTATCTATTAGACTATCAACCCACTGTGAGCAGAAACCATTTCCAATTTATCTTCAAATACCTACTGTCTCACAATGTCTGGCACTTAATAAGAATTTGGTGAATGAACATGTAGATCTCCTTAAAAAAATAAACTTCACAATTTAGTACATACTTTGAAAAAAACTGGCAGTATTTACCTTTAATTCAGAAAATCCCTTAAGCCCTGCATAATACTAAAAGATAAAAAATACCCTTTTGTCACTTTAGGTTCTAAAGCTTAGAGGTTCAAATGATTAATATTAAAGAATGAAAAGAAATGAAATTCATAACACTTGATTTCCAAAATCAGCTGGTGCCCTAATCCACCTCCCAAAACAAACAAACAGCTCAAAAGAAAATTCAACAGTTGCACTTCAATTGCTATCCTCACCTAAGAATGTGTTTGATATATACTCCGACACTTGATTTCCAGAGCGACTCATTTCAGAGAGATGGGTGAGCTCCCGATTAAGCATCCTTTTAAACTGGAAAACAAAAAGATAAAATAATAAATGATGAAAATCTTAGTGAAAGAACATATGTTAAGACAGAAAGTATGCCCAGAGAATTTTTAAATTGTTTTTAACACTTTAGATCAGTGCTATATGAAAGAACTTATTGCAATGATAGAAAAATTCTATAACCTGTGCTGCCCATTTCAGTGACCGTTAGCTACTATGTTTATTAAGCATTTAAAATGTGGGTAGAGCAAAAGAGGAGCTGAGATTTGAATTTTATTTAATTTTAATTTAAACAGTGATATGTGTTTAAATGATAAGGGCTACCATATTAAACAGAATAGATTTAGACACTCAGGACATTAAGGGGAGGAAATGGCATTAAAAATAAGGTGTTGTTAGTATTTAGAGAAGAAATAAACCTTAATTTATAGGCGTACAAAAGGCTGCCACACAATAAAAGATGGTATATATTTTTAATCAATTTGTCATTATAAGAAATGAGTATGTGTTGGGTCAGAGATTAACATATACTCTTTTACCCCAGAATTATGGAGAAACAATGTATTTGAATAGATACTATATAATGTTCCCTTTCTAACATTTTTTTTTCTAAGTAAGGAGCATAATAATATATTGGTTCTCATCATTGCCACAATTGACCAATCTGTTTCCCTAAGTTACATTATTAAACAACAAGTCAATTTTCAAAGCTTCATTACTTCCCAGTGGTTTTCACTGATGCCATGGTACCTATTCTATCCAAAGAAACCCGAGAATTTACCTACCTCCACCACATAGCATTAAAAACCAGAATTCTCAGAGATGTAATGCTTTCCCATCCATCAACTGCTTCTTAATGTCTTCCTTTGACTCCCCAAAATGCCTAACAAGGCCTTTTAATATACCTTAATATTTCTCTTAACATATAAAAATTGTATATGTATTTTCTATATATAGAGTAACTATACCCAAAAATGTCACATTTTATTCTAATATTTAGTTGCCTTTAAAATTCTGAATTTTACCATAAACAACCATTTATGTCTAGGGGAAAGACAGTAGTGAGCTTATCACTTAGTAATGTTTAAAATATTTGAATTCAGTAATTATTCAGTCTATTAGAATTAAAAAGAACATCTTACTTTTTTGTATAATCTACACCACAGGTTCTTACTCAAGATAATTTGGCAAATTAATTCCAAAGTCAATTTTACTGACCAGCTAGATTAGGCATAAGAATTTATTATCACCAAGCACTGAGGAAGATCAATAAAAATATTTCAGTGGTCTACTGGATAAAGGAGATGCTTATTAGCATTATCCTGAAGCCAAAACTGAAGAACTGGACATAACAATACAGATTCTTTTGGTTGTTAATTTACAGGGACAGGGAGCTTATTCTCAAACTCAGAAATATAAAGTTCACGATCTTTATTCATGCATTTTTTTATAACTTGTCTCTATGCATAAATTGCAAAGGTGATAAAGAAATCTGGAAAACTATGTAGAAAAAAATTAGAAATCATGTATACCTCCTGCTGCTCAAAGATAACCATACAAAATTAGCCATATATATATATATAGTATTTTTCCAAAGTTAAAAGTGGGGAGATAGACTCCTGCATGCGTCCAACTGGGATCTACCCAGCATGCCCGCCAGGGGGCGAAGCTCTGCCCATCTGGGGCATCGCTCCGTTGCGGCTGGAGCCATTCTAGCACCTGAGACCTAGGCCATGGAGCTGTCCTCAGCACCAGGACCAACTTTGCTCCAGTAAAGCCTTGGCTGTGGGAGGCGAAGAGAGAGACAGAGAGAAAGGGGAGGGGGAAGGGAGGAGAAGCAGATGGGCACTTCTCCTGTGTGCCCTGGTGAGGAATCAAACCCGGACTTCCACATGCCAGGCCGATGGTCTACCGCTGAGCCAACTGGCCAGGGTCGTGTGTGTGTGTGTGTGTGTGTGTGTGTGTGTGTGTATTTACATATATATGAATGTGTATTTTTAAAACTGGCATCATGTAGTATACAAAACATGTATTGCTGCCAATTTTCACTTAGAGCACTTAGAATTACATATTATGATTCACCTTGTGAATAATTTTGGTGCCTTCTAAGAATACTTGTGAAGATATTTACAATAGTGTTCAAAACATTTTCTGTCCATGTTTTATAAAGTAGTATTTTCTTGAGTAAGTTATAGGCTATCAACTAATTAAATGAGCTAACAGAAACTGTCTTGTATTTAGCCCGGCACATCAGAGGTGCTCAGCATTATTTAAATTCTTTCTATTTCCCTGTGTCTTTTATAGTGATGCTTGATTTTTATCATTGCAGGACAAACAGATATAAAATTTTGATGTTGTATGCCCATAAAAAATACATATCTGAATAGCTAGCTCTCCTGCTCATTCCAATAAATAATTTAGAACATTATTTATATAGGAAATGGTCACCATGCTAAAAACAATATGCTGATAATACCATGCACGAGCCTAAAGGTAGGTAAATCCTTGCTGGAGAAATAAAAGTTACTTTCAGAAAAACACTTTAGGCAAAACACCTTCAAAAGAGTCTGCTAAACATTTAAACATACATTTAATGAAATATCTCTGTGACCTGGAAATGTCCATGCTATGAGCTAACAGTTGCTACGAGGAACTGCCTGGTCATGACCAAGTCATTTTTATAAACTGGGGGATAGGCAAGGCATTCAGCCCCTCCTGGTCTCTCCACAGTTGGCACAAGAACTACATTGCCCACCTGCTCTCCAGGCATTTCTCTCAATGTAACTCAGTGTGAGCTTTGGCAGGAAGGAGGGGAGCATAAGAAAAGTTAGACCGGGGCCCAGCTACAGAACTACCTTCTAACTTGTAAGTCATTTGGTATGAGGAATATGTGACCATATGCTAAAGCAGAAAAACTTTATGGTACCTGCAGATTCCCTGCACAAATTACTGCACTTATCTGGAAGCATATAAAGAATGAAGCATGATTTTCCTGGCACCTTGCTCATATAAGTTATCAATATAGCCAGTTAGTACACACAAGAAATGCCAGACTGATGAATTACAGATTGCACAATCCACTGATTATTTTTGCATCATATATATGCCCAGATTACTCTTCTGCCTTCATCCAAAACCCAGAAGCATTGGGTAGAGAAGTCCTTCAGTGCACACCTATCTCCGTACCAAAGCTAGTGAAGCTCCATTCAAGGAAGTCAACATTTTCTTTTAATTAGAAGAGAAAATATTTTAAGCAGTCCCCTTTCTTCCCAACGAAAAAGGTAGGGAGATCTCCCAAAGACAATCTTTAAAGAATAAAGTATGTTATAACATAAGGGCATTTTCTAAAAGGAATTAAAAGCACCTCCCCTTTTTGCTATTGATATAAAACTTGGAGTCCAGGGAAGCTAAAATAATAAGCACGAAAATTACTATAGGTGGCAGCTGGTATTACAACCTGTTTCTGGAGTATACAGCTCGATATAAAGAATAATACATGATTCAACAACCATTTTTAAATGCAAGCTGAATTTCTCTCATTTTAAGATTGCTATGTATTATTTATTAGGATAACTATATAAAATTACTATGGGGGAAAGTGATTAGAAAAGGTAATAAAACCTATTTTTCCTAGAATACTGCTGTGTTTTAAGTTACAGATTTAAAAGAGATAACACATAGAACTGCTTTTCAAACGAACTGGGTGCAAGATACAAAACAATTTAATTGAGCTTTTAGAGATTTTTAAAAGTGACCTCTCAATATTTTCTGATGATGATTTTTCCTGACTGTTTTTTTAAATCTAAATAGTCTGCAATAATATATAGAATCATTGCTGCAGCAAAGAGGAAATATTTTTTAAGTTCAGGCTTTCAAGCCCTTTGTTCTCATTGTGCATCAGAATGTCTGGGCAGCATTGAAAGCACAAAGGAGAGGGGAAAATGCAGTTGGACTGCATACTGTATTGTGCTTTTGAAACACCAGATCCTCAATTTATATTCTATAGTTAAGACTGTTGAAGAAGAAAAATAAAATAATAAAACATTTTAACTATGCTTAAATTTAATCCCTTTATTTCTGCATTCATGGCAATTTGTTACTAGGCATGTTACATATTCTCCTAAATAATTACAAAGGTGGGAAAGGTCAAACATTAAAAAAATGCTTGTTTTCTCCTCATAGTATTCTGTTAAAAATCACTTAAATGTGATGCATTGGAATCTACTACAAGTTGGTAGATTAGATATCAGCATTAAAAGCTAAACTAATTGGCTGTACAATAATAAATTTTTTCACACCTATAAGACTAAATATATTTATATTTGTCATTAACTGTTTTTAGCAATATAATACTAAAAACACAAAAAAGTTGCCCAACAAAAATTTGCCTCAAAAAGATAAGCACTAAAATTCTACACTGAGCTTCTTAGAGGGTTCATAATCATACAAATGTGAAGCCCTTCAAAAATGTATTAAATATGAACTGTCTAAAAGCTAAGAGATGAAGTCTAGGAGGGTTAGGAGGACTTCCTTTATTATCCTCTATACCTTTTTGTTTTAATAAAAAAATTTAAGCCAAGAAATGTCTAGCAAAATATAAGCAAAAATCTGCATTAAAAAAACCACTGGTCAATCCATAGATTAAAAGGTAGATGAAGAATCGTAACTACTTGGACATCTAAAACTGAAAAAGTTTTTTCAGGTAAACCTCATAGCTCAGAGTAAAATTTCCTTTAAAAAGAAAGAAACAAACAAAAAGAATTATTTCAGTCTGAGTCCTTAATGAAAAAGATTCTTAAATATAATGTATTGTGATATTACTCAAACATTCAGGAATAAATTTCTATATCTGAAGTGATGCTTTGTTTAAGGAATGAAAAAGGTTTTTCCACCTTCTGCTTCTGTTACAGAGATCACCAAAGGGCATGCAAAAAGCCTGCTAAGCAGGAACATAACATAATTTTATTAAATTCAATATATTCATCATTTCTTGAGATTAACAAAAGTAGCAGTATCATACAACAAAATTTCTCCAAGTTCTACAAGTAGATAATCAAGTTTTTATTTTAATAATATCACACTTAAAAAGTCAAGTAATGTAAATTTTTAATGTCATCAAGAGCTTTACATCTAAATGTGAGAAAAGCATACTCTTCATCAGTTTAAACTAGGGTAAATTTTTAGAGCGAGCCACAGATTAATTTTTATAAACTTTAACTGCTACAAACTAACTGGAACCCATATACCAGTATAAGTAATTTTATTCACTAACTGATTTCCAATGGATTTATTTAATTACCTTGATATTTACAAGCATAACTCAAATCCACACAACGTGACAGAGAACCACTGTACATTAAAAAGAGAGATTAGCATGCAAACTACAACTAATAAAGTTACACAATTTCTTCTCATCTTGACCACTAAAAATACATATTTCTTTCTGTAGTCATGTCTAAGGAAAAAAGTAAAAGATTGCTTAGAAAGCTTAACTCCTTCATAATTTATGACAACTATCAGTTATGTAATCAGAGTAATCAGGAGTTTACAAGGGTGAATAAACCTTACCTTTATGTAGCCCCAAGACACTGATAGTAAATAATTTGCTTCAGGCATTTTTGATTGCTTATATATAGAGACAATAAGTTCTAAAATATGTGTATCTTCAAAACCCTGATAATGTAACAATCTCCACAAGCCTCAGAATGTATGGGTTTTTAAAGATACTTGAGAATTAAGCATATATAAGAAAGCCTTGCGTTAGATCCCATCCGACATCCAGTTGTCTTCCCACTGAACAAATGCCATTGGTAAAACTCCAGAATGGAACAGAATTCAGCAACTATTCTGAATAAAGAAAATTCATGTGATAAAGAAATATCTAAAGATCTAAGGGTCTGCATCTTTCTCTTCCTGAGCGCCAGGGATTAATGAATAATGTATGCCAATATACTTAGCTGCAAGAAAGACAAGTTCTGTTAAAAGCTACCAAATAAGGAACTGCAGGGAAGCAGGGAAGACTGACAAGAAAGCCCTCCCATAAAACCCCAACTATGAACCAATTGCACGCCATCCCTGGATCTATCAGGCCAGGAGGCGTGGACTAAGCCCAGGCTGCTCTGTGATTGGTTGGCAAGGGTAAACCTCCGAGGAGATTTTCTTCCTCACCTCGGGTAAATGCAGTTTAAAAATGGTATCTCTTCAGCTGAGGCTACTGTATAAAAAGATAAATGGGGTTTCCCTCTCTCAGTGATGAATAACAAGCATAAAACACTTCAAAACTCATGGTTCATACTTAAATAAAGATTACCAATAGTTTTGGAGTCGTTTTTATAAATTTTAATATTCTCTGACTTCTCTTTCTTCAAAATAAAAGCTGCTCTGAAAATGGCAATCAGGCATTTTAATTGTTTCTCTCCCTTAGCTCCAGAACAAGACAAGTGGCTTCCCTGGTGACACACATGTAACCAAAGTTCTTTTTCCATTCAACATAAAAGCACATGCTGATCTTAAAATACAGTTACGTCCAGGATTCACCAATGGAAGTGACATGTCTCCTCACTGGTGTGGCACTGCTGTTCTCGGCTCATTTTCTTACTTTGTATAACCTGGCATAGACTTTTATATTACTAATTTCCTATGAAGAGGGGATTTAAAAATTAGATGATCTGTTCATGCTCCTTCTATTGGGCTAGTCTAAAAATATCTAAAAAGAAGTTGATGAAAGTTCTACTAAGAACACAGACTCTGACCTCAGGTCCTTTGGTGCATAATCCTCAACAAATAATCTCACCTGTTAGTGTGCCAGTTTCCTCATAGGTAAAATTGGTTACTGAGGTAGTTAATCTCCAAAGATGCGGCCTAATGAGCAACACTACTTTACTTCACATTTCGGCTGGCCTGTGTAACCAACAGTCACGCTAGGGGCTGCCATAAGACGTCTGTGGCTTTCACCCTGGGCTTCTTCAATGCGCTATTGGGATCCCTGAGAAAGTCTGACTTTTCTAAGACTGCCATGCTATGAGGAAGTCAGGCTACGGTCATGAAGAGGCTGCTGGGAGAATGACACACAGAGAGAGATGGGGTGGGGAGGAGAGGTAGGGAAGAAGGGGAAGGGAGGGAGGGAGGAAGAACATACATTTACAAAGTAGTTGTGCTCTAGACTCAGGTAATTGTAAGTAAATCTTTCACCTACGTGAATGGTTGTTGGGACATGGAGCAATCCTCCTTGATAAGGACTATCCCATGTATTCCAGGCCATTTAGGCTCCCATGCTTCTTTTGCTCTTAAGATTCCAGGAGTACTCCCCAATAAGTGTATCCTGACATTTCTTGAATGCCCCCAGTGTTAGGGATCACTGTTTCAGTTGCCTCAATTGCCTTGAACTGTGACTCCTAAATCAGGGTGGAAGATACTAGAGGATGCTTGAGGCAAGAAAGATTATTCTTTCTTTATATTTCTTAAAGGAGTTAGCGAATCACAGGCATAAAAAGATTCAACTGTAAATCCCTAATCTGCTGCAGTAAGGGAGATGACAATGAGGATGATGATAACAAGAAACCCTTTTTTTAAAGCTCTGACCCAAATTAAAATTCATTTCATTTTTTCCATCATGAGAGACAGACTAGAAGCTCCTTCCCATGGCCATGGTAGTAACAGCCTGCACAAATATCTAGACAATGCAGAAGAGAAATGTGGATGGGGACAGAGAGATACAACTCTTGTCAGAGTTGGCTTTCTGAAAATTTTGATGAGAACACTGTAATAGGTATGTTACAACATTTATAACATAATAAGCACCTATTATGCACCAAGAGCTTTATGTATCTTATCTCTAACCTTTGCAACATTGGGTATGATAGATATTATCCCTGCTTTCAGGTGAAAAGATGGGCACTCTTAAAGAGTCGATAATTTGCCCTGGATGTGACAGGGTTGCGAGGCAAATCCAGGCTTCTTTTAGTCTTTGCTCTTCGTGGTACATGAAAAGCTCATCATATAATTAGGCCGATGCAAACTCTATAATAAATGGCATGAATTTAGGAGTGGACTCATTTGTCCTTAATCCTGTGTTGACTTCACAGTGTCTTGAATTCAAGAACCTCTGCTACTATCACTGTGGTCAGATTTCTGGACAGGGTGGGTCTTACTAACTAGTCAAGAGACTGGTGCCCAGTGACAGGCAGCCTTACCTGAGTGTTAGAACTGCTGATGTGTGGGAGTGCTATATGAGCAAGACACAGATGCCCTTGCACACAGGTAGAAGTTAGATTTCCTGACTGCTGCTCTCAAACAGGCAGATGGTTTTATATACAAATGTGTGTGCATATACTGAAACGGGAAACAGTTTCCTTCAGCATTTAGTCTCTTTTCATGTCTTTTTCTAATAATACTCCCCAGAATCTCTGATGCCACCCCTCTTTTAGTCTTCATTTTAACTGATACCTCAAGCATCACCAAGCTTTCTGGACTATTTTAGTGTATTTCAGGATATTTAAGATTCTGCTGATGGAGCTGAGTCATTGATACATTAACACACACTGGCATCACTGACTTTGTAATAGATGTCAAGAGAGATAAGATACATTTTTGAATAAGGAAAAAAAACCAACAAAGCAAACTATGAGGAAACTGAGGCTCAGAAGGTCAAGTGTATCTCCTAAGGTCACAAAGCCCAGTGGCAGAGTGTATTTGAACCCAGGCTGTCTGGTTTCAGAATACTCTACAATGTCAAAAAAATATTTCAGGCATTAATCTATATTTAGCCTAGAGTCTACAAACAATATGTATGTTAACATAATAAGTTCTAAGCTATGTAAGATATTACTGTGCTTGAAATTATTTTAGAAATATTCTTTTATTTTTTATTTTATTCATTTTAGAGAGGAGAGACAGAGAGAGAGAGAGAGAGAGAGAGAGAGAGAGAGAGAGAGAGAGAGAAAGAGAGAAAGGGGGGAGGAGCTGGAAGCTCAACTCCCATATGTGCCTTGACCAGACCAGTGCAGGGTTTTGAACTGGCGACCTCAGTGTTCCCAGGTCGACGCTTTATCCACTGCGCCACCACAGGTCAGGCTAGAAATATTCTTTTAAATAAATGTATTATTGACTCTTAGATTTCTCCAATTTAAGAGATATTCCTGATAACAGCATTGCTTTTGGTAGAACTTATACCTTTGGACAATATTTTATTCTATAATCAATCTACATTTATTTTATACCTTTCTCCTTAAGACCCAAGTTCTGGGAGTTGTTATTAATCAAGAAGCAAATCTATATAAAGTGGGCTCTCACATATCCAATACTGTTCAGCTTAACACATGAAAATCTAATTGCTAAATGCTCCTTGAAGAATTCTGAGGCAAGGTTAAACTTCAAATATTAAATACAATAACCAGAGCATACCAGTGTCTTTAAAATCACCGTGTGCTTCTTTTATTTCAACTGTCTCAGAAGTAGTTTGAGAGGCAGACAATAATCTAGGGTTAATTTATAACCTATATTTTAAAAAAATTTTTTTTAAAAATTAGTTTTAATGGGATGACATAGATCAATCAGGGTACATAGGTTCAGAGAAAACATCTCCAGGTTATTTTGACATTTGATTATGTTGCATACCCATCACCCAAAGTCATATAGTCTTTCGTCACCTTCTATCTGGTTTTCTTTGTGCCCGTCATCTCCCCCCGCCCCCCATATAACCTATATTTAAAAAAACAATTTAAAATCTATTTTTAAATTATAAAAACTATACTTTCTTTGATTAATGCTAATAGCACAAAAACAACCTTAACTCAAGTAAATCCACTAAATCTGTTTGTGTTTACTGCCCTCTAGTGATAATGGATCTGAATGCAATTTAAGGAATAGCTTTGTCCTTAAGAGTTATTTCAGAAAACAAAACATATCTTACAAATACTATAGAGATCTGAAATCAAGAGGAACTCCAGGTTGATTTAGTAACTAAGGAAACAAAAGTTATAACCAAAATGTGATTATATTATATACTTACTAGAATTACATTATATACTTACTAGAATGACTAAAATAGAAAATAAAACAGATACAAAATGCTGTCCAGGATGCACAGCAAATGGAACTCTCATACACTGCTGGAGGGAATGCAAAATGGTATAGCAACTTTTGAAAAACAGTTTGGCATTTTCTTAAAAAGTTAAGAAGTATGGTGACTATATGATTCAACAATCCCACCCCTAGTTATTTACCTAAGAGAAATGAAAACATATTATCCATAGAAAAACCTATATACAAATGTTTGTAGCAATTCTATTCATATCAGCTGAAATATAAAAATAGTCCAGATATCAACTGGTGAATAGATAGACAAATTATGATACATTCATAAAATAAAATACTAGAAAATATTAAAGAGGGAAAAAATTACTAATACACGGAACATGTTATTAGTGGATGAATCTCAAAAGCAAAATGCAAAGTGAAAGAAGCCATTTACAAAAGGCTATAGATATACTGGATCAGTTCACTCCTGTGACATTCTGGAAAGGCAAAACTATAGGGACAACCAATCACTGGTTGGCAGTGTCTGGGAGTAGGGGGAGGGGAATGGGTATAAAGAAGAGAAAACTTTTTGGGTGATGGAAATATTCTATCTGGAGGTAGTCATCCAATTGTATACATTTGTCAAAATGCATTCAACCATATCTAAAAAGAATACATCTTAACCATATGTAAATTATACCTCAAGATCTGACTTTAAAAATGTTAGATGATGTTATCAAATTATTTGATTTCCAAATGTGCTTAACCATGCCTAAAGAGAAACGAAAAACAAAAATTTCAAGCATAGTTACATATGGTAAAATTACATTTTTCCCCTTTCAAAGAGCTCCACCATTATATCCCAGGCTAACAGGCATGTTTGTCTAAAGACCATGTTAATTTATAATAATATAATTTATGGTAAGTTCCTAATTATTCAAAGCCTTTAGGCAATATAATAATAAACTATCCTCACAGCTATTAAAATCATTTTTATTTCAATTGTTTGGAATAGAAAATTCCCTAAAATATTTTAGATATTTTTCTGTTTTCTTAAACAAATAAGCTGATATGTATTTAATTATTTAATGGTGATCCTGGGCCACATTTACTAACTCATCACTGAATAATCAACAAGTATTTATTTTATTATATGTTCATTCTAGGCCAAGAACTTTGCCAGATGTTAGAGATTAAAAAACAACAACAAAACAAAACAACCCAGTAAAGTTCGTAGAGTTCCTTGGAGAAAACTGAATAGTTTCAACTGATGTATTCATTTTTGAATTCTTCTTTCACTTTTTTATAGGTTTTATTTATTTACTTATTTTTTAGTCCTTGGTTGTCAGCCCTTTCTTCTTATCATCAGTATAAATAAGCCTCCATATAGTCAATAAAGCATTCATATCCCCCTTACTATCACTGGATTTTGTCTAAGGCAGCATTTCCCAGAATGTGCTATAAAGAACAGTAGCTCCATTCCCTTTTTAAAAATTTATTTTATTTTTTTAGATTTTTTTAAAAAAATTCTTCCTTTTAGAGAGAGAGAAGAGGGGGAGGAACAGGAAGCATCAACTCTCATATGTGCCTTGACCAGGCAAGTCCAGGGTTTTGAACCATCGACCTCAGTGTTTCAGGTTGACATTTTATCCATTGCGCCACCCCAGGTCAGGCAGTAAGTAGTTCCATTCTCAAAGAGGACATCCAGTGACAAATAAACTTGACACAGTGCTAACCTTCTTGGATATTGTGTACGAAGAACAGTAATAAATAACCTTTGTAATTTTGTTTAACCTAGCATTTTTCAAACTTATTTTACTACCTAACTCTTTGCTCTCTTTACATTTATTAAAAAGCAAGAATAAAAATACTAGGGGTTTTACTGAAAATTCCTGTGTAACGTAATGGGTTTTAAATATCAGAGAATTGTTTTAGAATGCTTATTTACTTATTCACTCAACAAAATATTAAACAGCTACCATGCATCAGCCTGGGCATCACAGTAATGAACAAGACAGATGAGTTTCCTGCTCATATAAACCTTGGACTCTTGAGACAAAAAGGCAAAAACTAAGCCTTAGACAAAAGAGTGACAAACATGCTGAATAAAACAAAGGGGGTAACATGGTACTATAATAGTGGACTATGAAATAGTCAGGACAAGCTGCATAGAGAAGGTAATACCTGAGATGAGACCCTAATGGACTAGAAAGAACCAACCAGAAGATCTGGGGTAGAGTTCTAAACGAAGGCTGAATGAATACAGCCAGCGTGGGGGAATAAGTATTACAAGATGAGATTAGAGAAGTAGGTCAAGATAAGTCAAGGTCAAGATCAAGTGGGTCCTTGGAAGCTTTCCAGAGGGTGCGGAATACCACCGGAAGGTTCTGAGCAGGGAATGACACGATATAATTTACATTTTAAAAAGTTGTCTCTGAAGAGCATGGTTTGTAGAGGGGCAAGAGCAGATAGAAGAGGAGAGGAAACACTTAAAAGCTAACTACTTGAACTGAATGCTGCCAGTAAAGAGAGGAAAAGAATTAACTCCTAGATATCTGAGTTGAATGGGTATTTGGGCCATTTGCTGAGATGAAGAAAGTTGGGAGAAGTACAGTTTTGAAGGAGAATGAAAAAGGAAGAGTCCTATAAATTAAGTGCAATAAAATTTAAAATAAATGAAGTTTTAAAGAAACCCGTTGAGGAATATTTTACAGTCCCCCCCACTACACACACACACACACACACACACACACACACACACACACACACACACACACACACACTTCTTCCTAGAGTTCTGGATAGAGTAAGCTGCCAGGTAGTAAAGTTTGAAATACATAGTTACTTTAAAAACTTTCAAATCCTCTAATGACATTATATTCTGATAGACTACTTTCATTAAATTCTTTTAAGTTGTTTTAAGAATAGCCAACAGAGCCTGACCAGGTGGTGGCGCAGTGGATAGAGCATCGGACTGGGATGCGGAAGACCCAGCTTCGAGACCTCAAGCTCGCCAGATTGAGTGTGGGCCCATCTGGCTTGAGCAAAAAGCTCACCAGCTTGGACCCAAGGTCGCTGGCTCCAGCAAGGGGGTGCTCAGGATGCTGAAGGCCCGCGGTCAGGGCCCATGTGAGAAAGCAATCAATGAACAACTAAGGTGTTACAATGGCAACAAAAAACTAATGATTGATGCTTCTCATCTCTCTCCGTTCCTGTCTATTTGTCCTTATCTATCAGTCTCTCTGACTCTCTCTCTGTCCCTGTAAAAAAAAAAAAAAAAAAAAGAATAGCCAACAGAAGGGGCAATAACAAGTAATCTATTTTTTAAAATCTCCTCTTCAGAGCTAATTAGTAATATAGAAGCCTAACCAAAGTTATAAACAACATAACCAAAATTAGAATCTAGCACTCAAGTTGGCAATATTTTTATTAAAGTACTATGCCTTATTTCAGAGGTCCCCAAACTACGGCCTGAGGGCCAAATTGCGGCCACCTGAGGCCCCCGCCACACTTCTGGAAGGAGCACCTCTTTCATTGGTGGTCAGTGTATGGAGTACTGTATGTGGTGGCCCTCCAATGGTCTGAGGGACAGTGAACTGGCCTTCTGTGTAAAAAGTTTGGGGACCCCTGCCTTATTTGAACATTTTAGGAATGAAGACTTTTCTAAAAGCAATCAGAAATAATTAAAAATGATGAAATAATGGAATTTCCCCCCATTTGCAACAGTGACAGAATAGCAGAGTATGAGAATCCTGAGAAGTACCATGGTTTAGAGCAGGGGTCCCCAAACTTTTTACACAGGGGGCCAGTTCACTGTCCCTCAGACTGTTGGAGGGCCGGACTATAAAAAAAACTATGAACAAAATCCCTATGCACACTGCACATATCTTATTTTAAAGTAAAATAACAAAACAGGAACAAATACAATATTTAAAATAAAGAACAAGTAAATTTAAATCAACAAACTGACCAGTATTTATTTAGATGGGAACTATGGGTGTGGATGCATCCTGTGCTCCTTTCACTGACCACCAATGAAAGAGGTGGTCGGGGCCGGATAAATGGCCTCAGGGGGCTGCATATGGCCCGCAGGCCATAGTTTAGGGACCCCTGGTATAGAGCATAGGTTTCTCTAATTGGCTTCACTAGAGTTCAAACCTTGGCCCTATCTCTTATGAGCACAATATATAGCAAATTCTTGGGTCTTTGAGTTATGTGGAGAGAGTTAAAGTTAATGAATGTAATCTAGTACATTAATTAAGCAGATATCAAGAGCTTAATAAACTATATTATGACCACAAATAATGAAACATGTCATAAAAAAACAATCTGATTAAAACAGCTGCATTAGGATTCATGCAATAATATCCACACAAAAGCTTATGCAATCAATGATATACCTGCAAAATATTAGAATTGCTAATACCAGCTGAAAATGCTTATGGAGCTATCAAATAAATAGGGATAATTTCCTTAGAAAGCACTTAACTGACAGATGTAGAGATGTCTCTGTAGGTTTCAGGATCAAATTCCAATCTCCAAAGGAAAATTTAGGTACAACTCTACAGGTGACTTGGGACCAAGGAGATCAAGCCTAGTACCAATGAGTGTATGATGATGGTTCTTTCAATCAGCAACCATTCATTAGCACCAAGTACGTGTTAGCTACTGTTTCAGGTACTTCAGTTAGCAAATCATGAGCTCTGAAGGAGCTTACATGTTAGTGTGGGACATAAGGTAAACAAGCAAGTGCAGGAGCCACCGTACCTCCTTTTAGTGTGCCTCCCTGTGCTGCAGAGGCTGGACAATTAAAAACTCCAGATCCCAGATACCCCTGCAGCTATGCTTTCAGATGTAATATAATTTCTTCTTATCAGATGAACAACTGCCACCTCCCACAAGTTCAACAGCTGTCAATTTAGTTATTGTTTCCTTTTAGAAAATCTGTCTCTTCTCTCTGGCTTGGTTGAGATCTCCGTGTCTGCGGTTTCTCTAGGAAATATTGGGATGTGGGTTTATTTTTAAAATTGTTCCTGCTTGGGATTCAACTGAAATCCTACATCATTTCCTTTTCCCCATTCTCTCTATTCTCTTCTGGAATTCAAATTAGATGCTGTTGCCATTTTGCTGGGAAAAGAAATCTTGCCATATTTTAAGTATACATTATTATCCATAAAATACAGTATAGGGTAGATAATCATCAGTAACTCTACAGTAGTCACTTTCTTTCAAAATACTGCTTTTAAACAATTTTTAAAACTAAGAGTGATTGTCCTTATATCTTGAGACTAAATTACGGGCTCTAAAGTGCTGGAAAAACCAACTTGATTTATCTAATTGTGTCTGAGCACGGTGCACCTACACCTCTCCTTATTAATAAAGAACTCAGATATGAAAACATAGTTTAAGAAATTAACTCACTTTTGTTCACACTTCAGTTAAAAATGGTTGTTAGTCACTTTGAGATTTATTCTTTTAGGATACCCACCTATGTTTATATCCTTAAGATGGGAGAACATAAACTTTTTCGCTTTTGAGAATAAAGATGATAGGAAAAACCAAAATAAAATAATGCAAACTAAAACAAAAAACTCTGCTTTACTTGACCTTCCAAATGTGAATATAATGCACTGTGAGACTACAAGTCAATCACATGTTAGATAGAATGACATCATTAACCATACAATTCTTTAATACCGTAAAATTTGTCCAAGTTGGGAAGTTCCTCTAAAGATATTTAGTCCAACCTTCTACCCAGAGAGGAGTCCTACAACTCTTCATTATGAATAGTCTTCCTTTCCTGGATTTCTTCCATTGTTGTGTAAGACTGTTCCACTTTGGGTGAACTTGGTTTTAACTTCGAGCTAATACTGACCTAATGATCAAATCAAGAGCTTGTAAAGATCATTCTTCAAAAGGTCTTTTTAAACCTTTTAAAAGTGATTTCACTGTGGACACAGCAAATGAAAATAAAATGTGGCTTGGGGGTTTTATTACAGAAGCTGCAATAAACAGAATAGTAGTCAATATCCTTAACCATTTACATGAAAACAAAAACAACTACTCACTAATAGTGATCGACAAGATAGATATAATATGAACAGTCTCAAGATAAGCATGAACAATTATAGCTTAGGCCAGTGGTTCTTTACCTTTTTTGAGGTACCGAACCCACCAGTTTCATATGCGCATTCACCGAACCCTTCTTTAGTGATAAATAAAATAAGATTTTTTTTCCAAATTCAAGACATAGGTATATGTTTTTTTACTGGTGCACAAAATGAGCTGTGCATGAACATCACCTTGCTCAAAGAACAAAACCAACAAAGTGCATGAACTCACAACAAATTATGGTATTACTTTATTCTGGCCTCCGCGGCAGAGGCTTCTCCGAACCTCTGAGACTGACTCATTGAATCCCTAGGGTTCGATAGAACCCAGGTTAAGAACCACTGGATTAGGCTGTTACTCCTATCAGGTAGGGCAGCAAGTGAATTAGAACAGATAAACTCCCATGTGTGGTACAAAGAAAACACACTGATCAGATGGCTTTAATACACTGTATAGCTTCCAGAATACTAGTTTTAATAATTCACAAAATTGTCTTTCCCTAAAACCTAGGGTAAAAAAAAAAAATAGCTAATATGTATTGAGTGTCTACTATATGCCAAGAACAGGGCTGAGTACTTTCCTGGCATTATCTCATCTACTTCTAATACAGTGATTAACCTTTTTTGAGGTACCGAACCCACCAGTTTCATATGCGCATTTAGCGAACCCTTCTTTAGTGATAATTAAAATATGATTTTTTTCCAAATTCAAAACATAGGTATATGTTTTTTTACTGGTGCACAAAATGAGCCATGCATGAACATCACCTTGCTCAAAGAACAAAACCAACAAAGTGCATGAACTCACAACAAATTACGGTATTACTTTATTCGGGCCTCCGCGGCAGAGGCTTCTCTGAACCCCTGAGACCGACTCATCGAACCCCTAGGGTTTGATAGAACCCAGGTTAAGAACCACTGTTCTAATAACAACCCTATAAGAACTACTATTCCCATTTTATAGATGAGACTTAAGGTCTTAACCATCAACTCTGTGTAAGAAACTCCCAGGTAAGGTATTTCACCAGAATTTCAGTTCTGACAATGAAGACCTATATAGGGCATTCCTACTTAAATATGTAGTCTCACCTCAGTTTCATGTCTAAACATTTAACTGCTACATCTTTGACCACCCCACCACCTAGCTCAAATGAGCTTCTTTTTCTAATTTTCCAACCAGCATTTTTTCTAGGATTTAGATCTAGAATTTCATACTTTCCCCTGGCTAGAGTTCCTCCCCAAGTCTTATATAGCCTGTCACCTTTCCCAAACAACCTTTCTTATCCATTCTTTTCATTTGCATCCTATTTCAGTCCCTCAGCACTAATATACCTAATTCTCTAACAAGTGCTTCTCACTTTCAGTATGTCACCTCAATATGATCCATCCATCATACCATCACCATAGCTATCTTTCTAAAATGGTTTGCTATTGTTTTCCTTATAATAAAATGCAAGGGCTCTTCAGAACTTACAGGGTAATGGGCAAATGACTTATTCTGGCATTTAAGGCTCTCTGCAGTGTGGCCCTAGTTGGCATTCCTCTGTTCCTATGGTCAGATTACTGTTCTAGGCAGGCTCACTCATCTAGAATATCTACTACTCAGCTGCTCCCACAAACATACAATATGTAGAGCTAAATCCACAGGTGTGTTCTGTCCTACCCAGTCTCATCTAGTCCCTGGAATGTCATCTATTTTCTCATTAGCAACCCATATGAATTCTCAACGTCCAAGATCCAGCCTTTGTAGCACTTTTTGGAGACGCTTCCCAATCATCTGGTCTTTACTGTTAAACATACTCTGAACACCTCTATAAGACCGCAATACAATGAATTACTCTGTCACTCATTAAGACACCTGTTGGCTTAGTTACATGGCAGCCATATTTCAGTGTGTAGGTCTATATCTATCTATCTATCCATCCATCCATCCATCCATCTATATGTATTTGAATAAAAACACACATATATAAAACTCTCATTTCGTCTATAAAAACCTCTGGGGCAAATATATGCCCTACAGCAACCAGATAAAAAAATAAAATCCCTAATGAAAACTTAAATACTGTATTGTGGTCATCTGAAGTCAAAAGGCACAAAACAACAACAAAAAACCTCATAATGATTTATTTCTCACATGAATATCGAGAATGGTCAAGTCTAGTGAATGGTCAAGTATCAAACACAAATAATAAAGATATACCAGACAAAAAGATCTCATTCAAAAGTAATGATGTCAATAAAATACCTCAATCAAGGTCATATCTGTCAACAAAAAAATTTTATTCACTACAAGATAAAAAGCCTTGACAAAAGTAACACAGGAATGTTTTGTTCTGGGTCACTTTATCTTTCCTGTTTCTTTTTACCTCATCTGTAAAATAAAGCAGGTGAATAGGCTGATCTCACCAATCGCTTTCACTTCTGAGGACTGTTAGGAATTAAAAACAAAAAACAACCTTTATTAAGCATACCAAAGTTTGATTTCTCTGCAAAGTGGCTGACAGCAAGTGGAAAATAGAAAGGCATCAATCACCTACTCAGTGACTCAATTTTACCTCTTATAACAATTACACTGCTGGGGAATTTCTTTTCCCTCTGGTATGGCAAGTGTCAGACCCATGACTAACACCTCATCATGGGCTGGAACTGGGTTCAAGGTCATTTCATCCCCTCCTCTGTTTCTCAGCTGGATTGTCATTTTAAATCTATGCGCTGATAAAGGGGTTTATTTTTGGTCTTGTTCCCATTTGCTCCAAGAAGAGATACCTAGTAACCTGATATTGATATGTGACACTTTTGTTAATAATCATACCCTAAAATAATTTGGAGGGGTCTTAAGAGGCCATCCAGGTAAGCAATGCACCAATTTTCAGACAAAAGGGAATGAAGATCTCTCTATATGAGACTCTTACAGCTCTAATAAAAGTTTCTTTTAGTTTCTACCTTCAGATATATTCTTTCAAAGTAATCATAATTAAGTGGTCAGTAAGAGTGTAAATAAAAATATGCTATTATGGAGTGCTAGGTAACCAGGCTAAAACTAAAGTAAACACACTCAGTGGGCCATTGCATATGCAAGCTAGTGAGGTCCCATAAATCACCATGACTGGGTATCACGATTTCAAAGGCACACTCTTAGAGCTCTGTTGTCCAGGCATGTTGATTCAAGCTCCAGTTGCATTGGGTTACTTATATGGCAGCATATAAAGTTCACCTTTAAGTTTAAAAATAGTTCCAATCCCTATCCTTACTAAAACTAGGCTACAGTACCTACTATGTGTGGGCACTACACTCTGCATTTGACCTAAGTTTTCATTTAATTTTCATAATAATAATGCAACATGGATTTTTTTTTGTACTTATTTACAGAGAAAACAGAGGCTCAGAGTGGTTGAGGCAACTTAATTACCCAAGATCTTAACTCTAGTGTGGGGTGGATTTAGATCCAGACGGTAAATTGTTAAGAGTGTTGGAATTTAGAAGAGTTAAAGCAGAATCAAGATAAAGGTTCATGCTTGTCATTTGCTGTTCTGTTCCACGACTTTTTTCTTTTGGCATCTAGTAATTATGCAATACGACAGTGAATCAGCTTATACTTATTTTGACACAGTTTCTCTTCACCCTGTTCCAGCTTCCACCTTGCTGCCCCATGTTCTCACTCCCCGGCAACAGGTTCCTCAGGGGATAGCCCAGCAGTGGGATGTGACAACCACCCATGCTGCTACTGGGCCAGGACTCAAGGAGGCAACAGGTGAAGGAGTTGATGCCAGCTATTGGTGCTAAAACAGACTCAAGCCTCAGAAATACACTCTGTCTATAAATCTCCCCTCTCACTCAGATCTCCCCGCCTCCTTCATCCCCACAGCTGACTGTCTTTCCCTAAACAGTCATACTGTCCCACTGACCAGGGGATTTCTTTTTTTCTTCAAGGCTGTCCGAAAGGTTCATTCCAACTAGACTTCATCATATGGACCCTGAGGTATAAAGTGGGCAGGAACACACATTGGTCCGTCTGTGTCCAGCCAAGACCTATCCTAGGCCAGCCCAGTCAAACAGTCCTCCTTTTTCCACCCTTCTCCTTCCTCATCTCTCTGTCTAACATAACTTCCTCCTACCTTTCTTTCCTTCCATCTTCATTTCTTATGCTACCCATGAGTCAGTTCACCTACCCTCCCACCCACCACCAGTTTATCCCCACCCAAGAAAACAGGCAACCCATAGTAATAGGTCCTTTAGAAATTCTGACACCTGCTTGAACCTTCCCTGAGTTTATCCTATCTGCTGCATCCCTTCCCACTACTGATCAAGCTTTATGCTGTCAAATTCTACTCACCCAGCCCTCCAAACCCCGGCAGCTCGGAATCTCAGATCTGCTTTCGTCATCTAGTCTTCTCATACCACTGACCCCATTACCCTTAGTTCATATCTGTGCCATGTTAACAACCTGCCTGCTAAGTTGACTCTCAGCCTAACATGCTGTCTCACCATCAAACCTTTCCTAGGAGCTAGGAGCCAGCTTCTTTCTGCTCCCACCCCAACAGGACACAGAGAACAAGGAAGGTAAAAGTAGCTGCACTCTAGGAATCCCCTCTAGGAATTATATTTTGCTGAAACTGCTCATGCAATTTTAGAATCTAGTGCTCATTAAATAAGTTTAAAAAGTTTTAGGACATACTTTGAAAATGCAGCCTGAGAACAAACACTTGTTTTTCTATCTCCCTGTCCTCTCCCCAGATGCTACATTCAGAAAATGAATTGTCTCTGCACGCATTAAGAAGCATATGGCTCTTGGACATATCATCTTTAAAAAGAAGGCAAACTGTTTTGGCATGTAGCCTACTATTTCTAGGACCAAGTTAGAGATTTAAGGTTTGAGGTATGAGAAAACATCAGGATTATGATGATGTGCCTTTAGAAAGGCACATCTTGGTGTTTTCCTGATCAGCAGTCGCAGACTGCTCAGATGTATCATGTGGGTAATATTAACATGTTTGAAAATAAGTCTAAGGAAACAATTAACTTTCTTACTGAATTCTACTTTTCAGAGGATAAATTCCTCTCAGAGACGGATTTCAGTCTGCAATGATTCACGTGTCTGTCTTTTTTTTTGTCTCTTCTACCCTGTACGCTTTGTCATTTTATTGCTCATTTCTACCACATAGAAAAAGTAAGAGTTAGGTCCAGCCGGTATCCTCCTATAAACTAATCTTTTCTGATGTATGTTAAAGAAATAATCATGCTTCTAGTAAAATATTCTTATGATTTCTTGAAATCAACGATCACTTGCCCTTATGGAGATCTAAGATACCGCATTGAGAATAATAAGACTAAGAAAACAAACAAACAAGAAAACCCCAGAAAATCAAAATTTATACCAAAGATGTCACATAGCTTCATTCTCATCAGACATATTGTTGAAACTGACTTGAAACGTTAAAAGAAACAAACAGCAACAAGAAAAACAACAACTAGAGGATTGTTGGTTACTAAAAACAGGGCAAGGGCAAGTCATCAATACCCACTGAACACCTAAATCTGTAAAAGACTTTGAGCAAATCCCTTAAGAAAAAACTACAAAAGATTCAAAACTTTAGTTCTCCTAAATCCATCTTAATTTTTGTGTACTCTTCTAATAGAATGATAGCTTTCTTCATCTGTTGCAGTCTTTAACTTCTTTTGTGAAATGAGGTTTACTTTCAAGTTTTGAAATGACACGTATATATTTCAAGTACCCATAAAAGCATTCTATCCCTCTATTAAAAACTGTGAAAGGCTTTCCAAATTTGAAATTTACCCTCTTCTTAAATTCTGTGACAAAGACCATCATTATTAAAGCTGTACAACATTATTTTTCTGAAGCTTAAAATAAAACCCTACTGTATATAAAATAGAAGCTTTCTTGATCAAGAAATACACTCTTTTTCTAAAATTTAAACTTTATGTAAAGGCATAAACAACAGAACGTAATCTTACTAAAAATGTTATTTTCTTTGTAGTTCTGTATAATTCAGTTTAATCTATAATTCTTTAGACAGACACCTGACACTTTGATTTTTGTATAATTTTTAGAAAATAATTTCCCACTGGAATGACATATCTGTTCTTTATTCCTAATTGGTTTGATTTGGAATGATCAGGTAGAATTAAAGGAGAGTAACAAAAGTAAAACACTTTAATATATCCTTGTAAAATATTCTGGAGAGTATTATTTAAGGTATCTTAATTCATATTTATGTCTGAAACAGAAACAAAGCAACAAAAACAGTGCTGTGCCAACAATGGAAGACAGCCTTAAATCAACCAGCAATTTTCTGAAATGAAGACGACAGATATTAGTCTGCACTTATTCCACGATGCCAACCTCATCTCTGCCTGGTTGCTATGGACACTTCCCTGTCAGGCCTGTTCTTTCTATTCTCCAGACCTGTTTATGACAGACTGAGGTGTTTCCTATTTTGGAGCCTATGTCTGCATAGCACACTCCTTTCCAGTAATAAAAACCAGAGGCTGCCACTACAGGGATTACAGTGTAGCCGCCCAGAGATGCTGACGGGAACCCAAGCATGCCTTGGGTAAAGCTGCACAGGATGCTCGCTAACAAACAAATGCTAGCCGACACATCTTTTCCTCCCAGGGTAGCAGGGGAAGTATTCAGATATGTCACACATTTAGTTGAAAAATACCTCTAGTAAGAGTGTTGTTGCTAAAGTAGATAGGTGAGAGAGAATTATTCAAGGTCATCAACATGACCTGTATGGTTCTGTCTTACAGTATAAAATTTTAATTTAAATGAGATTAGACTAATGTGAGCATAAACTATGCTAAGATTTCTGAGATGAGTGTCTATAAGCAAAACTATGATTCTTAAATGCGAAATGATCAAGATTGTCAGTGAAAGGAAAACACCTTTCTTGAAAGACATCACCTATAATGCACAGAGTTCAAGGTAAGAACAGCATTTGTATCAACAAACATCATGCATATGGTACTAATTTATGTGATCAACTCAAAATGATACAGTGACACTGTTTTCTGGGTTATAAGGCCTATACAGCCTGACCAGGAGGTGGCGCAGTGGATAGAGCATTGGACTGGGATGTGGAGGACCCAGGTTCGAGATCCCGAGGTCGCTGGCTTGAGCATGGGCTCATCTGGTTTGAGCAAAGCTCACCAGCTTGGACCTAAGGATGCTGGGTCGAGCAAGGGGTTACTCGGTCTGTTGTAGCCCCCTGGTCGAGGCACATATGAGAAAGCAATCAATAAATAACTAAGGTATCGCAATGAAAAATTGATGATTGATGCTTCTCACCTCTCTCTGTTCCTGTCTATCTGTCCCTATCTATCCCTCTGACTCTCTCTCTGTCCCTATAAAGGCTTCAAAAACTTGTTGAGTGCATGGTAGAAAATTCAGTTTATGTATTTGAACAGTGATTTAATCGACCTGCTTATCAGAAACATGGCTTGTATTCTATTTACACAAAGAGGAAAAAAGTGTACTTCCAACCCATGGTTTATGAATATTAGCTGAGAAAAAGGCTACACAGATCACCCAAAATGATGCAAAGACACTATTGGAAGTGAACTACAGAAGAAGGTAAGAGATTTCTATACACAGGTAGACCTGGACAAGTTTTGGGCTTAATTTTCCAACTCAAATTAGATGAACTAGACAAATGATCACTCCTGCCTCTTTTGTGCTAACACCATGAGGCTTGGGTCTGAAATAAATAATGAATAACAGTAACAATGATGCTCTGAAATATTAATCATGTTAAAATACTACCAAAACTACCAAAGAACTAAGTAGGCAGAAACAGATATTATCACTTTATTAATTTATATTACTTCCATTCCAATGACATTAGAAAAATTAGGATAAATTTCTTCAATTCTTTGACCAAATGTTTAGTAATTCCATTTCAAACAGTAAAATTAAAACTATTATCCATAAAGGAAGAACTTTGATCTTCTAAGCTCTCTTAAGTAAAACTAACCTTAGTTCCTAAGATTGATCAGTAATGATTCCTACAACACTGAGAACAGAAGCATTTAAAGCTGGACATCAAAGATCACCACAACACTATCATTCACACAGTTCATCTAATATTTATTGAGCACCTCCCCAACAAGGCCTTACATTGACGTTATTGCGGCTGGAGAAACAAGATGGATGACCTAATGTAGAATGTAATGAGAATAAAACAAAAAGACATAAATATTGTACCAGGAATGAAGAGAACCACAAACGTGGCTCCTGTGGAAGGTCAAAGAAGAAAGGCATTACACCCTATTAGGGGAGGCCGGGTGGAAGAGATGGGAGGAGACGCAACAGAAAACGCTTTGTAGAGGAGGTAGCATTTTAGGTAGGCCTTTCAATGATGGTGAAGATTTGTCCAATAAACTTTTTGTTTTAGAAAAGGTTTAGAGTTGTAGAAACACTGGCAAGAAAAATATAGTTTCCATATGTGCCACACCCAGCTTTACCTATTATTATCTTTCATTGGTACGGCACAGTTATAACAGTTATTGAACAAATTTCGACACATTATTATAACTGAAGTCTAACTTTACTCAGATTTCCTTAGTTTTCATCCAGTGTTCTTTTTCTGTTCCAGGATCCCATCCAAGATAGCACATTATACTTAATTGTCTTCTTAGGTTCCATTTGGCTGTCACAATTTTTCAGATGTTTCTTATATAGTGTGTCCGTAAAGTCATGGTGCACTTTTGACCTGTGACAGGTCAAAAGTGCACCATGACTTTACGGACACACTGTATTTGATAGCTTTGACAGTTTCGAGGAGTACTGGTCAGGTATTTTGTAGAATGTCCCTTAACTAGGAATTATCTGATGTTTTTCTCATGATCAATGTTTTTGGTGAAGTACCATTTTCATTCTATCATATTAAGGGTACGTACTACAACATGACTCATCCCTGTTGATGTTGACTTTGATTACCTGGCTGAGTTAGTGTGGGCTTGTCAGGTTTCTCCGCCATGCAGGTACTCTATTCCCTTTTCCCATATTCTGCCTTTTGGAAGGAAGTCAATATGCCCAGCACACCATTAAGGAGTGAGTAGTTTTCCTCCTTGAGGGTTGACTATCTACCTAAATTATTTGGAATTCTCCTGCACAGGAGATCTGTTTATTCCCCCTGCTTAATTATTTACTCAATAAGATATTTATATCAGTACCAACTCATGGACTTTAAAAAATATATTTTTGGTTATGACCCAATACTCATTTATTTTCTTGATCAAATACTTTAAGCTCTGGTAATTGGGAGCTCTTTCACAAGTACGCTCTTGTGTTCCTTTGATATGTTCCCATTGATGTGGGAAAACATGCTTCAGACTCATTTCCTGTCCCAGTTCTAGAATCAGTTATTCCTCCAAGAACTCCTGATAGCTCTGATTGAAGAATGGCTTTAGAAACCAAGCTGAGCATGCTAGGTGTGTTCATTGCTTCTGGAGGGTCAATGCTTTAGGCTTTATTATCATATACATATACTACAAAGTTAAGATGTTGAGAGGTGCAATGAGATGCTATGTCTTTAATACACATTTCTTGACATTAAATATTAATAAGAGATTCTGGCCACACTGATGGGCTGTCCTGTAAAATTACACAAAGAAACGAAAGGTAAAGTCCTGGAAAAGTCATTGAAGGGAAAAAACAGTAAGTGAAAAATTCTAATAGTCCTCTTCGGTGAGCATCAACATCATTAACCCTTTGAGTAGTGAGTTTTTTTTTTTTTCATTTTTGCTGACCCCTAGGAGTGAGCTCTTTTTCAAAAATGAAATTAATTCCAGTTAGAGTTTTATTAACTTAAAATCATGTTTGTTTGATAACCACTTTATGGAAACAAGAGCATACATTTGCCTTTTTTTTTAATGTTGCCTTACACATTTTTAAAATAAAAATTTTTCTTACGATCGTATTCTGGATGGTCAGGAGACATGAGGACATACATAAACATTTGTATTACTCAAAGGGTAAATTCACCATTCCCTTTCCTATTAAATACTCATTGAAAGTGCAGGCATCAGAATGGCAAAGAAACACGTTCTCTGGCCCTCCTCACTCCCACAATAAAGGACAGATGGTATTCCTTTATAGATAGAAATAAATGATTGGACATAACTGAGCACCTACTATGTTCCTGACTCTGTTTAGACAATTTCCATCTTTTAATTGATTAAGTTGTCACAGCAACTATTTAACAGATGAGAAAACCAAAGCATAGAAGGTAAGTTTACATCTAATAAAAGGCAGAGTGATTCTAACCCAGGGAGGTGCTCTAAATCCATAAACCATTTTGCCTGAGCAATAAATGTCTAATGCATGAGAGATTACTGATTATAAAATTTTCCATTTTTCCCCTAGTCAAGGGACCCCATGAATGGCAGAGAAGGAAAACGATAGGTTATTTGAAACAATTTTTTCTAACCAAAAATGACACTCAAACTTGTTCTTTCTGCTAATTCAGAACAGTATATCCAAAAGTGTGCTCTGTGTCTGTGAGTGGTAAGTAAAATGCTTTTTTATTACAATTTTAATGTTTACTAGAAAAAAAATGTAACTAGGACTTCAAATCCATGGTTTTCTGTATATCCTTGGTTAAGATGAGGCATTCAGGTGGGTATATACAATTAAAAAATAAATGCTTTAGGCCCTGGCTGGTTGGCTCAGTGGTAGAGTGTAGGCCCAGCGTGTAGAAGTCCTGGGTTTGATTCCTGGTCAGGGCACACAGGAGAAGCGCCCATCTGCTTCTCCACCCTTCCTCCTCTCTTTCCTCTCTGTCTCTCTCTTCCCCTCCCTCAGCCAAGGCTCCACTGGAGTAAAGTTGGCCCAGGTGCTGAGGACTGCTCCATGGCTTCCGTCTCAGGCTCTAGAATGGCTCCAGTCGAAACAGAGCAATGCCACAGATGGGCAAAGCATCACTCCCTGGTGGGCATGCCAGGTGGATCTCGGTTAGGCACATGTGGGAGTCTGTCTGACTGCCTCCCTGCTTCTAACTTCAGAAAAATAAAAAAAAAAAATGCTTTAACTGAAAACATTCCAAATATAGCAATTATGAATGGGCACAAACTTTGAGCAATACTAAATTAGACTGTTATTTATTACAGAATATAAAGGTCATGTTGGGGAGGGTGTTGGAGGGAAAAGAAATAAAGAGGGACAAATATATGGTGATGGAAAATGATTTGACTTGGGGTGACGGGCGCATAGCACAATCTACAGTTCAAATGCTATAGAAATGTTTATCTGAAACTTGTGTACTCTTATTGATCAATGTCCCCCCATTAAATTAAATTTTCTAAATAAAATTAAAACAAATAAATGAAAAGAAAAGAAAGGTCATGTTTTTCTTCCAAGATATAGTATTTTATTAAATTGTAAGGCATATATGGCTCATGGTTTTCCTCAAACCTTTTTTGTGTGTGTGTGACAGAGACAGAGAGATGTAGAGAGGGACAGACAGGGACAGACAGACAGGAAGGGAGAGAGATGAAAAGCATCAACTCTTCGTTGTGGCACCTTAGTTCATTGATTGCTTTTTCAAATGTGCCCTGAACAGGGCGTACAGCAGACCAAGTGACCCCCTGCTTGAGCCAGCGACCTTGGGCTCAAGCCAGTGACCTTGGGCTCAAGCCAATGACCTTGGGCTCAAGCCGGTGAGCCTGTACTCAAACTAGATGAGCCCACGCTCAAGACGGTGACCTTGGGGTTTCGAACCTGGGTCCTCTGCGTCGTAGTCCAATACTCTATTCACTGCGTCACGGCCTGGTCCTGCTTCCTCAATCTTTTAAAAAATACCATATTTTTTGCTCCATAAGATGCACTTTTTTCCTCCCAAAAGTGGAGGGGAAAATGCCTGTGCATCTTATGGAGCGAATGTTCATTTTCTTTAGCTGCTGCAGGGCACTGTGCTAGTAAACATATGTAGAATGAGCACCAGCTCATTACCAATGCCTTAGATGGCACTGAAGACAGTACCATATATGAAAATAGCGAAGAAAGTGATACCAGTGATTGTGAGCAACTGAGCTTCTTAAATTCTGACACTAGGGATGATGAGTTCCTGGGGTTCCCAGAAAACAAGAAGTGTATTTGAACATTAAAGTCTCTTTTCATTTGTTAATAACAGTGCTAATGGTTGTTAATACTGCTATTGAGTTTACATTGTTGAAATATTATTGTGGTATATTTTATTGAATATTTTAACACACCATTTGGTTCAGAATATTTTTTTTCTTATTTTCCTCCATAAAACCCTAGGTGTGTCTATGGTCAGGTGTGTCTTATGGAGCAAAAAATTACGGTGTTTTAGACACTGAAAAACTTACATGTAATTTATGGAGCACTCAGTATGTGCTGTGCACCAAACTAGGCTTTGCATCCATTACGGCTTTCAACAACTTTTCAATTTTATTTTCTCCTTTTATTATCCCCATTTATAAATGAAGAGACTGAGAATCAGAGAAGTAAGGCATGTTGCCCAAAATATTACGTAGGAAGCAGTAGAGCTAGAATATGAAACCAAGTTCATGTGACAAAAACGATCTATGTTCTTTCCACTCTACAAAGCTGCCATAGGCATCATGGGTGTCCACACCAGGCCAGGGACTAAAACATCATTCACCCTAATGATACACAAAGTACACAAAGTATAGCAAAATAGTAACAAAATGCCCAGAATAATAACCACTAATAAAGAAAAATACTTCATTAAAGATAAAGTATTCAGCCTGACCAGGCAGTGGCACAGTGGATAGAGCGTTGGACTGGGAAGCGGAAGACCCAGGTTCGAGACCCCGAGCTTGCCAGCTTGGGCGCGGGCCCATCTGGCTTGAGCAAAGGCTTGCCAGCTTGGACCCAAGGTCACTGGTTCCAGCAAGGGGTGGGTCGGTTTGCTGAAGGCCCGCGGTCAATGCACATGTGCGAAAGCAATCAATGAACAACTAAGGTGTTGCAAGGACAACAAGAAACTAATGATTGATGCTTCTCACCTCTCTCCTTTCCTGTCTGTCTGTCCCTATCTATCCCTCTCTCTGACTCTCTTTCTCTGTCCTTGGGAAAAAAAAAAGATAAAGTATTCACTCTAAGTGCAAAGGATAATTAACTTATCATCGTCCAATTTAACTAATAAACAGAGCAGAACTGTTCATTGTTTAATCAAATATCAAGGCTCACTTCCCATTCCTGTTAGAGTGAATAAAAGAAAATGCCTTCTTGAAATGTCTTTTAAAACCAGTGTGAGTATTAAAGGGTTACCCAGCTCTCTAGTTCCTAGAAAGATCACAGACTAATAGAGCCAATTAAACTACCCCAACAAGTAGCTCTACCCAGGTAGTACTCCACCGGTCTGACAGAGCTATGCCATTACAAAATAAGCCTCAGCTCTTTGCTCTTTTAGAGGGTTTGTCTGTTTCTGAAAAAGAGAAAATTAGATTCTATATATTCTATGGATTAACTGAAAATCATAACATTTATAGAATGTCGCATTTGCTATATATGTGTACCTTAAGAAACACCTACAATTATGTGACTATCAGAAATTTTCTTAACTTGAACAAATGTATCGTCTATCATCCTTGCTACATGGGAAAAAAAAATTGTTTAATCTACCCATAACATTGGAAAAAGTATTATTTTATCTTGGCCAAGCCTTTTGTTTTGGGGGAAAAAAAAGGAACATAGTTCACAATGCTCTGAGAAGGAAATTACCTCTATCCTAGAATTAAATCAAAATGTAATAACTGTAAACAATTTCTCTAGTAATGCCTTATTTATCAAATCACAAATATTAGAAGTTTTTGATAATTAAATGTTAGGAATATTTAAGCCTACTGCCACTAAATATTGATTGATATAAGAACTGAGTTGATGGTAATAGAGACAACTAAAGATTTGTTTTATTCCAGTGTTACTAAGGTCAAGGGCTTTCCTATATAACAAAACATAAAATTTGTTAAAAGTGATTCCCCCTTTCCATTAGTACTTAAAATTAAACCAAAAAAAGCATTTTTCCTAACATTAATGATAAGAAAAAAAACATTCCCAATCCTTCACAATAACTATGGCACACATTAAAGTACATAAATCTTTGCCAAATCTACTTTCAATAAAAAAGTAGACAGCAAACTCAAAATGCTAATACGTTGTTTCTCTAGTTACAAAAATACCTTTTTTAATATTAAAATTTTTCCTTCAGACATGTTTATTAATTTTTAACAATTCTCTTATGACTATGTCAATAAATTTTAATGTAGAAAACAACTGTTACCTGCTCTTTGTTCTCCATAACATTAAAATGCCTTTCCCAACTAACTTCAACTTCCTTCCTGGCAAAAGTTAAGCATTTGTCTCTGTTCTGTTATACTCATGTAATTCTGAAATAGCTTTAGATTTAGCTATGAACATTCTATATTCACTCTAGGAACCCTCCTTCCCAGAAGAAAATGTATCATCAGTTGCAGAAAGCTCTAGTATATGTTTTGTGTGCACTGACTATTAAACAGCAGCAGGGGGAGCAGACAATGAAAGCACTAAGAAAATGTACCCCAGAAAAAAGCAATTTAATGGACAGGCAACAGAAACATGATATATTTCTTAAAAAACAAATAGGCAAAATAAATTCCATAAAGAATAATGACCACTTTTGTTTGCAAAGTTGGCCTACAGACATACGGAATGAACTAAAGAAAAACCTTAAGTCTCTTAGAAGGATGCTTGAATCCTAACTTCAAGTCAGACTTTCAGCTTGAATCACAGTAGTTTCCAGCAGCGACAAGACAAGGAACTGCCCCAAAATTAAAGAGGAGGGGCAAAAACCCCCCATTTTTAGAGTTGTATATTTTGAGGGGAAATCAAAATGATTTTGTTTCCTCCTTCAAACATTATTGCACGTACATTAAAGACCTGGTGAAATGGGCTCTACTAGGTCACAAGTGGCTCAAGTTATAGGCTTCTGTAGCACAATCCTTGAAAACCCTCAGTTAGGTCCAGGCCTGCCCCAAAACACTGTGAAACTACAGTGCATTAAAAACATCTAAAATGGTCTTTCGCTTTGCAAAATCTGTACAAAAGGCTGGAAATGTGACCATTAAATGTGCCATAAAACAGATAACCCAAGATTATGTTTTAAATGTTATAAAAATTAATAGGAACTCTGTTTTCTTAGTTTTAGTGTAAAACAAAAGAATATTTTGCTCTTCTGTCCGAAATTTTGTAACGAGAATATAAGACTATATATATACTTCTAATTAGAACTTCAAAATGTTTATGTCTATACCAAAAAAATGAAAATAAAATTTAAGCATTTTTAGAATATAGAAATGTACACTAAAGACAGATATTTAATAATTATATTATGAAAACCCATGAAACTTAAAATGTCAAGCCTAAATTACAACTGAACGTTGAAAAACAACACATATTTAAGTAAGCTAAAGCAGCCAATGAGGTTTGACCTAAACCTCAAGTAATAATACCAACAGCAGGTACAGTGCCTACTATTGTCAGGCATTACTTATTTACTAGGTATTTTATTCTTTCAAACTCCTGCATTGACCTTTTAAAATAGATATTGTGTCCATCTAATGCTAAGGAAACTGAAGCTAAAAATGTCTGTCATTTCTCTAATGTAAGTCAGCTATCAAGGAACAAAATCATGATTCAACTTCCAGGTCTGTTTGCCTCCAAAGCTTTGAGACTCAACTAAAATCTCCTTCAACTGTATGTAGCAAAGAGGTTCCAAGGGAAGTCTGTACAAATCTCAGGCAGATTAATGTGTTTATGAGGGCAAATGCTGTAGATTTAACCACTCAAATTAAATGCCATCTGGAGCCTTTTACCCCACTTGGTACAAGTATCCTACATGTATTACTGCCAAATCTGGCCTTGGACAAGAATTCAATGATTTTCCCTTCTCAATGCCATCAATAAGCATTAGGCACATTGTAATACCAATCAGGAAATATAGCTAGTTGCTTCTAAAGCATCATTTTAAAACTGCTAATAATTTAGATTCTTTCCATTTAGATTTAAAAACACATGAAGAATCTGTTAACCCAATTTGCTAAATGGATTTAAAGAATCAATATCCTTTTCCTGACATCCAAATCCGTCTTCATAATAATCATCACAGAGATACAGTGGTTATTTGGATAGTTTTCTATACAATCACTTACAAATCCTGATCCTTACTAGTCTTTTTACTGTTATTTTAATCTGTTCGAGTAAAAAAAAAAATCCAAGAAACAAACCCTCAAGAAAGAAGAAAACAGGGGAAGACGTCATGACTTTTCAATATAACCCAAAAACATTGGTTGGTTCGAACAAGTATGTGTAGAAAGAATGGCTGGTAATAAAACAGATAACCTAAAGCTATGCTTCAGACTTATTCATTCATACTCAAGATATATCAAACTACCTAGTAGACGTGTGATACAAGCTGTCACAATTCCAGTTCAGACTTAGGTTCACTTACGGGGACCTTCAGATCAGCTGCTTCAACTCAGTTTACAGCTCATGTGGATGTGACTTATTCGTGTCCTTGTTATCAAGCAGAAGGGTCACTTTACAACCTTTACCAAGAGATTCCTCCCTCCAGGCCCTGTTAGGCTAATCCTTTTTCATCTATAAAAAGCCACATGAGTTTAGCACTCATTCAGAAATGAATGGGTTAAAAAAAAAAGAGTAGTTAGACATTAAAAGTTTAAGCAACAGCTTTATCTGAATTAAAAATTTTCAATGTTAAAAAAGTATCCCATCAGTAATCAATCAGCCATAAGGCATAAACACTACTACAATGACTACATTTTGAAAAAGCCTTTTCTCACTTAACCTAGATTGCACTTCAACCAAATGAACCCAACTCCCATACTAAACTTGTAATTTAACACAAAGTCTAATTTAGGTTCCTTCACAATGAGGATTAAAAAAATAATCCCTTTCTTATGTGATACCTTTAAAAGAAAGGAATCATTCTGAGCAATTATTGTGACCTAAAGTCTTCCTTTTCTTTATCTTAAAATGTAGATAAATTATTACTTGACAGTTGTCATGTATAATTATTAGATACCATGTTAACTTTTAAGACAGGTCTCATCATTAAAAAGTATAGATTTCGGGGAGAAAGTGTAGCTGCTAGGGTTCATTTGGCTAAAAAAGAATAGTCCAATCAACTTGAAAACATAAGCAAATACTTGCATATCTCTTTAGGTGCCTTTGGGTCGATGCTCTTTCTTGTACTACACAAAATTAACCAGAGAAGAGAATTAAGAGCTTAGGCCCGCTGCAGAATGGTCCCATTCAGCAGGTAGGCCAATGGAGATACTCAGCTTACATCTATTGCTATTATGAAAGCACAATTTATATTTTAAAAATCTGATAAATTAAGAATTAGCTCTCCAGGTGGAACAATGGCACCCAATGCCATAGCGGGTAGTAGGAGAGCACTAGCCAACCATTTCGATGAGGAGTCATACCAAATTTAGAAATGAGGCCCAAATGAAAAAAAAAATTCAGATCTGATCACTAGTGTTCAAATGGGTAGGTTAGTGCCTGCAGACATTGACTGGAGAGTCCCTTTTATTTTGTTTATTTGAAGGTAACTGTTCACTTAAAAACAGAGCTACCTATATAAGCACTGCCAACAATAAGGAAAGTGACCGATATGCTATTAAAAAACTGCATGAGAAAAAAACAGGTGGGGCAAAAACTAGGGTAAGCTAAAAAAAAAAAGCATCACTTTGAAAAATATGTGCACATAAACAGTAAAATGGTATAACCTTCCTGACCTTGTAAATAGATGGCTAAAAATTAAATAGTATCCTTAAAAAGCAACTATTACTAATTGTCACACAAACTTTCCAGTCCTTACTCACTGAATCCCTCTGCCATTTGCATCCAACATGGGCATGCCTCCTTTCCTAACCTCTCAGCCAATACTCATGAAAAACATATATCATCCATTATTTCCTTACACAGCTAAAGACAAAAAGACAGGAATATCACAAAAGTACAACAAAACAGACAACACTCTACCTTGCTTTACAGCTGTGTCAGGCTGAAGGTTACTTCTCGGCTCCCAAAACTCCATTAATCACCAAGACCAGCACTGGCACATATGGCACAAATGCCCCAATTGAAGCATCACTGCAACTAAATGGCCTCAGAAAACTGGACTTTTCTCTCCAAGACTCAAGGAAATAAAGGTAAAGATCAAAATGAATTTTCTAACTTTGCTGGCGTTTCTTCTGGACAGGTACAGCCAAGTGAACACATAAAGGCTCAGTTTTGACACGGTACCCTGACACCTAAATAAATGAGGGCTAAGGTTCCAAGTTCAGTTTGAGTGCAGTAGGTGGTGACATCCAAGAGATTGCACTGACCTCCAGCGACTCTTATTTCTAAACGGGAATCCCAAGAATACCCTTAAACATGCAATGCCAGTGGACCCGACCGGGTTTCTGCTGCAAGGGCAAAGTGTCATGGTCTCTGCTCCTGCCACCCCCGAAAAATTACTGTATCCTGGAGGTACTGCAAACTATGTAAAAGCTACTTTTGCAAAATGTTTAATTTATCTGGAATGAATATATGAGAGCAGAAAGGCACAGAATCAGGAACCTCCCTTGGAGAGCAGAACCGCCAACATGCATTAAGTGTAACAAATCTCTGTACATATATATATATCCCGGGGCCAATCCAGGGCACTCGGTGAGAGCAAGCAGGGGTTTACCTTGTTGGAGGCCATCTCACTGACGGAGTGCCTGGTCTGCAGGGTCTCTAGCTGGTCCAGACACCAGTCCAGCTCCTCCAGGGTCTCGCTGGCCAGTTTCTGGTAGGCCTCCTCTGCGAAGAGATAGGGAAAGGGGGACTCAGTTCTCAAGAGCTTCACGGGGCTGCCAGCGAGTTCAAAGGGGGCCATCCTGCCATACCCCGCCATGCTCGGATGCCCGGTGCCCACACATGAGGGCTGCTCCTTCATATTGCCGAGCCGGGCACCGCGAGGGGGGCCGAGGCTCTGCGAGCGGGGCAGCCGGCCTCGGGAAAGCACGGTCTCTCCAGGTTGGCGTCTCAGTTCAGCGTCCAGGGAGGGCGCGCAAAGTGCGGCAAGCCAACTTTTGCACGGAGACACGGACAAAACCCCCACGATGCGACTTTGAGACGGTGCGGCGGGCCAGAGTCCTAGTCCTTGAGGATGACGAAAGGGGTGGCGCGTGCGCCTCGGGACCCGCCCCACGGAGAGAGCGTCTGGTCCACCGCCCGATCTCCCCCGTGGCCAGCCGCGAGTCGCGTCTCCGCACCCGCCCCGCCTGCTGAGCCTCCACTCAAAGCGAATGAATCAGCCGCGGCCGGGTGCGCGGCCACCACGTTTCCTGTTTTCTTTCTCAACTCCTCGGGCGGCGGGCGCAGCGCCGCTCCATCGCCGCGGCTTTCCGGGAACACTCCCCCTCGCGCCCCTCACAGTAACCTCCCCGCCCCCCCCAACTCCCTTACAAGAAGATTACGAATTGCCCAAGCCTGCCCAACCCCCCCGCCGCGCGCTTCCCCGCAGCCTCTGCCCCGGGCGCCCCGCTGCCTCGCCGTGGCATCACCCCGCACAGCCCTGCGCCTCTCGCTTTGAAGCTGAGCCGGAGAGGCGCGGGCGAGAGCGAGTGTGACTGTGGGGCTGTTGTGGGTCTGCGCGAGGGGAGCGGCGGAAAACCCGGCGTGGAGCGCCCGCTGCCCGCCAGCTGCCTGGGGTCGCGCCGGCCGAGGGGCTCCAGCAGAACCTGGCGCGCACGCGCGCGGCCGCGCACCTGCCCCGCGGGGACCCCGAGCCCCCGCGGAGCGGCTGCCCCTCCCGGTAGCCCCGATTGCCAGAGTCTCATCGTTTCCACCACCAGCTGCTTCCTGGGAGGTTTCGCGGGAGAGCCTGACGGGCTGCACACACAAGGTTATTTAGGACCCGCGCAACTGTTTCTGAAGGTTTGGGTTTTAGGGTTTTGAGCCTTCCTTTCTGAGGGTTTAGGATTTACCTACTTCAATGGGACAGAGTGGTTGTGGGAATAAAAACATTTCTACCAAGATTCAGTCCCTTTCAGTACCCAGCCCCTGCTAAGTACGAGACTCTAAATTTTGGAGCGGACATAAGCAAACAGAAACATGCAATGTTGTGGGTTGGAACGCTTTAGAAGTCTCAGATTTGTCAATATGCTGTAACTTAACATTCAGAATTGTCTAAGAGTTATCTTAAAGCAACAGTAATGTGAATACGCCTCATGGTATGGGCAATTTACACATGTCCTGCATAGGTGATCCACTCGTCTGTGGAATTGCAAATCAGAGACTAGGATGGTCTTGTGATGCCAAGGGAAAATGTCTGGAAGGGTGTTTCTATTTACCATGCACAGAATAAACTACAAATGTGATAAGATGAAAAGACCATATACAAAGGTTTCATATGAAAGCCTGTACTATTCACAAAAGCTGATCCTGGGGACCATGGGGGCTCCCCATAAACAGATCAATTGGGCGACCTCACTATAATAGCATGTGGTAAGCAAACCTCTCAGAGGGGGAAATATTCAAACTCCCAAGAGTCTATCTTATAAAACCTTGTTATTTTCCATTAGAAAGAATACACTGAAAAGCTTACATGAAGTTGGTGAGATGGCTTTTCTTTGTCTTGGCATCTACGGGTATTAAAAAAGAAATTCTGCCCTTGAAATTTAGGCTCTGTAAGTGATCAGTTGCAAAACAAAGAAGTTCACAGACTGAATCTTAGGCTCCTGGGATTTTCCAGGTAGTTTTTATATAACATTTGAAAAAGTTGGAATAACTTTCAAAGTATTTGTTACATGTACCACGTGGCTCATTGTTATCAAGGATTCTTGAACTGTTGCTATTCACTTTGAGAACTCTAGGTTTAAATTTGGCTCTTTTATTCTACTGTTGTTTTTCTTCCTACACCATTCTCTGTAAATATGTAATTGAGGTGAACAAACAACTGCCTAAACTTTACCAGGTGAGTTATAAAATATAAGACAGGAACTTTTATCCCTCACAAAAGGAACAACCTTAAAGATAGTTTTAAATAGTAAGTATAAAGTATTTTATCTAGATAGCTGTACCCTGATTATAAGAATATAAAAACATAACATGCTTGTTATAAAAATTGAAACATTACACTGATGTAGAAAGTCCCTTGTAATCCCATATCCTTAAGATCATAAACAATAGTTAATTTAAGCCTATGACCATAATACATTTTCATTGTTCTTAATATATTCCATAGGCCAGACAGCAGTACCTAGTTGTAATGGTAGTACCTCTACTATAGTTTTGTTTTTACTCTTTTCATCTCTCTACTATATTAAATAAGGATGTAGGCAGTTTTAAGAAAAAATTGCTTATTCTGGGTCATTTGTCCATTGTTAGCAGATCCAGTAGGTTAAAGATGCAAAACCATTGTGTGTAGGCTATTTTCACTGTCATCTTTCCAGTCACTTGTTATGTCGGAAGCCAGGAACCCCCTCTCCATTCTGCTAAGTCTTGGCTTTCCATGTTCCTCTTCCTTGTACTTCAATTCTTTCAGAGTCTGAGCTCCCCTGTAAGTAATTCCCTCCCATCTTCATCAACTTTCAAAGCTTCTCAGAAATACAGGCCTTGAGACTAACAGGATGTGGTACCACATATTATATTTCAGAGTTTATTTTTTTATAGTAATAGAAATGTAATTCAGGGAAGTTCCAACACTTCAAAACATTATGCACTTAGATAGGATTTGCTCTTAAGAAGGCAGTACAGGGATAATAGGGACAACTTATTTCAGATCTACTTTATGTTAAAATCATAGATAAGCTATTTTATAATTAAAATTTGGGTGCAATCATAATGTGCTGTATAGATGTATTTTAAGTTCTAACATTTTCTACATATGCTGTATAACTCTGGAGAATGAAAAAAAAAGAACAGAGCACATCTACTTACCAATATGTAAGAAAATAATTACTAATAACAGTAAAGAACAGTTTGTTCTATAAAACTGTTGCTCAAATAAAGAATTATTGTTGATATTAGCATACAGCGAATACCACTTTTTCCAAATTCCTAGCTTTATAGGTAATAGGGCTTACCACAGTTTTTCAGTATCATTATTAAAGCGTAACTTTCAGGAATTTTGACCCCAAATGTTCTGAGAAATTGAGGAACTGACCTTTTTTCATCCCTACTAAAACGCCTCAATGTGGAGTTGCCAGCTATCCTACAGGAAATTGAAACAGCACACCAAACAACACGCCTAAATGTCACCGACAGCAGGACACAGTGAGCTCATTTAATTTAGGATTTTACCAAAAACACAAACTGTATCCATTAATAAAATACTTTTCTCACCAGAGAGTAGTATTCACTGTGGCACTACTTGAAAATGTATGAAAACTCTTCTGTTTAACTGTCCAGAATCTTGCTAAATCAACAAGAACTACAAGGAAAGAAAACTCCCAACCAACAACTGTTGATGAAATTCCATAAAAGCTGGAGAGAGCTATAGAACGGAAACTGAGAAATAACTCGAGCATTCAGATGTCCCCTCTAATAGCAACACTGGTTTTCTTCAGGGCACCCTTGAACTATGTAACACCCGTGGTTCTATTCAGGATCTTCTGTGAACAAACAGTTCTCAATTCTTGCAGGCCAGCACTTGGCTTCCGTCATTGTGATGCGATCAAGGGTTCCCCTGACACACGGCCTGAACTGATGCCAGGGGCTCCAGGAGAAGGTGCTGAAGCAGCAGCTTTCCTTTGCAAAGGGAAACAGGAATCGCCTCAGAGCCACAGCAGTTAGCTAGGGGTTGAGGTCGTTTTCTTGTGAAATGTTTAGCAATTACTCTTACCCACTACTTAAGCAATGCTGACCATTGAGGTAAAAGGATCCACTCTACGTGATGTGTAACTGTGTGGATGTTGGTTTCTTTGCCAATACTTGAATGACTAAAGATCTGTAAAACTTTGTCATAATTCCTAGATAGGCCTATTGATGTCAATGAAGAGAATAGATGCAAAAAAATCACGTACTATGAACACCATTTGCTTACACTTAATTAAAAAATAGATATAAACCTTAACAGCTGATTTGGATTTTTCTTAAAAAACAAAAACAAAAACACCACTTCACTAAACAGCTCCAAAGAGCAAACACTTATATATCTTCCTAACCAGCTCCAGCTTGTCCTCTCCTAATTCCCCCCAAAATTTCCTCTTTGTTCCTAAGGATGGAGTTGATGGTGTCTGAAGTAGGCAAAACTGGAGAAAAATGATTTCTCTTTAACCTTGTATTGCTTCAAGCTAGTCACTCCCTGAGCTCACTATAATAAAGACTTGTGCTGGTTCGTTCTAACTTTTGCTGACATTTCTTTCCCTCCATGCATTTTATCTGATGGGAAATACATGAAGGAGTTGGAATCACTCTCAGTGTATACATGTAACAGGTTTAAGCAGAGCTTGCCAGTGGCAAGCTGCTCTCATGTTCTAAGTGTATTTCTGGCATCAAAGGTCTTGTTCTGAAGTATTTAAAAATCTTATGAAATATATAAAATTTCACTTAGTACTTCAGAAATCCTCCAAAAGGAAGATGTGTGTAATTTTGTGAGTCTTTCTTTTTTTCTTTTACTTTCTCACTATCATTTTTTTTTGCAGTAGTCTGCCTAAGGCTCTAGTAGAACTGTGAAAGAAATGCAAGATTGGATTTCACTGACTTCTAGGACCATCAGTAGTCAACTTCTAGTAGCATCCGTAATTTATTTAGCACCAACTATGTGTCGTGTGCTTAACAGAGTCTGTAAAAACAAGATGATTAAAAGAGGGTGTCCCTTATCCAAGGAAAGCCTAGAATCCAGGAATGGAGCGAATTTAGTCTACTATACTAGAAAGCATTCTGAAAGGAAAAAACACAACGGGAGAATCAAAGAAAGCTATTTAAATCAGATTGGGACAGACACAGGGTGGGAGAAGGCTGAGTCCTAATTAATGAAACAGGAGGTAAGAGGAAAGATATTTTTTCAATTTGAATTTTATTTTATTAATTGAATTTATTGGCATGACATTGGTTCACAAAACCATAGAGTTTTCAAGTGTACAACTCAATAAAACACCATCTTCACCCCATACGGTGTGCCCTCTGCCCCAAGCAAAGTCACTTTATGTCAGTGGCTCTCAAAGTGTGCACCAGGGCGCACTGATGCGCCCTAGAAGATTTCCAGGTGCGCCCTATGGTATTCCAGAGAAATATGTGCCTTTTGGGGACCAAAAACCAACAGGGTACTTGGAGTTTAGATTTTTGGGGGACAGAGGTGTGAAGAATTGGCTGTAAACTGACAGTCTGCCCAACCCCCCACCTCACTTGCCTGATTGGGTTGCAAAAGCCTGTTAAGCTATGGTGCTGGATTGTTTACACTACCCCCCATATTCCCCAGAAAGACTGGAGGCAAGTTTCTTCTATCCTTTGTTTGGTATAAAGTTAAGATGATGTGTATGGTGGGGGTTTTCTGCATTTGGTAAAATTCTGGGGTTGCCTTGGAAACATGAGCAAAGCTCTCATTGGTTTGCTAATGGCCCACTTTGTCCTATAAATAAAGCAAGATGCAGTTTAGGGGCACACTTTGTTCTTGCCAGCAGCAAGTACAGGGCCCTCCCAACCCTGTATTTTCTTAATTCCCTACTGTTCCCACTCGGGACCTGGAATTACTAGCTGCACTGGTTCGCGACATGTACCCAGATATAAAAATATAGTTACTCTATTATACCATTTCATTATGGAAATACCACTCTTTTTGTTAACACATCATTATTATATTTATTATTAACACATTATATTATTTTAGATAAATATACCCAAATAAAAGGGATAGATTTCTCAAAAAGAAGTGTGATATTGAAGAATCTGATTGTGGAAGTGAGCAAAAGTTAAGTGTAAATAAAATAGGACTTGAAGGCTGATGGGCAGAATTTAATTTATAGCATTTTCCATCACTTAACACTGAACAATACAATTGGATTAGAAACCCATTCATGGAAGCTTCAAGTGATTTTGGTTTAACATTAACAGAAGAAGAACTGGCAGCTATATCCACTGATCGTGGATTGATGATTAAACATAAGGAATTGTCTCTTGAAGCCTTTTGGATTTCTATAAAAGAAGAATATGTGGCAATATCTAAAAAAGCTTTGAACATTTTACTACAATTTTCAACATCCTATTTATGTGAATTAGGATTTTCTATCCTCAACACAATTAAGAGTAAAAAGAGAGGAATTCTTCAATGTATTGATGAGGAAATGAGAGTTTGCCTTTCAAATATATGCCCAAACATTGAAGAAATTGCTAGAACACATCAGGCTCATGTTTGATAAACACAAGAATGAAAAAACACATTCACGCTGGGACCTGCCAAATTTACCAAATCTTACTAAGAATGTATCTATATATATAAAAAGATAACTTTTTCTATTGTTTTTTATTTTTAACCCCTCTTTATTACAAATTCTAAAAAGCATAACTCAAAAAATGTAACATAAAAATGTTTTATAATGTCAGAATAAATTTAATTTGTCGTATTTATTTCATTTAATTACCATAAGAGCATGCTTGGACTTTATATATTTTTTTCTTTAATATTTGACTTAATCATTATAACAGACTTCTCAGAAATCTGTATATAGTGTGCCTACAATTATTTGTAGGATTTTAAATGTGCCCCAACTTCAAAAAGTTTGAGAACCACTGCTTTATGTCCTCATATCCCCCTACCTTGCCCACCTCCACTAGCCCCTACCCTCCTTTGTCTCTATCACCACACTGTTGTCTGTGACTACGTGTTGTGTATATGTGTTTCCTGCCTAATCCCTTCACCTTCTTTCATCCAATCCCCTCTGCCACTCCCCTTCAACAGCTGTCAGTCTGTCCCCTGTGTTCATGCCTCTGTTTCTATTTTGTTCATCAGTTTATTTTGTTCATTAGATTCCACATATAAGCGAGATCATATGATATTTTTCTTTCTCTGATTGACTTATTCCAATTAGCATAATAATCTCCTGCTCATCCATGCTGTCACAAAAGGCAAAACAATATGAGCAAACTCATGAGCCTAAATTCAGTAAGATATGTGTGCATGTGTATTTGTAGAAAGGAACTACCATGAGCAGGGCTTTGCTCAGGGAGAGAGGCAGGGGAAATTGACAGACACTGGCCATGGAAGTCTTGTCATGCATCTGTGGGTAGGGGTTTTGGACTGAGCCTTCAAGAGTGAGTCAAAGTACTGTGTGATATAGGATCTGATCTTATTTAGAAGGGAAATTTTAGGGCTCTAATAAATGGGATTGAAGGAAGCAAGGCTGAAGTAAATGAGACCATTAAATTCAGCCATATTATTGGTAGAATAAAATGAACACTTTATAAAACATTTGCTTCTCTGATGATTATTCTTACCTAATACAATCTTAGAAATAAAATTCTACATAGGCATATGTTCATACAAGATACGTTAGGCACGAATAGAAAGGGACTTCCCAATGTGACTTGTGAGGGGATAGACTTCTTGCTCTTAAAAATTGTAATTTTCTAGTCACTGAAATTTTAATCATACTGTATTCACTGTAACTGTTTTCACCAGAATTTCTTTCAGGAAAAGCCGGCTTGCAAGAAAGTGTTTGATAAGGCTACGTATATAGAAGGTGAGGCTTTAAGGAACCCTGGTTTGAGTGGAACTAAATCTGTGTTCACTTCTACATAGGAGAGGGGAAGAATATGCCAGTTGCTTCAGGAGTGTGTGTGTGTGTGTGTGTGTGTGTGTGTGTGTGTGTGTTTGGGTGTGTAAGTAATCAACTTGGTCTGCAGGGTAATTCCACACTATAAATCCCCCTCCACATCCAATCTTTAATAAAATTACTGAAGTCATAAAATTCTGATTTGTTTTTTATTTTTATTTATTTTTTTTTTTATTTTTTATTTTTATTTTTTTTTAATATATATTTTATTATTATTAATTCTAATGGGGTGACATCAATAAATCAGGGTACATATGTACAATGAAAACATCTCCAGGTTATCTTATCATTCAATTGTGTTGCATACCCATCACCAAAAGTCAAATTGTCCTCTGTCACCTTCAATCTGGTTTTCCCTGCGTCCCTCCCCTCCTCCCTATCCCATTCTTCCCTCCCTCCCCCCATCCCATAACCACCACTCTCTTCCATGTCTCATACCCACACTTTCATGTCCCACCTATGTATGTAATCGTGCTGTTCTCAGTTTTTCTTTTTTTCTGATTTACTTATTTCACTCCGTATAATGTTATCAAGGTACATCCATTTTGTTATAAATGATCCGATGTCATCGTTTCTTATGGCTGAGTAGTATTCCATAGTATATATGTACCATAGCTTTTTAATCCACTCGTCTTCTGACGGACACTTGGGCTGGTTCCAGATCTTCGCTATTGTGAACAATGCTGCCACGAACATGGGGGCGCATTTCTTCTTTTCGAACAGTGCTATGGTGTTCTTAGGGTATATTCCTAAAAGTGGGATAGCTGGGTCAAAAGGCAGTTCGATTTTTAATTTTCTGAGGAATCTCCAAACTGTTTTCCACAGTGGCTGCACCAGTCTGCATTCCCACCAGCAGTGCAGAAGGGTTCCCTTTTCTCCACATCCTCGCCAGCACTTATTCTGTGTTGTTTTGCTGATAAGTGCCATTCTGACTGGTGTGAGGTGATATCTCATTGTGGTTTTAATTTGCATTTCTCTAATGATTAGTGATGTTGAGCATTTTTTCATATGCCTATTGGCCATCTGTATGTCCTCTTTGGAGAAATTTCTATTCATTTCTTTTGCCCATTTTTTGATTGGGTTGTTTGTCTTCCTGGTGTTGCTTTTTATAAGTTCTTTATAAATTTTAGTTATTAACCCCTTATCAGATGTGCTGTCAAATATGTTCTCCCATTGTGTGGTTTGTCTTTTTATTCTGTTCCTATTGTCTTTAGCTGTGCAAAAACTTTTTAGTTTGATATAGTCCCATTTGTTTATCTTGCCTTTTATTTCAGTTGCCCATGAAGATAAATCGGCAAATATACCGCTGCTACAGATGTCGGAGAGCTTGCTGCCTATGTTTTCTTCTAAGATGTTTATGGTTTCACGGCTTACATTTAAGTCTTTTATCCATTTTGAGTTTGTTTTTGTGAATGGTGTAAGTTGATGGTCTAGTTTCATTTTTTTGCAGGTAGATGTCCAATTTTCCCAACACCATTTGTTAAAGAGGCTGTCTTTACTCCATTGTATGTTCTTTCCTCCTTTGTCAAATATCAGTTGTCCATAAAGCTGTGGGTTTATTTCTGGGTTCTCTGTTCTGTTCCATTGATCTATGTGCCTGTTCTTATGCCAGTACCAGGCTGTCTTGAGTATAATGGCCTTGTAGTAAACCTTGATATCAGGAAGAGTGATACCTCCTGCTTTATTTTTTCTTTTTAAGATTGCTGAGGCTATTCGTGTTCTTTTTTGGTTCCATATAAATTTTTGGAATATGTGTTCTATATCTTTGAAGTATGTCATTGGTATTTTAATTGGTATTGCATTGAATTTATAGATTGCTTTGGGTAATATAGACATTTTAATGATGTTTATTCTTCCTAGCCATGAGCACGGTATGTGCTTCCACTTGTTTGTATCTTCCTTGATTTCTTTTATCAATGTTCTATAATTTTCTGAGTACAAGTCCTTAACCTCCTTGGTTAAATTTACTCCTAGGTACTTAATTTTTTTGGCTGCAATAGTGAAGGGGATTGTTTCCTTAATTTCTTTTGCTGATATTTCATTGTTGGTGTATAGAAATGCCTCTGATTTCTGAGTATTAATTTTATATCCTGCCACCTTGCTGAATTCATTTATCAGGTCCAGTAGTTTTTTGACTGAGACTTTAGGGTTTTCAATATACAATATCATATCATCTGCAAATAATGACAGTTTTACTTCTTCTTTTCCAATTTGTATGCCTTTTATTTCTTCTTCTTGTCTGATTGCTGTAGCTAGGACTTCCAGAACTATGTTGAATAAGAGTGGTGAAAGTGGGCAACCCTGCCTGGTTCCTGATCTTAAGGGGATTGCTTTTAATCTTTGTCCATTTAGTATGATGTTTGCTGTCGGTTTATCATAGATGGCCTTTATCATGTTAAGGAATGATCCCTGTATTCCCACTTTACTGAGAGTTTTGAGCATGAATGGGTGCTGGATTTTATCAAATGCCTTTTCTGCATCTATTGAAATTATCATGTGATTTTTGTCCTTCCTTTTGTTTATGTGGTGAATCACATTGATTGATTTGCGAATATTGAACCAGCCTTGCCTCTCCAGGATAAATCCCACTTGATCGTGGTGTATGATTTTTTTCATATATTGCTGGATCCGGTTGGCTAATATTTTGTTGAGAATTTTAGCGTCTAAATTCATCAAGGATATAGGCCTATAATTTTCTTTCTTTGTGTTGTCTTTGCCCGGTTTTGGGATCAGAATTATGCTCGCCTCATAAAAGGAGTTTGGAAGTCTTCCTTCCTCTTGAATTTTTTGAAATAGCTTCAGGAGAATAGGAGTTAGTTCTTCTTTGAATTTTTGATAGAATTCACTTGTGAAGCCATCAGGCCCAGGACTTTTCTTTTTTGGGAGTTTTTTGATAACTGTTTCGATCTCATTTGCTGTAATTGGTCTGTTTAGGTGTTCTGATTCTTCCAGATTGATTTTTGGAAGGTTATATGATTCAAGAAATTTGTCCATTTCACCAAGATTGTCTAATTTTTTGGCATATAGTTCTTCATAGTACTTTCTTACAATGCTTTGTATTTCTGTTGTGTCAGTTGTTATTTCTCCACTGTCCTTTCTAATTTTATTTATTTGAGCCCTCTCTCTTTTTTTCTTGGTGAGTCTAGTTAAAGGTTCATCAATCTTGTTTACCTTTTCAAAGAACCAGCTTCTTGTTTCATTGATCCTCTGTATTGTTTCCTTAGCCTCTATGTCATTTATTTCTGCTCTGACCTTTATTATTTCCTTTCTTCTACTTGTCTTGGGTTTTATTTGTTGTTGTTTTTCTAGTTCTTTTAGATGCAGGGTCAAGTTGCTTATTTGAGCTTTTTCTAGCTTCTTATGATATGCCTGTAGTGCAATAAACTTCCCTCTCAGAACTGCTTTTGCTGTGTCCCATAAATTTTGAGTTGATGTGTGCTCATTATCATTTGTTTCTAGAAACTTTTTTATTTCTTCTTTGATCTCATTGTTAATCCATTCATTATTTAATAACAAGCTATTTAGTTTCCAGGTGTTTGAGTATTTTTCAGTTTTTCTTTTGTGGTTAATTTCTAGTTTCATGGCATTGTGATCAGAGAAAATGCTTGATATGATTTCAATCTTCTTAAATTTATTGAGACCATTTTTGTGTCCTAACATGTGGTCTATCCTAGAAAACGTACCATGAGCGCTTGAGAAGAATGTATATTCTACTGCTTTAGGGTGAAAAGTTCTGAAGATATCTATTAAATCAAGTTGATCTAGTGTCTCCTTTAAGTCTGCTGTTTCTTTATTAATTTTCTTTCTTGAGGATCTATCCAGTGTTGTTAGAGGGGTATTGAAATCCCCTACTATGATAGTATTGCTGTTAATCTCACCCTTTATATCCATCAAAGTCTGCTTTATGTATGTCGGGGCTCCTATATTTGGTGCATAGATATTTACAATAGTTATATCTTCCTGTTGAATTGTTCCCTTTATCATTATGTAGTGTCCTCTTTTATCTCTTACTACAGCCTTTGTTTTAAAGTCCATTTTGTCTGATATAAGTATTGCTACACCTGCTTTTTTTTAATTTCCATTTGCATGAAATATTTTTTTCCATCCTTTTACCTTCAGTCTATGAATATCTTTTATTTTAAGGTGTGTCTCTTGTAGACAGCATATGTATGGGTCCTGTTTCTTTATCCATGCAGCTACCCTATGTCTTTTGATTGGATCATTTAATCCATTTACATTTAAGGTTATTATTGATATGTAGTTGTTTATTGCCATTTTATTCTTTAAAGCTGTATTCTTCTTTTGCTCTATTCTTTCCTCCCTTTAAACTGTTCACAAGAGGCCCCTTAGTATCTCTTGCAGAATTGGTTTGGTTTTTATGAATTCCTTGAGGCTTTCTTTTTCTGGGAAGCTCTTTATTTCTCCTTCAATTTTAAACGTTAGCCTTGCTGGATAAAGTAGTCTTGGTTGTAGGTTCTTGTTCTGCATTACTTTGATTATTTCTTGCCATTCCCTTCTGGCCTCAAGTGTTTCTGTTGAGAAGTCCGATGTCATCCTTATGGGGGCTCCTTTGTAGGTGATAGTCTTTTTTTCTCTAGCAGCTTTTAAAATTTTTTCTTTATCCATTAGCTTTGGTATTTTAACTATGATGTGTCTTGGTGTAGATCTTTTTGGGTTTCTCCTTAGTGGAGTTCTGTGTGCTTCTTGAATGTGTGGAGTGTTTCCCAGCCTTAATTTAGGAAAGTTTTCTGCTATAATTTGATTGAACAAAGTTTCCATTTCCTGTCCTCTCTCCTCTTCTTCAGGCACCCCTATGATGCGAATGTTGTTTCTCTTCATGTTGTCACAAAGCTCCCTTAGAGTTTCCTCACATTTTTTAAGTCTCTTTTCCTTTTTCTTCTCTGCTTCTGTGCCTTTGTTTATTGTGTCCTCTAACTCGCTTATTCGATCCTCAGCGTCATCCATCCTGCTTTTAATTCCTTCCATTGTGGTCTTCAGTTCTGATACTGTATTTGTCATTTCTGTCTGATTCTTTTTTATTATTTCAATTTCATTTTTTATACTTGTTATCTCTTTATTTAGGTGTTCATAGTGACTATCCATTGTTGCTCTAATTTCTTTGAACATCTTAACTATCATTATTCTAAATTCTGCTTCTGGTAATTTGGTTATATCTGGTTCATTCAGGTCCTTCTCTGGGGATTTCTCTTGATTCATTTGGTTTGCATTCCTCTGCCTGCCCATTTTTTCTGTGTATAAGCAAGTTGTGGCCACTGGAGTCCAGTATGTGTTGCCTTTGTGTTCTCTAGGTGTGGTCTATCTGCAGGCCCCCCACCCCCTCTGCCGGCGCCTAGGGTGGTTGGGTATGAGCGTTGCCAGCGCCGGCCCACTGTGGCTTTTGCTGTGATTTCTGCCTCTCCTCCGTGGGAGGGGCTGTCACTGAAGCCACAAGATTAGCACCAAGGGTAGAGGCGAGCACCTTTCCTCAGCTGCGGACCCAGCCTATTTCCGGACTTCCGCCCAGAACCAGCAGTCGGAGCCTGCTCGCTACAGTTCCGCGGGTTAGGCGGGGCTTTTGACGTGCTCTCAGCTGTAAGCTTTTGCCCGTCAGGAGCTTTAGCCCCGCCCTCGAGGCCAGGGCCCTTTGCGCAGGGTCGGAAACCAAGATTTATTGCGGCGGGCGTGTTTGCTGGCTTCCGCCGAGCTGCGTACTTCCGCTCGTCCCGGACTCTACCCCGCCCCCGCGTTCGGAGCCCGCTCGTGCACGTATTAACGCTATCCGGGGTTTCTCCGGCCGGATGGGGATAGCAGCCGTGGGCTCAGCTGCGAGCCTCCGCCTGTCTCGGGGTCCACCCCGTTCCCGCGCTCGGAGCCCGCTCGCGCACGTATACTGGCCAACCGCGGTTTCTCCGGCGGGGGGCGGGGGGGCGGACTGTTATCGTCAGCTCAGCCACGAGCCCCTGCCCGTCCCTGGTCCTATCCCGGTCCCCGCGTTCAGGGCCGGCTTGCGCAGGGCCTGCCTATTCCTGGCCTCCCGCTTTGTCCCCGTAAGTGGGATTAAAGGCGGGCCCGCAGCTTCCGGACCGCTCTCGCGTTTACCCTCCGACCCTCTGGGCTAGCCCGATCTCCCACCGGCTTGGCCTCTGCCCACGCCGACAGAACCGCTTTTCAGCGTCCTGCCGCCCCAAAACCTTAAGCAGCCCTCAGCAGAGTAGGAAGGGACCTAATACTCCACACTGTAGGCCTGGGAGCTCCCTCACTTGTTTCACAGCTCAAAACTGTCCAAACGCCTCTTTTTGACTCTGGGACTGCAGGCTGGGGCTTGGTTCCTGGGACCCAGGTCCCTCCCTCTCCGCCAAAATCTCCTCCCGCCACACGGGTCTCTCCGGGCTGCCGTTTGCTCCGGAAAGCTGGGCAGCCCTCTTCGCGTTTTCGCTATTCCTACCAGTCTCAATGTGGCTTCTTCTGTGTTCCTTGGTTGAAGAGTCCACTTAGTTTTGTTCAAAGTTGGTTTATCCAGGTGATGGTTCTTAAAATTGAGTTGTAATCCACTTTGGTTCTGGGAGTTGGAAGTTGGTACGTCCGCCTACTCCGTCGCCATCTTGCTCCCCCAATTCTGATTTGTTTTAACCCACTGAAGGGCCTGGGCTCAGAGGTCAGATCGGTGTAAAATGAAATGTCAGCCTGAGTTGACACTGAAGAGGAGAGGCAAAGAAAGAGGAGAAAGCTTGTGGAACTCAGTGTAAATGTAGCGAGGGCTTCTTCTGTCCAAGGAACTGGGCTTTCAGCCAGTTTAATAAGGCAAGCTGGGTTGGAGACTCTATATGACCTGTGTTTAGCTATAAACTGTATCATCCCTGGACAAAAACTGGAAGAGTAGAAGGAGGTTCCAATCTCTTCTCCACTACATATAAGCCATAATTCCTGGCACATCACCTAATCTTTCTCATGCCTTAATTTTCTCACCTGTGCATTGGGATAATAAGAACAACATTGTAGATTATTTTAGTTTAAGTGAGAGAGCATGAGTTAAATAATCTTGCATTGCTTGCCTAATAGATCCTTTTCCAGGCACTGCACTAAACGATGGAGATTTAGCAATAAATAAAGTAGTTAAAAGGTCCTACATACTCTCAAAGAGTTTCCATTCTACTGCTTATGATGATCTTGTCATATTGAACACCTGCTATGTGTTAGGTGTTGAGTACGAAGAAGGGAAGAAAATAACTTTGGGTTGTAAGAGTCTCATAGTCTAATGAGGAAGACAATTATGGAACAGTATGTATGTAACTTGTCCACTAAAACCAGGCAGTAGGTATAGGTAAGCACAAAGCAGAGAAAGGGGACTGGGAAAGTGTCACCTACTACTGCCTGTGAGAGATCTAGGAAAGCTTTCTGGAAGAAGGAATGTTAGCTTTGAGTCCCCAAGGATGAATTGAAGGTTAACTAGGTAAAGAATGGGAGGTAAGTAACATTTTGAGATTGAGGTCAAACCTGTGCCATTGCCAGCTGGAGAACACTTTACAACGTTATTTAAATAAGTTAATTTGTAATAAGGCATTTAATACCTGAGAGGTTCCTTTCTCCATTACTTTCCTGTTATCACCATGAACCCTCAAACATCAACCAGTTCTGACTGAATATGAGTGAAAAGTCTAAGACCTAGAATAGTCTTCACAAGACCATACCAAATCATGCAAAGTCACTATGTATAAAAAGGTTGTGCTAGGTATGTCACTGGTTAATGAAAGCACCACTTACTGTGAGTTTGCTCGGAGGATCATTCCAACATTTCCCAAAGAATGTTCATATAAACATTATTCTTACAAGATTCTCCTTACCAAAAGAATTCCGTGGTCAAATGGAATTGGGAAATGTTGAATATGTAGCTTCTTTTCAGTGATTTGTAATGGACATGAACCTACCAAAATCTAAAAGTTTTACAGCAAAGAGACCCACTCAATGTCCTTTTACAAGTATTATCTAAATTTATTTGACATGGAATGCTTTTTTTTAATATACAGCTATCATTTCTTAAAACATACTTTGATAAACTTTGTCTTAAACCATGCTGGGTGAGTCCAAAAACATAAACACAATACTTGAGTTCTTTAGACTCCCATATATTCAAAATCCCCATCAAGGACATCTTATGACATCTTATTTCCCCACCTTAGGCCTTCCTGTGATGTTGAGAATGGTCAGAGACTAATCTTCCTCCTTCCATTCCTTCCTCTCTTTCTCTTTTTCTTTTCCCCAGAAAGAGGGTAGTCAAAAAAACCCATGCATATTTGCTGAGCCTCTCTGATGTTCTGGTTGCTTTGAAATCAAAGAACATGAAAGATTCAGTGGCCTGGACCTTGGAAGGACCTTATTTATCCTGATGAGAAAATCAGACACATGACTGGCTGCTGCCTAGAGACAGTGTAAGGTGGCATAGAAATCATTCAGCTTGGGAGTGCTATTGTAGTCCAGAAGAAGGGGGTGGTATGGACTCTATCTAGTTCAGTGTACAGGGTTTCAGGAAGAAGGTGAACCTGGACCTCTGACGAGGAACTCTGTGATTTGAATGGTTGTGGGAGGAGAGTGTCAGCTGGCATTCTTTCCAAGTAGAAGAAACATCTGGAACCTGGATAAGAGTCACATGTGTGGGTGGTAAATAGCCCGGATGGAGTAGACTCTTAGAAAGGAGGAGAAGGGAAATAGAGCTGAATACTTAAATGTATGGCCTTGAGCTAATGGATATTGTGGGGATTGGGTAAGTGGTCTGGTAGCCCAGGAGGAGAAAATAAAGGAGAGGGGACGGAGATAAGAGTTCATTGCACTATAGTCCAGATGCATAGCAAGTGATAAGCAGAGTCCTCCAGGTATACACTGTAGCGGTTTATTATGACACTTACGAGCAACAGAAAGAGCATGACATTGGGAGCAGAGATATAAGCTCAAATGATGCCTCTGCAACTTAGCACCCACGTGGCAAATGTGGGCGAATTATTTAACTTCTCTCTACTTCAGTTTTCCCTTGTAATTAGGGCTAAAACTATATTCCATAGGAGATTACCACCCTCCAGGCCATTCTTCATATTTTATTTTAATTTTAAGACTAAGTTTAATACAAAAATCACATACCCACGTGCCTGTTTCATTTCTGTTGGCTTCATTTCTTAAATGCATGACTTGTTAAAAATTATAAATATTTATCAACTGTTATATGTAATACATAATAGCTATTTTAACAGCCATTTATCTCCTCTCCTCTTCTTTTATTTATTTTTTTTTGGGGGGACTAGAATCCATTTATTTCTTTCCATAAAATTTCACACTTCTCTGAAACTACATCTATGCCTAGAAAAACATAAAGTAGAATTTGCAGTGTTTCTTTGCTCTTGGAACGTGCACTTTTCAGTTTAGAACAAATGATCAGGTGCCTGGAGTTCTCAGTTTCATGCAATACTGGCCTTCCCCTGCCCAGACCATTACGTATCTGGGCCCTGGGCAGCTCTGCACTGGGGTCAGCCATGGTAAAATTGTCCCAGCCTGGCTCTGGGAGAACCTCACCAGTGTTTCAAGGGATGGTGCACATAAGGGTGGATGTGTCAGTCTTCAGGTAATGCCTGGGCAAAGCAGTTATGACTGCAAATTGAATAGTGCTTTTTCCCAGGAAGTACAAAGCTATCAAAACAATTTGTACATATTTTCGATACTAGCAGTAGTCAGCACCTATATCTCTGAAAATTAGCAATAGTATTCATTATATCTGTTACTTTAAACACACTCAACTGCAGTTGTTTTACTAAGCAAGATGCATAAAGCATGCTGTTCATGTTTTATTTCATTTGTAAGATGAGCTTTTGAAAATGTATTATCCACAGAAATCTGGACATTTCTTGCTATGCCTTGATCTTGCAAACCTAAATTTTATTTTCTATATTCCAGGTTTATGCTTAAATTACAGTTCCTTAACAAGAGGAAAAAATTGCATAGTATTTTTTCCCATTGTCTAAACATATAATGGCTGTACATATTTTATATATTTTTTATAAATCTCTGGGCATATTTACTTGCTATATTTATTTAATGTATGAATATTTTGCATTGAGATCATTAGACATTACTATGAGAAGTTTTTTTTTTTTACAGGGACAGAGAGAGAGAGAGTCAGAGAGAGGGATAGATAGGGACAGACAGACAGGAACGGAGAGAGATGAGAAGCATCAATCATTATTTTTTTGTTGCTGTTGCAACACCTTAGTTGTTCATTGATTGCTTTCTCACATGGGCCTTGACCACAGGCCTTCAGCATCCTGAGCACCCCCTTGCTGGAGCCAGCAACCTTGGGTCCAAGCTGGTGAGCTTTTTGCTCAAGCCAGATGGACCCGCACTCAAGCTGGCGAGCTTGGGGTTTCGAACCTGGGTCTTCCGCATCCCAGTCCGACGCTCTATCCACTGTGCCACTGCCTGGTCAGGCGAGCAGAAGGTTTTTGATTTAAAACAAGTCTTAGATCCACTAAAATTAATTGCTGTAGTATATTTTTCTGGTGACTTAATCTATATTTTTAAACAGCATTACATATCTTTACTCTAGAAGTATAGCTTTTAAGTTTTATGAATTTTGCCATTTTGCTAACACCACTATGCCTAGTTTATCCACTGTCTCACTGGAATTATTATTTCTCCATATAATTTTTTTGTTGCAAATCTAACCAATGGAGAGGCTTCTGGATATTTAGGTCTACATTCTAATTTTGGTCTCTATATTTTGTTTTCATAACTTGGCCACTTAGTAGTCATGGTTGCCCCCTTGACGATGACCTTTCTTCATCAGAGTCAAGGCCCTGGCTCACCAGACCGTCCATTTTCTTTTTTTTTTGCATTTTTCTGACATCTTCCAACAAGCAAAAATTATGTGAGACTTCAACTCCTGTGGAGACGGCCATTTCTTCTGAAGGTCCTGACCTTACCCAAAGAGTTTGGGGAAAAGATTAAATGAGATGAAGCAGTGGCTTTCAAACATTTTTAATAGGGAGCCATAGTAAGAGATATATTTTCCACTATGACAAGTATACCTGTTTAAAGTAGAAGGTACAATGAATACTATTGTGAACTGTGCTTGTTTTTAGCCTTCATTTTGTTTATGTGGTTAACAAAATCATGTTTATTGATTTACAAAATTGTAGTAACCTTGCCTCCATGGAATAAATCCCAGTTGATCACAGTGTATGACCTTTGAAATGTATTGCTGGATTGGTTTGCTAATATTTTGTTGAGAATTTTAACATCTCTGTTCATCGGGGATATTGACTTATATTTTTCTTCCTTTGTAGTGTCTTTTTACTTTTTAAAATTTTTCTGAAGTGAGAAATGGCGAGGCAGAGAGACAGACTCCCACATGCACCTGATCGGGATCCACCCGGCATGCCCACTAGGGGGTGATGCTCTGACCATCTGGGGCATTGTTCCATTGCAACCAGAGCCATTCTAGTGCCTGAGATGGAGGCCATGGCTGCAGGAGGGGAAGAGAGAGATTGAGAGAAAGGAGAGGGGGAAGGGTGGAGAAGCAGATGGGCGCTTCTCCTGTGTGCCCTAGCCTGGAATCAAACCCAGGATTTCCACACGCAGGGCCAATGCTCTACCACTGGACCAAACGGCCAGGGCCTGTAGTGTCTTTATCTGCTATTGGAATTAGAATAATGCTAGCCTTGTAAAATGAATTTAGGAGTATTACCTCCCCTTGAATTTTTTGAAATAGTTTGAGAAGGATAGGTGTTAGTTCTTTGAATGTTTGGGAAAATTCATCTATGAAGCCATCAGTTCAGGACTTTTGTTTGTTTGGGTTTTTTTGATTACTACTTCAATTTCACTACTTATAATCAGTCTATTCAGATTCTTTGATTCTTCCTGATTCAGTTTGGAAGTTTGAAGTCTCTATAGGAATTTATCCATTTTATCCAGATTGTCCTATATGTTGGCATATAGTTGTCTGTAATATTTTCTTACAATCCTTTGTATTGCTTTGGTGTCAGTTGTTACTTCTCCTCTTTCATTTCAGATTTTGTTTATTTGGGTCCTCTCTCTTTTTTTCTTGATGAGTCTGGTTAAAGGCTTGTCAATGTTGTTTATTTCTTTAGAGAACCAGCTCTTGGTTTCATTAATCTTTTGTATTTCTTTAGACTCTGTTTTGTTTATTTCTGTTCTGACCTTTACTATTTCCTTTCTTCTACTCACTTTGGGCTTTTTTGTTGCTCTTTTCCTAATCCTTTAAGTGTAAAGTTAGATTGTTTTGAGACTTTTCTTGTGTCTTGAGGTAGGTCATTTTTGAAGAAGTGTGGGTACTGACTTCTACTATAAAAAATATGTATAGTACAGGAATGTTTTGACACCTGTATTTATTTAAAAAGGTAGGCAGAGTGAACTCCTATTAAAAGAAACTCCAGTATATTATATAGAATGGCCATGGCAAAATTTAGCATCATTAACAAATCATACATTTAAATTTAAGTGAAATCAATAAAAAGAGTAATATATACAATATATCTGTATATACTGTTTTTCTTGAAAAACAGTATATACAGATATATACACATGTATATTTGATCCAATATATATAGAAAAAGAATTGAAATAAAACTTACATGAAATAGTATTTACCCTTACCATGATTCACTCTGATGTTTTCTATTTAATTTAAAAATCTTGATTCTGATTCACTAAACTGATTTTGCAATCAACCAATAAGTTTGAAAACACTAGGCAAGGAATCACCTAGCTTAATAAAAGTTTTGTCTCTCTCTTCTTTTTTTCTTCTACTTCATAATAAAAACTCTCCTACTTTCCTACTAGAAGAGAAAAGTAAGTAGAATAGAGAGATATGTAAGGTATGTACTGTTTAAAATGCAGATACTTTTTGTCAAATTTTCTCCAAGTATGTGTGAGTTTCCTTAGGGTGCTAGAGGCTTATCAGTTGAACACATAAAGCAGGGCTCACCCACTAAAGTACCTGCCTATAAGAGCCAGACAGATCATGTGAATGAATGATGTGGCTGGTGGGGGACTGCTGGGGCAGTAGGTAGGGAGTTCAGAGGGCACATATGGGAATGCTGGCCAATTGTTGCCAGATCTTCAGATTTTTTAAAAGAATACTCATATTTGGATATTTTAATGCAAAATTTGTGCTTTCAAAATTTTGGAAACTAGTTAAATTTTAAGGACCCAACAATAAAGTTTATGACCCACAGTTGTCATATCATCACTCATATCATCTGTCCTTAGCACAAGTGACAGAAACCTTCTCGAGAGGAGTGTTTTAGACAAGCCCTGCAGGAACTTATAAATTCCAGGTAGTGAAATGAAGTGTTTCTGGAATCTGTAATGCCAAAGTGGTGTCACTGAAAGACTGTTTGATTAAGAGTCAAAAGACAGAGATTCTTTTCCTGGTTCCAAGGGTTACTCAGGAATGACCTTGGCCAAATGATCTCAGCTGTCGATGGACCAACTGGACCCCTGTGAAATGTTCTGTGAGGAACTTGGCCTGACCAAAAATATCTGACTCCAATGACCTAACAATTACTAATGACCAACCAAATAGGGAGTACTGCTTCCCAAAGACCGTCATATGTCCTAACCCTCTTATTGGCCAGGGATTAGGAAAAAATAAAAATTTCCATTTGGCCCTCATTTTCCTTTCTAGCTCTTAAACTTTTACAAAAAAAACGTACTGGAAATCCTAGCCATTTCTTTATTTTTGATGATCTATTCCTCTTTCAATCTTTCCTACATAATCATATGTTCCCGAAGTACTTCTTGTACAATAATAATAATCTCTCCTCACTCAAGACCATATTCTGGATTTTTAAATTTTTCTTTTTTTTATTTTATTCATTTTAGAGAGGAGACACAGAGTGAGAGAGAGAGAGAAAGAGAGAGAGAGAAAGAGAAAGAGGGGAGGAGCTGGAAGCATCAACTCCCATATGTGCCTTGACCAGACCAGTGCAGGGTTTTGAACTGGCGACCTCAGTGTTCCCAGGTCGACGCTTTATCCACTGCACCACCACAGGTCAGGTGATTTTTTAATGCCTATAGGTTTGTATCCAGACTTCAGCTGGACTACTGTGAGCCCCTCTAAAACCTACCTCACTGGACCAATCTGTTCGGCCATCCCCAGTGGTTGACCCACCTACATACCCCCACGTCTGGTCAGAAAGTCTCCTGAGTCTCATCTCTGCGTATGTAGTCACATTTGTCACTTGCTCTGCCGGTTTTCCTTCCCTCTTTGTTTCCATCGATTTTACTGCCTTTCACAGTTTACTTTCTTCAAGCAGATGCTCCTTCAAAAGGAGCTGGCATAGAAGCAGATGACAAGCTCTCCTTGGCAGGGGCAGTAAAGTCGTAATGGAGTTAACCTGAGATCACTCATGGAGGGGGCACTCGGGAGGGGATTAAGGGTGATGGTTTCTGGAGTTGAGGGAATCCACATATTTTGTCTGTTTTGGTTTTGTCAGGGGTGAGTCCTTTCCACAGACTAAGTTAGGAGACTAGACATTGTTACATGAGTTATCCCTGTCAACTTACACTTTGGTTCGGTCAACTACCAAACATGTATTGTTCAATACCTGCTGGCACTATAAAAGGTCCTCCATTTAAGAGTAAAATTCAGACGATCTCTGACTTCAGGGAGGGAGCCCACAATCTAGAGGTTCTTGTCAACAAATGAAAAATTCAGTGATTTCAAAAGCAATTTGTATGTGTGATGATACAAACATGTTTGCGTCAGGAAAGCTGCGAGGATCCAGCCAGCTTTTGAGAGAGAGGATGTCTCTCCTCTCCACCACCTGGTAACTCATCGGAGTCTGCAGACTTGGCTAGGATTAAGGGAACAACCTGAGCACGGCAGGAAGAGTGGGTCTGGTGGCTCAAATGGGGCAAGAATCAGCTCGTGGCACCAGGCCTCAGCACACCAGGCACAAAACAATCCTTTCCTTCAACTCCCCAAATTCTCTGCAGGGGAAGCCTAAGAATGAGGGAGAAAAGGAGGCAGAGAGCTACACTCGGGCGAAGGAAGAAAGGGCCTAAATCTGTAAAAGTGGAGAAAATCAACCAACTGGAAGCTGATGGGAGATCATGCTTATTCAAAAAGGACAATTAAAAAGGTAATTGCAGAAGGCAGAGAGAAAAACTGGGCTGCCAGGTTAGTGGGAAAGGAAAACTCAGCTCTTAGAGAAATTGATTACATTTTGCAGCTTGGATTTCCCACTTGCTGCTCCTTCTGACTGCTTCTCCTTCCTCCCCAGGAGCTGGGCCTTCTGGCTCCAAGGTCCTGCTCTCTTTGTGGGACAGTGAAACTTCAGAAATGAATTCATCAGGGCAAGTAAGCATTGCTAACATAATTCTCCTTCGGGGTGAGACAGGCACTTGAATTTAAACTATTCGGTTGGATTCTGGAGGACCATGTTGGTTCTACCTGAGTTAAAGCTCATACTCCAGCTTTAACTCCCCACCCCCCAACAAATTCCTTTATTTAGAAACAAGGCTTGAGGGTCCCTGCTCCTCTTAATCCCTGAGTGGATTATATACTGGGTTATTCTGGGCCAAAGAAGGATTTGACAAAGACCGAAAATTCAAAAGAGTCATTTTTGGAGTAAGGTAGTCCTTGTTTCCAAACCTGAGCTTTGCCACTGACTAGTGCAAGACCCTCATAGCAACTACTTTGTCTCAGCTTGTTCTCCAATCTGTAAAATGGGGAGCAGTACCTACATTTTAGGGTGATTTTGAAGATTAAGTTGGATTATGCCTATAAAGCAGTGCTTGAAAAATAGTGAGTGTTCAAAGAACGATGGTGAGCTGTATACGCAGGCCCACAGAGCATGCCCACATTCCTCTGGTTTATTCCCAGCTCACTCTGATGTCTCCCTCTGCTCCCTGATTCTGTCACCCACTGGCCGACAGAAAGAGTCTTTCTAGCTTTTATCATTGTGGTTAGAAACAGTAATCTTGGAAAGTGCTCTCAAATTATTTATCTAATTAAACAAACAAACCTTTTAAAGCCAGACATCCTAAATCTCTGTAGTCTGTCTGTTGACTTGACCAGAGCAGCTCAGATGGTCAGAAAGGGCTTTCCAGGTAGAAAAAATAATAAATCAACAGTCTGGAAAACAAGGACCCCTAAGTTACACGAGCCTCACTAAAACAGTCTGTTCACCCTATTTACTTTGCCATGGTGTCTATCTAGCATTAGTAGGGTACTGGGAGAATCCAGGTTACCACCCAGCAGGCATTCCCTCTAAAGGTAGATACGTATGGGCAAATACCACGTTTGAAGCATGACAGCCGAATCTGAAGTTAACTCTTCAAGTAATTACATCACTAAACAATCTATCACAGTGATTTGTTTACTGCTAGACTGAATTTCTCCAGGGTGGCAACCATATCAGATCCATTTTCAATCTCTGGTGATAAACACTGCCTGTCACATACCAGGTATCCACTAAATGTTGGAATGAACTGAACTGAACGAAGATGGGACATCCCCTTTACTAACTCTAACTTTCTGTAATGTTTCTTGAGCTACCCATGCACCTGAGAATTTGTAACTAAGAGTAATATTAACATGGTTCAGGGGCTTGTGAACCTATAGTCTGAGATAGCATGTGATTAGAGTGACTTTTGTGCTGGGGAGAGAAAACCCAAGAAGAGCGACCCTTGTCTCCATTTATTCCCCCTCTTAGTGTCCCACAAAACCATTTATCTCTGGGTACGTACCTAAAAGCCTTATTCCATTTATTTGTTCAGGTATCTGTTTTTATGGATAGGGGGTCCATACATCCCACTGGTTTGGAATTTACCAGGTTCATGTCTGTTATCCCAGTGTAATTATGAATACACTTGCCCATATTTTCAAAAGTGCCCTGGTTTTGATGCTAAATCATAAGGATGCTGTACTTACGAGAGAGTTCATTTAGCTGCCCACCTCTACCTGCCATGGAGTCTGGGTACACCACCCCGCCCTGGCTCTCCCTGTGGAGGCACCTCAGTCAGCCTAGTTCTGTAGCACTGGGCCCCCTCCTAGAAGAAAAGGCACCTCTCTTTGGGGAGACTCTGATGGAACAGCAACAACAAAAATCAGTTCTTTATATTTAAGGCTTTCCTGTCATCTTGGACCTCTCTCTACTGAACATTAAGAAACAAAGGCTCCCTAATAATTACATCCTCAAATTTGCTGAAATCTAGAAGATATGCCCATTAGAAAACTCTAATCTAGTAATTAGACTTAAGCTTCTCAGGTTAAACTGCACCTTAATAATGAAGCTTATTTTGTCGAAATCAGTTAATGTCCTCTAATGTGTTTCGGAATAAATGGACAGACAGAAATTAAAACGTGGCTAGCCATGGTAATCAGAAAGCTCACTTTATTCAGTCAATAACAATGGCACTTTAATGGGTTCTTTTTACTATTGGGATGTAATTGTGCTTGCCTCTAATTTCTTGTAATGATGGAACAAATTAGATTACCTCATACTTTTAGGATCATTTGGGTACATCATGTTTTGGTGCTTCCATAAATCCCACTGGAGGTGAAATGAGTTCTGTGATTGCTCATTCTCTCTATTTGGTGACATGTCTCCCTCATGTCAGCAAAATGGTAACCACCATCTACCTTAATCCAAGACATTGCAGTAGAGTTAAAAGAAATGAGCGCCTCTGCCCCTCTCTTTTCAGACTTCCTCTTTGTAGCTATCAACATGCGGCATGCCTGCTGTGATACAGTCTTGTTAGAATAAGCAGAGTAATTCTCTTGTGAGACTTCAGGGCTCTCACCACCGTAAGTTCAAAATGTACCTGTGATTCAAACTTAGATGAAGGAATGAGTTGGTAAGAACATGATGAGCATTAAGCAGTATTAGGAACACAAACTACTTTTATTTTGTGCTACCAGTTCCTCCTTTCCCTAATTGCAGGTAGACATGCAAGCTTAGAGGTAGGGAATCTACAGCCACATATCATTAAAATTAATTAGTCATTAGTCTAGCACATTTAATTGTTAGGTCTTTACCCAGAGCAGGTCAAATATTCTAGCAAAACCTAATGCATTTTCCTGAACACTGCAGCTACTAATCGCATACTGTAAAAGATCATACTATAAATGACATTGCAAATACAGTGCAGCAGACTGACATTAAATATTTAAAACAAACATGCATCTATTAATAAGAAACAATGTCGCATTGGTACTAGCTGTCTTCTAATATTGGGCTTTTCTTCACCAGTTGTATTAATAGAGAAAATCTGTAATAGAAATTTCAGACTATTAGGTAGTCAGGTATTGTCATAAAGCTATGTTCTCATAAATGGCTTGATAGGAATGTAATGGTGAAGTTTCAAGAACTTCCTTTAAAAGACACCTGTCATATTGCTTATATCTGTTCTTCATTCTTTTCCTACTGGCTAGAATATGAAGTTGCTGGATGGAGCAGGAGTAGCCATATTGGACCGTGAGTTGAGTTGAGGCATAATGAGCATATCTAATAGCTTCCAAATGGAAGGAGCATATGTGCTTGAACACATTATGAGACAGTATTGTCACATTAGCTATAGACTGTCTATCTACTCTTAGATTTTTAACATGATAGAGGATAAACATCTGTATTCGCTAAGCCACTTCTATTTATGTCTGTGTTCACAGTCAAACACAATCCCAACTAATACCAAGACCGACAACACTCCAATTTCCTTGCTCTAGCACCATAGTTTAGTCTTGTAAAAAAAAAAATAAAGAAATGTGTTCACATAGTCTAGGCTGTAATTTAGATACTGGATCACTGGTTGCCAGCTTACTGTAATTTGAAGATATTTTCTAGTAACAGAATCTAGTTAAGAGCTTCCAGAATTATCTGAAGATGATTTCTAAAAAATATGCCAAACAAAACTGTACGACCCTGAAGCTTCCCATAGGGTTCAGGTTTTGTCTTTCTAGCCAGATTTAGAGGTCACTCCAGTTTGGAAACCATTGGGATGAACTGAAAGGTGGTTTTCCTGCTATGAAGAAGTATACTGTCATTTTGGGAGGTTTTCCTTCTCCTAACCTCCTCCCACACTCACCTGTACACTTGAACACATGTATGTTTACACAGTTTTCTGACTCAATAATCTCCAAGCACACTACTCTTGTTAAATCATTAAAAGCTGGAGGGTCTTTTCAGAATTATTTCCTCCCATGATTTGTTATTTAAAGCCAATATTCTCTATTCCTGCAAGCCCAATAATTTTAACACTAAATTCTTATGGATCCAAGTCATGTCTGAAAGTTTTATAGAATAACATAGTGTGGTCATATGGTCAGAGCACAGATACCTCTGAATGTACAATACTTTAAGGTGAAACAGTTTATGTGTAAGCTCCATGAGGTCATGGAACATGGCTGTCTTGTGCATTACTAAGTCCCCAGCAGTGCCCTCAATGTAAATCTGTTGAATGAATAAATGAAGAGTCTGCCCGAGGCAGTAAACTTATTATCTGAACACACTTGCCCACCTCTGTGTATTCATTGTCACTGGATGTATACACAGCCTCCAAATGACTTTGCAAGACTGTGCCTCTATATTGTCTGCCATAGTTACCAAAGGACTTGCTTTTCATAAATTGCTCTAGCATCATACCCTCCTCCTACAGGGAATCTTGCTGTATAATCTATTTTTCTGAAGTACTATCTTTCTCACTTAGATCTCCTAATACATAGACATATTGTTGGATATACTTAGATAAAGAAGAATATGCATGCTCAAGCTCCCTTTGGGAAAAACTGCAACTGTCAGAAATGTTAATTACCAAAATGAAGTGCATAGATTATGAGGCATACCTCTCAGTTCTGTTTGTTCACAGCAGTCTGACCCTGCATTAAAAAATTAAGATAGAAAATAAAAATAGTTCTAAGAACTCCTTTGGGGGAGGCCTACCACTATTTCAGCAAAAGAATGATTGTCCACAAGACCCCTGATCATTCTCAACCCATTCAGCACTGCCAGTGTCCCCCTAACCTCTCCACTGTGTACTGACAGGTAGCAAGGTAAGGGACTGTCGAGGCAGAAACTACTTCAGTCTTTCAAAATCCGGGATTTAAGGAAAACCAGGATCAAAAATACAGAAAGACAAAGTGTTCTGTCTATCCTAATGAATGTTAGCTAACCATAATGCCATTGATAAACTATATCACAAAACAGATGAGATTTATTAATTAAGGCAAATCTTGTTTGTGTTAACTCATCTATTCTCCCTAACGTCAGCATTTAGTCATTTCCCATATACTGAAATGACGTGTTTGTAAATTTTAAAAAGGTTAGTGAGATGACTTTTTAAAAGATGGTTGAGCTGTTCCTTCTAGCAGTTTCAGTATTTGGATTAGAATTTGAGGTAAAAAAAGTATAAATAAGTCATGCTGTAATAGTCAAAGGCAATTAGATGTTTGAGATTGTTTTGTGGTTATATAGAAAAGTGTCCTTGTTGTTGCGAGGTATTCATCTGAGGATGAAGAGCCATGTGTTTAGCTTTCTCTCAGGTGGTTCAGAGAATAATGTGTGTGTGTGTGTGCGCGTGCGCGCAGGCGCATAGGTACACAAAGAGAGTGTAATAAAGCACATGAGGCAGAATGTTGACAATGAGTGAACCAGGGTAAGGAATATGCATATGTTCTTTGTACTATTCTTGAAGCTTTCCATTGAGTTTGAAATTATTTCCAAATAAAACAAGAACAGTGACCATGAATAATTTAAATGATTTCATAGCTGAGCACTCTTTCCTGCCTTCCCCATGTAAACACACTTCATACACTCATAGACACACCTAAGTAACACTTAACTGTACCTTTTTGCCTGTGTAATGAGTGTCAGCACGTACAGGGTGAGAAATTCAGTCTTCTATTCACGTACTCAAGCTCTACGTGATTCTAAGAGACTTTTTAGACAATAATTTGATTTTTAAGATAACAATGTCAAAGACATACTATAATGTCCTTCCATGTAAACAAGGCTGCCCTTTTGTCCTTTCAGACTTGGTTGAGACTGATCCATGGTGCACAACTAAATACCTGAGGACACACGCTTGAAAGACAGCCGAGGCATACTGCCTGAACCACAAACTATCGAAAACTTGGCCAAAAGTGACTACTTTGGACTATTGACTTCAAAAGTGCTGATGAATAGAATGAACTGTGGAAGATGTATGATTTGTTTTGAACACAGTTACTATGATTGATGGCCCAGATGTGGCAAGTTACTTCACTCCCAGTGGAGATGAAAGTTTCACTGCCTTGACTCTTTCAACATTCTTGTTGAGACAGGTTTCACTCTTATGGGCCAATGTACTAACAAATCACTTATAATTTGCAGCATAATGAATTTATTAGCTACACTATGGATCAATGCTGTACATAATATTCCCGAGTTAACATGAGCTCTTAATTAAATGTCCTTATTACAAATGCCTCTGCAAATTTTCCTTCAGATTACCAAACTTAAACACATGAGTCTAAGCGTCAACCAGTAATTATGCTAGTCATTTTTGAGATGGGCCAGGACCAGGACAAGGACCAGGACCAGGATCAGGATCAGAACCAGAGCCAGGACCAGGACCAGGACGAGGACCAGAGCCAGGGTTCGGGTCAGATTAGAAAGTGATCTAGTATGCATAGCAGGTTATAAAACTGATATAAGTATCAAAACCATCAATAAGTTGACCCAAACTATTCTATGCCTCAAGTTAGTCTGACACCCAGAGTATTAGCTTCTGAGCAGCCCAATGTTAATGATTGCCTTAAAAATGTAGAAGACGAGTTAACATCTGAGACAATCACTTTATTTGGCAGTGGCAGCAGTATGGGCAATGAAAAAGAAGGAAGTTAAAAAAATGAGAATAGGATAGTAGTTTTTAGTGTGAATTTGAAATCCTTATTTTAAACTGATGATTATCATTTCAAAATTTAAAAAGGAAGATGAGGGAGTAAGAACCTAATTCCAAGGTATCTCTAAAGGAAAGGGTCTTTCAGTTAAAAATCTGACTTGGATTGGGGTCAGAATTGAACTGTTTTTTTTTTTTATTTTGTAGTTGTCATTAATAAAGAAACATGAGAAAAATATATAGTTGTTCTTGGAGCTCACTAGGACAGAAGGGGGAGAGAGAACAAAAGTAGGGAGGGAGCGAGGAGAGAGAGAGAGAGAGAAAGAGACTGACCGACAAAGTCTGCAAAAAAAAAAAAATTAAAATCCAGCTTTAAGATCCTAAAATATGCTATATTGCAAGTCCCCCTCATAATACCAAAATTTGCTACAATATATTTGAAATATTTCTTTTTTTAAATTAAACTTATTTTATTTTATTTTAGTGACAGGAGGGGAGGCAGAGAGACTCTCTCATGTGCCCCTACTGGTATCCACCCGGCAAGCCCACTAGGGAGCGATGCTCTGCCCATCTGGGGCCCTTGCTCAGTTGCAAACATAGCCATTTTTTAGTGCCTGAGGGAAGCTATGGAGCCATCCTCAGTACCTGGGCCAACTCACTCTAATCAAGCCTTGGCTGCAGGAAGGGAGGAGAAGAGAGAGGGAGAGAGAGGGAGAGAGAAGTGAGAGGAGGAAGGGTGGAGAAGCAGATGGGTGCCTCTCCTGTGTGCCCTGACCAGGAATCAAACCCAGGACATCCACATGCTGGGCCGATGCTCTACCACTGAGCCAACTGGCCAGGGTTGACATATTTCTTAATTTTAAAATCAAATTGTTGCGTCTATTAGCTAAGGTGACATTTACATTTTTGTTACTCTTCAACTGAGTTCTGGCAACCATTATAAAGTCCTCGCCAAGCTCCAGTCGGTCCACTTTGTGCTAGGTAGATTACACAGCTCTTAAAACAAACCATGGAGTGCCAGGTCTGACCCTGCTGAAGTTAGGTGTGTCATCAGGTCCTGTAGGTTACCCATGCTCCAGTATTTTATCACAGTGAACCATAAAACTACTGGCAATGAATTTTCAATATCCCACATAAGATGGTAGTTTGTTAATTTAGTTTGCTTCTCTTTTAAATGAATTTTTTACTCCTCTCTAAAAATATCAATAAAGCATCTGCTTTTACTTGTTTATCAAATAACTTTTAAAAAATGTATTTAATGAAAGCATCAGAGACCCATGAATTAATACATCCATTAGTGATAATCCTCTCTCTATGCTTAGTTTTATTTTTAGGCATTAGTTTTTTTTCTATCCTTCCAAAAAATAGCCTGACTTCCAAAAGTAGGGAGCATTTCAGTTGTAGAAATGTCCACAGGCTGCCCGACTTTCATAAAAGAAAAGAAATAAGCTTCATTAAAGAAAAGAAAGTCAGTAGATTCTGTGCTTACCTTACACACTGACTTCAAGTTTACCAACACCTGATTTTCATATTTTGGGGACTTTCCTTCTCTCTACAGATAGCGCTCTTTTTATTCCCTGGCCACAAAGGATAAGTGTGGTCTATTTCCTTGGGAAATAAGATCAGGAAATAATTGTCAAGAGACTGTACATCAATAAAATACTTTGTCAAGAGGTACACTGAAGACCTAGAAATCCTGTTCCTTCCTTTGGCTCATACAATTTTAATCATATTACATCATGCACATCAGTATTTAGAAGCTATTGAGACATTTCAACATAATATTGTCCTTAGGATCAATGGTTTGGGACTCTAAGAAAGTCAGTTTTATATTAATTTGTTTTGTTCCTTGGTAACTAAACCTCCTTTGATAGGATCTGAGAATTGATATTCTCATTTCATAAAGGACACAGAAGTGATCCAAGCAGATGAAGTGTCAAAGGTAATCACTGTGAAAGCACTTTTACCTCAAGCAAAGCTGTCCAAATATTTTTCTATGTGTATTTCAGATTCTCTTCTAAAAAACATGCCCTATTGACTCTAGTAATGAAAAGACATTGATTCATTTCACAAGTATTTGTTGAACATATAGTATATATTAAACATGGGCAAGATGCCGGACAAGCAAAGAGAGATAGATAAGGCACTGCTCTTAGGAAACTCACAATCTGGTCATGAAGAGAGACAAGCTAACAAGCAATCCTAGTGTCCCACCATGACAAGGGCCCCAATAGCACATACAGAACAGAGGCACCTAACTCGGTCATGGAGTAGGTGCTTCCTGAGGAGGCAATTCTTGATCCATCCACAAGCAGGAGGAATTAGTTGCAGAGAAGAGGAGCAAGAGTAGATAGATGGGAAGGGGTGGCAGACAGAGAGAATAACATGGACAAAGGTTCACAGTCATGGGGACACAGTGCATTTGTTCCAGCAGAGAGTGCATGTGCAGGAGAACAGCGTGAGATGAGGCTGGACAGATGGGCAGGAGAAGATCAATAGGTCAATGACTAGTGAAGGAAGTGGTTATGTCCTCAAGTACTGGGGGAGCATGGAGAGATATTTATTTTGAAGATACTGATTCTTTTTCTTTCTCATTCTATGGAAAACAGAAGAGAAAATATGACTTTATGGAGAGTGAATTGAAAATAGCCTTAGGTTTATGAACAGAGAAAAATATATGGTTAATACCCTGTCCCAATTAGATTTTTTTTTTAAATGCAGCAAGTTAGCACATGCTTTAATACATTTCTAGTCAGTATGATGGTATTGAAATATAGTCTAGGTTTCTGATACAGTTACTGGAGTCTGAATGTCACTGCAGGGATGAATAAACCAGCAGATTGGATTCATATGGGTTTGCCATATGACATGTTTTTTTTTCCCAACATAAGATCAGAGGAAAAATTGATTTCATCCTATTTACTGGCTTATTTGGATGAGAACTGAATTCAATGCCATTATCCCTTTATTCTTTTGTATTTAAAAGCTAATGTTGGATTGTGTGTTACAGAAGAAATAATTTAATACCTTCTGCTAAATAATACATCTTATTTCTTATGGACTTTAAGTTTTTAAAAAGGAAGAAAAACAGGACTTGGACTTTCTTCTCTTTATAAAAATCACACTATTTTTAGACTTTGAGACTTTTTAAAGTTATTAAATAAACACATTTATTAATTTACTCTAATTATATTATAATTACTTGCCAGCTAAGTACCTTGTAATATGTGCATTCTTTTAATGTTACTCTTAAGTGGTCAGTTTTAAATAACTCAACATTTATGAAAACTTTATGAGACAACAGAAACGAAGTTCTGTTGTGAACCCTATAGTGACAAAACATGAATCCCATTGGCTTGAGATCTAGAGCTTAAGCTGCCTACTTGATCTCTAGATTAAAAATGATGATATGTATAAATACAAAATCCAACATCTCATTAAGGTGAGTATTCTGAAATTTCAGTGTCTTTGTTCATAATACAAGTAAAACTTGTCACTAACACATACTGCCAGCATGCTAAGATTCCTTTAGGGTATAGATTTCATTTGGATTAATGTAATTGTTGATATTGGTAGTATATTTCACATGAGCTTAAGAAATCACGAAATCACGGTAAATTCAGGCAATGGAAATAATGAAAAGTATTTTAAAAAGTATTATTTTGCTATGAGCTGGATCTCAGTCCTTCTGCTTCATTCATTTGTTCACCCATTTGTTAATTTATTTCTTAATTCAAAAATATATTTTCGGCAATTTCTGTGGCAGACACTGTGACAGGTGCTGATTCAATGAATAAAACACATCTGGTTTCGGTGCTTAAGTATCTTGCCCAGTGGAGCAGAGAGTCAAATAAAAAATTAAAATCTGATTAAAATTACATGTAAAAATGCCACACTTCCCCCCAAAAGATAATTTATCTATTAAGGAAGACTCAGTACAGTGAGGGAGCTAAATCTGTAAGTAAGTATAAAACAAAATTATCAGTAGCTGATATAGAGTTCAAAAAGGGACCTTAGGCAGAAAGTTCTGGCTTTGGATTTCGTTTTAAATATAGCTGTGTGCTTCTGACCAGTTACTCAAGTCTTCTTTTTATAAATTTTATTTATTCATTTTAGAGAGGTGGGTGGGGAGAGGAAAGAGGCGGGGGGGGGGAGAGAGAGAAGGGGGAGAGAAGCAGGAAACATCAACTCCCAAATGTGCCTTGACTGGGCAAACCCAGAGTTTCAAACTGGCGACCTAAGAGTTTCAAGTCAACACTTCATCCATTGCGCCACCACACATCAGGCTACTCAAGTCTGCTAACCCTCAGTTTCCTCTGTAAAGGGAGGATAAAAACACCTTGCTTATCTGATAGTATGAGAATCAGCTAAATGACCAGGCAATTCATTAAATTACATTTATTATAATTGTTATTTTCTGAAGTCATGGAACATTTCACACTGGGGGGAACATTTCAACTTGGTCTGGAAGAGCAAGTAGAATTTATCAGACAGAATAAGCTTGTTAGGCTGTTCCGGAGAGAAAGAACAAAGTGTGCAAATTCAAGTGGCCAGAATTTAAATGGTTTCTTGAAGGAATGGCAAATAGATCTGTGCAACTCAAGCATAATATCTAAATAATCTCTCTGCCTCTTCTTTTGACTGGTAAACAAAGGAAAGTATCCTAAAAATCAATGTAAAACCTTTTATTTTTTATGAATTATCCATTGCTCATGTCATTGAAACACTTAGATCTTTTATAACTCAGTGTTAAGAGAGCTGGTAAATCAACATTAACATATTTCACAGCATTTGGACAAAAAACAGACAGAACAGTTAAGAGCAAGCATGTTCCATGTGAGACCTTGAAGCCTTCATCAGGTTCAGAAGATACAATTAAAGGACTAAAAATTGGTCCAGGGATATTTCAGTGATGCTCCTACCATCATCCTAACCATTATTTTTTATTTAATAAAATTCATTTTTTATCACTCATTCTTTTGTGAATTCCATTCCAGGACAAGGAGTTGCCTTTTTATTCAATGGGGAAGCCCTCTCCTTCTTTACTGGGAGATTCCTGAGCAATCATGAAAACAGCAATCACTGTCAACACAGCTAATACTTGCATGGAGCCTCTTGTCCATGGTGCTTGAATGACTCACCCTTCCACTTTTTTAGGTAGTGGGTATGGCTAATTTTTGAGTCTTTGGGTTGTCCTGCACTCGTCACTGTTTTGGCTTACCTCAGTGCTAGCATAGAATTTAGCATTAACTGTTCACTAGGGCAGTTATCATCTATCCAGTTGTTTTCTAGCTTCCAATATTCTGTTGTTGGTACTCCTTTCCCATTTTCTATGTCACTGCTTTATTCTTTAAAAAGTCTTTTTATGGTTTACAGAAGGTAGAGATGCGTAATGAGTGTACTAATTGTTTTCTCTTTAGCCAGAGGTACCAATGTTTTTTTACCATTCTAACTTGTCATTTATATCTCTTCTTTTGTGAACTGTCTTAACATGTCTCTTATGATTTAATGATACCTTAGAGTTTTCCTTACTTGTTTGCATGAGCTCTTCCTTAGTTAGTGTATTAATCCCTGACCTGCAATATCTTTAGGATGACTGATTTCAAATCCAACAGAGTTATCCGCAATTCCTGTGGTTTGGAATGTACATAAGTCATGGGTTCTTAGATAGAGGAGATGTAATTAAATGTATCTGAATATTTTATCAAAGTACATGTATTTAAAATCACATAAAGAACAATCTTCAATAACTAGGTTTGGAACTTGTGACAGGCAAATACTGATATTTAAAAAAAATTTTTTTCTATTGGTTTGAAAGAGACAGAGAGAAAAAAGGAGAGGGGGGGGTTGGAGGGGGAAGGAGATAGAGAAAGAGGGAGTGAAGCATCAACTCACCATTCCATTTAGTTTCATTTAGTTGTGTATTCATTGATTGCTTCTTGTACGTGCCCTGACTGGGGATTGAACCCATGACCTCAGTGTCCTGGGACAATGCTTTATCCACTGAGCCACTGCTCTAGGGTAGATACTGAGCTTTAACTACATTAATTAAATAAACTTCCACTGTACAGTTGATATGTGTAAAGCACCATATCTCTGAGAGTATAAATTTCAAGGGTCTGAGTCCCTTCCTTACAGGTTTTTCTGGAGAAAAGAGATTCATAAATAACTATAAAACAATGAGAACTGATCTATATCAGAGACACAAAGCTGAGAACTCACTTGACCAGTGAGTTAGGAAGAAATGAGGAAGACCTCAGGGCTGAAGAGCTGCCACTTGAAGTGGATCTTGAAGGATGAATGGTGGTTTTGCTAGGATGCAAAGGTGAGAAAAGGCATCCCAGGCTGTAAAAAGCAAATGTGCAAAATGTTGCAGATGCTTAAAAAAAGTGTACTTAGGGAATGGTGAGAAGTCTTCGGGGGTTGCTGAAGGTCTGGACAGGATTGTAGAAAGGGAGTTCAGCCTAACCTGCTGAATTTTACAGATTGGAAATCAGTCCTAGAGAAGTTATAAATTGTCAAAGATTCCATTCTTAATGATAGAAACAGGACTAAGACATAATGTTCCAACTTCTTTTAGAGCATTTTTTTGTATTATATCACACAGTTCCTTACTTCTCACTATAGATACAGATTATTTTCCTAAGAGCAAGTATGAAAGAACTGATCAGAAGATCTAGGGGACACAACTAGGATTCAATTCCAATCTATTGTTAGAGATTCCTTTGAAGTGCTTTGTTAAGGATTCTGAGGTCTACAGAAAAAGCACAATATCTTAATTATGTCTGCTTATCATGGGCATAGGATGGGAGAAATGGCATGGAATTTTATCTATGAGCAAGAACCATCTAATGAGGAATGAGGAGTAGAAAATAAGAAGGAAAGGAATACACCACATACAATTTATGACTAATCTAATTTTGGCTTAGTTTACATGATCAAATTTATTCTTTTGAAAAAGTCATTACATTTTGGATTAGATTATTTAAAATCTCTCCTTTTTCAACTTTTAATTTCTTTTCCTGTTTCAGTTTTCTCTTTTAAACAGCTTGTTAATTCAGCATTCAAGATTACACTATTCTTTAACCACTTTGATGCCTTTAAATAGAGACCCTGTTATTATTTAATTTTTTAAATTACTGGTATGCACAGTTTTTGCAAATAAAATTCATTGTCAAATCTTGTTTATTTTGTCACTCCAATGAATGGGTTATTTATTAAAATACTTCATTTCTTTCTTTTTTATTTTGAGAGTACATTTATTAAAGCTGGGGACAGTGAAACAAGGGAGGGCTTAGGATAGAAGAGACAACAGGGGAGAGCTTAGAAGGAGCTACTTTGGTTCTTTAGAAATGTTATAGAAAAGAAATGAGCTAGGCAGGGCTGCTATTGGCTCTCTGGAAAGTCAGAGAGAAGGAGCTGTGGAGACAGGTTTAGGGGTTGTGCTGCCTGCTCTTCCCCAGGTTGCATTCCATGGAGGTTTCCAGAGTTTAAAGAAAGTACATGCCCGAGAGAAGGGCATGCCAGTGTACTCCATTTCTTTTCTTTTTCTTTTTAAATTTTATTTAGATAATTAATTTTAATGGGGTGACATTGGTCAACTAGATTACATAGATTTAGAGAAAACATCACCAGATTATTTTGACATTTGATTATGTTGTATACCCATCACCCAAAGTCAAATTGTCCTCTATCACCTTTTATTTGGTTTCTTTATGCCCCCTCCCCCCTCCATTTCCTCCCTTCCCCTCTCCCTGGTAACCACTGCACTCTTATCTATGTCCATGACTCTAAATTTTGTGTCCCACCTATGTATGGAATCATACTCCATTTCTTACAAATGAAAATAAATCAATTTTTCTTCAAACATTTGCTTATTTGGAATCAAATACATAAGTAGAAAAGACTTTATATAGTATGACATAATTTCAAAATTTATTATCACTTCTTACAAATATAGAGCAAACAAAAGTTTATCATCATTTTACTAAGATTAACAACAGGTAAGCATAAGTGTTAATCTCTTAGAATACTATTTTAATTTTTCTAAGTATTTTCACAACCTATTTAATTTTATCCATATTTTAAGTTATAAACATGTTTGTATTTTTAAAACAGATTAATATAATTTCTCCACATAATTTAACCCAAAATGTCATTCTAGATTAATGAGTTAATTTATTTCTCCACTTTTATACTTTATGGTACTCAAAGTCCTAAATGTAGATCCTTCTAGGAAACACCTTTAAAGAATTGTGCTTTACTTTAGAGTTCTTGAGCAATCACTTGAGAATTCTTGGAATAAAGCAGAAGGAAGGCTAAAGAGACAAAAGAGCACTATGGCTCCCTTAAGTTAATCAAACAGAATCCACTGCTGCACTAGGATGGCCATTTTTATATTGGTGTTTTATATTTCATAGAGTACATACTTTACACTGATATTTATATGTAGGAAAACAACACATCTTTCCAACTATAAGTGGAGCCTTGTGGCAAATAAAATAAACTAATTCCTATTAGTAAAACATTGGCGTTTATGTCTAGAGAAAAAATATTTTAAAAATCGAATTTAAAATGTTCCTGATTTGCACTCTGTGTAAGCAATTGGTTTGAGAATATTGCTGTGTAACTGCAGAAAATACTATCTAGATTGTCTGAAGTCTCCAGTGGCAATAAGAGAAACAGAAAAAAGTTAGCAACTCTATCAACAATAAAAATATGCAACCCGCCTGACTAGGTGGTGGTGCAATGGATAGAGCTTTGAACTGGGATGCGGAGGACCCAGGTTCGAGACCCTGAGGTTACTAGCTTGAGTGCAGGCTCATCTGGCTTGAGCAAAAAGCTCACCAGCTTGGATCCAAGGTCGCTGGCTCGAGCAAGGGGTTGCTCGGTCTGCTGAAGGCCCGCGGTCAAGGCACATATGAGAAAGCAATCAATGAACAACTAAGGTGTCGCAACAAAAAACTGATGATTGATGCTTCTTATCTCTCTCCATTCCTGTCTGTCTGTCCCTATCTGTTCCTCTCTCTGACTCTCTCTCTGTCCCTGTAAAAAAACAAAAACGCAACCCAAGGAGCACCTGATGACCATAAATACACACCTTTATGAGCCTGACAATTTATATTCAGCTCATGCAATTAGCAAGTTAGACAAATATGAATGTAACTCTCAAGTTTAAACAAATGCTCTTTGCCAAGAGCAAGGAACTGTTATTGAAATAACATAATACAGATGGTATTATTTTCTTGCCAATTTTTGTTCATAGAGCTCAATCAAGGTTTAGCCTTAAAAATGTCAAATAACTCAGTTTTCAGAATAATACATACCAACTATTCTGCTCTGCTTATCTCCACACTGTCACTTCCCTCTTAAAAAACTCAAACAGGATATTATAATTAACACAAATAAAAGTAAAGACCTATATATACTGCTCACAAAAATTAGGGGATATTTCAAAACAAAAACAAGAAGCGATAAAATAATTTTTGTTAGCAGTGTATTTCTTACAGCAACATGGTCTTGTCTATAATGTAGAATTTAAGTATCTTATAAAAGATACCATAATTCAAAGCAATGATAGGCTCCAAAGTACTGATCTACAACACAAATAATGTGAAACACTTTTTATTCTTGCTGTAATCGCCAGTAGTATAAAAACAGTTGATTACCAACTAAATAATTGGGGTTCATTTCCAGTGTGGGCTTGAGAGCTAAAAATTTAAACATATAAAAACTTGGATTCAAGTCCTAGCTCTGTTACTTATAAGAAATGTGACAATTGGTTAAGTCACTTAATCTAGTTGGTCTCAAATTTCTTACTTATAAAGTTATGATAGCTTTAATAGGGTTCTTCTGAATATTAAAAGAAAATTACATAAAAGCTCTTAGCAGACTGTCTGCATAGAGTAAATATTTAACAAAATGATAACTAATCTTGGTTCAGTTATTGGTGAAGTTTTAAATAAATTAAGGGTTTGCCCTGGAAGTATAGTCATTGCAACCATGATTTTTAAAAATTCTTTTTGATAGTTGTGGGGAGGATGAAGAGGGTAAAGGGGGTCAAATGTATGGTGATAAAGGGAGAGTAGACTACCGGTGGTGAGCACACAGTACAATATACAGATGATGTATTATAGAATTGTACTCTTGAAACTTATATAATGTTATTAGCCAATGACACCCCCAATGAGTTTAATTTAAAATCTTTTCTTTTTTTAATGTTTGCTTTTCTAGGGAAAATAATTCTCCTCATTTTTCTCAAGTTTGTTTTGAATTAAAGGCTTTGCCGGCAGCTGAACCAGTTACACCATATTGGACATGTATAAGACCGACAACTGATTTTCAAGATCTGACAAGAGTTCCAAATGTTTTCTTTTCTCTAGTACACCTGAGGTCTACCATGCACATATGATCACCACTCAGCTCTTTCAGAAGACTACAGCAGGGGTAGGACAGGCGACTCAGGGATAGGACTGGCCAAGAGCCTGTCCTTCCCACCCATCAGACACCTGCCCCTCCCCCTTCCTTACCTCAATTGAGCAAACTGCTGGCTGTAGATCAGAGGAGTCATTTCTTTTTGCACAAAAAAATACAAAGGCAAAAACCATCATAGTAGTATGGGTTTTTATCCAAACTTTTTCTTAGGAGCCTCTGAATTCCTAAAATATCTGTTTGAAAGCAGAGTTGCTATTTTCTGAATAAGCATCTGAGTCTTTTATGAAGTTCAATGAGACACAGAGGATGAATATTCCGTCTTCTAGACACATCTCATTCTACCTCCTGTAAACTCTTCTTCGTTCCTCTCCTTGCTTATTGTCTTTCTTTATATCTTTTAAGTAATCCACTGATTTAATATGAATGTGATACATAAACTAGCATGCACATCAGTGTTCACTGCATACTGTTTGTAATATAAAATCCATCAGTAGGAAGCCAATAAAATACAAAGTTTGAAATTTCATGTGTTGAATAACATAATCTCCAAAACATATTAAATATAAAAGTCAGTCACTGAATCACATGTGTGATGTATCACTTTAGGTAAAAAATTTGCTATAATTATAACATATAAATATTCAATTAAAAATTTGGAAAAGATATACACCAAATTGTATCCATAGCTAAGTGGTTACTTTCAAGGAGAGCAAATCTAAAGGAGCAGGAAGGACGGTTTTCCAATTTCTTAATATTTTAAGTATTTTATCATATGAAACTATACATTAAAAGAAAATTTCATGACAGAAATCTTAGAAAATACAGAAGTTAAGGAAATAAAGAAAAAGCACATGTAACTCTACAACTCAATGTTCATTACTATAAAAAATTGATATTTTTTTCTAATACATTTCTACATACACATGCACACATTAAATTTCTTTTTTTAGACTTTTTTTTCTTTTTATTTTATTCATTTTAGAGAGGAGACACAGAGTGAGAGAGAGAGAGAGAGAGAGAGAAAGAGAGAAAGGGGGGAGAAGCTGGAAGCATCAGCTCCCATATGTGCCTTGACCAGACCAGTGCAGGGTTTTGAACTGGCGACCTCAGTTTTTCCAGGTCGATGCTTTATCCACTGCGCCACCACAGGTCAGGCGCACACATTAAATTTTTTAAGCATAAGTGAGTCTAATTTTATTGACCTGATACCTTAAAAACATTGAGACAAAAAAACAACATTTATTCCTATAAAGAAGCAACAGTAGGAACTATTGGCCAAAGTAAGGCTGTGGCTTTTATCTGTATAGTTTAGTGCTCAGTTGAAAACATGCTACATAAACAAGGGATGCTATAGTCATGTGCACATGCATGTTTTCCATTCTCCCAGCCCCAGTTGGTCAGGGAAGCTGAAGACTGCCTAGGAGACTGCATTGTCTCAAGCTACTGACCTAATTCCTAGTGCTTCATTCTGGTACATTTCTTGCATGACATCAACATGTATCACTGTAAATTTCATAAGACAGCGGTTGCACATTTTAGAATGTGAATTCTGACATGTGGCTCAAATAAAAGTTATGGAAATGACACTGGAGCTCTGTGGGCCTCAGTTTCCTCATTTCTAAACTGATCTCTACAGCCCTTCCAGGGTAAAGAGTCTGCAATTTCCTAAAACCTATGAAGAATTATGCTGAACTGACAACCATACTATGGCCTGCTCGCAGTCCTTGAATTAATCCTCAAGCCAAACATCCTGCAAAATGACTTCACTCCTTTGTTGTGTGGTGTTTGTCTCCATTCTCCAGAATGCTCACCAGATGGTGAGTGAGTATACCTCCCCATCTAACAGCATCTTTAAATTGTTTCTTGCCACTCAGTACTTAAAGTTGTAAAATAAATAAATAAATAAAATCTTGTGGAAGCAAGTATTTAGCTGAAAAAATGTGGGTTTCTCCTTTGGAAAAGGCTACAGGGCAAGAAGGGGGCCCCAAGTAGCTATCCTATGACAGCAATTATACAGATGATCCCTGGTTTTGATCTGCTTTGAAGTTAATTGAAAACAAACTTGAATATGTACCAAATTTTGACAGGCATGGAAGTCAGATTCACAAATAGGAAATAAGAATCTTTCCCAATATTCTCTTTAATGTCATAATATATTCATTAAACTCACTACAATTCAAGTTCCATACCATTAGTACAAATGAGGTAGTACAGAAATACATAATCTTATCTCAAATATAATTCACTAGGGAAAATATACTTTTTAATTAATTTTTAAATTTATTATGTTAACATGGATTCAAGCGTCCCAATCAATATAACGCCCTCACCCTCCAACAATGTGCCCCCATTACACACCCCTCCCCAACTCTCTCCTCTCCCTTCCTTCTGGGATTTGCTGTCCTGTTATCTGTATCTATGTGTTATGTATATATAATTTCACTAATCCCTTCACCTTCTCTGATCCCATCCCCTCACCCCCTTCCTTCTGACAGCTGTCCCTCTGCTTTCTGTGACCCTGACTCTGCCTCTATTTCATTCCTCAGTTTCTCTAGATAAAATCTTAAAAATAAAATTACGGTTTGATACTACCAACCACTGCGAGGAGAAGAATAACAAAATTTTTTATCAATGTACCAAGAAGTTTCCAACAAAACAGGATACATTAATTTCAAGTAAGCATAACTACTCAAATTGTTATTTTTATTAGAAATTATTGTCTATAGAACAATGAGGAACAAGCATAAAGTACTACTATCTCTAAGAATTCATGCTTTTAAATGATGCCCAGTCATCCATAGTATAAAAACTCATTTATTTATTTATTTGAAAAAATTTAACAATCATTAAAATAGATGGGATTGGAGTCAATATCATTTAAGCAATATTTTACAGAAACTATAATATTTCTAAAAGAAATGACTAGAATATCAATTATTGATATTTCTCATTTCATTTGACAGCTGTCCTACCTTTAAGGTGTAATAATTTCTTGCTATTCAGTTTTGCTTTTTATAAGCATACATGATAAGAAGCAGAAAAATTGGTCTGTTTTTAGCAGTTTTGTATAAAATTTACTCAATATCAGTATAAATTTTAAGTTGTTTTACTATCAAGTATTCTGAGTCTTATGAACAAGAAAAAATCAGGAAAGGAAAGTGGACTTGCTACCTGATCTATTCCTTAAATTCAATCCTCTTGTATGTATTTCCCCTACTTTTGTCCAAACAGTTACAAAGATATCACTGGATGGTTGAATTATTAAACAGTTTTCTACACATTTTCTTCAGAATCATATTTATTCTATAATGGTATCCTATAGTATAAAATTGGATCTACAATATTTTCCCAATCATTCAACAGTATCTGTAATGTAACTCATCACACTTATTAAAGAGTGAATAGTAAAATAGAACTCTTAGTACAGTAAGAATTGAAGAATGGTTCCTTATTATACTAGTGAATAGCTTTCATTCAACACCTATAATTACAATAAATCAAATTAGAAATGAGACAAAGCTTCCCACTGTCTCCATTAGTTAATGCTGCTCAGGAAGTTCTAACCTAAGCAACTAAATAAGAAAACCAAATATGAGGTATAAATAAAAGGAGGAAGCAAAATTATAATTTCAGATGAAAATTCTATAACTCAAAATTCAGGAGAATCAACTAAATGTGTAAGAAAAACAGAACATTATAAAAAACATATACACAATAGATTTTCTATATATCAGCAATAACCATTTAGAAAGTAAAGTATCCCATTTATAATACTCATAAAAAATATGAAATTCCTAAACTTAATAAAATATGTAGAAGTCTTGTATAAATAATATTGTAAAACTTCACTAAAGGACATTTTAAAAATTGGGAAAAAATAAACATATTTAATTTCTGGGTGGAAGATTTAATGCTTTAAAAATAAATTAAACTAAAAGTTTTTTATCCATTATTTTTGCCCTAAAATATTAAAAGATTCTTAATTATGCAAGTTGATTTGTGATACTTACTTTCTTTTTGTAAACATTTTCCTTAGAATCCTGTGATGACTTTTTCTAGTTTAGGCTGCCTGTTTTCTAGATCTACTACACTGTTATCATCTTGGAATTTATGCTAATAAAACACCAGGGTTGGCTGTAGTACTCATTGTTCTTAGATTACACTGGGAAACAATTTTTTTTTTCATTTTCTATTGCATAAGGTTTTAGAACTTTTTCTATATATTTCTACATTGCTGATTCAAAATCTGAAATCCTATTTTTGGTGCATGCTCCAGTTTTTATGCAATTTTAATTTATTTTTGTTACAGTTAATGGCATGCATTTGGTTGTTAAATTGGAGTTAAGGGGCAACGGCTCTTGGATTGAACATAACCACAAGACAATTAATGTTTTACAAACATCACTTTTACATAATTGTAGTTGTTTAAATGTAAAAAATTATTATCTAATAAAAACAGCCTCTTATTTTGTTTTAAGATTGAATCATGGCTTCTTCGAGTAGGCGTAAATGTAGAAATAGTCCTGACACCTTCTGTTATATATGTGGCTGTTACACACTTCAACGTCAAAGGTGCAATATTTCATCATTTGTGACACGTGCATATATTGCCTATTTTCAAGTTCCCCTTGGCAATCAAAACAAGAATTGGGCTCCTCATATTGTGTGTCATAATTGTGAGGAAATGCTTCATGACTGGACAAAAGGAAAACACAAAGGAATGCCTTTTGGTATTCCCATGGTTTGGCGTGAATCTAAGGACCACAGCAGTGACTGTTATTTCTGTCTAATCCATACAAAGGGCATCGGCAAGAAAAAATAGCATAGGATCGTATATCCTAATATTCCTTCAGCAATACAAGCTATTCCATACTCTGAGACACTCCCAGTTCCAGTTTTCAATGGTTTTATTTCTTTTAAGGATGAAGAAAGTGAACATGGTGATCAAGTGTATTTTGATAAGATGCATGAGGAAATGGTTGTAGAATCTGAAGGGTCTTCTTCTGATGCTAAGCAGTCATTAACCCCTCAGCAGTTTAGCCAACCTGAATTAAATAGCTTAGGAAGAGATTTTGGCCTATCAAATAAAGCAGCTGAGTTATTAGCCTCCAGGCTTCAAGAAAAGAATGTACTTCACCAATCAGCTAAAGTATCCCATTTTAGGAAGCGTGAACAAATTTTTGTGGACTTTTTTTCTGAAGACAAACACTTTGTTTACTGTCATAATATCAGTAGTCTTCTCAACCAGCTAGGTGTTATCACTTACAGTCCAACAGAATGGCGGCTATTTCTTGACAGCTTTAAACGGAGTCTGAAATGTGTTTGTTCTCCTACACAATGGTAATGTTTATGCAGCAGTTCAAATTGGTTATTCAACTCAACTGAGAGAAAATTATAATGACATAAAAAAATTGTCCTTGACTTACTGAAGCATGAGTAGCATAAATGGATCATTTGTGTGGATCTTAAAATGGTAAATTTTCTGCTAGGACAACAGAGAGGTTTCACGAAGTATCCTTGCTTTCTGTGTTTGTGGGACAGCTGAGCTCTGGAGAAACACCAGACACAAAAGGAGTGGCTGAAACGTGAAGCTCTGGAAGTAGGGATGCAAAATATTGTGAATGAACCTGTAGTTAATCAAGACAGGATCATTTTTCCCTCACTTCACATCAAACTTGGCTTAATGAAGCAGTTTGTTTAGGCTTTGAATAGAGAAAGTGAATGCTTTCAACATATTATTTCTGCTTTTCTTGCCTTGTCTTTAGAGAAGATAAAAGCAGGTGTATTCAATGGACCTCAAATTTGAACCCTCATATTTGACAAAAAAGCAGCATGGCAGTCTTTTGTGGCAGTTACAAAGAACTTTCTTGGCAACAAAAAAGCAGAAAACTATGAACTTCTGGTTCAAAGGATGCTGTTGGCTTTCCGTGACTTTAGATGTAACATGAGCCTTAAGATTCACTTCCTGAACAGTCACCTTGACAAGTTTCTCGAAAATCTTGGAGCTGTTAATGATGAGCAGACTACTGCTGGGGCATCAGACGAGATTGTCCTCAACAAGTACACAAACACAAGAGCTACAAACGCAAATTTTTGCCTGAATAGAACTTAAATAAGTTTTGTACAAATTTTATGATTAAAATAAGTGTTTTAATATGTTCTATTTCAAAATTGTAGACAAATTCTGATGCAATCATATCTTTTAGTGTATTAGTGTATTTATTGCATTATATAAATTATTATATTTTCACAAAGATGATGCCCAAGAGGACATTCTACTTCATTATGTTAAACTAAATGTTGAAAATTTTACAATAAGATGAAAACACAAACTCTTGAATTGCAAAACAACTGTAGCTTACAGAGAAAAACCAATGTCAGATCTGAGATCAGCACACTCGAATTAGGTAAGAACAAGTGTTTTTGTGGATGCAACAAAAATTTTGTTCCCCAGTGTTATCTTCCGTATAGGATTTTTTTGTTTGTTTTTATGATATCTTCAAGAATCATTTTATTTCATTACAAAGCATCTGTAGGAGGTAAACTTTATAAACTTGAGCCCTTACATGTTTAAATAAATCTTTACTTCATTGATAGTTTAGCTATCAATTTTGGGTTCTAAGTAATCTTCCTCAGAACTTGGAAACATTGCTTAGAATGTCCCAGTTTACCTTTGAAAGATCCCTTTTGTTCTCTAGAAGCTTTTAGCATCAATTTTTATCTTTGGATTCTGAAATTTTATCAGCATGTGTATACAGTATGTACTTTCCCCCCTGTTGGGCAGCGGATGAACATTTTCAGTTGGAGCACTTGAATCACTCTTCTGGTAAAGTGATTTTTTCCTAATTATTTTTTCTGACCCTTCTCATTCCCTTACTGCCATCACACTCTTCATATCTCTTTACTTTTCCATCATATTTTATATACTTGTCTTTTTGCTCTATGTCTTGGGAGATTTGTTTCACTAATTCAATATGCAATCATGTTTAGTCTTTCATACAATCTTCCTATTTTTTCCCCAGCATCTTGTTCCTATTTCACAGAAACCTAATAACACTTAATTGATGTGCTCTTTCCCTTAGTCTCTCTGACAATTTAGTATTTTGAGAATTTTTTCCAAATATATATATTTTTTAATGGGGGATTTTTAAAAATTAATTTTAATGGGGTGACATTAATAAATCAGGGTACATATGTTCAAAGAAAACATCTCCAGGTTATCTTATCATTCAATTATGTTGCATACCCATCACCCAAAGTTAAATTGTCCTCTGTCACCTTCTATCTGGTTTTCCCTGTGCCCCTCCCCTCCCCCCTCTCCTCCCTCCCCCCACCCCGTAACCATCACATTCTTGTCCATGTCTCATAGTCTCGCTTTTATGTCCAACCTATGTATGAAACCAAATATTTTTCATCATGTATCTTCCGAAAAGAAATTTTCTTCAGAAAAATACATTGGTTTTAGTTTCTTTTGTTTGTGCTATTGTTTTCTTCAAATTGCTGGTGATTTTTTTGTTGACTGTGAATACTTATAATTTAAGAACTAGGAGTTTTATAGATAGGTGGCAGAGGTTTTATAAGTAGTTGTGTAGTCGTACTTGTAAACTACTTAATTTACACTTAATGCAATTTCTTCTTTTTTCTTTTTCATTTTTAGTGAGAGGAGGGAAGGCAGAGAGACAGACTCTTGCATGTACCCCAAATGCAATCAACCTGGCAAGCCCACTCAGGGGCAATTCTCTGCCCATCTGGGGCCATTGCTCCATTACTCAGCAACAGAGCCAATTTTTTTTTAGCACCTGAGGCAGAGGCCATGGAGCCAGCCTCAGCGCCTGAGGTCAACTCACTCCAGTCAATTGAGCCATGGCTACAGGAGGGGAAGAGAGAGAGAGAGAGAGAAGTGAGAGGTGGAAGAGCGGAGAAGCAGATGGGTGCTTCTCCTGTGTGCCCTGATTTGGAATCAAACCCAAGACATCCACACGCTGGACAGATGCTCTACCACTGAGTCAACAAGACAGGGTTACTTAATACAATTTCAATCAAAAATCTTAATGGAATTTTTTTGTGAGGAGGTCATATATAGATTATAAAATTACTTTTTATAATTTTAAATTAATACTTATAAATTAGCGAAATCAAGTAAGAATAACAGAAAATTCTGAAAAACAAGTTTAATAAAGAGGGCACATGTTTTGTTAGATACTAAAATATATTTTTTTAATCTATAATAATTATAACATGGTTCTTTTCTATAAGAACAGGCTATAGAGATTATAAACGGAACCAACCATCTTTCAATTTAGTAAAATACAGAGGTATTTACTAAATACCTCAAGCTAATAAAGAAACTATAGACTATTTAATAAATATTTTCCTGAAAATTTAGGAAATCTAGATAAAAAATATCAGACAGAGCCAATTATTATTAAAATAAATTTCATAATTATTAAAGATTTAAACATGTAACATAAATCTATAAAGGGCTAAAATAAAATATTGGTATATATACTGAGCAGAAAAAATTGTTAAGGATTTACAAAATATATTTATATATTTTTACTATACTGTACATATATAGGCTATATAAATGATTTAAAACTTTGGTTTATTAAAATAAAGTATCCATAAAAGTAAAAATATAAATGAGGGTTGGGATGGTATAAGGACAAAGACTAACATATTTAGATGTAGCTAAAACAATGCTGTGTATATAAAACCACCCTGACTCCTGCAAGGCATGTATACAGGAGAGTAAAAAATAAACAGTTTTATATCTCTGTGAGACTTTGCTTGAAGTGTTTCTGAAACCCAGACTCCATACCTCTTTTCTTCTGCCCTATCAACCCCCTTTGTCTTTCCACGCCCAGTTCAATTAATACTTTCTCCACAAAGTTTTTCCAGCAATTCCAATCCTTGGAATTCTCTCCTACCACTCTTCTGATTTGTGCTTACTTCTCAGTCACTCTTTTTCAATCTCTTTGTTAAATTCTTCTTTCTCTACACTTTTCTTCTCTCACTTTACTCATTGTCTGTGAGGACATTTACCTCCAAAATTGTACTATCTACTTACTACGTTCTGAGAACTCCAGCTTAGGTTGCTCTTCTATATTCGGATTTTCACCTCAATGTGCAGACACCTGAAACTCCCCCTTTTGTTTCATTCTACTTTCTTTTCTAATGTCTTTCCTTCTTCCTCTCCTTTTAAAAATTTTTCACTGATTTGAGAGAGAAGGAGATGAAGTGAGAGGGAGAGGGAGAGAAAGGAAGGAAGAGAGAGAGAAGCATCAACTCGTTGTTCCACTTAGTTGTGCACTCACTGATTGCCTGTTGTGTGTGTCCTGACTGGGGACCCTGGTGCACTGGGACAATGCTTATCCACTGAGTCACCTGGGAAGGGCCTCAAACTCCCTATTTCTAACACTGGTGTTTTCTGTCTTAAATTTTTGCTCTCTTACTGAGATGCCACCATCATTCACCCACTCAGTGAAGCCAGAATTCCAAGCATGATCCTGTGTCCTCCCTCTCTCAAGCCCAATCTCCAAGTTCTGTCTGTTTTACTCTATAAACAGCAATTGAATTCTTGTCTTCTCTTTCTAATTCCTTGAGTTCAAGTCATCTTTGTTTCTCTTGTAATCACTGCAGTATGCTCTGAACTGGTTTTCCTGGTGCCTCTCTTTCCCCTACTCACTCCAATTCTATCTCCACACCAACATTTCTCAAATTTGAGATGTCACAGATTTCCAAGGACCCTTTCAAAACCTTCAGAGGTTTTGACATACAGTCTCCTTATGAGAAGCTTTGCAGCAAAAGTCATATACTTTTCTTCAGGTGATTATGTGTGAGTAATGTAACAATTTATGTATTAGTAAATACCAACACAAAAATTCAGGCACATGACCCAGAAAATGCTTATATTCAATTATTTTTAATAAATAAAAATAAAAACAAAAATATCTTACCAAGACTGCTTTAAATATGCAACTCTAAATTGTTTCAAAATTAAAGAACATGGCTAAGACTTTAGGCTGATATTTCTCCTATGGAATAAAATCACCTCAGTGTTAAAAAAAAAAACACACCAAATTTCTTAGCATGCCATTCAAGACTTTTTAGCAGTTCATGATAGACTGCTTCCCCTTAATAATCTTTTTTATGCCTCCCCTGTCACCACTGTGCCACATACTGCAACCTGTTTGGGCTCTCTTGTCTCTTTCACTCTGCAATATTTTCTTGAACTATTGACCCTTAACCATATACAGTATATCTTTCCTGCTCTAGTTAACTTCTCATCCTCAAAGCCCCAGCTCTGGGATTTTCATCTCTCAGAGAATATCTGATTTTTTTTTCTTCTCTTCTCTTGTTTTGGAATGGTATGTGTGCACCAAAAGCATGCTGTGATATAACTTACTATCTTTGTGTTTATGCCCTTAGCTGTTGGGTCCTTGAAATTTAGTACTGTCTAATTCATTTCCCAGTTTTCAAGCCTAGTCTAATTCTGAGGCACTCATATATGTTTGTTAAGTAAATTAATGACCTCCATCTATATTTACCTTTCCTTTTCCTATTGAAATTGATTAATTCATTTATTCATTCACTAATAATTGTTTCAGGGAACATAGAGATGCATAAGACATTGTACCTACAGAGTACTTTATTACTATGTCATTCATTTTTTTATTGCCATTATTTTATTTTTTCCTTTCTAATCATTTAGTTATGTAGGTCTTTTCTTCAAAAGAATAGCAGGGATTTATCATAATATCTTCTCTGCTCCTCACAGTTCTTAGACCCTGGTAGAAGTTCAATACAAATTTGCAGAATAGACTTCTTTTGCCTTTAGGGCTGCCTATTAATGCATTCATCTCTCAGAGGACCTTGCTGTGTGGGAATCCCAAATGCTTTTGTATTGATCAAAGGCTAAGCATTTTTTTACAGTTTTAAAAGGTTTAAATATGACTATGCAACAGAAATCATACATGGCCCTTAAATCCTAGAATACTTATTATTGGGCCATTCACAGAAAATGTCTTCAAGTAATTTATAGGTTTCCTCATATAAATGTGCTAAGTGGACAAGAGGGCAGCATTCGGAGTTCAGAAAAGAAACAGAATGTTATGTTTGATTCCAGGTTATCAGCTTAGCACTCAGGGCAATAGTTATTCCATCAAGATAAATAGAGTAATTGCTATTGAATTTCAGTCAACATTATATGTTAGTTTTACAATATTTAGAAAAATTTTTAAGAATAATTTATTTCTATATTTGAAGATGAAGCAATCAAAGCAATTGATCTAGGTTGATAGGTATGATTACAAAATCACTTTTGATTCTGGCAGTTTTATCTCATTATTTCTAGATAAACATGCTATTTCTCTTTAATACTAAAAAGGAAAGATAACAGAGTTAAGGTTTATTAAACATTTATATTGGATATGCTCAGTTTTGAGCCATTTTAAATTTTCTTATGTTTGGAATTATATTGGGTGACACTGGTTTTGAGCACTTTTATATGTATTTATATGTATTAATTCATTTCAGACTCCTCATAACAACTTCTATTATACCCATTTTATTGCTGGGTAAACAGAAGCATAGAGAGTTTCAGTACCGTCTAAAGTAACTCACTTGGTGAACATGGAGCTGAAATTCAAACTCAGGCAGTCTGCATTTTTTACAATGGTATTATGATTCCTACAAAAGGAGCACTAGACTGGTAGTTACAAAACTCGGTTGCTAATCTTAAACTTGTCATGTAATAGTGGAGTGAATTTAAGAATGCCATTTTATCTTGAGTTTCACTGTTCTTGCACCCTTCATGACCTGTGAGGAAGAGTCTTTTATAAACTGAAAAGTGTTATAAATTCAATATATATATTTTACAATACATTACAATTACTTTTAAGAGTCTGAAAAAGAGAGTCTTTCAGAAAGTCTATGTGTAGGTTAAGACAAGGTGAAACACTGGCACTGAATGTTCAGGCTCCTACTAAACATGTTAGGCTGCACACGTTATTGCTAAACCTAATGGAGAAATGGGATGGGAGGAGAGTGGGAAGAAAGAAGGCATGAAGTCTAGCTATCTGAAAGTAATATAATTATTTTCTGATCAGCTTAAGAGCATTAAGCATTATTTACAGAATAAGCAGAATTAAAAATTTTCAGGAAGAAGTAAAACAGTAGGAATGCAGTCAAATTGTTAAATCCATCAGAACCATCTTTAAAAGTATAGAAAATTTCACTATATATTTCCTTTCATATTTTAGTTAATTGTTATTAGCAGTCACATGATGAACACTGCTCATGTTTTATGCCTAGAACAGTTGACACCATGTTTAGTGCATTTGGCAGTAGTCTAAGAGTTAGAAAACCGGAGTACTATGCCTAGCTTGGCTCCATGTCAATAAAGAAATGGCCGTATACCCCTGGGGTGATATGTCTCCTGTAATGATAAGGAACATATTGATGTATTTGCCTTCTCTCCATTTCAAAAAGGTGCTCTGAAGATTGGTAAATCAATGTCTATAAAGTTTTTTTAAACTCTTTAACAGATAAACCATATACAGACATACTGGTATGAATACCTTTATCATCTCCTTTATACATGAGAGTAAAAATAAAGAAAAAAAAATCTCAACGGCAGTCCCAAATTATAAAAATGTTGAGTAGGGATGCAAAAAAGTTATAGAATAGGAAACAACAACAGTGATACTGAATCTAAATTAATATTTGCATCCTTTATTCTATTAATTCTTAGAAGGGTCCTTCATTGTGGCAGTTTCTTATAAAATAAACATACTTTTATCATACAATCTAGCAGTTGCACTAGTTGGAATTTACCTAAAAGAGCCGAATACTTATGTCCACACAAAACCTGCATAAGGATGTTTACAGCAGCCTTATTTGTAATTTCCAAAACTTAGAAGTCGTAGGCTGTCTTTCAGAAGGTTAATGGATAAATTGTGGTACATTGAGACGATGGAATATTATTCAGTGCTTAAAAAGAAATGAGCTATCAAGCCATAAAAAGACACGAGGGAAACTTAAATCATATTACTAAATAAAAGAAGCCAATCAGAAAAGGGTACATACATACTCTTTGATTTCAGTTAAATGACGTTCTGGAAAATTTAGAACCATGGAGACAGTAAAAAGATCAGTGGTTGCCAGGGGTTGAGGGGAGGAAAGGGAGGGATAATAGGTGGAGTACAGAATTTTAAAGTAGTGAAAATACTGTACATATATGATACTAGAATGGTAGAGACATATCACTATTCGTTTCTCCAAACCCAAGAGTGAGCCTTAATGTAAACTACTATGGACTTTGAGTGAAAATGATGTGTCAATGTAGGTTCATCAATTGTAACAAATATATCACCTTGGTAGGGTATGTTGATAATGGGGGAGGCAATACATGTATTGGGGGTAGTTGGGGACATATGGAAAATCTCTACCTTCTGCTCAATTCTGCTGGCAACTTAGAATTACTCTAAAATAAAGTATATTTATTTTATTATTTTATTTAAATTTTTATTTATTTATTTATTTTTAGAGAGAAGAAAAGAGAGAGAGAGAGAGAGAGAGAGAGAGAGAGAGAGAAAGGGGAGGGAGAAGCAGAAAGCATTAACTTATAGTAGTTGCTTCCTGTATGTGCCATGACCGAGTAAGCCCAGGGTTTTGAACCAGTGACCTCAGTGTTCCAGGTCGATGCTTTATCCACTGAGCCACCAAAGGGTAGGCAATAAACTATATTAAAACAACAAAAACAAAAACCAAAAGCCTGAGAACTGGTGGCTTCTTAGTTCACAAAAATTTTATGAAGTCTAAAAAAACTATGTGGAAACTTTTACCTGTATAAATGCTGATGATCACCTTGTGGATAATTTAGAGGTTTAACATAAAAAGTCTTATTAAATAATATGTCCTTAATGAGAAAAATCATGAAGTCCAAAGAGCAAAATGTTAGCAAGGGAAAGAACTGAACCCTTTTTCATCCGAAACTGCCATGTAAGTCTGGTTTAATTACAATTGATGGCAAAGACAACAGAGCATACTTAATTGAATTTTACTCTTAATGATCTCTAAGCCATGTTTGAAATATAAACATACATGTGAGAGTTTATCAAGATGTTGGACATGAATCTGTTTTCATAATTCAAAAGCATACTTTGCTTATGAATCTCTTTTTAACAAGCTTTGGCTGAGAATTCTTTTCTTCCAGATGTTTGGTGTTGTATAGACACAACATCAATCTCTCTGGATATAATTAAACTACAGTCACAAAGAGTATATTTATATTATAAAATGGTAGGACAGAATTCAAATAGATTGCCTATGGATTTATATAATCAAGTGTACCCAAGTCTCACAAAGTACTAGAGAGGGCATTTATTCATCTGAAGTAGATTCTCTTACTACTTTTCATACTGGAAAGAATTTGAAATTTCTTATATCATTATTAAATTGGTCAATTAATAGTTTTGGTAGAAGAGAAAGACTTCTAAATCATGGACACCTAAAATTATTTTTAAATATATACTTTCATTTAAATTACCTGTTTAAGCAATTTATAGGAGGCAAGATAGTTTGTGGTTGAGAGGATGGTCTCTGGTCAGATCTGGATTTAAGTCCCAGCTCTACCAATTACTAACTTAGACAAGTCACATTACTTCCCTATGCCTCACTACCTACTACCTGGTGTTCTTACAAGGGCAAACATAAAAATCCCATGTAAAGAACTTTCCAAAGCTCCAAGCACATAGTGAGTACTCAATGAATGTTAGTGATCAACATCATTAGCACCTCCTAGAATCTTACTGATCTTTCATCCAACATGTTTTATCCCATCTTTTTTTTCTACTACTCTTCCAGGTCACCTAATCCTTAACTATGAAGCCCCACATGCTTATGTTCCCTTTCTGTTCCTGAAACCTCACAAAAATGAAAATAAAAGAAGAAAACACACACAAGTTCACAAAGGCATAAATAATGGGGGAGAAGAGATAAATAAATAAGATATTTCAACTGACTTTTAGAAATCAGAGAGTGAATAGAGGAGTATAAATTGCCTGAGCACAATGGAGAAAATGATTACAGAGAACATATTCCAAGAGAAAGTGAACTAATGTGTTCTGCTGAACCTAGAAAGGCTTACTGCTTAAGAGACAGCATAACTAAAGAAGGCAGAAATTTAGTTTGCAAGGCTGAAAGTATATTAAAATTATATGAAGACTTTGGATCTTAACGACTATTTCCCTCTTCTGCTGGAGACTGAATCTTTCTTTTCTAGAGGAAATAAGCTAGAGACACTTCAGAGGGCACCAGGCACTGTGGCAAAAAAAGTGAGGCCCAAGGTTAAAAAACAGATGCTTAACTGAGGAGTTTCTAGTAAGATTTCCAACCTTGTAACATGCCATGCTCTCCAAATACTAGTAGAGAGTAATACACCCCTATGTAGATGTCTCCCAGGCAGGAATTGGAAAATTTTCTCATAATGACATTGGAGAACGTGCCAAAGAATAAGCCAACTGAAGAAATAATAATGCTGTGGCAAAACCTTACAGTTGACAAGCCCTATCCATGTTCACAGAACTCTGATGGTATATTTATTGTTGTCAACATTGTTATTATCTTTGAGTATGTGTGTGTGTCACTTTTAAATAAGAATGGCCAGTCTGTTGAGAAAATTCTTCAAAATAAAGGAGACTAGAATAGGAAGACCATATACATTGAATAAAAAAATCCACAGGAAATAGAGAGACAGAGGAAAACCTCTAAGGAACTATCATTTGTGCCCTTAGAAAAAAAAATGTGTTCCAAACTTGAGAATAGATGCTATTAAAAAGGGGTGACCAGGACAGTGACGTCAGAGAAATGGTGGCGTGAGAGATACTCCTCATCTCTCCCCTTGAAATGTCAACAAATTCTGCAACTATATGCACAGAAAACAACCCAGATGAATCTGGAATATACACACACCAGATAGACAAAGGTATGGTCGTGCAAGAAGGTGTGCCAAAGGACAGAAGAAAAACTAATACCAGAGGACTGAGTCTTTCTGCTTCCTCATGGACCTGAGGGAGGGAGGCACTGTTTGCGTGGGCTTTGTCTCAGACCTGGAGGAGCCGGGTGGAGAGTTTGGGGGGAAGGAGCAGAGCAGGGGGCAACGATCAGGAACAGGGAGGAGGGTTGCTTTCTGGCATCTGCTGCACCTGTGATTGTAGAGCTGAACTATTACAGGCATGGGGTGCACACAGGGCCAGTGGCAAGATCCCAAGAACTGCAGGCGAATAGCTTGTGGAGATCGGCCCACAGGACACTGGGGTGCATTTGGTCTGCCTACCCGACCCAGCACAATTTAGCCTTCTGGCACCAGACGTGCTTGATCTGGGATGTGGGATCTGCGCACCACCAACTCTGAAGCTCGGTCACTGGCTTGCCAGAGGGAGTTTAGCATGTGTGGATGGGAAGCTCCTGATCTGCAATCACTGGATTGTGGTGCACACCCCAAGCCCAGCCCAGAGCTGTGCTTGGAGAGCTTAGAGTGATATTGGAGGAGGGACTGGACTCTGTCACTCCAGCCTCCTGGTTCCTCATTGCTCCTCCTGCTGTGAAAATAGCAGTGGTGGTGGACCCTCCTCCACTAGGTCTCCAGGCTGCTCTCTCCTGTGAGAGGCGGGAGCACCTGGAAACTAGATCCCCTGCCCTGTGGGGACGTGGGAGAAGCCCTGGAGGTCTCCTGGTCAGCCAGTGCTGGTATCATAAGGTTGCAAAGCCTTAGCAATAAACCCTTCCTACCAACGTGAGGACTCTACCTTTGTCATTACAAAGGTGACAGCTAAGCCTTAACAGATAACCCAAGAATCTTGCAGAGGCAAATCTTGTAGTGCAGTGCCCCCTGCCAGAAAAAGGAATAATTATCTCTTATTGAGGTTATTAACAATATCAAGGAAAAAAAATCAAATATGGATATATAAGACAGAGACATAGCTCAGATAGATGATAAAAAATCCCCAGGAAAAGAATCTCAATTACATGGAAACCTTGGAGCTTAATGACAGAGAATTCAAAATTGAAGCTCTAAAAATACTCAATAAGATACAAAAAAAAAAAAAAAACTGAAAGGCAATTTAGTGAGTTCAAAAAACAATTTAACGAACAAAAAGAGTACTTCACCAAGGAAATTGAAACTATAAAAGAACCAAACAGAGATAAAAAACTTAATACACAAACTGAAAAATAAGGTAAAAAGCTCAGCCAATAGAACAAGCCAGATAGAGGAGAGAATCAGTGACACTGAAGACAGGTAACTAGAGATACTACAGAGAGAAGAAGAGAGAGTCTCACAAATTTAAAAAATGAGAAAGCCCTAAAAGAATTGCCTGACTCCATCAGGAAGAATATAAGAATAATGGGTATATTAAAAGAAGAAGAGAGGGAAAAGGGAATGGAGGACATATTGAAACAAATAATCGATGAGAACTTCCCAAGCCTGTGGAAAGAGTTAGAGCCTCAAATCCCAGAAGCAAACAGAATGCCGAGTTACCTCAGCCCAAACAGACCCACTCCAAGGTACATCATAATGAAATTATCACAAATCAATGACAAAGAAGAAATCTTCAAGGAAGCTAGGGAGAAGAAGGATATAAAATATAAAAGAAGGCTCATTAGGTTATCATCAGATTTCTCAGCTGAAACTCTAGAAGCCAGAAGAGAGTGGACCCCAACATTTGAAGTACTGAAAAAGAGGAACTACCAACCAAGAATACTATATCCATCAAAGTTATCCTTCAAATATGAAGGGGAAATGAAAACATTTACAGACATACAGAAGCTGAGGGAATTTATCCCCAGAAAACCTCCACTACAGGAAATACTAAAGGGGGTTATCCAACCAGATACAAAGAACAAAACAAGACAAAATTACAAGTAAAATTTTTTCTAACAACAAAATTACAAGTAAATTTTTTTCTAACAAAACCACAATAAAAACAAGGATAATCTGTGACAAAAATAACATAAAAGATGAAAGGATAAAGATCAGCAGTAATAAAGGAGGATGGAGTACAGAAGCACTCATAAGATAATGGACTCTAATAAATATGATAATTTTTCTTCTAATAACCTAATGATAACCACCCTTGAAAATACCACTACTGAAATACATAGTTTAAAAAAAGAAGAAACAGAAGATAGAAGTCTGGAACACCACCAGACAAAAATAACAGAAAAACAAAAAAGAAGAACCAAACAAGACACAAAGCTATCAGAAAGCAGTATATAAAATGGAAAGAGGAAATCCTCAAGTGTCAATAATTACACTAAATGTAAATGGGTTGAACTCAGCAATAAAGAGGCAAAACCCAATAGTATGCCGCCTTCACATCTAAGCTACAAGGATAAAAATAGATTCAAAGTGAAAGGTTGAAAAACAATTCTCCAAACAAATAATATCTAAAGAAAAGCAGAAGTAGCTATACTCATATCTGACAATGCTGACTTCAAGACAACACAGGTAACCAGAGACAAGCATGACATTTCATAATGATCAAGGGAACAGTGTATCAAGAAGACAAAACACTCTTTAATATATATGCACCAAACTAAGGAGCACCAAAATATATAAGACAACTACTAACTGATCTAAAAGTGCAAACTGAAAAAAAATATAATCATACTTGGAGACCTCAATACACTATTGACAGCTTTAGATCATTCATCCAAACAGAAAATCAATAAAGAAATATTGATTTATTTAAGTGATTTAATTTAAGTGAAACACTGGAACAAATGGACATAATAGATATCTACATGACATTCCATCCCAAAACATCAGAGTATACATTTTTCTCCAGTGTACATGAAACATTCTCAAGAATAGACCATATGCTGGACCACAAAACCAACACCAACAAATTCAGAAAGACTGAAATTATACCAAGCATATTCTCTGACCATAGGCTTTGAAACTAGAATTCAACTGCAAAAAAGAAGTAAACAAACCCACAAAAATGTGGAAATTAAACAACATACTTCTAAAAAATGAATGGGTCAAAGAAAAAATAAAAGGAGAGATCAAAAGATATATATAAACAAATGAAATCTCTGGGATGCAGCAAAAGCAGTAATAAGAGGGAAGTTCATATTATTACATGCTTATATGAAAAAGCAAGAGAAAACCCAGGTAAACAACCTAACATCATATCTTAAGGAATTAGATAAAGAAGAACAAAGGCAAACCAAATCCAGCAGAAAAAAGCAAATAATAAAAATTAGAGCAGAAATAAATGAAATAGAGAACAGAAAAACTATAGAAAAATTAATAAAACAAAGAGCTGGTTCTTTGAAAAGATCAATAAAATTGACAAACCCCTGGCAAGACTCACTAAGGAATAAAGAAAAGACTCATATACACAAAATCCAAAATGAAAGAGGAGAAATTACAACAGATATCATAGATATACAAAGGATTATTGCAGAATACGATGAAAAATTATATGCCATTAAATTCAGCAATCTAGAAGAAATGGATATACTCCTAGAACAGTGGTTCTTAACCTGGGTTCTATCAAACCCTAAGGGTTCGATAAGTCAGTCTCAGCGGTTCGGAGAAGCCTCTGCCGCGGAGGCCAGAATAAAGTAATACCGTAATTTGTTGTGAGTTAATGCACTTTGCTGGTTTTGTTCTTTGAGCAAGGTGATGTTCATGCACGGCTCATTTTGTGCACCAGTAAAAACACATATTCCTATGTCTTGAATTTGGCAAATAAATCGTATTTTATTTATCAGTAAAGAAGGGTTTGGTGTATCGCATATGAAACTGGTGGGTTCGGTATCTCAAAAAGGGTTAAGAAACACTGTCCTAGAACAATACAATCTTCCTAGACTGAATCATGAAGAAGTGGAAAGCCTAAATAGACCAATAAGCAAGGAGGAAATAGAAACAACTATCAAAAACCTCCCCAAAAATAAAAGTTCGGGGACAGATGGATATACTAGTGATTTCTACTAAACATTCAAAGAATTGTTTCCTATCCTTCTCAAAGTCTTCCAAAAAATTAAAGAAGATGTAATACTTCCAAACACATTTTATGAGACCAACATAACCCTCATACCAAAGCCTGGCAAGGACAACACACAAAAAAGAAAACTATAGACCAGTATCTCTAATGAATACAGATGCAAAAATCCTAAACAAAATACTAGCAAATCAAATACAACAACACATCAAAATAATAATCCATCATGATCAAGTGGGTTTTATCCCAGAAACACAAGGATGGTTCAACATATAAAAAACAATTAATGTAATACATCATATCAATAAAACAAAGAACAAAAAACCATATGATCTATCAACAGATGCAGAAAAGGCATTCAATAAAATACAACATTCTTTTATGTTTAAAACACTCAACAAAATGGGTATAGAAGGAAAATACCTCAACATAATAAAGGCCTTTTATGACAAACCATCAGCTAACATTATACTAAATGGTAAAAAACTAAAAACTTTTCCTCTAAAATCAGGAACAAGAGAAGGTTGCCCACTCTTTCCACTCCTATTCAACATAGTGCTGGAAGTTCTAGCCAGAGCAATCAGACAAGAGAAAGAAATAAAAGGCATTCATATTGAGAAAGAAGAATTCACTTTTTGCAGATGATATGATCCTGTATATAGGAAACCCCAAAGACTACACAGAAAAGCTATTAGAAACAATAAACCAATACAGTAAGGTCACAGGATACAAAATTAATACACAAAAGTTTATTGCTTTCTTATATGCCAACAATGAAACCTCAGAAGATGAATTCAAAAAAATAATCCCTTTTACAGTGGCAACAAAAAAAATAAAATACCTAGGAATAAACATAACAAAGAATGTAAAGGACCCATATACTGAAAACTACAAAGCATTATTTAGGGAAATTGAAAAAGACATAATGAAATGGAAAAATATTTCTTGTTTGTGAATAAGAAGAATAAATATAGTTAAAATGGCCATACTACCCGAAGCAATATACAAATTTAATGCAATTCCCATCAAAATTCCAATGTCATTTTTTAAGGAAATGGAACAAAAAATCATCAGGTTTAAATGGAACCCTAAAAACCCTCAAATAACCAAAGTAATTCTAAAGAAAAATACCGAAGCTGGAGGCATTAAAATACCTGACTTCAAACTATACTACAGAGCCACGATAATCAAATTAGAATGGTACTAGCAGAAAAATAGACACACAGACCAATGGAAAAGAATAGAGAGCCCAGTAATAAAACCACATGTATATGGTCAAATCATCTTTGATAAAGGAGACAAAAACACACAATGGAGAAAAGAAAGCCTTTTCAATAAATGATGCTGGGAAAATTGAAAAGCCACATGTAAAAGAATAAAACTTGATTACAGTTTGTCCCTTGCACAAAAATTAATTCAGAATGGATCAAAGACCAAAATATAAGATCTGAAGCAATAATTCACATAGAAGAAAACATAGGTACTAAACTCACGGACCTTGGAAGTAGAGAACATTTTTATAAATTTGACCCCAAAGGCAAGGGAAGTAAAGGCAAAAATAAATAAATGGGTCTATATCAAACTAAGAAGCTTCTTCACAGCAAAATAAACTGAAAACAAAACAAGACAGCCAACTAAATGGGAGACAATATTTGCAAACAGCAGCTCAGATAAAGGGATAATATCCAAAACACTGTATATAAAGAACTTACAAATCTCAGCAACAAACAAGCAAACAATTCAATAAGAAAATGGGGAGGGAACATGAACAGGCACTTCTCCCAAGAAGAAGTACAAATGGCCAATAGATATATGAAGAGATGCTCATCTTCACTAGCTATTAGAGAAATGCAAATAAAAACTACAATGAGACCACCTCACACTGTTAGATTAGCAATTATCAACAAGACAGGTAATAACAAGTGTTGGAGAGGCTGTGGAGAAAAAGGAACCCTCATTCCCTATTGGTGGGAATGTAAAGTAGTACAACCACTATGGAAGAAAATATGGTGGTTCCTCAAAAAATTAGGAATAGAACTGCCATATGACCCAGCAATCCCTCTACCGAGTATACACCTGCAAAACTTGAAAACATTGGTACATAAAGACACCTGCATCCCCATGTTCATCGAAGCATTATTCACAGTGACCAAGACATGGAAACAATCAGAGTGCCCTTCAACAGAGGATTAGATAAAGAAGATGTGGTACATATATACAATGAAATACTACTCAGCCATAAGAAATGATGACATAGAATCATTTACGACAACATGGATGGACCTTGATAACATTATACTGAATGAAATAAGTAAATAGGAAAAAGCTAAGAAGTGTATGATTCCATACATAGATGGGATACAAGATTGAGACTCATGGACATGGATAGGAGTGGGTACCAGGGGGATGGGGAAGGGGGGAAAGGGAGTAAGGTAGGAGAAGGGGTTATAAGGAGGGACAGATATAATGTGACGGAGGATAATTTTACTTTGGTTGATGGATATACAATATAATCGGTTGTTCAAATGATGTGGTGATGTTCGCCCAAAATCTATGTACTCTTGTTGACCAAAGTCATCCTGTTAAATTTAATTTTCTAAAAAAAAAAAAAAAAAAGGTGGCAATAAATTTGAAGAAATCTGGAAGATAGAACAAAACACCAAAGAGACAAAATATGGGGGCTGTGGGAGTGAGGAAATGAAAGGATCTGATCTAGGAGGTCCAACATTGAACTAACAGGAACCACAGGAAGACAGAAGAAAGAAAATGGGGAAGGTAAAATTATTGATGACTTAATAAAATAAAATAAAAATTCAGAATTGAAAGACCCAGGTGTTTGGAGTGTGCCCAAGACAATGGATAATGACACAGACCAAGACAATTGATCATGACATGTAGAAACATTGGTAATGAAGAGGTTCTAAAAAAATTTACAAAGAAATATAGATTTTAAACAGATAACAGGATGTCACTAATGTTACAAAACATAAAATGATACCTGCAAAATGTTGAGAAAAATACATTTGTAACTAGAATAAAATTGCAGTTAATCCATGCCTGAGATGACAGAGGGTTCAAATGAAGGACAGTGGAGCTAAGCAGAATATAGAAAAGATTCCTGAGGAGGAAATCTTAAAAGCTAGGTTTTACCCTCAAATTTGAAACTAAATGTAGAAACTCAGAAATAAATGAGCGTACTCTTAGCACTACTCTGAAAGTCTGGAGTCCCTGAGACAATGATTTCTGTTTTGATCATACCATTGAGTCAGGATACTAAGAGACCTTTCATAACCACCTATATGGTTCCAAAGTGGTTATGAAAATCTGCCAGATTTTGTGCTTCTGAAAAAGTGTACTATTTTTTTTTTTTTTATACAGCTACACCTCTGAAGAGATAGGTCAGGGGTCAACATGCAGAAGGATATAAAAACCAAATACTCATTCTGAAGTCAGTTTTGCTTGGGTTTGTCTATGGCCACAAACTTTTGCAAGTCACTAAAAATGTAACTAAGAATGACCTTAGGCTATTAATTAATTATCCAGCATTCAACTGTCTTGTATGACAAAGTGGAGAGGTATTTTTTTTATTTTTATGTTTATTAAATTACAATGGAAAATTTTTATTAACAATCTCATAAGGTGATATTTTTATGCTAATTCTCACCTAAACGGAATGGAACAACAAAAATAAACTAAGGCTAAAAAAAGCAAAAAAACCCTTCTTGGTATTCTAGTATTCTTTTACAAAGGATCCAGTTTATCACAGTAATTGGCTCCTCTCTCTAGTACTGGGGATATTACTATATTAAATGGCTAATGGGTAAACTTAGGTAACAGTGGAGCTATAGTTCTTTCAGAAATAAGATGATTAAATAGTTATGTGTGCCAAGAAAACTTTCTTTGAACATTTCTATTATACCCTCTCATTATTTCTAGCTACCTGAATAGCAGTCAGTAAACTTGGATAACTGCTTCCTTTAGATATCACTCCAAGTCTGTTCTCAAGTTCTCATAGCATTACTCTGACTACCAGGACAAAAAATGAAGGATATATTTCAGCACCGTGCTGGTTACTATGAAAGAAACCAAGAAAGGAAAAACACCTAGTGTTTTTCTTCAAGATGGAGCCAAGCTATCTGTGTAGGAGTTAGTGGTCAGAGCACCTACGGAGGGAACTGCTATATGGGAAGGAATGGAGAATATAAGGATGAGGAACTAAGTTGTGAATAAAGGCCAGCCTGACATTTAATTTGGTAATGAGGGGAAAGTGGTTTATGGTTAGCCCTGCTTTCCTGGGCAGTCCTCTTGAGCTATATAAACTGACATAACTGGCCTAGAGATCAAGTGGGCAATAAGACTTTAGAATCTAGTAGTGGAGTATGATGGATGGATCTGTCATGGAGCCCACATACAATGAGAAATTGCTATCCCATCAATAAGTAGGGCTGTATCTCTAGTGAGCAACTGCTTGCTATGGATGCTGAACATTCATTTCTCCTTTCTTTTGAAAACAGTATCCTGATTTCTTTTGGGGAAACTCTCCACTGTTAGGTGGGACCACTGTGGTTAGATCAGGATAGAATCTAGTAGTTTAAGTATATGAGAGCCACTAGAGTGAGATGCTCTCTTTTTCTGTTGAACGTAAAACCTGGAGAAATATAGCTCTGGATTCTGACACTGGTGCTGTCCCCATGTGTACGGAAACTAAGAATGAAGTCCAAAATGGAGAGAGTTCTGAAAGAGGACCCATAGAGAGTTCTAATCCAAATGGTACTCATGGTTTATTTAAAACCTAATGGAACCACATTAGGTGAGGAGTAGAGGGGGTGGGATGAAGCCATCTACAAGCCACACGTAGGAGAAATGCATGCAGAGGGATATTTTACTGAGTGTGAAAACAAGTGGGTAACAACTGCTTAAGAGTGTGTAATGCTCTTGACGATTATACTCCGCAATGTCAAATTTTTCCCTTTAAATTGACTGAGGATTATTCTCAAGGGAATGGAAGAAACAGGGTTTCCTATCAATGAAGAGAAATATTTTAGTAAATGGAAGGTAAAACTTAAAAATAGATTAAAATTTTTTCTCTTTCTGGAAGTGGATATGGAACTGGCAGATGGCAAAGGTAGTAATTATTGACGTGCAAGTCAACAAGCAAAACCAACCATAACAGAAAAACATTAGATATGTGCAAAATGAAGCAAATTTTCTGATAGCCAAAAACACAAATTTATAAGACTGACTGAGATATGTATTTTGATTAGTAATACGTCACACTAGTACTTTTATTTAAACCACAGCAGTTTGTCTTCCTAAAAATAGTTCCTGCACTCTAGAAATGTACAATATGAAATTTCAGACTAGTGCTGGGCTTAACACACCAATAGAGCTGTAACACAGTTTTGAAGTCCCTGCTCACTAGATTTCACAAATATCCTGTCCCTCCTACTCCCTTCATGCTGAAATATACATGCAAACAAATCACAACAAAGCATAATCATTGAAAAACACCCTAACTTCCAAATTACAATCTGAGAAAGAGAATCATTAAGCAAAACTGAAAAGAAGAATCAAAATTATCTTAGAAGAGAACTTTTTTCTTAAATACAATTTATCATTCCATTGAGCATGCATAAAAGCCACCCATGAGCACTCATGTTGTTCCCTTTTAGTCTTTGCCTGTTTGTTTTAAAGACCAGAGAAGAATCTCCTTAAAAGCCAAATATACTGATAAATGTTTACTGACAAAACCTTCCAGATGGGACTACTTTCAAGGAAGGTCAATTATAAGCCTCGTGTCTTTCCTTATAATGATATCCTTTAATGACCCCCTTCCTCTCATAGAAAATTAAATCAAAAAAACAACTTAGGCAGAGAATGACCCAGTAATCCTCATAATCACATTGCAACGACAGACAAGGAGATCAAAGCACAGGTGTACTGAGCAATAGAGATTTTCATCCTATTATAAAATGTGAACTTGCTATTAAGATCAAAAGTGCTTTTAGATCCCCAAACTATAACAACTTCCAATATTTTAAAAATTATGTGGTATCCTTGATTAATTAACTTCTCTCAATCCCCTGTCTCCCAATTTCTATCAAAATACTGGCAATTCTTCACATATTGTGGCTATGTTTTTATTCATTCACTAATTTTACAAATTTAATGAATTATGTGTAATCTCTAATAGCACCCAGAAGACTAAGTTTGTTGTTAACCCATTGACTCCAATATTGCAAAGATAGGACCTACTGATGGAAAATTATATAAAGATAAAGATAACCTGATACCAATATATATTAGAAACTGAATTAGGCAGCTAGGAGTGGATTCATTAAGACATATTTATTTTTGTCTCATATTAAAAAAAAAAAGCCAGAGATAGGCCATGGATAGAATAATGACACTGTTTCTACCAGAGACCCAGGCTCCTTTTATCTTTCTGCTCTGCCATCATTTATATGCTTTCCATTCAGGTTGCAAGATGGCCACTGATACTCCAGCCATCCCATGAAAACACCTCACCCACCAAGTCAATACCACAGGAAGAGTGGCAGAGATAAAGGGAGTGCTTTTAGGGAGAAGTTTCCTCTGCTTTCATTTCATCAGCAACACCTATATTTAAGGAAGGTTGAGAAATATAGTCTTTTGGCTAGGCAGATGCCACCTAGTATAATTCAGATCCATTTAGTAAACTTAATTATATTGGTCAATAAAAAAACAATCTGTTGAGGGTATTTAGTCAGCCCTAGCAGAGAAACTAAGAGCAGAAAGATGAAAAGGTTTTCCCCAATTACAGAACCAATTAGCCAGAGAACCAGGAGCAGAATTCAGACCTTTGATCTATCAGTAAAGATCCAGTCTTTTACTGACAAAGCACACTCCAATGAGGTTAGCCCAGGAAATTCAGCTAACCAACATGAATAATAACATATCTTACTACCTGGGTCAAACCCCATGACTCACTCTTCAGGCTTTACGGTCATAACTGCTCACAAACTGTAACATCTACTCTCTTGGGTTACAAAGTGAGATTCACCATATTTACCGCAGGTCATACACATGTTTATATGGCACTAAATTACCAAGGAAATAGAGCTGTTCTATATAATGTGGCAGCATGGGTTGCTGTTTGTAGGAGAGCAGGATATTCCACACTCATGGGGAGAAGTTGGTACTTGAACAGACTCTAGGTCTTTTATGGTGGTGGCTTTTTAAGCACACACACAAACACATTATTATGGTGTCTCCTGAAATTGACATTCTGAAAGTAGAGTCCACCATTATATAAAGGAGATGTGAACCTTTAAGTCTCTGTTTTTGGTTGTTTTTAAGTCATTACTTTCATCTATTTTTTTACTATGGCCATCACTTCCTCACACTCTCCTCCCCGCCACATTCTCAACTAACCACATTCCATGATGGTAACTCATATATGTGTGTGTTCTTCAGTACTTTCTTCAAAGTGCTGAAGAAAGAATATGATCAGGCCCCTGCTCGCATGTTTCACTTGTTTTACGTCTTAAGCTTTTTGAGATCAGGGTCTATAACTGTCTTTATTTTCTATAACATTCAGCATGTGGTAAAGATGGCAATTATTTTCACCAAGTCATGCTTAAAACATTTTACTACTGGTCTTTTTATCTGCTCCCAGTGGTTCTATTTGAGCCTCTTCTCCCAGCCCCATTTACCACCTGTTCCACTTAAGTCACCTAAGTGACTTCCCTGAGTGGCCAAAGAAACAGTGAGTGTGATAATCAGCTATAAAATAAAAGTAGCCTGGCCCTATCAATCCAATAAGACAAATGGAGATTCATTCCATATGTGAAGGTCTGGCACTGCAGAGTCATATTTGAGTATGAGGACAAATACAATAACTTCAATTAGATGACAAAGTCAGCCATAGATCACTGTGGCACCAATGTCTTTTTCACTAAGCACTGGGAAAGAGAGTCTTAAAATTCTCATGTTTCTGTAAAGAAGACACATAGCAATCCTTTTTGCAAATGTATGCACTTAGTTGAATTTTATATAACTTAATTTAGGAGACATTACCTTAAATTGTGGCTTAAAGTTTACTAAATTTCAGTGACTCTAAAAACATACATATTTTCCACATTTGTAATGCCTCCCAAATCCATGTGAATTCTATAATCAATGGCTTCTTGAAATTGATAAATTAATCAATCAAATATTTTTAATTAAAATAATTCAAAATGTAATAATGGACAAATTGCCCAAACATCCAGGTTCCAACCCCAGAATCATGCTGTTCCTATATTAGCATATTAAAGCAGAAACAGACAATAGTGGTGAGGGAAGATGAATTGGGGTATGGTGGTTCCCAAAGGGCGTTCCCTATCTAGCAGTTCATCAGTATCTGTAGCACTGGAGTACTTGTTAGAATGTAAAATATTGAGGTTCCACTTTCAGAAATACTGAACCAGAATTCTTGGGATGTAGGGTCCTGCAATCTGTGTTTTAATAAAATCGCTGGGCATGAATTTAAGAATCCCTCCTATAATATGAAAGGAGATACTTGGTCTGCATGGATTTGGCATGTCTGGGGTAGTAGCAGCATCTAAATATTTTAACTCAGTGGTAAGGTTACAATAAAAAGGGAAGATTCTAAGACCCAGTGCAGAAAAGCACTTACAGTCCCTCATTTCCTAGGTTCTGACTCCATGTGCACAAAACCAGCTTCTGCTTAGGAGGCTGCTTCTTAGGTGGCTGAATTATAAGGAAAGAATCAACTATTCAGAACAATATGGCATCCTGAGACTAAGAAACATAGTTCTCATTGTAAATTACTTAATTAGCATTCTTGCTTTTACATTGAGTTTTGAGTCAGTAACAGCACCCAATCTAACTGGGTTCTGAGAAAATCAAATTTCTAAACCTGGAACACTAAAGGTTAGTCCCTGAAATTTGAATATATTGTGAAGACACTGCCCAGAGGGGTCTACTACATACCTAAGCCATTTAAATGAACTACTTACCAGGTCAAGTGAAGTAGAGAATTAAGAGCTATTAGGTCAAGGTTGTAAACTGGCAGTCTTCTGTCCAGATGTGGTCTACAGATGTGGTTTGTTTGGGCCACACACATAGTTTAAAAATTGAGAAATTTCACATAAAATCTTGGATATTTTCCTGTTTTAAGAAAGCTAAAGACTTGACAACCGGGAACCCACATCCTGGTACTTCACCAAGAGCCTGGAGCTAAGCAGAAATTGCTTCCTTTAGATGAGCTAGTCCCTCCAGTTTGCCATAGTCCCTATGACTCCTGCTGTCTTATAGCTGGCCAGCCTGTCCTTTTATATTACCCACCTGGTCCTTCATGCATTTGGGTTTGAGAACTACTGGTCTATATAACTACTTTTTCCATGAAATAGATAACTGAGATGATTTGAATGAAATAAATTACTCAGAAAATGAACTCAATTTTGTTCCTTTATAGCTATTTGTGTATATATACGTGCGGGCAGGGGTGTAAACGTTTCTAAAAACAGACACAATGAAGAGAGCAAAGGTTGCTGTGGTAGAGTAGAAACACTGGGCTTCTAATGTCTACATTTGAATCGCCACTTCCTAAATGTAACATTATCCCTGAGCCTCAGGTTATATATCTGTTATACAGGAATGATAATATCTACCACACATCGGGTTTATCGTGATAATTAAATTAACATATGTTCAAGTTCCTCACAAACCAGAGACCCTCAGAAATGTATGTTGAATTAAACATTGGATATGCTTTGTTATTTGCTTTTACTTTAGAAATTATACCTAACATGTTTGGGAAAAAATTCAAAATTGACCCTTCCAAAGTGTGACACTGAACCGAGATAATGGAATTAACATTACTGACTGTGAACTATGAACTATGAACTAGACTGGTTGCTTTATATACATTGTCCCCTTATAGCAACACTACAAGCTAGTATATCTCTCTTTCATACATAAAAACATGGGCTCAGAAAGTTTAGGTAATTTACCCCAAGTCATACAGCAAGTATTTATAACCAGGGTCATCTTACTCCAAAGCCTTAACATGTGGAAACTTCAGCATCTCTCAGACTAGCCTGATTATAAGAATTATTTGGGCTGCTCATTAAAAATGAAAGTTCTCCTGTTCCTTCCCAAGCTTACTGAATCAGATCGGAAGGGGAGTAGTCTGGGACTCTGGATGTTGTATCAAAGCCTCATGTAATTCTTAATAGCAAGGAAACACTGCTTGAGAAATGTAACAGAGAGTCAAAGTAACCAGAGGAAGAACTGTTTTGCTTTAAGCTCAGTAGAAGAAAGGAAGGGAGGAAGGGAGGAAGGGAGGAAGGAAGGGAAAAAGGAAGGAAGGAAAGAAAGAAGGAAGGAAGGAAGGAAGGAAGGAAGGAAGGAAGGAAGGAAGGAAAGAAGGAAGGAAGGGAAGGAGGGAGGGAGGGAGGGAGGGGAGGGAGGAAGGACAAGATGGATGGAGGGAGAGAAAGAATCCTGGAGTTAAGGTCTATCCCATTTGAAGGATTATGAGAATGTATTTATTATATGGGTGTTTTCTTTCTAACTGCACCCAGGCTGTTTACTCCAAACACACGAGCCAGCCAACAGTTAAGCTCAGTTTGCCACTGCAGAGGAGTAAAGCACTTTGAACTATAGGCATCTTGTACACCCAAATTACATGCTGTGATACACACAGTATTTGAGCTGTTCTGCAACACAGAAGCCAATTATTCTTGGCACATACTTCTATCATGCTATTCAAATCACCATCCCTCACATGTGGAACTGTGCCACATCAAATGCACTGAGCCATAAATTCCTTAAACTCTTGGAGATGAAAGTCAAATGTCAGAGAAAACGATAGTTTGGTATATACACAATAGAACAGAAAAGATGTATACTTAACTTTGTACTTCACTTTAATGGATCTAGTATGAGAAACTGGGACACCAAAATTCAGCCTTTGGAATTTTTCAGAGAGTAAACTAAATTTTTTCAATGGAATTTAGCATAACATTGCACTTCCAATTTTATTCATTTATTTCATTTGTAATTTTCATTTGGGGCTGATGGTTGAATCGAGCTATCCTCAGTGCCTGAGGCCAATACTCAGACCAACTGAGCCACTGGCTGTGAGAGGGAAAGAGAGAGAAGGGGAAGAGGGAGGGGAAGAGAAGCAGATGGTCATTTCTCCTGGGTGCCCTAACCAGGAATCAAACCTGGGACATCCACATGCCAGGGTAATACTCTATCCACTGAGAAAACTGGCCATAGCCAGGTTTATTTTTTTTAAGTTATTGATCACTAATCTTAGATAAGCAGCTTAGAATCTAGAAGGGTAGATACACGTGTGTGTGTGTGTGTGTGTAAAACACTATGCCAGGGATGATACAAAATACAGGCATAATGTTATGAGAGTATTGAGTACTGAGAGTGTTAATAAAGTTGTGATCGACCCTGTCCAGTTGGCTCAGTGGTTGAGCGTCAGCCTGGCGTGTGGAAGTCCTGGGTTCGATTCCCGGTCAGGGCACACAGGAGAAGTGCCCATCTGCTTCTCCACCCTTCCCCCTCTCCTTTCTCTCTATCTCTCTCTTCCCCTCCTGCAACCAAGGCTACTTTGGAGCAAAGCTGGCCTGGGTGCTGAGAGTGGCTCCATGGCCTCCATCTCAGGTGCTGAAGATGGCTCTGGTTGCAGTGGAGCAAGGCCCCAGATGGGCAGAGCATCGCCCCTCTGGTGGGCATGCCGGGTGGATCCCGGTCAAGCACAGGCACACGCGGGAGTCTGTCTGTCTGCCTCCCTGCTTCTCACTTCAGAAAATTACAAAAAAGAAAAAGAAAAGAAGTGATCTCTTCATTTCCAGTATGAGGTAAGGGGGATGTGTCGAGGATATAGTCACAGAAGCAGCTTTGAACTGGACCCAGAAGGAGGGGTAAGGTATCAATAGGTAAAGAATAAGGGAAAGCATTCCAGGCTAAGGGGTCATATTAGCAAAGCACTGCAGAGGTGTGGTGGGGAGAATATGCAGTTTGGACCAGGGAGAGTATGACATACTACTACTTTTGTTGTAATAATTCAACTTGTGTAGTCCCCTCTCTAAAATTTGAGCTGGGCCTGTAACCTGCTGTCCGGCAAAGTTGGCAGTGTGCAAGTTCTGGTCTTATGCATTTAGAAGCCCAGGCTTTGGTGTTCTTGGGAGCTCTGAGCTGCCAGAGAAGGAAGTCTAACTTCCTCACTGGAGTGATGGCCTGCAGGGTCCACATAGAGAGAGAGAAAGACCCAGAGACTACATGAAGGGAGACAGGAGGTAAGGTCATTGTAGCCAAGTTCCCCCCATCAGTCAACCAGCTAAGTGACACTGGTCCCATTCGGGACGACATACAGTAAGACCAGCAAAACTGCCAGGCTGAGCCTGGGCTGACTGCAGAGCAGAATGGTTGTATCTTAGGACACTTTTTGGGACAGTTTCTTTGAGAAAATGGAAACAGAGTGTTTATCTACATTTTAAATCTGTACCTTCTTTTGATAAATATAAAACTCATACACCCACCTGGAGATTCAGATGTAATTGCCTTTCTACACATACTAGTCAACAATTGTTTTGGTCTTATTGTTAGTTTAATATATAAAATTCTAGTATTTTATTTTACAAATAAAAATTATTTTTTAAATTTATTTTTATTCATTTTAGAGAGGAGAGAGAGAGAAAGGGGGGAGGAGCAGGAAGCATCAACTCCCATATGCGCCTTGAACAGACAAGTGCAGGGTTTTGAACCAGTGACTTCAGTGTTCACAGGTCAATGCTTTATCCACTGTGCCACCACAGGTCAGGCCACAAATAAAAATTATCATAAAGGCCATACCAGGCGGTGGCACAGTGGATAGAGCATCAGACTGGGACTGGGATGAGTCAGATTGGAAACCCGGAGGTCACCAGCTTGAGTGCTAACTCACTAGCTTGAGCGCTGGGTCACTAGCTTGAGCGTGGGATCACAGACATGACCCTATGGTTGCTGGCTTGAGCCCAAAGGTCACTGGCTTGAGCAAGGGGTCACTTGCTCTGCTGCAGCCCCCCCCCCCGAGTCAAGGCACATATGAGTAAGCAATCAATGAACAACTAAGGAGACTAAGGAGTCGCAACGAAGGATTGATGTTTCTCATCTCTCTCCCTTCCCGTCTGTCCCTATCTGTCTCTCTCTCTGTCTCTGTCACACACACAAAAAATTATAAAGGTCAATAAGCTTTTTCAAACAACAGTCTGTGCATCACCCCTCCTTTAATCCCTCCATGACAGGGCACCTGAGATGACAGAGTGTGTGTTCCTGTGTGTGAGTTCTGTTGTGTTATATAGACACAACCACCTGGAAACAAATTTACGTTAAATAATTCCCTATGTGTAACGCATGCTCATTTTTTCTGTTGTATTCAGTTTCTTCCTTTTCATACTGCTGGTTGTGATCCACTGAATTAGTTTTGTAATACATGAATAGGTTGTGCTTCTCAGTTTGAAAAATACTGTCCAAAGAGGCATTAATTATTTAATAAATATTCCTTAAACCCTGTATGTACCATGCATTATTTTCATGTTAGGTATAGCAGTGAAAAACCAAACACAATTTCTTCTTTCAAAATAGTCACTAAACAGCAGTTACAAAATATGCACAAAGTCTGATTTCATTTCACTTGTAATAAACACTGAGAAGGAAAAGATGAGGGCCGTGAAAAACTATAAGGAGACCTCACTGATCCTGGGGCAGTGCAGTGGATCTGCTCACGGATGCCAAAGCAACAGAGTCTCAGAGTATTTCTAGACTTCCTGGCCTGCCAAGGGCTAGCAGAGGAGGATGGCAGGAGGCCGCTAAAAAGCCAAGTGGGCCCGGAGCCAGGCTGATGCTCCATCCAATACTAAAGTTGGTTGTTGGGGCTGGTACATGCCTTTGGCCTGTTGGGCCCCGCTTATATTTAACACTTTCCAACAATTCTTGGCCTGTTTTGTCTAGAGAGGAAAGTGTAAACAGACAACGTTGAAGAATTCCCCTTAGAGTCCAGAAATGAATGAAATATAACTGTCCACCAAATTTAAGGATCAAATTATGAAACTGACTCAGAGTTATATGAACTCATCTTTAAGAGTCATCTTTAAGAGCTGGACCTGGACAATATTCAGCTGAAGGGGTTAACATATCTGGTGAAGGAATGCTCCCATTCGAGGGAAGGTGGACAGCTTGTCAATCCTAGGAAAAGGAGACTTAACCTGTGCTGCGCTGGGGAGAGGGAGAGCCTGAGCCCAGGGAGAGCCTGTCCTGGAAGGACTATTGCTACTGCTCCTGCCTGTATCCTGCTCCTCAAAAGCAGGGGACAGTAAACATGCATACCCTACGCAACTCTGCCTACTCTAAATCCCTGCTGTGTGATAATAGGCTTTGTGAACCTACCTCCAGAAGGTGAACGCATGTGCTGGTGAGCCCGAAACATTTTGTAGCTCTTAAGGAATTAACTGATATTTTGGCTTTAAGGTTCTTGTAAGCTTTGAGAGTAGGAGTCCGCATACTTAGGGACTGTGACAATATAACCTTTCTAAAACTGCATTGCTGAAGGGCAGACCCTGAAGTATATTAAATTCACCAAGACAAATACTACTCTGTAAGGACCTGTCTTGGCCAAGTGTCTGTCCTTCCTCAGGCAATACTCCTAGGTAATTCCCTTTTCCTCCTACTTCTCCCAACACCATTTTCCATATAAAATTTCTACAAGGGTAGTAACTACAGCAGCTAACTTTGGTTTAATGCTGCCCATGTACCATTGTGCCAAACCTACATAGAGTATCTCACTTAATCCTCATACTAAGGGAGTTGACTTATAAAATTTTTTTTTTAAATATACTTACTGGTTTTAGAGAGAGAGGAAGGGAGAGAGTGAGACATAAACATTGGCCTGTTTCTGTATGCGCCCTGACCGAGGATCCAACCGGGAAACTCTGCATATTGGGACAATGCTCGGGACAACACTCGGCCCTATCTGTCCACCTAGCTATCCAGCTAGGGCAGGCGTTGCTCTTTTATTATTTTTATTACCATTATGGACATTGGGGTTAGGAGGCCCCAGGTCTCACAAGTAGCGATGGCAGAGCTGGGATTCAGAGTGCTTTGGTTCCAGAGCTGGTACCTAAACCAATATATGATATTGTCTCTTATCGCTGCCTATGCACCAAGGACTCGATATCAAAAAGGCCATTTGTTTCCAAAATGTGGTTTGAGAAGTTCACCATCTTTAAAGGGTGACTAGAGAACAAAGGACCTCTACCTGTGTGCTTTGATGATCTCCATGCCTTTCTTGGTGTCTCACAGGACTCCAATCTTTTCTCCTTTGGGTTCCCCAATGTTTCATTCAAGTTGGGGAAGTAGCTCCACTCCCATCTGCAACCCCGTCTTTTTCTCCTGGCTTTTCTGTGGTCTCACAGAGGATAGTCCCTGCATTTTTTCAATTTGTTTCAGTTTGCCTCTTTCCAATCTACCACTGTGCAAGTGTGATCTTGGAACTAGATGGTCAGCAAAATGTGGCCTTATCCCTTGGGGGAACACTCCTCACTTTGAATACCACTTTTGAATAGGGTCTTGGGTTACCAGTATCTCCCTGGATGTCTCTTACTGTACAAGGGCCCTAATGCAAGAATAGCCATTTACAGAAACTTCAGTCAGTAAATAAGACATTATTTTTCTAAAAATGTCATCCTTTCTTTATTTTAAAATATTTATTAAGTGTGGAGTGTTTGAACCTACATTTTTTTTTTACCCTAAATCCAGAGGAAATGAGGCAGCCAGAAACCAAGAGCACAGCTTTCAGGAAGCAAAGGACTGATGTCCTTGATGTGCCTGATCTCTAGCTAAAACTCTTGACTGCAGAGGTGGATTTGGTGATGAGAACAATGTTCTTAATGGGAAACCAGTGAAGCCAAATTATCTCTGTGAGAGACACTGATTAGGGTGAGTATTCATTTATTTGAGATATACTGAGCACCTACCATGGCTAAAGCACTGTTCTGTATATACATATAGGAACAAAATATGCAAAGATCCTTGCCCACAAGTAGCTCACAGACTAATAGGGAAGAGAGACTAAATATATAGTAAACTATGTGTTATAAGGAAAGATATGATACAAAAACAAATAGTAATAGACAGGGACTAGGAAAAAGGTTACTTCAGGACGCAGTTTAAAATAGGATGTCACTGGCTGGTAGCAAAGGGAAAATAAAACATGAGCAAAAACTGGAGGAAAATTAGGGAATTGTCCTGAAGTTACTGGTGGGAAGAAAATGACAGGCAGCACCAAGGTCTTAAGATGGAAGTGTTCCTGACGTGTTTGAAGATCAGCAAGAAGGTTGGTGTGGCTGGAACTGAGTAAATGAGGAGGAAAAAAGTGGGAAAGAAGACCGGAGATGAAACTGGTACTAAATTAGGTTGTAGACCGTGATAAGCACTTTCCTTCAGAGGGAAATGGGGTATCATTACAGCATTGTGAGCAGAGGAATGTTGTAACCTGCACTGGCTTCTGTCTTTAGAATAGACTATAGTGCAGCAAGGGTAGAAGCAGAGTGACCTATTAAGAGGCTGTTGCAATCATTGAGGCCACAGAAGATGGTGGCTTGCAATAGGGAAGTGACTGTGGAAGAGGTGAGAAGGACATAGGCTCTGGGTATACTTTGACAGTAGGAACTTCAGGAGTTTCTTAGGGATTGGATACGAGATATGATAGAAAGGGACACAAGGGTATCTCTGAACTTTGGCCTGAGCAAGAGCGATGCAGAAGCTATGATTAGAGCAGACTGGGTGGGAAGAGGTTGGGAATTCTGGAGATCAGTCCTTTTTTCTTTCATTCCTTTATCCCTTCCTTCCCTATTTATTTTATTCCTTCCACCACCACCCCTTATTTCCTTTCTTCCATGCACATCTACAAACACCAGACATTATACCTAGAGATACAACAGACAAGGCATCCTCACCAGGACATGTGAATGACAGTATTAGGTAGAGAGGTGGAACTGATGGTAGTGACCTCCTACATTCATTAGTCATCTCTTAAAATCTTAGCTCCCGCCTGACCAGGCAGTGGCGCAGTGGATAGAGCGCAGTGGATAGAGTGTCGGACTGGGATGCGGAAGACCCAGGTTCAAGACCACGAGCTCGCCAGCTTGAGCGGGGGCCCATCTGGCTTGAGCAAAAGCTCGTCAGCTTGGACCCAAGGTCGCTGGCTCCAGCAAGGGGTTACTCGGTCTGCTGAAGGCCCGCAGTCAAGGCACATATGAGAAAGCAATCAATGAGCAACTATAGTGTCCCAATGGCAACAAAAAACTAACGATTGATGCTTCTCATCTCTCTTTGTTCCTGTCTGTCTGTCCCTATCTATCCCTCTCTCTGACTCTCTCTCTCTGTCCCTGTAAACAAACAAACAAACAAACAAAATCTTAGCTCCTGATGTTAGCAGATTTGAATAATTCACAATTTTTGAAACCATAATTTGAAAAGTATGTCAATACTTCCATGTTGATTCTACTTAGAATGTCATATTAAACCTGCAATTAGGGTTCCACTGTTAATCTGCTGGTATATTTTTTGTCTAACATATTGTCAAAAGTAAACAAACTAGAATAATCACTAATGTGAATGGAACAGTCATTATTATCTCATAAAATCATGTCTTTTGTTTGTTTCTCTGGTCAATATCCATTAGAGATTTTGACGACTCAGCTATGTTACTAACAGGTTTTATTCTAGGAAATTGAATGCTAAGTGGTATGCTCTAGGAGAAAGGATGCCCTAGGGTACAACAAAAGGCAGGTTAGCACTGTTGTTAGGAGGCCGATTTTTGGAACAGACTGCCCAAGTTTGACTCCTGCCTCTGTTTCTTATTACCTATGTGATTCTGGGTTAGTTATTTAATCTCTGTGCCTCAGTTTCCACAATTATAAAATAAGAACAATATGGACTAAAACTCACCGATTTATAATAAGAATTATGCAAAGTCCTTCAAAGAGTGAAAGCACTCAATTAATGGCATGACTTAACTGAGTTATTGACTATAACTAGGCTTATATTACTACTAATGTATACCTAAGGAATTCTTCCCTCTCTTTCCAGGGGCTTATTTTTATATTTAGTGTTAAATATATATATATTTCATTGGTCATTTCTTTCTTAAGGATAAAGCAAGGAGAGACAGAAAGTTGACCAAGATGATATAAATGTTCAAAACTGTTAGTTAAATAACACTATTGGCTAGAAGATGAACCACAAGAATTATTTTGAAGAAGTGTATTTTGATGCAGAAAATGTTCATCCTTTTTGGTCAAATGAAAATAGTGTTACAATGGTAAATGGTTAAATGTTATGATCTCATTAAATATAAATATATATGTATACACACATATACAAGTTCACAAGCATATAGAACGATGTGAAACAAATATTAGTGGTTATCCTTGTATGGCTAGATTTACAGAGTTTAAATGCTTTTTGTGACTAGTTTTTGTTTTATTTTCTGAACATTCAGACACTATTCAGATGACTAAATACTGAATACAACCTGAGATACATAAAGAGGAACAAATTTAGGGGAAAAACGAAATTTAATTTTGGATATGAAAAGTTTAATAAACCTGTGAGATACTCAGGTGAGAATCGCAATAAATTATTGGGTTTAAAGCTTCATGGAAGAGGTTAAGAATACAAATGTTGGGGTTATTATCATAGAGATGGTGGTTAAGATAAACAAAGATGCAGGAGTAAATCCTGGAGACCATAAAGAATAAGGAGAGCTGGGACTAAGAATGGGATCCTGAAACAGGATCCAGTGTTATTGCCCTTTCACAAAACCTAAACAGTTTGTTGAACAATTCCATCAGAGTCTTCTGCAAGCCATAATCTATGAAGACATAAATAATCAAAGAAGGGAGCTGGAAGAGGAAGCTAGGAGGGAGACATTAAGAATGCATAACCTGAAATCAGAGAGAAATAGTTTTAAGGAGGACAGACTGGTAATTGCCTTAGAGAAACCTGGTAAGAAATGAGCTGAAAAGTAACTACATATTTTATTTGGCAGTTAGGAGATCAGAAGAACCATAGTAGGAATAGTTGCAATAGAATGGTAGGACTGCCGGCCAACAGTAAGTGTGATGAGTAATAAATGAGAAGAAAAGAAATGGAGGTAGTGAAGGTAAACTCTTCTTTTTAGAAATTTGGCTGGGAAAAATCAATAGATATTGGGTGATTCCTGGAGGGAGACACAGGATCAAAGAAGGAACTTTTTCTCCATTAGAAAGGTAGGAACTCAAGCAACCTCATCTAGAAGCCACCAGAGAGTAGGTCAAAGAAAGAAGAGGGAGAAGAAATGTTGGATAGAGCAATATCCAGAGGGAGGTATTGAAAGAGACAGGGTTAGGTTTGGGGGTATTTTGCTCCCTTATTTTTAAGTGCATAAAATAGATACCTTTTTATAATATTACATAAAAATCAATAGCAATTGAGCAAAATATATATATATTTAATGACTCGCTCTCATCAATTTGAACGTTAATTATTACACTTGGCTGAGTAGTTAGGGCTGAGCTAAGACAGGTTGAGTTTACTGTCCCATTCAAAAAGGCCTCAAACAGCTTTGCTTTTTGAATGATTTTGCTATATTTTCGGTTTCTTTGGTTTTGGGGCCGTCAGCTGTCTGTCACTTAGTTACTATCATTTGTGACTTACCCTGGAACCTCCTATCTATTTTTTCTAATGTACTCATCCTTTCATAGAAGGCTTGAGAACACATGACCAAGCCTTGAATAAATCATGAGTAAAATATGATCATGCATTTCTCTTGCTAGTGAAGTGCATTACTTTTAGTGGGTGAAATTATGAATATCTATTCTGGGCTGTTGCTTCCTTCCTGGTACTGATCTATAGTACAAGAGAAAGCAGACATTGTGGGGGTTGGGGATGGATTCCTAAGAGTTAGGATGTATATTGATGTTAATAATTGAGGTTTATGTATATATCATGTTTAGCAAAACATAATGTGTACATAGAGAAAAGGCTGATGGAACACTATGAGCTTACTTATCAAGAGTTACTGCCTTTCCACAAAACCTACATAGTTTGTTGAAGGATTTCCTCAGAGTTTTCTGCAAGCCATAATCTATGATGATATAAATAATTAACAATAGTTGTTAAATAACTTTGCAATGATTTTGTATCTGTTTAGATCCCAAGTTATTCTACTTTCACATATTCTGGCAGATTTATAACTATTATTGGAAAACATATTTCTTCTCTCAGAGAGTTGGTGAATTAATGCTTGCTGTAGTCCTAACCAACAAATACACAGCCAAAAAATGTGTAAAGGTTCAGGAAACAAAATGGGAGTGTTTGTTCAAATTGTCGACCTGTTTTTAGCTTGTATGGTACTAAGACATATTACAATGTACTTTTTCTAAACAAATATATTCAAAAAATTAAAATGGCATAAAGCATACACTTCCCCATTGTGTAATCAGAATAAATAAGAAAAAATAATTTTCAGAAAGCTCGTCTTTTGGATTTCTTTTTAATGTATATGCTATATGTAATTTACAATTTACATTGCACGATGAGGATACAAACCAATGTTTTGCCTGAGACCCTGTTTTGCTTACCAAATTTACGCAGCTCAGACAGGTTTTGAAAATAACACTTGCCAAGCACATGTGCAAATGTGCTCAACAAACATCTATGTACATGCATTTTACTACATTTCCTTTCTTTTTCACTCTGAGTGCTTTTAAAGATCAGCATAACTGCAATAAAAAGAAACCACAACAGCACTATTATTGACTTACTAAGCAACGTGTGTCGGAAACACCCCTCAGAGTTTTAAGAGGGTCAAAAGGAAGATGCTCTGCACGTACTCCACGGCTGCAGGAATTCTGGTGAAAGGAGATACCAACCCAGAGCTGTTTGAATGATGACGATGCAGCCAGACAGTGGTGGGAGAATGACTTAAAAACTTGGAGAGCTAGATGGCAGGCAGGATGGGGAGAAGGGGAGTGGAAGATGAAAGGGCAGAAAAGACAAAAGGGATGAGAAGGACTAAAGACGCACTGCCAGGACAGACCTACTCCAAGTTCCCATGTTTGTTTGTTAAAAGTTCAAAGAAAGACAACTTTCCATAAGATGAGAGGTTGCTTTAGGCACCTGGTTTTACATAATTAACAAGAGTTGGTAATTATTCAGTAAAATCATTAGCAATAATAATGGCAAGACTAAATACCAATTAAAATACTCTACAGTAGACAGTGGGTCCATGTGCCATCTCCTTCACCTGAACTCAATTTCTCTACTGTTAGCTACTATTATTTCTCTGTTTTCACCATGGCTTTATCCAACACTGCTAAGTTGAATTCCTCTCACTTATATGAGGTAGTTCTCATTGGCACATTATTGCATTCTGGGATCTCATTGCTATCAATGATTCATCTTCCTGTCTGATAAATCTTCCTAAAATACTGCTTTTGTCAAAAATGTTGTTATTCCCAAGTGTGTTCAAAAACCATTAATGATTGTTTACAAACTTTAAGAATATCCAAGACATTTTAGTTTGACTAAGGTCTTCATAGACTAAATCTCTTCTAACTTCACTCATCTGAACCCTCTGCCTCAGGACTGTCACACCTTACACACACATACTTGATTCAATGCTTATGTGTGTCATTGGGGGTATCTGCTCCTCTACATCTATAAATTTTTTTTTTTTTTTTTTTTTTTTTTTTAATATATATTTTATTATTATTAATTCTAATGGGGTGACATCAATAAATCAGGGTACATATGTACAATGAAAACATCTCCAGGTTATCTTATCATTCAATTGTGTTGCATACCCATCACCAAAAGTCAAATTGTCCTCTGTCACCTTCAATCTGGTTTTCCCTGTGTCCCTCCCCTCCTCCCTATCCCACTCTTCCCTCCCTCCCCCCATCCCATAACCACCACTCTCTTGTCCATGTCTCATACCCTCACTTTCATGTCCCATTTATGTATGTAATAGTGCTGTTTTCAGTTTTTCTTTTTTTCTGATTTACTTATTTCACTCCGTATAATGTTATCAAGGTACATCCATTTTGTTATAAATGCTCCGATGTCATCGTTTCTTATGGCTGAGTAGTATTCCATAGTATATATGTACCAAAGCTTTTTAATCCACTCGTCTTCTGACGGACACTTGGGCTGGTTCCAGATCTTCGCTATTGTGAACAATGCTGCCACGAACATGGGGGCGCATTTCTTCTTTTCGAACAGTGCTATGGTGTTCTTAGGGTATATTCCTAAAAGTGGGATAGCTGGGTCAAAAGGCAGTTCGATTTTTAATTTTCTGAGGAATCTCCAAACTGTTTTCCACAGTGGCTGCACCAGTCTGCATTCCCACCAGCAGTGCAGAAGGGTTCCCTTTTCTCCACATCCTCGCCAGCACTTATTCTGTGTTGTTTTGCTGATAAGTGCCATTCTGACTGGTGTGAGGTGATATCTCATTGTGGTTTTAATTTGCATTTCTCTAATGATTAGTGATGTTGAGCATTTTTTCATATGCCTATTGGCCATCTGTATGTCCTCTTTGGAAAAATTTCTATTCATTTCTTTTGCCCATTTTTTGATTGGGTTGTTTGTCTTCCTGGTGTTGCGTTTTATAAGTTCTTTATAAATTTTAGTTATTAACCCCTTATCAGATGTGCTGCCGAATATGTTCTCCCATTGTGTGGTTTGTCTTTTTATTCTGTTCCTATTGTCTTTAGCTGTGCAAAAACTTTTTAGTTTGATATAGTCCCATTTGTTTATCTTGCCTTTTATTGCAGTTGCCCATGAAGATAAATCGGCAAATATACCGCTGCTACAGATGTCGGAGAGCTTGCTGCCTATGTTTTCTTCTAAGATGCTTATGGTTTCACGGCTTACATTTAAGTCTTTTATCCATTTTGAATTTGTTTTTGTGAATGGTGTAAGTTGATGGTCTAGTTTCATTTTTTTGCAGGTAGATGTCCAATTTTCCCAACACCATTTGTTAAAGAGGCTGTCTCTACTCCATTGTATGTTCTTTCCTCCTTTGTCAAATATCAGTTGTCCATAAAGCTGTGGGTTTATTTCTGGGTTCTCTGTTCTGTTCCATTGATCTATGTGCCTGTTCTTATGCCAGTACCAGGCTGTCTTGAGTATAATGGCCTTGTAGTAAACCTTGATATCAGGAAGAGTGATACCTCCTGCTTTATTTTTTCTTTTTAAGATTGCTGAGGCTATTCGTGTTCTTTTTTGGTTCCATATAAATTTTTGGAATATGTGTTCTATATCTTTGAAGTATGTCATTGGTATTTTAATTGGTATTGCATTGAATTTATAAATTGCTTTGGGTAATATAGACATTTTAATGATGTTTATTCTTCCTAGCCATGAGCACGGTATGTGCTTCCACTTGTTTGTATCTTCCTTGATTTCTTTTATCAATGTTCTATAATTTTCCGAGTACAAGTCCTTAACCTCCTTGGTTAAATTTACTCCTAGGTACTTTATTTTTTTGGCTGCAATAGTGAAGGGGATTGTTTCCTTAATTTCTTTTGCTGATATTTCATTGTTGGTGTATAGAAATGCCTCTGATTTCTGAGTATTAATTTTATATCCTGCCACCTTGCTGAAATCATTTATAAGGTCCAGTAGTTTTTTGACTGAGACTTTAGGGTTTTCAATATACAATATCATATCATCTGCAAATAATGACAGTTTTACTTCTTCTTTTCCAATTTGTATGCCTTTTATTTCTTCTTCTTGTCTGATTGCTGTAGCTAGGACTTCCAGAACTATGTTGAATAAGAGTGGTGAAAGTGGGCAACCCTGCCTGGTTCCTGATCTTAAGGGGATTGCTTTTAATCTTTGTCCATTTAGTATGATGTTTGCTGTCGGTTTATCGTATATGGCCTTTATCATGTTAAAGAATGATCCCTGTATTCCCACTTTACTGAGAGTTTTGAGCATGAATGGGTGCTGGATTTTATCAAATGCCTTTTCTGCATCTATTGAAATTATCATGTGATTTTTGTCCTTCCTTTTGTTTATGTGGTGAATCACATTGATTGATTTGCGAATATTGAACCAGCCTTGCCTCTCCAGAATAAATCCCACTTGATCGTGGTGTATGATTTTTTTCATATATTGCTGGATCCGGTTGGCTAATATTTTGTTGAGAATTTTAGCGTCTAAATTCATCAGGGATATAGGCCTATAATTTTCTTTCTTTGTGTTGTCTTTGCCCGGTTTTGGGATCAGAATTATGCTCGCCTCATAAAAGGAGTTTGGAATTCTTCCTTCTTCTTGAATTTTTTGAAATAGCTTGAGGAGAATAGGAGTTAGTTCTTCTTTGAATTTTTTATAGAATTCACTTGTGAAGCCATCAGGCCCAGGACTTTTCTTTTTTGGGAGTTTTTTGATAACTGTTTCTATCTCATTTGCTGTAATTGGTCTGTTTAGGTGTTCTGATTCTTCCAGATTGATTTTTGGAAGGTTATATGATTCAAGAAATTTGTCCATTTCACCAAGATTGTCTAATTTTTTGGCATATAGTTCTTCATAGTATTTTCTTACAATGCTTTGTATTTCTGTTGTGTCAGTTGTTATTTCTCCACTGTCCTTTCTAATTTTATTTATTTGAGTCCTCTCTCTTTTTTTCTTGGTGAGTCTAGTTAAAGGTTCATCAATCTTGTTTACCTTTTCAAAGAACCAGCTTCTTGTTTCATTGATCCTCTGTATTGTTTCCTTAGCCTCTATGTCATTTATTTCTGCTCTGACCTTTATTATTTCCTTCCTTCTACTTGTCTTGGGTTTTATTTGTTGTTGTTTTTCTAGTTCTTTTAGATGCAGGGTCAGGTTGCTTATTTGAGCTTTTTCTAGCTTCTTATGATATGCCTGTAGTGCAATAAACTTCCCTCTCAGAACTGCTTTCGCTGTGTCCCATAAATTTTGAGTTGATGTATGCTCATTATCATTTGTTTCTAGAAACTTTTTTATTTCTTCTTTGATCTCATTGTTAATCCATTCATTATTTAATAACATGCTATTTAGTTTCCAAGTGTTTGAGTATTTTTCATTTTTTCTTTTGTGGTTAATTTCTAGTTTCATAGCATTGTGATCAGAGAAAATGCTTGATATGATTTCAATCTTCTTAAATTTATTGAGACCATTTTTGTGTCCTAACATGTGGTCTATCCTAGAAAACGTACCATGAGCACTTGAGAAGAATGTATATTCTACTGCTTTAGGGTGAAAAGTTCTGAAGATATCTATTAAATCAAGTTGATCTAGTGTATCCTTTAAGTCTGCTGTTTCTTTATTAATTTTCTTTCTTGAGGATCTATCCAGTGTTGTTAGAGGGGTATTGAAATCCCCTACTATGATAGTATTGCTGTTAATCTCGCCCTTTATATCCATCAAAGTCTGCTTTATGTATGTCGGGGCTCCTATATTTGGTGCGTAGATATTTACAATAGTTATATCTTCCTGTTGAATTGTTCCCTTTATCATTATGTAGTGTCCTCCTTTATCTCTTACTACAGCCTTTGTTTTAAAGTCCATTTTGTCTGATATAAGTATTGCTACCCCTGCTTTTTTTTCATTTCCATTTGCATGAAATATTTTTTTCCATCCTTTTACCTTCAGTCTATGAGCATCTTTTGTTTTAAGGTGTGTCTCTTGTAGACAGCATATGTATGGGTCCTGTTTCTTTATCCATGCAGCTACCCTATGTCTTTTGATTGGATCATTTAATCCGTTTACATTTAAGGTTATTATTGATATGTAGTTGTTTATTGCCATTTTATTCTTTAAAGCTGTATTCTTCTTTTGCTATATTCATTCCTCCCTTTAAACTGTTCACAAGAGGCCCCTTAGTATTTCTTGCAGAATTGGTTTGGTTTTTATGAATTCCTTGAGGCTTTCTCTTTCTGGGAAGCTCTTTATTTCTCCTTCAATTTTAAACGTTAGCCTTGCTGGATAAAGTAGTCTTGGTTGTAGGTTCTTGTTCTGCATTACTTTGATTATTTCTTGCCATTCCCTTCTGGCCTCAAGTGTTTCTGTTGAGAAGTCCGATGTCATCCTTATGGGGGCTCCTTTGTAGGTGATAGTCTTTTTTTCTCTAGCAGCTTTTAAAATTTTTTCTTTATCCATTAGCTTTGGTATTTTAACTATGATGTGTCTTGGTGTAGATTTTTTTGGGTTTCTCCTTAATGGAGTTCTGTGTGCTTCTTGAATGTGTGGAGTGTTTCCCAGCCTTAATTTAGGAAAGTTTTCTGCTATGATTTGATTGAACAAAGTTTCCATTTCCTGTCCTCTCCCCTCTTCTTCAGGCACCCCTATGATGCGAATGTTGTTTCTCTTCATGTTGTCACAAAGCTCCCTTAGAGTTTCCTCACATTTTTTAAGTCTCTTTTCCTTTTTCTTCTCTGCTTCTGTGCCTTTGTTTATTGTGTCCTCTAACTCGCTTATTCGATCCTCAGCGTCATCCATCCTGCTTTTAATTCCTTCCATTGTGGTCTTCAGTTCTGATACTGTATTTGTCATTTCTGTCTGATTCTTTTTTATTATTTCAATTTCATTTTTTATACTTGTTATGTCTTTATTTAGGTGTTCATAATGACTATCCATTGTTGCTCTAATTTCTTTGAACATCCTAACTATCATTATTCTAAATTCTGCTTCTGGTAATTTGGTTATATCTGGTTCATTTAGGTCCTTCTCTGGGGATTTCTCTTGATTCATTTGGTTTGCATTCCTCTGCCTGCCCATTTTTTCTGTGTATAAGCGAGTTGTGGCCACTGGAGTCCAGTAGGTGTTGCCTTTGTGTTCTCTAGGTGTGGTCTATCTGCCGGCCCCCCACCTCCTCTGCCGATGCCTAGGGTGGTTGGGTATGAGCGTTGCCATCGCCGGCCCACTGTGGCTTTTGCTATGATTTCTGCCTCTCCTCCGTGGGAGGGGCTGTGACTGAAGCCACAAGATTAGCACCAAGGGTAGAGGTGAGCACCTTTGCTCAGCTGCGGACCCAGCCTATTTCCGGACTTCCGCCCAGAACCAGCAGTCGGAGCCTGCTCGCTACAGTTCCGCGGGTTAGGCGGGGCTTTTGACGTGCTCTCAGCTGTAAGCTTTTGCCCGTCCGGAGCTTTAGCCCCGCCCTCGAGGCCAAGGCCCTACGGCGCAGGGTCGGAAACCAAGGTTTATTGGGGTGGGCGTGTTTGCTGGCTTCCGCCGAGCTGCGTACTTCCGCTCGTCCCGGACTCTACCCCGCCCCCGTGTTCGGAGCCCGCTCGTGCACGTATGAATGGTATCCGGGGTTTCTCCGGCCGGGCGCGGATAGTAGCGTGGGCTCAGCTGCGAGCCTCCACTTGTCTCTGGGTCCACCCCGTTCCCGCGCTCAGAGCCCGCTCGCGCACGTATACTGGCCAACCGCGGTTTCTCCGGCCCGGGGGGGGGGGGTGGGGGTGGGTGCGGGACTGGTAACGTCAGCTCAGCCACAGCCCCTGCCCGTCCCTGGTCCTAGCCCGGTCCCCGCGGTCAGGGCCGGCTTGCGCAGGGCCTGCCCGTTCCTGGCCTCCCGCTTTGTCCCCGTAAGTGGGATTAAAGGCGGGCCCGCAGCTTCTGGACCGCTTTCGCGGTCCCCTCTGACCCTCTGGGCTAGACCGATCTCCCACCGGCTTGGCCTCTGCCCACGCCAACAGAACCGCCTTTCAGCGTCCTGCCGCCCCAAAACCTTAAGCAGCCCTCAGCAGAGTAGGAAGGGACCTAACACTCCACACTGTAGGCCTGGGAGCTCCCTCACTTGTTTCACAGCTCAAAACTGTCCAAACGCCTTTCTAGGCTCTGAGACTGCAGGCTGGGGCTTGGTTCCTGGGACCCAGGTCCCTCCCTCTCCGCCAAACTCTCCTCCCGCCACACGGGTCTCTCCGGGCTGCCGTTTGCTCCGGGGAGCTGGGCAGCCCTCTTCGCGTTTTCGCTATTCCTACCAGTCTCAATGTGGCTTCTTCTGTGTTCCTTGGTTGAAGAGTCCACTTAGTTTTGTTGAAAGTTGGTTTATCCAGGTGATGGTTCTTAAAATTGAGTTGTAATCCACTTTGGTTCTGGGAGTTGGAAGTTGGTACGTCCGCCTACTCCGTCGCCATCTTGCTCTCTACATCTATAAATTTTTAATCCATGTTACCCAACTCAAGATTTACTTCCTCCATGGAGCATATCTTGACTAATCTAGCTCTCAAAGGTTTATTCCTCCTCCTTCTCTTCATATCTATATGATTTATTGATTCTATTATTTATGTGACATTAAAAATTACAGAATTACTGTTGCAGTGGTGTGATATGACTGGCTTTTGTCAATCGTTAAATATTCAAGAATTTTGTGAAAGGACTGTTAAACCATTGGTAGCTTGAAGTCAGCTATGATGGGAATGGGAGTACACTGGTATCTTGATATACGAACAGACCAATATGCGATTTTTTTTTTTTTTTAAGTTATGAGCTGTGACTTGGTCCATATTTTTGTTCAAGATCCGAGCGAAATTCCGAGATCCGAGTCATGATTTGGGAAGCTGTCGCTACTTGGCGCATTGGTGCACGGGTCCAGTATCAGCAGTTTTATATTCGAGTTGACTGACTTACGAGCTTGGTTACAGAGCGAATTAAATTCATATCTCAAGGTATCACTGTATTTACATCAATGCAATAGAGGCAAACACTACAGATCATGTTTTGTTTGTTTGGTTGGTTTTTAGTGGGAAAGGGGGAATGGAAGAAAACTGGTTTACCAGCAAACCACTGCAATAGACTTTCTGATGTGATTATTCTTACTACAGTTAAAGTGTTTTATGAACTCTCTATTATAGCTAGCCAGTATACATTTAAATACTTCTAGGACTAAGTAATCCATGATATCCCAAGGCATTAAATCCTAACATGGACATGTATTCATCCATGTAAATTAAGTTATAATAGCTAGTTATCTCTAAATTTGCATTTTTTATGATGCCCAGCATAGTGTATAATGAAAGCCATATTCCTCTACTTTTGCAGCTTCAGTTTCAAGGGCTCCCCGTTGCCCTTTAACTTTTAGCCTCATTGAACCTTAGAGTTATTTCTCAAACATATCAGATATTTCTTACCTTTGTAACTTTCTAGAAGTCACTTCCCACTTTGGCTGGCCCAAACCTATTGAAGTCCTTCCTCAATGAGTGCCTTTTGTGGCTTTAACAACACCCCAATTTAAACACCTTGTATTTTAATTGTTTATTGATTTATCTATCTCTCCACTATACAGTAAGCTGATTATCATAATTGTTAGATCCTATATTTTTCACCTGTGTATCCCAGGTCCAGGAAGCTTGGCACATAGAAGGTACTCCAATAAATATCTGTTGATAGTGAATAGAGCAATTCAAATAAATCAATAAAGCAATTTTTACAAGATAGGTCTGCTTTGGTTCTTGTCACAATATTGATTACTCTTAAGCGATGGGCCTCATGATTTGGCTGCACTGTCTTTTTTTGTTCTTGTTTATTTCTACAAAGCAACCACAAAGGCATGCATTTCAAAGAGGAGAGAAATTATTCACAACTATATGAGTACCTCTAGCTATTGCTTTTCTCTTAGTCACCTTCTAGTGTGTCTGACCTAATTCTCCTGGCTCTTTAGGATCATGGCCTGGTTTTACAGTTTAGATGTTCTCTCCTGTGTGAATGCATCTGTCCTCTTTTCCCTTTTCTTCATCACCAATGGTAAATGCATCACAATTGATTATCCCTAGAAATCTTCACACTCATTTCACTGTTCTATGCTTAATACCACACATATAAAAATTAGGCCTTGGACTTGAGGAAAAGATATGAGAGTGAAGTAAAGCATGAGAAAAATGTACAAATTGGGGTGGGGAAGATAAAATAAAAAATATTTGAGAAGGAAATTAGGTAGGATTATTCTAAAATTCTTCATTCAACTTACTGCCAGCCAGCCCCTTTCTTTAAGGAAGATAGTTGTTACCATATTCATAAAAGTGAGTTTCTTTCTAAGTTGCCAAAATCTTATTTTTTTCATATTGATCCAGAAATCCTTCACAGAATGGGCAAGCCGAATAAAAATAAAATGCTTTCAGGAGAACTCTTAGTATTTAATATTAAATATCAAGAAAATGGAGGAAAGTTATGCCTTCTATACAGAATGTAGGGACTATTAATATATGGACTCCATTTACAGAATTATATTATTTAGGGAACTGAAATAATTTCTTGAGTGAGTTCAGGCAAAAATTTTCTAACACCACAGCAGAGGATATAGATTAATTACATAAGCCTGAATCTTACTGTTTATAAAACACTGAATTGTCATTACTTTTTCATTCCACTTCCAACTATTTTTTCCAATTATGCTAATATGACAAAGAAAATAAAGGAAGACTATAATAAAGAAAGCTTAACATACAATGACTTTTGTTTCACTAACACTATTTTTAAATCATTGAGCTTTGCTGTAAGTCTTATCATTAGATGTTTAATCATGCTCCAAAAGTGCTAAGGTGAAAACATCCTGTGATTCCCTTCAATTCCACTATCTTCCCAACTGGTCATATTAAAAAAACTAGATATAAACGACCTGAAAGAGAAAAACAGGACAAATGAAAATCCTACTTGTCATCTACAGTTCCAGAGGCCAATGGGGAAAACGTAAAATAAAGGCAAGTCAACAACAGCCTAAAATCTGAAAATGTTAAATATGCCTCCACCAATCTTCTTAAAAACATAAAAAAGCTATCAAGGTACATCCATTTTGTTATAAATGCTCCGATGTCATCGTTTCTTATGGCTGAGTAGTATTCCATAGTATATATGTACCATAGCTTTTTAATCCACTCGTCTTCTGACGGACACTTGGGCTGGTTCCAGATCTTCACTATTGTGAACAATGCTGCCACGAACATGGGGGCGCATTTCTTCTTTTCGAACAGTGCTATGGTGTTCTTAGGGTATATTCCTAAAAGTGGGATAGCTGGGTCAAAAGGCAGTTCGATTTTTAATTTTCTGAGGAATCTCCAAACTGTTTTCCACAGTGTCTGCACCAGTCTGCATTCCCACCAGCAGTGCAGAAGGGTTCCCTTTTCTCCACATCCTCGCCAGCACTTATTCTGTGTTGTTTTGCTGATAAGTGCCATTCTGACTGGTGTGAGGTGATATCTCATTGTGGTTTTAATTTGCATTTCTCTAATGATTAGTGATGTTGAGCATTTTTTCATATGCCTATTGGCCATCTGTATGTCCTCTTTGGAGAAATTTCTATTCATTTCTTTTGCCCATTTTTTGATTGGGTTGTTTGTCTTCCTGGTGTTGCGTTTTATAAGTTCTTTATAAATTTTAGTTATTAACCCCTTATCAGATGTGCTGCCGAATATGTTCTCCCATTGTGTGGTTTGTCTTTTTATTCTGTTCCTATTGTCTTTAGCTGTGCAAAAACTTTTTAGTTTGATAACATTATACGGAGTGAAATAAGTAAATCAGAAAAAAAGAAAAACTGAAACCAGCACGATTACATACATAGGTGGGACATGAAAGTGAGGGTATGAGACATGGACAAGAGAGTGGTGGTTATGGGATGAGGGGAGGGAGGGAAGAGTGGGATAGGGAGGAGGGGAGGGACGCAGGAAAAACCAGATTGAAGGTGACAGAGGACAATTTGACTTTTGGTGATGGGTATACAACACAATTGAATGATAAGATAACCTGGAGATGTTTTCATTGTACATATGTACCCTGATTTATTGATGTCACCCCATTAGAATTAATAATAATAAAATATATATTAAAAAAAAAACATAAAAAAGCTAAAGGCAAGTTTTACATTGTTCATGATAGCATTCTTCTTTCTCTTAATACATCCCAAAACATATAGTCAAATGGTATTAACCACGAAATCGACTTAACTGACTATGACCTGGTCAGAATAATCCATTCATTCATTGATCAAACACATCTGCATCCCATCTATATGCCAGGCACTCTGAGTACTGGGAACTCCAACATCAATAATACATGATGTAAGCTCTCAAGGACATCAGAAGCTTACTGGAGCCAATACCACTTGTCTTTTTTTTTTTTTTAATTCATAAAAAATCAGCTGTACTCTGATGTTTTTCATAGTGCTAATTTCTCCTACTTCTTTTTTTTCAAAAATAGTTTATTGAGGTGAGATTAAAATTAAATAAAACTTAAAAAATTCAAGTGAGCAATTCAGTGACATTAACCGCATTCACAATGTTGTGCAACTACCATCTCTATCTAGTTCCAAATATTTCCATCATTCCAATAAAATCCCTGACCCATGAAGCAGTTTCTCCCTCCCAAGACCACTTTAAACTTCAGTGTGTGGGAAATCTTTACCTAAAAACACATTTTGAAAGAATTCTTCTATGCCAATAATGACTCAAACTTAAATAATGGAACTAAGAAAAATATTGACATCAAAGAATTTTAAAAAATCAGAGTCAGGCTCCTATCTTAGGATATTAAAAATGGCATTATTCATTTTATTATTTTATTTTTTTCTCTTTAAATCTTTGTCAATTTTCCAGAGTCTCATTTCGGAAGGCCTGTAGAAGCTCTGTTTGGTTCAGTGGCTAAAACATTGTTGTACTGATAATCTTATGACACACCTAATTAAAAAAAAAATCAATCAACATGGAGAATTCTCAGGTCTGTGTGATATTTAACTCCTATGTCTCAGGATTTCATCTCTAAATCCCACATATCCTTCTTCCTATCTTCAGCTAGAAGCAATCATGATGCTGATTCTAACACTGTCTCCACGGTATCTTCTTTATTTAATTTTGTTTCACCAATTCTTCTTTAAACACTTACATTCTATGCCAATTCAGGTAATTCAGTTGATTACAGAAAACAAAACTCTTTTCAGGTCATCTTTGTTCCCCTTCTATAATCTGATGTTTACAAATCCTCCTCCTAATTTTGCTAAATACCTCCAATTCTTCATTCCTATACTGCTGTCTTGCCATCAAAGCATTTTATTCCAAACCCAAACCCTGTGACCTGTCCAATTCATGTAAAATATTAACTGCCGAGTTTCCTGTGCTTGACATTAGAGTTCTTAATATCAGTGTTGGGCAGATAAAATATATTATGCTCGCTTTGTTAAAGATGGCGCTGCCTACGTGAAGTTTTAAGAGTAAGCTTCTCCCCACACCTTTGACTGATTGGATGATGTGGGTGGTGCACTCTCCTGAGGAATCCTTCCTTGTTTGTAGATTGGATTAAGGGTTTGGATTTCTACACTATAAAGTAGAGCAGGCCCTCGGTTCCTGAGGTTAGCGTTAGAGAGGAGAGCAGAGTAAGGCCACACGGAGGAGAGGAGAAGCAGCCAGGATGGCAGAGTGCTGAGGAAGAAACCAGTTTGTGCAGAGAGAAGGAGATGGGAAACAGAGGTGAATAAGTCTGGTGAGCTAGAAACCTTTTGATTCTAGGAAACTCGGATAAGTCAGTAGCTTTGCGAGCACTGAATGAGTGAGTTTTGGAGCCCAGTGTGTGTTTTTGCTTGCCCGCTGGGTGCAAGCTAGAATTAAAGCTGATGGCTCACCAGTTCTTGGCTCTGCTGTTTCATTACCAACTGTCCGAATCTAATGCGAACCTGCACTGGCCCGGTGGCTGTGATAATGACCACGACTACTGGCTTTACAATCAGCATCAAACCAAAAGTTTTACCCTCATCAGACATCCTGTTCCCTAATACTTAGACATAGGACATATGTATGCTTTTGTAAATTTAAAAACTTCTGGGTGTGGAAGCTTAAATGGCAGATAGACCGAAAATAACTGTGTTTTGGAAGGAGCCGGTACTGAGGTAGAACACTATATAAGTATAGTGTTTAAAAACATGCTTGTGAAAGTCAGACAGATTTGGGTCCAAATCTTGGCTTTACCACTTACAAGCCCCATGACCGTGCACAAGTTGTTTAAATTCTCTGAGCATAGCTCTTTTATCTGTAATATGTAAATTATATATATATGTATAATCATTCTAAAAGATTTGTGCTTGCTACTCAAAGAACTAAAAAATTTCAGATCTCTTGCTGAACAGTTCAAATGCCAGGGTAAAGCCTGTACTACAAATATGTGTAACCAAAGCCAAGGTGCTCTCAATGCTCCTAGTTTTGGATTACAGCAATTAGAGGAGATTGAGTTATTTTGTTTCCATGGCTCATTAAGCTAGGGTTAGACTGCTGTCCATAATCAGATTTACTGTATTTATCCTTGCCTTCTCCCTATGAAATGAGGCCAGACCTTAGGGAAAAGAAAGACTAAAAAATATCCCAAGTCCATGGTAATGCTGCTCAGAAAGGAAAGTGTTCATCCTGACAAGAAGATACCCACTAAGAAAGGATTCTGGTGGATAAATGGACTAAAACAAAACCAGAAAAAAACAAAACAAAATACAGCCTAGTGGCTATTTCTACACAGGAGTCTCTCATATAACTACACTTCAGGGAGAAACCTGCTTGAGTTGTGTTTCTGCCATCTGAGCCAGCCTTTATAAAGAAGTGCCTGGAATCCTACTTCCCTATCCTATTGGAGCTGAGCAGCTGTATCCCCACCAGCTTATTCACTGACCAATCAGAGCGGCCCCATTCTGACCAATCAGAACAGTGCTGTTTGGACCAGTCTAACTGTGAAGATTTGGAGTCCTTATTTGCATGAGGACAAACCAATAAGTGACCAGGATTGGGGACTTTTATCTGTATAAGTCAGCTCCTCTCTGGCTCTGGGAGGGCATATTCCCTTTCCCCACCGTCCTTTTCCAACAAATGCTGAAGACCGAGTTTCCAACTGGAGCTGAAACAGTGAAGATGGAACACTGAAGATGTCTTAACAGAGCTAAGTGGAGCAGACCAGCACAGAGCAGAGAAGGGCAGAGCAGAGCTGTCAGTCTAGCTGAGATGGGCCTGGCCTCAGGGCCTCCTAACAGCAGTGCTCTTTCACAGCCTTGCTGTGTCACCATTGAGCTGTTTGCACTGAACAGATCCCAAACTGGGGTTCCTGGTGGTGTTGAACTGAGGCCAATGACCATTGACAAAAGTAACATACCTGAAGAAGATTAAATTTCTGTTCCTTTTCTAAGTGACCCCCTTCTTTAAGATTTTTCTGTCAATTGACTGCTAACCCTATTTGCTAATTGTCATCCTTCACCAGGCTTACTAGTACTTCCTGTTGTAAATTAGTGTTCAGTGAACCTGAGCCTGACATCTTTGAAGATGTTTTGAAACATACCCAGACTGGGGGCTTCCTGCTAGGGTGCCTGGTGCGAAGGGCACCCAAACATTGCCAGAGGATGATTAACCAACTGTGGCCTGAGAGTGCTGCAGGTGTCCGCAAGGAATAGCAAGAGGCAAAAGGAATCTGTAGGGAGGAAGAGAGAAAGGCTATCTTCATTTCTCAGTAGAGGAAACAATGTGGATGGAGAATAATGGAGAACCACAGAAGGGAAGAGGTAAGGCAGGATGGGGGAATGACAGATATGTCCACAGTAACAGAACCAATTTGTAACATAGCAGAAATGCTGGAGAATGGGAACAGGGGGTGTATACTGTGTTGATAGGATTAATATCAAAGTCAGTTATTTTAGACTTTTCTGGGGACAATAGCCTTGTGAGAAGATTCATCCCACCCAACCCTCACCTCCTCAACCAATGTGCCATCACACACTCAGGCTCCTGCAATTGGAAGAAGGGCTCTGATCCTGAGGGAGCACAATCCAGGGCACTTTCAGATCCAACTACTGCAGGTTCAGAGTCCTTTCTTTTCTTTTTTGGTATTAAAAAAGTATTTAGTATTAAAAGGAAAGGAAAGAAGGAAGGAAGGGAGTAAGAGAAGGAGGGAGGAAGTAAGGAAAGATTCTATATATGAACCTCAGAGAAAGCAACAACAAAAAACAAAACAAAAACAGCCAATACAGATTGTTCTGTATTATTTCAGAGGGTGCAACCCAGAGTCCCACATGGGTAATTAGCCATCTTTCCATTATTACATTAAGCAAAATAGGTTAAGTGTACATAGTAAATGTGCTCTTCTTTTATTTACCCGGTGACATTAAATGAAAGAAGCCCATCTTAATGTAATGCTTACTATTTTTTAAGAACAAATGGGAGGGAGAGGTGGAGGTGGGTTCTACTCCAAGTACTATTTGTATACGTATTTGAAAGGAGTGCTGCTTTTTGCTTCTTCCTTTTTGAGAAGAAACAGGTCTCTGAAAATGCAGAACCATTACTGTGCTTCTCTCTCAAGTGGATCATCTAGCACCAGTCCATTTAAAATAGGAGTTTCAAATAACGCAGTTTATTAAGTCCACATTTTTTTTTTTGCCAGATTCTGCTTTATGTGCATATGTTCTTTTGTTTCCCCCTTAACATTTCCATGGCTCAGAAACCATTCATTATTCCTGGTATAGTTGAAGGACATGGATATTAAAGTCAGATCAGCAAAAGACTTGATGGACCTGGGAAGCGGCCAGTCAGTGCTGTAAAATAAAGCACGTTGTGCACTGACATCATCAAATCTATTCTATGTAGTTTTAATATTGCTGGAGCGAGGGTGGAGCCAGCAGAATAATTGGGAGGGGAAGAGAATGAAAGGATTAGATTAATTGTGGAATTTGAAAGGGGGAACAATTTACACTAAAGAATTGTTTTCAGAGACTTTCGAACCTCCGAGACATTTTCCAGTCTAGGTAACCTTTGAATTCCAGCTGGGGGTGATGTTCTTGGAGGTCCCTCTGAAAGCTGAAATCTCAACATGCCTGCTGTGTTCTCTCTCCAAACCCACAACTTTGTCATTTTCTCAGGCAGACACACAAACACTGGAGTCCATAGTCATGGGGGGAGGGGGGCCCTTGCTTTGTAGTAGCTCTTTTGAAGTGTTTAATTCCTTCTTTGTAATCTATTCATCAGCACACATTTCAAGCATATCAGTTTTAGTTAAACAATTTCATTCTCAGAGGCCTTTATTTTCTCCTGTGGCTCAGTCAGGGCCTCTGTCCAGCACCTGGGTGGCACAGTTTCTTTTATCTGAATTCAGAAATGTTAACAAAATTAATTAAATTCTTTCTTTCTCTTTTCCATCCTCTCCCCCCACCAATTCAGGCTAGGTAGGGTTCCCAGTGAGGCCGAGTGAGTGACTGTGTATGTGTGCACAGGGGCACTGGGATGCCTGGCTTTTTAAAATGCAGGAAATGCATAGAAGAAAGAAGATTTCAGCTGGAGCCATGCCTTCCCCATCTTTGCTTCTTTCTCCTCCTCCCCTCGTCCCCTCGTCACCCTCCCCCTCCCCCCAAGCACCGGCTTTTAATTTTCAAAAGCACTGCAATTGCTTGGTGCGGTTTCAAGAGCTGGGGTGCCATTCTCCCTGATGATGACTCTGCTGACGTCAATGGCATTCTTATCATGCCTAGTGCGACATCAGAAACCAGCCCTCAGAGGCTCCTCTTATTCACAGTGTCTGGCTCTCAGTAAAACGTGGACTGGATTTCAGAAAGGAAAGGGACTCATTCCTCCTTCCAGCAAGCCCTGAGCTCAGCCAGACACCCTTCTTGTCTGTGGCAGCTTGCCAGTTAAGGCTTTGTTCTCTCTCCTACAAAGACCCCCTGAGAGAGAGGATCTACGTAGGTCACAGAGCTTCCTCTGTGTCTGAGCTTCCAGAGACCTGTGTGTGTGGGTGTGTGTGTGTCCCTTCACCAAAGCGAGACTGTTCAGCCTACTTCTGATTATTCTTTACATTTTACTAAAGCCTTTGATAAGGTGATTTCCCCTATATAGTGGATTAAGACCCACTTGTTAAAGTGCTCCTCTCTTACTCTCTGGGCCAGAACAGGAGCCCGGGTCCAAAAGCCAAGTTGGAATTCACTTCTTCAGATTGCAACAAACAACACTTTCCTCTTTTTTTTTTTTTTTTTTGCCTTTTAATTTTTGGTTGAATTTACTGGGGTGAACATTGGTTAATAAAATTATATAGGTTTCAAGTGTACCATTCTATAATACATCATCTGTATAGTGTATTGTGTGTTCACCACCCCAAGTCACTTCTGTCACCATTTATCTCCCCTTTGTCCTCTTCTACCACCCCCAGCCCCCTTTTCCTCTGGTGATCACTGTGTAGTTTCTGCCTGAGATTTTTAGAGAAGGGAAATAATCATAGCTGAATAATAAGAGTAATAAGAAAAATAGCCAAATACAAAAACAGTATCATTGAGGATTTAATATTTTCCTCTAAACACTCAGGGCTTTTTGAAGAGGCCAGATCAAAGGCTGGAGTTATAAGGTAGCCGCTAGATGCTAAAATCCATCACTCCCTTTCCACCCAGCAGTTTGGGCAGGTGTTATATTGATGATAAAACTTGCCTTTGTAATGAAGTTTTTTATAGCCGCAAACTACGCCAAAACATCTCAGAAATATCTACAGTTCAAAGCTAGGTGCTTAAACTAGTCAAGGTCATTTAACTTGATGACAGAATGGTACACACCTAGGTAGGTTTCATCTGCCCCATCTTTGATATAGACAAATTAAAATGTTCTTGGTATCAACCAACCAATTAATGATGGTTCACTTGATGATCACTAAGTCACCCATAATAAACTTATTAGGAGCAAGCAACTGTTCTAGAAAAAAGCTATTTAACAACGTATAAAATGTACAATCATTAATTTCATTTAGAACTACTTCTATTCATAACATCAAAGGGACATCCGGTTACTCCGATTAAGCCCTCTACCTTTGTGTGAGAATACTGGGGTTGGGGTAGGCAGAGGTGGTTTTGTGGTTTATTCAAGGTCACAAAAGTATTTGTGACAGGACTGAAAATCTCCAGCTAGCTTACTCTAAATGGTATGCTCCTTCTAGAACACATGATTATTTAAAGCCCGAACTCATTTGCTGATGAAGTTTTTATTTTTCATACAAATGACTAATTTTGAATTTCTTGATTAAAGTGAATTTTCAGAGATTTTTAGATGAAGAAAGATCTAATGAATTTCTTTTTTTGGTTTTTAGTGAGTTCCACAGTAAGTAAAAAGATTATTAAATGAAGTGAAACAAAATATGCTTGAAATCAAGGTTTTTATTTTTATTTTTTAAAGTGACGATGGAGTCTAGGAAGAAAGAGCAAAGATTTTTCTGGGTTGCAAATATGTGAGCCCCTTGCACCCATCCACCATTCTGCCTCATTTACCACCTAGATTCTTGCCATCTAATTGTAATGTTGTGCTACTAATGTAATTTATTTGCTATTTAATTCAAACCACTAGCTTAGTGGTTGCTCACTTCTACATATGATCTTTATAGTTACCTTCTATACCCTAACCCCTGCTCCTCATATTAGTTTTGCCTCCTCCACAGAGAATTATCACTACTTTTTAAATCACCTTTTGACACTTGCTTTTTTTTTTTTCAGGGACAGAGAGAGAATCAGAGAGAGGGATAGAAAGGGACAGACAGACAGGAATGGAGAGAGGTTAGAAGCATCAATTATCAGTTTTTCATTGCCGTTAGGACACCTTAGTTGTTCATTGATTGCTTTCTCACATGTGCCTTGACTGCGGGCCTTCAGCAGACTGAGCCACCCCTTGCTGGAGCTAGCGACTTTGGGTCCAAGCTGGCAAGCTTTTTGCTCAAGCCAGATGGGCCTGTGCTCAAGCTGGCGAGCTCGGGGTCTCGAACCTGGGTCCTCCGCATCCCAGTCCGATGCTCTATCCTCTGCGCCACCGCCTGGTCAGGCGACACTTGCTTTTTGACAGATGTGTGTCACATTCTAGTTCAAATGAGGGAGACGAGATCGGAATATGCTGTTATCACAGTCAGACAGACCAAAATTGGAAACCTGGTTTTACCACTTGCTGCTTTCAAGGAAGTCTTAACCTGTCTGAGCCTCAGTTTCCTTATCTGTAAGATATGAATAATGATCCCTACCTTGCAGGGTTGCTGAAAGGGTTAGAGATAATGCTTACTAAGGTACTATCACAACACCTGGCACATAGGAGAAAACTCGATTACGGATAATGAAACTAATGATAATTTTTAAAAATGAGGAGAATCATAACATTGTTAAGGACTAGTAAAGTAGAACAAAGGACAAATAGTATTTTCCCCCTTGTCACCAAAGTTAGATCTGAGACGTGCCACTAACATTGAAAGGGCAATATTACTTTAAAGCATTTTTTCTAGTGAGAAACTAGAACCAAATACATTAGCATAGGCCCACATAATACATTTCTACAAACTGTGAATGGAATGCATTTTATAGTGAGTGAGTGATTGATGTCAAGTAGCTACAAAACTAATTGTGCTCTTAAACATTCTTCAAGGATTATTTTGAAACTGGTTTTGGGAGAGCTACTTTAAAGGTAAGCCATTATGAGCTGAGCCAGTTTCTGTTTCTCCCCTGTCTGAGATAACCTACCAATACTCAGCTAGCGATAAGTAGCTTTGTGTATACTAAGATAAGAACCTGAATTAATTCCTTAAACTTAAAGGCAGACTCACATTAAGGACACAAAGGTTTGTTAAGTCTGGCTTTTCCTTTGTGAGATAAGAAATGGTGTCCCATAAAGCATGTTTCACTGTATAGCACATTATTGCAAAATTGCATTTATATCATTAATAACAAAAGTTTTCAAAATATAAATGTGTCCTCCTCAGAAATCAGTACCTTAATATAAAGTAATAATACCATTTAACTCAGAAGCAAATTACAGCCATACTTGTTTAAGTTGGCTTACCCAAATTTCATGAGCAAAACTGGAGTAGTCTGAGTCAGTTCTGGGTTGGATATGAATCAAGGAAACCAAGATGTCAAAAGAAGTCTGTCCATATTAAAAGAGGGTATCCACGTTGGCAATTTAGTCCTGAACCAATCAATTCTGCCTTGGACACTAAAGAAGAACAGCTCTTGTTGCTAATGGAACTGTCAGATCTTACCTACTTAATAAAATTTTTGCTTGCAATCAATACTTAAGTCAACTTTGGATGTTTATATTCATTCTGCTTCACTCCAACAAATGGAAAGAAAACATTTAGAATTTAGTCATATCTAACTACTTTAAACTAATAAGTAAGGTTAAAATGCAAATTTTAACTGCAAATTTGATTGTCTTTCCTTTCTTTAAAATCCTTCATTAGCAACATTCCATTCACCTAGTGATACCCCCAGTGGAAAGGCCTATGTCAGCCTGAGGAAGGGGCACCATGTATGGCCAACAGTTGCCAGCATCACAGCCAGGCATGTGCAGGTTCCCATTAGATTCAGACAGATGGTAAAGAAACAGGGGAGCCGAAAACTGGTGGGCCATTCCTTTATTCTAGCCTCACAACCAGCCGGCGAGGAGAAACAAACACATGGAGCACCAAAACCCACTCACACATTCTACAGTTGCACAACCAAGAGAATTTTTTGTTTTTTTTTCTAGAATTAAAGGCCCCCCACCAGCCTCAGTCCCCTCTGGCTCCCCACCTGCCAACATGGCTTCTTTTTCTCCAACACTCTTCCTCCCTGCTCTCACTCTGCAAAAATATGGCCTCCTTCTTCTTCCTTTCTCCTTCTCTCCTCAAAAGCTACCTGGGCCCACAAAGACCCCTCCTCCAGCAACATCAGCATAACAATGGCCGTTACCAAGCAGGAAGGTCATTAGCAGTTTCACATGGGCAGTGCCATTTTTAACAATAAAACTGAGCAAACCTGGAAAATACAGATTTTACAAACTCATTTGCCCAACACACCATTTTCTAATTTATCCTACCAAGGGGATGGCCTTTATGTAATCTGTCTAGAGATGGTGTCTTTTAAAAATATGCAAAAGTTGCCTTAAATATACGACAAGCACAGGGAACTCCTTTCAGAGAAAGCTTCATGCTGGTTTGATTCTATGCTGTTACAACTTGTATTTTGCCTTTATGGTACTTATGGCATTACAATCACATATTTTCTTAAAACCTTTTCCCTGCCCAGCTATACTCTAAAGTAGGAGTTGTAGCCACATAGCTCATCTATGTGTTCCTAGCAGTTATTATAGTGCCTGGTACACAAGTTGATAACATTTTGTTATATAAAGTTGGGTTGCAATGTCATATTTAATAGTTGATATGTTTCTCACTAGAAGTTTTTGAGAGGACATGAAATAATTCTATATCCTGATCAATGACTTTATCACAGTCATTCCAAAACACTATGGACATGTGGTATTCCAAAATAAAATCTTACTGGCTCTTGGTGAAATAAAAATTAATAATAATAATAATAAGACTAATGTTCTACAGTTATACACACATAGACCTTAATGAAAAGTTTCAACAGGTCCCACTTGGGGGTGACTGCTCTTCAAGTATCTTCCTATTTTGTGATATTAAATATATAAAGGATAGAAACATAAATGTCCTAATCTGGAATCACAGTTCTAGTATATGGTAGTTGTTCTGTTGCGAATAGTTTTATTAAGTTGATAAGAAAGTAATCCTGTGCTGGGCCTCTCAATTTTTTGCTTGAAGTTCTAAAGTCTAGGAAACATTGACTTGGCAGAATTTTGCCATTGGCACACAGACTTAAAGATTTTGTGATGCATGTCTTAGTTTCTCATTGTGTGGGGTGCCAATTTACAATCCCTACCTCCATTACTTTCCTGATTTTATATTTTGCCTATTCTGATGCTCCCTGTGGGTATACCATGTGCTCACCCAGATTTCACTGGAATAATTAAAAGTATAACCTTTAAAGGTAAAAGTAAACTAAGTTTTCTTTATTTTTTTTAGCAAGAGAGAGAGACAAACACACACACACACACACAGACAGATAGATGGAGAGAGATGAGAGTATCAACTCGTAGTTGGGGCACTTTAGTTGTTCATTGATTGATTCTCATATGTGCCTTGAATGGGGAGCTCCAGCTGAGCCAGTGACCCCTTGTTCAAGCCAGTGACCTTGGCCAGCAACCTTGGACTTCAAGCCAGTGAGCCTGTGCTCAAGCCAGATGAGCCTGTGATAAAGCTGGTGACCTTGGGGTTTTGAACCTGGGTCCTTAGCATCCCAGGTCGGCGCTCTATCCACTGTGCCACTACCTGGTCAGGCAATCTAAGTTTTCTTTACATACAATCCCTCTCCTAATTGTGTGCCAAGATCACAGTTGAGCCAATACAGTGATTTCCCTGAACCTTTGGAGTAAATGAGTGGGAGACTAAATACAAACCACATTCTTTACTTGCTTTAGTATTCACTAGAAATATAAGTATCTATGTGTGCTATTTGGGAAACACTGACCTAAATGACCTCTGCATGATTCAGTAACTGTGTAAGTTGTACTCAAGAATACTAAGTCTCAAAACTATTCAGAGGACCTTATTCAATGGAATAATAATATTTCAAATTTTATATTTCATTGCAGTACATTCTCAGGTACAGTTTTTAAAAAAGTTAATATAGGGAAGCATACAATTAATGAGCACATGAAAATAACACTAGCTTCATCCTCCCTTACAGAAAAGTTCCTGTTGCTACTCCTGTTACATATACAGGCATGGGACTTCATGGCATTTAAGGCGTGTTGACATTATTAACATTTTCACTTGACTGTGGGAAGTGGTATTCATTTTTAGCTCTGCCTTGAAATATTATTAACCTGGTTTCAAGATGATATATTAAAAATGTCCTTATCAGTCAACCCCACAGGCTGTAGAAATGATCATGTTAAACATGTTTATCCTGATTTCACAATGGTAGCAAGTGTTTTAGTGAAGGAAGACTTTCCTATTGCAGCAGGAAGTTTCTTTTCTTTCTTTCTCTCTTTATCCCTTTCCTCCCTCCCTCCCTCCCTCCCTCCCTCCCTCCCTCCCTCCCTCCCTCCCTCCCTTCTTCCCTCTCTTCCTTCCTTCCTTCCCTCTCTTCCTTCCTTCCTTCCTTCCTTCCTTCCTTCCTTCCTTCCTTCCTTCCTTCCTTCTTTCCTTCCTTCCTTTCTTCCTTCCTTCCTTCCTTCCTTCCTCTTTCCTTCCTTCCTTTCTTTTTCTTTCTTTCTTTTGAGTGAGAGAAAGAGAGAAATAGAGACAGGCAGAAAGACAGGAAGGGAGAGAGATGAGAAGCACTTTAGTTGTTCATTGATTGCTTCTTATATATATGTGCCTTGACCAGGGGGTTTCCAGCTGAGCCAGTGATCTTGGGCTCAAACTAGCAACCTTGAACTTCAAGTCAGGGACCTTGGGCTCAAGCCAGTGACCATGTGATCTTATCTATGATCCCACACTCAATCCGGGGACCCTGCATTCAGGCTGGTGAACCCGTGCTCAAGCCAGTGACCTCAGGGTTTCAAGCCTGGGGTTTCAGTGTCCCAAGTTGGTGCTCTATCCACTGTGCCACCACCAGTCAGGCACAGCAGGAATTGTCTTTCTTCTTTTTGCTGAGGTTGGTATTGTGATGAGTGTGTCAAAAAATACATTTGCATCAAATATTCTGCCCACCCACTGTTTTTCCATTCTCTTATTTGGAAAATTGGGAAATTCATCACAAAAATCTCTTTCTCTCTCTTGCACATACACACACACACCTATGAAAATCCTGTCATGTGCATGAAACACAAAAAGCAAAAAGATAGAGATTTTGTTATAAGCATGAAGAAGATGAGAACTACCCTCCTCCTCGCTACTCATAGCCAGAACTACTTTTCCAATAGGGATAGCAAATTGGATGCTGATTTGATGGTGTAAGATTTTAACAGCTTTAGAAGTAAGAAGACCTGGGTTCAAATTCTAGCTTTGCCACTTCTAGCTATGTGAACATAAGCAAGTTATTTATCCTCTTTAAGTCTCAGTTTTCTCATCTCTAAAATGGAGTTGAACTCTGGGGATTTAGCAAGATAATTTATTTGAAAAATTTAGTAAAACACCTGGTATAAATGAATCACTCAAGCAACAGGAGATACAGCACTGATCTAGAGTACATGATCTATATTAGAACATTAAGGAAGGTCAATTTAATAAATTAACCTGATTCATTTTAATTCTGCCATTAAAATGTAGATGAATACACAGGGTCCTGTTTATGGTCTTCTGTTGGGCACAGGCTGCTTTCCCAGCATCCTGGCTGGAGTAGCCCCAGAAAGTCTTGGTCAGCACTGCAGTTGCCTCATCATTTCTGTCTCCCCACCTTGGAGGGTCTGGCCTCGGCATCCGCCTTTGACTTGACAGAAACCATTCAGTTATGTGTAAGATACATGGAGCCTCTGCTTTCCCCAGGGACTTCTGGCAGGGTCAGGGTTCAGTAGAGCAAACTGACCAGTGAGACACAAATGACTGGTGAGCAGAAAAAACGCTCACCCCTTCTCCCCCAAGTGTAAGGTTCTATACAACCTCATAAGTAGTATCTTCTGTAACTTAGCAATGAGCTGTCTTTCTTGTAAAGATGTGACAAGTTTCTTAATAAATTGCCATGTATTTACTTTCTTTTCTCCCCTGCTGCTATTCCTTTTACCACCACTCACTCTTGCTTCCTTGGTTTCCCATGACTTACCCGCCTCATAAAAGGTTAGAATGTATGCTATGTCTAAGGCAATTCAGGCTAAGACTGTGAGATTTAGGGGGAAAATTGAGGCAACTGGAGTAAAAAAATAAGAAAGAATAAATACATAATACTTGACACCAATTTTACTTATCTATAGTTCCTTGGATTCCCTCAATAATAAAAGCTCTTAAGGCCACCTTATTAACAAAGCAGCACTGATCACATCAGTAGAACAAGGGGCCTTTGAAGAGACCTATCATTCCTTTCCTTCCATAGAGTCTAATTTCAATTATAATCTAAGATAACATGTTTGGAAAAACTTAATGCTGTTTTGCAGGAGAGAGAGGGAGAGATTGAGAAAAAGAAGAAAATTTTCCCTTTGAAAAGTCATGTTCCTTTGCATTGAACTAAAATGTAAGTAATAGGACATTAAAATGTAACTCTTGCATCGTTTTTTCCTTCAGAAATATGCCTGCATTTTATAAAGTAAACTATATGTTGAGGTTCTGCAAAACAAACAAAACAACAAAAAAAACAAAATGCAATTTTCACATTAAACATACATTCTAACATCTGGCATTTTTCTTAGTGCTTGCACATAATTATCCATAATTGCAGTTTTTCCAACAGAGGGGACCCACAGTAGTCACTCCGATTCATTCCACATTATGTGACCCTCTCACATAGTGATTGATAACACTGGTGAACAAAATTTTTGTTGCATCTACAAAAACACTTGTTCTTACCTAATTTGAGTGTGCTGATCTCAAATATGACGTCAGTTTTTCTCTGTAAGCTACAGTTTTTTTTTTGCAATTCAAGATTTTAGGTTTTCATCTTATTGTAAAATTTTCAACAGTTAGTTTAACATAATGAAGTAGAATGACTTCTTGGGCATCATCTTTGTGAAAATATAATAATTTATATAATGCAGTAAATACACTAATACACTAAAAGTAAGATTGCATTAGAATTTGTCTACAATATTGAAACATATAAAACACTTATTTTAATCATAAAATTTGTGCAAAACTTATTTAAATTCTGTGTAGGCAAAAAATCTGCATTTGTAGCTCTTGCGTTTCTGTACTTGTTGAGGACAATCTTGTTTGATGCTCCAACAGTAGCCTACCATCATATTTCTGTCCCATTGCCCCTGATAACGCTCTTCCATCGTCTTCAGATCTTGATGAAAGTGTTCTCCCTGCTCATCACTAACAGCTCCAATATTTTCAGGAAACTTGTCAAGGTGACTGTTCAGGAAGTGAATCTTAATGCTCACGTTACATCCAATGTTGTGGAAAGCCAACAGCATCCTTTTAACCAGAAATTTATAATTTTCTGCTTTTTTGTTGCCAAGGAAGTTCTTTGTAACTGCCACAAAAGACTGCCATGCTGCTTTCTCCTCTTTATTCAACTTCCTGGAAAATTCTTCATCACGTATGAGGGTTCAAATTTGAGGTCCATTGAATACACCTGCTTTTATCTTCTTGAAAGACAAGGCAGGAAAAGTAGAAATAATATGTTGAAAGCATTCACTTTCTCTATTCAAAGCCTGATCAAACTGCTTCAGTAAGCCAAGTTTGATGTGAAGTGGGGGGAAAATGATCCTGTCTTGATTAACTACAGGTTCATTCACAATATTTTGCATCCTTACTTCCAGAGCTTCACGTTTTGGCCACTCCTTCTGTGTCTAGTGTTTCTCCTGAGCTCAATTGTCCCACAAACACAGAAAGCAAAGATACTTCGTGAAACCTCTCTGTTGTCCTAGCAGGAAATTTATCATTTTAAGATCCACACAAATGATCCAGTTATGCTCCTCATACTTCAGTAAGTTGAGGACAATTTTTATGTCATTATAATCTTCTCGCAGATGAGTTGAATAACCAATTGGAACCGCTGCATAAACATTACCATTGTGTAGAACATATTTCAGACACCGTATAGAGCTGTCAAGAAATAGCCACCATTCTGTTAGACTATAAGTGATAACACCTAGCTGGCTGAGAAGACTACTGATATCATGACAGTAAACAAAGTGTTTGTCTTCAGAAAAAAAGTCCATAAAAATTTGTTCATGCTTCCTGAAATGAGCTGACCGGTGAAGTACAGTCTTTTCTTGAAGCCTGCAGGCTAATAACTCAGCTGCTTTATTTGATAGGCCCAAATCTCTTACTAAGTCATTCAATTCGGGTTGGCTAAACTGCTGAGGGGTTAATGACTGCTTGGCATCAGAAGAAGACCCTTCAGATTCTACAACCATTTCCTCATGCATCTTATCAAAATACACTTGATCACCATGTTCACTTTCTTCTTCCTTAAAAGAAATAAAACCATGGAAAACTGGAACCGGGAGTGTCTCAGAGTGTGGGATAGGTTGTATTGCTAAAGGAATATTAGGATATGTGAGCATATGCCATTTTTTCTTGCCAATGCCCTTTGTATGGATCAGACAGAAATAACAGTCACTGCTGTGGTCCTTAGGTTCATGCGAAACTATGGGAATACCAAAAGGCATTCTTTTGGCATTTTCCTTTTGTCCAGTCATGAAGCATTTCCTCACAATTATGACACACAATATGAGGAGCCCAATTCTTGTCTTGATCGCCAAGGGGAACTTGAAAATAGGCAATATATGCACGTGTCACAAATGATGAAATATTGCACCTTTGACGGTGAAGTGTGTAACAGCCACATATATAACAGAAGGTGTCAGGACTATTCTTACATTTACGCCTACTCGAAGAAGCCATGATTCAATCTTAAAACAAAATAAGATATAATAATATTTTACATTTAAAAACAACTACAATTATGTCAAAGTGATGTTTATAAAACTTTAATTTCCTTGTGGGTATGTTCAATCCAAGAGTCGTTGCCCTTTAACTCCAATTTAAAAACCAATGCATGCCATTAACTGTAACAAAAAGAAATTAAAATTGCATAAAAATTAGAGCATGCACCGAAAAATGGATTTCAGATTTGGAATCAATGATGCAGAAGTATATAGAAAAAGTTCTAAAACCTCATGCAACAGAAAATGAAAAAAAAATGTTCCCCAGTGTAATGGTCTCCAATTCTAGTGCCATTGCTGTCATCTTCCTTCAATTTACATGGAATCGTTTTCCTCACGTTTTTTCATGACATCAGATATATGAATTGTAGGTTGTTTACTTAGGCTTCCCTCGTCCTCATTTTCTGCGTCCTTTTCTGAGTGCTTTTTGCATAGAAACATTTGCTGAGTTGGCGCCTCACAGGTGGTTTGGTTTGTGGCATATTTTAATAGCTACAAAACCATGGGTTTAGCTATTGGGTTGCAAAGAGTTACATAATGCATGTGCAATTCAGTGAACTAACAAGAGGATTTTCCCAAGACCCCAAATGACGCAGGAAACTGACACAAGGAAGGGACTGCATCTCACCAGATATCCCTTGTCACGTATGTTTTTATCCTGAAGAACACACCCATACTCTGAAGGTGGTCTTTGGACAGCAGATCTGGTACTCCTCCAACTACCCTAAGGTATGTTTATTTCTGTTGCTATGTGGTTCGTTTTATTTTGGTTTGGTTTGTTTTCTGTCTTAGTGATCAGGGTATTTTATAAGTACTTTGGCATACAGTAGTAGTTTTTTTCTCTAGGAAATTCTTCACCTTTCAAACACAGCTGATTTATTGTGGGCATCATAGATCCCAGTCCCAGGTTGATTGTCACAATTCTTTTCCTTTTTCTTGACATTCCTGTTTAATTGACTTGGAACCAAGGAAATAAGTATGATGTTGCAGTGATGTTAAGGAAATTCTGGGCCTGAAAGCACAGCTTTCTCTGGTCTGAGCTCACTTTCCAGAAATGCCTGTCACTGGTGCAGGAGGATAAAATTGCTCCCAGTTCTATTTATCTCATTATTCTCATAGTTCATTCATTCATTCACAGTATATACCATCTTTTAGGTGTCACGTGAAAGGGATAACATGTTGAGCAAGATCCCTGCCTTATGTTAAGAAGCCATGAGATTCTGTTGAAATACAGGTTTTGACATTCATTTCTCAAATCTTCATGTATTATAAGGAGGACTAAGAAGAAGTAAATAATGACATTAACTTATTTTTTCATTATTCATTCATTCAAAAAACATTTACTGAACATCCACTAGGTGATAGGTATTATACCAAATGGTAATAAAGCAAGGGTTAAAAAACAGAGTATATATAAGCCATATGCAAAAGATAAATCTCTCTACAGATTCATGACTGGCAAATTATTTTGTTATCAATCCCAGGAGCAGTGGGAGTGCAAATATAAGCATTTCTTATGTTGATGCTGGGACTGTCACTTGCTGTATCTGGAAGATAGCTTGGCAATATCTAGGAAATGTTTAAATGTAACTTTACTGCTAAAAATTTATTTGATGGATGTATATCACAAAAAGACACAGAAATGTTCAGGTTTTAAGAAACTAGCAATGTTATTTGTAGTTGTAAAAAAGAATTTTTTTGACATGATTTACAAGTCAGCCAATAGAGTTAAATGGACTACTGCATATAACACAGGGAATGCTATGTGTCAGATAAAAATAATGAGGTATAGATCATTATCAACATCAATACATACAAAAGAGCCCTAAGGTATATTGTTAAATTAAAAAGAGCATGGTACATAATAGTATTTATAATACTATCTGAACAGATATGCAAGAAAACTATTAACATTTTACTCCAGACAGCCATGCACAAGCAATTAGAATGGGCCCAAGTGACATGTCTTTGCTATCCTGCTGTCTCACATGACAACGTTTTCTGGAATTAGGGCTCTCCCTGAGGGATGTGCTAGTCCAGGATCTTCGAATATTTGCTTACAGCTAGAATCATTAAGAAATAAAGATCATTCCGTGGTTTCAAAGGAGTGAGGGCTTAAAAGGGAAGAGAGAAAGAGAGACAGAGAGTGACAGAAAGGGAGAAAGTGAGAGGCAAAAGCAGCAAAGGGTAGGTAGGAGAATCATCTCATCCCAGTTTGCCCAGGACTTTCCTAGTTTTTAGCACTGACTTTCTCACGTGCCAGGGAACTCTTCAGTACCAGGCAGACCGGAACTGCAGGTCCCCCAGCCCCTGTAATGCATTGACTGTGTGCACTGGAGAAGCAAAGCTACTTTGCTTCCTGCCTGCATTCAGTTTCCCTGAGCCTCTGCACAGATGCCCGAGGGGACGCACAATGACCCATAGACGCAAGTTCCACTTCTATCCTTTGGCACAAGGATTTTGATATCTGCTTTTGGTGATGTGACCTTTTGGATAGGAATTTATAAAAGTGGGAGCTTTCTAGAGTTTGTGTACAGCTTTTATAGGGGGGATAAAGGTATTGTGAAAAGACTGGGAGGGAAGGAATTTAGATATGAGGGGAAAAAAATTATTTGTGGGGCTAGGAATAATAAGTCTAAAGATGTTTTTAAGGCAAGGAACACTTCACAGTAAGGAAGGGCAGGGATAAAACAGTATTCATCAGAATAAGTAAAATGGTATCTTTATACATAAAACAATACAATAATTACCAAATAATGATACAAGAATAAACCATTTCATGTACTCATAACTATAAACCTACTTTTGCTCCACCCTGTATTTTAAAACAATCTATTATAATACATGAACAATAATTTTAGGTATTTTCAGCCTTGACACAGTTACATTCCTACACTTTACAAATACAGTAACTTGCTTTTCACTAAAAATAATAAATTGCTATGCATTTTTATTTGCTGGTAACTGTCCACATTATTTTGATATCTAGCACAGTGCCTTGCCTTAAATAAAGCCAGAAAGATATTTAAGCAAGTGAGAGAAAAATGGGGCATTCTAGGGAAAAAAACTTTCTAAAACCACACCAACCTTAGGAACTAGGGGATGTAATCAACAATTGACATTCTTCTGACACTTTCCACATGACCCGGGGCTACTCTAGAGGGAATAGCTGCCTAGCAGCAGAAGACCTAAATTATCCCCTGTGGCAGGTGCTGTGCTGTGTGCACACAATCACTCTCATCAATCCTAACAAGGTTAAAGGCCAAGTCCCTGGGGATGTCATTGTTTACAGTGTCCATGGAAAGAGGGAAGCCAAACACTGGGGACACATGTTAGTTCAATTTTGTCCCTGAAAGCGGGTACTGTTTCAGATTTGAGAATGGCATCAGAAGCATAGCTATTCAGTGCATGTGTTTCTCATAACAATGTTGGTATTCCTCTCACATATGTCCCCACAACAGCCACTTACTGAAGGAAAGCTGAAGCCATTTCAGCTTGGTGGCATTTTCTAAAACTTTCCACAGAAAGAAATCCTCGATACTATTCACAAGCTATTTAGTCTCTTGCCTTCAACGTTTTTGCTCCTAGGCCATTGATGTGTTGCTTTTTGCATTGATAGATCAGCATCTAGGCTACCTTTACCAAACCACCTTTATTCTGCCCTTTGGGTGATTCATTCCTTTAACTAATTCATTCATTCATTCATTTAACTAATATTTGCTAGGAAATAGATGGGGGCTGTGGTTTCATAGTTAAGGAAGACAAAAATTTCACTCTCAGGAAGTAATGGTACATTAGGAAAGATAGGTAAGAGCAATTATTATCATGACATTGTCAGATCAAAGAAGACTGTGAAGGATTTTATGAAAGCATAGAGGAAGAAAGCTCAGGAGGGATTCAGGAATTGCTATCTTCAGGGGAAAGTAGGTGCCCTCCAGCTTCTATAAGATGAGGGTGGTGAAGACTTCAAGGGTGGAAGGACAATAGATGCAAGCTTGGCACAGAGGTGTAGGAGGGAATGGCTTGATCAGAAAACCTCAAGATGTGGGCTGGAGTCCAGGAGAGCTCAGGAAGGAAAAGCATGCGTGTGCAAGGGAAGAACCTGAAAAGGTAAGTGTCACCAGACACAGATGAAGGGAAGGTGGAAGAAAGGGCATTTACACTAACTGAGCATTTGTTTTGTACCAGGCATTATATATTTGGTAGCTCATCTGATTCCTCCAATAACCTCCTGACAATGTTGGTTACTCCATTATGCTGATGAGGAAACAGAAGACAGAAAGGTTACACCCAGGCTGACCCACAATTTGAGGCCAAGCGTATCTCATAACAAAGCCCCTGGTCATTTTACCCCAGGACACTGTTTCTAGGTGAGAAGTAAAGAAGTTTAAACTTTACTGCATTTTAGAAGAAAATTACTCTGACAGTTAGATGAAGGAGGAAGAACAATACGCAGGGGTCACAGGGAAGTGGCTTTTCCAGGATAGAGGAACATTTTTCTTATTTTTATTTTTTCTTTGCAACAAACGTCAGTGTCTAGGGGCATGTACAGAAATGCAGGTTTCTTTAGGCCTTGATTTTGTTGCACTTGCATTTATGCTAAGAAACAGACAAGTGGTAAATACATGTTACAAAACTGAAAATGATGGATCCCAGAAACTGACCTATCTTAAAGGAAGGAGGATTGGATGATGCGCATAGGACAAAATAATAATAAATTTCCCAAACTGAGAAACATAATTAAAAAATATACAAATGCAGTCTCATATTAATGGCCAAGCTGGCTAGAAAACATCTATTCTTACGGGCAATAGCTAGAGATGCTGGGAGCAGATGAAGTGGTTGCAACTTGTGTAATTACTTCAGAGGTTACACTTCTGTTAAGCGATCCTGCTGCTTCAGAAGTCTGAGATGATGCCTGGCCCAGAGCTTTCTTTAGCTACATGTCTCAGTGTAGCTATAAATTTCAGTTAAGTCATGTCCTGCAAATTGGGTCTAGTTAAAGAACTCAGGAATGAGAGAGGGGATGATTGGGATTTATAGTCAGGTTTGGTGGAGTTAATTTACTTCTTGGATTGAAAAAATGATGGTCATTATAATTCCTTTTTTGTGTTGGCAATACAGGTCCATGGATACACCTTCATTTTGGACAAGTGAAAGAGGTAAACCCAAAATCAGGGAGTGTTAAAGGTCTTAGACTAAAGATGACCTTATCATAAACTCTAGAAAAGAATGCTTGTCTGTTTTAAAAGAATTAGGAAAATTTATTCAATGAAAAATTTGCTATTTCATCTTATTCAGAAATAATAAGACATCTGTATTCTATATTAGTAGGTAAAAGTGTTTGCACTAGAGGATCAAGATTTTGAGATGTCAAGCACACATTCTTATCATAAAGATATGATTACAGGAACTAGAGGAGTAATAGTCCTTGATGTGATTCTCTGATAAAAGGTTAAAACCTACTAGATTTATATTTAGGGTCAAGGAGATAGTCTTTGAAGGTTGCAAAGGTCTGGGTAAGATTCAGGAATCATCAAAAGGGAAAAATTATACCTATGCATTCATGGTCTAATTGTAAAAGCAGAAAGAATCCTCCATCTACAAACTATAAATGGTTTATACACAATATAAATGGATGTTTTACTTATATGGCCAAGGAAAGTTCCAGAATCGTAAGTGGGAAGAAAATGTAATATAACTGATAAATTAAGTGAAAAACCAATTGGTGATTTTTAAAAACTCCTAACAAAATACATTTTCAACTAATGCTGTTACTTAAAAATTCACAGTTGGTTATTTCTTTGTACGTACAAAATAAAAACATTCCAGTCAATTACACCACAGTCTAAATAATCTTTCAGTTTCTTTTCTGTAGCTAATCTGCATGCCCAAATAAGTTGTGATAACAGATTTCAGGGTGTTCACAACTAAAAATTATCTTTACAAAGAAGTTTAGGGGACATCTGTATTTCATTGATTAGGCCCAGGGATGTAAAATAATTTTTCATGTAAAATAATTTTTTCAAGGTCATGTATTCCTAGTCTGTTATCAACAAAGTCAAGATTATGAACAATTTCAGGATCTTGTTTTCTGGTGTTCTGAGAATGTTCCTGAGGGATGTTCCTGAGGGGCTTGCCCTGGAAAGTAAATATGATAAAGTAATATAGGACTTCTAGTCTCTCCACCTTCCACTTCATTTAAAGAAGGTCTGGGCTTGAAACGGAGTTATCTCCCAGGCTTCTTTCTGAAGTAACATTTACTTGAAAATAGACCTCTTCTGCTAAATAACATTTTTCAATGACTACATGCTGGACCACAGTGACATAGTGGGCATGTGGAAGAGAGGATGTTTAGGACTTAGATGGGCACTCTACCTGTTCCATAAGGCCAAAATTAGGTCCTACTCATTTCTGTTTTTTTCCTCAGACTCTAACTTGGTGTCTTGGGGCCTAAAGGTGATAGGGCAGTGATGGGCAATCTTTTGAGCTTGGTGTGTCCATCGAGAAAAACGGCCTAACTGGAAGTCCCAGAACTAGACTCTTTGTGCCAGAGTTCTATTGTTTTGGCCTACAGCCCTCTACACTACAGCAAATGTTTTATCCTCGGCTACTGCACCTGGACATGCAGGAGCCAAGGATGAAATGTCCTTCTCGGCATGCGGCCCCGTACTTCCCTAGTATGCGGCCTCATGCGACTGTGTGTCATTGAAAATGGCTACACGTGTCAGTGCTGACATGTGTGTCATAGGTTCGCCATCACGGTGATAGGGTTTGGAGTTATACCCCCGGGGCTCCTTTCCGACCTCAGATAATTCATAATTATCTCCTTGTTTTCTTCCACTTACCCATGGGGTATGTTTAGCTGTGTCTTAAGTCCAGTCCTGACATTTTCCTGACATACCTACTTTCAAATTGGAAACACAATCTCCCAAAATATAACCACTCTGTTTTCTCTGCACATGTGAAACTCACATAAATGAAGAATGAATATTAGGTTAATAACTACAGGAGAGTGTTACAAAGTAACAAAAACAACAACAGATGAATTACAAGGCAATAGAGTCCCTGGTATGTAAGGAAGGTAAATGAGTTCAATCTAGTTTTCCACTTGCCCTCTTCTTAGAAATGTTTATGATTGCTTTCTCTACTTTTTGGTTGCTACTTTATTCCTGAGATGCATCTCATCCTCTTCTACCTACAGTGTGTCCGTAAAGTCATGGTGCACATTGTATAAAGAGGTTCCACAATCCCCATGCTCTCCAATCTCACTTTTCTTGCTCTTTCAATCCTCTTTGCAATTTAAGTTACTTAGGTTTACAACTGTCTGATACACTACGTATAATTTCCATCTCAAAACAAACTTCAGGTTGTAATCTTCAAATTTGAAGTCCCCTTCACAATTTATTCTGGAAAACCTGATCTCAGGCAATTAGTGACTAAGGGACCTTCTTGCTAAATTTTGCCTAGAGAGAGGCCTTCTGGAACCACACACAGCAGTGGTTCTGTAGCTGGGTTGGAGAAACATTTTTTATTAACACGTTTACGTTTTTACATCAATGATTATCTTTAAAGCTTATGCTTCACCAGTTATAAAGACAAATACTTCTTTTGCAGAGATCATCACAATGAAAAGATCTTCCGTAAAATAAGACATTTTAAAGTCCATTTCTCAATCAGAGGTCTTCAGAAGTCTTCCCTAAAGTTATTTTCTTAGGAGAATTTGGAAGAAATTTTTTTCGATTAAAATGGGATTTCGTAATGGTCATAAAGAAAGATCTGTAAGTAATAGGTTTTGGGGGGTGAGGTGGGAATATAAAGTAGCATTTGGAATTGTGCTCTAAAATTTATATTTTAAAAGCAACACAGTAATAGAAGTTCTAGAGAGACACTAAACTCCTTTCTGTTTCCTTTTTCTACCCATCCTTTATTTCCCTTTCCTCTTTTCCTCCCTCCTACTTCTTCCTTCGAATCCTCAGATGCTCAGTTGGAATCTCTACAAACTCCAGTCAGTGTGATTGGCTTTTGCAATGAGAGTTCCATTTTGGAAAAAAAAACCACCTAAAATTAAATGTCACCATCAATAAATCAACTAAAGGATCACGTCGATTTATAGCATGGGCAGAGAAATCAATTTAGCATAGAGACTGAGAGGTTACTGAGTGGACTCCAGTTTCACCACTCAATGTGCGTGTCTTTGAGTGAGTTAATTCAAGTGAACAACACATCCTCCTATGAAAAACTATGCATCTCCAAGTGTAACTGTGCAGATTAAATGATAATACAGGGTGGGACAAAAGTAGGTTTACAGTTGTGAGTATGCAAAACAGAGTTTTAATTTTTGTATTATTATTTATTAATCATTGTATTATTTTCCATACGAACAACTGTAAAGCTACTTTTGCCCCAACCTGAATGTACATGGAAAGCTTAGACGTACCTGGAACTTTGAGTACTCATTAAATATTATAATTAATATATTGTTACAAAGCATACACTACTCATATCATTGTGAAGCAATAAAGCAAAAAACATTCCAGTATTCCACCTAATTAAGCAAATGAGTATTTAAGCAGTAATTTGATTCATGTGCTTCTAGTGCTGTTTACAATTATCTCATTGAAATGACATTTTGTAAAAATTATCTGATGCTCTTGCTGCTTAGATCTTAGAACCAGTAATGACTTGCCAGGCTTTGAACTTAGAAAAGCTCAATAGTCTCAAGAATTCCACAGGGTTGATGCTGGTTTACAGCTTGTCACAATGTGTACCTCCAACCCGGAAGCTGGCCAGCAAAGCAGAATTAGGCAAAGTTACTTCAACTTCTCTTCATGATCACATGCTTTCACTTTAATCCTGTGATTTTCAACCAGTGTGTCACAAGAATTTTTAAAAGATGCAACACCTGACTATTTAGTCAGGGACACTGACCTCTTTTCCCTTAGATTATCAAATAAGAACATAAAAACAAGCCAACACAACAATAGCCGTGTGGTGTGAAGGAATCAAAATTATACCTTTTTTTTTTGCCAGGTCTTAGCAAAATACATATTTTTTGGTGTGCCACAGAATTTTAGTAATTAGTTTATGTGTGCCACAAGATGTGAAAGGGTGAAACTCGCTACTTTAATCCAATCATGGATTTAGTCACTTGTTTTAAAGACTAAAATCCAAATAAATGAAACATCAGGAATTTTTCTATGTTTTGTAAGAGGGAAACATCTTTTATGAACTTGTTTAATTTTCTATTCATAAAGAAAAAAGACGTCTTCTCTTCATCCTTAACCAAGGCAGCCAGTTTTGTAGAAAGCTGAGTGTGCTGTGTGGGTCGGGAGATTTGAGTTACGGCCACCAATCAGCTGTGACTACCGAATACTGAAACAAGTCACTTGCTTTGTCTCTAAAATGGACCTTGCACTGATGTTTCCAATCACAACAGCCTATTATTTCACACCGAGCAACTTTTCCAGATGAACTAGAAGGCTGTGTAGTCAGAGAAGACTTAATGAGCTCATTAAAAAGGGGCGTATGTTATGTCCCCAGAAAGCAAAGAAAAAAAATCATTGAACACTATTCATTAGATTGTTCAATGAGAAAAAAAAAAGTGAGTGGTAATTTGAATATTAATCTTCATGATATTTCAGCTGCTAAATTAGCTTCATAGTTATAGTTAACTGCGTGTAATAGGGCTGTGTGTGTATTAAGCAAGCAATTTTTTAACATGGACATTAGATAAAATTTATAACTAGGTGCCAGATAAAAAGTCTGAATTAATCAAGAAAAAGTATACCAGACATGCAAAGAATAAAAAATACCTAATTTAATCAAATGCTACTTGAAAATCAATGCTCTCATTTACATAATTCTATGTCCAGGCAAAGTAAGTAGTGTTTATAATGGATATAAATACATTTGAAAACAGTTAAGAAAATTTTAAAGATTTTATTTATTGATTTTACAGAGAGAGGAATGGGAAGCAAGAAATAACAACTGATAGTTCCTTCACTTTAGTTGTTTATTTTTTGCTTGTCATATGTGCCCTGACCGGGCAAGCCCAGGGTTTCCAACCTGTGACCTCAAGCATTCCAGGTTGACACTTGATCCACTGCACCACCACACACCAGACAACAGTTAAGAAAATTTTAAAATATGTGACAGCTTTAAAAGGTTCAATGAAATAAAAGTTTATTGTTAATTTTTTTTAATTCTGAAAAAAGATAACTTCAGGAAGCTTTTCTTTCCCTATCAAGACCTCTTTAAAAAATATTAACTTAATAAGGACAAGCACTTTCTAAGTGTGTTTTTAAAGAGCTGCTAGATAACATGTATGTTGCTTGCATATACTTGTGTTTACATATACACAAGAAACTTAACAACTTAACATTCGATCCTTTTTAGAACACATTTTGAACTCTGAAGCATGAAAATCTATTATTTATTAAAAATATTTTCAATTACATCATAAGTTCTAGGCATAAGAGTCACTTACTATAGGTAGTATAAGACAGAAATATAACACTTTTTAAGCCACTGAAGAGTCATTTCTTTAAAGTGAGTTAAGTGAGTTAGTTGTTTCATTAAGAAATCAAAATGGTCTGACTCAAATCTTCCAAATCAAATCATGCAGTCCAGTGCAAATTGTTGAAAGAGTTTTGATACTGTTGTTTCTAAACTGGATATGAAGAATTTCTTCTTAGTCAGATTACACAGCGAGCAGTAGGACTTAAATTGATAATGTAATTGAATAAAGTCCTTTATAGAAAAACTGCAGAAAACAATTATCAACTGCTTTATTTCCTGAGTAAAACCATTTATTTTAATAAAATAAATAGGAACACCAAAAAGAAAAAAGGTATATTCAAGTTAGAACTATCCTCTTATACAACTCACATCTCCGGCTTTAATGTTAATAGTTTTATATAAATTTTAAAAATTAAGTGTTTTTGCAACTTTTGTTTTAAATATTCCTTAAAATATAACAAAAAGTAAATTCTTATGGTACAGATGAGAAGAGAGTACAAAAATTATATTTAAAAAGTAGAAAAAGAAGCCATGGCCGGTTTGCTCAATGGTAGAGCATTGGCCTGGTGTGTGGGTGTCCCAGGTTCAATTCTTGGTCAGGGCACAAAGGAGAAGCATTCATACTTCTCTACAACTCTGCCTCTCACCTCTCTCTCTCTCTCTCTGCCCCTCCTGCATCCATGGTTCAAGTGGAGCAAGTTGGCCCTAGGTGCTGAGGATGGCTCCATGGCTTCTGCCTCAGGTGCTAAGAAGAGCTCAGTTGTTGAGCAATGGAGCAACAGCCCAGATGGGCAGAGCATCACCCCTTAGTGGGCTTGCCAGGTGGACTCCGGTCTGGGTGCATGCAGGAGTCAGTTGCTGCCTCCCCTCCTCTCACTGAATTAAAAAGAAAAAGTAGAAAGAAATATTTATTAAGACTTTTCAGTTAAACTGGGATGACTTTGTCTTCTGAACTCAAATATTATCCAAACCCTTGTTATTCCCAAGACAAAGTCAGTTTTAAGTAAATGGATAAAATTCATTGTGTCAAAATTGCCTACATTTATCAATGAGTTGGGCAGTGGTGTGACTGAATTGCTAAATTTGAATGAAGTATGAGTGATTGACAATCTTATCTTGAGTTGGGCCCCTGAAGATCACAAGTTTTGACACTGTTTAAGTCTCTAGTCCTTTAACACTTCTCTAAATAAATGACATTTAGAAGTTCTTAAAGTCCTGTCTTTGTCTCCAGAATTCTAAATTGGATTTATAAATACTTACCAAGTAAACTCAAGAGCTTTAACCTAGTAACTATATTTCTTGTCATTGGTTCTTTTGCCAAAATTTCTGTTTCTCTCCAATGATATCAAGTGAGATACACTATTTTTCCCATAAAATTCTATTATTTAGATAGCTTTCTCTTGACTTCCAATTTTCTAGTCTCCATAATCTTTCAAATAAGAGAACCAGTTATGAATATCACCCACACTAAATTATATTAGGGTAATTTATTGGTATGAAGGGATTTTAAAATATCTTCTAATTTAGCAGCAACTTGCATTACCATATTTCCCTATGTATAAGACGCACCTTAATTTTGGGGCCTGACATTTGAAAAAAATATATTACATAAAGGTACTGAACTCAACTTTTATTCATCATAAAATTTATACAACTCCTCATCACTGCCAAAACTCCCATCCATTAGTTTGTCCTCATCTGTGTCTGATGACAAATCACTGTCTTCAACAATGAATGCAAGAAACAAGTGCGAAAAAGTGGGAAATGCAAGTAAAAACATCTGCAACCACTGTATAAGATGCACCCAGCTTTTAGAACCCAAATTTTTCGAAAAGTGTTGCGTCTTATACATGGGAAATATGGTACTTATATATGAGTTATTTCTCATTTTTCTTAGTAGAGGAATGATTTGGTATTCAAGCCAATAATCTTTACTTGCTGATTCTTTTTTTTGTCATGTCACTAATGGAGGTATCCTTAATTAGAAATCTGTATTCTCCTGAATTGCTGACTTTTACTTTGTTGGGATTTTGGTGGCAGTGACTTAGAGTCTTGGTTCTAAAATGTACAGGCTGTGTGATACTATTTCTGTTAAAGGTAGAGGAGAAAAATCATAATTGAAAAGTAGTAAGGGCTGAAGGAAACTGTCATTTTTTTCTTTTTACTCTAACTCCTTAAATCTTACCCCAAACCTCTATTCTTCTATAAGCTTCTCTGTTTTTGTCCATTTCATAAAGATAGTAAGAACAGATCTGAAACTCACATGGAATAGAGAAGGTGAAAAAACAGTGCAGGTAGAAAGCTCAGCCGAACACTTGGCATAGTAAGTATCCAGTACAAGATATTTGTTATGATTTTACGTACCACCTGGGTATTAACTATATTTTACATACCACCTGTTCGTCCTGGAATAAAGCTATCACTAATAAAAACTTTTTAAAGGGAACACTATAGTTGATAGGCTATTCAGTCATCCTATAACAAAGATATTCTGGAAATACAACCACTTACCAGAACCAAAATACAAATAGACACATATTAATATTTAATATATATATAATATATATATTTGTATAAATACACATATTTTAAAGACTTAGTTTTTTTCTAAATAACAGAAAAATGTTTTGATTACTCTAAAACCACATGTAATTTAAATTCACCAATGATGTTTACTATTATCCAAAGGAAAAGCTGAGTAATATCAGGTTGTGGAATACTATAATGCTTTTGCTTAGCAGGGGCCTGGGCATCAGGATAATGTGTAAGAGATGCCAGACCTGTTTTGGTAGTGGCAGTGACTAATGACTAAACTTGGCAACCATCAGGTAATAGAATTTGGTGCTTTAAGCAAAAGGTGCAAATTATTCCCTTTCTCTTTTCTTTAAGAGTAACATTTTCTCTTAAATTAACACACATCCTCAGGCATTTAACTAGGCAGAAAAGCAAACACAGAGGAACTGGCTGGGCAAATGACCAGTGAATCTAAGTGAATGCTCTACATATGAGTCCAAAATCCATTTTAAACTCAGTTTGATAGACAGTAAATATTTCTTCTGAATCATTTTGGGGTCACAGGAGGTGCCAAGCTCTCCTTTCTATAGTGTTAAATTCTTTCGCTAAGGGACCAGGTTCCTTCAGGTGCTATTTTACTTGCAGTTTAATTTGTTCTAACATTCCTCTAAGAGCTGTTACAGCACACCACATCACTCTATCCATTTACCTCTCAAACCATAAAGAAGCTGGCTGCAGCATCAAACAACACTATTAAAAATACCACAAGGGAACCAGGGAGGAGGAATTACAGGCACAAGTTATAGCCCAGAGACAAACAGAGGTTGGATAGACCTTGAATAATACTAAAATGAAAATTTAAGAGAATGTCAGATTTTGAAAAAAAACAGTTCATAAGATTTCCTCTTAGGTTCCCAGGGCGGCCTTCTGCAGTTGTGAGAATTAGTTAAAAGACAACAGTAAACTTTGTTTCTCCCCATCACCTTTAAATTTTTCTTGTCAACAGATTTGGAATCAAGTGTGACTCAGAGCAGGTTGGCAGAGATGTCTGAAAAGAACACCCCCCTCCTTATCCTACATGCCTCACAAAAGAACAGACTCATTACCATGTAATTTTTTAAAACCCGGATATCTTTATTGTGCCATCTAAGCAATTACTTGGAAGTTTTCAGGTAAAATCCTGACTCTAAGGGTTTAAAATGCAAGAGTAAAAATTAGCACACTCATGTCCACATAAGAGTCCCCAGGCATTTCAAATGGTAATGAATGTTTTGGAAATCAAACAGATTTAATGGATTAGTCTAGAGTAGGGGTCAGGAACCTATGGCTCACGAGCCAGATGTGGCTCTTATGATGGCTGCATCTGGCTCACAGACAAATCTTTAATAAAAAAAATTTTAACGTTAAAAATATAAAACATTCTCATGTATTACAATCCATTCATTATCTACCGCTCATGTTCATGGCTGTGGGTGGCTGGAGCCAATCACAGCTGTCCTCCAGGACAACACCAAATTTTTATTGGATAATGTGTAATGTACATGGATTGTTGTGAGGTCAGGAAGTAAATTTCCCTCCTTTTAATCAAGTAGTCAGCTAGCTAATTGCAGAAACCCTTTTGACAAAGAAGATGGCTAAAAGACAAAAAGATGAGGAGTATTGTACTTTTCAGCAGGAATGGACAGAGGAATTCACCTTTGTGGAGAGAACAGGTTCTGCAGTGTGTCTAATATGCAATGATAAAAGTGCAATGATGAAAGAGTCAAATATAAAGTGGCACTTTGACACACGCCATACTACATTTGCATCGAAATATCCAGCGAGGGACAGCAGGAAGAAAGCATGTCAAGAGCTACTGTGCAGAGTGCAAGCTAGTCAGCAGCAACTCTGTGTTTGGACCCAACAAGGTGACTGGAATTGGGCTAGCTTTGCTGGTGCTTTAGCAATTGTGAGAACCGGAAAGCTATTCACAGATAGAGAGTATGCAAAAACATTCATGCTTGATGTTGCCAATGAACTTTTTGACGACTTTTCGGATAAAGACAAGATAATCAAATGAACAAAAGACATGCCTCTGTCGGCAAGAACTGTTCATGATTGTACCATCATGATGGCAAATCAAATTGAGGCAACACAAGTGAAGGGTATAAATGCAGCACCATTCTTTTCTCTCACTTTGGATGAGTCAACAGGCATAAGCCATTTAACCAAATTCAGCATGATTGCAAGGTATGCTGTCGGTGACACATTACGTGAGGAAAGTCTTGTTGTTTTGCCTATGAAAGAGACAACAAGAGGGGAGGATTTATTCAAGTCTTTCACTGAGTTCGCTAAAGAAAAAATCTACCGATGGATAAACTTATTTCGATGTGTACTGATGGTGCTCTGTGCATGGTGGGGAAAAACAGAGGATTTGTAGCGCTTCTTCATAAACATGAAAAGAGACCCATCCTAAGTTTTCATGCATCCTACATCAGGAGGCGCTTTGTGCTCAGATGTGTGGTGAGAAGCTTGGTGAGGTGATGTCGCTGGTCATTCGAGTGGTCAACTTTATTGTTGCCCGAGCTTTAAATGATCTCCAGTTTAAAACATTGCTGGATGAAGTTGGGAATAATTATCCTGGTCTGCTTCTGCACAGCAATGTGCATTGGTTGTCAAGAGGGAAGGTGCTCAGCTGTTTCACGGCTTATCTGAGCAAAATTCAGACTTTTCTTGAAATGAAAAACGTCAAGCATCCTGAGTTAGCTAACATTGAGTGGCTCCTGAAGTTCTACTATCTCCTGGACATGACTGAACATCTGAACCAGCTCAATGTGAAAATGCAAGGCATTGGAAATACAGTTTTATCCCTTCAACAAGCAGTGTTTGCATTTGAAAACAAGCTGGAACTCTTCATTGCCAACATTGAAATAGGTCATTTACTACACTTTGAAAACTGAAAGAGTTTAAAGATGCATGCACAGCAAGTGACCCTACTCAACATCTTGATCTCCAGCAGCTAGTGGGCTTCACATCTAATGTCCTGCAGTCATTCAAAGCACGCTTTGGAGAATTTCGTGAGCGCACTTGTCTTTTTAAGTTCATCACCCATCCGCACGAGTGTGCAGTGGATAGCGCCAACCTGAGTTACATCCCAGTGTCTCCATTAGAGATTTTGAGCTACAAGCTGCTGACCTGAAGGCCTCAGACATGTGGGTGAATAAGTTCAAGTCACTGAATGAAGATTTGGAAAGACTTGCAAGACAGCAAGCAGAGTTGGCGAGCAAACACAAGTAGGGAGAAATGAAAAAACTTCAACCCGCGGACTAGCTGATTGTCAAAACTTGGAACGCGCTTCCTGTCACATACCACACATTGCAGCATGTGAGTATTGCTGTACTGACAATGTTTGGCTCTACGTATGCATGTGAGCAGTCTTTCTCACATCCAAAGAACGTTAAGACCAACCTACAATCACGTTTAATGGATGGAAGTCTAAATGCCTGCATGAAGCTTAACCTCACCATGTATCAACCAGACTACAAAGCCATCAGCAAAACCATGCAGCACCAGAAGTCGCATTAATGGTAAGAAGTACTTTATTCATCACTGGTTAGCAACAGCATAACAATGTTATTAAAAAGAATTCAGAGACTTATTGTACTTTAAAAGTGTTTGTCTTACATAAAATGCATACATTTACTTGTATTTAGTGTTAAACATATTGTATGGCTCTCAAGAAATTACATTTTAAAATATGTGGTGTTCATGGCTCTCTCAGCTAAAAAGGTTCCCGACCCCTTGTCTAGAGCCCTACCTCAGGGGAGGTCTAAAATCAGAGCCTTAGAACTGTGAGGAAGATGTTACAGTTGTGACAGTGGAGGAAGAGGAACTCTGGGCCTGCCTTTCAAACAAAGAAACATTCTCTGGGTGAGAGAACACGAGGGTGGGAAGCTTGTGCTTACTGCTCGAGGTCTGCAACAGAATCCTCGCAAACTGAGCACAACTGAACACACGGCTTTTTACATAAACTTCCTCATTTTTCTTGATGGGACAAAATACCTCTGGAATCTTATCAGAAGATCTAGTCTGCTAGACATAAGCCTCCCCCCCCCCCCCCGGCCCTCCACCCCAGGAGATTCCAGGAGCATAAACAGACTGGGCTTCTTCTGGTCTGCCACTCTTATAGAACTTTTTCCTTTCTATCACATACTCCAGTTGGGAATTGTACATTTAGCACTATTAGTATTTGCTTCTTTAGATCATCATTGTATCCGAAGAGTCTTGCTTAGGTCTGGCACATTAAAGACCCTTAAGAAATTATCTGTTAAAAGAATGCTATTCAAATTGTTAAATAGACCAGGTCTAGAGATCTAACCCTAAAGGAGGCAATTCACGGACTCACCAGTAGCCAGTGGCCTATAATATATAACCATAATAAAAATATTATCTAATTTTATTCATAAATCTATAGGTTTCCTTTAATTGTAATTGTAAACGAGAAATTGCAAATAAGGCAAATGGTGGCACTAGCTGGTTGGCTCAGCAGTATTGTCAGCCTGGTGTGTGGAAGTCCCAGGTTTGATTCCTGGTCAGGGCACACAAAAGAAGCAACCAATTGCTTCTCCACCTTCCCCCTCCCCCTTTTCTCTCTTGCTTTCTGTCTCTTTCTCTCCTGCAGCCATGGTTTAAATGATTCGAGCAAACTGACCCCTGGCACTGAGGATGGCTCCGTGGCCTTGCCTCAGGTGTAGGAATAGCTAGGTTGCCAAGCAATGGAGCAATGACCCCAGATGGAAGAGCATAACTCTGTAAGGGGTTTGCTGGGTAGATCCCAGTTGTGGTGCATGCTGGAGCTTGTGTCTCTGCCTTCCTGCCCTCACTGAATAGATACATTTTTTAAAAGGCAACTGCTGTCAGAAGAAGTAAAAAAAAATATCTTAGATGACCTGAAGTATAATTTAAGTTAGAGAAGTTACAGCCAGCCATATGCAAGCTGGGACAGTGAAAAAGCGGAGACTAGAAAGAGCAGAAGTGGGTCAAGAAGAAAAAAACAGCCCAGACAAGGAAACAAGTGAACGGTAAAGTCTGAAGAAAGATACCCAAAGAACTAGAAAACATTGGTACGTAAAGACACATGCACCACCAAGTTCATTGCAGCATTATTCACAGTGGCCAAGACATGGAAACAATCAAAGTGTCCTTCGACAGAGGATTCGATAAAGAAGATGTGGTATATACCATATTTCCCCATGTATAAGATGCACCTTTTCCTGAAAAATTTGGGGTCTAAAAACTGGGTGCATCTTATACAGCGGTTGTAGATGTTTTCACTTGTGTTTCCTGCTTTTCCGTGCTTCTTGTTTTTGTGCTCATTGTTGAAGACAGTGATTCATCATCAGACACAGATGAGGACAAGCTAATGGATGGGAGTTTTGGCAGTGATGAGGAGTTGTGTGAATTTTATGATTGTTTTTCAAATTTAGGTCCCCAAAATTAAGGTGCGTCTTATACATGGGATCGTCTTATGCATGAGGAAATATGGTATATACAATGGAATACTACTCAGCCATAAGAAATGATGACATAGTGCCATTTAAGACAATATGAATGGACCTTGAGAACATTATACTGAGAAAAATAAGTAAATCAGAAAAAGGTAAAAACTATACGATTTCACACATAGATGGGATATAAAACTGAGACTTATGGACATAGAGAAAACTGAAGTGGTTACCAGGGAGAGGGGGCTTTGGGGGAGGGGGAGGAGTTGGGGGGCAGGGTATAAAGAGGGACAAATATATGGTGACAGAAAACAATTTGACTTTGGTTGATGGGTATACAACATAATCTACATTTGAAATGCTATAGAAATGTTTACCTGAAACATATGTAGTCTTATTGATCAATGTCACTGCTTTAAACGTGATTTTAAAAATAAAATTAAAGAAAGGAAAGATACCATATTTCCTACAAGCAAAAGATGAAGTTGCAGGTTTCTAGGATTGTGATGATTCCTTAAAACTTTTATACCCTAAACCCATAGAAGAATCACTTCTCTTTTGATTTAGTTGTTTCCAACAACCAAGCTGATCTGATGGCAATGCTACCATATGCTGGTGAGGCGCCTTTGTGGATTAATGTGTGAAGAAAAGATACTTGCTCTTTGAAAGTAGTTTGGGAAGCTGGAGCCTTTTCCTGGAATTCTTAGAGTGTTTCTAGGAAAAGTCACTGAATAGCTTTGATTCAAGGAAATAAAACTCTTCTTTCTGGCACTCGCTGGTTGAAAATATAGTTACTGAAGTGGAATATAATTTTGTTCAAAGTACTACATCACGGTGTACCCCTCAATGTTTACTGAAATTGAATTACACATAGAAATTCGACTTCTCTGGGAAGTTCTGGAGTTGGTTTCTATTTGCTGTCTGGAGCTCACTTCCTGATAGTGATCACAGCAACAGGCATTATCTTATTCTAGTCACTAGAGACCATCTGGAGTTCAACAAAAACCTAATTTGTGAGATGTCTGGTGGGAATAAAATACCCTTTTATAATCACTTTGTAACCACAGACTGTACTCCTTGTGTACAGGAACAGAGAGACACAGGCTCTCCTTGAACTTATCCTTGCTTTGTCTGGTGCTTAATGCTGGGGCTTTTTCATCTTAGAAGAACAGATGTTAGAAAAGCAGAGGTGAACATGACAAATGTGTCCTGGACCTGGGAGATGCAGCAGTGAGGAAAGAGAAGCTATCATAAGGGAGAATGATGCAGGATTAGGGATCATGGAATTAGTTGGGTGAAGAGGGCAAGAAAAGGAATGTGAGATAAGGAATAAAAAGTGGGGAAGACTATAGTGAAGGACATGAGAAAAGGAGAGAATGTGGAAGAAACTAATGTGATGAAATGAGAGAGAAGGCATAGAATGTTGTTTCAGGGTATAGAATCTGAAATATAACTTCTAGGGTTTAAATCCCATCTGTATAACTTTTCAGAATGACGACTATGGAAAATAATGACTGAACCTCAGTTTCTCCTTCTGTAAAATGGTATGATAGATCATTCTACCTACCTTACAGGGTTCTTGTGGGAATTCAATGTGCTCATGTGTCTTAGCCCAGTGCTTGGCACAGAGTTTGTTGTTGTTGTTGTTGAGGTTAAAAGAGAGAGAAACAGAAGGACCAAAGAAGGAAGAAGATGGTAGAGCTATTCAGAAAATAGAAGAATAAAAGAGAAAGAAGTGAATTTCTGCTAATGATTTTAACCCTACTTTTTCAATAATACAAGTTTCTGTGCCTATTACATTATTTTGGTTTTAATGACACTTGGGAAAATAAGTGTTGTTGGGTAGGAATACCTTTTAAAATATACTTTTATAGTATCCTAACATATAGTAGTTTGCATTTTTTTAAGAATTAAAATTATTTCCTGGAAATGAGTAAGATCAAGGCTACACAAAGTTAAACCAGTCATCTAAAAACATTCGGTTACTTTCCCTTATTTAATATATTGACTAATCATCTGATGGAATTAACTAAAATCACTGGTTATTTTGAAATATGTTAACCCAGATGTAGACAGTAGGGAAAATAGAGGCCCTAGTGTTCTTGATGATGGTGTCTTTCCAAGTTTCTCTCCACAACACAAACCACTTCCTTTTACTTGAAGTCATTTTGCTTCTCTCATTAGTCTCACAGTCCAGGGCTTAGTGTTGAGTGCTGAAGCAGCTTTAAGTCCAAGACCAGAAAACACACAACAGAATTGACCCACAACATAGAAGAAAGGCAGATGGCATTGTCATTCCTCTCTCAAGTAAAGGAAAAAGAAGGGTGGATGGGTTAGGGTAGCTAAAGTATAAGAAATATATCAAAAAGATCCTTTCTGACATTGGGGAGGAGGACTAAAACCACAGCCCAAATCAGAAGGAAAAGAACTCACTGCACTCATCACAGAAATGCTCCAAAGTGCATTTGGCATGGAACTGCAGACTTGTCAGAGCACAGACACGCCTTCCTACCATTCCCACAAAGCTGATTAAACAGTGTGCTCACAGAGTCACCAGTGGTAGTGGGGTGAGGCCAACTTCATAGACCATTACTATTAAGGCTACCCTTAAATGACACTCAGAAAAACTAAATAGAGTTTTATCTTTTTCACAATAATATGTCCTTTTGTAGGACCATGTGAGTTCTTTTAAATATTGAGCAATGAAACAGGCCAGCGATGGCATTACTTCTCACATTTTCCTGATTCTGATTCAGAGGTATGAAAGTATGAAGAAGGCCATGCATTACCTGCTTTTTTCAAGTTATTCCCTTTAATCAAAGGGATTAAGAGGCACAGTTTCATCCCACTTTCCCTTTTGTGCAGGAGAAAATGAACATTCAATGTTGGCTTCTACTACCCTATGTTTTATTTTTATATCCTACTTAATAATTATTTTAGGAAGTTCTGAGGAGATAGAAATAAGAGAGAAATGAGGACATCATGGCTCTAGGTCTATTGGACACTGCCAGTTGAGCATGAAAGTGTCGGGTCATCACACACTCTACAGTGAAGACACAACCAAAGAACTGACATATTATTGGGCAGCATGCTTCAGAATAAAAAGGCATAGAATACAATTCCTAGAACAATTCCATTAGAGTTCTGTTAGCAGTAGGTATGGTGGCTATGAAAACAGATGAGGAGGGTCTGATGGCCTGACCCAGCCTGGGGAAGGGAGAAGGGCTTGGATTACAGGTGTCACCTTACCCAAAGAATGAGGTAGAACCAGCCAGGCAAGTAAGAGAGGAAAGTCAGTTCCAGATGGAGAGAAGAGAATGAGCAAATGCAGAGAACTGTGAAACATGGTGCATTGTGGGTGGAAGAAGTTTTCTACTGACACAGTCAGGTGGTGGAGGGTGCCTAGAGAGGGGGTGTGATGTGAAGAAACCTTGTGCACAGATGCAAGGGGGTTAGACTTTATCTCGGGGTTGGTGGGAGGCAGAGGAGGGTTTTAACCAGGGAAGTGACATTTTCAGATTAAATTTTCAACTAGATCAATTTAGTTGCACTGTGGAAGGCAGAGCTAAGGAGAGTAAACCATAGCTAGACTACTTAAGAAAGTGGTTCTCAAACTTTTTGATTTATAGTAATAAATAGCTTTTTTATGGCAAAATGGCTGTACATGTATCGATAATTTTATAAAACAATATTTATCCTTGATATTATAGACACTGTTTTATTTTCTACTGTTTTCTTTTTATCAATTCTATATTATCTTTTTAAATAAAATGTTAAATGCAACTGGAGTTTCAATACCACAATTTCAGGCACTAATTTTGTAATACAGGGAAAAGCTGGTGAGTGCCTGAATTAGAGAAGTTTTAGTGAGTTGGAAAAAGAGCACAAATTTGAGAAATATTTAAAAAGTAAAATTAAAATAAAGTTGTTTTTTTGATGGAGTGGTATATGATTTACAAGTTTTGGTCTAGGATAAAAGTGCTTCTTACTGAGACAGGAAGAAGAGACTTTCAAAGAAATATGAAAATACAGCTTTGAATATGTTGCAATTAAATTGTGGAATATATCAGGTATCACGCTTTTGTATGAACGAGTCTCAAAATCATGGAAGAGGTCTGAGTAGGGATAAAGATTTTAGGAATCTCTTCACAAGATGAGGGATAAAACTATTAAAGTACAAGAAAGCATTTAGAGAGTATGCAGAATAAGAAAAACAATGAATCAAAAAGAACCTTCTAGGGTACTCACGTTTGAGAGGGGATCACGTTTGACAGATCATGAAGGACGGTGAGAAAGTTTGGGGAAGCAAGAAGGGAGTAGAATCATCCTGTGGAGAATGGCTCCCATGGGATGTGTTGGATAGATATTTACAGAACAAATTAATTAGAAGAGAGTTCCAGAGGAAGGACTCTAAGATAAGGACAGAGAAGGCAAGTAAAGGTCCAGTGGTGGGGACATTTGGAACAGAGATGTGTGTGAGGGGTGAGGCTTGCAGGAAGGATGAGGGGTGGGGGGAGAAACTTGACTTAGAAAGGACAAAGAACTATCTAAAGGGTCAATAAACATCTGTTATTGAACTCTGTTATTGTTTTGTATTGCTTTTAGATAGAGAGACATAAATAGGGAAAGAGCCAGAAGAAAAAAAGGAAAAGGAGAGACTGAAGATGTGATTAAAAGAAAGAAACACAGGTGCAGCAAGGAATTGAAAGTGCTAAGAGGAGACTGAATTAAGAGCACAGATGCAGGAAATAACTTAAAGCAGGAAGGCAAAGGCACACATTATCTGCTGAGATCAGGGGAAAGAGAGAAGGTTGGGTATGGAAGTCAAAAGAAGATGTAGGAGCTGACAAAGTTCATCTTGACAATGATGTTTTTCATTAAACATTAAGTAAAGTCATTTCCTAAAAGGTGATGAGCAGCTGCTGGGTCAGTAGGCTTAAGAAGAGGGGGAAAGGTTTGGAATAGGCACCACGAAGACTGAGAAAGCAAAGCAGGGATCAAGTGTTAAGTGGCACAGAGGGGCCAACTGAGGTGAGTGATCCTGACTTCACTGGAATTTCAGCTTGAAAAGATGTGGGAATGCCCCCTCCATCAAGAAGTTCAGGTAAAGAGGTGGAGAAGGCAGACTGTAAAACTTGCCGGAGTGTTGGGTGTTCCCCAAAATGCATAAGAAGAACCAGATGGCACGAGATTTGAGATAGACTGGGTAGGCAAGAAGGAGAGGTTAGGAAGGAGCTCATTAGCTTAAAGAAGATTGAAACTCTTTAATTAGAGGATTGCTAGAAAAAATAACTTATTTCTCCATCTCCTTTGTAGCTAGATATGGCACATGGCTAAATTGGAGTCAAGGAGCTATAAATAGAAGCATTATAAGGATTTCTGGAAATTTAGATGTGATGGCTAGAGCTCTCATAGTCATCCTGAACAGGAAGGCAAAGCCTATAACCTATGGCTGGTGAAAGAATTATTACCACTCAATAGCCTCTGATGAACTTAGAGCAGCATACCTGCTCTGGACTGCCTACTATGGGCCAGTTTTACAGGAAGGATAAATAAGCTTCTGTCTTGATTAAAGTATAATTTTTCAGGTCTCTTTTACTGTTGCAGAACCTAGCTATGTTGCAAATTTACTATAGCAAATTCTAGCTATGAGTAAATTCTAGTTATAAGTGTACACATAGCAACTGGAGCACTTATAGGGCCACCTTGGAAGAGAATGTTAACCCTCCATTATGTCATGCCTAAGCAGGGAAAATACTTCATAGTGACCAAAGAAGCTTTGATCTTTTTAGGAAATTATGGGCTGCTTTTGATTTGGATGGAGAGAAAATAACAGTCAAAGACACATGGATGTTATTGTTCTTTTCCTGTTATCCCAAGCAGTCAGTCTTCTTTGCACTTCTTATAAAGAAAAATTAGTGTCAACATTTATACCCAAGGATTGCACATTTCCATTTCCTTATACTCTTTTCCCTTTTCCTGAAGGGTCAGTATTCTCATCAGTCAGCATAAAATGGTTTAAAGCCCAAGCCTAGTAAATCATTTATATTGCATTGTTTTAAAGTGACTAAACAGCTGTAGTGTTCAAGGGCAGCTGAATCATCTGCCAGGGTCACATGTGTTTCACATGTCAAGTAATGTATATGAATGCCACTCCATCCAGGATTGTACGGAAAAAGACATTTGCAAACAAGTGACCTGAAGCCATGCTTCCAAACAACTGTTAAGGTTATGAAGATAAAAGTTGCTATTGTGAACCATTTGAGTTTAGAAGTATGTTTCCAATCACTCAAAAAAAAAAAATTCATCACAAATTACAATGTTCATAGCAAGGGGGTCAGTTTCTGACCATAATGACTCTCAATAAGTATTCAATCAGGGTAAAAATTAACAGTATATAATTGTAATTATCATAATGAACTTGTTCATGTGCAAGTGGGAAGAATGTGTACTGGGTATAAAAACAACACCAACCAAACACATAATTAAGATGTAACATAGTTAAACAGCTTAAGAGAGAGGACTTCAAGCAATGAGACTTCATTAGTACAGTGTGTCCGTAAAGTCATGGTGCACTTTTGACCTCTCAAAGGTCAAAAGTGCACCATGACTTTACGGACACACTGTACTTTTTCCCTCTAATTCTTGCTCCAGGCAACACTGACTAGGAGCACAAGACATGACTCCCGGATGCTAATAACTTCCTTAACAAGCCGGAATAATTGGTATAATGGAGCCAGACTGATGGAACTATGGGGATGACCTCAGAATTTAAAAAGTTTAGAACCAGAAAAGCCTTTAAAAAAATTCACATTTTAACTCAGAGCACAGCTAGAGAGCATCTGGCTCCAACAGAGAGAAGAAAAAGGGGATTGATTCTTTGTGAGCAGCTTCACCACTGGGTTCTCCTAACTTGAAAGTGGTAAATTGGCTTTGGATTTACTGAGTTTGCATACTATTTTTAGTATATGTTCTTCAAATCCTGTGATCAGTCTCTTCACCTTGTTTATATTTACTAGTCCTAATGATCTTTCATGTGGGAGGCATGCTGAATAAAGATTGCTTTCTGACCATTTTACTCCTCTCTGCAGGCTTCAAAGTTGGCTTCTGTGAGGAAAATAATAGGTAACTCCAAATCAGGGGAGTAGAGCGGACAGGCATAGACAAATACCCACTCTAGCTAAGTATGGGCTCCAGTCAAGCTGGAAAAGGTCTCTCAGCTCTGAGTCACTTATACAATTGAGTCCCTGAACATGCTTCTGTCCCTAATATTTTGTTGCTCTAGGCAACCATCAAGTCCACATGAAGACTTCTGCCAACTGGAGAGGATGACTAGCCAGAGGAGCCAGAATTTCCTTTTAACTCTTTGTTGAAAACTAAAAATAGCAAAAGTGTCAAGGATATCTTCTAAAGATCCATACTGGGGAAAGTGGAATTCATACACTGACTTAGTGTATTTTTATTCACTTCTTAGGGAACTAAAAAGAAAATAAAGGCAATTAATCAAAAGCATTTTAAAATATAGTAAAACTCTATGAAAGAGCTAGTTGGATCCTTAGACATTATCTAATCCAGTATTCTCATCCTATAGAAGAAAAATAAGGTTAAGTTACAGACCAAAGGTTAAACAGGAGCCCAGTGACAGCTGGATTATAGCTCTGGTCCCTAAACCCTGAGCTCATTCTTCTTCCCATAGGTTTCACAAGCCCAGTGCCAGATAGATGCAAAATGAAGGAATGCTAATAATTTACAAGTAATCACCTCTCTTTGGTAATAAAAAGTGGTCCTGGGTGAAAATTGGCACTTTGTTGGGATGTTGGAAGCAATCTTAAACCTCTGTGGCTAGGTAGTGATCATCCATTAACGCACCCGTTACAAAAGTCTGGCCAGGTGGGATTTTGAACTAACTCTAAAGTATTTGAAAAGTGTTCCAGGTCCATCATTGCTTAGTATCTGAATTTGATCTTTGCCTCCTCTGAATTCTTTTTTAAAAAGATTTTATTTACTGATTTTAGAGAGAGGACAGAGAAAGAGAGAAAGGCAGGAAGGGGGAATGAAGGAGAGGAGCAAGAAGCATCAACTCATTGTTGCTTGTTGTATGTGCCTTGACCAGGCAAGCCTGGGGCTTCGAACTGGTGATCTCAGCAATCTAGGTCAACGTTTTATCCACTGCACCACCAGTCAAGCTGCATCCTCTGAATTCTTAAGACACTCTCTGTGGCACAGTCCTGGGATTATTTAAGATACTTGGTATCTTTCCATATATCTTGCCAAGTTTTTAGGCAATTGTATTCACTTTGATTTCTTTTAAAACTAAAATACAGAGTTATATATGTATGTTTTTGTTGACTGGTTGGTGATAAATCAATACTAATTTTATTACCTTTCATAGTATAGTAACAACCTGCTTATTCAGAGATGAATTATCCAGGAACTCATACGATTCAACACTAGTAAATAGGTGAAAAGAACCCAGAACAACTAAGTAAATGCATTTAAGTGGCCAGCTATAAATACTGTCATCAGGATGTAAAGTACAATGTAGGGAATAAATAATATTGTAATAACTAGCTATGTTGTCAGATGGGTACTAGACTTATCACAGTGATCACTTTATAAAATATATAAATGTCTAATCCCTAAGTCATACATCTTAAACTAATATTGTACATCAACTGTAACCGAGAAACATTTTTAAAGTTGTTATATGCAAAAATCTCCTAAAGCCCTGACTTAGATATAGATCACGCCCAAACCCACTTTTGAGTTAATTTGTTCTTCGTTTAGGCTCAAAAATGGCCTGAACATCTGGTTTGCAAAGGAGAAAAAAAGCGGCAGATCAAAAACAGATCCCACTAAAGCCAGGTCCAGTAACAATATCAAGAGGTGACGATTGGGAGCGGCATATGGTACATTAAAGTGCAGCAAAATTTAGGGCTCTTTACTGTAGGGAGAAACAAGCCCATACATCATCACCTCCTTAGGGCATCTGTGAGTGTCAGAAAAGTGTAAAAGTAGATGTGCATAATGGTGACCATTAAAACGACATCCAGTGTACTACTTTAACAGGTTAAAAAAGAGCATATCTTTCAAAGATTTGCATTCCAAATAGTCAAAATAAGATCACAAACTTTGGTTTTAAAAAATATTTGACATATGGAACATTTTCTCCTTAAGTAAAATATAGGCAGTCTAGGCATAAAAATAATTCATTCTTAAATTTCACACTGGAATCCAGGTATCAACTATATATCTATATAGTTGTTGCTGTTGTTGTTTTTGTGTGACAGAGACAGAGTGAGGGACAGATAGGAAGAGACAGGCAGGAAGGGGGAGAGATGAGAAGCATCAATTCTTCGTTGTGGCTCCTTATTCTCCTTAGTTGTTCATTGATTGCTTTCTCATACTTGCCTTGATCGGGGAACTATAACAGAGGGAGTGAGCCCTTGCTCAAGCCAGTAACTTTGGGCTCAAGGCAACGACCATGAGGTCATGTCTATGATCCCAAGCTCAAACAAGCGACTCTGTGCTCAAGCCTCATGAGCCTGTGCTCAAGCCAGCAACCTTGGGGTTTTGAACTTAGATCCTCTGTCCCAGTCTGACACTCTATCCACTGTGCCACTGCCTGGTCAGGCTCAACATATTTTTATCCTATACATAACCCTATATGTTCTAAATACAATGATTATAAGGCTTCAGGCATTGTCAGAACCATTTTACATCCATTCAATAAAATCATGCAGTTAGCAGTTGCTGAATCCTACCCACCTGTCCTTTCACATTTTGCAACTATTTCATCCTCTCTAGCTATTTTGCTAGTGTAGGGCCTTTATTAGATCTTACCCTTGGGCATTGCTATTGCCCTCTAACTGGTCTCTGTACCTTTAATGTTTTTTTTTTCTTCAATCTTCGGGATTTTAAAAAATATTCCCAGGTAATTCTAATGAACAGACATGTCTGTGAATCATTACCTAAATGCTTAGTGCACCATTCATTTGACTCTTAATTGCACTGTACAATGGCATTAACTCCTTTAATGACCGACATAATATGCCTGTGATTTCTGATCTTAGCTCCTCTTAAAATATTCACTATTAGTGGAAAGCACAGTCCCCTCCATTTCCATTTTCTCTCTTCATTTACTTAACAACTATTTGTGAACTCTCAGGTGCCATTTCTTCCAGAAGAGCTTCTGTATTGTACATTGGACCTCCAGCAGAGAAGTACTAATGATTTCTCCGCTCTTCTTTCTAGAGGAACTGTGGCTCTCTCAGTTTTACTTTTTATTAAAAAAAAATTGATTTATTTTAGATAGAGAGAAAGGGAGTGAGTGAGAGACAGAAACATCAATCTATTTTTGTATGTGTCCTAACAGGGGATCGAAACCGCACCTTTTGCATATTGGGATGATGCTCTAACCACCCGAGCTATCTGGCCAGGGCAACTTTACTTTTTCTTTGCAGGGTGACCTAACACGATCTTTCAAACTCATGAATCTACCCTCCTTTAAAGGTCTGATTAGAAAGCAGACTGGGTTACATTTTCCACAAAGGCATTTTAATTTACTTATTTATTCTATTTATTCATTTTAGAGAGGAGACAGACTGACAGAGAGAGATAGAGAAAGAGAGAAAGGGGGAAGGAGCTGGAAGCATCAACTCCCATATGTGCCTTGACCAGACCAGTGCAGGGTTTTGAACTGGTGACCTCAGTATTCCCAGGTCGACGCTTTATCCACTGTGCCACCACAGGTCAGGCCCACAAAGGCATTTTAAATGTGCAGGCTTGACTCCCCAAATAACAATACTTTAAACTTTTACAGACCCTTTCATTGAATGATATCAAAACAATTCATCTTCTAAAGCTTTAGAAAGCTAGTGGACAGAATATCCAATTTATATATAAATGGGGATGAACTGCATTAGCTGTGTTTGGTGGCTTATTGAAAGTCCCCAAACAATGGGAAATATAAGCAGAGAAAACTATTTTCTGTAAGCTATGTCTCCAAATTGTGATATTTAATTATGAAAATCTTCTAGGAAAGCTAATCCTTTCCTTTTTGAAATTTTGCTGTATTTTAGTTACTAGTGTACAGACACTTAATTTGTATTTAGAAACTAATAATTCTTCCCTCCTCTTAATTTGACTAAGCATTAGCTTCTATTTGATGTTCAAAAGTAAAGAAGCTCACTGAACAAATTAAAATGGACTTAATCTGAGGGAGCACTATACTTATCAAATTGATTTTTATTTATTTTTTTATTTATTAATTTTAGATAGAGAGGAAGGGAGGGAAAGAGAGAGAGAGAGAGAGAGAGAGAGAGAGAGAGAGAGAGGAACATTGATCTGTTCTGTATGTGCCCTGATCGGATATCAAACCGGCAACCTCTGTGTTCCAGGAAGCCACTCTTAACTAACCAAGCTATTTGGCCAGGGCTCAAATTGATTTTTAAATGAACAAAGTATGTTATACAAATCTGTCTGGTTCTTCTGGTTATTATTATTCAAACGTATAGCTTTGTACAGTGTTTCTCCAAAAAACCCCAACAAATCCGGTTTTCTTTCTCTTTTTCTCCTGGCTTCTTTCACTCCTTTTCCTCACTTACACTTTCGTGAACTCAAGACCACTAAATTCAGAGTGGGAGCTGGAATACATTTCCATTTTTTCATATTTTAAATATGTTGTAAAGTAAATAGTTATTATGAGCAAAATGTGTCTGAGGAATGTTTATCAGACTATGGTTTTTATTTGGCTTTGCCTTTGCATATTAGTTTTTTAAATTTTTTGCCCCATTTCAATGGTTTCTTTGATGTCTTGTTTTGACCAGCTGCTGAGCTTTTGGTGGCTGTCCATTTACATCACTTTAAAAAATGGTACATAAATGAAATTTGAACAAAATGAACAGTACTTTCACATTGTTTCAAAATCAAACATGTTCCTAAGGAATCTGATTTGTGGCAGATGGAGAACAAAACCTTCCAGAGGGAGGGCTGTTAAATGAGTCTTAATTGCTTGCATATGAAAATATAGTGACTAAGATTGTGTGCACAATTAGGAATTTAAACATGGAGGAAAGAACTGGCCACGGAACCAGGCAGACATTTTTTGCAGGCGTAGCTAGTTTCTTATGAACGCAGACAATAGGAGACAAGTTAGTGAAGGAGAACAATTTTAAGAGAAATTGGGTTGTTGTCCTTACTTCACTCTTCCTTATGGAAAGCTTCCAATTCTAAAGATGATGTATGTGCCTCTGAAACTCACTGATGGAGGCGTCATAGTACACTCAAGGAAAAACAGGTTTATTCAAGAACTAGAATTTCTCTTTTTATCTCCTATTGTGTGCTAGAAACTAGGTTGGTGCTTCTTCATCTCACTTAATCCTTATAATAACCTTCTGAGATAGTTTTATTATAATCTACATTTTATAGATGAGAAAATTGAGGCTCAGAGAATAACCTGTCCAAACTCAAATGCCTCTAACAAGTGGCACGGCCAGGATTCTCTGTATTGATTTAATGAATCCAAAACTCACTCTCTTACAATGCCGAGCTAGAAAGGGTAAGTTCCACTTCTCCTTTTCTTTTTTTAAATAAAATAACTAACACTAAGGTTGGTTCTACTTCCAATTTCAAGTCAATAATGCCTTCCCTGTGTTGAGTGAGGATGGGGGACAGGCCAGAGTTGGTTAGGTCTGGGGCCAGCGGTCAGGCCTGAGATGACAGAGACAGAGGCCAAGGCCTGTGACAGCTGTGGTATAAGAAGTCTGCTCAGAGAGTGGGGTGGGGAGCTCAGTGGTCAGGTGGAAGCACCTAGGGAGGGGTCAGCACCTTGGTGCAGCAGCTGTAGGGGCAGCAAAGTGCTACCGAGTGGTTCTGCCATGATGTGGGCCACTCGGTCCAGCTCCCCTGGGAGCCAGGGGTTGAGCCCTCCTCCTCACAATGACTTTCCAAGTGAGTAGGTTGTTCACTGTTCTACAGTGAACTTCCATTGATCTTCAGAGATTCAAATCCATCTCATCCCACTGATAAAGCTAAATGCCTTCCCTAGGGGACTTCACTCTCTCCTCAGGTTTTTTCTCCCTGAGAAACCTGCACCCTGGAATGGGGTGTACGGTAGTCCTAAGGGGTCTTGGATGAATGCCAATGTGGGAATACTCATGGCTACGCTTCAAACAATGAACCATCACAGGAACTTAAAAGCCCTATTTATTCATATCCTGGGGCCTATTTACATGTTATTCTCAGAAATCTGAGAGGCTAAAAAATAATCCTTCTCTATTATTCTGTATTCCTTAAAGTAAACCTAATTGGATATTGACTTATTAGACCAGAGTCCATTTAGATTACTATTAAATAAAGACGAAAGGAATACAAATTATTTATTGCTTTGAATTCTACATATGTAGGTAAACCAGGGGCCACAGATCATGGTACCTTGTATATAAGCATAAGCATAATGGAGGTATCAATAAATGTGTGTGGATCAAATAATCAGGCAGTCAAGTTATTTTTGTGCCTGTAGAGGAACAATGTTCTTAGGAATACCGATACATTCATGAACAGGTGCCATCCTTCATCCCTAAGAACCTTAATATCATAAAAAGCAGTTTATTGAGAAATATGTTAGCAAAATAAATAGTATATTGAGGCCAAACCTCTTATCTCACTAAAATCAATAATTATTTATAGCTCTTCAGCATTTATTTCCTCTTTTTAACAGCACCCTAGTTCCTTTCAGGAAATTACTTGGCATCTCCATTGGATAATCCTAATAATAGTGTAGCCCACAATGATCAAGTGATTACTATGCATCATGTATTAGGCTTAGTGTTTCATATATTATCATAAATAATTTTCATGAACTCCTATGAGGTAATTATTATTATGCTCACTCCAAAAACAAGGGACTTGAGGGTTCTGAAAGTTAAAATTACTTGTTTAAGAAAAAACGTATGTAAGTGGCAGAGCTAGAATATGAATCCAAGTAATCTGGTCCCGTAACTGAGGCTCTTTACTACTATGTTATGTTACATGGTGTGACAGAACAGCCAGATACTCTGTTCTCTTTCAGCCAAGACCTAGCACCCAAACTAGACCAATTAGACCCCTTCCCTAAAATTTGACTCTTAAACAGATTAACAAAAAAACTAAACACAATTGCAGAGATCACTAGATTGCTGCTACCACGAGACTTCTCCATTAATTTGTGCCCTTTCAGCACTCCGAGGATTCATTGACTCTGATCCTTCAGCCTCCCCACTAATTCTCAGAGAACTGGAAATTCTTCCAATATTCTTCCACTAAATTCCATTTCCCTTAAGTTGGCAGAGTTGATTTTTATCCTGCAGCCAGAGGATTGTTGCTGATAGACCATTATCTAAGGAGGGTTTATAAGTGAGCCTTGGAGAGAATTGTCTGGAACCCTCAAAGAACAGGATGCTGAAGCACTGTGGGTGCCCACTTATAATTTAAATGACTCAGTGAGAGGTAATGGTGCCAAATACCAGACTGATTTTTTCTGCTGTCCTCTCTGTTGACATGGGCCCCTCTGGGCCAGGAGCTGGGACACATTGGCCTTCTCCACACCTTTCAGCACTGCCCAGTGACTACTCGACCCTGGCCATAGTTTGGATCTGTAGAAACATGGACTACGTGATGGGTGGCCGAAGGTTAAAACACATTCCTAGACACTATTTCCCCAGCTCACAAACTGATAGAATTCAGACCAAGCATGAAACCTCAGAGGAAACTGTCTCCTGCAAAGAGTCACCTGGGAAAACATATATATATGCTTGTTCCATATATTACCATCAATCTAAAAATTCTAGGACCCTCCATCTTGAAATTGCCTTCACATCCATGTTATATTTTTTGCAAGTGCCTCAAAAGTCTTACCCCATGGAGTGGATTCATTCCTAGAATTAGCCTCATCCAGGCTAATCTGACATCCTGTTGGGTGACTAAGGTTGCTAAGCATATTGAAAATAACTTTCTGGTCAAAAGTAAAGCGTGATAGTAAATCAATTTGATGACTTTTTCTTAAATGGCCTGTAAACTGTCTGTAAAGCCATTTCCAAAATGCTTTCAACTATGGCAGCAGGGTGAAAACATGTCATTTACAAAGATGACCACTTTGAGGTAAAAAATAATGAAATAGCACAATAATGTCTATGGAGTTTTCAATAATGCTTATCAATATATAAAGTGCTTTTCACCTATCTTGGGAATAACATTTATTACTACCAAACATTGTGCCAGGATTTTTATATGGATTGTATAATTTAATCCCTCACATGTGGGAAGGTATTATTATTATTATTCAGCTCATTTTAAGAGAAAAGTCTCAGGGCATAGAGTAACTTGTCTAAGGTCACAAAGGGGTGAGCAGAAGAGCCAAGGAGAAAACCCAGATATGATTTCTGAGCCCCGCTCTTTCTCCTCTACATACATTCTGACTTACACAACAAACAAGCAAGCAAAACTTACAATAGTTTGGATTAATAAAACAAACAAACAAAACTGCAGGAAGTGAAAACTTAGGAATACTCCTATGTAAATAATCTTAGTTAATTAAATAGTACAGTCACTGCACAAATGACTTAAGAGACATCTCACCTATTTCCCAGTTGAGGTCTCAGGTCCATGACCTACCTGTCCTTTTTCTGTGCTCTGCCTTGGTGAACCTGAAAAACATTCCTTCCTTTACTACCCTCCATCCTCTACTTTCTCACACTGGTATGTGTTCCCTATGTTCTCCAACTGGTTCCCCAGACCCTTTCCAGTCTCTAAGCTAAATCCCAGGATGCACTGGCCTTCTCCTTTATCTCCTGAGCCTCTAAAAAGAAAAAAGAGAGACCTTTACGCTATCCCATTTCTTCCTGCTTTCCTTATTTTATCTACACGTTTACCTATTCATTTTACAAACCCTCTGCTTTTCTCTTTACTTAAAGCTCTTTGATATTTAGTAGAACACGTTCTATCTTTCTAAATTCCACAAACCTCTAGGATAATGGCTGTAAAGCTCAGCAGAGGCTTTATGCTTCATTGGGTCCTAAGAGTCTAAGCACAGTCGTTCTCATTCTAGGGACTGAATGAGAGAAAGAGCCAACCCAGGAGGGTACCAAAAATGAAGGTCTCCATGCGAAAAATTCAGTGATAATAAGCAAATATCCGAAGAATAACAGGAAAAAGGTGATAAGCATCCATTTGTGTTGCCAGGCACATAGAATACAGCGAATTAGAAATATGTAAAGAGTGCCAACAGTGCCAAAACTAGAACCACAAAAAAGAGAGAGAAGATGGCACACTCAAAAGCAGTAGATATCCAGACATCAGAAATATTTAGAGGAAGCATTTTGGGAATAGAGAGCTCGAAATTTCATCACTGGAAATGGTACCCAAGAAAATGAGAACAGATATGAAGAGCCTATCGCAAGTCCAAACACAGGTGATGAACATCACCACTTGGTAGAAACGGTCATTTCAGGGGTAATAGTGAGTGGTCCTGGAAGCCAGGTGAGTGTGCAGGCTCAAGGACTGCTTTAGCCCTAACCTTATGACAAACTAGGTCTGCCTCACTTCTCACCTGAGAGAGGGCCTTTCCTTGTCTGATACTCCTGCCCTGGGCACTCTCATGACAATAGGCACTTCAGAGGTGTTAGGAAGAGGACTGTGGGGATTGAAGAATGCTTGAAGAATTCTACATCCCAGGCAGGAATCCTTTCCTTAGCTTATATAACCAACTTCTTAGGTTGTTCCAAAGGCTTCCTCTGTTTCTAGTGATCTTATCCCTCCTTTTATCCTGCCCTCCATTCATAGATTCAGTAAGAAATGACAGATTTATTTTCTACTATCTCCTCTTAAAAAAAGAAAAAATATCCCTAGAGAATGACTTTGAGGAGAAGCAGGTGACAGCAGATTGTGTATTTTTTGGTGTATATGTCAGTAAATTTTAAGGAGGAAAGCCTAATGTTCTGCTTTTGAGTCACATGTAATCTATACTTTGTCATTTGTAGCTATATATTGAATTATCATAAGTTTAAAATAGATTATGCAGGTAGAGTATTTAGTACATATCAAATGTCAGAAAATGTTAACTTTTATTAATATTAGTATTAATATATTCAACCGATTTTTAAAGCATATTCTGAGATAGTGAAACAAAGGATATGGGGGTGAATTTCCCATTTGTTCATAGACTTAAACAATTCAGTGCAACATTTAACCAGTAAAATTTGAGAAATTAGACCCAAAGGAATTTTCATTGTTATGCCTCATTATAGCCTTGTATTTCTGAGTATGCCCAGAATAATTTATAAGGCGTACATAGATGGGAAGCACTTTTAGGATAAAGGGAGTGACATAAGAATGCAGCTATTGTTGTTCTCTTTTTTTTTTAAGGAGACTTGGTACTGTGTCTGGGAAGACAAAAAGAATACAGTTACTAAATCTAACATTTTCCAAACTCACTCCCACCCCTATACACAAACATGGATATGATACTTCATTTTCTTCTAGGAGAGGGGCAAGCTGGTCTAATTAAAATCTTGTATACACTTTGAGAGATAAGAGCAACGAGGTTCGAATGATGACGACCAGGATGACGAGGAATGAACAGATAATAATATCTCCTTGTATTCTCTCCCACTAATCACTGAACACTTCACACACATTATCTTGTTTATTCTAGACTACATTGTTTGTTACATGGGAGTATGGGTGTCACTATATACATTTTCAAGAAAGATTGTGACTTTCCATCAAGTTACCACCAATTCAATGACAACACTGTACAAAGCAGCACGCTTACCTACTCTATTCAATATTCTATTACACTCCCAAATTTGGCTGATCAAACGTTTTATCTGAGGGAACTTGTTAATAATATAGATCCTGAACCTTACCCAAAAAGTCTTTTCCAGAATGTCTGGGAACCTGTCTATGTTTGTTTTCAAGCACCCCTTGATCTAACTCAGGGTAATGGGGAAGGAACACTGGCTGACATAACCTTTAGTGATGTTTAGATACTCTAGTTTCATGGTAGATTTTCTGATCAGTTGGAGGATAACAGAACAGTCATGTCATAGGCTTAATAATCAAAAGATAGAGTGTTGCCCTACCCAAAATATATTATTATTTGAAAAAAAAAGTCAGTTTTCCACTGTGGCACCCTATGTTGAAATATCACTAGGCAGTGTCTTGTTAGTACCTTTTCCTAGGTGAAGAGAGGCACACAGACCACTGAGACCTGAGAAATACTTACATGTTTGTTGCCACCTACATTTCTTGTGAAGTGATAAAACTATCTGCCTTTGTTAGTTACTAGTCAACATCTAAAAACACCTTAAATTAATCTCTGACATGTTTCTTAGCAATATTTTTTTTCTGATATATCTTCTCGGTCAAGGGAAACAAAAGAAAAATTAAAAAATGGGACTACATCAAACTAAAAGTTTTTTGCATAGCAAAGGAAACCATCAACAAAATGAAAAGACAGCCTACTAAGCCTACTAAGTGGGAGAACACCTTCACTAATGATACATCTGATAAGGAGTTAATATATAAAATTTATAGAACTCATACAAGTCAAGACCAAAAAACCCCAAGCAATCCAATTAAAAAATGCAGACTGGTGCAGCCACTGTGGAAAACAGTTTGGAGATTCCTCAGAAAATTAAAAGTCGAACTGCCTTTTGACCTGGCTATCCCACTTTTAGGAACATACCCTAAGAACACCATAACACTGTTCGAAAAGAAGAAATGCGCCCCCATGTTTGTGGCAGCATTGTTCACAATAGCGAAGATCTGGAAACAGCCCAAGTGTCCGTCAGAAGACGAGTGGATTAAAAAGCTATGGTACATATATACTATGGAATACTACTCGGCCATAAGAAATGATGACATCGGATCATTTACAACAAAATGGTTGTACCTTGATAACATTATACGGAGTGAAATAAGTAAATCAGAAAAAAAAAAACTGAGAACAGCATGATTTCATACATAGGTGGGACATAAAAGTGAGACTATGAGACATGGAGAAGAGTGTGGTGGTTACGGGGTGGGGGGGAGGGAGGGGAGGGTGGGAAAGGGAGAAGGGGAGGGGCACAGGGAAAACCAGATAGAAGGTGACAGAGGACAATTTGACTTTGGGTGATGGGTATGCAACACAATTGAATGATAAGATAATCTGGAGATGTTTTCATTGTACATATGTACCCTGATTTATTGGTGTCACCCCATTAAAGTTAATAAAAAAAAATAGGCAAAGGACCTGAATAGATACTTCTTCAAAGAGGACATGCAAATGGCCAACAGACATGTAAAATGTCACTAATCATCAGATAAATACAAATTAAAAACACAGTATGATACCACTTCACACCTGTTGGAATGGCTATCATCAATAAATCAACAAACAAGTGTTGGTGAAGATATAAAGAAAAGGGAACTCTCGTGCCCTGTTGTTGGAAATGAAGATTGGTGCAGCCACTATGGAAAACAGTATGGATGTGCCTCAAAAAATAAAAAATTGAACTGCCTTATGCCTCAGCAATTCCACTTCTGGGTATATATATATATTTGAAAAACAAAATTAAAACTGTATTTTGAAAAAATACATGCACCCTTATGTCCACTGCAGCCTTATTAACAATAGCCAAGACATCGAAGCACTTAAGTGCCCATCAATAGACGAGTAGATAAAAAAGTTTTGGCACAGATATGAAATGGAGTATTAACTATTAAAAATATTAAAATCCCCATTTGCAATAGTATGGATGGATCTCTAGAGGGTATTATGCTAAAGGAAATAAGCCAGCCAGAGAAAATGAATACAATGTGATTTCAGTTATGTGGAATTTAAAGAACAACAACAACAAAAATAAGCAAAATTCAAACAGACTCGCAAAACAGAGTGATAGTTGCAAGAGGTAAGTGGGTTGGGTGGTTGGGTGAAAAAAGTGAAGGGGTTAAGAAGCGCAAATTGGCCTGACCAGGTGGTGGCGCAGTGGATAGAGTGTCGGACTAGGATGCAAAAGACCCAGGTTCAAGACCCCAAGGTCGCCAGCTTGAGCGCAGGCCCATCTGGCTTGAGCAAAAGCTCGCCAACTTGGACCAAGGTCGCTGGCTCCAGCAAGGGGTTGCTCAGTCTGCTTAAGGCCCGCGGTCAAGGCACATGTGAGAAAGCAATCAATGAACAACTAAGGTGTTGCAATGAAAAACGGATGATTGATGCTTCTCATCTCTCTCCATTTCTGTCTGTTTGTTCCTATCTATCCCTCTCTTGACTCTCTCTCTGTCCCTGTAAAAAAAGAAAAAAAGAAAAACAAAGAAGTGCAAATTTGTAGTTACAAAACAGTCATGGGGATGTAAAGCACAGCATAGGAATAGTCAATAACATTGCAATAACTATGTACTGTGCCAGGTGGATAATGGAGTCATTAGGGAGAACACCTGTAAAGTATGACTGTCTAGCAGTACACATGTAATGAATACAAAATAATATTGAATGTAAAAATATTTAAATTAGAAAAATAAAAATGTTTTGATTCAATATACATAATTAAATTGCATTAAATGTGTTCCTATTGCTTACTTGGCACTTTGTCATATATACCTTAAAATAGAAGCATTATTTTACATTATCAAAATCTCATAAGTCATTAAAAAACTTTTTATCATGAATTTTTTTATACCTAAATAGAATTCACATATTATTTCGCATTTGGTTTGTTTTCAGTGTTCTGCGCATATACACAATGCTGTGATGAACATCTGCATATGTGACTTCATTTTCATATATTTTGCCATCACTCCTCAATCTAATAAACTGCAAAGTCTTCCCAACTCTATCTCTGAAAAGAGTTGTGAATCCTTTTTCTCATCTCCAGCCCTAACACCATCAGCCCAGTTTGGAGCCACATTATCTTTAGTGCGTACTTGGTCTGTAACAGCCTCCTACTGAGTATGGGGCTGCCTGCAGTCTTTCTTCCTTTCTGTTTTCTATACTGCTTCCAATGTTTTCATTCTAAAATACTTGCTCCTCCACACCTCACTCCTGCTGGGCACTATTCCATACCTCACTCTTGCTGGTTCCTTGGTGGCAGCCTTGCCCTAACCACATGGCAAACTCCATATTCCTCAAAGTTTTAGCAGGAAGCTTTATACAGGTAGATCCACTTGTCCATCCTTCAAATACGTGTATTTGAATTTGCCTCAGTCATGGTACTTAGAGTGCACTTAATTATTCATGATTCCTTCTCCCCTAGATTGGCAATTCCTTGGAGTTCATCTGTCACATTTTACTCATCTCTTTATCTCCAAAACCCACCTTATTGCATGCCATATACCAAGTGCAGAGAAAATATTTGTTCACCAAATGGAAAATAATAATAATAATAAAATGACAGCAATAACGATACCTAACATTGTTGAATAGATTCTTTGTACCAATCACTGACTTAGAATTTACTGATGAGAAAAGGAAAAACTTAAACAATTTAGATAAATTGACCAACATTACATAGCTAGTAAAAGAAAAGCAGGGTTTCAACCTATATGGTTTGACTCACAGCCTTTTACTGTGCTGACTAAATGAACATGCAGTCTCATGTAATTATTTCAGTTAAAGTTATAACAAAATGCCCAGAGCAGATTAGGCAATAGAGACACAATTAAATTATTTTTCACCAGGTTATGACATATCATTTATTTTTACTGTTTGTAAAACCAAGTATTACTTCCATTAATTCCTGGTTAAAAAGTAACTGTGTCAAAGCTGGTCTTTTTACATATTAATGGGTATAACTCTGCCTATCAAAATAAAAGTAAGAAAGGTAAAATAAGTTTGCTTATAAGGAAGAAAACAGAGTTTTACCTCTCTAAAAGGTTATTAATTTAATTAATAGTCATACTCCATGCATTTAAACAAATCTTTTAGTTCATTTATTTTTTTTTGGGAAAGTCTTTTTAGGGAGGAAATTTCAGTAAAAGTTATTTACTTTGGCTTAAAATATTTAGAACACTAGTCATTAAATGTACTAAGTAAAAAAGCAAAACAAGCAAAAACTCCAAAAAAAATAAAAAGAAAAAATCAGTGTATAAACAATTACATCCACAGTCTTTATTAATTTTTTTATTAAAGTTCTTAAAAACAGAACGTATACTCAACATTTTACAATCACATTCCCAAAGAAGTTACTGAGTACTTATTCTGTGCAATTATTAAAGCGTTGCCACAGTCTCTGTTATTATTTAAAAAGAAAAAAAACCCCAGAAAAATATTAGCCAACAAAGCTAGTGCCTGCTAGTAGCTGATAAAAAGGGTGAGACTTTGTGGCAAAGGCTTGGTTTTCCTCCTCCCTGATACTCCGGACACGCATTTTAGATCAGCGTGTCCTCAGACCCTACATTTTTTTCTCACCTCAATCCCCTTTGCCTTATTTATATGGCTGCTGCTTTCATCTGTATATGTATATATTACATATATCTTTTATATTACATACACTACTTGTTTTTATTACACATAAGCACATAGACTTAAAAGGCAGACCTATGTAAGGTTCTGGTGTCATCATTATTGTCACCATAAAATAGTTGCTGAGTTTCCTTTCTGTCATAAGCTTGGCTTGTTAAATTATGAGTCCAGATAATAACAAAATAACTGTTCCAGTTAAATACCTTTGTTGCTTTATCCCCTTGGCTAGATTTTCAGAACTGCTTTGTGCTTTAGAAGAAGAATATAAAGACTAAATTTCTGCTCATTGTGTTTTGACTGACTAGTATTTATTACTTGGTAGTTTACTTTTTAAACCATCTACTCATCAACTGACTGAATTCTATTTAGAATTCATTTTTTAAGGAGTTATGAATATTAAGGGTAAAAACGTGAAATGAAATGAAGACTTATACAAATTTTTTGGGGGGCACTAAGACTTCTCTTGAATTGTTTTATGCTTGTCTTTCACCATGTGTCTCCCTCTACAGGTAAAAAGTAGGTAAATGTACTCATTTTATTGCTTGGAGGGAACTTCTGGTTTTCTTTTTTTTAGAGAGAGAGAGAGAGAGAGAGAGAGAGAGAGAGAGAAAGACAGAAAGGGAGAGAGATGAGAAGAATCAACTTGTAGTTGCAACACTTTTGTACACTGATTGTTCCTCATATGTGCTTTGACCAGCGGGCTCCTGGTAAGCCAGTGACCCTCTCTCTGTTCAAGCCAATGACCTTGGGCTTCAAACAGGTGACCTGTAGGCTTAAGCCAGTGACCCTGTGCTCAAGCTGGTGAGCCCATGCTCAAAGTAGATGAGCCTGCACTCAAGCTGGTGTCCTTAAGGCTTGAATCTGGGACCTCAGTGTCCCAGGTTGACACCTTATTCACTGCACCACCACTAGTCAGGCGGGAACTTTGGTTTTCTAAGGTCAAAAGCCCAAAGTTTTTTGCCTTAGGCTGCAAATCTTTATTTACCTGAGGACCTCTAGGACATAATCAATGAATATTATCAAAATGTCTCTAAATATAAAGACCTGTCTAGTGAGAGGGGACACAACATTTTCTAATTTTCAAGTTTATGTACAAAAATCCTAATTATATATATATATATATATATATATATATATATATATATATATATATATATATTTATGTACAAAAATCCTAATTATATATATATATATAATATTGCTCAGAAAATATAAGGTCTAATTATATATATATATCATATTGCTCAGAAAATATAAGGTATATATATGATTTTATAGAGGTGTAAGAAGGTCCTTGGACTTAGCAAAAGGAATCCTCAATTTATTTCTAGTTCTGTCTTTAAGTAACATTTCCTCTCATTAGGTCTCAGTATTCTCATCTTTAAAAATAGAGAAGTTTAAATAAATGTTTTCTGACTTACATTCTTACATAAAAATTTCAAAATATTAAATAGAGGAATTGAAAATATGGAAATTAGAAACATTGAAAATTGGTATTGTGAAAATGACAAAGTTTCCTGTGATGGCTTTCTTAACATTGTTTGAAAATGAAATGCTCAAAATGACTAATTGTGCTCAAAGAGATGCAGCTGTATGCCAAAAACAGTACAAGACAGCACAATACAGGTCTGGTTCCGCATCTCCCGCTCTCTGCTGCCCTCATGCTTCAACACACCCCATAGTTCTGTTATTCACCGCCTGCCTGCTAAGGATCTGCGCAGGTGAGCCTGGATCGAACTAATACAGGAATTCCTAAATGTCCTGCTAGTACTGTTTGAAAACAAAATCATAAATGCAATGTATTGGAAAAGCTGATACATCATCAGTGTCCTTTTCCTCGAGTGTACCAGTTTTTAAATTAACTTTAGGAACAAAAAGAGGGAACAGAGTAGGGTTTGTAGGAAGAATCACTTGGTGAGTGACTTATAACTTGCTGAGCTCTGTTCTTCATCTGACTTGTCTCCTTGAACCCCTGCAACAGCAGGGAGAGTTAGGTATACATATCTCCATTCTTCAACTGAGAAGATAAAGCAAAGGAGAAAGATGGGGTTGACACTCAAGCTCCAGTGGCACATACCACCTTTTTGTCAAATTATACTCAAGAACAAAATATCTATTTAGTAGTAAGGCTCTTTAGACATGTTTATACAGTGTGTTCGTAAAGTCATGGAGCACTTTTGACGGGTCGATCTGTCAAAAGTGCACCATGCCTTTATGGACACACTGTATTTGGAAGCTTTATTTTATAATTTATACTAAATCATTTTACAGCTATGTATTCACCTACTGTGTATGGAAATAAAATCTAGTACGGGACTGAAATGGTTGATAAGTGCAACTTTCCTGGCTTTAGGACATGTCCAATGGAATAATCTCAAAGGGGAAAGAAGTCAGTCTAAGCTCCAGGGAAGAAAGCTTTAGAAAACAGAGTGTGACATACTGTCAAAATTCTTCACTCATTAAAAAAAAAAAATCAAAGAGTTGATTTATAGAAAAGTGAAGGAGTTTTCTTTTTCCTTCAAAAACCTATGACTCCAAAGTTCTTAGATTTTGAAAATAATCCTAAACAGTAGTTTATCATCCATATCATAAAGGCACGGGTGTCTGTTACTGTGATGGGAGGAAGGGACCCAGCGCTGGGAACAGCAGAAGGCCCCGTTATTGTCAGGAACAGGGGAAGTGTTTCCATGTGGTCATGGGGCGGGTCAATAATTCTTTCTCTCATGATACTGCAGTCTTGTTTTTCTCTCATTCTTCCTTTTATTTTTTCATCTCTTTGCTTTTCTTTCCATCACTCCCAGTTCTTCATACAGAGGGGGACTTAGAAACAAAACCAAATAAAAACACAACAAAAGAAAAAGTGATGTACTAAAGTGCCTACTCTGTGAAGCATGGACCTAGGAGCACTGCACGTTCAAACTCAATTACTGTGTGATGCATGATCGCCATGTTATAAATAACGAGACAGAGGGAAGGTGTGTCATCCGCCCAGGGCCATGCAGCCATCATGATAGAGCATGATTGGAGTTTCCAGGCAGCCAGAGCACTCACACTGCACAGTTCTTGGGGAAGCAGCAGCAATGTTCTGTGAAGGTGCTCTCCAGGGGCACTCTCAGTCTGTACCACAGTAGCCTTTCGGACCAGTCACAAACTGAATCATATGCTATAACGGTCCTCTAGACCCTAAATACAATTTCTAAGAAGGTCAAGTTCATCTTAAAGATATTGCATTGACTTTTTTTTTCTTAGCATTCTTCTCTTCCCTTCCCAGGACTGCTGCAAAGGCAGTGCTGGGCTCCAACAACAGGGAGCGTGACCTTGGACGCAGGACCTGAGCTGTCAGCTGCAGAGGGAGGGAATTCACAAGCACCACCTTTTCAGTATGAGTCAAGTTTTCCACCAAAGTCTCCACCACCATTATTATCATTATTTATGTTTTTAAGAGCCCACTTTTTCAGAATAGGCTCAGAGAGGGGAACCCTCCCCTGCTGTTGCCCTCACTCCCCACCCCCATCCCACCTTCCTTCCCCCCTTGGTTTGCTATGCTTGGTCAAAAAAAAGAGACTGCCATTCTCCAGTCAGTTAATTTCCAATTGTGCTTTGTAATGAACACAGCTGCCCTAAGCAGTTAATTAGTTTCCTTTCTAGATAAGATGTTTCTGTAGTCCCATTGTCCCTAAGCCCCAGGCCAGGAGCTTGTGGGTATAAATTAGGCTGTATTAGCCATAATTCCCAGATTTTAGTAACTCACAGTTGCCTCTGGTATTGCTCCAGGGCCTCCATACCATGTAAGGTTTCTGGAGTTTCCTTAGGCTCTCACAGTGCTCGAGGCCAAGTCTGTGCAGCTACTCTCCCTTTCATCAGTCCTAGGCACCTGCTAGGGTGGCGGCACAGCTTGGCCACCTCTTGTTGGACACAACAGTCTCCAAGGGTACCTGCAGCTGCTCCTCTGGGAGGATGCTCCAGTAGGTTGGCTCATGTGTGACCTCAAGCTACACAAGGTTTCAGGGACCAAAATAGCACAGCATTCTGCTTATACCACAATGTTGGAGTCTTGCTTGTTCCAAAAATAGCACGGGTTGGGGGAAGGGTTTGCCCTTCTCCATAGGGGTCAGAACTAGCACCCAGAGCAGGGCTCCATGTGGTGTCTTTCACTAGAGGCCCCGGGCACATGCTCACACAAGTCAGCCTACGCATCTCTTAACACAGTCACGTAAGGGCATAGAAATGACAGGTCTAATTCTACACCACCATCTCAGTTTAAGCTCATTGACATTTAATTTGGGTTTTTCAAGAAGAAATTAGTTACTCAAAGAACTTTAATATACAGAAATTTCAGTTATTGTTCAACTCTTGATCAGTGTCAAGAACACTAGTGAACCAGACATCCACTATAAAATGACAGTTGGTGATAGCGAGAGGGAAAGAGGGTGGAGTATAAGTGGAGGTGGGCAAAGGCGGGGGAAATGGGGACAGAAAGATTTTGCTTGGGTTGACCAGTGCATGATGCGGTGTGCAGAGGAGTTTTATTGAGTTGTACACTTGAAACCTGTATGGTTTTGCAAACCAGTGTTGCCCTCAATGAACTCAATTAAAAATATTAAAAATAAATAATTTTAGAAAAAAAGTCATCACCAATAAAATCTTGAAAGATAAACATGGAAAAGAGAACAAACAATTTAATAATATTCACTGAACACAAGTCTCACTTGAACTGACATTCAGGAAAAGACAACTTGAACAACTAACTGTTCCAGAACCCACTCTGATGTAATAATCACCAACAGGAGAGTTGAAAAGTGCTGACCGACAGTCACTATAACTTAATGAGCCACTCCTCAGCATATTATGAATCGAAGTCCAAGGGAGACACTTGAATCAAATGAAATATCAGTCTATTTTAGATAATATGTTGATTTTATTCTGGTAATATTTCAGAAAACATAGATTTTCTTTCCCAGGCAATTATTTTAATGAATCAATTGGGGTTTCAAGAAATGATTAAATGAATTTAATTTGATTTCATGTACAGTACAACGAGCTCATTTGTTCCGTTTTTGGTTCAGTTAAGGTCAAGTCCCATGTGTAAAATAAACCAATAGAAAATGGTATAATTTTATTTTTCTGCCCTTTATGTCCCTCATTCTTCCTTCCACTTTTCTCCCCCAACATCTGTTCTTTGGATCCCACTGAACTTTTCTGTGTTATATAATTACTTCTTCTCTCTCCTCCCAAATTCAATTTATTCTCAACTCTCTGGGTCCAAATCAGAACTACTGGAAGGGTGTTCCTTCTTACACACAACTGGGATAATGATTAACCAAGAAGGTACCTTTTATTTATGCTTTCACTTTCATTAGACCAAGCGACCATATATTAACATCATGCCAATAACATAAAACTGGAAACAACACGGTCAACATTTTGAAGGAAATACTCTCCCCAAAGTTTAAATGCCCTAAGCAATACTAAACTTAGCACAAACACATTGAAACTGTTTTAAAAAATGGTATACCAGTAAAGATTTTCCAAGTCACAGTTTAAATGGGCAACTTATGAGATTGATGACAGAAATAATTTAGAGTAGAAAAGATGAATTTCTTTAAAATTTTACAATTACAGTATAAAATTGGTGTTAGTATAATGTCGATTCTTAGGAGATATGGTTTCTTCTAAGACATAGGAAGAATACACTCTCAGATCTTTCTTACCTGTTATGGTGGCTTTGTTGATGGACGGTTGATTACACATGGGTGATCTTCTGACAAAGAGAGAAAATACGAGGCAGTAAATATGGGCTGCTTGTTGATTTGGGGACTTTCTGAGTCATTTTAGAAATGCCACTTTAAATGATTATTTTAAAGTTAGGACATGCAAATAAAGATTTCTTTTCAGACTAGCCAGTCAAGTATCTAGGTGCCTTTCATACTAGAGCTCATATCACATATGATAAAAAAGAAAACAGTTAAATCTCATAGTTATAGACTTTGGGGTAAATACAGCTTATGTAAATGTCACAGAGATGTGACAGAAGAGGAAGTCCTTATTGATTGACTATACTCAATTAAGCCAGGGCTTACAGAGCAAACACAGACTTTCTGAATTTGAAAAAGCAGTCGATCTATAATTGTTTCCCTAATACAGTGTTAAAAAACTTTTATTTTTGCCATAAATTTTTATGATTGCCTCTACATTATCAGAAGGAAATGACTCCTTGTAAAACTATATTATCATTACGTATGCTATTTAAATTTTTTCTTTTCTATTTTCTTATATTGAGAAACGTCTCTGATGTTTGTTAGAGAGCAATATTAATGACTTGTGCAAACAAATGTTCTAGAAACTTTATAAATACTATAAACGAATAGGTACTTAGCTCCCATCTTGTATTCTCTAATTTTTCAGAAGTTTGCCAAATTCCACAAAGTGGTTAGAAACCTCCTTATTTGAGAAACAATGCTGTATGATTAACCTTATTCTCTAGAACCCAGCACTTTGGATCCAGTACTCAATCAGTGCTTATAGATTATGTGGAAAAGAATACCATTTATGGAATGTTCTTTCAATTTTTTGAAATATAAGTTTGTAAAGTTGTTACATAAAATTGGAAGCTTTCAAAATGTAGTGATCTTTAATTAGATTTATTGGGGTAATACTGCTTAATAAAATTATGTAGGTGTCAGGTGAACAATTCTGTAATACATCATCTGTGTACTGCACTGTGTATTCGCCATGCCAAATCATACCTCCTTCTATCACCATTTACCCCCCTTCATTCTATCTTACCTCCCATCCCCCTTCCCTCTGGTTATCACTGTACTGTTGGCTGCGTCTGCAAAGTTTTTTCTTTGCTTAATCCTGTTACCTTTTTCACCAAGTCCCTGAAAAATAGATACATGCAAGAATGTCCAAAAAAATTTTTGTGTGTATTTCTGTTAGTAGCTAACAATAAGCACTTAATGTGTGTCAGACACTGTGTTAAATGAGCACTTTGGATGAATTACCTTGTTGTGAAGACAACAAACCTTAAGGCAAATTGTCTTGTTGTGCCCATTTTACTAAGGAGGCAAACAAAGCTTTGGGAAGTTGAATATTTTGTTCAGAGCAAGAAGGCTGAGAAGTGAACTAAAGTAATGTGGTTCTGCACCCTGCACTCCCCTCTGTCCCCTTAGCTTTAGGATGCTTATGTGGAAGCTGGATAAATAGCCACAGCTCAGTGCTGGGGCGGATGGCAGGCTCCTGCAGAGTCAGGTCAATTATATTATTATGGGATAAAAAGTTCTTTAAGAAGAAGTTTTTTGACATTCTTTAAGAAGAACTTTTTGTTGTTTTAAGAAGTAGTAACTACTATGAAATTTTACACACTTAGATAAATTATGATTCCAAATAAATTTCTATTCATTGCCCTCTTAATATAGATTTAAAGAAATGTTTTTTTTCTTCTGGAATTGATTAGAGTTGAATAACAATTTATTATTAATAATAGACTGTCAGAATAATGAGCACTTGAATCACTAACCAGTTTTCCACTCAATCTCAGAAATTAATTTTCTTTTTGGATAATACATAGTTATTAGACCTCCCCCACCCTATATAATAATTTCTTAGCTCAGCTTTCCTTCTCTCCAGTGCTTTCTCTGTTGTCATGTCAACTACGATGTTACTAATTGCTCCATGATGCTGCTGATCAGAGGGTAGGAAATAGCAGAAAAATCAAAGATGTTTGTTATGAGATGGTGCTTGTCTAAGTAATCACTGATTTAGAAGTAGGAGGATGACTTTGGATTGACATTAGGCTTGATGAGATTATTTGTCCACGGTTAATTTATGAAGTCAGCCAAAACTATAAAGTTACTCTGAGTGTAAATAACTGGGCAGAGGACTGATTATGCCAGGTGACTTCTGACAGATGGAATCACCATATTTATTTGTCATACTGCTTCAGTTGTGATATTAGAACCATCACTACAAAGTATTTATAGAAAATTAACTGGACATCATATGACTTAGTGTAAATGGTTAGACAACAAGGCAAGGACTCAGAGAAATCTAATATATTGCCTTGAGTTCAACGGAATCGAGAAAACACTGTATTAAAGTTCAGCATGAAGGAGTAGAAACAAAGGGTAACTTACTTGCTAGGTGCTCGATCTTGCAAATTAGTTAATGCAGCAAAGTTGTTTCGTACAGTTCGGAGGCTGGCCAAGACCTAGGACAAAATAAAAAAGACTCTAAACTTCTTGAAGTAGGGCCACCTTTAATGCAATATAAAATGGTTTGGTAATTTTAAAATATGGTTTGTTAAGTGAAAACTTGATATTTCTTGCAACTTAGTTTCATATACCACTAAAGAATCTCCCAGTACTAGTGGAAGTTTACATGTATCTGTTGGCAATCTAGAGAGGCCAGATGGCAAAGATTTTCTAGATCTTTTTCCTCGTGGTCTGTGAATACGGTGACAGTAGTGAGTTTCCAAAGCATTCCTGAATTCCGGAGCCACCAAAACAATATCACAAGCAATATATGTATAGCATTGTTTCATTTTTATGCAAATTAAAAACAGAGTAATATAAGCCATAACTGAAGCCTCACTTTAGAAGTAAAATTAAAAAAAATTACCCTCAAATGCTCTTCAAAAATTCACCAAGAATGTCATAATTTCAAAGTCAACAAGCTAACTAAATTTTAAAATGTTTTTCACCTCTGCTATGTGGTTAGTCTGGCTAGTAAACAGAAATTATTTCCTTTGTTAAGGTTATCTGAATCATGAATTACAAGGTTCTCAGGGAGGCATTTCTCACTTAAAATCAGACCACCCTGTATGTGCACAGTGCCTGGCCCACAGAAGATACTCAATAAAAAATCATTTAAGAAATAACAACATATCCACACAGCTAAGGCAGGACCAATAGCTTCTGCTATCTCTGACAGCCCTTCCTTTCTCCTTTTTTTTTCCCCCTTAAAGTGAGAGGAAGGGAGATAGTGAGATAGATTCCTGCACGGGCCTGAACGGGATCCACCTGGCAATCCCTGTCTGGGGCTGATGCTCGAATCAACTGAGCTACTTTTAGAATCTTAGGCTGGTGCTTGAGCCAACTGAGCCACTGGCTGCAAGAGGGAAAGAGGAAGAGAAGGGGGAGAGGGAGGGGAAGAGAAGCAGACAGTCATTTCTCATGTGTGCCCTGACCAAGGATTAAACCTGGGATGTCCATATGCTGGGCTAACACTCTATCCATTGAGCCAACTGGCTAGGGTCCTTCCTTTCTCTAATTCAGTAAAACTAGAATGAGGCAAAAAAAAAAAAAAAAAAAAAGAAAAGGGAAGTCAGACTTAGGATAGAAAAGTTACAAGAGCTTTCTTCTCCTTACTTTCTCCTAGAATGGGCTAGTTTCCTCCATGGTGAAGCCTATATTAGGTGAGATTATAGGTAACCTGGGTGTCAACCAGAATGTTAAATGATCTAAAACAGACATTTCAACTGTCCTATTAAGTACTACATATCAACTCAAGACTGCCTGGGTCTGCTGTTTCCACTGTGTGGACTTTGACAAGTTACATAATCTCTCTGCAGCTCAGTGTCTTCCCCTATAAACTGGGATAGTAACACCTACCTCAAAAGGTTGTGAAGATGATATGAAACGACAAGTGAGGTGCCAAGAACAATGCCTGGCAAACAGAAAGCACTCCGTGCGTATTAGCTCATTATGGCAACATTCTATTTGGTTAATGATTTGGTACGAGCATAGGGAATTTACAAATGCTCATCATTGATAATATAAAAGGGGCCCAATCTATCATTGTTCCCAGGTCTCCAGAACTGGTTTCAAACTTTTTTCATCTGGCCCTGGCCTAAACAAAAGTCAGTCTAATTATTTTCTAAGAAATTCTAAAAAAAAGTCTAAGATAAATTTTGAAATTGGCAATAATTCTTGTAAGTCACTGGGGGTACTGTTTAAACCCTGGGACGGTGACCTACAACACTATCCCCTGAAGGAGTTAATGGTGCTGCCTAAGGTGCCAACCATGATTAACTCAGCCACTGGAAAAACCTGGCTCATTATCACATATAAACAACTCACAGAGCTGAAAGGTCACAGGGCCTAGGGTGGTGTATTCAAATAGCCAACTGCTGACATCAGACCACAAATGTCTTTCGTTAGGCATAAAATCTTGAATGATGCAGAAATAAATCTAATAAATAATCCACTGTCATTAAATCATGCAGGCTTAATTTATACTTTAAGAATTGGGTGGCAAATACATTAATAAAGCATTTTAAATGAAACTATTGCACTCTTTAATTAAACTGTTTTCTAGGCAAAATTTTAACCTCAGAATTCTGGGATTTTATTCTAATAAATTATAGTAAGTGCACTACATTTGACAGCCGGTAAATAGAAATTGTATTGTAGGTAATTCATGTTCTATGCTCATTTGAAAGAAAGCACTAGTTCATAAAAGGTATACTACAATTGGTTTTCTGTAAAAAAGGTTTTTGACTATTATAAGATATTATTTTGTTTAGGTGTTAAATTTGAATTTAATGTATTTATTTTTGTATACTTTATATCTTCACAAGATGCAGATTTAAACAGCAAACGGTAAAAAGGAAAATGTCTGCCCCTCAATAACAAAGACAAAATTCAAAATTATTACTATTTCTAAGGGGAGGCAGGAAGATGAAACTGGGGAGAAATGTTCTGGGGCATTAAAAATGTTGGTATTGTCCTATTTCTTAAACTGTTGATTTTTAATATTATTCTTTATATTTTAGATAATCACTAGATATACTCTCTCATATGTATAAGATATTTCAAAATAAAAAGTGAAAAAAAATTCCACTCTTAGCCCTTCTCCTCCAGGCATTTGACTGCCTGTGCCTTTGACTAATTGATGTTCAGGTTGTCTCCTAAATATTGCCTTTGCAAACATTTGCTGCAGTAAATAACCTTGTGGATACATCATACCCTATGTGATCATTGTTTTTGTGGCAGGACAAAAAAGATTTTATAAATTTTATAATATTAAGTATTAACTCATCTTCTGCACTGTACCACATGATACTGGCAGAAGTATAAATAAAAGTTCCATCCTGACCAGGCAGTGGTGCAGTAGATAGAGAATCAGACTGGGATGCGGAGGACCCAGGTTCGAGACCCCAAGGTCGCCAGCTTGAGCACAGGCTCATCTGGCTAGAGCAAAAAGCTCACCAGCTTGGACCCAAGGTCGCTGGCTCGATCAAGGGGTTGCTCGGTCTGGTGAAGGCCCGCGGTCAAGGCACATGTGAGAAAGCAATCAATGAACAACTAAGGTGTCACAATGAAAAACTGATGATTGGTGCTTCTCATCTCTCTCCATTCCTGTCTATCCCTCTCTCAGACTCTCTCTCTGCCCCTGTAAAAAAAAAAAAAGTTCCAGACAAATCTTACAAGGGGGCATTGCACTGAGCCTAGTTGACTGGCATTAGGTGTCCCCATCACAAATGTGCTGTTAGTCTTTTACGCTCTTGTTTGCATTGCAGGACCAAAGAGTGAGGCATCTGCTACTGTAGGCTGTGGGGGGAGATCTGGAAACAGTTTTACTCATGCCACTGAGTTAGGGCCCACTTATCCTTTGTACCTGTTCTGGGGCAGGTCCCTTTCCCTTTGAATTCACCCCTTTAAGAACCGCCCTCAGAGCTTTAATGCTCCTGTAATTTCCTGCACTTCTTAATGCTTGTGAAACAAAACAGTCCCTAAGGTTTCCTCTCGCTGTTTAATGGTTAGAAAATGAAGGTTATTTCTTTCTCTTATGTCTCTCCAGAAAACATGTAGTCAATCAAGGTAAAAAAAAAACAACAACAAACACTGGGAATGATGAGAAATATATGCACGTTGACAAGGAAATTATAATAGTGTTATGGAAAACTTTTATATAAAGATGGATCATACTAACTCATGAAAGGATGTAAAGGTTATTTATGCAAGCTAATCTAAGGATTTTTTTAGGTGCTTCTGAGCATTTACAAACCAGTAAGATTCACTGAAAACTGCAGGAAAATGGGAGCTTCGTTAAAAAGTTAACAATTGAACATGCCTGACCGGGCAGTGGCGCAGTGGATAGAGTGTTGGATTGGGATGAGGAGAACCCAGGTTCGAAACCCCAAGGTCGCCGCCGGCTTGAGCGTGGGCTCATCTGGTTAGCTTGAGCCCAAGGTCACTGGCTTGAGCAAGGGGTCACTCTGTCTACTGTAGCCTTGCTGGTCAAGGCACATATGAGAGAGCAATTGATGAACAACTGAGGTGCCAAAGTGAAGAATTGATGCTTCTCATCTGTCTCCCTTCCTGTCTGTCTGTACCTATCTGTCCCTTTCTCTGTCTCTGTCACACACACAAAAAGTCAACAAGTGAATATGATAGCCTAAAAAAACCCGTATACTTGTATAATAGTGATGTGTTTAAAATATTTACAGAGAATATTTAAAATTATGAGGCATTAACGTTGTTGTTAAAAAAAAACAACAACAAAAAAACCCTTCCTAAAAGAATTTTGAGGATTGTGTTTTTCACTTCAAATACTCATTAAGCCACTAGATGGCGCTAAAACACAGACCACGTGTAGCTACTGACTTGGGGAAGTGGGAGGGAGAAAGAATTCCTTTCCTTGGTTTTACCTCCAGGAAAAAACTGGAGTCAAATTATGATTATTTAAAAGATAGAAAGGTCATTTTGATAGAAAATAAAACCTCTTTTTAAATTTTGTTTTGGTTAAATTAAATACAAAATTGCTGTTTTTGTGTGTCAACAAATACTGATTTCTACATCCTAGAAGATGTTAGCTGATATAAATATATATATATATATATATATATATATTGATGATTGCCTTCTTTCATAGCCTGTCAGGAGACCTGGTAGATCCAGAGAACTGGGGACTGTGATGTGGTCACAAAAGAGCTGCTGCTTGGTGAAATATTGGCAACGTTCTGTTATCAATGAAATAGCAATACTCTACAGTGTTAACATCTACTACATTTTAAATAAAATTATCCCAGTTGCTGTATTTTGTTTAGAGTAATGATGAAATGACTCAGTTGTTTCTACCCTAGATCTCTAAATCAGGCATATTTTATTAGTCTAAATGATGTGAGGGTCTATTCTGAAATTCAAGGTCATCTTTGGGTATTTTCTGTCTTTTACTTGATCAAAGATACCATCACTTCTTTTAACACTCCATACTTCCAAAAGAGAGTTCTAGTTGACTTAAGAGTTTTACGAGGTAGCCATAACAAATAAAGGAACTTGTGGGTCCAGAGGCAGCTGACTGACTACAAAGCAGGGTTTCCTACATTTCATCAATGTTGTGTCTCCATGGTGTTCTTGGTCCCTTGCAAGAACTCTGGCCAAACTGTTACCACACTCTTAGGAGGAAAAGGCAGTTGCCAAGTGGGGTGACATGGTACAGCACCAGGATTCCTCTCAACACCTAGCCTTTGTGCCTAAGGAAATTCTCACACCAGAAGATTTTAGCACAAACATAGGAGAATATTTCAAAATGGGAAATAAATCAAATGTATAAAGCTGTCACTTTTTATAAAGATCAAGAGGACTCAGGGCTTCTAGGGGAAAACATAAGAAATTGAAAGTGGAAGACAGACTCTGCCCAAGTAGCCCAGCTGGTTAGAGCATTGTCCCCATACTCCATTACAGGTTTGATCCCTGGTCAGGGCACATTCAAGAAGCAACCACTTAATACATAAATAAGTGGAACAAGAAATTGATGTCTCTCTTTCTCTCTCGCTTCCTTTCTCTCTCTCTCTCTAACAATCAATTAAAAAGAAAGAAAGAAAGAAAGGAAGAAAGAAAGAAAGAAAGAAAGAAAGAAAGAAGAGAGTTTAGGTTAAACACACCAGCAAGAATTCCTAACCCTGACAGTGTCATGTACAGTTGGTTTATATGTATTTAAAGTTCTAATTTTTGAGGGTATTAAGCACATGTTTATGTAAACAGATTACTAACATAGAATAAGTGATATTTTACATGTGTATTTCTCAGTGTACTGAAATTCTGTCTTTTAGACATTACAGGTAGACTAAAAAAAAAAAGTCTGATTATGTAAAATAATAGATTTCCTTAGAATTTAAGAGCATAAGGACCAAGTCAAATTTATTAATCTATTTATTAGAAATTAGTAAATATTACTTAAAGTAAGAAGATATCACATAAAAATTTTCTTTTTACTTTTTACTATACATTTTTTATATAACAATAATTAGAGATTTTAGTTAGAAGCAAGCACAGCTACCTGAATAAGCTCAAGTTGGAATGATTGTTCCTACATTTGGTAATGGCTATTTTACCTGATTTTATCTTTTCACTTAATTCTCAGCTTTTAGAAATAAAATTACGGGTTCTCACTAGTAATCAATGAACAATCCTTAGTTTTAAATGGTTTTGCTATCACAAAATATGATTAAAACATGTGAGTCTAATTTTTTTGAACATAAAAATATAGTTCTTAGAAATAATTTATGATCTCCAGAAAAACCTTATGCAAACAAAACATGAACTTTCTGAAAGAGATGGTGGTTTTATTTCACTTTTAATTGCCTTTCTCAATGAAAAAAATCACTATTATACAGTTTTGTTATTTATGGATCAATTAAATGTTTTACATAAATTATGACAATTAAAATATTTTAGAAAACTTGAAAAAGTTAAAGAATTATATATAATTCTACTATCCAAAAATGCCATTCTGCATTTTTAAAAAGAATACCTATTTTGACATTTTAGAAATGAAAGAGCCCTCACTGATGACTCTAATAATTCATTAAGCATTTTACTTTCTAGAAATTTTGCTGAGCATTTTACAAGCCTGGTATTATTTTACTCTCTTGAGAACCTTATGAGGTGGGTACTTTTGGGATTGTCATTTAGGAGGTAACCAAGCTTGGAAAAGTTCTGTGACTAGCCCACGGCCATTCATTCAGCAACAGGAGGAGATAGGGTTTGAACTGGGGCCTATCTTTATACAATCTAGCCCTCTAATTTTACCAGTTGGAAGAAAAGAAGTCTTAGAGAAGTTAAATTAGTTGCCCAAGGCACTAGAACTAGTTGAGCATGGTTATTATTATTTTTTATAACATCTTTGGATCACTCATTTCCAATATTTAACATTTTTTATTAAGTCAGTGTTGATTTAAACCTTTTCATATACCAAATGATCAGTTTTTATCCCATTTTGCCTGAAGGCCATCTATACCAGAGACTCTCAACTTTTCCTGGAAAAATACTGGGGCCTTTTAAAAATACAAGTGTTTAGGTCTGAGCCCCAAATTTTTAAATTCAATTGATCAGGGGTGTAGCCTAGAATAGAAGCTTTCTAGGAGATTCTAATGCATAGCTAGGGTTGAAGAGCTCTGATCTATATCAAAAATATCTGGTTTTCAACTATTTTATATATACTTCAAAATGATTTAGATAATTTTATCATCTTCTGGTATTTATGTCATGGGGTTAAAGTATTTTCATGGTGTGTATACCTAAAAGGAACAAATAAACAAATACATCACTCAGTTAAATCTTTGTACAAATGATGTAAAATAAAAACAAGTAAATAAAGCATCAGGTAGAATTGGAATATTCAATTTCAAGCACTGATCATATACCTAATTATACTAAATTTATGTCAGTTAAGAAAGTATGGTCCTATTTAAATATACCACTTATGCAATTTGTAATTTGAAGCAGAGAAACTCTTCAGGTACATGAATTTATAGGAAACAAATCAATATAGCCAAGGCCACATTCTTAGAATTGCCTTTGAATTTCTTGAATGAACCACAGAATTTCTGTTTGTACTTGTGTTTGATTAAAAATTAAATTAAGAACCAGAATTAATTCCCCAAATTAAATTTTCAAATGAGAAACCTGCTCATTCCCCAAGATGCGCTTACCTGAGCAAATGGAGTCACAATCAAGTCATCTCCATGTCTGAAAAATAAACCAAATCTGGTGTTAGAAGTCACCAATAACCCTATGACCACTTTTGATCAACATTAAATGGTAAGTTCCACTTTCATAAATCCCCACAGAGAATTACAGTGATTCCATCCTTATTCTTCAGCACACGTTCTTCCTAGACACTGGGGGGAAAAATATCACTTCTAGGATGTTAACCATTGTCCAGCTTCCTGGGGGAAAAGGGGTTTCTCGACTATTAGCCAAGGTCTCTGTTGCTTGTTAAGCACACAGGATAAGCAATAGTAAAAACGGAGCTCCAGCAGCGGCCCGAGTTTTGCTCTTGGCCTCTTACTGTAGTTATCAGGTGCTGTGGAAGCAGCTAGCAACTGCAGTGGCTTTGGTGAGAGGTCCCTGGACCATCTAACATTTGAGGGTGATGAGAATCGCGTGTTCTGCATCATCGTGTGTGAGTCTTGGACAGGCTTGGAACTGTAGATGACATGGACTGCATCATACACTAATAAAAGCCCAGCACAACTTTTCAACTGACTCACGTCCCAGCTGCGGTAATTACGGTGGAATGTTACCTCGTGTGTGCTGTTGCTGCAGCAACCCCAGCTACACCATGCTCGGGGATGCAGGAGCAAGGTGTCAGCATGACGCCTCTCGGAGGGACAGGGAAAGTTGTGCAACATTCCACTCGGAGCAAAGTGTGAAACTGGGGTCCAGAGTTCTTTCATGGTATTTCTTAGCATGAATAATTTGTGAGAAGGATTTCCAGAATCTCCATGGGACATTTCTTGATCTAGCTAGCGGAAGCTCTTTAATCAAAAGTGAAGGCAATTACTCTACACAGAAAGCCGGACATGACCCTCAGAACACTGCAACTGAACCGTTCAGTCACTGAGGAACAATTCTGAAAAGAATTTAAGTGACCTAAAACAACACTTGGAAATAAGCTCCAGCATATGGATGACGTTAGTAAACGGATCATTACCAATAATTAGACCAGTTGTTATGGTCGTCATCAAATTACACAGACATCTTGAAATTCAAAGTGTGGGAAAATAAAAAGGAGAAAAAGGCTGGAACACAGTTTAAAAGAAACCTGTGTTATTTTGCATTCCTTTCGTTTCAGGAGTTTTATTATTATTTTTAGGCCACCTGTTCTTTTGTAGAGATTATTCAGATAGCCAAACTTAAAGTAATATAAAGTCTAAATATTTTCCCAAGGTACAGTGTTTTCTTTCATTTCATTCTTTATAATTGCCTGACTGCAAAGTTTATTTTCTAAGAACTAAGTCATCTTGACCAAGTCATCATCCCTGGAAATTAATCTCTGGAAATAAGTCTTCTATTTTTTAAGTGAATTACATTGGATTTGAATCACTCTAAGACTGAAAGGGTGTGAATATTTATTAAAACACTTAATTATTTCTTTGGTTGTAGTTCATCCCCAAGCATTATAAAAGATACATTTAGAATGCATAATATTTAAAATAATCTATTAGTCTTGCTTTCTTCCCCTGACAAAGCATAAAGAGAGAGACATTTATAATTTTAGTAAGAAGGTATCTCATGCTTTTGAATTACCCAGAAATTGTTTTTGTCAAATATCTCAATTGTCTCATCTCATTTTAGTAACAGTAAAATTATTTCCAGCATTTCAGTGGCAAAGGTTCTCAATAAAGGGTAGGTTATATACTATTACCTTTTCTTTTAAAAATTACATAATGCTTACATTATCTTTGAATATATACCAAATACATAATTTTAAGATCTTTGTCTTAGTCTGCACCTCAATATCAAGATGTCTTATCAGACCTACTGCCATAAGTGCAATAATGCATGTAAAATATATATATATATATTATTTTGTGTATGAAAAAAGAAATAGACTATAAATAAATTTAATTATATCCTATACTTTGCTTATAATATTAAAAAAACAGATCTGGTAGTTAAGATTCACAGAAGATCATTCTGTTATATACAATTTGGCTTAAAGTATAGGTGAGTTTTAATGAACTGAATAAATGTATAATAGAAAATAACTATAATAGAAATAATAGAAAATAACTCTGAAATGCCACACTTAAATAATTTTCCCAACAAGAAACATTTAAAAAAAGGAAACCTAGAAAATTGAAGTATTAGAAGGGATTATAATACCATACAATAACAATATTGCTGCTTCTTAAAATGGGAAGAGACTGTTAGGAACTCTTATATTGGCAGGAAGCTATATTCAAATTTGACAGTGATTATGGCCTAGAGACCTGGAATCGTATGTACCTCCTGGTGACATGACTGTTCTGAAGAGAATTATGCAATATTGTTTTTCATTGAAATGAAACAAACAAATAAACATAACAAACTTTAATAAAAATGCAACTGGAATATGCTTTAGGGAAAAAATTCCTTTTTTTTTTTTTTTTTTAAGATCAAAATATTTATGAGAACAGGTAGGGAAAAGGAGTGAGAGCTTGGGGCAGGATTACAAAACCAGCTTGTGTCTGACATTGTCCGTGTGTAGGTACGCAGTGAGGAGACGGGTACCCGGTAACAGTCACAGCAGAGTCAGTGCTACGCTGGTCTCTAGTCTCATGGTGTGGAAGGAGGAGCTTAGTCATCTGTGTTGGTTACCATGGGCTGAAATAGAGTCACCTCTTCCAGCCCTAGGTTTCTTTGGGGGGGGGGCTTTTTCTCCCCTGCACTCAGTATGAAGTACCTGAATTACCCAGAAATCCATTTTTTCAAGTATCTCAATTGTCCAATTTTAGTAACAGTACCATTCTTTCCAGCATCACAAAAGCAAACATTTTCAGTAAAGGACAGGTTATACATTACATCTTTTCTTGCTGAGTCCTTGCTGAGTGAGTATGCGCCAGCACTTCTGGAGATAGGGGTATAAAACACTTAAAGTGCACTACTGAATTTTCTGTTTTTCCAAAGTGCAATGACACTGAAGTCAAGAAAAATTCCTCTGTCTTTGGCCATCCTTCCTCTACTTGTATATCATTTACTACTTTATTTTTCTGCTCTCATTCTTTCTTCAATAGGAAGCCAGAAACATTGGTGGGGGCCGAGGAACTAAAGGAAAAAAATCTAAAAGCAAACCCTCTTAGAGACTTCACTGGGATTCAGAAACTATTCAGGTAGTTAAATGTGGAAAGCCCCTTGTCATCTTACAAAAATAAGTCCAACCAACAGCAGTACCTGAAAATATAATTTTGTAAACTAGTTCAAGATTTAGTTGAAACAAAACTAGGCAGCAATCGTTCCATGCTTTATTATTACCAAATCAGAAGGAAAAGAGATGCAGTTAATTAGAAGAAAGTTTATACTTTATTGAGCAAAGAACCCTAATCCTGTGATAATAAAAGCATTAGTGGCCACAAAGTAGCTGCTGCCTCTGAATATCATGCATCACAAATTTCAGCATGACAAGTGGTTTTATGAGTCAGTGCTTTGAAGAGGAGCCATGGGCCTAGGCTCACTTTCTGAATCCAACCTTGCAAAAACTTTTTGATCTTCTGTGCTTCATTCTCTCTTGCTATAAAACTAGAAAGAAATTCTCCTCTGGAGTTTGTCAATAAAATTAGAGAGCTGATAAACAGACAGAATATTGGTACTTTGAAATCCTGGTGTCTTTCTGTCCTTAGACTTAAAACTATCACTCATTTATCAAGTCACCCTTGATCTCTTTTAGAATTACAGGGAAACAAGTATGTTCTCTTTTTTTATTTTGAAATTGACTTTTTAAATTGAATTTATTGGGGTGACACTGGTTAATATAACCATACAAGGGTGAACAAAATGAACTAACATTCTCATTTTTAATATGTACATAAAAATGTTTCCAGGTGCCTAGGGTATTTGACAAGAATTAGCAACACGAGGAACAAATTTATCATTGCTCTCTACTCCCAAGTTCACTGACATACAGAAATGAAATAAACAAATACATAACACAATGTACTTGATATTTTAAAAATAAAATGTATATTTTGAATGTAAACACAAATGAACCATAGAAACTTTGGGAAATGCAGAGAAACTTAAAGAACCACCCAACGATAACTCTTGGTAACATTTTCCTTCTAGATGTATGTGAGCACATGTATGTTATATATGACTTGTATAGAATGCATGATATCTGACACAATTAGAATCATGCTGTATATTCCATTTTATATTTTGCTTTTAACAGTAAACATATTGACTCATAAAAAATTTGCTTGCCTTTATATTTTTAAAGCATTTTTAATGATTCCAGTCCATTGAGTAATCTTTAAAGTTTTCAAGTAGCTTTCAATGCAAATGTATGAAAATATAAGTGCTGACTCTATTTTAAAAATGTGAAAATAAATAATTGCATGATTACTCAGATTCACTTTAGTTCATTTATACTTTTAAAAACAACTTAGTAAATAAAACACATTTATTTTGATAAAACACCTAAAAGACAAAACTAAATATGAAAATAATACATGAGAAATTAGGTTCACTAAGTGCTAAATTCATGGAGATATTAAAAATTTTATGTTATTACCATTTTTAACTAAAATCACAAAACTATGATGTCAGACAATAAAAGTGTTTTGGAAAATTTGGCTACTGAGTACATTTTATAAAGCCAAATTATATATTTTTAATAGATAGCATTTTAAAAACATGATTTATTTTTCTAAAAAAACAATGTTGGCCCTGAGAAACTGACATGTCATATTTAAGAATCTAATGAACCCTTTAAAATTATTGATGAAGGAGCCATTATGATTTAATAAACTGCTAGTAGACTATATGCTGCTAAAACAAACAGAAAACAAATGAAAGACTGTGCTTCACTGGTTTCAGACAGACTTGCGGATATGATTCCTCTATATTGTTTGGCCTTTTAATTTAGAATTACTTCCATTGTAAGTCAAGAAAAAATTAAGTGCACCTCCGTTTATGAAACCCCAGAGAACGAAGTGCCTGTATAACAAAGGCAACCACAGCCCCACCTGAATGGGATTTTCCTCTGGAGCTCCTGCCACTTAGAAATAATAGAATGCATTTAACACAAAAGCTTAGTCCTTCGGTCAGAAGTCACAACTATTGAAACTTACAATTTGTCAAGAATATCACCAACATTTTATTGAGAACCAAAAATAATGTAAATGAATATAAGAGCAAAATTAAAGCAGTTCTTTATTATGTAAGGTTATATATATCTTCCAATTTGAAAATTTCCCACATTAAACTCAAAGGCATTTGTATCTGTACATACATTTTTTTTTTTTTTTTTACAGGGACAGAGAGACAGGAACGGAAAGAGATGAGAAGCATCAATCATTAGTTTTTCGTTGCTGTTGCAACACCTTAGTTGTTCATTGACTGCTCTCTCACACGTGCCTTGACCGCGGGCCTTCAGCAGACCAAGCATCCCCTTGCTGGAGCCAGAGACCTTGGGTCCAAGCTGGCGAGCTTTTGCTCAAGCCAGATGGGCCAGCGCTCAAGCTGGCAACCTCAGGGTCTCGAACCTGGGTCTTCTGCATCCCAGTCTAACGCTCTATCCACTGTACCACCGCCTGGTTAGGCTGTACATACAGTTTTAACAGTTGTGCGATAATGCTAAGTATAAGCTATTAGTCATCAGGTTGATATGTTAACTCCATTTGAATATAAATATAAATTATCTTTATGTATATAGTACCTTACTGAAAAAGGAGAAACCAAACTGTAATGTTTTCCTCAATTTTAACAAATAAGCTAACACACTATTCTACAATAACAGATAAATGAGGTCATCCAAGTTCTTAACTTTATGAGGAAACAGCTTATCTTCTCTACCTTTAACCCTTTATTTGCCCTCAAATTGTAATTCCCTAAGAGAATTGAGTGGTAGCTTATCCTAAAATCTCTTCCAGGGGGAGCAAGATGGCGACGGAGTAGGCGGACGTACCAACTTCCAACTCCCAGAACCAAAGTGGATTACAACTCAATTTTAAGAACCATCACCTGGATAAACCAACTTTCAACAAAACTAAGTGGACTCTTCAACCAAGGAACACAGAAGAAGCCACATTGAGACTGGTAGGAATAGCGAAAACGCGAAGAGGGCTGCCCAGCTCCCCGGAGCAAACGGCAGCCCGGAGAGACCCGCGGGGTGGGAGGAGAGTTTGGCGGAGAGGGAGGGACCTGGGTCCCAGGAACCAAGCCCCAGCCTGCAGTCCCAGAGCCTAGAAAGGCGTTTGGACAGTTTTGAGCTGTGAAACAAGTGAGGGAGCTCCCAGGCCTACAGTGTGGAGTATTAGGTCCCTTCCTACTCTGCTGAGGGCTGCTTAAGGTTTTGGGGCGGCAGGACGCTGAAAGGCGGTTCTGTCGGCGTGGGCAGAGGCCAAGCCGGTGGGAGATCGGTCTAGCCCAGAGGGTCAGAGGGGACCGCGAAAGTGGTCCAGAAGCTGCGGGCCCGCCTTTAATCCCACTTACGGGGACAAAGCGGGAGGCCAGGAACGGGCAGGCCCTGCGCAAGCCGGCCCTGACCACGGGGACCGGGCTAGGACCAGGGACGGGCAGGGGCTGTGGCTGAGCTGATGCTACCAGTCCCCCACTCCCCCACCCCAACCCCCCCAGGCCAGAGAAACAGCGGTTGGCCAGTATACGTGCGCGAGCGGGCTCCGAACGCGGGGGCGGGGTAGAGTCCGGGACGAGCGGAAGTACGCAGCTCGGCGGAAGCCAGCAAACACGCCCACCCCAATAAACCTTGGTTTCCGACCCTGCGCAGTAGGGCCTTGGCCTCGAGGGCGGGGCTAAAGCTCCGGACGGGCAAAAGCTTACAGCTGAGAGCACGTCAAAAGCCCCGCCTAACCCGCGGAACTGTAGCGAGCAGGCTCCGACTGCTGGTTCTGGGCGGAAGTCCGGAAATAGGCTGGGTCCACAGCTGAGCAAAGGTGCTCACCTCTACCCTTGGTGCTAATCTTGTGGCTTCAGTCACAGCCCCTCCCACGGAGGAGAGGCAGAAATCATAGCAAAAGCCACAGTGGGCCGGCGCTGGCAACGCTCATACCCAACCACCCTAGGCACCGGCAGAGGAGGTGGGGGGCCTGCAGATAGACCACACCTAGAGAACACAAAGGCAACACCTACTGGACTCCAGTGGCCACAACTCGCTTATACACAGAAAAAATGGGCAGGCAGAGGAATGCAAACCAAATGAATCAAGAGAAATCCCCAGAGAAGGACCTGAATGAACCAGATATAACCAAATTACCAGAAGCAGAATTTAGAATAATGATAGTTAGGATGTTCAAAGAAATTAGAGCAACAATGGATAGTCATTATGAACACCTAAATAAAGAGATAACAAGTATAAAAAACGAAATTGAAATAATAAAAAAGAATCAGACAGAAATGACAAATACAGTATCAGAACTGAAGACCACAATGGAAGGAATTAAAAGCAGGATGGATGACGCTGAGGATCGAATAAGCGAGTTAGAGGACACAATAAACAAAGGCACAGAAGCAGAGAAGAAAAAGGAAAAGAGACTTAAAAAATGTGAGGAAACTCTAAGGGAGCTTTGTGACAACATGAAGAGAAACAACATTCGCATCATAGGGGTGCCTGAAGAAGAGGAGAGAGGACAGGAAATGGAAACTTTGTTCAATCAAATCATAGCAGAAAACTTTCCTAAATTAAGGCTGGGAAACACTCCACACATTCAAGAAGCACACAGAACTCCATTAAGGAGAAACCCCAAAAAATCTACACCAAGACACATCATAGTTAAAATACCAAAGCTAATGGATAAAGAAAAAATTTTAAAAGCTGCTAGAGAAAAAAAGACTATCACCTACAAAGGAGCCCCCATAAGGATGACATCGGACTTCTCAACAGAAACACTTGAGGCCAGAAGGGAATGGCAAGAAATAATCAAAGTAATGCAGAACAAGAACCTACAACCAAGACTACTTTATCCAGCAAGGCTAACGTTTAAAATTGAAGGAGAAATAAAGAGCTTCCCAGAAAAAGAAAGCCTGAAGGAATTCATAAAAACCAAACCAATTCTGCAAGAGATACTAAGGGGCCTCTTGTGAACAGTTTAAAGGGAGGAATGAATAGAGCAAAAGAAGAATACAGCTTTAAAGAATAAAATGGCAACAAACAACTACATATCAATAATAACCTTAAATGTAAATGGATTAAATGATCCAATCAAAAGACATAGGGTAGCTGCATGGATAAAGAAACAGGACCCATACATATGCTGTCTACAAGAGACACACCTTAAAACAAAAGATGCTCATAGACTGAAGGTAAAAGGATGGAAAAAAATATTTCATGCAAATGCAAATGAAAAAAAAGCAGGGGTAGCAATACTTATATCAGACAAAATGGACTTTAAAACAAAGGCTGTAGTAAGAGATAAAGGAGGACACTACATAATGATAAAGGGAACAATTCAACAGGAAGATATAACTATTGTAAATATCTATGCACCAAATATAGGAGCCCCGACATACATAAAGCAGACTTTGATGGATATAAAGGGCGAGATAAACAGCAATACTATCATAGTAGGGGATTTCAATACCCCTCTAACAACACTGGATAGATCCTCAAGAAAGAAAATTAATAAAGAAACAGCAGACTTAAAGGATACACTAGATCAACTTGATTTAATAGATATCTTCAGAACTTTTCACCCTAAAGCAGTAGAATATACATTCTTCTCAAGCGCTCATGGTACGTTTTCTAGGATAGACCACATGTTAGGACACAAAAATGGTCTCAATAAATTTAAGAAGATTGAAATCATATCAAGCATTTTCTCTGATCACAATGCCATGAAACTAGAAATTAACCACAAAAGAAAAACTGAAAAATACTCAAACACTTGGAAACTAAATAGCATGTTATTAAATAATGAATGGATTAACAATGAGATCAAAGAAGAAATAAAAAAGTTTCTAGAAACAAATGATAATGAGCATACATCAACTCAAAATTTATGGGACACAGCAAAAGCAGTTCTGAGAGGGAAGTTTATTGCACTACAGGCATATCATAAGAAGCTAGAAAAAGCTCAAATAAGCAACCTGACCCTGCATCTAAAAGAACTAGAAAAACAACAACAAATAAAACCCAAGACAAGTAGAAGGAAGGAAATAATAAAGGTCAGAGCAGAAATAAATGACATAGAGGCTAAGGAAACAATACATAGGATCAATGAAACAAGAAGCTGGTTCTTTGAAAAGGTAAACAAGATTGATGAACCTTTAACTAGACTCACCAAGAAAAAAAGAGAGAGGACTCAAATAAATAAAATTAGAAAGGACAGTGGAGAAATAACAACTGACACAACAGAAATACAAAGCATTGTAAGAAAATACTATGAAGAACTATATGCCAAAAAATTAGACAATCTTGGTGAAATGGACAAATTTCTTGAATCATATAACCTTCCAAAAATCAATCTGGAAGAATCAGAACACCTAAACAGACCAATTACAGCAAATGAGATAGAAACAGTTATCAAAAAACTCCCAAAAAAGAAAAGTCCTGGGCCTGATGGCTTCACAAGTGAATTCTATCAAAAATTCAAAGAAGAACTAACTCCTATTCTCCTCAAGCTATTTCAAAAAATTCAAGAGGAAGGAAGACTTCCAAACTCCTTTTATGAGGCGAGCATAATTCTGATCCCAAAACCGGGCAAAGACAACACAAAGAAAGAAAATTATAGGCCTATATCCCTGATGAATTTAGACGCTAAAATTCTCAACAAAATATTAGCCAACCGGATCCAGCAATATATGAAAAAAATCATACACCACGATCAAGTGGGATTTATTCTGGAGAGGCAAGGCTGGTTCAATATTCGCAAATCAATCAATGTGATTCACCACATAAACAAAAGGAAGGACAAAAATCACATGATAATTTCAATAGATGCAGAAAAGGCATTTGATAAAATCCAGCACCCATTCATGCTCAAAACTCTCAGTAAAGTGGGAATACAGGGATCATTCTTTAACATGATAAAGGCCATCTACGATAAACCGACAGCAAACATCATACTAAATGG